>OW386286.2:228340268-229738589 GCA_936432065.2 Rutpela maculata | reverse complement strand
AGCGTGGGGAAAAATTATATCTATGAGGGATTGTGAAATTAGTTATTCGGCTAGGCTCGGTTATAAGTTGATGTAAAAGGTTGGTAAACAATACAAATTTTTAATTACCTGTCTTTATGAAGTCAGCATTAAACCATCCCAAATAACACACAATCAAATTCTGGAACGAGACAATAAAACATCTAAATAACGAGTACATAAGTTAAAATTCTCTCTATATAAAATTCCTAGATAATGTTTTACCTTTTTTTACTTTGATCCTCTTTACATTTCATAAGAACTCTTTTTCTCGCGGAATGCACTGGAAGCGAGGTAATTTGATAAATTATTTATTTGCTGTCATCTTGCCAATATAATGGTATGAGTGAGAAATATAGTATATTATTAACGTCACTAACTGCTACAAACCATGTTTGGAAACTTCCGGAATGAATTAAATTAATAATGAATGAAAATAATATAATATCTAGAATTAGTTAACTAGAAGTTAAAAAGGCTAGCATGCTCAACAAAATACAACATTAGTTTAATATAATGGAATCTCAAAAAAATACTTAAATATAATAGTATAATCAATGAAGCCCTAAGAGCGTCGAAATCTCAACATACTCGTCAAGAAAAAGTATTGACCTGAAATTTTCTGTAATGCCTCTTAAAAATAATGTGGAATAATGTTAAAAACAAAAAATATCAGCCTTTACCCCCAAGGAGTTAAACCACCTCTGAATGAAAGAAAATTAATAATAGATAAAATCTTGAGAATTAGATTACGAATATGAAATACAAATTTATGGAAAAGAATAACGGATACGAATTGGCCGCATCAAAGCACAAATATTTTTAAAATCTTCTCTCAATTGGGTTAAAGCTGTAGAATTAACAAATATGTATTTTACAGATCAAATTAAAAAACTAAACTTATTTGTAGAAAAATATTTACTACAATTTTTTTACATATCATTATCACTATCACTACACAGGTGAATTTTACAAACAACTACTTCCATTACACAAATTGGGACACAATATAACCCACTAAAATTGTTTTTAAAAATTATCTGGAGTTGATGCTTGATTCATAGTAACTGGCATTAAGGAATCACAATCACGCTCCCAACTACAGTCTTCTGCTAATAAAGGGTTTACCATCCATAACTGCACGTGTAAGTAAACCCTTTTTGTATGCTGCGATAAAGCAATATGTGTGGGAACTAATGAAGTTAGCTACAAAAGTATTTTTACCTGTAGCTTTAATGAAAAATTTGTATCTTAATGCGTTTAAGAATTGCATATTCTTTGATCCTCCATGTAAAGCAATAGTACACGTATGTACCTCCTGCTACAAATATCTTTGCTACGTCTTGATTTTCTTTGAGAAATTCTTTAGATGCATCTTGCAAATGTTCTAGCTCATATCTCGGTTCTTTTTAAAGGGAATTTTAAGAGATTTAATTTATATTATGAGTACTTTTTATGCGAGAGATAGAGTTTCCTATATATCTGGGATTTAGATATGTTTTTTGGCCACTAAAAGTTAAAGTGTTATATTTCAGAAACTGTTAGTCCTATAGAAATAAAAAAAACAAATAATTTATTGCACTAAAGGAATAAATAATTTGCTTTAAGCTTTTTCTTTCTATTTTGTCCTTCATTCATTTAATGCAACAGGTTTTTGGGTCATTCGCAAGTGAAATCACAATACTCTTCTTTATTATAAGTATTAAAAAAAAACTAAAAATTAGAGCATATAAGCAAGAACCAATATCTTTTTATTTTCATCCTAAGGCCAATAACAGCAAGAATACCCCTCTTTAAAAAATTTACAAAACACTAATGTCTCACATAACTTTATATATAATATAACATTGCAATTTTCATGAAAAATTGTATAGCGCCTTTTTTTTAATATTGAATTCTCTATTAGATTGAGTAGTTAGTTTTTTTTGTTCCAGAAGTGGTGGGAACCACCCCCAAATAAAAATCCAATATTGCGAGTCTTTAATTTACATAGTCTTTAAACACTGGAGAATTCAAGTGTAAATAGCTTTATTGGCTCCACTATAATTACAAAACGAACCTTGGTGTTCTCAAAAATTTGATCATGTTATTGTGCAGAAGTATTTTCCATATTTCACCATTATAGCAAACTTAGATACCTACCTGTAAAATTATATATTTCTTTCGGAATATTTTAAATCACTATTTGCTACTTTCAGGAACATAATTTGTTAATTTTACATTGTCTGTTGTATCATAAATTTTACGATTTGCTTTTAATGTTTACTAAATTAACTCAGAACTAAACTATAACAAATTTTAGTCATAAAGGTGCCTTTAAATAGTCTTTGTACATAGGTGAAACAGGATTAAACACATTTTTACATGTATCAGATGTAGAAATTTGTTTATAGATTCAATAGAACTATTCGTATTTATTTTTAAAATAGGTGTGGTTCTACTAAAACCAAAACATGCAGGATTCGAAATTAAGAGGAAATATAACTGGTCTTGTAAATAAAACCGGGTAATTTTGTATGTAATGTTACATTGAATTTAATGTAAATAATATCTGTGTCTAAAATATTTAATTAATGTATAGAAAGTAGAATTTAAGAATAAATAAATGGCTGTATATTTTCTATGTTTATAATTCTTCCATGGTAAATATTTTTATATAGACTTTATCAAGTAAGAAGTGACGCTTAGTGAAGTAAAATCTACGCAAAAATGTCAAGTTTAGTGATACAGATTTATAACAACCTAACTCAACTTACTTACTGAACCAAAGAAAGGCGGGAAAACTTTAAAAATTGCGTCTACGTATGTCGAGGTACTCTCGAAGCTCTAGTTCAATAATCAAAAGACCTAATGACCTACTCCAAAATAAAGACCAATTGGTGAACTACATTGAAAAAAATCAAGAGGTTAATATAGTAGCCCAGTCGATCAAGGTATTTACCCACAAGAATTTGCAAAATGAATAAATTTTTTTTTAATAACTTCGTGAAAGTGTATAGAATAATATCCTGAAAAGTTTAAATTTCGCTCGGATGCAGAACATAAAAAAAAATAAAACAAAATTTTTTTTCCTCCATTTTTTCAAAATTTTTAAATTAAGTCAAGCTACGAAAAATAAATAATACATATGGATAAATCACGTATTTATGAGCAAAAAATGTTCTAACAAAATTTATCGCTAAAGCCACGGTTTTCCTGGAAAAAAATAGTCAAGTGTAACGTTATAACTCGAAGCGAGATACATGCGTGCGCGCGCTTGAATACGCATACTTAACTGTGATACCGACGCACTGAATAACATGTCACTAAATCAGAATTTGTTCAATTTATATGAGTGTTGGTTCATTGATGCCTTTTTGTTTATAACAATACAAGCAAAGGATGGATGGGAAAAATATACTTATATATATTATCACACTCGAACTCAATCGTAGCAATAAAAAATATAGAAAAAAATAAAAGCGCTTCAAAAAAAAATTTTCTTCATTGAGAACTGTTAAAAAATATGTACACTTCATGATTATTAAGGTTTATTAAGTTGTAGTAACGTGGATTCAAAAAAAGTACATCTCAAATCCTTTTAATTTCCTTGCTTGATGATTTTCTTGATAAATATGTATATTGGAGGGCTGTAACTTGCCGAGAAATTGACCCATTGGAAAAAATAAAATATCACTATTTCGGAAGAAATGTATACTTTTCGAATGTTCAAACACAAATTCGTTTTCTTGTATGCATTTTTTCGAAAATATAATCAATCAGATCATGATAAGGAATTGCGATTTTCACGGTCTTATCCTTATAACTATGAAAATATCTTTGATTGCTTTGTATATAAATTCTGGAACTTTTCTAATACATTAACAAATGTATAAGGAATCCATTGGATATAGCTGAAATGTGGATAGGTATACCTATAATAAATACAATATAGTAAAGGCACGTAAAAATTCATGCGAGCGATTCAGCGGCTATGTGTGGTGTCTGTGTATGCGTTCATAATTATATATTTTAGCTCCAGACTCACTATTTATCCTCATATTCATTAAGAAAAATTTTAAAAATGTATAATTAGAAAGAAAAAAGCTTTATTTTGTTCGTTAGAACTGCTAAGAATTTTTAGAGGTTCCGTAGTATGCATTTACCCGTGCACTTGACCTCGCTGAGTGGCGAAGTTACTTCACTATTTTTTTCCAGGAATACCGTGCCTTTAGCGATAAATTTTATTAGGACATTTTTTGTTCAGAAATACGAGGTCTATTCACTTGTATTTTTGTTTTTTTCTACCCTGACTTAATTTAAAAATTTTGAAAAAATGGATGAAAAAAAAATTTTTTTTCACTTTTTTTTAGGTTCTGCATCCGAGCGGAATGTAAACTTTTCAGGATACTATTCTATACACTTTCACGAACTCATTAAAAGAAAATTATTAATTTTGAAATTTTTTATGGGTTTCACTATAAAATGTTCTCTGTCGTCTGGTCTATAGGTCTTATTGAATAAGATCGTCGAATCCGCATTTACGAAAATTGTATTTTTGTAGTTTTTCCCCCATATTTTTTTTCGGCACTGACAAAATGTCGTCAATGCCCATTTTGTATACGCGATGATATATATACACAACGACGTATGTAAGTTTCATCTAGTTATAATTCTGTATAACGAACTACTAGAAATAACCGACGTTTCGAGTGAACTTTACTCCACTAACTGACAAATGTTATTTGTTATTATGTGTTTAAATAATAAAGGATTTTTGAGAATGTAATGAAATATTCATTTAAAATTGCATTCGGAAACTAAAAGTAAAAAACATATTATGAATTATGAGGATGCAGTATGCCCAAGGGGTGAATAGCTGAAAGTAGTTAACTCTATTACTATTACGAATAGCATAGAGTTCATTGGCTAAAAGAAGTATCATTCCAGAACAAATAAGATTTGATAACAGTTAATCTCAATCTCCATTTCAGTCTCAGCTACTAGTTCAGTAAAATAACAGTTAATATTTTAGTATATCGGACAAAATTCATAAAATTTTGAAAATTGATAAAAATGTTAACGATAGCATAAGAATTAGTAAACTGAATAATAGTGTACTTAATTCCCTAGGAGGTCGTTTCCACCCCCATTTTCAGGTTTTCTAGATTATCTCGGAAACGGTGCACTTTTTTATAAAAATCCCTATGTACAAAATTATTCCTTATAAAATTCTCTAACAAAAATGTCTCTTTAATTTTTTTCCTAAAATTAATAGTATTGTGGGAAATAAGGCGCACACATAAGGGTTGGTTCCAGTAAACACAATAAATTGTAATCTTTACTATAATCTACTTTAAAGTTCAACGCTTAACGCTAAAGCAGTAGCTACTAAACTAAACTGAAAAACCGCTGCCCAAGGAATCACTACTTCCACATCTAGATTCTCTATTCAAGTCACTCACAACGAAAAAACTTTGTATGTGAAAATAATTGTTTATGGAACTTTAATAATATAATATTTGAAATCCTCTACCCCAAAAACCCATAAAACGATACCCCACATCGGTAGTGGGGTGGAGGGGGGTGATAGTGGGGGGGGGTGGATGAAGTAAAAGAATATTTTGAGGTTTATGGTTACTGTACATACACTAAATCACAATTTGTTTTCATCCCCTTTAATAAAGGGGTGGGGGTGGTAATGGGGGTGGCTAATGCCAAACATTTTTTTGAGACCTTAGCTTCTCTTGTATATACTAAATACCAATTTTATGGACTCTTACCTGCTTGATTGACCTATTTACCCCAAATTTACCCCAGTTTACCCCCCAACCCTTCGACGGAACAAGATGAAAATATAATCTAGTTCTAGATCTCGTTAAAGTACATATGTGTACCATATTTCAAGTCAATATCTTAAACGGTTCCAGAGTAAACGTGCGCACAAAAAAAAGTTACAGACAGACAGACAGACAGACCGACAGACAGACAGAAAATTTTTTTTCGGTCAAACTTAAAATCTCGACGTTTGATGACATTTTAAGCCTATTTGGACAATAAAAATTTTTAAAAATTTTTTTGTCGTTACTATACTTCCACTGGACGTGGAAGTAAAATATAATAAACGTAGAAAATAACAATAATAATAATAACTAACAAGGCAAATTTATACCAGATTATTAATACTGTTCCAGAACGATATCATATTTTCGAAAATAGTGACTATATGATTGGTGGAAGATACTTGCTTCGCCGCGTAATATGGCCAAAAAGAGGAGAATTTAATAACATTTACAACGCTTATGTTAGTTACATAAGAAAACATTACGGTAATAAAGTAACTTTCGTGATCGATGGTTATTTGGAAAATGCAAACAGCAGGATGTGCCTAGAACGAAGGCGGTTACTTCAAAGACCTTGTCCTGAAATTATATTTGATGAAAACACTGTTGTTTCTGAAATTCAGCAGAAGTTCCTTAGTCATTTGTTTAACAAAGAACGTTTGATTGCAGAACTAGTGAAAAAAGTTAGAAAAGAACGAATCGAGGTATTCGTTGCTGCGTATGACGCCGATTTATTAATAGTACAAACTGCTATCGAAAAATGTTATAAGTGCGACACAGCTGTTGTCGTAGGGCAAGATATTGACCTGCTAGTCCTTCTCCTTGCTTTTTCTTCCTCCAAAAAGACATTAAATTTTTAAAATAAAAACAAGGTAATGTCAGCAAAAGGATTTACATTTCCCGAGATTTACAATTCTCAACTTTTTTAAAAGAAATTTTAAAAACAATATTATTTGCACACGTCATTAGCGGTTGCGGCACAACCTCAGCGTTTTTTCCAAAGGAAAGGTTAATGCAATCAATGTGCTTAATAGAAGAGATGACTTACAAGACATCGTGCAAACTTTTAATAATGAAAAAGCTAGTCATGAAGAAATTGCAGACGTAGGAGAGCGATTTGTTCTAGCTTTATACAACTCTTCATCGGCAGAAAAAAGTCTAGATGTATTCATGTCTTTTAACAAACTTGTTAGTATAGCGAACAATACTGTAATGGTGTCAAAACTACCACTACTACTACCAACTTCTGGTGCTGCTTGGCAACACTCATATAGCGTCATTACCAAATTCAAACCTGGAAAAACGTTACGCTAGAAGCTGGAAGGATGGAAGAAAGTCGGCGGTATATTAACCCCTACTGTGACAACAAAAGAATGAGCTCCCAAATCTGTTTTAACACTAATTTCTTGTGCATGTTAGGGTGCGAAAACAGGTGCAGTTGCAGAAGAGCAGGTTTACGTTGCTCCACAATGTGTTACCACAAGCATGCACGAATCTATGAAAGACGACGAAGATTAATTAACTTCTAATAATTAATGGATTAGGTATATAGGGGACACCACGTAAAAAAAAATGCGCCAATTACTTTACTTTTTGGGGTGGCGTGGCAACAATATACAATATTCTCGCTTCTTTGAAAATTGCGATATTTTTTATGGGTGAAAGGGTGGAAGCGCTACATTTATTATATTTTTAAGTGGAGTCTAATAGCTACTGCTTTAGCGTTAAGCATTGAACTTCAAAGTAGATTATAGTAAAGATTACAATTTATTGTGTTCACTGGAACCGACCCTTAATTTGTGCGCCTTATTTCCCACGGTACTGTTAATTTTATGGAAAAAATTGTAGAGAATTTTGCAAGGAACAATTTTATACATGGGTATTTTTATCAAAAAGTGCACCGTTCGCGAGATAATCTAGAAAACTTCAAAATGGGGGTGGAAGATGAAACAAAATTACTCATACCTTTACATTGCATAACTTCAATAAAATAAAAAAAATTTATGGGAAAAGCTAATAAAACTAAAAAATTTAAATCGTATTCAAATTCAAGTCGCTATGTACAATGTACAGGTTGCTCTAACCAAGACGGAACAAGGCCATTTTTCCGGCGAGAGAAACGTTTATAACAAAAACTAAAATAACCATTTGATGTATTTTTCCGTCGAATTCAAAAGTTATAATAAAAAAAGACGAATATAAAATATGCTATTTATTCTTGTGACATAAATCTTTTGTTTTCAATTTATTTGTTTTCGTTTATAATAACTTTTGGTTTCTGCGGAAAAAATATATCGGCTTTTTTGGTTTTTGACATAAACATTTGTATCGTTTGAAAAATGGTCTGCTTTTTCAATCTCTTTTAGATCATCATGTACCTAAACCTAATACTACTTAAAACAAATATAAAAACCCTTGGTTTAATAAAATAAAAAAATATTAACTGTTAAACAAAAGTAGGTCTTTGATCACATTAAAAATAAAAAGTCTTTAGCCCAAATAAAGTAAAGAAAAATAATAATAATAATAATAACAATAATAATAAACTTTATTGTCCAAAAGATCATACAGTAACTTGGCGTGGGACACGACCAAAGTCATCAATACAATAAAAAATCATTATAATAGGTGGAAACAGGAAAAAGTTCCATCATAAATAGCAAGTTAAACTTTGTTGTCTAATATCACAATATCAAAACACTACCAAACAAAACTACGGAACGATGGAAGAAACGAAAAATAGATATGTATACTGTATACCTGACAATATTATATTAGATCAGTAGAAACATATAGATTCTATTTAAAAATCATTGCTGGTTCTAGTATTTCTAATAAATGAATTTGTGTATAATAAATTAATATTAAAAATAGGGATTCCGTGTCATGTAGCTTCAATGGAAAACACGCCATTGATAAAATAAAATATTTACAGGGTTGCCAATCGCTTAATAATTATTATTGTGTTAATTTCACGATTGTGGGAGTTACGGTGTAAAATTCAAATTATATATTTGTATGTGATGGTTAGGTAGATTTTGCTAACCGCGTTTGGAACCAACTGCCCAAACTTTGGGGGGGGGGAGGCTGCCCTCGCACCCTCCTTGGGCCCGGCTCTGGTAATATATCATTAGTAACTGTCTCCTATCGTCAAAAAATAGAAATGTTAATTAATAAAGTTACTAATATAAACGAAATATAGTTTAAATTCAAATAGAAGAATTATAATAAAAGCTGGATCAGAAAAAGGTAATTGAGTATTTGAAGTATTGTGTAACCATAACGTAACTGAAGATGAATAATTTATGAATTTATCAAATGTGCAAGACACAATTATCTGCCAACAACTTTGACAACTGAAAGTTTAGAGCTACAATATTATTAGAAGAAAAAACAGTGCTTCATGTGCACTAGAAATAAATGGTGAGGATCTTGAAGAAGAGGAAAAACAAGCATTTCTAGTTAAATATGGCAAAGCTAAATCGATAATGGTTAGTTGATTCAGCTGAAATATAGGCAACTGAAATTTCCGTGTCTTTTTTGATTTTAGTAATCTAAACAAATATATTGCGCTAAAGGGAGGACCTATAAGGCCTGTTTTCGGCCCTTTTTATTTTTGGTCAAAAAATTTCGAATTTTGTTTTTTATAATATATATGCAATATCTAATCTATTCCACCCCAAACGGAACTTCCCCCAACCCTCCCCCCTCCATGTCTCCCCATTAAATTATTAAAGAACCAGTTTACATTAGTACACATGTTTTGATGTTTTTGAACGTGAAAATCGTATTTTCCCTCGAACAGACAAGCTCCCCCTTCTACTATACAACACCCCAACCTCCAACGACAAGCACCCTCTCCCGCACTAACATAAACCTTTATACTCCTACTAGGTATAAAATAGTTTTAAAAGGATTTTTTACTTACATTATTAATAAAATGACAATTCTTCCCCCCACCCCAACACCCACTCTTCCGAAACGTATCTCGCCATCATCATACTGCTACAAGCTTGAAAATAGTGTGGCAAAAACTTTTCTTATACTTCTTTTTATCGGCAGAAAAATATAAACCTTGCGCCCGTTTTACTCCCTCTCCCTACGTCCAAAGCAAGAAAAATACGAAGAAAGGTAGTTAAGCTCTAAGTTCTGAAAAAAAAAAGACAAAAGTACGTTACTATAAGCTCTAAATTAACAGACAAAAAACAAACAAAAATCTAACTTAAACCTCTCTACACAACAGAATGGTACGAGAGAGAGGGTGTTGGGGGAGGGAAGGTATTAGAGGAATTGCCATTTTAGTAATAATGTAAATAAAAAGTCCATTTAAACTATTTTATTTCTGCTAGCAGCATAAAGGTTTATGTTGTGGAAGGAGAGGGTGCTTGTCGGGGGTGTTGGGGGGTGTTAGTTATTGTATAGTAATAGAGGGAGCTATGGGTGCAGTTTATTCAAAGGAAATATGATTTTCAAGTTCAAAAACATCCAAGCATGTGTGCTAATGTAAATTGGTTCTATAATTATTTAATGGGGTTACATGGAAAGGCGCGGGTTGGGGGAAGTTTCGTTTGAGGTGGAATAGATTAGGTATTGAATATATATAATAAAAAGAAAATTCGAAAAATAAAAAGGACCGAAAACCGGCCTTTAGGCCCTCCATTTTTGGCGCGAAGATTCAGTTCTATAAAAGGAAAACGACGGTATAATGCTTGATTTTTAAAATTAAGTTTATACGCCGCGTAAAGTATGCAACTTAACATACGGATGTAAATACGCGGTTGCCTTCTCACTGTATAAGATTTCAAATATATGAAGGTTTCTTAAAAATACTAGAACAAGATTCAGTTATTTCCAATTCTCGCATTTTCAATATCTGAATCTCGTTGACACCAGAGAGAAATTAAGAAATTAATATATTAATAAGTATGTTCACATTCAACCTTTAAATCAGTTGGCTAATTCATAAATAAGATATTAAGAAGATTTTCCTTACAATAACAAATATCATTTAACGCAAAAGTAAAACTCTAAAGGTAAATTCACACCTGGGGTGCTCACTCTGCATTTTTCAGGCATGCAATTTTGAACAGGCACATGCAGTTTTAACGCATTGCTTTTAAATTGCACTATCTCTCACACTTGTGGGTTTTTATAAGGTAAATTCACACCTGAGGGTGCTCACTCTGCATTTTTCAGGCATGCAATTTTGAACAGGCACATGCAGTTTTAACGCAATGCCTTTAAATTGCACCATCTCTCGCACTTGTGGGTTTTTATAGAAATAGTGAACAGAAGCACATACTATAAAACAGTTGGTACTATATTTTTAAGCTTTTTTAGTTTGTTGTGTGGCAGTTCGACTGGTAGAGAGCGCCGAAAGCTAATTGTAATACAGCTAATAATATATAATATACCTAATAATATAAAAATAACAACGCAATTTTAGATTTGGTAAGTATATTTATTTATTTTGTAAGTACTATAGCTACACCAATAGCATTTCTAAGGAATTTCGCTAAACTACATGCTGCTCTGGGGGAAAAGAGAAGCAGCCTGCATTCTTAACGCATGTGTAAGAACTCATAAGTGTGAATATGCATGCATTTTACATGCTGCGTTAAAAACGCAGAGTGAGCACCCTTAGGTGTGAAT
Organism: Rutpela maculata; assembly: GCA_936432065.2. Classification (NCBI taxonomy): domain Eukaryota; kingdom Metazoa; phylum Arthropoda; class Insecta; order Coleoptera; family Cerambycidae; genus Rutpela; species Rutpela maculata. Next base: position 229,727,097 of record OW386286.2, on the reverse strand, counting down.
TTACCTTAAGAAAAAGATGTGAAACTGGCATTCTCAGAGCTCAAATGCAGTTACAATTTTTCGTCTTTTCCAGTTCTAAATAAAGAATAAAAAAAAATATGTTGAAGCATGATCTTTATTAAAAAACTACAGCCCTCGATTGTTCCCTATCATTTTTACTAATAGTAAATTTAATATCTAGTGTCTCCTTGCGAGGTATTAGTGCCTACTTAACTGTCAATGATTAATTGTATCACGTATACCAGCATAACCTTATTGCAACAACCTATGGTAATAAACAGAGATTTTATATAAAATAAACAGAAAAAGACAATGTACAAAATTCGACAATATTTAAAACAAATCAACAAGGCCTTTAAATAAAAATTATAATACAAATCAATAACACATAACACTAGCTAATCTGTCTTGGATGAATCTCGTGCTATATTGTTTTTCAAACCATTCTTGGTACCATTATTCATATTATGTTCATCATAATAATCGGTAAGCTGAGAAGTTCCATTGGTTTCACCCAAACTCTTTTTTTCTTTTTCGGGATATGCCTTTTTATAGAAATCGAAGAAAAGGTAGTAGAAGAAAATGGCATTTGGTAGTGTAAAACAGACAGACCATCTTGGATAACCACAATCTCTCCATAACAGTTGACTGTTGTGTAGAAAAGCCAGGCAAAATTGAGTCTAAAACGGAGAACGGACACTATTAAAAGTTTGATTATTAACATTTTGCAAATGTTTTTGAGCACGGCCCAAATTTCCTAATAATATATTACACAGGCCCACAAAAAAAGTGGTGTGTCTGGCGGACCAGACTAGTGTGTCTTTATGTATTTTGATCCTCTGAATCCGAATCCCAAATCAGATTGTCTCGTTTTTCATCTCTAACCTCAAAGATCACCTGTAAAAAGTCGATTTTTCGTTTTCGCACTCAAATGAGTAGTTAGATTTTTTTTAAAAATTACGAGTATTTTTTGAAGGATGAGAAACGAGCCAATCTGACAATTCTGACTTCGGATTCGGATTCAGCAGGTTAAATTACATAAGGATACACTGGTCTGGTTCGCCGGGCAGACCACTTTTTTTGTGGGGCCCTGTTATTTTTCTATAAAAAATTATATGATATAGCCGGCACATAACTTCTCGAATCGTATCGCTTTTATAACTTTATATTACAAATTCGGACGTGTCATTTAATTACAGTAAGTATGACTATCCAGTGGCGCAGCCAGAAAATTCATCTGGGGGGGGGGGGGGGGGCAATAGAATCAGCCCCCCCAGAGGATGAGGAAAATTTTTCAGAAAATGGTTGAAAACGGATGTGTATGTAGATTCCTCTATTAGATAATATTGGCATTAATTACAAAATATTTATTTCAATGGATAATTTAGATACTGCTTTGTACTGCCTCTTTATTTTTTGGCTCATGGAAGACGGCTTGGGGGGGGGGGGGGTCATGGCTCCCCCCCTGGCTGCGCCCATGTGACTATCCATATATAACATAAGCTTTTGCGTAATATCTTCCCTTTCCGTACATCCTACCCCGAGAATAGCTATTATAAACATTGCAGAGGGAAAATTCCTAACTAACAAACTAACCGAGTAACAGTAAAGTAAAAAAAATAAAGTAAAGGTTATTACTATAAGTGCCACTCTACCACTCGACTGGATATTTTTAATGATTATCGCCATCGTCGTTATCATCATTCAGCAGTGGACTAGATAATACTGAAAAATGTTTCCATTTTCCTCTATTTCTGAGCAGCCGCTACTCAATTATCTAAATCGTATAATTATTTGTGGAGATTCTTTCGATGGTGCATGTTTTTCCCGAGAGAGAGGCTATCCCCGACTTCGCTTATAAGTTCTTGGTCGCCACTCCAGAATCTTCTCGGTCCACATGAGATCACCTAATCGCGTCCTGTCCATTTCCATTTTAGCTTTGCTATACGTTCTTTAATATCTTCTAGGCCAGTTCTTTTACGAATTTCTTCATTTCATATACTATCTCTTAAAATAATGCACCACATCGACCTTTCCATTTTACGTTGTATTCGTTATATCTTAGGAGCTGATTTTCTAGTGAGGAATGTTTTTGCACCCTACAAAAAAAATGGTAGACACTGAGTGGCTTTTCTTTTTAAGATAATTGGCACCCACCACTAAACAAATCACAAAGCTTGCCATCCTAGTGCTATTACTCTTCTGAGCAATTCATATGTTTGATGATCTCTGTCGAGTTTCACTTCATAACGCCTGTTGTAGCTGCTCCTATATCAGTCTTTGACTCCTTCTGACATCCGAACAATGTCACACACAAACCTTCCTTAAATAGCTAAGTTTCTCTCCGTCAATGCCAATGCCTTGAATGTTCCAAAAGTTATGAATAATTTTGGTGACATATTATCGCCTTGCCTGTCTTGATCTTTGTCTTTTTGATAGTGTAGTGAAGGTTTACTGCCATATTTTCATAGATTTACTTGTCATATTTTCATAAATATTGCGTATAGCATCGTATAATTTTTCAGTTTGTCATTACGTAGAGCTTTCAAAATGGCAACTAGTACAATAGTATCGAAAGCTTCGTGGAAATTAACGAAGGTGAGGAATAAATAAATGAAGATCTATTTATTCAATTAGCTTTTCTATGTAGTGCAAATGGTCATTTGTTCTGCAACCAGAGCTGAATCAAATCTGCTCTTTTGATTGGTAGAATTCAATTTTTTTTTCTAATCTAATGGTCATAATATAGCTTGTAAAGATAATTGAGCAGACTAATAATTGGCCTATCGCTTTTAAGGTTTGTTTTGTCTCCTACTACTAGTCCAGTGCATTAAGATTTTTGTTTTGGAAATTCTCTGAACTCGCTGAAGATTTGAGAGGATATTGTCAAAAGTAGTAGGAATGATAATCCGAAAAGTTTATCGAGTTAATCCTTGTGCAATTTTTTTGTTTAACAGATTATGTGCAAAAATATGAATACTTGTAAATAATTTCGTTAATTTGATTTTTCTCAGAAAATGATAAAAGAGTAAAAAGAAAAAGGAGAAAATTTTACATAAAAAATATATGTACCATTTTTTTCATTTAAACAAAACTATGGGAGCCCGGAAAGGAACTCAGCGGCACGGTACTTTTGACTGACAGCGCACCAAATAACAAAAATCAAAAAACATTTTAAAATCAATATTACTAGGTAATTGGTGTATATATTTATTATCTAAAAAATGTTTTCAAATTATTAACTATTAATAGGCACAGTTACGCGATATGAAATTTGTCTCTTATTTTAGAAGCAGCTGTCATTCCTATAATTTTTAAGCGACTTCATATTATAGAATCATACTCCGAAAACACAAAGTTACAATAGGTATAAAGTCAAAAAAATTAAAAAGACCTATTTTGTGAAAAGGCATGAAAGACAAAAAAAAATAATAATTTCTGCCTCTCATATATTAAACTTCAAATGGCGTTAACGTAGTTAATAAATAAGATATCATCATTTTGTAGAGTTGACATTAAAGCTTGAATATGAGTTGAATTTCTTTCAGATGTTGTATCGTGTTTCTTTTAAAATAATGATAATGTACTTATTGTTTTCATAAAATTCGAGATAACAGTCGAAGTCGAAAATTGTATGTGCTAAATTTACCAATTTTTCAACAGCTATAACTTTTACAAAATTTTTTTGAAAAGTTTTTCTATACTAAACTCTTATATCTAAAGGTCTCCTTTTGCGAAGCCTATATTTGTTATTATTATTTTTGATTCTTTAAGTGGGACTATCAAGATGCCCGTGCTCAGCTACGGCGACTGTTGAAAATCATAGGTTCACTCAAATTTTGCCGCCGCGCCGTTTTGATTTCTCTCAGTTTTTGTATTCTTTTGGGAATCATGAAGATACTTCCTATCTTCATACCAAATTTCAAGTTCCTGGCTCATCGGGAAGTACCCAAACAATTCAAAGACGTAAGCACGTACATAGTTGCACTCTACTTATATACAGTAGTGTATTTTAAAATATTAAGTCGATGCCAATGTAAGGTAGAAGAGAAGAAAAATGGGCAAATAATATGCTGAATAGATACAGATTTAACCTACGATGTTGCCACTTTTCTCTTTAGCTACTTTTAGTTGTCGGCGGAACTCTTAACACGCTGAAGTGCCTGGCATCAATGTTAATATATCGCTTTCTTTCACGTACATTATTTTACTATTTATATTTCACTCTATCTTTTTATAGGGATCGACCGACCCAAGATTTCTAGGTGCCACTAGTGCATATGACAGAGTGTAACAAAGTCTTTACCTATCGATGAGCTAGGAACTTGAAATATTTCAAGGAGGTAGGGCCTTCCGATGCCCAGAAAATATCAAAATTTGCAAAATTCAAAATGGTAGCAAAGAGCAGCTATAGAAACAAAGTTGTAGAGAATTATATTTTACAAAAAAAAGTAAACGGCGACATGTACGTACTTTTATGGTTTTGGTAATATATGCGTTCAAATCCGATGAGTCTGTACGATGCCACACTTTGCACGCTTCCCTTTCACATTCTTTAAAATATGGACATATGCTTTCACTGACTTTTTTTTGGAGAATTTAATTCTCTACAATTTTGCTTGGACATTTTTTTCATATATGTTATTATTTTGGCAACGTTCTCACTTTAAAGTGTGTATTGTAATAAATGCAATATTTTATGATAATTTTTCAACTCCATATCAGGCTTGAACTTGGTAGTAAGTCTGGAATATGTGTTGCCGTGCAGCTTCATTTGCTTGTGGATTCAATCCTTGCAATTGATTTTGCATTAAGTTCAACATCTCGTTCGTTTTTTCACTCCCACAGGCATCAGGCTTTCCTACTTCTACGATCTTATCAGTATTAGCTGTGGTTATTTTTCGATGATGTTGGATAAACTTGTTCTTTCTTTGATGAAAAATTGCAAAAGTGGTATCAGAAGGAAACTTACTGTAACTTACAAACCATACAATGGATATAGTGAATAAAAACTAGTTGTTAACAGTTAATGTAACTGTACTGTTACTTTGAGGCTATTCCTCTAATAAAAATAACCGTTAAGGCAACAATTTTTAGGAATCCCTCTGCAATGTATGTACTGGGATAAAAATAACTATTTTGAATAGTTATTTTTACGCTAGCACATACTGGACGAGATATTTTATACTCATACTCATTTTGACCGCCATGTTTCCAAGATGTCAGTGGAAGTGTGGATGCCGAAAAGGAGAAAATGAAGAATATTGTTCAGAGCTTTTAGTTCTGCGGCCATGCCAAAAATGAAAAACAATTCTGCTTTTTGCAAGTCAAACCCCTTGCCCATTGACCATTGATATTGACGTGTCCCCATTGACTAGATTACAAAGGTAATCAATGACTCATTACTTTTATGAATGCGACACTATACATTAGCCGAGAAAGGAGGATAGCGATTAGTTGAACTGTCAATAGTGTCAAGTGACACATGTCATTAAGCGACGATGATTTGATAAGCCCTTGTAAAAACTATTTTTTTCTTGGCCTACCAGAAAATACAGACTTTCTGGAGAAATTATCCGCCAGAAAGTAACGTTTTTTAAAAGTGGTCATGAGAGATCGGCAAAAGCTTTTTCGATTATTCTCTTTTCCGATCCTTGAAGGTGAAAAATGCTGCTAAACTTATGCTATAGGTGGCTTTGCTTTCTCGTTGCTATGGAAACGAACTTATGTTAATTGTTGAGATACCTAAGTGTCAAATAGATAAATACACTTAACTTTTACGAGTTTTCAAAGGTCAATTCACAAGTTATGGAAAATATAAATTCAGATTTTGAAGGTTACAAGCAGAAATTGAAGTAGAATAATAGTGTCGGTCGTAATAGCTATTTGTGCAATAAGGGAGAAAAGTGCATAATTTCCTCCCGCGGACAGTTTGATCAATATCCAAGGGAGGAAATGGCACTTTGCTCCTGTGTAATACATATGATTTTTTTCTACGACAATTTACAGTGTTTTTTACATTGGTTTTACATATATTTTATATAAATACCTATATAATAGGTATTTAGATAAGTAAATATTTTTAAAAAACATAGTATATGGAACGTTGTTAAGGTTGCTTCTTGTTTTCAAAATAAACAAACTTCCAAAAAGTTTATAATAATGTATTCCGAATGTGAAGATGAAGTTCCTCAAGATATTCTGGAAGAAGCAAGCGTGGTTTCTTTAAATCTATTACAGTTAAAGTCTCGTGAAAAATATGAAAAATAGTACCAGCTATTTAAATGTTGGATGGAGACTAGGCAAATAAGGAAAATATGTGAAGAAGTGGTCCTATTTTACTTTTCCAAAAAATACGGCGGTTTGAAGCCTTCAACATTATGGAGCAAATACAGCATGTTGCAATCTACACTCCAAATTAAAGACAATATCGATATTAAATTTCCTAAATTAGTAGCTTTTTTAAAAATAAAATCTGCTGGATATAAAGCCAAGAAAGCCAATACTTTTTCAAGGGAGGATATCAACAAGTTTATTGCAGAAGCTCCAGATGAAACTTACTTACATATGAAGATAAGATTGATCGTTATTGTTGAATAGTAAATAGAGACGTAACGCAGTATTTGTTATTATAGTCCAAGATCCCAGAGCTGCCAGACCTACGTCATTTTAGCAAAGCTAATATTTTGACAACAGATAGTGTAATATCTAATTAAGAACATATGCGTATTTGCTAGTTTGAAAGCGGGGCCCTTTTGCAGAAAACAGGTACAAAAGGTACAAACAAATTTTACTCAGTACGTTAAAGTATGATAGCTGGTTTATTTTCCCCGTGACACACTAACGACGTGGTGTAAGCGTCAACCTTCCGAATCTTAAGGTCCAAGGTTCGATCCTGAGCGTTCTCAGCTTTTTTTTTTCAACAAATATTAACTTAAAGTGGCGATTACCAAGAAAAAGACAACCGATAGGGAAATATTTATTATTTTTGGCCATAACTTTTTTTCTTAGTACGTATATTTGAAAAAAAAAACTGAGAACGCTCAGGGATCGAACCTCGAACCTTAAGTTCCGGAGGTTGACGCTTACACCATGTAGTTAGCGTGTCACGTGTGAAATAATCCAGCTATCATACTTCAACGTAGTGAATAAAATTTTTATGTACCTATTATATCTGTTTTCTGCAAAAGGGCCCCGCTTTCAAACTAGCAAATACGCATATGTTCTTAACTAGATATTACACTATTTGTTGTCAAAATATTAGCTTTGCTAAAATGACGTAGATCTGGCAGCTCTGGGATCTCACTCTATTAGAAAATATATATAAAATGACATTTAAATGACAATGAGAATTTATGAGCACAGTATCTAATGTAATTCGTGCGGCTTTCCGTGATTAAAAGACAAGTGTTTCTTTAAGAAACGAGCTGCATTAGGTTAGAACAGTTTGGATTTGCAACTGAAGATTACAAATTATAATGTTTGAATAGGGATTTATGAGATCAGTTTCTATGAGTATTAATGTTTTTTTTCAGTAATATATTAAATGTGTTTTCATTTGTTTGAATGGGTAAAAAGAAAGGTCAGTTTTCAACTGCAATTACAAATACAAGTTTAATCGCTTCGAATGGGATTATATGCGATCAATTTCTAAAAGTATTTATGCTGTTTTTCGAATATAATAATGATGAGGTTTAATCAGTAACAAATTGTTAACTAGTTGTTATGATATGGTCGGAAATTCCAAGTACACATTTAGTATTCCTTCAAGAGGATTGATGAGAGCAGTTTCTACGAGTATCTATTTGTTGTTCCTATAGTAAATTATATAAGTCTTTATCAGTACAGATTCGGATTTAATTTAAATATGAAAATTATATCAGAATAAAGCAACCAAATATTTTAAACAGTATCTATTTGTAAATCCAAACATTTACTTATACTATCTCAATGAGAATTTATGAGAACAGTATCTAATGTAAAACGTGCGGCTTTCCGTGGTTAAAAGGCAAGAGTTTCTATAAGAAACGAGCTGCATTAGGTTAGAACAGTTTTGATTTGCAATTGAAGATTCAAAATTATAATGTTTGAATAGGGATTTATGAGATCAGTTTCTATGAGTATTAATGTTTTTTTTTCAGTAATATATTAAATGTGTTTTCATTTGTTTGAATAGGTAAAAAGAAAGGTCAGTTTTCAACTGCAATTACAAATACAAGTTTAATCACTTCGAATGGGGTTAGATGCGATCACTTTCTCACAGTATTTATGCTGTTTTCCGTATATATTTGTGAAGAGGTTTAATCAGTAACAAATTGTTCACTACATGTTATGATATGGTCGGAAATTCCAAGTACACATTTGGTATTCCTTCAAGAGTATTGATGAGAGCAGTTTCTACGAGTATCTATTTGTTGTTCCTCTAGTAAATTATATAAGTCTTTATCAGTAAAGATTCGGATCTAATTTAAATATGAAAATTTATCAGAATAAAGCAACCAAATATTTTAAACAGTATCTATTTGTAAATCCAGACATTTACTTATGCCATCTCAATGAGAATTTATGAGAACAGTATCTAATGTAAAACGTGCGGCTTTTCGTGGTTAAATGGCAAGTGTTTCTATAAGAAACGAGCTGCATTAGGTTAGAACAGTTTTGATTTGCAATTGAAGATTACAAATTATAATGTTTAAATAGGGATTTATGAGATCAGTTTCTATGAGTATTAATGTTTTTTTTTTCAGTAATATATTAAATGTGTTTTCATTTGTTTGAATGGGTAAAAAGGAAGGTCAGTTTTGAACTGCAATTACAAATATAAGTTTAATCACTTCGAATGGGGTTATATGCGATCAATTTCTAACAGTATTTATGCTGTTTTCCGAATATAATTGTGATGAGGTTTGATCCGTAACAAATTGTTCACTACATGTTACGATATGGTCGGAAATTCCAGGTACATATTTAGTATTCCTTCAAGAGGATTAATGAGAGCAGTTTCTACGAGTATTTATTTGTTGTTCCTACAGTAAATTATATAAGTCTTTATCAGTATGCATTCGGATCTAATTTAAATACAAAAATCATATCAGAATGAAACCCCAAATATTTTAAACAGTGTCCACCTGTAAATCCAAGATAATATTATAATGAGAATCCATCACAACAGTATCTAATGTAACGTGTGCGGTTTTCCGTGACTAAATTTTAAAATTATTTGCAATAAATAAGCTTTAACGGATTCGAACAGTTTTGCATTTCCAGATGAATAGTTTTAATTGTTAGGGATCTATGAGGTCAGTGTAATGTTTTTTTTTTCAATAAAATGTGTTTTTATTGGAAAATAAACATTACACAAAGACACTGATCTCATAGATCCCTATTTAACAATTAAAACTATTCATCTGGAATTGCAAATTAAAACTGTTCAAATCCGTTAAAGCTATTTATTAAAAATACTTTTAAAATTTAGCCACGGAAAGCCGCACGCGTTACATTAGATACTGTTCTGATTGGTTCTCATTAAAATATATCTTTAAATGTTTGGATTTACAAGTGGATACTGTTTAAAATATTTGGTTGTGTCATTCTGATATAATTTTTGTATTTAAAGTAGATCCGAATGCATACTGATAAAGACAAATTTTCTATTGGAACAACAAATACATACTCATAGAAACTGCTATCATCAATCCTTTCGAAGGAATACTAAATATGTACCTGGAATTTCCGACCATATCGTAACATGTGGTGAACAATTTGTTACTGATCAAACCTCATCACAATTATATTCGCAAAACAGCATAAATACTATTAGAAACTGATCGCATATAACCCCTTCGAAGTGATTAAACTTGTATTTGTAATTGCAGTTGAAAACTGACCTTTCTTTTTACCCATTCAAACAAATGAAAACACATTTAATATACTTATTACTGAAAAAAAAAAACATTAATACTCATAGAAACTGATCTCATAAATCCCTATTCAAACATTATAATTTGTAATCTTCAATTGCAAATCAAAACTGTTGTAACCTAATGCAGCTCGTTTCTTATAGAAACTCTTGCCATTTAACCACGGAAAGCCGCACGTTTTACATTAGATACTGTTCTCATAAATTCTCATTGAGATAGTATAAGTAAATGTCTGGATTTACATATAGATACTATTTAAAACATTTAGTTGCTTTATTCTGATATAATTTTCATATTTAAATTAGATCCGAATGCATACTGATAACGACTTATATAATTTACTATTGGTACAACAAATACACACTCGTAGAAGCTGCTATCATCAATCCTTTCGAAGTAATACTAAATATGTACCTGGATCTTCCGACCATATCGTAACATGTAGTGAACAATTTGTTACTGATCAAACCTCATCACAATTATATTCGGAAAACAGTATAAATACTGTTAGAAATTGATCGCATATAATCCCATTCGAAGTGGTTAAATTTGTATTTGTAATTGCAGTTGAAAACTGACCTTTCTTTTTACCCATTCAAACAAATGAAAACCCATTTAATATATTACTGAAAAAAAAACATTAATACTCATAGAAACTGATCTCATAAATCCTATTCAAACATTATAATTTGTAATCTTCAATTGCAAATCAAAACTGTTTTAACTAATGCAGCTCGTTTCTTGTAGAAACACTTGCCATTTAACCACGGAAAGCCGTACGTTTTACATTAGATACTGTTCTCATAAATTCTCATTGAGATAGTATAAGTAAATGTAAAGACTTATATAATTTACTAGAGGAACAACAAATAGATACTCGTAGAAACTGCTCTCGTCAATCCTTTTGAAAGAATACTAAATGTGTACTTGGAATTTCCGACCATATCATAACAAGTAGTGAACAATTTGTTACTGATTAAACCTCATCACAATTATATTCGGAAAACAGCATAAATACTTTTAGAAATTAATCGCATATAACCCCATTCAAAGTGATTAAACTTGTATTTGTAATTGCAGTTGAAAACTGACCTTTCTTTTTACCCATTCAAACAAATGAAAACACATTTAATATATTACTGAAAAAAAAACATTAATACTCATAGAAACTGATCTCATAAATCCCTATTCAAACATTATAATTAGTAATCTTCAATTGCAAGTCAACCTAATGCAGCTCGTTTCTTATAGAAACACTTGCCATTTAACCACGGAAAGCCGCACGTTTTACCTTAGATACTGTTCTCATAAATTCTCATTGATGTGGTATAAGTAAATGTTTGCTGCTCCATTCTGGTAGAAACTGATAGAAATTTCAGCAGCAACTTTACTCCAGGCTCCAGTAGAGGGAGCTGTATACGTGTAGCTAATTCATATCTAATCTAATGTGACCTAAGGAACTGAAGTGTGTTTGTTAAATTAAAAACAAAGCAGTCTCTTTCACTGCTAACTCATTCATTGCTTCTAGGCTAGAACAAGAACACCCGAGGAAATAAGGACTTTGCAGAATTTTGTGTTTACCACAATATTAGTATTTCTATTTGAAATATGCAATTTAAACTGTACATTTGTCGGCATGCATATCCAAATTAATACTAATAAAAAAGCAAAATGGAAGTTTACAATAAAAATACATATGTATAATATACAATTGAAACTGTACATTTGTTGACATGTATATCCACATTAATACTAATAAAAAACAATGTTGAAATTTACAATAAAAACATGTTGATAAATGGTGTGTTACATACGATAGATACTGGAGAAAGGACAGACTGGAACTCTTATGATATTACTTATAGAAAAGTTTAGAATCTCTTTAAAGTTATATCTGTAATTCCATATGTTTACAGATATAAGGGCAAGGGTGCATTTGCAGACACTAAACTGTAGATTTGTTGATGTATATTTCATATAAGTACTCATGAAAGGGCAATATGATAATTCCAAATAGCTCATTCGGAATTACTGTTTCATAACCGATTTAAAACTTAATAAAACAGATAAAATCCTGTCTGTATAATACTAATATAACTTATAGGAAAGATAAAACCGCATCCCTTTTTTTTTATAAGTTTCTATGTGGAATTTTTGGCAGGGATACTGGACACAGTTTCCGCCGTACTTCAGCTACGTTATTAGTCAATGCTGGAAGTGACATTTTCACTCTAAAAAGACATGGGGGATGGCGAACAAACGTAGTAGCAGATTGTAATTCTAAAAAATGTGAGGTAGCCAGCCAAATAATTACGGGAGAAAGTACTACTTCAAGTACCAAAAAACGTTGTCCTGTTTTTGAAAATATTGTTTCTACAAGTACTTCATCAGCGACCAAGACTTTGGAAAACAACAAACAGGAACTGATCTCCACCAGCAGAGCCAATATTTCTTTAGGGGGAATCTCCATTAGTAATTTAACTAATTGTACCATAAATTTTAACAATATTTAGTTACTGATGTTAATTTAAACCTTGTTTTAAACTGTTTTCAATTTTTATAAATAAAAATAAGTAATAAAAAATCTGTTTCAAAGAAAAGCATAATTATACATTTTCAGGAAGTTTGTGTATCAATAAAAGAAGTCTATACACTACTATTATAGCTATTTGAAGTTTTTATTTGTTTGCTTCCAGAGGGAGCCAAAGTATTTTCCTCCCTAGGGAAGCAAAGTACTACTTTGCTCCCTGAAATGAGGGAGCAAAATAGTATTTTCTATGTAGGGAGTAGAAAAAAATATTTTATTTAATTAGTTATTATTGTTTGTTGTTGCATTTGTTATAAAATTTATTAAAAATATAATACAAAATTTATTTTGTATGACTGCTTAGGTTGGCCTGCAAAACACCCCTTTCTGGTCTTGTAACATAAATTACTATTGAATTACACCCCCTCCAAATTTAATCGCCAATAGGATCCTGTTGCACGCACTATATAACGTACTCATACTACTATCCTCCTTTTCCGGCTTATATAATAGTTGTTTTCTCTCTTTTACTGCATATCTTAGCTAAATCAAATTATAAATTTTTCTAACTGGTTCAGGATATAAGCACATGAATACTATTAGAACCTATGAAGATAAGAATTGTATTAGTCCAGATACAAGAGAAAAGGACAACCCAACTATCTTTTCGGGATAACCGTTCCACAGTCATGGCACACCCTACGTGTGAAGTATATGGGATAAATATTTAATATAAGAATGTAAAGTTTACCATTTGTATTGTAGTTATATATTTCTTCCACCATAGAAATTTCTGATACTGAGGACCCATAGCTGCCAGCATATAATACATATACATAATAATGTGGACGAAGGAATTAATAAAACCAATAAAGGTACCGTGTCCTCCTGGAAAATACTTTGTGGCACCCCAACTGATCATCGGCATCACTGTGTGGTGATAGATGTGTAGAAAAGTAATTTGTCTGTTTTTCTTCCTTAGTACAAAGAATACTGTGTCCAATAATTCCGACATTTTGGCTAAAAAATATATGTACACTCCACGGGCAATCTAAAAAAAAATGATTATTGAATCAATTACTGCAAATTTAACCTAATAGTCCACTGCAATTGAATAAAATATCCATTTTATTTGTAATCGTTTAGGTAACACCAATATGGTTACTTAAATACAAAGTAACTTCTGGTTCTGGTTAATATTCATTAGAAGATCTGGAAATAATTATTTATGGAACTTTAATATAATATTTGAAATCGCGTAGCCCAAAATAAAATGATGTGCCACATCGGTAGTGGGGGTGGTGAGGTTGAATGAAGTGAAAAAATTCTTGATGACTTTGGTTCTTGTACACACACTAAACAATATTTTTTCACCCTATTTAATAATGGGATGGGGTGTGGTTAAAGACCCAAAAATTTTTTTGAGACCTTAGCTCCTCTCATATTTACTAAATACCAATTTCGTGGACTCACGCTTGCTTCATTTACCTATTTACCCCAATTTACCCCTCAACTCTTCAACGGAATAAGATCAAAATATAATCTAGTTCCAGCTCTAGTTAAAATACATACGTGTGGCAAATTTTAAGTCAATGTCTTAAATGGTTCCAAAGTAACCCTGAGCATCAAAAAATTACAAGACCAACAGACAGACTGACGTGACAGATAAATTTTTTTTGCTCATACTTAAAATCTTGACGTTTCATGACATTCTAAGCCTATTTGAATAATGAAAATTTTCAAACATTTTTTTTGCGTTAGTATATTTCCACTGGATGTGGAAGTAATACTCAGAAAATGGCATGACAAATATATAAAGAATCATTGTGTGCCGTGGACTACATGATAGAAGTAAAGCCTCTACTTCAAGCATTTTCTTCGAGGAAACCTACTACGCATCCATACTACTCGAGGTAATCCACTGTACATCCAATTTACTCGAAGAAACCCACTGCGCACTCATACTACTTGAAGTAATCTTCTGCGCATCCATTTTACTCGAGGAAACTCACTGCACATTCATACTACTTGAGGTAACCTACTGCGCATCTATAGTACTCGAGAAAAGCTAATGCGCATCCAAAATACTCGAGGAAACCTACTGAGCATTCACACTATTCGTGTAGCTCTACCTTGGCCGATTATCAATAATTTTATTTTTTTATTGAATGTTAACTGTTTACCCGTAAGGTATTAATAAAAAAAAATATTACTAGAGTGGAATTTATTGATAACAGATCACGAAAAGTACACTGCCGCGTTTGGGTCATGAGTTATGTAAGTTTATTTATTATTAAGATGTTATAGTAGAGAGAAGACTTACCTACAAATATATATATGATGAGCTAAATTGGTGTTATGTTATAGGCGCCAATCATTCTTTATACAAGATGTTGATGAATACCAAGAATATTAAATAATATTCAATTACCAAGATGTAAATATTTGTTTTACGTATTTTTTATAGAGTAAAATGGAGCTCGTTGAAGTAGCAAGAAACAAGTTTGTGAATAAAAGTCTTATTAAAATTATAAAATCAGTTTTATTAGAAACTGGTCAAAACTGGGTTGGTATCGAGCCAAAATAACATCTAAGATTAACATTTACAAACAAATATGGAGAGTATTTACAAGCTACTCTAAAAAAAATGTTTATATAAAATTGCCTGTATGACACAAAACTAATTTGTCTGGACACTTAAAATGTTCAAACACACAAAGGTTATAACCTGTTACCAAAACAAATTAGGCTCGGCTAGCCAGTTCTTGCAGGAGGCCAAGGGCCATGGGTAAGCGTAAGTAATAGTCCCAATAAGGCCAAGAGTGATTAAAGTTATAAAACAAATTTTTTCTTTAAATGTTTTTTTAATTTTGTTTTTTGGTCTAAAAAAATTAATTTTTTGGTGTAAATAAATTTAAATTTTCGAAGGCAAAAGTTCAAGATCCTATAGAAAAATCGAAAGGAAAGGTACGACACAGCACACATACCAGATAAACAAAAATTTAAAATGACAACAGTTTAATAACGAATTAAGTCGTCACCAGCAGTTTAACAAAGGTTAGCAAATAACAACTACGATTAATATCTGCCAATTTTGTGGCTTGAAATCATTTAAAAAAACTAATATGTACAGAAAATTCAGGGTTAGTATTCTATATTCCTAGTTTAGTACCATCGGGAGAATTTAGTAATAAACAATTTCGTAAACTATAGAAAAACAAGAAATAATGACCTAGCTTAGTTGGTCAATGATCAAAATCTGAAACAATTTAAAAGTGTCCAGGTTAAGTTACAAAACTTGAAATTCGAAGTTACAGTTTTTCAATGATTTGATTCACGAAAAATGGGCAAAATTTAAATTTCACTACAAATTCACGATATATTTTTCCAAAAGAAAACCGATAACCAGAAAAAAATTTTTTTAGGCTTAGGGCCAACAATAACAAAAAAACTTTTAAGGAAAATTTATATAAGACAGTCAGATATTTATAGCAAACTACTCACAAAAGTTGAGGGAAATAAAGGCAAATTCCCAACCAAATAAACAAACAGAAGCAAACTTCCTACCACTATCTCCCTATAAATATTGGAATTGCCTCATATAACTTGACTATTAAATATCTTGTGAAATTAACAAACAAAATTGTAATAAAGGGTTGTATAAAAGGTTTGCCCTAGCGGGCAAACTTTTACTGGAGTAACAGTTACGTTATGAAATCTACCGTACTTAAGTAAAAACACTACTAAAAAAATCACAACCTAGTAGCTTGTTAATAAAACTTGTTTATCGCTAAAACACCATAAAATTGCACATAAACTCACGACTCCAGAAAAATTTTATCACTAAATGTAACGTAAAAACTAACCTGAATTAAGTCAGCGATAATAATAGAGTTAACTATAACAGGTAATTTAAATAATTTAAAACTACACAATTTGTAACACAGTACACAACAAATACAACATGATAAGGGGTAAAACACGATAAGGGATAAAACGCGATATGGGTTAAAGCAGAGCTGTACCTTCATACACGACCACACGGGCAAAACTTATAATAATAATAAAACTGGCATAGATAGTGGCTGAGGGCCCACATCTAACCCCGTGGTTTTATTGGCAGTACCAAAACATAAAACCTTATAAAAACAATGATAAATTAGCGAAACTCACTAACGGTACTGTCTTTCACAGGCTTATAGCTTCCACTCCGTTGAAGACGATACTGACCAAAACATTAAAAAAATATACGACTTAATCGTAAAATGGCTCTCTAGTTCAATAGCGATTAAATAGCACTTTGTTTACATTTAAATTAATATCCTGCTTATAGAAGGGAGTTCGAATTGTGCTCTCCGAGCGAACGGACGCTTCCGAAAAACGCTGCCATTAAAACGTGAAAACGCCCGCTAAAAGTCCGCTAAATTTTATAAAAATTAGGTGAATTTGTAGATTAAAGAATTCCGCGCAAATTGATATATCATAACAAAAGAACAAAACTGAAATAGAATTAATATTTGAAAATAACTAATACAGAGTATTTAGTGGCAGAACCGATAGTGCAGTGCTATGCATAAAGAAACAAGCTTAAAGGACCAAGTAATACACAAGAGGAATAGATAAGCTAAGTATCTTCTTATTTTTAAAGTACCTCCCAAGTTTATTTATCCAAGTTTATTTATGTCTTAATGATTAACAAGTGTCGCCGCATAAAACCATTGCAATGCTTTTTAGGTCCAAGACCCTAGCTAAATACAAAGAGTAAAAAATATAACTTTTGAGGTGTCAAGTGAATAATAGGCAATTTCGTACATAATTTATATTTATATCAAAAAGAAGAATGTGTTTTGTGGTGTTGTATATTTTTTATGCAAATTTTTAAGGTGCCAAAAGTGAGTGATAGGTTTGGGGAATAATACATACCTGGGACGTGCGATTAGTGATTAATTTCGTACATAATTTGTGTTTGTATTAAAAAGAGTGTGATTTTGTGGTGTTGCGTATTTTTTTGCAAACTTTTAAGGTGTCAAGTAAGCGACAGGTTTGAGGAATAATACATATCTTGGAAAGTGCAATTAATGATTAATTACGTACATAATTTGTATTTGTATTAAAAAGAGTATGTTTTTGTGGTGTTGCATTCTGCATCAGAAATGCTGTAATAAACTGGTGAGGGGCTGATTCAAACGACTTTCTTCGAAAATATGAGAAGTGATTATACATCGTCGACCGCTGTCACCGTAAATTTATAGCAAGGCAATAATGGTGTTATTCCTTAAGAAAAACAGAGTTTCTTAGATAAACAAGCGTTGACTTGGGTAATAAATGGACAATCTGATCAGTGGCGTACTATTGGCTTAATACGCCGGGGGCTAAATTTCTTGCAGTTCAATGGAAATGCATAGTTTTTCTCAGGAAATGGTATCTGTACACAAGAATGATGAATCGAATACAGAACATAGGACCACAAAATCAAAGAAACGGAGGAACGAGTCAGGGGCAGTAAAGCGGCGGCAGGGGGGCATACAGAAAAAATGATAACACACACACGAGAAGAGGTTTACCACGGCAACAGTGGAGATAAACTGGAGGAAGAAGAGAAAGCAAGAAATGAATGAATCAAATTAATACAAGAAGACCCTTCAATAAGCCACCATCCAAGGAATAAATGCTAGAAATCACGGTAGTGATAATAATTAAAATTAAACTCGAAATAATCAATGAGGTATTGTTGATATACTGCGTCAGAGCTGAGTTCGCACAGCACTTCTGCAGAGGTATGCCTATTGAAGGTTTCTCTCAGAAAAATAGTGTTCTCTAAGAAAACTCACACATACGTCGATAATCTACTAATCGATGCAGAAGAAGAAGAAGATTTGGACCAGCGGAGAGGAACACAAAATAGATGAATATTCCGTAAGAATACCGAACAAATTGAAGTACCTAGGAACAGACCGGACGAACCAGCTGGAGCGGAGAGAAACAGTAAAGGAGAGAATCAAAACAGCACAAGGGTAACATACCATTCATTGAGAAAAATAAACTATCATGGGACCTTACAAAATGTATATACATAGCCGTCATATGGACAACGATGGATATATGAAGTTAAAAACGCGGCAACAACAACAGCCAACAGAAGAAGTTTTTGATAAGAGAAGAGCAGAAAGGGCATCGTCCAACTAAAACAACAAGACGAAAACAGCGACACAATACATCAACATTATAGAAATATACGCAATGAAGTATTGGGGACATACCAAAGGAAGGGACCCAACACATTTACTGAAGAAAGCGCTAGCAACGCACAGCAACAAACTAAAAATAGGGAGACCATGCTACACTGGAGAACGACAATTGAAAGGATCAGAATCAACAAATGAACACCACTAACAAATCGCAAGGATATATACTCTACCACAATCGGAAACCGAGGAATCAGAAGACTCAGAAAAAAGAAGATTCGAAGAAGCAAAAACGCAAAAAGAGGAGCAAAAACACTCCATATTACGACACAACACGACAACATATTTCACAAGAAGAGTCAGAATAGGCAGAAGTCCAGAACCAAACACACAAAAAAGGGAGCTTAAACGCTCCCTCACGACACAATGCGGTAACGCATCTCACATATAGCTACACCTCCCATCCCACATTCCTTTACCATGTGCCATGTGGCTCTCGCTGCTGGCAACAAGCATGACCTTAGTCCAACCCACCGTGGACGTAGCAGGCCCAGCTGTATACCTGGGAGTGGCAGCAATGCCTACCGCACGCTGGTAAATCAGTCAAATTAATATCCTACTTATAGAAGTTATTAGCTATAAAACAACGGTAAAACTTTGTTAGAAGGGTAGTAAATAGTAAATAGAATAATAGACTTATCTTAAAGTTAACACGTTGATGTTGTCTTAATTCGAGAGATCCTCCAAATAAAAACGTGATGTTTACTGGATGTTGAAACGAAATTGACAATTATCCGCAGGTTAAGAAAATAGCTCGTCAACATGGGTTGCCAACTTTCGACACGAAACAAAATTCCCCGGCTAAATGTCACCTTGCTGCTTAACTCCACACTCCGTGTCGTTTATGTCACTGCTCTACCAAATAATGGCTTCCAGACAAAAAATCGTAAAACTTCGAGATCCCGATACGTCTCTTGCTGTGACATAGGAAACGTTCCAGTTTAGTTTAATTGTAAGGTAAACCTTCCATAACCATTTACAAAGGAATAATACTGTACATCGAGATTCACAGATCTATAAAGAGGTTTTAAAAATGGCGATAACCAGAGTCGCATTTACATTTGAAATTTAAGTGAAGTTGCATTCGAAGTTAAATCGGAATTGAAGTTAAATCGGAATCAATCTGAATTTAGTTAATCCATTTAAGCGATTGAAAAATTTAATTGGTGGAGTGTTGCCAAAAACTAGGGTGACCAGATTTTTGTGCTGGATACTTCTGCTGGGAAAAAAATTGATGAGCGGGGGGAGCAGAAATCCGAAAAATAATTTCTTGATCCCAACATTTTTTGATGACCGAGAGGAAAATTTTTTCTGATCACCGATAGTACTCCAAAATGCTGGACTGTCCAGCGAAATTCCGGACGTATGGTCACCCTACCAAAAACGTGTATTACCTCGATGGAACTAGAGAGGGAGACCGAAACTCGATTCGAAAACCACGTCGCTCGAATGCCGATCGTTTCGCCCTCATGGGACGGAAAGTATACTAATACCCGCACGGTTAAAAGAAAATAACTTGATCAGTCACGTTTTAATATTTGAGATCCCTGCAATCTTATTGATAATAATTTAATTTAATAATTCATTTTGATGTAATGGCCACTAGAGGCCGTTACATCATATTTAAAAAAAAAACAAATGTTAGTTCTATATGTTATGTGATAATATTTCATCCATAATGATAAAAGATGTAAAATTTCAAACGTTTTTCTGTGCGAAAAAAAATGATTGTTAAATTGTAAAAATATTACTTAAATTAAACACTTAACTTGAAAAATCTGTAGTTTTCTTTGAAGAACGTAGGTACAATCGATGATGAAAATATTAGGCTTGGCTCTTCTCCAAACAGGAAACCATTACAGCTAGAAGCAACAAGTTCAAAAAAATTGGCTGCTAAATAAAATGGCGAATGAACATCTCCATTCCAGAAAAAGGTAGAATTTCTTCCAAAGTTGAGGGTGAATTATATAATCACCATTGAGTGGGTATGATAATTAAGCAGAGTTTGTCTTCGACCAAAAACCATCGACAAAGTGAAATTTTAATTAAGGTTAAGATGTTTAATGAAATTCAAAAATAAAATCATGACTCAAGGATAAGATCATACTCCAGAAATGAGAAGACTGGAAACAAATCCGACCATCTTGAAATATATAACCATGAGGCTAACACTTAACGAAACATTTCTTTGGCTCGACCATAAATATAGATAACAAATGGAGTTACCTCACACTAATAATTAGACGAAGTACTGATCTTTATTGGTAAAATAAAAGGTATTGGGGTGACGACGAAAGGTCAACACACCTTACTGCTTGGGATAAACTCGAACAAGTAAAGAACAAATCGTCAACAAGGACAAGGAAAACTCCTACAACCGGAAACTAGTCAATAGGACGACAGAACGATCCGTGTATTTAATTTATTCAATCAATAAATTGTTACAAATGTGAATTACTAATGTCAAATATCCAATACTTTAATTTATTAGATTATCAAGTTATTTACTCGAATAGTTGTTATTTATTTATCTATGATCATTTGTGCCTTTGAGTGAAAGAATATTATCACCAAGTAAACTTGTTAGGTAGATGACCAGTTATACATATTAGCGTACGAAATTCTGATTTTTATAGAAGATTAAAATGATAGTACTTTTAAACAAAATTTCATTTGTATTTTTAGTAAAACACTAACTAAAAAAATTAGATTTACTAGGAAACACTCCTAAATATACTTTAGTAAAAACATGGAGCATTATACATGCTACACTCGTGGTAACCTACTGCGCGTCAATGGTACTTGAGGAAAGCCACTACCCATCCATCGGGGAAACCTACTGCGCATCCATTATACTCGAGGAAAACCACTGCGCATCCACAATACTTAAGGTAACCCACTGCGCATCCTTACTACTTGAGATAACCTACTGTGCATCTATAGTACTCGAGAAAAGCCACTGCGCACGAAAGGTGGTGGGGGTGGATGAAGTTAAAAAAAAATTTTGAGGCCTTAGGTTCTTGTATACACGTACACGTTAAATTACAATTTTATTTTTTTCGACCCCTTTAATAATAGGGTGGGGATAGTAATGGGGGTGGCTAATGCCAACAAATTTTTGAGACCTTAACTAACTTAACTAACTTTTATATATACATATATTAAATACCAATTTGATGGACTCTTACCTGCTTGATTTACCTATTTACCCCCATTTACCCCAATTTACCCCCAATCCTTCAACGGAACAAGATGAAAATACAATCTAGTCTAGTCCAGATCTCATTAAAGTACATACGTGTACCAAATTTCAAGTCAATATCTTAAACGGTTCCAGAGTAATCGTGCGCACAAAAAAAGTTACAGACTGACCGACAGACAGACACAATTTTTCTTTGCTCAAACTTAAAATCTCGACGTTTCATAACATTCTGAGCCTATTTGAACAATACGAATTTTTAAAAACTTTTTTGTTGTTACCATACTTCCACTGGATGTGGAAGTAAAGATGGTTATTATTTCGAAATAATAATACAGTGTGTGTAGTGGCGGGCTAGACATAGGGAATAAGAGTGCAACATCGCGTGTGCCAGCTGGCTGAAATGAAATAACTGAGAGCTGGGTTGCTTCAGTCACAGATTAAACAAACCAGATGTTTCACTTATTACGTATCATGGTTTGGATAGTAAATCAACTCGTGAAAGGTACCAATTTGCGCAGTGATCTGCACAGTATACCAATTAGTCTTAACCAGCGAGTATAGAGTTACAGGAGGGAGTTTATGATACGTAACAATAATTAAAAGTCACCTAATAAATACTCAAAAAACCACTTAAATGTATAACAATAACAACTTTAACCTTCAATACAATACACCACATTGCAAAATAACACAGCCACACAAAAAAAATAAAGTGTCTTGACCCCAGAGACTGACTGGGTAGACTTTATGTTTTTCGGGTCGCTGAATCCGAATCCGGGGTCCATTTGGTCCCATGTCATCGGTTTAAGGTCATTTGAAGGTCAAATTGAGATATGACCGTGAAAAATTCCGTTAAAAATTTATGTTTATGTTTTTGAGGTTGCTGAATCCGAATCCAGGGTTTATTTGATACCATCATGTCAGAATCAAGGTCAAATGAAGGTCAAACACATGAAATTCGATAATACAATCTTTTTTGACCTCGGATGCTGAAAAAGCAGAAAATTTTACGTCCAAATACATCCTGAACGGTTTATGGAACCGATTTCTTAGGTCATTTGTTGGTTATCAAGCGGTCAAATGCTTATTTTCCATTTCTTAGCTGATATATCGATTGTAAATCGAAAACTTGCGTCTATGACTAGTGACCTTTAAGTTTTTGTGGTCGCTTATCACGATCCCGGTATCCATTTGATACCATGATGTATAAACTGAGGTCAAACGCTATAATTCGAATGATATAATTTTTTGAACCCTGAAAGATCATCTGCAGGTCAAATACAGATTTTTTTTGAATCTTTCAACTGAATTGTGAAACCGTAGCATTAGCGTTACCCGATGTACACCACGAGGAGGTTGCGTGAACGGATTTTGTACATCATAACGGGCTTACTCCGTTGCCCGCCGTCACCGCGAGGAGGTGCCCTGGATGCAGACACAAGTGCTATGCTGATTTGGGTGTAAAGGTTGTTCCATGCAAAGAAATTTCATAAGTTGCAGAGCGAGAAAATGAGTTCCATAATTACAGTGGCATAGTTTGGAGTTGTGAAGCTCAACAACTTTAATTATAAAGGACAGAATTTTTGCTATGTGAGACCAAGTAATAAAATTATGGGATTACTCGGTTATGGGATTATTGAGCAATGTGGTCATTCGAGTAAACGGATTCATCAGCTTTCATCGTCTGTAATCCCCATTTTATAGCTACGGGATTAGGTTTTTAGAGCTATTAGGTTATTGGGTTATTGAATTTTGAGGCTATTGAATTCAGCAGATTTGGATTTAGGTCTTTGGACTTAAAAATGTAGTTTAAAACATCTCAAAATAGTTTAATACCTCCACATGAAACCCAAAGTTCGGTTCGACTCAGATCAAGACGTATTTGGACGTAAGATTTTTTGTTCTTTGAGAATACGGGGTTAAAAAATTTATATCATTCGAATTATGGCGTTTGACCTTCGATTGACCTTGGTTTATACGTCATGGTATCAAATGGATACCGGGATCATGATAAGCGACCACAAAAACTTGAAGGTCACTAGTCATAGAAGCAAGTTTTCGATTTATAATCGATATATCAGCTAAGAAATGGAAAATAAGCATTTGACCGGTTGATAACCAACAAATGACCTAATAGACTGGCGGTACATGACCAATCAGGTGCAACGTTTTTAAAATGCCTGCCAATCATGTATATGAATGAAATTACCATGAATATGCCAGAAATGCAAATTTTAGGCAGTCGTCGCGTGCACAAGGGGGTGCAAATCGGTTTTGTTTGTTTCTTTTTTTTGGGTTTTATTTTCATTTTTTTTTAATGGATGCCAATAGTACCAAACGAAAAGCCGTGAAAAAGAATCCAGCGGAAATTCATTGGCATGCAGTTTCCGCGCTCAAAACAACTGTTAATGTGCACATTAAATCGTAAAATTTTTTGGTGTTTTTGATTTTGGATGATTTTGATTTTGGATTTTTTTTCAAGGCTTTTCGTTTGGCACTATTGGCATCCATTAAAAAAAAAAAAATAAAATAAAACCCAAAAAAAAGAAAAAAAAAACCGATTTGCACCCCCTTGTGCACGCGACGACTGCCTAAAATTTGCATTTCTGGCATATTCATGGTAATTTCATTCATATATATGATTGGCATGCATTTTAAAAACGTTGCACCTGACTGGTCATGTACCGCCAGTCTATAAGAAATCGGTTCCATGAACCGTTCAGGATGTATTTGGACGTAAAATTGTCTGCTTTTTCAGAATCCGGCGTCAAAAAGATTGTATTATTGAATTTCATGTGTTTGACCTTCATTTGACCTTGATTCTGACATGATGGTATTCAAATAAACCCAGAATTCGGATTCAGCAACCTCAAAAACATAAACATAAATTTTTTGCGGAATTTTTCATGGTCCTATCTCAATTTGATCTTGAAATGACCTTAAACCTGATGACATGGGATCAAATAAACCCCGGATTCGGATTCAGCAACCTCAAAAACATAAACGTAAATATTTTACGGAATTGTTCACGGTCATATTTCAATTTGATCTTCAAATGACCTTAAACCTGATGACATGGGATCAAATGGACCCTGGATTCGGATTCAGCGACCCGAAAAACATGAAGTCTACCTAGTCAGTCTCTGGGGTCAAGACACTTTATTTTTTTTTGTGTGGCTGTGTAATTAATATCACCGGTGTAGCTGATGACGACTTCAGTCTCTGAAATTTCAGTACTAAACACTCCCTCCTGTGACATTATACTCGCTGGTCTTAACTTCCATGTCAACCGCAAGGTTACTCTGTTTATGTCTTCTGCGCAGAATCCTGGAAGGTATACGTCACATGACAAAAAATGAAACTGGTCACATAGGGAATACTATTAACAACCAGTTTCACAATCGTTGGTTATCTTTTTGGTTGACTAACCCAAGCGCGGATCTAGAAATTTCAATAATTTTTTTCTCGTCTGTGGCGCATGAGAACCATACGAAATATGGGAAATAACATCTCGAGAAGCACTTCTCTAACGAAATTTTGAAAAAGCAGTTTGCGAACATTTTTTTCAAAATTCGATTACCCCCCCCCAGGTCTAGGGACTCCTGTTTAAAATTAATTTTTTTTGTCATATGCATTTTACTTTTCATAAAAATACAGCAACACGTTCTGAAATTTATGAAAATATTTTCATTACTAACTGAGATACAACGAATTGAAATTTTGTGATTTACAATTTAACAAATCACAAAATTTAAAATTCGTTGCATCTCAGTTAGTAATGAAAATATTTTCATAAACTTCAGAACGTGTTACTGTATTTTTATGAAGAGTAAAATGCATATGACCAAAAAAATAATTTTAACAGGAGTCCCTAGACCCATTAATCGAATTTTGAAAAAAATTTTCGCAAACTGCTTTATCAAAATTTTTTAATGGTTATTAGAGAAGTGCTTCTCGAGATGTTATTTCCCATATTTCGTATGGGTCCCATGCGCCACAGACGAGAAAAAAATTATTGAAATTTCTAGATCCGCGCTTGGACTAACCTGAATCTGAAAGTTAACTATTGGTAAATACATATATGCGTTTCACAAAATTTATTTTATGATCAGTAATGTAACTAACGGTTAAGTTTAAGTTTTGAATGGTTGGTATGAGTTTCTGAAGTTTTTGACAGATAGTCCACATATATTTTAAAAAGAAAGGAGAAACTAATTTCAGTAATCCGTAAAATATGTTCAATATGATTGTGTTTATTACTCTGTTATTAAATTAGTATATCTGAAATTTGTAAAAAAATAATTATTGAATTTACGCAGAGTATTATTTTCCAAATGTACCTATTTAGTTATACCTACCTACGCATTTTCGCAAATGAAAAATAAATACCGTGCGTGTAGCGGAGTGCTAGGCATAGGGAGTAAAATTACAACATCGCGCGTGCCAGCTGGCTGAAATGAAATAACAGAGCTGGGATGCTCCGCCCGACAGAGGAATTTACGGCAGCTGTGTAGTCAGATCTCTCGCGCTACGTGAATGTACATGCCTAATGGGAAATTACACGCACGGTATATCGATAAGAAAGGTGACAAATTTACTTGTGTACTGTACTCTCCCGGTAAATCTGGATATGTAGATTGAAAACGATTTAATAAAACTTCGTTAATTTGTTTTATTTATTTATAGAGTTTCATATTTTGGGTATTAAAAAACATGAAAATAATAAAGTATTAATGTTTAATTGAAGTAATTATAAAGATAGGTATATTTACACAGCGTGATTATTTTTCTTTCTAATGTAATATTTGGGTAGGTATACCAAAAATTGCTGAAAATATCCATATTCCAAACTGGAAAAATAGCCCATTTAATTTGTTCTGTTTCTAATATATAGTTAATGTTTCTAATATAGTTAAATAAGTTAAATTAAACAAAAAATTGTATTTGCACTAGTGCTGCAATCTGCATCTTGATGTTATACACATTTAGTTAACCACGAATTCTTGGTTTACCAATACCTGTTCTACTGGTTTGCTAAGATAACCAAGACCTTGAAGTTAACCAGACATTGTGAAACAGATTTTCATAGTAAACCTATGGTCAAATCCTAACCATTGGTTAACCAACGATTGTGAAACTGGCTGTAAGTGAAACATCTGGTTTGTTTGATCTGTACTTCAGTGGTCTAGCGCCAACTCTTTAACCTATGCCGCCGACGGGCGAGTTTGTTGTTGCTAGGTTGTCATATCTCTCGCGCTACGTTAATGTACATGCCTATAGTGCAGGCAAAACCAGTTTGGAGTATGAACTATCTGGGGACAGCTATTTCTTTATCGAAATGGATAGCTTTATGCATGTAGAATGAGAATATATATGTCCCAAAAAATCCCAATGTGAGCTAAAGCCACCATTTAGAAAAAATGGCCTCCAGAACCGTTTCTTTTAGAAGGACATATCTCAGTAACCATTGCTCCGATTTTAGATTTCTTTTTTTTGTTCTCTTCCCCTTTTCATGTACAATCGAAAGTGTTATTACATCTTTGGGCATAAAACAGCAAATAACTGAAGAAAATAAGACTTGGGTTCTTGGAAATATACAAGGTGTCCAGTTAGTGCTTCCTCGGAAGATTGTGCAAAAACTGGTAACTTTATAAAAAAACTTTTTTAACAAAACTTTTAATGTTTCATCTCTAATACAACGAGAAATTATTTTCAATTATACAAGGTGTCACAAAAAGGAGTTACACAAGAATGTATAATTTTTTTAATGGAATACCCTCTAATTTTTTAGCGTCAGTTAAGCCTCTAAGGGTCCTGAATTACACCCTACAATTTTTTGCCAATCGGGTGCAGCGTTACCAGTTTATAAATTTTTTCCTGTTTTTCTGGCAAATTACAAACATTTTTTTGATCACCATATCTCCGAGATTTATTAATTGTTTTTTCTAAAACTGTAAGGTGTTATTCGATAATGATGCATTTACTGAAAAACATTTTTGAAATAAATTATTATTATACCGGGTGTCCAAAATATTTGTTTACATTTCTTATTATTTAATTATTATTTTTATCAAATTTTTTAAATGGAATGCCTATATTTTTTTACACAGATGAATAAAGCATAAAATTCCCCACATTCTAATAGTTACACTTAATTTTTATTTGAAACCGTTTTTGAGATATAATTATTTCGAATAAGTTTTGCGTAAATTGAGGTGATTTTTATTTTAGCATTAAAATCTAGTATGGCTTTGGCCTTTTGTTTTGCGTTTGTTTTTGAAATTGTTTATTGGCATCAAGAATATATAGTCAAAAATATCCCTATAGAAGATATCCTAATGTGAGGTCTCTAGAAAATTTGAAAGAACGTTTTGAACGTACTGGAAATTCTGCATATGAAAAGAAGGCGAGACGACGAAATGTATTGTAATGAAGAAAATGTGCTGGCTATAACTTTAGCGGTAATCTAAAATCCTACGGCAAGTGTTCGGGAGTTAAGTAGGGATTTAGAGGTCAGTGAATCTAGTGTTTCCCTATGTCTTCGTAAAAATAAGTTTCACCCCTATCGAGCTCAGCTGCATCAAGACTTTTGGGATGTGGATTTAAATCGTAGATTAAATTTTTGCCAGTGGGCTCAAAACCAAATTGGAGAAAATGAAGTATTTTTCAAATTTGTATTGTTCACGGATGAATCAATGTTTCATCGCAACGGATTTGTGAATAGGCCCAATGTCCATTATTATGCCAGAGAAATCGCCCATATTGCACAGAAAAATCAGAAACAGAGTTTAAATGTAAGGGGAGGAATTGTATATGATTATGTTATTCATCCTCGCTTTTTTGAGGGAAATGTGAATGGAGCAGTCTTCTTAGATTTTACGCAAAATAAGTTTCCACAAATAATCGAGCATTCCTGATTACATTACAAATAATATGTGATTACAAATTGAAGGTGTACCACCACGTTTTAGTAAAAATGTTCGTCAGGCCATTAGTAATTAGTTTCCTGAAAGGTGGATAGGAAGAGGAAGTTCAATATTTTAATAAACTGTTAAATAATATCTAATTTATTATTCTATTAAATTATGTTAGGTCTCATTACCTGGCCGCCTAAGTCACCCGACCTGACTTAAGTGGGTTTTTTTCTTTGGCGATTTGTGAAGTCAGGCGTTTATAAAGTAGAACCAACGACTCGAGAAGATATGACGGAAAGGATTCGTCGGTGTTTCAATCGTATAAATGTTGATATGTTACACTGTGTAAGGCGCTCATTTATCAAGAGACCTCAGTGTTACCTGAATCAAATCAAAGAAAGTGTACTATATCAAAATGTGAGAAATTGTAAGCGTTACTCATCCGTTTAAAAAAATTAAAGGCATTCCATTTAAAAAAATTGAAGAAAATGTAAAGCAAAATATAGATGTTAATGCTAAAATAAAGAGCACCTTAATTTACGCAAAAATTATTTGATATATTCATGTCTCAAAAACGTTTGAAATATAAATAAGGAGATATTAAAATGTGAGGAAATGTATGTTTTATTCATTCATGTAAAAAAGTATACCTAGGCTTTCCATTTAAAAAAATGAGAAAAATAATAATTAAATATCAAGAAATGTACGCAAATATTTCGGACACCCGATATACTGAAGATTTATTTCAAAAATGTTTTTCAGTAAATACATCATTATCAAACAACATCCCACATTTTTAGAAATAATGATTAATAAATCGCGGAGATATGCCAGTCAAAAATGTTTGTAAACTACCCAAAAAAAACACAAAAAAATAACTTGGGCGAAATATTGTAGGGTGTAATACAGGGCCCTTGGAGGCTTAACTGGCGTTAAGGAAATATGGGCTGTTCTATTTAAAAAAATTATACTTTCTTGTGTGACTCGTTTTTGTGACACCTTGTATAATTGAAAATAATTTTAAGTTGTAGTAGAGACGAAACATTGAAAGTTTTGTTAAGAAAGTTTTTTTATAAAGTTAGCCGTTTTGCACCATCTTCCGAGAGAACACTGACTGGATACCATTTACACCTTAATGTACATTATTAAAAATGAATACAATTTTATATATAAATAACTATTACTCCGTTAATATTTGAGTTAGTAACATCGGCCAAATGAAAGCTAATTTTGTGCTAATTGTGTGCTCTAGAACTTTTATTAAAATTATTTTTTCAAAAATTGACTAGAAATTTCAGTACAATCGTCTCGAGTTTATAAAAGTTTAAATTTCTGTAATATTTAAATTATTTTTTAATTTCCTAAGTTTATCGTAATTATACTTTCTGTAAAATGTAAAGTGAGCAATGGAACAAAAAAAAGAAATCTAAGATCGGAGCAACGGTTACTAAGATATATGATTTTAAAGAAAATGTCTCTGGCGGTCATTTTTTCTAAATGGCGGCTTTAGCTCACGTCGGGATTTTTTGCGACTTTATGTACTTATCCTACATTAATAGAGCTATCCATTGCGATAAACAAATAACTGTCCCCAAATAGTTCACGCCATTTTAAACTGAGATTTGCCTGGTCTACTAATCGGCAATTACACGCACTGTATACAGAAAGTAATGAGGTACTGGCCATTTGAAAAACCAATGCATTTTTTTCAGTTTGTGCACCTTATAACTTAAGGTGTACAATAGGTACGATACTGTAAAATGAGGTCAAGTAACAAAAACAGTCCAGCAATATCATATCACATAAGTTTCCGTATTAATTATTAATAAATAAAACTTGAATTTTAAAACAAAGATACATACACTGGATAGCTGTCAATGTTTACTTTCAACGGAGTTTTATCTTCTTTAATTTGACTGTGTCTACTGTCTAGTAAAAGTTAGAACACTTCTTCTGCAGAAAGTGCGCACTTGTGAAGGTAAAATGCATTAGACCTGATGTCGCTGAACTCGCAATGGGAAAGGTAATTAAGAAAATCTTGCTCAAGTACCAAAATATACACATACATTACATAAAATTCTCATCCTACGATCTATTTTCAGATTATCATTTCTACATTCAAGAATTATATCGGATCAAATTTTCAATAAACTAGGAATTTTTCCGAAGTTAAGGCTTAGAGGACTATAATGGTTTCATTTCTAAAAAATTTAGCTTGAGTTTAGGTAACTTATCGCTTTCTTAAAATGCACTGTGCATTGTAAAAGGCCTTCACTCATTTTAGGTTGAAAAAAATGTCTGTGTTATTTTAAAAAATGAAAGAAACCGTTTAGAGCCACTTTTTAAAAACACTTTAAACAATATACTGTGTGGATTTAAACAGAACACCATGTACAAATTTCTTTATGTAAGGATTTATAGTATTACAGGGCAGCATATTTTTGGACAAAATACCTATTACTTCCACATCCAGTGGAAGTATAGTAAGGCAAAAAAATTGTTTAAATTTTTTTTGTCCAAATAGCCTTAGAATGACAAGAAATGTCGAGATTTTAAGTTTGAGCAAAAAAAATATTTCTGTCTGTCTTTTCTGTCTGTTTGTCTGTAACTTTTTTTGTACGCACGATTACTCTGGAACTGTTTAAGATATTGACTTAAAATTTGGTACACGAGATCTGAAACTAGATTATATTTTAATTTTATTTCGTTGAAGAGTATTGAGAGAATTTATTACATATAACTGAAGCTAAGGTCTCAAAAAATTTGTTGGCATTAGCCACCCCCATCCACTCCCACCCATTATTTAAGGGGGTGGAAAAAATAAAATTGTGATTTAGCGTGTGTACAAAAACCAAAGGCCTCAATTTTTTTTTCACTTCATCCACCCCCACTACCATCCCCTACCCCCACCCCCAATTACCCATGTGGCATATCGTTTTATGGATTTTTGGGGTAGACGGTTTCAAATATTATATTATTAACTTCCATAAACAAATTTTTCTCATTGTGAGATTTGGATAGAAAATCTGGATGTGGAAGTAGTGATTCCTTGGGAATTTTTATTTATTTCCTTAATTTTGCTTTCACATCCAGTGGAAGTTAGTAAGGCAAAAAAAAATTGAACATTTTTATTGTTCAAATAGGCTTAGAATGTCATGAAACGACGAGATGTTAAGGTTGAGAAAAAAATGTCTGTCTGTCTATAACTTTTTTTTGTGCGCACAATTTCTCTGGAACCGTTTAAGATGTTGACTTGGAATTTGGTAAACATATGTATTTTAACGGGATTTGTAACTAGATTATATTTTGATCTTATTCCATTGAAGGGAAGGAAGGGAAATTGGGGTATATATGGACAAAGAAGTAAATCAAGTAAGTAAGAGTCCATAAAATTGGTATTTAGTATACATAAGGGAAGCTAAGGTCTGAAAAAAATTTTTGGCATTTGCCACCACCATTACCACTCCCACCCCTCTATTGAAGGGGGTGAAAGAAATAAAATTGTGATTTAGTGTTTATATACAAGAACCAAAAGCCTCAATTTTTTTTTACTTCATCCACCCCCCGCTTCCACCACCCCCACTCCCACTACCGATGTGACATATTGTTTTGTGGGTTTTTGGTGTGGGCGATTTCAAATATTATATTATTAAAGTTCCATAAACAATTATTTCCATATACAAAATTTTCTTCGTTGTAAGAGAATTGGATAGAAAATCTGGATATGGAAGTCGTGATTACTTGGGCAACGGTTTTTTGAATAATCACAGCAAATAAACTACTAATCGATATGGCACGAGTTGGTTCTAGAATATTTTCTTTGGGTAATGATTACATATTAGCTAAACATTATAACTCACCCTCAAAGCATGTGGACTGCTAGAATGGTCAACTGGTTCGCACTTCCAGCTATATTTTGTCATCCAACCACACTCCGAAGCCTATGAACATGAACATGAACATTAATTTAGCTCAACTAACAATATATTATTGAACAAGTTAAAATATTATTTTGGTTTTGATAATTCCAGTTGTAAGCGGTTTCAATCATCTTTGAGAAATTGCTACCAAATAACGGACAAACATTTTCAATAAAATGTGAAGTTGTCAATGGAGTGCTCCAAGGTAGTATATTGGGACCTTTTCTTTTTATTATGTTTATAAATTACATTTTTTTAATCGATTTGAAATGCTGCAAAATGCATCTTTTTGCTAATGACACAATTTTATATGTTTCTGATACTTGATATTTGTGTCTTATTAAAAATAGAGAACTTGATGAAAACAAACAAACTGCATGTAAATCCAAATAAATCTAGGTACATACTAACTGATAATAATAAGTGTCTTAAATCACTTCATAATGAAAATATTAAATTTTAGGAATAAATTTGAACAAGATAGAATATACAAAATATTCAAGTCTAATTATTGATCAAACATTTTCAAAGTATATCCAATATATTTGCAAAAAAATTTCAAAAAAATTAGTTTTGTTTATCTAGTAAGTAAGAGTGGTCATATATAATTCAAATATTAAACCACATTTTGATTATTGCTCTTCAATTTTATATATGAGTAATAACACTGACTTATACAAACTTCAGTTATTACAAAACCATTGCATGAGATTAATCAGAGGCGGACTGGCCAGGGCCGCCAGGCCACGATCCCGACCAAGGTTTTCGGTCAAAGCGGGGCCCCAAAAACAAATGGTGAACATACTACTAATCAAAGATAGACATGACTCAAACTATCGCTTACCTCAACAAATATCCATATACTAACTAAGACTTGCATAAAATTGTAAATAACGAGGACTTTCTTCAGTTCAAAAGGTTTACGGTTTTCCATATATCTTGGTCCCCAGCTAAGTACGAAATACAAATATAATCCTATAATAATTAAGGGTGGCCATGGGTCTCTAATAAGAAACCATCTATTTGTTCGAGGATCTAAAAAAAGTAAGTAATTAATATAAAAATTCACTTAGTGCGAGTGTTAAGGGGAACTTCATGTACAAAATATGGGACAAACAGTTTTTTCAGATTCGTTTACCTGGGACGATAGTTTCTGTAAAAATTTATGTTGCCAGCTGATGAAGTAACATCTATTAGTCTAGGAGATAGCTACATATACGGGGCCTGGGATATAACATGTTGGCATTGCTTTTATGTTTTAGCAAATATTTTTTAGTATTTTATCTTATGTGAGTCAGACCTCCCCCGTTTTGGCGCTAGCCGTCCCAGAAAATATTCATTCAATTGAGAGTATATAGAAAAATATTTGCTAAAACATAAAAGCAATGCGAACATGTTATATCCCAGGCCCCATATATGTAGCTAACTCCTAGATTATATTACCGATACTAACTAATATATAAGGAAGTTTGATAGCAAAGATATCTAAATTTTAAATCATATAGACCTAACAGCTGCAAAAAAAGTTTCACTCCTAAAATGCGAACCAAATAATTTCAAGAAAATTAAACAGTCTTTGAAACAAATTATTACCCGAAACATTTTCATAAACCTATAACAAAAGAAAATACACAAAATATACAAAAATCAAAGAATCGGAAAATAATAACAAATATCTATCTATGCCCCTATACCAAAAATATCTGCAAATAGTTCCAAAGTATCAGAAAACACCATGAAACATTTATCACAAAACTCAAACCTGAACTACAACCAAGAAATGAAACCAGCACCATATATAAATAGACTACAATAACTGTAACAGCATATACATATCATCATCATATCACATTAATCGATACAATACCTACATAAAAGAGTGTACACTATAGGTTTAAAAAATATAAAAAACATTAAACCAAGATTCGACAGCACTCACAAAACATGCTTTAGAAAATAACCAAGGCTTTAAGTTTGACATAAAATTTTGGAAAAAGAACAAAACTATTACCGAAAAACGATACATGAAATGCAAATTAAAAAACACAACAATGCAATAAACAATCTTACTAATATAGAGAATTTAAGAGAATTTTATTATTAAATTAACTATAAAAGGCTATATTGTTATAGGTGGTGTTTTAGGTACGCAACTATTAATTTTTAGGGGAAGCTGTATGTAAAAAATATTAAAAAATTTCCTATGGGTCCAGAAATTCGTATTAAAGGAGCTAGAGCCTTCTGAAATAAACAAAAATGACATCAGATATCAACAATTAAAAAAAAATTACGATCAATTACGCAATAAAGGCAGAAACTATAGACTGATCAATGGTAAAAAAATTTTCAAAATACATGGGAGGGTGAGACCTCTTTGTTTTATGTTTTTGAAGCCTGTGTTTCTCTAGATTCGTATTTCTCGAAAATGATTGATCCCCAAGATCTTACAAGATAAGCTTTCTTGTGTATGTTTGACCAAGAAATCATATTCCGGTAAGACAAGACAAAAAAATATACGTGAAAAGCTAGGAGGGTGAGTGAACGTGGAAGCACCCATTCCCATTTTGCGCTCCCACGATGCAATTTACTCTTGACAGATAACATAAAATAGTGACCTTTTAATACCAGGATGTTGCCCAAAGGTCTACAAGGGTGTACAAAGATATACCTGTGACTATGCTAATAGTAATAGAACAGTGGGCTGCTGTTCACACGTAGCTGCAATCGGTTACTATTTGGTACATGGCCGGTACCAAACCCGCCGAAGTACTAAACCACATATTTGATGCAACTAATGTAATTATCACCAATGAATGAAATAGTGAGGATGATTTAAGTTTTGTATAGCACTACAAATGATTTCATATAGATAAATAATTTTGTATAATTTTGTTTAGATAAATCATAGATTTTTTTATACTTTACTTGGTTGACCAAAATACACATGGTCTATGGGTTACATCAGTTCTTATTTTTTTTAACTATGTTCCACCAAGTTCAAACTTCTGTAACTCTTTAAATATAATGGCAGGTTAATTGACGATTACACATGATATTTTTGGTCGGTGTATCTCTAGGGGTAGATATAAAAACCCACCCCCAAAAATATTTTGCTTGTTTTGCACCTCTAAAAATTGAGGAAAAATTACGAAAGAAATATAGAATATCTAACGTTTCATTTTTTATTCATTCAAGCATCATTCATAGTTCCAGAGAAAAACGGTTTTGACATTAGTGGTAACAAGGTAACAACCCCTCATGCATGAAGTTAGAGGTCTGATATTAGTTGTAGGAGTAATTCAGACAAGGAGCAGTAAATAAAAGGCTAAAATATGTAAATCGGCTTCAGTGCATTTTTTTTATGCTAGAACCTTTTAATATGGACGAAGGAGTTCAATATTTGACGCACACACACACGCGCGCGCGTAAAATGCATAAAATAAAAATATCATACGTACTGTGACGATTATACGTTATTATTAATAAGTACATGTGTTGTAAAACAAATAACATTTATATAAAGAACCCTAATATTCAATGAAACAGTAATCGAGGCAATGAGTTTGGGTTATTTTGAACCCGAAACGGAAAAAGAGTCGAGAGCGGATCTTTGATTCGAATGTCCTATCTATCTATACAAATGCAAAGATAGACATTTGAAGAACAGAAATCCGGTGAAGAAACTACCGAATATACGTATATTACTAAATTAATTAATAGTTTGTTATAGCTTTAACTTTTTGTTACTTACCAGCGAGTTCGTCGAATAAAAATTCATAGTATCTTATCACAGAGTTGTTGGTTTCATACATTTTGCTGATTATTCCTTATTATACAACTTTTTTCAGAATATTCACTTCTTCTGTAAAAAAAACTATCCATTATTCTACTAAAATATAAGGGAATGCACTACCTACTTGATTTGTGTAAACTTTGGATTAATAATAAAGAAAAATAAATTTGTAGTGCTCAGTTACATTGTAGAGAAGATTTTCAACTGTAAGCAAATATTCGAATATTTTTACAGTTTGTTTTACAATTTTTACTAAGCTTAATTATTATTGCCCCTCTTTCTATTGTCTTAATTTAAAATAATGCTTACAAATAAGTATATTTGTCATATAAATTAGATAATCACTGGAGCAAGTACACTTTTTTCACGTAAAATTACATTATTTCTGGTTTGTCTAATAAATTAATTAGTGCTATAGGTATTGTTATTATTTATATAAACAAATATTTTATAAACAAAAGAAAGTGAAAAAATAATTGCTTCACCGCAATTTTAATTATAAATAAACAAGTGTGTAAGTTGTGTTTTGCTTAATACCTAATATTCTCTAATTATAATGGGGTCATGCCCGTATTTTTTTATTTTTCCATATTACATTGTTTGATATAAGAAAAATAATAAAGTTTTCCCGCTCTGCTCGTGACGAAGTTTATCCGGCGTCAATGTGAAGGCTCAGGGCGGGTCGAGAATTGAGCCCCTGGTCTTTATACTTCATGCCTAGAGCATTGTATGCGAGAAGAGGCATTCGGATTGTCACTGGTATCTGTTTAGACAAATTGTTTCTTGTACACAATCTTATAACATCGTATTTCCTTGACTTTTAGTAGTCTTCACCCATATAAAAAATGTTCCATGGTATATATACTACTGCGAAGAATTACATAACGAATTATTGCTCAGATAGGCTCAGAATGTCATGAAACGTCTAGATTTTAAGTTTGAGCAAATAAAAATTCTGTCTGTCGGTCTGTCTGTAACTTTTTTTTATGCGCACGTTTACTCTGGAACCGTTAAAGATATTGACTTGAAAGGGTTTAGCCGGATAAGCATGACGAGTCGGCCCCCAAATGGCAACCTATATCGAAACTTATGTTTTAATATCGACTTAATGTATGAACGCGATTTATATGTGTTTTGCCGCCGTACTCCGCTTTGACCTTGAGATATGGTAGAAATGAGCGCATGCATGACTACTAGAGTGAGATCCCAGAGCCGCCAGACCTACGTCATTTTAGCAAAGCTAATATTTTGACAACAAATAGTGTAATATTTAGTTAAGAACGTATGCGTATTTGCTAGTTTGAAAGCGGGGCCCTTTTGCAGAAAACAGGTACAAAAGGTACATAAGAATTTTACTCAGTACGTTAAATTATGATAGCTGGATTATTTTACAAGTGACCGCTAACTACATGGTGTAAACGTCAACCTCCGCCAACAACCAAAATTAAATAAGTGCTTTGCCTAGTGAGTGATAATTTTTTACAATTTTCTTTTAATTAGCTTTAGGTCCGTGTTGACACATTTTTAATTTTATTTTAGTTTTTAAGTCTGCCTGTGACAGACAGGAGTACTAACTTATAAGATTTCCGTCGTCAAGCCAAACCGGACCTGCCTCGCCCAGCCCTGCAATCACCACGGCACTCAGCGCCGTGGTTGTCTGGCTGGCTCCGGGACAGGTTCCGGCGAGGCGCATAAATGTATATAAAAATGTTTAATAAATTGTTATTGTTGTTGTTGTTGTTGTTGTCAACCTCCAAATCTTAAGGTCCGAGGTTCGATCCCTGAGCGTTCTCAGTTTTTTTTTTCAAATATACGTACTAAGAAAAAAGTTATGGCCAAAAATAATAAATATTTCCCTTTCGGTTGTCTCTTTCTTGGTAATCGCCTCCTTAAGTTAATATTTCTTGAAAAAAAAAGCTGAGAACGCTCAGGATCGAACCTCGGACCTTAAGTTTAGGAGGTAGAGAGAGAGAGAAAGAGAGAGAGAGAGAAAACAAATTTATTTGACATTTCTTGTTACAAGAATGCACCTCATCGGATCCCGGCCCGGAGCCAACCAGACAACCACGGCGCGTAGCGTCGTGGAAAATGTGTGGTTGGACGAGGCGGGTCCGATTTGGTTTAACGATAATGCTTGTTGCAGCTAGGACACCTGTCCGCCTTAGGCAGACTTAAAACTAGGTTAAAATTAGGGAATGTGCTCGCACGAGCCTAAAACTAATGAATAAAAAACTTAAAACTAACACTTGCACTGCACTTACAAAATTTTTGGTTGCTGATACGGGAAAACAGAATTAAACGAAAAAACCGGTTCGAGCAAATGACGTCCTTGTGGTCTGATCGCCGTCAAGGAAGGTAGGGTAGTAAAAGGGTTGAATTTAAAAAGTTTGGATTTACAGGATGTTATCGGCCTAGAGGGAATTTAGAAAGACAAAAAGGGGACAAAAAGGTGAAAAGAACAAAATTGTACAAACATAAAGAAGAGGTTGGAAAGTTAAAGTTGAGGAAAGATAAATAATAGAGTAGGGTTAGGTTTTCGTAGAGGGAAGTGTGGCTAAGGAAGTTGCCGGAAGATAGGCAACGCCTGGTATGGTAGGGAGTGTCTTATATCGAAAAGTATTGCGTTATGCTGTCTGATTTGAGTAATGTTGCGGGTTAGCGGACTACCGTCCAGCTTAAACTGATGATTCTCGGACGTAGTCCGCTAGTGGGGTTATGTCGTGGCAACGTGCATAGAGATTTCTGAGGGAGGTGTACCTACCAGAGTCTGAAATGAGGCGCATAAATTTGTGTTCTAATACTCTCAACTTCCGCATTGTCGTGGCCGGGATGCTGCACCACACCGGCGCCGCGTATGTGATGGCCGGCCTGATTACCATCGTGTACAGCAACTTTTTATTAGTCCTGTTGAGTCCGCTACCCCGTGCCAGGAGTGGGAGTTGACGCTTACACCACGTCGTTAGTGTGTCACATGGAAAATAAACCAGCTATCATATTTTAACGTACTGAGTAAAATTTTTATGTACCTTTTGTACCTGTTTTCTGCAAAAGGGCCCCGCTTTCAAACTAGCAAATACGCATACGTTTTTAACTAGATATTACACTATTTGTTGTCAATATATTAGCTTTGCTAAAATGACGTAGGTCTGGCAGCTCTGGGATCTTGAACTATACCGTTCAAAGAGACATGCCTCGAAAACTAATTGAGCTAGAGAGGTAAAACCAACGGGAGGTTTCAGGTAACCTTAAAGAGTATATTTTATATTTTTTTTAATTTTTAGAATAATTACGCACATCATTAAAAAATAAATAAAAAATGTAATAATTAATATTTCCGTGTTCTCTGTGACTTACAATCACTAAAATAATATATGCTGTAATACTTTATATGCACTATTACTCATAAAAGTTGCGTTAGAAAAAAGTTGGTGCAACACTTCGAAAAAATATAAAATTCGACGCGCACTACATCATATAAGGATACAAACTTGACATGGGACACACATATAAATATTTTATGAATTGGAATTATTGTTAGAAAAGAAATTGAATGAAAATATAAATAACTGTCACGTAAATATTTACTTCATACGGCGGACAGTGGCACGAATTGTAATTTTTTCGTTCAAAATTATCAGAGCACTTCGCAACCGATTGGGATAATTTTTCTTTTAAATACTCGTTATTTAATTTCAAAAAAACGTAAGAGAGCAGATTTTTGAATTATGCTAACCAAAATTATTGAGCTTAAACAAAATGTCCATTTTTTATTTAAATCTTAATAAAATTTATAAAAAAACCTTGTTACTCGGGGGGGGTTTTGAGGTCGCTGATTACGAATCTGATATCCAAATTGTCATGAACCAATCTACAAGATGGCGGAATCAATGGCGGCTATAAAATGCTAAAAAATTATGAAAAATGAAATATTTTCGTTAAAGTTTATGCCGAGAAGTTTTGAATATTTCTGATAAGTACAAGTTCTAGGAAGAAATTCAAGATGGCGGATCCAGTATGGCGGCAATAAGATGATAAACTAACTTAAAATTTAATTAAATGCATTAAACTAAAAAGGCTATTTCGAAGAATTATTAAAAATTTTAAAAAGGAACAAATTTTCTGAAATTTTCGAATATATCCAATATGGCTGCCATACATTAATTATCAATCATAAATATGCGACTCAGTCCTCTATTAATTTTGAACTAAGTAGATCATATTAATATTTTTTTTATCTGCTAATTATATAATAAACACCTAACACCAAGAACTTTAAAACAAGAATATTAAACCTAACATAACCTAAGCCTAATAGAACCTTAAACCAAGAACTCTATGCGTAACATAACCTAAGTCAAGAGTTTTACACCATGAATTTTAAACCTAACTTGGTGCAAAACTGTTTCATCATTATTTATATTTTAAATTTCTCTGTTTAATCTGTGTTGTTTAAATAATATTAATACTCCAAGTTAGCTGGTAATTTTTTTAATTGTTGAATATCTTAAATACATTTAAATAATAAAGTCCTTTATATTTTTATATTATATTAAACATATATTATATTAAATATCATTTAAAAATTAAATTTATTATTTATATAAATAAAGGACTGAATCGTATATTTATGATTGATAATTAATTTATAGCAGCCATATTGGACATATTTGAAAATTTCAGAAAATTTGTTCCTTTTTAAAATTTTAATAATTCTTAGGAATAGCCTATCTAGTTTAATGCATTTAATTTATTTCAAAGTTTGTTTTACGATCGTATTGCCGCCATATTGGATACGTCATCTTGAATTTCTTCCTAAAATTCAGTCTATTTTTTAATTTAAATACTTATCAGAAATATTCAGAACTTCTCGGCATAAACTTTAACGAAAATATTTCATTTTTCATAATTTTTTAGCAATTTATAGCCGACATTTCGCAGGTTGGTTTATGACAATTTGGATATCAGATTCGTAATCAGCGACCTCAAAAACCCCCCGATTAACAAGATTTATGTAAACTGGATAAAAACAATTTTTATTATTAAGATTTAAATAAAAAAATGGACATTTTGGCTAAGCTCAATAATTTTGGTTAGCATAATTAAAAAATCGGCTCTTACGTTTTTTTGAAATTAAATAACGAGTATTTAAAAAAAAATTATCCCAATCGGTTGCGAAGTACTCTAGATAATTTCGAACGAGAAAATTACAATTCGTGCCACTGTGCGCCGTATGAAATAGATATTTACGTGACAATTATTTATATTTTCATTCAATTTCTCTTCTGACAATAATTCCAATTCATAAAATATTTATATGTGTATGGGACACGTGGGTCAAGTTTGTATCCTTATATGATGTAGTGCGCGTCGAATTTTATTTTTTTTTCGAAGTGTTGCACCAACTTTTTTCTAACGCAACTTTTATGAGTAATAGTGCATATAAAGTATTACAACATATATTATTTCAGTGATTTTAAGTCACAGAGAACACGGAAATATTAATTATAATATTTTTTATTTATTTTTTAATGATGTGCGTAATTATTCTAAAAATTCAAAAAATATATAAAATATACCTGAAACCTCCCGTTGGTTTTACCTCTCTAGCTCATTTAGTTTTCGGGGTATGTCTCTTTGAACGATAGTCATGCATGCGCTCATTTTTTTCCATATCTCAAGGTCAAAGCGGAGTACGGCGCCAAAACACATACCGTGTGTGTAGTCGCGGGCTAGGCATGGGGAGTAGAATTACAACATCGCGTGTGCCAGCTGGCTGAAATGAAATAACAGAGCTGGAATGCTCCATCGATGGACGAATTTACGGCTGCCGGTGTTGTCATATTTCTCGCGCTACGTGAATGTACATGCCTAATGGGAAATTACACGCACGGTATAAATCGCGTTCATACATCAAGTCGATATTAAAACATAAGTTTCGATATAGGTTGCCATTTGGGGGCCGACTCGTCATGCTTATCCGGCTAAACCCTTTGGTACACGTATGTATTTTAACGAGGTCTGGAACTAGATTATATTTTGATCTTATTTCGTTGAAGGGTTCGGGGATAAATTGGGTAAATCAAGTAAGTAAGAATCATTATGAAAGCAAATAAATAAAAAATAATTAACTGTAAAAATAAGTATTTACAAAATAGTGAACACACAAAATATTAAGAAGTGCAATAAGCTAAAGAAAGATGGTGAATATATAATAGACTTTAATTTTCTCGAAATCATCGAAAAATCTAGTATTATCATGTAGGTAACAAACATTTTAAATGACATTATACAGGGTGTTCCGTTTGAAAGAATTGAATTATGACAGTTTAAGTATGTAAAAGTTTGGATCAACGTGGAGAACACCCTGTAGAATTGGGTTCAGCTCTGAATCCTGTAAATGAGTGCACGGTCTTGACTAACATTAAAAATGAAATTCTATGAAACACCCTGTAGATCTAAAAATAATTTTATAGTATGC
Source organism: Rutpela maculata (assembly GCA_936432065.2). Lineage (NCBI taxonomy): Eukaryota > Metazoa > Arthropoda > Insecta > Coleoptera > Cerambycidae > Rutpela > Rutpela maculata. Next base: position 229,684,098 of record OW386286.2, on the reverse strand, counting down.
CACTCTTTATCTCCCTCAATTTTTATCAGATATTTTTTCTAATTTCAAACGGTTGAGGGATATTGACCATCCACACGCTATACAGCGTGATCTACCAAGAAATTCGGAAAATAGAATGGTGTATTTGTCTTCAATGTGGGAAAGCCCCTGCAAAATTTTGGAGGATTCAGAGGTAATTTAGTGTATTAAATTATTAGTAAATTTGCGAAGATACACTACTGATGTTGAGTAAGTCCTGACCTACTCCTGAATAGGTCGACGAACTTATTTGTGAAAGAACGTATTCGAGTTGTCTACATTTCTTTAAGGGGTCTACATACGATCCAGCGGCAGGGACCCGACATTGTCGGTACGCTTTGAAGATAATTGGAATTCCAGCGGACCAGTTCACTTTTACGAATGAGTTCAAAGCATGCCGACAAGGCTGGCTCCCTGCCGCTGCATCGAGAGCCGCGTTTTTTGTTTTCGGTCGAACAATAGGAACACCGCCGCGCCGTGTCATTGACCCGTTTAACTAAATATCTCGTATATCTGCTTGTTGTTTCAGCATGTGGTCAATGTCTTCGATTTATTTCGATTTATTTCTCTATTTTTGTGGTGTGATTTGATTAGAACCAAAAAGTCACTTCTATCTTATCCAGCTTTGCTGTCAGTAGTGTCAATCCCAAGTCTGATAAAGTGATATGGTTGTACCGCGTTACGTTAGATTAGTTAAAGTCATTGGCGACGCATTTCTACAAAAAAAATAAGGTAATTTTTTTGGTCATTTTTTTTAATTTTTCATTTTTTAACTGCTTTCGGTGGGGACAAACTACTGTTAAATTTTCCGCATGTCATGGTAGATCACGTTGTATATGTTTTTTTTTTGTGCACCATATCGTAAACGTAACACCTTTGAATAAAAGTATAGTTCTCCACAAAAATATAGCCAAAAATGAAGTGTTAATAATATTTTCCTCACAAATATGGCAAATTGACCATTGTGCATCGGACTGAAGACGGACAGGCGGGCAGGCGACGCACAATGTGAGAAAAGTACCATATTTTGGACAAGAATCTGTTGACAGTGCATTTTGTCCAATTTGAATGAATCAACCGGAAAAATACTTTAAAATACTTTAAGATTGTACTGCGGTGAAGAAGGTTAAAATTAACATAACCAAGAAAAAATTCATTTCCTAGAATATGTGATTATAAAAAAAAGAGTTATGAACAAAACAACCAAAACAATAACAGAAAAATCTTCAATAAAGTAACAAAAAAAACCTTAAAAAATAAAAATAAATACAGAAAAAACAAAAAAAAGAAATTAAAAAGACACAAAAAATACAAAAAAGAAAAAATTACAAAAAACAGCAAAAAGGACGAAACAAGAAAAAACATACAGGTTACGAACAGACTCTACTCCTCGTGGTATAACCTGGGTAATGCTAAAATTGTTTGATAATAACGTTTTTAAAACATATAAGTACATAGTAGCAGAATAATTGTTACAAAACGAAATTCTGTACCAAATTTGAATATAGTAGAGTTTAAAAGAAGATTTATATCGACTCTCGTGGAACATTGAGAGGTAAAAATGTACTGACTACATCATTACATGGTACTTAACATGTATATGCACCCTCTAAATTCGTCTGGCGATATTGTTGTCCAAACAACCCCTAGGGGTGAAAAGCCGAAAAAAATGGAAAATTAGATTTTTTCCTAATCTTTCTAGCAATATCAAAATTTTTGCTATATTATGTATATTAATAAAGTTATAGCCATTTATAGACAAAAAATTGTATTGGTTAAAGCAGATAATGCTTCTTAAAAACGAATGTAACTCTCTTATTATGCATATATTTATTTTATTATTTTCGAAAATTCATTACACTCCTAATTGTAGTCACAGGAACAAAAATTTCAAAAATTTGTTAAAAATAAAAGTTATAGCCTATACTATCTATATTCTGCTTATAAATAAGAAAGTTATGAAACAAATACTAACTTGTTGACAAAATCTCCGCGGCACCCCGCGACTACAGTTATCTCTAGTTCTATCATCTTTCCTCTCACTCTCGTTTGCTTGCGCAATTGTGCAAGCTCTTCGTATTGCCATTTAAATTCATTCATTAGAAATGAACATATTAATATGTATAATAGAAAAAAATTAAGAGGTAGTTGTTTTAATAAAAATAAGTTAAAGATGACATAAAGACACGCATTTATGATCTAAATTACATAGTTTTTAGATACAGTGTATTGAATTTGGCGAGAGAAAACTACTTCTAAAATTAATGATTATTTATTTGTTTTATGATAATAATAGTAATTTATTATTTATAAAACAATTAAAAATAATAATAAAAAAGTAGAATTGGCGTTTAAATTATTTTAAAACATTTTTACATTAAGTGACAAAAATGCTCATAGTAATAAGATACAAAAGTAACAACCTCGAAAATTACTATTTTATTAAAAGAATTCTTCACCTCTTTCTTCATCTACAATTATGTTTTTTTCTGTGTAATCGTTTTGGCAAGAATTATCACCCGAACAACCACAGTTTCCCAGACACGACACGACTACTTATTTTTCTTGCACTGGCACCTCATGGTGTTTTCCCGTGCCAGCAATCAAAATTTTTAAGTGTTCGCGTGTGCGCGAAATCGATAGTTTTTTACAGTTTTTAATTTTAATTATTTTTAAGTACCCTTGTGTACTACGATACGATACGATACCGTTAAATTTAAGCCTTTTTCCATTAGGCAGGAGTTTTAACTCAGCAAATAATTTTCATCACCGCCAAACCGGACCCTACCCGCCCAGTCTCACACCCACCTCGGCGATGTTCGCCGTGGTTGTCTGGCTGGCTCCGGGCCGAACTCCGGAATGGCGCATTATTGTACCTTGTGAAACATTAATAAATGCTTGTTGTTGTTGTTGTTGTTACGCATTCTGAAATGACATTCATTTAAAAACCGTAATTTAATAAATTTGCGGTACTTTTACCTGTTTTACTATAACAAAATGACATTTTTGCTGTAAGAGTTGGCATTCGTGATTTATTTGTCTATACTGGTGAATAAGAATCATTTTCATTTACTCTCCACCAAAACTCTAAATGATTCGGCATATCAATAATTGGATTTAAAGTATTGTTCCAAATAATAAATTGGTAAAATGATCTCAAACAGTGTTGCTTTAAAGTGTCTCTTGTAGGGGGTAATTTATCTATACTAATTTGAGATGCCATCTTCGCTCTCAAATCATTAATATTATCACAAGTAGTAGACGAATACAATAACATACAAAATTTTTCCAACTCCTTAAATTTTGTTTTTTGGAACTTGTAGCTTGGTGAATACTAAGTCCAACTGATATATGTTTTGGTGTTTCTTGAATTTGAATAGCAAAAAACAATATCTTGCTTGAGCAATGCTTAAAATTCTTGAATTTTTATCCTCGTCATCATAATCGCACAATAATAAACTAATCAAATCATATAGAGATTCTGGTACACATTTTCTCATATTTTCAATTCTGGGTATTTCTAAAGGATCAATTCCAGGAGTATTTTTAAGATCGGTTTTAATTTGTAATGTCACCAAATTTAGTGCACTTGGAAAAGATTGCTGCTCTTCAAACATAGTGTTGTAATTTGTGTTTGATTCTTTTAAAACCTGTACTTGATTATAAATGCCTTCTTTTATATTAGGAAAAATTAACATTGACTTATTTTTTCTGTATGATTTTACACAATTTATGTTGTCCTTAAAATGGTTTTTTTAGTTTCTTTAGAAAATATTTAGAATTTAATTCACCACCCATCGAAACAAATCGATTATAAATTACTGAGGAAGTATACACTTTACCTTTTAAAAACCCCTCATTCTTTTCCGTCATTAAATTACACCAGGCAACGTCAGACAAACTAGTATTTTCTGGGTTTTAGAATTTATTTTCACAAGATTTTTATATATTTTCCACTGCATAGCAAAGCAAATAGCATGATATTTAACCTCGGTTGCAATTAGGTCTAGGGTACCAATTTTCTCTAGTAAATCACTGTTTACCGTAGATATTAAATTAAATTTAGTACATATGCTAATTGTCATTATTTGGAACAACTTTTTGATTTTTTTGAATTTTTGACAAAATACACATAAATTAACATTAAATGTTGGTCTATCACTCCTTAATTTTTTTTTCTCTGGTTCTGATTTCTCATTAAAAAGCACTTTCCTATTATTTAAAAGAGAATTTTTTTTTTCTTGTGAAAGATGAATAACATGTTTTATGCCACATTACCTTTGAGTTCGCAATATGTATAAGTGGCAAATATTTTTCACTCTCTTCATTGTTCAGTGAAATTCTTATTTTTAAACACTTCTTAAAATTAATAAAACTGCTTTCAGTACTTTCACATAAGTTTCCACTTTTATTACAAATTATACAATTTGTTTTATAAACTTTTCGACGTTTAATCGGCAATTTAAATTCAGTAGTTAGTTCATTTTCCGTGTTGATAGACGTAGACTCCATATTTTGTAATAATTTTATAAATATATAAAAGTATTTAATTAAATAACATTAAAAACACCACACAATTTTCTAGGTACAACTGTGTATTTTTATGAGTGCATATAGAGCTTCGCGAGTCGCGTGACGAGCGGGAAGGCATATTAGAGCGCGATGGTAGAAACTGAGATAGATGCAACTGGAGTTGAAGCGTAATTTTGACAACAATTAACTATTTAATTCATAACTCGCTTGTTTATGATCGAAATTTAAAACTGAAAGAAGTAATCGAATCCTGATAGTATGGGCTACAGGTTTTATTCTTATTAAATTTTTAAAATTTTCGCTCGTCTATCTACAATCAAGGCAAGAGTGGAACGAATTTGCGAAAATAACAAAATAAATATTTGCATAATAAGAGAGTTACGCAAGGCTTTGGGAAATAGTTTACGCTTTAAACAATGCATTTCTTTTGCATATAAATAGCCATTACTCTGTTATTATACATAATTCATCAAATATTAAAAAACTGCTAGAAAGTTGAGGCAAATACCGCGATATTGCCAGACGAATTTAGGGGGTGTATATACATGTCAAGTACTATGTAATAGCGTAATCAGTACATTTTTACCTTTCAATGTTCCACGGGACACGTTTCTAGACGACTTTTTCGAATTCTTGACCTCTACTAATAAGATTATAATTATAAAACACTATTCCTCATAAGACTTTTGTTTACATGCATTAGATTGTATTGACAGTATTGTCAAATAAAAAATTTAATTCGTAACGTTATTATTTCCTGCATTAGATTAGGACAGGATTGAAAATATTTATATTTATGGGTTAGGTTTTGTTAGGTAAAAATTCTTAGTTTGTAGTTCTGTATATCATAAATTATTAGTCAAAATTTAATTGTTTTGTGCATTAAGTTGTAATAGATTTAAATTCCTAGGTGCATTCATTTTTAAATTAAAAAATATTGTTTGTAACATTACAATTTTATATGCACTAGATGATGTTAATTGTAAAATTTATATTTATGCAACAGAAAATTTTAGTTTCGATATGTTTTGTATACAGGTCTTGGAATTATTATTATTATTTTATAAATTAAATTATATTAGTTTTATTACTATGAGTGCATAATTTTAAGAATTATATCTAATATATAAAAATCTGGTGTCACAGTGTTTGTTATCGAACTCCTCCGAAACGGCTTGACCGATTTTTATGAAATTTTTGGTGTATATTTGGTAGGTTTGAGAATAGGTCGTAGGCTATTTTTTATACCCCTAGGTGATAAGGATGGCCCTATCCAGAAATTTTCTTTTTATTTTTTGGACAAAAATTTATAATTTATATGGCAAAACAACGTTTGCTGGGTCAGCTAGTGCTAATATGCGATTATTGAAAAATTATTCATAACAACTTTGCATTAGGTTTTCCTAAAATATTGTAAGGTTCTCTTAATTTATACATCTAAAAATGTTCTGTATATCATTAAACGTTTAGATTATTTAATAGTAAACTTTCGAAACTTTTTTCTGAAATATTGTATTGAAATATATATTAACATGAACGTATATTGTTTTGGTTGTTTTGTTCATAACTTTTTTTTATAATCACGAATATGCGTATTCTAGGGAATTTTTTATAGGTTCTGTTAATTGTAACCCTCTTCGCCGCAGTACTATCTTAAAGTACAATATTTTACGAGTATTTTCCCGTTTGGTTTATTAAAATCGGATAAAATGACTGTCAACAGATTTTTGTCAAAAAAATGGTACTTTTCTCACACTGTGCGGCGCCTTTTAGGCAATTTTTGATTTTGTGATCCATGCATTATTTTAATTGGCCTACTTTAGCGGAGGAAATACCCTATAGAATTGAGTTCAACTCTGAAAGGCGTGTAAATTGGTATTTAGTAACATTTAAAGGGAAACGACCCGTCAACGGAAATTTTACCAAAACATGGTTAATTTTAATTTTGCGACTAAAGTTATTATACATAATTTAGGTAGTTTTAACGTCAAATAATGTTTGCTGGGAGTTTTTATGCTACCAATTCTTTGAATGTAGTAGTGAAAACTAAATAACATTTTTATTCCCACAAAATTTTTTGTTATTACATGTCGACTATTAGAAAACATGAAGAAAATTAGTGTTGTAATTGAGATGATACTAATCATTAGCCTCATTTTTTTTATATATATATATATATATATAAGAAAAATTGGGTCAATAAATGAACGATGACACGAAAACCGCAATTGTCAACATGAACGCGCATAGGTAGCACTCAATTACGATGAAGGTATGAATTGAAAATGAAAATAGATTGAAACAGCACAGATTAAATTCCACTATAATTATTATTATCAATTCTCATTTGAATAATTTTTGTGAATTTACATAAATTGGTTTGTTAAGATTTTAGTTTTTTATTTACGCTGATGTCATTTTTCTATCCACTGTTTTTGGATAAAAATATTATTTACACAAAACACAAGCAACATGTTCTAATATTCTAGTTGGCCTGTACTTGCTGTATAGCATGCCTCGTGGCATCACGCCATCTATCGCTGTTGCCTGTTATTGAAGCTCTTTCCCATCAGCTCCTTGGCGATATCAGCCCAACGCTTTGGAGGTCATCCCCTTCGCATCTTCCATATAGTTTTCCCTGAACTATCACCCGTTCTATATTGTCCTCTCTGATGTGGATGGAGTTTGTGCAATATATCTATGTGTGCACTACTCTAGAATGGTTTATGATATTGATTTGAAATTTGGTACACCTATATATTATAACGAGATCTGGAACTGATCTTATTCCGTTGAAGGGTTGAGGGGTAAATGGGAGTAAATACGTAAAGCAAGCAAGTAACAGTCTATGATATTGGGATTTGGGGTATATGCGAGAAGCTAAGGTCTCAAATTTTTCTGACATCACTCCCCACGGTCAGTAAACTATACGGTTACCTCGATCAGCAGCATTTGGACGAGAGAGACGCGCGGAGCGAGGAATCGAATCAAACAGAGACAGATATATCTGATTTCCGTGCAAGACAGAGACAAAGATGCCGGCAGTGTCTACAGCTGACGTAGGCTGTAGACCCTACCGGCATCTTTGTCTCGACCTGTCTTTTGCACGGAAATCAGATATAACTGTCTCTTTGATTCGATTCCGCGCTCCGCGCTTCTCTCTCGTCCAGAAGCTGCTGTTCGAGGTAACCGTATAGTTTATTGACCGTGATTTATTGACCATTATTGACTACCCATTACCGCCTGCGCCCCATTATTAAAGGGCGTAAAGAAAATAAAATTGGGATTTTATGCCTGTACAAGAAGCGACAGCCTCAACATTTTTTTTGGCATCAGCCACCCCGACTACCACCCCCTCTAATAATGGGGTGGGGGTAATCGTGGGAGACTTGGATGGGAAGAGACTTGGACAGGTAATCTGGATGTGGAAGTAATGATTCCTTAGGCAGCGGTTCTTTGGTTTATTGTAATGCTTATATTCTTGATGAGAAGTGTCAATCGGCAAGAGCTCCAAAAATCAACAGTTTCTGTAAACTATTTTCCTGTAGGACTCCAATTATAGTGAATGGATTTGAATAGAACGTTTACTTTCATTCAAATATGAGTTTCAGCGTCTGTTCTTAAGGTTTTAATTCATAAATCAATAATTATATTACTCGAAAACTCTAGTAGACGCAAAAATCCTGGGTTTTTTGTAGATTATATTTAATTTGAACCCTAGTTGGTTGCTGTTTAAAGCAAAAAATGTTGAGGTATATTTAATTATTTATTGTTTGAGTTGTCAACCATTTCATCTTTAAAAATAACTAAGTTTAATTGTTTATAAAAAATCGGCAGCTACTGGAAGCGGCTGGAACCTCCCTACACAGTGGATCTTTATAAGCTGTGCTTGGAGATTACATCGGAAATCAGAGCACTGTGCAAACAGATAAATTACATGTGACTTTGGACCCATTTATTTCATGAACAATTGCATGTTAATCCATTGCTAGATATTCTAAGGGTATTAACAGATAACGTTTCGAAGATTTTGTAGAACATTGGATAGCGAACAAAAATAACACAGAATTTAGGCACACTCTAATCTCAACAAGTCAATCACATTATGGACAATGGGCTTGTTACCGATCATTCTTTTTCGTTATTTTTTTTATGGTATTCAATAGAATTCGATCATCTAGACAAGTTGCTAAAATTTCAGCCTCATAAGTATATCCAATCCTTAGATATTCAATGTTAAAAATTGGGTTTCAGTACAAAACGCTTCGCCGATTCGTGACATCATTTTGCATAAACAAAAATTGAAAAAGTACATTGTTTCTGTCATAACTTCTTTGTTTTTTATGCTATCGAAATAGAAAAAAACCGTTTGAAAGCCTAATTAATAATCTTTCATTTTGTTCTTACCGCTTTTGACGTAAGTTTCTGAGTTTCTGAGATATTTAATATTTAAACGAAATACTTGGTCTTATAGACGTTGGGACGTCACCTTTATATTCCTATAATTTAGTAGCTTTCTTATTTGTCTCTAGCATGTTTTCGCTCAATGTAATACTTTTCGAGTTATTTGACGAATATTGTTTTGAAATACCTTTTTTAAGCTAAGATCCTAATTTTCAAGTCGTTATAACTTAAAGATTATTAGTTTTCATGAAAAGTTGTATAGAACCTATTCTTCTTGAAATTTTATTTTATTTTATTTCACCTCCAATGTTTTTAATTATTAAATCTCGACTGTTGGCTGATCAGCATCTACAGAATGACGTCACGTGAAGCTCCGCCTCGTTTTCGCGTGGTCCAACTTTGGTAATTTATTTAAGGGCTTAAACGTCCGAATAAAAACCAAAAAAATTAGAAACTGCCTCAAACGTGTTCTACTTTCGATTTCTAAAATAAAAAAAAATGCTGAACGGGCCTATTCAAGCAGACTACGCATGCGTCAAACTAAAATCTTTCTGCTTGATCAAAAAGGTCCGAACAAGTCGAGCTTCGTGCGAGGGTTTTATTTTGTAATATTCGAACGTTTCAGATTTAGCTCGGTTAGCTCGATTTGCATTAAACGAACGATTGTGACGCGTCCCATCAATCAGACGTAATATCCGAACGCGGCTATAACGAATTATTACCTTTAAAAAACAAACTAAAATAAGTTTTGACATCTGTCAAAAATATTTGGGTTGATTTGAATGTTGATTTTTAGGTTATGAAATAAATTTAGAGACAACCTATTAGGCAGTCCAACAACCTGTCAAATTATTTTGGCAATATGGCGTGGTGGGCAAACACGGGGTTTATTTTAATTATCTCGCGGAAACGTAGCCAAGGCAACCGAAAAACAAACTCTTTAACGAACGTTTAATGAATGAAAACAAACGTTTGCCGGATGTTTGCCCACCACACCATGTTAAAAGTCACGTGGTTTGAATTGCTTAATAGGGCATCTGCACGTGACGTCACAGCTAACCTCAAAAATATATATATTTCTTAAAATTTACAAGTATTATGTAGCTATTATTAAAATTTCTTCCTGGTTCCCATATTTTCAACCAAAATCTAGTTCAATGTAGTGTTTATGAAGTTTTAAATAGTTTTATATATATATCTGCATACATTTTTAAATATTCGCTTGGCCAGTGTGGCTCCAAGCTTAAAATGCGGATACAAACATTAAACAAGATGATTAACTTAAAAATCTTAAGCTTTGAGGTTACGTTAGTTACATGAAGCACATTCCCCATAAATGTACCATAATCTATAAATCAACATCCACAAAGATTACCAACCCAAATATTTTTGACAGATGGCAAAATACATTTTCCCCTAACAATAATAGCAATAATATTTTTGGGATGCTGTCATGTGTGCACATATAACGAATTCTTTTTAATTTTTTTCACGGAAACCAAATGGAAAGTTTGCAAGTGTGACATATCGTTGAAATGGGAATTTTTACTGCTCTTCAGTGGTTCGATTACAAATTGTAAGTAATCATAAAATAAACAACTTGTTGTGCCAAAACGGCACTAAACGTATTACGATCTCAACCAAAACCTTTTCAGATCTTCTGGAGCACTAAAAAACCCTCACGCAAAGTTTCATCCAAATCCGTTTAGCAGTTTCGCCGCTATTGTGTTTACACACATACACACACACACACACAGATAGACATTTTTTAAAAACCTCTTTTTTGGATTCCTGGGACCTCAAAACGTAAAGATTTGATGTTATCTCAATTTTAGATTTTGGGCAATTGTAGTAACCTCCCACAATTTTACTGTGGGGAGGTTAAAAAGTCGTGTACGTGAAAATCGGTAAGCATTAAATATTTTAAATACTTTATATTAATAACTTTTATATTTCTGTGTGTATTATTTGATAAATAATAAAATAACATGTGACTTATTTACTTTGCATTAAAAGATCTTAATTAATAGAAACTTTAAAAAATACCATATCAGAATGACAATTTATTAGCTAAAACTGCTATTTTGGCCATTTCTTGGCCATAATATTGTTTAAATACTAAAATATTAATTTTTGGCCAATTAAGCATGAAAATACACACTGTATAAATCAAGGATTTTTATGAAAATGTGCCATAAATTATTGTTTTTTAAATCACTCTGTTTTTCTTATTATTATATATTTTATTAGAAAATTTTTGGAAAGTTCACGCCACTGACTGTATGAAAAGCGCAACTTGAATCGGAATTAAAACGCATTTGCAAATTTTAAATATAAATGAAAATTATATCAGAAATGTATTGTATTGTATTGTTTATTCAGTGTTATTATACATATAATATTTACACGGGTCACAAAAATATAATAAATGGGTAAATTACAAAAATATATATATATGTAAAGAACATTACAGTTAGTCAAACAAACTCTTTTTAGAAAAAAAATAAATTAATTAATTTACATGTCAGAAAAATTATTTTCTAAATACTCCTCAAAAGTATAAAAAGATTTACATATTAAGTATTGCTTTAACTTAGATTTAAGCAATTTTACGTCAAGACATCTTACAGATTCTGGCAGCACGTTATAAAATTTTATTCCCATAAAATTTGGACTATTTTGACATTTTTTCAATCGTACAAATTCTGGGCAAAGTTTGGAATTATTCCTAGTCTGATAATTATGAATGTCTTGACGAGACTTAAAATTAGCCTGGTGTGTTTTCATAAAAATTACACAATTAAATATATATATACACGGAAATGTCATGATTCTATGGAACACAAAAGCACTCTTACAGTCATCTCGGAAACCTAATTGGGAAATAATTCTGATTGCTCTACGTTGAAGACCAAAAATACGATCACTCGATGCTGCATGGCCCCATGCCACTACTGCATAAGATATAAGCGAGTGAATCAATGCAAAATAAGTGGATTTTAACACATCTGTGGACACCACATTGGATAAGGTGTTAAGTAGATAAATATTACTACATAGCTTTGAGGCCAAATTGGTTGTATGTACCTACCATCTTAAAGTGGAGTCTAGGTGTACCCCTAGAAATTTTACAGACTTGGTAGAGGACGAGTCTTCCAAGTGCTTTAAAGAAAAAACCATGTGTTCTGTTTTTGTAGAGTTTAGGCACAATTTATTTGCATCGAACCAATCTTTGGATATCCTCTGTAATTCATGGCATCTTGCCAGTACCTCAGTTAAGTTATCGCCAGAATTAGTAAAGGTGGTGTCATCAGCGAACAGAACAAATTCTGTGTTAGTACATAAAGGCAAGTCATTAATAAAGATTAAGAACAATACTGGCCCCAAGATAGAACCTTGGGGCACTCCTACAGTCATTGCTAATTCTTCTGAGACACCATCACTACCACTAACGACTTGTGTCCTGTCAGATAAATAGGATTTAATTAACTGAACACTTATGTCATCGAAACCGTAATATTTGAGTTTTTCTAGCAAGATGTCATGTTTTACACAATCAAAAGCCTTTGATAGGTCGCAAAATGCTGCTGACAGAAATTCATTGTGATTAAAGCTAGTTAGAATGGATTCTAATAATTCCAATATGGCATCAGAAGTTGACTTACCACTTCTGAAACCAAATTGAGCGTCATTAAATAAATTATTATTTTCAAAGTAATCAATTATTCTCGTTTTTATGGCCTTTTCAAAGATTTTTGATATTAATGGTAAGATGGAAATGGGCCTGTAACTCGCTGGATCACTCCTGTTGCCTTTCTTATATAGTGGTAATATTAGTGCTTTCTTGGAAATACACCTTCTCTGTATGAAATTTCTTCTAAAATCAGAGAGATTAGAAAAATAACATGTTTGTAACCTTTTTTTTTTACAAAAAACAATATTGCACTGTTTTGCATTTCAGACGTAAGCGCACATATGATAGCTCTACATTTGTATGTTTTCTAAAGGTTTTTCCAATGATTTTCAGGTGTAACAAGCAGTTTTCTGGTGCTAACTTTTTAACCGTGTGAGACAATTTGGCGAAATACAAAATTGTTAATCTTTTAATATGAAATTATTAATTTTTTTTTTCTGCTTGGAAGCGGCCATTTCATATTCGCCATAATTTTGGCAAATTTTGAATATCATATTCATAATAAGTAGTTAAGAAAACATGATAGGTATCAATGTCATTATTTAAATAATATGTTATTTACAAAAGCTATTAATCATAACATGTTTTACATATCCCACTTTTTTATAAACAATTCGTCATAACTTCATTATTTTTAAACATAATAAAACAGTTGACTTCTTAAACAAAATATAAGTAAATTTGCTTTAAAAAGTTATATTATGATTTCTTGTTTAAATGTTGTACAGAATCCGGCAGAATGAAGTATCCATTTTCAAAGTTAATTCGTTTCATAATATAATAAGATATAAATTCAAATCAAGTCGCCATGCTTTCACAATAAATGGAAATTTAAGACAGTTGTCAAAGCGTTTGCGAGAAATGTCAGTTTAGGTGTGAATATGGAGCGTTTCTCAAATATTCAACGTTCTTTTGCGGTTTATTTCGTCGTCACTTTCATTTAAATCAACGAAATCCAATTCCTGGTCGAATAACAATTAAAAAGTGGGTACACAAGTTTCGCAGTACTACTCCATACGCCAGAGAAAAACCAAAGAGAAGAACTCGTTCGGTACGCACACTTTTCATTTCGAAACTGGGGACATCAACTGATCGGCACGGTCACCGGATCTCACAGCTTGTGATTTCTTTTTACTGATGCTACTTAAAGTCAAAAGTGTGTTCTAACATTGGAAAAACTAAAATGTGATATTCGGACAGAGATTAACGCAATCCCAATTGAAATGTTGGAGCGCGTGATGAAAAATATTCGGGCTAGGCTTCAAGAGTGCCGGCAGCGAGGAGGAGGTCATCTGAATGATGTAATATTAAAGAAATAAAATTTCCATGTTTCCTCAAGAACCTCGTGTTTAATTTTTGAAGAAAAAATTTAGCCATTAATAAAAACAACTTAATTTGAAATGGATTTATTCTGCCGGACCCCTGCAGATGCACAGTGGTCCCAAATTGAGTTTTTTGGTTAAAAAATGGTTAGAGAGCGCAAATCTTGTCGGAAATTAACTTTTTTTTTTTAATTAAAGCTTACTGAAATTCCAACAAATCCTCGGAGCCCGAATTTTGAAAAAAAAATCATTTTTTATTATATTAAGTTAAAGGCAAAAAAAAAATGTTTTGGCTTTTAACTTAATATAATATAAAATAATTTTTTTTCAAAATTCGGGCTCCGAGGATTTGTTGGAATTTCGGTAAGCTTTAATTAAAAAAAAAAATGTTCATTTCCGACAAGATTTGCGCTCTCTAGCCATTTTTTAACCAAAAACTCAATTTGAGACCACTGTGCGATGGTGCAAAGAAATCATCAGTTGTTGAGTAATAATATTATGTGTTAATTATTATATTATGCAGATGAATATTTATTTATATAATTACCTAAAGCATTACGATCCATCACCAGATAACAAAATTCCACCCGGGGGTAAGAACTACGACGCACTATAGCAATGTATATAACTAAAACAAAAACACATATAAACACACATAACGCACCTAGAACTTGTATGTTATTGCTAAATTCCTGATATCCAGAATTATCGCATTTTACTCTTGCGTACTAGCAAATGCGGAGAAAGCAAAACCTTCTTACTTGGTTAAGCGCTTGTTTAGAATTGACACACCACTACACACGTTCTCCGAGATTTAAAGAAAAGTTTATGATAAATTATTACAATGTATATTCCGAAGCTTCCGAACTGTTTGAAATATTACGTATAAAAGTGAACTATAGTCACGATAGTTAGGATATTGTAGGAGGCACGTTAGAGTATCCTCAGTAAGGATTGTACTCGGTAGCGGTATGAGAGGGATGCAGAACACCCTTAACATGTAAAAAAATGTGATCTAATAATAATTATTTGTTGAAGGCGGCAACTTTTTGTATTGTTCGTCTGGTGGCCTATAAATTCCACTATAATATTTGCAGATCGATTGGTCGGTATTACAAGGGTTGCAGATCACCCAGAATATATTTTAAATAATTTTCACTGGACGGCACTAGAACTCGAAAATTATGTGTACTCAGGCCCGTAGTCAGGAATCGGAATCAAAAAATTACCTCTAAAAAACTTTATTTTCTCCAAATTGAAAAATTTAAGAGCGGAGGGGATTCTCAAAAAAATTGATGATCGGGGGTAGAAATTTTCTTTTTTCCTCGAAAACGAAATTTTTTTATTTTCATCTCTTATGCCGCAACTCGTCACTGGGCGGCCCACTTTATACCTTATTTTATGCTCTGAAATCGCCCCAAACGTGTCGTGTAAATGGCGAAATTTTGATTATTCATTCAAGCTTCAAATTTTAATGCGTTATTACTGCAACTGTTTTAATAATAATAAAAATGAAACTTTATTTCAAACAGCCATATTACAAAGATAAATCCAAGTAACAATGGGTTGAAACAGCGTCTAACGAAACAACAAAAAACTATGATAAACGTGCTCTCTTATACTCAAAAAATTATATTTCCTACACCTATTTAATTATATGACAATTGTTAGCATTTTTTTGGTGAAAAATCGTACTTATAATTCACTGTAGTGAATTATCAATTCATAATTCACTGCATCCGGCCAATTACAAATACAAATTCAAAAATCACTGACCTGTGGCGCGCTAACCGGAAAAAGAAAAAAAAAATTAGTTTCTTTTTCCGGTTAGCGCGCGCGCCGTTCGGAAGTTTCGTCTGCCAGCGTAATTGGGGTATGTGAAGTACATATACTAACTACCTATGCGGTCAGATATCGATAATCATTCGATTTAAAAATAAATGCCCCCCACTCCCTATCCCCCATACCAAAAAGTTGCAGAGAGAAAAAAATTTTGTATTTATATGGTCTCTTCGATTACCGACTGGCAGACGGTAACCACTCGTCGTCGAATTTGCACGCTATTTCCTATACTACAAGTCTCAGATACATTTTAGACCACAGGATTTTTGGTATCTAGAGTCTGGATGGATGCAAGCGAATCTGTTCAAATTGCTATCATCTGTTACCATCTTGAGTGCGATTAGGATTCCGTATAATTCCCCGGTATGAACACTGCAGTGGATGGGGAGCAGATGCATGCTATGGTAGAGTTTAATGTGATAATTGAGCAGTTCACACCGTTTTCATTTTTTGAAGCGTTGTCGAAATGTTCTGAGTTGATAACTACTTCTAAGAAGGCTTGCCGAAGGATCTAAATGGAAGTTGCATGCTTCTTATATTTACACAAATATGTATTAATTAAGGGTAGCGTTTTGACCCAAGGTGGTATGGGTGAAAGGGAGTTTATCTTGGTGATATTGATGTCTCCTAATAAAGGTTTTAGTAGTAATAATTATTAAGCGAGTACAATATGTTCATTTTAGAACCCACCTGTTTCATATTCAAAATAAAACACCCCATTCAAAAACACTTCACAAATTAAATCCCTTTTTAGATTCAAATAATATATTAAGAGTAGGTGGTGGATCGTGTCATTCTAAGCTAAGCTGTGATAAGAAATACTCTATATTATTAATAGTAATAGTTGAAATAATATTAATAAAAGTTGTACAGAAATGGATTATTCTCACAAATATCTTTTAAAAATGTATCGTTAAACTCATGGTTACGGAAATATATACTGAAAAACTAGTTGTACCCTCATTTTGAAGATGGCGGCCGAATGACAATACCCACAAGCACTGGCGACCGATAACCCTTCATGCGAAACAAACAAAAAAAACTCACCAAAATTGGGTTTTTTTGCAACTGTCTTATGCCGAATTGACCGGAGTAATATATATAGTTAATGAGATTTTTATCGATATATATTAGATATCTGCTCTTTGATCTCCTCGCATATCACCTCGTCGATTTTTCTTAAATTATAGAAATGGAAAATGTACTACCCGAGTTGTAGAAATTAATCTATTAAGAAAATTACTAACTGTGTTGCACGGTATCTCAATTAGCCTGATTTGAAATAATTTACTGGGCATTGTTCTGGGAGGTCCACAGATTTTTAGCAGGGCCGGATTAAGGATCAGCGCGCTCCTAGGCTAATCATGTAGTTGCGCCCTCTTATTCATAATGGAAAAAAAATGATAAGCGGGAAGGTTGTCCCGGTTTCAAAATTGATGAGGTGGGGGGAGGTTTTTATATTCAAAAGTACTATAAGATCACATAAACTTTAAATTTTCATTGCTGATTGTTTAAACTTTTATAAACAAATAGATATATTACGTATTTTTGAAAAAAAAATTTTTGCCATTTTATTGGTTATAAAATATTATGATCAAAAGAAAAAAATTTTCTTAAACAATTTTTTTAATTGTCTATAATAATTTTTTTCCTTTTTTCAATATTTAATCAAATTATTAAGAAAAAATTTTATTCTTAAAATTTATTATTTGTAATTATCTACAAGCTGGAAAAATGAAAATTGTTTTTTGTTGTTAATTTCGTTGTTTATTTAATAAACAATTTGTTATTAACGATCGCCGAATGTGTTTATATTTTTTTTAGATAGAAAAAAAAAATAATAAAAACAACCGTATACATAAACATGTCAAAAAAAAATTAAATTTAAAAATCTATAAAAAATATAAACACATTCGGCGATTGTTGATAACAAATTGTTTATTAAATAAAGAAATAAATTAACAACAAAAAAAAAATTTCTTTTTACCAGCTTATAGAAAATTGCAAATAATAAATTTTAAGAATAAAATTTTTTCTTAATTATTTGTTTAAATATTGAAAAAATGAAAAAAATTATTATAGACAATTTAAAAAATTTTTTAAGAAAATTTTTTTTTCTTTTAATCATAATATTTTATAACCAATAAAATGGCAACAAATTTTTTTTTCAAAAATACGTAATTTATCTATTTGTTTATAAAATTTGTTTAAATAATTAGCAACGAAAATTTAAAGTTTAAGTGATCTTATAGTACTTTTGAATATAAAAACAGTAATAATAATTAAAATTAATGAAAAAAATTTTAACCTCTCTTTTTCATTTTTTAGTTTCTTGTTAGATTAAATAATTAATAACTAATAGACTATAGCAATTAAAAACATAGCAATGTCATAATCTCATAAAGTATAGTTGACACGAAGCGAAATAATTTTAGTGACTTTTGTTTAATAATTTGTTAATTAACAATAGGCTCATTTTATGAAAAATCGGTGAAAAATGTTGTTTACAACGGGATATTGTTCCTTTAAGTGTCTAAATAATACCATAATTTTTAAAAAAATTTAAATTAATATTTTATAACATAAAAAAATATGTATACTTATTACGGTCGGTTTCAGAGCATCTTAACGGCTTGGTGTTTGCCGCGCGGACATCTATTTTCAACATTAAATTAAAATTATTAATAATAGAGATAGAATTTCGGGAGTCGGGACTTTTTTATGGGAAATTTCTTCCTCTATAAGAATCATTCTTTAAAATTTTTTAGATACTAATAGTTTTCGAGTTATTTACAAAAAACAAAACTCGTTATTTTTTCAATATTCATTTGTTTATAACTTTTGCAATTGTTTATGTGCGGGTTTGAAAATTTTGAACATTTTTCTAGACGTCATTCCAAATCCAATGAGCCCTCACTCATATTTTTACGAGCTTTATCAAGAATTAACACGGCTTTGAACTTGTGAACTAGTGTAATTTTTTACGCTCATTATCCCAACAATATTTTGTGGCTGTTTTTTTCGCCAGCCCTTATGCATTATACGACGCTACAATACATTTTATTTTCAAAGGTTAATGGTAACTAGTAAATGTCATCCGTCGGCCATCGGGAGATAAAATTAGCGCCGAAGCGCCCCCTCTCGGTTCGGCGCCTCTAGGCTATAGCCTATTTAGCCTTATGGATAATCCGGCCCTGATTTTTAGTAAATTAAGGAGCAGATATTACAGATTTAAAGCAAGAGTGAGAATGAAATGGCAGTTGTTTTTTGTCATAACAATTAACCAGGAACACACTTTAGCGAATTTAATTGCAATTAAACGTAACGAAAGTTGTCAATATAAAAACAAAATTCATTGCTTGAACGTAATTGCCGGAACATCTTGCCGCTGCAGACCTGCAGCGAACACATTTTGTATATTGCACGTAAATATAAAATGCCTAAATAAATACTTTAATTAGTAATTAGTAATTGTTGGTGGTCATGCAATTTCTCTATAGTATCGGTTAAATATTTTTTAATTATTACTTCCACATCCAGTGGAAGTATAGTAACGATAAAAAAAATTTTAAAAATTTTTATTATTCAAATAGGTTAGAATGTCACGAAACGTCGAGATTTTAAGTTTGAGCGAAAAAATTTTTTCTGTCTGTCGGTTTGTCTGTCTGTAACTTTTTTGTGCGCACGATTACTCTGGAACCGTTTGAGATATTGACTTGAAATTTGGTACACATATGTACTTTAACGAGATCTAGAACTAGATTATATTTTCATCTTGTTCCGTCGAAGGGTTGGGGGTAAATTGGAGTAAATTTAGGGAAAATAGGTAAATCAAGCAGGTAAGAGTCCATAAAATTGGTATTTAGTATATACAAGAGAAGCTGAGGTCTCAAAAAAAATTTTGGCATTAGCCACCCCCATTACCACCCCCACCCCATTATTAAAGGGGATGAAAAAAAATTGTGATTTAGGGTGTGTACAAGAATTTCGAAATGTTTTTTACTTCATCCACCCCCACTACCACCCCCTATCACCACCCCACCCCGCTACCGATGTGGGGTATCATTTTATGGGTTTTTGGGGTAGAGGATTTCAAATATTATATTATTAATGTTCCATAAACAATTATTTCCACATAAAAAATTTTTTCGTTGTGAGTGACTTAGATAAAATCTGATGGAGAGGTTCCAGTAAGTTTTTTAGTTTTCATGTAAAACATAAGCTCGTATATCATACGATCAACAGACGTAACTTTTACTGATTTCGAATCAACAATTGCTTCAAGGCGGCTATTAAAAATACAATGTTGCATGTGTAATAAAATATTTTAATTGCAATGCAAAAAATTACTTATACAGTTGACAAATAATTTCTACGTCAAGTAGGTATATTCCTAATATACGTTACACTTCGCATATTTCTTTAATGCGGATTATAATACACACTGTTATTATTGTTCTACTTTCCATTGTCCCCAAGAAAATGTAATTTATACTTTCCTTTTTAGATCATAAATATATTATTGAAATAAGAAAAATAGATGTTACAATTTTACTTTAGAGGTTCTAATTATGATACCCGTGACAGTCCGTGTTCTGGTCTTGTTTTGTAGCTTTATTGACAATGAATTTTAAAAAACAAACACTTGCTACTGTATGGGTGATATTTTTAAAATAATTAAAATAGAATAGCACTAAAAAATCTAAGAATATATACAAGATATCCCAAGAGTATGGAGCAATATCGCGGTAATAGGGTGAAATAAAAACATTTTTATAACATTTTTTGCCTAGACAGAGGAGGTTGGAAAATACCAGTTGGGTTCAACCTAATGTGAAAAAAGTTTCAACTTGATCAAATAAAATTTTGAGGACTCACAAAGACCTTGAAAATGAGAAAACAGACCCATTTTTGCATTTTTAAAACAGAGAATTATAATTATTTTTCGACTCCTTTTTTAGTTGTACGAAATTTTAATTTTGTTTCTAAAAGTTATAATTGGGTAAAAACAAGGTCTTAGGGGCAAATTTAAAATTTCCGTATAACTGAAAAATATTTTATTTGGAAAACTTTTATACACACATTTTTACATCAGTAGGAAGTCATAAAAACATAATTGTCTATCTAGGCCAATCGGAATAGATGGAAAAAGGATTATTTTACGAAATGTTGTTTACCCGCAATTTCATTTTTTTAAAGTATGTTTGGGATGTCCACAAACATATATGCCAATACCTGAAAAGTTTTATTGTTTTTTTTTCTGTTTAATATGTAAATTATGTGTAAATATATTTTATTTCTACTGTAAATTGGACATTTAAATATAATTTACCTTATACCGATGATATATTTCGTATTAATATTTATTATATTCACTTAAAAAAAAATCGAAAAATAAAAAGTCTGTAACTCTTGAACGAAGAATTTTCCCAGAAAATGTCAAAAATAATTAATTTCAAAATTAATTTTCTCAACTTTTCTATCTCTTGATATATTTTCGTACAATGCTTAATTTAGGAGTTATATGTAAACAAAGCGAAAAATGGCAAAAAATTGAGGATTTTTGAATTTTAAAGTGTGTTGCCCCACCTGTCACGCGTGCGGATATTTGGCATATCCCAAACTATACTTTAAAAAAATAAAATTGCGGGTAAACGACATTTCGCACAAAAAACTATTCCGACTGATATAATCTGGCAATAATCCGCCTTTTTTCTCAATTTCAAGGTCGTGCACCCTCAAAATATTCAAATGGTATTCCCGTAAAAATTAAATTTGTCTACGCGTTCAAAAATAACAGGGTGTTGCAGTATTAAATAACAAACACTGTATAATTAAAAAAAATTCACTTCACCCTACTCGGGAATCTGTACTTTGGGTGGAAATAACACTAAAAGCAGGTACCTATATTTTTTTTAGGACACCTTTTCTTGCAGCTATTCACCCAAATGTTAAGTCTTGAAGAAGGTTTCTTGCTCATAACTTCCAAGCTGCTACATCGATCAATCGTAGTGAAATTTAAATAGGATACGCACAACAAATAAGTATCTGTGATAAAAAATATGCCGTCTCTCATATTTTATCCGAGAAGTTAGAGCTGGAGTAATCCTAATGTTTTTTACTCTGAAACTTTGAACTTAAGGTGACATTTTTAAATTCAATAAAGACTTTTCTAAAAAAACAGATACCATTGTATTGTGGCGTGACGAAGCATTTTCTGATGCCAAAATGCATTTAATTAATACCTGACCTCCGTTACCTGTCCCGCTTGCATTCGAATATATTTGTTTTAAATCATTGTATTTAGAATAAAACCGTGACCGCGGAAAATATTTCTGATAGTCCCGCCAAGTCATCTAACCGCATATTAGCGAAACTCAATTGTATAGTAATCCACCCACAAATATAGATTTCTACTTTTATTCATTACCGCCCCCGAATTCGCGAAGGTAAACACGCACCGAAAGCAAGCTCCATCACCTCGCAGTCAACCGTTGGGTTTTTGCCAGAGGTTTTTCAACTTACCAGATAAAACTGTTCTACATAAATAGACGTATAAAAATGATAATGTAAAATTATTACAGTGGAGATAATAAAATACTATTTCCGATTTTTGCACCGTCCGAGTCCATCTCAAACCAACTATAAATTATTTATCTATTACTCTCTTGAGATTCATATCCAAACGACTATGTTCAAGGCATTTTCTTTAGGCCCGTACCTTAGAAAAAAAGCATTGCAGATTAGTACAGTACCTAGAGGTAAAAAATATGCAAAACTTCGGAATAATGTCATATTGAACCGATTTCGTTCATTTTTGGCAGTATAATAGTAAATGCTTCACAGAAAAGTTTCTATATTGGGTGGGGGCTTGCTAATTTACAGGGGGTGGTTAAAAAATATATACATTTATTGGAGCTGAAGTAGAAGTAGAAATTTTAAGAAGAAAAGGTTCTATGCAATTTTTCACATGCATTGATAGTTTTTAAGTTATAACGACTTCAAAATTGCGATTTTAGCTTAAAAAAAAGGTGTTTCCAAACGGCTTTCGTCGAGTATCTCGAAAAGTATTACTTTATTGAAAAAATGTTACAGACCAATAACAGAAAGTACAATCTGGGAATTAATTATATTTGTTGTTTATTGATGTAGGATTAATAATTTCGGAGATATTTAAGTTTACATTTGGCATCCAAGAGTTCATAAGATAATTATTTAGAGTGAGAGTTAAATATCTCAGAAACTGTGACACCTACATCAAGGATGCTAATAAGTAGAATAATAGGTTATTAATTTTTCAACTGTTTTTTTATTTGTTTCTGTAGCATAAAAAACATAGAAGTTATGACCGAAGCAATGTGCGTCTTCACATTCTCTTAATAACAAAGTCGCTATTTTGTTACTGTAATTAGCCAGTAAATAAAAAAAAAAGGAATATATAGCATGACGTAGATGCTCAAATTTTTTCGTTTGTATACAGCACTTGCTTTAGAAAAAATTACAGTTTAAACTATAATTCGATAAAACGTAATTTTTTTTTTCCTTTTCGAAATATCTCAATAAATATTAGTTTTATTGAAAAATGGGTAAAGACCAAAAATAAAGCTCCTAAACTTATAATGTATTTCGCTTGTTTATTTATTTACATAGATTTAATAGTTTCAGAGATATTAATGTTTACAAATGGCGGCCGAACGTTTATAAGACGAAAAATGCGGTTTAAATGTTAAATATCTCAGAAATTGTGACACCTGTGTCACGCATGTTAAGAAATGAAATTAAAGACAATTAATTGCGCTTTCAAATTATTTTTTACTCGTTCCTGTAGCATAAGAAATAAAGAAGTTATGACGGAAAAATGTGCGTATTTATATTTTTTTATATAAAAAGGTCGCCATTTTGTTTCTCTAATTAGCCAGTAATTTAAAAAAATTATCCCAAATACAGTTTTTCGTTAAGATGTAGCATTATCTGGATGCTCAAATTTTTTTGCTCATTTAAAGCACTTGCAAAAAAATATAATTAATTTCCAGTTTGCACTTTCTGTAATTGGTCTGTAACATTTTTTCGATAAAGTACCTTTTTTTTTAAGCTAAAATCGCAATTTTGAAGTCGTTATAAATTAAAAACTATCAATTTATGTGAAAAATTGCATAGAACCTTTTCTTCTTAAAATTTGATTCTATTTCAGCTCCAATAAATATATGTATTTATTAAGTGCCACCCCCTGAGAGGGGGTGGTATCCACCTCCTATAAATTAGCAAGCCCCCGCACAATATAGAAACTTTTCTGTGAAGCATTTACTATTATACTGCCAAAAATGAACGAAATCCGTTCAATATGACATTATTCCGAAGTTAAACCCTCTAGTTACTGTACTAGATAGTATCGAGAAAATACCAGTAAGTCTGTTTTTTCCGTTCATTTTGTTTTAACTGAAATCGTTCCTAAAATTTTACCGAGTTAAATAAAACCTGCCATTTTACTGGATTTTAAGTACATTTTATTTTATTTTGTCATAGTTTTACGAATTAAAGTAAAGTTTTATAAAAATTTGTTGTAGCTCGGGGACTGGTTGCAAAAATCTGAAAATCCGTAAAAAATATTTATCTTAATCATTTTGATACCAACGTCATTTTTCACTCTGATAAAATACCGCTTGGTTAATAGCGTCAACGCACACCCGCTGTACGCTCATCCCTCTAAATCGAATTAAGTTCACAGAACCTTGCCAGTTAAATCGTAGGAGATTTTGAAGAGAGAACCGTCCTGACCGCCAACGCCTTAAGCCGTGCACTCCGTAGACTTTCAGTAGTAAGTTTTTTTTTTGTAAGAAAACTTAACCGTGAGATTTGAAGAGTTTGGCAAATTAGTACCGATGAGATTAAATATAGACTTTGTCATTATATTCACAAAACGAAATTAAATTGTTTGGATCAACTGTCCGTCCAAACAGTGGTGGGACTTCATTGGAAAGGGCCCGTGTTCCAGGAATATTTGTGGGCCCCAATAGCAGGTATTGGGTACTAAGTTTACCGGCCCGTAGCGGGGGCCCGCCAGAGATCTTGATAGGCGCGGGGGCCCGCCAGTGAATTTGGTACCAGGGCCCATGATTTGATACGGGGACCTGCCCAATAGGTACAAAAATCAATTAAAAAGTGGGTACAGGAATGAGAATAAAAAGTAATTATCTTAAAACAGTCATATATTCTATATTCCACTAAACATATCAGAGAGTTGTCAAAACTAGGAACTTTTCAAACATAATTTACAAATTGGATAGTACCTACCTATTTCAAAAATAAAGGAACGTTTACCATAACAACAAGTCTGAAATACAACATTTCGGCTGATGGTGGGCCCCCTGAACTGGGAGCCCGTGTTCTTTGAACACTCTGAACACCCTTTAGTTCCGCCACTGCGTCCAAGTTCTTTGATAATTTCCTATGCATGATTTTAACTGTAAATATCTGCTTCGTGTTGCCTGGTATTTGAGCACTGCCTGTTTTTGCTGCTAACTAGTTTTCAAAGATGCTGAATTTGACAACATTCTAGAAGGTAATGAAAAAGCTGCTTGGAATTCCTTTAAAATGGTAGCAACACACTTTCTCGGTAACAAAAGAGCAGAAAACTATAGAGACCTTGTTGGGAATCTTCTTTCTTGCTACCAGAAATAAGGATGCAATATGTTATTAAAAGTCCACTTTCTACATTCACACCTAGATTACTTCCCAGAAAACTGTGGTGCAGAAAGTGATGAGCATGGAGATAGATTCCACTAGGATATTCAAAATATGGAAAAAAGATATCAGGGCAAATGGACTTCTGCGATGTTGGCAGACTACTGTTGGACATGTATAAGAGATGCTCCAGAAGTAACTTATAAGAGACGGGCTAAGAAGCGCAAGAAGAATAATTAATTTTCTGATTAAAAGGCTTATATTCTAATTAAATATATAGTATATAACATGTATTTGAAATATATCAAAATGGCAAATATTTTTTCGCATGATGTAATTCATTGCTTTTTTTATTAAAATTATACCATAATATGTGAGTTAGGTCAGTTATTAAAATTTTTAAAGCCAACAAATTTTTTTTATGAGTATGTTAGACGTAGTTGGGACCAAAACAATGCAACTAAGTGGTTTTGGTTAACGATACAAAATAAGTTAAAATGTGTAGGTGTGTGAATTAATGAAATTTTAGTCCGAAAATAATTTTTAGGCAATAAGCTATATGCGGTTCTTCAACTTTTGAAAACGTAGTTACGGCATATAAACTAATTAAGGTTGTGTGACTGAATTAGTTTCGACCAATCCGTACTGAAATGCCATCTCATTTTTAGGAAATTCGTTGTATTTTGCAAGATTTTTGTTAAAGAATAAAAATTAGCTCTTTGGAATGATAAAACATTAAGTATCTTTAAAGAATAAGTACCAATTGATTCGTCCAAATAAATATAGTAAAAAAGTGAAAAATAACTAAATCATTGTATCAAATTTTTCTGTGGTAAAACCCACGCCTAATTGTGACAGAGTGGATAATGATTGTTATATGAATACAATATAGTTTAACATTGATACAGTAAATATAGAATTAAAAAATGCATTTTCCATCCCTTGAAATTTCCAAACGCTTTGAACTAAAGATGAGATGTTTCGCTGATTTCGTGCTGATCTTAGGTTTTACGTGCCCTGAGCATTCCTTTATCTAATTCTCACGTAAACCGAATGTTTTTCTACATGTCAGACAGACAGCTATGAGAATGCACCCAGTTTGTCGAGAAATCTAAAAATTCTAAATTTTTTACCGGATCTTGCTCGAAAAAATAACAAATATTCCTGACTCAAAAGGTCAGTTCCCCAGGCGAAATAATAGAGACCGGTGAACAAGAATCATGGAAGATGATGGACAAATGGATAGATAGATAGAAGATTAATATTGCGTCAGTATGTTATTTTGTCTTTAATTCACAACTAAACGCCAAAATTTAAATAAAAATTGTCGGAGAAAACTTTAATTGTTTATTAATTTTGTTTACATATTGCTTATTGTTTTGTAGTACCTACATGAAAAACACTCGACAGTCTTCAATTTTCCAAAAAGTTTTCAAGTTATTGTGGTTGGAGGTAGGAAGCTCCACTCAAAATAAAGATAAATAATCTAGGCACCCTCCTTTACGGATTAGAAATGCTTTTCCCGATTTCGATATACCAATAGATGGCAACTCTGTCCGGGTGTGCCTTTTTTTTGGCTGACCACTACCTTTATTCGTTTTGCACTGCCTGTCTCACGGAAAAGTTTAACAAAACAGTTCAGAGTACATCGAAATGTATTGCAATCAAAAACAATATTAGGAAAATCATTTCTAAATTGTTGAAAACAGTCTTCTATTTTGAAAATGCCATTGTCCATTACCCCTTTACTCATTGAGAAAGTAACGACTCCGAGCTACAGTGCCAGTGTTGTACTCTTGAGAATATATAATGTTAGTTGCCTAACCATCAGATCTCGGTTTAATAATTTCATATATTATGCATTACTTAATACACCTGCGTGAATATATGTAAACATAAGTGATATTGTTTATAATTGATTATTTATGGCATATTCATGATTTCTTATGTTTGTTGTGTATTTTGCCACTGGAAAAATATTTAAAAATTTTGATGAAATAAACCTCTGCGCCAAAAGGATCAGACAGAGGCTGGTTTTTAAACTTCTATTCAAATCAACATATTAGCGTTAAGAAAGGTATTGTAAAATGTTTGTATGATAGGGCTAAAGTAATTTCTTCAAATGATGAAAGTTTAAATAACGAGAAAAAAATTATAAAAACCGTTCTATTGAATAATGAATACCCCGAGAGTTTCGTTGATAGTCAGCTGGTAAACATTGAAAGAACCACTCAACATTTACAACCTGAATTTAGATCTTTAGCAGTAATTCCATACATACAGGGTTTATCGGATAAATTGCGAAAAATCTGAAATAGATTTTCTGTACGAACAGTTTTTTTCAATCGAGAGCCACATGATCTATTTTATCAAAGACTAAGCCGGTGAATATTGTTGAAAATTCCAAGGATTGTATTTATAGTGTTCCATGTGAGTGCGGTAAGCATTATGGAGGTGAGTCATCTAGACCTTTCAACGTAAGGCTTGTTGAACACCGAGATTATGCTAGAAAGGGAGAATTTCAAAAATCAAAAATTTGTGAACACGCGTGGGATAACAGTCATAGGATCCAGTGGGACTCCGCGAAAATTTTGGAAAAAGAAAGCAACTCAACTAAAAGAAAACTTAAGGAATCCGCTATTATTTTGTTAAATGAGGATAAATGAGTTTGTAATTATTCTATAGATTTCTGTACCAGCTGGTTGCCGATCCACAGAAACGAAGTAAGTAAAAATGAAATAAATATAATTTAATGTCTCACGTGACTATGGAAATACATAAACAACAAACTGTCTGATTTGACATACTCAAAAGTGAAAGTTTTGATAACGGAAAAAAACTATTTTCCGAAACGTCAACTGCCTTCGTTTTAATTTTTCTATTTATCATTTAACAATTTTGTTTCAGTTTATATATTTTTAGGAGTGAGACATTTTGTAATAGAAGTTTAAAAACCAGCCTCTGTCTGATCCTTTTGGTGCAGAGGTTTATTTCATCAAAATTTTTAAATATTTTTACAGTGGCAAAATACCCAACAAACATAAGAAATAAGTGTTTCTGTTCTAAAATAAAGTTCTATTATTTTTTTAAAGTCTACATGAACAGCAAATAATAAACTAATATAACGATGTAATATCTACGTTCAGTTGTCCTTCTATTGCACGAAAGCATGTATAGAAAAGGCAAATTTTAAGGAAATTATTTGGTATTAAGAAATTTTTTCTACATAATTTTCAGTTCCGATGATGCCGAATTAGGCCAGTTCTGAATGGATTTAAATAGGAATTTGGTAATTGGTAATCTCTGCATATTCGGGTGATACTTCTTGATCTATATAAAGTGTACGTAGATTTGCAGAAACCCATTCGAAATAGAAAGCAATAAAAAATGGAAGAACATTTACTTTTTTTTAACATTTTGTGTTACAACACGAAAACAATGCAATTTCTCATAAGTGCACAAAACTTTTTTTTACTTTTTTTTCCTTGTGGGTTGCGGTGCCGAAGCCCCGCTGTACTGAAGCTTAAGCTTACTGTACCCCATAGTCTCGTTATACCATTAATCCCGTTCCTCTCCAGAAAGAGAGTATACGGTCAATTGGAGCTCTGGCTATTTCTTCCGGAGTAACGGTTAGTCCCGCGAAGTATGAAAACCTCCCAGCCACCAAGGCTGGGCATTCACACAGTATGTGGTGAGAGTTTCTTCATCCTCACCACACATCCTGCATTCTGGATTATCCTTCACACCTATGTTGGTTAGTGTCTGTTCAGTGTGCAGTGTCCTGTTAGAATTCCCACTGCACATCTCAGCTGTTTTCTGCTCAGCTTTAGCAATTCGTTAGTCTTTGTCTTGGATGGCCCGCCGGTGATGAACATACGTCACTGTCTCATCCCCGGTGCACCGGTGTTTCTGACTCAATAGTTCCTTTACCATTCATCTTGCGGTATTGTATGATATCCCGCAGGATGGCTCCGGTCCCATCAAGGCTGTTTTTGCGCCTTCTTTGGCCAGCTTATCTGCTTTTTCGTTGCCTTCATTGCCCTGGTGTCCTCGCGTCCACTCCAGTTGTATACTGTTGTGTTCCGCCAGTTTCGCCAGGGATTCAAGGCAGTCTTTTACCGTTTTGGAACGCATCTCTACTGCATTCAGAGCTTTGATAGCTGCTTGACTGTCAGTGATGATGCGGATTCTTTTGTCAGTATATGACCTCCGGATCATTTCTTGTGCACAGATTTCTATGGCTGTGACTTCTGCTTGGAACATCGTTGCGGTACTGCCCAGGTTTAGACTGATGTCTGTTCCTGGTTAGTACCCCGTAACACCTGCTCCAGTACTTCTTGACGTTTTCGATCCGTCAGTATACCATATGGTATCATTTGGATGTCTTCGCACTTGCCTTGTTCCTTCCTCTTCCTTATCGGGTATGTATACATACCCTGAAGGTCTTTGTGAAGTTGTGGCTTGTGCTGATTCTATCTGACTGCATATCTAGTTGTCGATTTTTTCTTATTTCTTGGAATATTTCGGTGTGGTATCCTATTCTTGGAATGGTACCATGTCCGTTTTTTTTTACTTTATAACGAAAATAACACAGGTCTACAAAAAAAATCTGCTCCACTGACTAAACCTATTAAGTATTTTTGTGTGCTGAAACACTCGAAATATACGCGGCAGAAAAATTTTTAAATTGGAAATTCGGATTCAACACACAAAAATACATAAGGCATGATAGTCCTTGGAGCAGATTTTTTTTTTATTCGTAGACCTGTGTAATGAGTATCTGGTGAGTTTGGTACGGCTAACACAACCTGAGATATTGTGGTTGGTTAAGGTAAAAAAGTGCAAAAAATTACAAAAAAAAAACAGTACTTCTTCCATAATGGTTCCACAAACTTAGCGAAATTAAGATATTGAAAAAAATTAGTCTTTGAAATTGAATTATATAATGAAGAAAATAAGCCACAGAAGTCTGTAAGGTCAGATGAACTGAAGAATTGAAGATATGATAAGATTAAGATATAAAATTGCAATTTTTTTTTTTTGCTGTTTCAGTAATCTATTATTTTTTTTTAAATCGACAAAGTAAAGATATATTATTACAAAAAGTTTATTTTACCCTAACTTATAAAATCCTCTAACAAAATAACTCTAAAAAAACTAGTATTATACTATAGTTGGATGGGGGATGACCCTTGTGGCTGTCCATGTGATAACCCCCGGGCCGTTGAACCGCCAGCATATTTTGCACTTGAAGCAAAAAATCATCAAACTTGGTAAATTTGTGGATAATAGTGTATACTTCAATTTTAAGATTAGAGCCCACTCGAAAATCCAAAATGGGTGCCCGGAAATACAAAAGAACTATATCTCTGGCAGTTTTCCCGTATTAATGTAGGATTTTCACATAATCTAAGTAAATTGACATGACTAATTTGGGCATGACTAATTTGGACAATCTCGTAACCACC
The DNA here is from genome assembly GCA_936432065.2 of Rutpela maculata. NCBI lineage: Eukaryota > Metazoa > Arthropoda > Insecta > Coleoptera > Cerambycidae > Rutpela > Rutpela maculata. The sequence continues at coordinate 229,653,136 of OW386286.2, read as the reverse complement.
ATGAGGGAAATGGGAAATCCATTCTATGATCCCAGCAGCGATCTTCTTGTTTTGGATACGAGGGAGATTGTCAATCCCAGTGTTGTGGAGTCCATTTGTAATTTAGAGAACATTGGAGAAGTCAGTACAAGTCGTTTTGGGAGGAAAGAATCATATCACGGTCTGTGAATATGGATGTTGCAATTAAAAAAAAAAATAAACTCCCCATTTTTAAAACGCCTCCGTCTAAACCAAAGAAACGGGAGAAACTTGAAATAGATACTCTTAAAGAAGACAAGAGCCTTTTCTTACGACTGTACATTGGATGTCAACTCCCTGGAGGCGATTTTGAAGACTTCTTTAGGCATGAGAATCATTCATATCCAGTGTCACTTTCGGATTACGGTCGAATCAGATTAGGCCAAAAATCATATATACTGGATTGCTTTGCAAAATTACAACGCACCACAAAGGAGGAGGAAATGCAAAATGATGAAGATTTTGTCCATGGCTATGATTTTGTGTTGCTAGATGGAGCGGCCATTGTGAACATGATCAGCCCTACCGGAGACGACACATTCTAAAATTACGTAAAAACATTTTCAGAATACGTCTTCAAGCAGTTCCGCCCTACAGTCTGACGAGTTGATGTCGTTTTTGATTCATATTACGCGGACAGTTTAAAGGCAGGTACGCGGAAGAAGAGGGGGGACGGAACTCGTTGACGTGTGGAACTCACCAAACGTGTCCCGAAGGATTGGGAAGGTTTTCTTAGGATAAATCAAAACAAAGAAGAACTGTTTCAACTCTTGGCTACACATCTTCCAAAAATTAGATTTCCCTGAATAGTAATAGTCACAAATGGACAAAGCATCACAAGCAACTGCAATGAAATAGACATTTCAGGACTATCCCCATGCAACCAAAAGGAAGCGCATCTTCCTGCATGCCCATCATGGAGTCAGTCTCGGAGCCCGCAATTTGCTGATGAGGTCCGTAGACTCAGACGTTGTGATAAAAGACGAGGTAAATTAAATGTCAAGGGAAGCATTGAAGTGTGGGTGCAAGAAAGGCTGCTCATCAAGAAGCTGCAGATATAGAAAAGCTAATTTGCCCTGCAGTGAACTTTGCTTTTATGGTGGATACGAGCCGAACAGTTCATAAATTAATTAGACTAAGTATAAAACTGCAATGCAGTATTTAAAATATAGCTTGATTTTACACATGAATTGTGAATTGATTTAAAAATGCAGTTATCCCCATAAATAGTCAATATACTGACTAAGTGATATTTCCTTAAAGAAAATTTAACTTTCAAAAAATTCAACAATTTTTTTTTCTTTTTTTAGTTTTAAATAGCCTACTACCATTCTATAAAGCTGTCTCTAAAAGAATATCAAAAAATTTTTTTAATCGGTTCAGGGATGCAGGAGAAATTCTCGAATTATATTCACGAAACCGCCTACCTTAAACATCCGCATCGCTTTCCGCAGCCCTTTTTGCAGGCAAACGAAATTAACTCTAAAATAGATGAGGGAGCTGCTGCTTCAGGAGCCAAAACAGGTATTAAAATATCACCTGATTTCCTCCATCCACATTCTTCTGGCTCTAAAACATTTCCATGACAAGCCTGAATTTGGTGGTAAACCCGCAACGAATGCTGTTGTAAAGCTGCGAACGTCGGGGGTAGCCTTGCCAAAGTAACCGTTTGACTATAATTGCCAACCGAGGTGTTAAACAGAACATACCTCTGATGATTTATTGATGTTTCATTTTTTTGTGCTTTATATAGTGCAAGAGCAAATATTTCCCCAGCCTCAGTAATATCCTGTTTTGTAACATTTGGTTTGTTAAAGGTTTTAACAACTTCTTGTAAATTTGTTTTCGAGTTTAATACATTTATAGTTTGGAGTTTGCCTTTTCCAAAAAAAGCAGACGTACCACTAAATGCATGAGCAAAAAGAACTGTTTTTGTTGAGTTCTTAAGGACATTTGACAACTGTAAATCTTTAGAGCTATAAACTCTTGCTTTTATATTACCTTGGGCCTCCCTTAGTAGTCTAAGATCCTTTTCAGTTGACGTTAAGGCAATAATTAAGGTAAGACGATCGACATCTTGTCCTACAATTACGACTGGTTCGGATTTAAAACTTTTTTGAATAGCAGTTTGAAGTATAACTGTATCAGCATCATCATCGGCAGTTATAGTTTGTATCTCTTCATTTTGAAAGGTCTGAACTAGTTGAGAAATTAATCGTTCTTTGTTGGCAAGGTTGCTTAATAATTTTTCTTTAGGGTCTGTAATTGGAGTATTTTGATCAAAAATAACTATGGGAGATGTTCGAGCCACACCCACTCATAGGTCATAGGCAGGTCAAAACAACCCCTCTCTCTCTCTAGCGTGTTTATAAATAAGGCGGTTAGGATTGTGTTGGATCATTTGAAATATTATCAGGCTGCGTTATGTTCGATTAAGTAATGTATTCAATATAATCAGACTTTCATTTTTGTTTAACCCTACAGTTTACGATTTAATAACATAAAGAGTAATAGAAATATCGATACATAACACAGAACCGTTTTTGTAGAGAATTGACAAACCTTTTCCTATACTTATGTTTTTTCCCTAAAATAAAGCGTTCAAAAGATATTGTAAAAAAAACAGTGCGGTGTCCCTAAAGGGCTTGAGATAGAAATGAAGCTTACCCCTTAGGGAACTTTTTTGATATGTATTCTTGCACAGATAAGCTAACTATTATAGACATTTCAGCTTATTATAATTTTTTTCTTCTATTCTACATAAATTTGCCTAATTTCCGTGTACTACTAACATTAAACCAGCATTTACATGAATTTTTATCTGATGAACTTATTTACGTTCAATAATAAATTGACACTTGCTATAAATTTTATTTTCATGGCTTACTCAGTTTTCTTGAAGATTTATTTGTTAGAAAAATGATAGTACGAATTAGAATTCTTACCTTATTAATAAATAATTATTTTGCTCTAAAATTAATTCAAACTAGTACAATACATTATTCTGAACACAAAATGAAGATACATTTTTTTCGTTTGAAAATATGCTTTACAGATAAAAAATATTTTTAGTTGAAAAAATTGTTTTTCTTTTGACAGCCCTTATCTCAAACACCTTTAAATCCACTACGATATAATTCTGTACAAAGGGGTTTCTAAAGGTGCTGATGATTAAGAATATCTTACTAGTTTGTTTTCTAAAGAAATCGCTAATACTTTTTTTTTAAATAGGCCCCCTCTCTCCATCCTGGAATCGGACGCCTCTGACTAAAATCAAATGTGGTTACTCCTAAAGACTGAGATGTACACTTCCAAAAGGTATATATTCACCACCATAATTTGAAAATATACGTATATCAGATGAACGAGATAACAGAGTGGCTCCATGAAAAGTGGGACACACTGTATATTGTATCTTCCAGGTTAGAAGCCGTTTTTTTTTATTTTGTTCATATAATCATTAAAGCAATGAATGAAGTGTTTTATAAGATTTAATTGCCATTACTTTCAATTTTTATTTACTTAATTTTTCTAATTTAATAGTTTTTTATTTATTGAGAACACATTTCTGATGAAACAAAACTAAAAGTTTTACGTTTACGGATATGAAGCTTCAGGCTTCAGGCCATGTATGGCTAATAGCAATTTAAAGACCTCACTCTACGTTGGAATCTCGATCACGTTTATTTACAAAACAAAGAATGTCAATCGGTATGTAAATCATCTAAATCATGGACTAAGCTATTTTGCGATATTGTAATTTTTTAAGACGGCTAAAATTTTCTTCAGAAATAAAAACACATTTAAATAATGCCAGTCATCAAATACAATTACTGTTCATATATATATATATATATATATATATATATATATGAAACCGGATTTGAAGGAAACAACTACTCAGCGGGCAAATACCCCGACCTGCATTGAATTACACCTTCAAATCGTGATCAGTAACCAACTATCATTTGTCTGTTCCTAACCAGACATAGACCGGTTTCGAACTTATTATGTTCTCATCAGTATGCCATAGGTCATGGAACAGACAAATGATAGTGGTCAACTTGCTAGTCTTATACAAACTGAATCAAATGGAGTGTCGGTGAGAGGTAAACTCTCATATGGTCAGATGCTACTATACGTCGGACAAATGTCACTGACGTATAGCGACTTGCCTTTTTGCAAGTACCAAGAGCGGCGACCTCTAGCCTTAGTGGGCTATACTCACTGTTTATGAAATCGGATTTGAAGGAAACAACTACTCAGCGGGCAAATACCCCGACCTGCATTGAATTACACCTTCAAATCGTGATCAGTATATATATATATATATATATATATATATATATATATATATATATATATATATATATCTTGAAAATGGCTCCAAAGTGGGAGCCGAAACGTCGAGACCCCAATAATCTCAGACGCGGTTCAACCCGTGAACCTAGTATTTCTCATATATATATATGTATATATTTTTTTTAATCGCCTTATTTATATTTATGTCCTAGAGGAGTTTAGCCGTAGGCTATTCTGCCACTCAACCAGGACGGACACACACATAGACAACATTACAACACCCATTCCCTGCGACATTGCCATCTGCCGCAGCTGAGACTCGAACTCAGGAGAGGAGAGCGACTAGACCGTGTTGTCTCTCACACAACCGCAGTCTAGCCCACTGCTACCGTCTCGGCAACACGTGAAAAACGCCACTACACATCCATACCCTAGCCAGAATTCGAACCCTGGACCCTTTGGTCGCAAGCCTAACGCCTTAAGCACTGCACCACCGGGCCGAGCCGGTATTTAATTCTTATTTGTGGTCGAGCTGAATTTAAAAATATATTTAATATTGACGAAATCTGAATCTTCGTTACGTTTTCTCTGACTTAGTAAGACTAATTAGTATGATAAAACTCTACAAATAGTATAATAAGAAAAATTTCTAAAATTTATGATATAAGAATTAAAAATATGCAAAAAAAGATATTCTTGAGGTAACCTCGTAAAATCAAATGGTATTAGGTCTGGTAAGTATGTTGGCTACTGGTTCTCCTGAACGAACCTATCGTTCCATAAAACTATTATTTAAAAATTTCATATGTGGAGATGCTCCATCGTACAAAAACCACTGGAATATATTCCATTAAGAAAGGTGAATTATGTTTTAAGCAATTTCTATAGATTCATCGTTTAATCGTCCATTATAACAAACGCGTCTATCAAATTAGGAAGTTTCCTATTTTAAAAATATCATGTACATTCAACCTCATTTAGTAGTCTTTCAGAAACTAGTCAAACAACAAAAAAATTATCTCGATATCTGAAAAACTCACGAACTTTTTCAATTTCTTATTTGAATACTTCGCGCTAGACTGTGACGTAATAGTACACAACTCGCTGTTATTTTAGGCATAACTTACTTCTTTAAACGATTAAAACGTTAAACAAGCCAAATACAAAGTATGTTATGCTGTGTCTGATAAGAATAACACTGAATGAAACTTCCGGTACCCGCGCCCGCTCGCTGTTGACGGAATCACGTACTGTGACGTCATCAAGCCTCAGTCCAGATGAGCGCTAACTTTTTTATTTATAGAGATAATTAAAAAAAAATGACAGATATTTTTTAGATTTTTACGATTATTTATTACGAGAAAATAAGAAAAATGGAAACTTCCTAATTATTAATTATCAATTACTCAAATAAGTTGCAAATAAGTTGCCGTCTTATGGGATATGGGATTATGGGATTATGGGATACGATTATGCAACCCCGTGCAAAATGTACGAGACACATTGCTACTTTTTAATTTCTTTCTGAAGGACCACAAGATCGATGTAATAAAATATAAGCACCGCTATTCACTTAATATAAAATATATCTACAGAAATACAAAATATAATAAAACAAGAATAACAATAACACGATGGTCTGAAGGACTAAACGTTGTTTACAGTGCTGTGTTTGAAATCTGAGCCATCTGTTCTGTTCTCTACCTTAGCAGGGTTACTACATTTTCTAATTTGCAATTTGGGAAATCCAACGCTATAAGAGAATAATAGCGGCACAATATTTTGAAACAGAGAGATTTGGGAAAGGCCCTTAATAAATAATAAATTTGATTTCCAATTATTGTAACTATAATTTATACAGGACCTAAGAATATTTTTAGTATTATGAAATTATCAATATTAAAAATTGTAAATATGATTCAACACATCTCGTAGTGTCTCTTAATCATCGATCTATTGCTGCAAATGATACAGCACCGAATATATATGTATACCGGCGCCATACAATGAGTCGCTTAAACTATCCTGTAGGACAAAATGTAAAAAAAATGTTGTACATTATTTGAATTAAATAACTATTATTCTTCAGCTAAGATGTTATGCGAAATAGCGAGTTATTACTTATTAATTAATACTCGAAAACAAGGTTCAATATGTATCGGGAAAAGAGAGTGATCATGGTCTTATTATAGTTGAGCTGTTGAACTGTTTTTTGTTTTTGTGTATAATTTCGTTGAACTTTTTACAATGGATATGGATAATGAAGGTGCGTACTATATTCTTTACTTGAATACGCCTTGATTACGCCTTATATTGAAGATTACGATAGTTCATAAATTGTATAAAAAATTAACAAAACCTTTTTTGAAGTGCGTATTTTTTTTTTCTATAAATTTTTTTATTTTGGTTAAATTTTTTAAAAAATGGTGGTTAAGTGAGAATGCATCCAAGAAGAGCTTTTGCTTGCAGTAACGTGCAGCTAAAACTAATTATTATAAACAGCAAATAAACAAGAACCAAAATAATCATTATTTGAATTAAATAACTATTATTCTTCAGCTAAGATGTTATGCGAAATAGCGAGTTATTACTTATTAATTAATACTCGAAAACAAGGTTCAATATGTATCGGGAAAAGAGAGTGATCATGGTCTTATTATAGTTGAGCTGTTGAACTGTTTTTTGTTTTTGTGTATAATTTCGTTGAACTTTTTACAATGGATATGGATAATGAAGGTGCGTACTATATTCTTTACTTGAATACGCCTTGATTACGCCTTATATTGAAGATTACGATAGTTCATAAATTGTATAAAAAATTAACAAAACCTTTTTTGAAGTGCGTATTTTTTTTTTTCTATAAATTTTTTTATTTTGGTTAAATTTTTTAAAAAATGGTGGTTAAGTGAGAATGCATCCAAGAAGAGCTTTTGCTTGCAGTAACGTGCAGCTAAAACTAATTATTATAAACAGCAAATAAACAAGAACCAAAATAATCCAAAAAATATGTGAAAATGTGTTGGAAATATTTTAAACACAAAAACAGCAAGTGATATAAAAAATATAAGAAACGCCGATAATAACTTAATATCAAATTTAGCTGAAATTGCTGAACAATTTAATACTTCCTTCAGTGGCGAAGGTAGTAACTTAGCATCAAAATAAAGAGAGTTAAGCAGCCATTTCCAAGATCTAGGGTGCCAAACTCGATATATCTGGAGCCGACTAATGAGAGTGAAGTTAGAGAAGTAAATTAAAGAATAACATGTCCCCCGGTTTAGATAATATCAAGGCAGAGACGATTAAGGAGTGTGCTGACTATTTAACAAAACCAATTACATTCTTTATTGATAAATCACTAGAATTATGTACTTTTCCAAAAGCATTTAAAGTTGCAGTTGTTAAGCCCATATATAAGTCTGGAGATAAGTTTGATGTGTCCAACTATAATCCCATATCGCTCCTGTCAATATTTTCAAAAATCCTCGAAAAAATTATCAAAAAAAGATTATGTAGCTATACAGATAAGTATAACCTAATTTCAAAAACTCAATACGGCTTTAGAGAGTCCAGATCAACAGAAGATGCTCTGTCTGACTTAATGACTAAAATCTATGGAGCAGTCGATGCAGCCGAGCCAGCAATGTGCATCTTCGTTGATCTGGCGAAAGCGTTTGATACCGTAAGGAACACGGATTTATTGGATACCTTAGAAAGTATTGGCTTTCGAGGAACTACGTATAATTTAATGAAAAGTTACCTAAGTAATAGAACACAATGTGTAAAACTTGATGACGCAACCAGCAGCACTAAGACAGTAAGTTATGGAGTTCCTCAAGGAACAGTCCTTGGTCCTATATTATTTACTATATATATATATATATAAATGATTTGTTTAAATTTCCTATCGTAGGTGAGGTCATAGGTTTTGCCGATGACACCGCCATATTTTATAGAGCCAAAGACTGGCAAACACTGAAACTTGTTATCAAGAATGATCTTCCAATTGTGCTTGACTTTTTTAACAGCAAATTGCTTACATTAAATTTGAAAAAAAAACCAGTACATACCTTTTACTAGTTATGCTTCTAACCTTCCAAACTTCAATTCCATTAGTCTTAGATATAACGATTTTGATATTGAATTAAAGTCAGCTAAATCGATAAAATACCTTGGTATAATAATAGATAGCCACCTTAGATGGGATAAACATATTGAATATTTAGTTAAAAAAGTAAGATGTCTCTTGTCAAAATTTAAATATTTAAAAAACTTTTTTGATGTCAAATATCTGACGACAATGTATTATGCTTTAGTGCAAACATATTTATTGTACGGCATTATTGCTTGGGGGGGGGGAGTAACAAATTGCTACTTAAAAAAACTAGAAGTTGCCCAGAAATGGTTATTAAAAATAATATTTGGCAAATGTTACACCTACCCAAGCGATGATCTGTACAGTGAAGCAAACATTTTAGACATCAGACAATTATTTTGCCACCAGCTAATCTTGCATCAACGTAAAAATTTAGGAAAACATCCATTGGTGAAGCATATTTATGATACCAGACATAAAAAACACAATCACAGTACCAAGAATGTGTAAAACTCTTGGCCAACACAGCCATAATTACCTTGAACCAAACTTATATAATCTCGTGCCCGGGTATATAAAAAATTTAAATTCGTTTAAACTATTTAAAATAAAAGTAAAGAACTGGATCCTTGGCATGCCGAGAATCGTAGTTCATGACATGATTGACATTAAAAATGCATTTGGACGCATTTATGAGCCACTACATACAATTTTCATTATTTCTTTTCTCTCGTTGTTCTGCTCATTAGAATTAAATAACCTAAAATTATTAAAAATGTAATTTTTAAAGTTCTTTGCATAAGTTGGAATATAGTACATTTGTTATTATTTGCATTTAGCTGTAATTCGTAGTAACTGCCTCTTAGTGTAAATGAATGGACACCGTGTGTGGATGTATGGCTGTTTCCGACAAGGTACCTACTTGACGATACCTGCATGGTTTCAAGTCATATTGTATATTACTATCAGATTTATTTTTACTCTTTTCGTTATCTACACCTACATTGTTGTATATTTTTTTATATACCTTTTACTTATTCTCCATTTCTGTAAAATCATACATTTGCATACAGTATAGCATCTATTGATAAACTATAAATAAATATAGAATGCTACCCACGCGCAGGGTTTCTTTGTGGGTCTACTTCTGTTTATTTTTCGTTTTCTATATACATTTCTTATTGTATTTTTTCCCGTAGATTTAAGGATATCAACTTTAAGTGTTATGTATTTGTAAATGTTATACGAGATGAATAAACATTATTATTATTATTATGTATGTGAGATAATTTTTTTGTTTAAAAATATCTTGAAAATAACTTTTTAAATAATCTCCTTGTGTCTTCAGACCCTGTAATGCTGTAATTATCAGTATGATAGTAGCACACTCAAAAAATCAAATAGTGGAGACAAAAACGTGTTAAAACTTAAAATCACCAGAGATTGAACTTAATGTGGACACAAGCACCGTTAGCGATGGTAGTTGTTAATTTTCTATATTCAAAATGACATAGATATAATGTGTAAAAATTAAGTTCTTAGAAAAACTGGTGTTTTTCTTTTCTTTAATATTTTGCCCTGCTAGATTTACTAAACGACCCACCTGTACACCGTCTGGATTAGGATTATTCATAAGCAATGTCTATACTTGTGCATTATACATGCGTTAACGACGCGGCGCCACACATGCGGTATTCTCGAATAACGAATATTTGCTATTTGTCGAATATCTCAGATCCACACATATGCGAAGTAGGCAAATATTTGCTATTTGCAAAAACATCAAATAAGTCCCGTTGATTATCGGTAACTGCGCTTAATTCATTTTAGTATAGTATATATTTCATAATAGAGCAACTATCATTATTTTAGTAATATAAATAGAATTAAAATATGGGGTGGAACAATGACTTGGTGTTAGAAATTTTTAGATTTATACCAAACTGAGTCAATAACATATTATTGCCGTGTTGCATAGAACACGGCTCATCCGTTGTACAAAAACAGGAATGACATATATGAAACCTGGAGAAGGATCTTAGATCAGCTTTCTTTTCTTTATTTTCTTTAATAAGTATGCAGCACTCATAAATAAAAATGCACCTGCGCAGTTTTCTGAATGGTCCATTTTAATCACTTCTCTCTAGAGAAAATGTATTCCGAATGATGTTCCGGTATCCACATTGAGTTTTGGCAACTACACTAGACATATATGTGGATCAATGTGCTTAAGATGTATGGGCTACAGCGCAAGCATGTAGCGCACGTGACGCCTGCTCGAAGGCATGCCTCAAATCAATTGAATAGCGCCATTTTCGGTGTGGAATACTTCCAGCAACAGTAGATTTCTGTTAAATTTACCGTGCAATTATCAGGGTTTCTTCGGGAAAGTGTGGCTCTGTTATTGTTATTTCGTTGTAAATTGTTATGTCTAATTGTTATGTTATGGTTTTTGTTGTTATATTTTATTATAAATTGCTTCGATACATTGAGTAAGTACATTAGGGACATGAAAGAATCACCGGTCGCCAAATATCTAAGTATGATAGCTACTTTCACTTCAGCTGGTATTGCTTCTCTGAACCGAGTATTTTTTTTAACGATCTTTAGCTTAACCATTTCCAAAAACATGTAGAAGTTTCTCATAGACATTCGCATAAAGTCCTTAAAAAGAATGTTTTCATTAAATTCCAATTGCCTCATAATTCCAAAACTTCGTGTCTTTAAATATTCTTTCATCCATACCGATTGCTGTCTCTTATTACGTATTTTTTTCACCTTCTTCAGCACAAAAATTGCAGCACTTACATCCTCCAATAACATAGCAACATCAGCATCCATGACACTGTTATTTGACGCACGTGTTTAGACAGTTAACGGTTTGCGTCCAACGCATTCAGTTTCAAGTATGCGCTATACTACTCAATGTTGAAAATGGAATGGAAAGTTGAAAGCGATGTTGCGCACACAACACAAGGCTGTCCGAGGGACATACTATGGCAAATCCCATTTAGTATTTGGGCTTGCCTATAGACATCCTAATATCTTTTCGGCACTCTTTTAGTCTTCCCAATGTCACAATTCGGTATCAGATAAAAGTAGTACGAGGGACATCCTGAAGGATATACTGGCGCTTGTACTAGGGACGTACCAGGATATCCCAGGATATTTCAGTATTACGAACAGGCTGTACAAACTATATACTGAACTGTCCCAGGATATCCTACGGAGTGCAAATGATATCCACGGGCATCTTAATTTTGGTATTAGATCATTTTAAATTCGGATTCAATGATGTTATACTTAATTTTTCTGTCTCTTAGTAGGATCGTCTGCCACATGTGTTTTCTTCTAAAACAATATCCGTAATATAAACAAAATAATACAATTGTCTAGTATTTTACTGGAAAATAACTTCTACGCCTGTGATATTTACGACAATGGAGCGTAGAGGTTATTTTCGAGTAAAATACTGGATAAGTGCATTATTTTGTAAATTTTACGGATTTTCTTTTAGAAGAAAACATATGGCAAAGGATCCCACCAAGAAACATTTAAAAATTAAGAAAACGACAACATTTAGATAATAATGTTATATTTAAATTTGAGAAAAATTCAGTCGAAAAAATTTTTAGAATTTTTGTCAAATATGCACATTTTTGAAATATTTGCACTTGCCTATTTTTTCCTTATAACTTATACGTAATTTCTTGGGTTTAGGGTCAGTTAAAAAATAAAATATTATTTTCTTACGATTCGGTTTATTAACCATCGTCAGACACTACAACTTTATAAAGAAACAAAAGTATTCTATTTATATATATGGAATTAAATGCTACTTAAACAATAATAACATTTTAATAATAGAAATAAGCTAAACACATTCAATATTTAAAAACATTTGTAATATTAAAAAGCAAACTTCTTAGAAAATGTAAAATAAATACCTATATTACTTTAACAAATTTAATAATAGTGGAACATGAATTTTTAGCATGTGGCGCACTCCTACTTCTCTATTCTCTTCTTTGCCTCGCTCCTCTCTTTTGCACTTCTTGTATAATGTTTTAACAGCTTCTCTACTTCGTTTTCTATAATACACTCATTCATAAGTGAGGCTAAAATAAACGTAGGTATTATTATTTGAACCACTATTATTTAAAAAATATGTGAAGAGTGAGCAAGATAAAAATAATAGAAAATTGAAGGATATAGGTCATACCTATAGCACTTAGTGAATAATAATAATTTACCGAATTATAAATTAAAATCCACACAGTACGCTCTGGCAATTGCAAGATAGAAAATTGTAATACTTAGGTATCTGTATTTTCATGCAGTCTGTCCACCTGTATTCGACCTGATATACAATACGTTTAAAAGTGTAATAAAAGTTTCAAATAAAGCACAATATTACTTACTTATTTTCATCCACAAGATGCTAGCTGGTTTTAAAATTATTAACTAAGAACATCATTTGTCGCCATTCTCAAATTCAATTTCATCAGGTTTATTGTCAGATTTGACAATACTTTCATGTAATTCACATTTTTCTCTCCAAGCTGATTTCTGTATTCAATTCTTGAGCCAAATTAATATTTTATGTTGTAGAGTTCTCAGCGATTGTCACTTAAAATACGGAAATGTGTATAAATCCTCATTTTTTTAGCTTCCTTTGGCATTCTGAAAGTATAAAAAATCGTATTAAATTTTCGTGGTTTCGAACACGAATAACTAATTAAATATTCAATCGAAGATTCAATCATGATTATGATTCTTCATGAAGTTTAATATGTTATATTTTTATACGTTTGTACTCATTTTTTATAGTCTGGAATGAAGACACTCAAATAAAGCTGAACTGAATGGATAAAACACAAAGACACAAGTTCAAAATATTTCACACAGCCACTAACAATAATTGTTATTTAAATATTTGAGAAATAAAAACTAATAAAGTATGGCTGCTATGTGTTTAGTTGGGGTATTTGCTTTGGCTAATTTGGCCGGCCGACAATCAAACAATCAAAACGGCGCTTTATTTAAATATATTAGAGACCTAATATTAGGGTATATTTTAAGGAGATTTGGGGCTCTTAATCGGATATCCGTTCTTAATCCCGATGTCAGTCGACATAGTTAATGTCAAAATGGAACCTATTCAGGATAGCCCATTGACATCCATAAAAGGATATCCTGGAACGTACTAAAATGGGCTATCTTGAGGACTTCCTAAAATAGGGTATCCTAAAAGGTACATCAATTTTTCTATTTATTTTACGTACTGGGATATCCAAGTACGTCAACTTGTCATTCCATATCCCGATTGTGCTGTGTGGGTGAAGATGAAAGTGCACAAGTGTAGAAACGTCTTGTTTCCACAGCAGCAGTCACCAGCTCGCCCTAATAACAATTGCGTTTCTACCTATTGACTAAAAAGTAAAACATCAACTCTGAAGCGTGACTTAGACAACACCTAATTTCAATCCGTTTTTTTAGTAAATTAAAAAACTTCGGTTATTGGAAAACTTTAGATAAAACATGTAATTTGAAAATGATATCACAATTGAATATTACCATTTGTTATTTACTCCTGTAACAAATTGTGAATACTAGTTTTAAACTACTTTCCCACGATGGCGCGTGGCTTGGGGACTATGTAGGCCTGTCAACATATTTATACAGTCGCGAGTTGTTCAGAGTCTAGGGAAGCTGATGTAATGTAATGCAATGACTAGTAGAAAATGTAGTTGGGCGTGGCCGACTGTAACACCTATTTGATTAACATTTTGCTAGAACACGGCTCCTTTATGTGGTGCCATCAAACACACTGAAACAAACAGCTGGTACCTTTTTTTATTTTTATTATTCAAATAAATATTCGCAATCGGCAACGTGCGATTACAACTTTCCTTGGTTTCGTAATAGTGTCATTAAAGACATCTTAGTGGCATTTCAATGTAAAATTAATATACAGTGTGTGCTATTTAATACCATTATTACGGAAGACGTTGGCCGATTTAATTTTTTTTTGAGATTATAGTACTCTACTTATTTGACTGCTTTGAAAAAATTTAGTAATTTTCGTATTTTCAAGGCCTACTAACCTCCTCTAAATGGGTTGAAATTTCGAGATCGACTATTAGGCAATTTTTTATCGGCAAATTAGATGGCGTATTTGATTCACAGTTGTCTCACATACCCCTATACAAAATTTTAAATCGATACCTCATACAATGTGTTTGTTATTCAATAGCCAAATTTAAAATTTCTCACTTTTCGACTGGCCCTGTATAAAAGTCGGTTAATTTTATAATTTTGCTAAAAAGGTAAAGTAGTCATTCGACTTAAGAAACATCAGACACTAAATGAGGAAGAAAAAAGAAAAGTTATTCTTTAAATAAATAGTGTTTCTATATTATAAAATATTATTTTGGGTATTAAGCAGATAACTTTCAAAGAAAACATTCGTTCCTTTCATACAGTGGCGTCCTGGCTAGGTCCGCGGGTCCGCAAACGAGGACTGGGCCCTAGATCTTTTAGGGCCCTCCCCATCCGATCAATAAAACATGGCAATGAACAATCGATTATATTTATGAGAAAACCAAACAATTTACTAAAATAGAACAGAAGACTTTCCCAATATAAATGCGAAGAAAGAAAAAAAATCCGGGTGAATTAGCCGAAGATGATGCCGCTGAGTGGGATACCTTGAAATTATATAAGGTACAAGTGTTCCGTATCGTATTCGACAAACTGTTATCGGCATTAGAATCACGATTTATGAAGAATAACACTATTTTCCAGGTACTAGCTTTTTTTTATCCAAACGACGATGTTTTGAAAAAAAAAACTAACTTTCGATGGCGAACTGAAGTCTAAGTTTGAAGATTTATGTGAATTAGGTGGACAAATTCCGAATGTAATTCTAGATGAACTGGTGAATTTTATATCTTCCATTCACCTTATTTTGCAAGCTTTCGACGGAGAGATATCTCATATAAAAGATGATGAGGGGGGGAAATGGATGGAAGAAGACGAGGGTGAATTTATTGAAATGAATAAAGAAGCACAAGAAAAGGAAACACGAAAGAAGCAAAACATATTGCAAAAAATGCATACCTTGCGTCATGAAATTGCTGCACAAGTACAACTTTCACGCCTCTGCATTCAGCAACTTGTATTGTATTTTTTTTTTTTAACTGTTTAACGTCGGCCTATTTCCGCTACCGGGCCTATCACCAACGCCAGGAGACGAGCTACCCCCAACCTGGAAATTTTGCCGAACCTCTTTCCTTAAGAAGAGTAGGGATCTTTTACTTGCCTAAACTTGTATTGTATGTACAAGTTTATTTTAACCTTTTCGTGTACGCAAGTATCTTCCTATCGAGGAAATTATTGACAGCTTTGCCCAATCGCCTAACGAGTTGAAAGAAACATTGCTTATGTAATAAACGAAGCAACAACCAAGTTAGTCAATTATTACTATTACTCATATTATCTTTTTCTGTGATTTACAACTCGAATGTGATTTTTATTTGTTTTATGGAATGAATTATTTATATTTTGTTTTTTCTTCAAATTTTTTAACTTATTACTTGTTAATGTATTTTAATCCAAAGAATTTATTTTTTGTAAATAAATATTTTTTAATATATGAATTAAATATTTCAATTTTCTCAGTAATATGACAGTTTTTAACAATAAATAATATTAACTGGAAGGCATGAGAGTCATGAGGACCGTACAATAAAATAGCTTGCTTTCACCTGGCTTTACTCACCTGCCTGAAAGAAATACGACAGACGAGACGAAAAATATCAGTTTGAATTTTAAAATTCTCACTGCAAAGAAAAAAACTGGGCCCCCCTAAGAACAAATCTCGGACCTAACTAAAATTTTCCAGGACGCCACTGCTTTCATATATCATTGATTTAAATCTGACCAAGCTAGAACGAATGTTTTCTTTGAAAGTTATCTGCTGAATACCCAAAATAATATTTTATAACAATGATGTAAGCAGAAATACAAGATTTTTATTTTCAAAGTGTTTCTATACATTATTCGGTTGCTGTACGTAGTGCCTTAATGAATATTTTTCATACAAATGGATTGGACGGAATAGCTTTTCATTTTTCTTCCATATTTAGTGACATCAACATCGGCTACTAAATGAGGAAGAAAAAAAAAGGCTATTCTGTCTAATCCATTTGTTTGAAAAATGTTCATTAAAGCACTTACGTACAGCAACCGAATAACGTATAGAAGCACTATTTATTTAAAAAATAACTTTTCTTTTTATACTCTTCGCAAAAACGAAGAGTATATTGTATTTGATCGGCACATTTCTAAAATCGTAAATATCGCTCGTAGAGAAAAAATTTTCATGTCATTGTGTTAGTGAACGAATTCTGAACAACTTTCAAAATGTCCGTCTGTCCGTCCGTCTGTCCGTCCGTCCGTCACGTCTTTTAAGCACGATAACTTAAGAAAGAAAAGTCCGATTGTATTGAAATTTAGAAAGTAAGTTAGTGTTAGCTAGAAAAAGAACCCTATTGAAGAAAATCAATCAGTAAATAAAAAATTTATTAATTATTTAATTAAAAAAAAAAAATTCTCTTAATTTTTGTCGCTTGTACTAAAATGGAAATCTTGCGAGATATTATTTCCATAATAATTTTTTTTTGTTTATGAAGTTTACTAATATATATTTCATAGAAGTGAAATATGTATGAACGTCGAAAGATATATATCACAGACAATCAATTTTTGTAGCAATAGGTGGTGGCGCAGCGGCTAAAGCTTTGCGTTGCATCCAAAGGTCTCGTGTTCGAATCCCACAGGTTGGATATTTTTTTTTATTTTTTTTTTTCATACAATTTTTTTCACAATAAAGATGGTATCACAAAATTTAGGATGTCCAAGAACTAACATTATTTACACGAAAACTGCGAAAAGTATCCTATAGAATGTGTAACAATTATATATAAAATACTCAGTAAATTGGCGAAGAGTACGTTTTTAGCTTGTTTCTTCCTCATTTAGTATTTGATGTTCCTTAAGTCAAGTGACTGCTTTACCTTTTTAGTAAACTTAACCGACTTTTATACAGGGCCAGTCAAAAAGTGAGAAATTTTAAATTTGGTTATTGAATAACAAACACCCTTTATGAGGTATCAAGCTAAAATTTTGTACAGAGGTATTTGAGATGACTGTGAATCGAATATGCCATCCAATTTGCCGATAAAAATTGCCTAATAGTCGAACTCGAAATTTCGACCTATTTAGAGTTTAGTAGGCCTTGAAAATATGAAAAATTAAAAATTTCTCAAAACAGTCAAATAAAGCTCTATCTCAAAAAAATTTTTTAAATCGACCAACGCATTTAAAATAACGGGGTGTTGCAGTATTAAATAGCACACACTGTATATCACCTAATCTACGTAAAGTTCATTCATACCTGAGAAATGCTTTTTTTTATATTGTGGTTTAGATATCTTTTACGTTATTTTGTGAGCTTAATCAAAACCCTTAGTAATATTTTGCTCTAAAATTATAATAAAACAGTATAATTTCATGTCTAATAAAAATTATTGTGTTTACAAGAAACGATCCATACCAGAGCTGGGTATGATTCGAATCATTCAGTATTCGTAACCTTTTTGAGGATTCGAAGTCGAATATTTTAAAGGCACTAGAGCTCCTTGAGTAGGAATTAGTCTTTCTTCTGGTATCTGTTGCAATCGATTTTTTAGCGTTTTGTGGCAACACATAGTTATTGCACTTAATGCTGCCAGGCTTGTAATTCTACTCTTGCTGGTACATTTGTTTTAAAAGTTATGGCTACTTTTTAGTAATCTAGTAGGTACCTGTCAAAATCAGTTATATTGTAATTGCCACCAGTGCTTCTTTTACTGGTTACAATATTGTCTTGTAATAATTCTAAATCGTGTCGTTTACATACACAATAGAGTATACAAAAGTTCTAAATAATTGGTATTCTAAAATGATAAACAGAAAAGTTACAGAAGTTTTCAGAAATTACAGAGACAAAAAAATGGAGAAAAAATTTCATGTAGCTCCAAAACGGCTGGTATTTAGAAAATTTTTTACATAATAAAAATTACTCACAATTTCTTAATTAATCGTATGAATTATGTTTCAAAGTTCCAGCCATCGAAAAATAATTTCTCACCTCAGCGCCATCTCTGTGCACTGCGAAGGAACAATTCTAACTGCAGTTATTTAAGACCTTTTTTGGTGTCAATTATCCGCGATTTACAAATTTCAAGTATCTTTATTATTTTACGAGATAATGACCCGGGGACTTTTAGCTGAAACACCCTGTATAGTGTGATACATTTAAAAATTGTGTAGTTGTATTCCCTGACCCCAAATATGTATAATTAGACATCAAGTTTGTGGTCCTAAGTGATTTAGAAGCCGAGATATTGATATATATTTCAAAATGGCCGCTATAAAATCCAAGATGGCCGACGGAGGAGTTGGTTCCTATCAAAAATTGAAAGCTACGTACCTAACTAGTACCTGGAAAAAAATTAGTGGTTTTGTCCGGTGTGTCCACATTTTCATGATAAACTGCCCTGCTATACTGTAACCAAAATACAAAATTTAATTAGATTCTGTTTAAGCATTACAGATATATGGCGAAAACAAAATTTTTCAAAAAAATATAAAACATCCCGTATTTCGAAAACGGGACCGCCTTTGCCATACTGTATCGGTATTTAAGATCACCTCAATGTTCTCTTTCTTTTGGTAAAGTATGACTCTCCTCGTGAATCACCCTGTATAATTCCAAATATATACAGCTCAATGACTGCAATCTGATTTAATCGTGTCAAATGGCTTTAGCTAAAAGGGCTTACCAACATTTTTAAAGCAATCATCCCTTTTACTGTTACAGTGCTATCGCAACCGTATTGTAAGGTTGCCTTTGTTCCTTTGTAACAGCTCACACCTCTCCTCAACAATTTTAAGTCTCATCAAAATAGTGACTCAAAATTTTCGCTGTATCTTTTCAAGGACATCAAAAATAGTCAACTACAACTTTGCAGAAAATCCGTGCTGGTGCTTTTCTCAAGATATCGACAAAAACGTTATTTTTCAATAAAAAAACTCCGAATTTGCGAATTATATGCATATATTTATATATTTATCGATAATATTTATGTTTAAATATGTACTTACACTTCGTATACGTATGTCTAGGTATGTATCTATGTTAGATCACGGTTTACATGAGTGACTTTTTAAAAAGATTTATTTACTTAAATGGAGCCAACGTTGGCTCTTGTAGAAAGAATAATACAATAATTAGAAGTGTTTCATTCTAAGTGAGTTTAATAACTGATTTAACAAAGCGTGTTTAGTCATATTTATAACATACAGAACCTGAGTAAGCAAAATATAGAACAAAGGAATTGCAGTTCTGCAGTCTGCACAAGTTATGAGAAACAAAGGTGTAATATGATATCTTGAAGATAAGCAATTAATAAGAGAAGTCGTTATCATGTAACATGATATGCCTGTGAAGGTTTGTTACGACTAAGTCTTGGTAATAAGCATATAATTTTATATAACAACTTCCCCCTTAATAAAAAAGTTGATGTTATGCAGCAACTTTTGAAAATTGTTAAAACGTTAAATGAATATAATGCAAAAATAAATTGAAACAATGTTGAATGAATACAAAGCAAAATAATAAAATAATGTAAAAGTTAAAATTGGTAAGTGATAATAAAACATTACATAACGTAATAAAGATAAAATACAATAGTCTAAATTAATAGACAAGGGTAAAACTCCACATGAAAGTCTATGTTAACTCGATGTCCTCTTCTTCTTGAGGTCTAATACCGGGTCGCTTTCTTGGAGGGATCAGTCTAGGAAATTTGGTAAATACTCTGCTTCGCTCTGAAGGAGGTGCAGGAGGGTTATCCGTTGAGGGTTGGATTCGCAATGCTCCACATCTTCTTCTTCTGCATTTACAAGTTATGTAAAGTAGAACTAATAGGATGATGAGAGTGATTATGAAGTATGTGAACCAAGATACGTGTTTGGTCACAAAAGGTTCGTTTATGAGGTCATCTAGGTCTTTGGAATATTGCTCTAGTTTGTTTTTAGCAATATCTAAATCTACGTCGAGACTGTTTAATTTAAGCGGTTTTAATTTTGGAATTTCGATTTTTTCGGGCATGTGATTGCAGCATTCAAAAGGAATTTGGATTGGATGTGAATTGTCCTTGATTTCGGAAAAGTCTTTAGCACTGGCTTGTATTCGAGTAATGCCTGCATAGGCGTAACATCCTGGTTGTAGTTTTATGATGGAATTTTTATTAATTAGCTCTGTTATGTATTCTCTCTTCGGACAGTTGATGGTAATGTGAAGTGGTTCGGAATTAATTACTAGCCATGTGTTGTCTTCAAGTTCTTGGACGTTGTATCCTTGACTAATGATGAAGGAAGTTTGACAATTTTCTGGGAGTTTCGGCAATGGTTTTAATATTCTAGCTTCACAAATGGCATTTTGGTCGATAGGATATGCAAACAGGTTCGAACATAGTTTGGTTCCAAAATAGAGTGGTTTGCATTGTTTCAAATTTTGTATAGGTATGTACATTAAAGAATCATCGTCTCTCGCGATAAACTTTTGTGAAATAGATAAAAAGTGATGTAGACCAGTTCTGTTATCAAGTATAGGTATGGGGTATAGGCGAAAGGTGTTATAATTTTGAGGTTCAATAAGAGGTATTGTTAAAACAAATATTAGGTTAGAATCTAGTTGAAAAGCTTTTAGTTCAATAATATCCAGATATTGAGCAACTGCTGATAGTTAAATTGGAAGAGGTAAATTGTTCCTTCGCAAACTCTGTGAAATCTCTTGTAACGCCGTTACTAAGTGATCAGGTGTTATGATTGATGAATGAATAATTCCTAATCTGGCAAATGTTATTGAATTTAAAATATCGTTTAGATTGTCTTCGATATACAAATAGCTGGCCATTAGTTGTTCGGAAATGTATAGAAATTTTAGTTTTATTTCAGCAGCTTGGATCGTTTGAGTCATGGTTTGAATTGTGCGCTCGATTTCTTTGATATCTTTGTTAAATGTTTCCTCATCAATTTGTAATTTTTGTATAGTTGAGTTGAAATTTTTGATAACAGAAGTTGTAACTGAGATTTAATTTTTGATTAAGTTTTCTAATTGATGTTCGTCATTATTTAATTTATTTATACAGTTAGTGTAGTACTCGCCATCTTCGGCGTCTAAGTTTCCGGTGATTGATTTGAATATTGTTCCAAAACCGTTAAGTATTCCGCGTTTATATCTCTTTGTGTCTGAAAAGACTTCGTCAAATTTCGTTTTTATCGAACTAGCTATTTGCATTAAAAGGTCAAACTCTGTTTTAACTTCGCTTCTAAACAGGATTGATTTTTGATCAGCACCATCGAGGGTGTTCAAGATTCTGTCTAAATTATTTTGATTCTTGTCAAAAGCTAGTTTGAGGGATGAAATATTTTTATGCACTAGTAGAGTCCATTTGTCATTTATCACCACGATGTCCGTGTCTTGGTGATAGTATACACCAACAGTGTTATTGATCGGGGTAATTTTGTATTGACAGAGTGCTGATCCGAACAGCAGGAGAAACCTGAAAATAAATTTAATTTTCAGAATATGGTTTCATTCTATCAAAATTGACTTTAGTCTCTTGTTTTGTTTCGAGATTTAATAGGGTGGCAGAATTTTGAAAAATTTCTTTTATTTTAAAGGGACCGTTAAATTTATTTTGTAGTTTGTTCTTAATTTGTGATTCTTTTACATAAACTAAGTCACCTATTTTGTACTCAGATCGTTTCTGGGGAACATTTCTGTCAAAACGAACTTTCGCTTTCTCCTTTTGTGCTTGTGTTCGATTGCGGGCGATTTCATAATAGTGAAATATTCTATTGTTTAGATCTCTAACGTATTTAGTTATTAATTCTTTTTGGTTATATAAGGTTTCGGGTGGTCTGTTGGACGTATGCCCAAATACAAGTTCGTATGGGGTGAAACCGTGTGTTTTATTTACCGAATTGTTATAGCATATTACCGCATATGGTAAAATTGTGAAAGGATGTTCGTTCGGATTCTCGGTTTTATGAATTCTTATCATTTCAGCTAAAGTAGCATGAAATATTTCTATGGATCCGTTCGATTGGGGATGTCCTACGCTTGAATAAGTTAATTTTATGTCGTAGAGGGTGCAGAGATCTTTGAGCAAATGGTTGTCAAATTCGCCATCGTAATCGCAATGGATTCTCAATGGGGTACCATAATGTTGAAAGTACAACAACAAAGTATTTACGACAGATTTTGCGGATTTGTCTGGGACTGCATAGGCTTGCGTGAATTTAGTTAATTCGTCGCGAATGGTTAAAGCGTAATTTCGAGTGGGGAATTCAAATAAATCGATATTAATTCTTTCGAAAGGTGTTCTTGGGGTTTTCGTGATTACTAGAGGGTTATTTAGATTTTTCCGGCATACTTTAGTCTTTTGGCACGTTTCGCAGTTTTTTATAAAGTTTTCGACGTCTTTAGTTAAACCTTGCCAAGTGTATTTTTCTCTAATTCTTCGAATTGTTTCATTTATTCCGCGGTGTAGATTATTTTTACCAAAATGATTTTGCTCCAATATAATTGGAATTTCATCTTCGTCGGCAGTTCTGACGATATCTTGACAAATTACTACTTTTAAGTCTTTTTCCGCAAAAATGAATGATATGATTTCAAGTATGGGGAGGTCTAAATTATTTTCGACAAAGTATGTCTTAGAGAGATCTAGAACATCTTGATTTTTAAATAGTACCAAAAATAGATGTTCAATTACAGATTCGATATCAAAAGGTAGAGGGATGATAAAATATCTCCTATGTCTGACTGTTTTGCTTGATACAATATTGATTTTATCGTTATGAAATTCGGGGTTTTCTTCGAATATGTCCTCGATAATTTTGTGATGTAGGTCTTGTAAGTTGTTTTGTTGGAAAAAGGTTATAATATCTTTATGTTCTCGATACAAAAGTTGTTTGTTCGAGGCTTTGATTTTCGAATAGTCAATTAAAGATGTTGTTTTATATAAGTTGGCGAAAGTTTCAAATTCTTGGGAAATTTGTTCGTTAGTGATTTCGTTATTATCGTCTGGGTTTTCGTCGTCGTCTGACTCTTCGTCGTTCACGGCTAGAACCTTTGAATAGAATTTGGAACATTCGGAAAAATGATTAATTTTGATTCTGGAAAGTGCGTCCGCGTTCTTATTGATTTTACCAGGTTTATAAATTATTTCGTAGTCGTACTCTTCTAATTTGAGTCGCCAACGGGCTAGTCTACTTCCTGGATCCTTTATAGAGAATAGCCAGGTGAGTGGTCGGTGGTCGGTTACAAGCTTGAACTTTCTACCGTACAGATAGGGTCTAAAGTGCTTTACACTCCATACTATCGATAAAAGCTCGCGTTCAATCGTTGAATACTTAGTTTCTGCACTGCACAAGGTTCTAGAAGCATAGGCAATGGGTAAATCTTTGCCAATAGGCCCCTGGCTCAGCACTGAGCCGACGGCAAATGCGCTCGCATCAATGGTTAGAACGAAAGGTTCATCAAAATTAGGGTAAATTAATATCGAAGTTGTTGTTAATGTTTGTTTCAAATTTTGAAAAGAATTTACATAATCATTGTCGAAGAGAAATGGTATGTCTTTTTGTAGTAGTTTTGTTGGGGGCTTGGTTATCTTGCGGAGAAACTCGCATTTGTCTGGTTGAATTTTGAGGTTGGCTTTTTGAAGGCGTTTAAAGACTTCAGTTAGACGGGAAATGTGTTCGTGAATTGTAGGGGAGTAAATAATAATATCGTCCATGTAGACGAGACATCGTTCATTTTGAATACCTAACAGGATGTTATCCATAACTCTTTGAAAAGTTGATGGAGCGTTTTTGAGTCCAAATGGCATTCGCACGAATTCATAATGACCGTTCTCAACTGTGAAAGCAGTCTTTTGAATGTCTTTCGCATCAATCTCGATTTGGTGAAATCCGGAGGCTAAGTCTAAAGTTGTAAAATATTGACATTTGCCTAATTGATCGAGGAGGTCGGAAATATTGGGTAGAGGGTATTTATCGTCAATAGTCAGTTCGTTGAGTTTTCTGTAGTCCACTACAACTCGCCATTTTTGTTTACCGGAGGCGTCGAGTTTCTTAGGTACAACCCAAACCGGAGAGGACCAGGGAGAAATCGAAGGTCTAATGATGCCTTGATCAAGCATATTAGAGACTTGTGTTTTGACTTCCTCTTTATGGATATGAGGGTAGCGATATGACTTTGTGAAAACCGGTTTTGAATCGTTCGTGTCAATGGAATGCTTAATTTCGTTAGTAAAAGTTAAATTGTCTCCTTCCAAATAGAATATATCTTGAAAGTCTAAACAAAGCTGCGTTACTATTTCGGCCTCTTCTTCGTTTAGATGATCCAAGAGCAATTCGTTCCTAATTTCGAAGGATCTGTCCGTCTGTAGGTGTGAGTCAGAATTTTGAGTGTTTAAATTGAAAATTGATTTGAATTTTTGTACTGGCTCTAGTTTTATGTTAGAAAAATTTACCGTTTTTGGTATTGCATTCGCGTTTATAATTGAGGTTAAAAATTCTCCATTGTTATCGATTTTGACAATAGCATTTGGTAAGCGTACTTTCTCGTTTTCCTGGGCAGACAGTATAGCCTCGGTATTTCGTAGGCTACATTTTAGTTTACAGATTTTTTCCATACGAGGTTCGATAGAAATTAAATTTTTGATGTTGCCTAAATTTGGATTTTGGTTTTTGATGTTAGAGTTACCAGTTGGTTGTACAGGTAAATTTACTGTAGTTTCTTCCGTGACTTTAAATAGTGGTACGGTTTTAAAATTTGTGACCAGTTGTTTATTTTTGAAATCTACTCGGCATGTTCTAAAAAATCTGCGCCTAGTAGTCCATCAAAATCTATATCTAGATTATAGATATAAACCTTGTGTGACTCATCTGAAAAGGGGATGAGAACAGATTCGTTGATATAGATTTTTTGATCAGTAATACCCTGTATAACTACATTTTCAGGGGATCTACGTCTATAATTTTCAGCTGTTTTAGGTTTAAAAATTGAAATTCCTGCACCTGTGTCAATCAAAATTTTAAATTTGCCGGTTGCGTCTTTGATGTAATAGAGATTTTTTGAATTTACGGTTAATAGGGTGTGAGAAAGCGTATTTACATGAACGTCTGTTCTGGGAAGTTCAGCATTGGATCGAAACTGTCGTTGAGATTCATTGTTTGTATTTGGTTTGATATTTGGTCGAATTGGTCTATTTGTTGTGTTGGAGTATCCGTGGTTTACTCCAGATCTAAACGAAAATCCTGAGGATTAGCAGTATAATCCTCGTATTGCTCGTTCTGAGAATTAGCAGTATAATTCTCCTGAAAATTTTGGTTGGTTTCAAAATTGTAATTTTCGTACGATTCATTTTGACTTTGGTAATTTTGGTAATCGTCGAAAGAGTAGTCATTGTATTGGTTAAATTGATCGGCATAATTATCGTAAGGTTCGTAATTTAAATGATGAGCTTTTTGCTGATTAAAGCGGTTAAAATTCGGGTTAGGCTGAATAGCGGATGGTCGTTGTTCCGTAAAGTTAGGGTTCGGCCTTATGGCTGAGGGCCTGTTTTGCGGTGATTGATTTGGCTGATTATTTTGAGGGACTGTCCTCTGTCTAAATTGATTATTACTCGGTTGTGCAAAGTTTTGATGAGAAAAAATTTGTGAGTTTGGGTTTCCTTGGAAACTTGGTCTCTGGAAGTTTTGAGACTGTTGTCTTGTGCGGCATTCGCTTATTACATGTCCATTCCGTTTACAGAAGGAACAAAACTTTTGTTGCAAATTGGGACCTTGTGGTCGCTTTTATTGAATTACTGGATTTTTGACCGGACTATTTTTTGGGAATTTTTGCTGTTCAAAATAAGAGAGTTGTAGCTCTCTACGAATTCTAATAATTGCGTTCATCATAGTCGGAGGGTTACTGGCACGTATTATTCTGCCTAGATTTGGTTCTAGACCCGTTAACAAGTTATTTAATGTCATAGTTTCAATCAGGTTTGTTTGCGCGGTTCTTTGCTCCGAAGTTAAATTTTGTTTTTGCACTGCAGCGTGCATTTTCGCATTGTGCGTTTGTAAACACGAAACGAATGTTAAGGCGGATTCACTAGGTAATTGGTGAATTCGTTGTAGGTCCTGAATTAGGGACGTTAAATCTCGGGAGTCTCCGAAATGAGTTTCTAGTAGTGCCTTTATTTCTGGCCATGTGGCAGGGTTGCGCGAATTTATAAGTTCGGCAGCTTTACCTTTTAGTTTATTTGTGATATGCACTGTTAACAAGATTTTCTGGTCATGAATTGCCATGCGTTGGGCACACTGACATGAGTTTAAAAAAGTTTGGAGGTTGATGGCGTTACCATCAAATTCAGGTATTAAAGAAAATATTTCAGAGAGCTTGTAAGGCTCAATTTGCTCTGGTTGTTGTTGTTGTTGTAGTTGTTGTTGTTGTTGTTCGGCTGATGCCGGTACTATTGGTTGAGCTGTCTCTGGTTGAGCTCTGTCTGGCATTTTGCTTTTTATTTAGAGATTATTTGAACTAAAAGAATTGTCTGCGTATCAGCAGTCTGATACGAGAATTAAATTAAAATTGTTTGTTATGTTGCGTACGTTAATAAATTGTGTATTAACTGTATAATACACAGTCGTTTCGTGAATACGAAAATAAATAACTTAAAATTAAAATTGTTGCATTGTAGCTTGTATAGGATTTGTTTGATAACAGAATTGGCTTTGTTTGCCGAGTGTATTAGCGGTATAATACACGTAAATAATTGTGATAAATAATATTTGTAAAATGAAATAAAATAACGAGATGATTCTTAGAATGACTTACGTTAATTTCATCTCCATGGGTAGGTTCTTCGTGCGTCAAGGGATTGGGATCCGCCACCACCAGTGAGGAAGGTCTTCTTGTTCTCGTAGATATACACGCACTAGTTAGGCACCTTCTGCAGATGTTCTCCTTGTTCTCTTACGCTTCACTGCCAGTTAGGCTTCTTGTTCTGATGATGTTTACGGATCCTACCGACTGCGCCAATGTTAGATCACGGTTTACATGAGTGACTTTTTAAAAAGATTTATTTACTTAAATGGAGCCAACGTTGGCTCTTGTAGAAGGAATAATACAATAATTAGAAGGGTTTCATTCTAAGTGAGTTTAATAACTGATTTAACAAAGCGTGTTTAGTCATATTTATAACATACAGAACCTGAGTAAGCAAAATATAGAACAAAGGAATTGCAGTTCTGCAGTCTGCACAAGTTATGAGAAACAAAGGTGTAATATGATATCTTGAAGATAAGCAATTAATAAGAGAGGTCGTTATCATGTAACATGATATGCCTGTGAAGGTTTGTTACGACTAAGTCTTGGTAATAAGCATATAATTTTATATAACATCTATACATGTAGCAATATATGTACCTATATGGTTATTTCCATAAAACTCTCCTTTCCAGGATGTGATTCGTAATTTTGCTTCCAACTACTCACTTTTCTTACTTTTTTCTTTCAGAATATAAAGTACAACTTTATCTTGTTCTTTTTCGGCATGTGCATTACGATACTTTGTAAATTATCCACCAAAACATTTTCTTTATTGCCTTTACCAACTTCTCCCCAATAAATTTTACAGATTTAAATGTCTTTCTTCTTTTCAGAGCTTTCAGAAACGTTTGAAGAATTAAAAAAGCTTTAATTCTTCAAACGTTTCTGTGCTTGAGGGTGCATAAAGACCCCACTTATCTCGATTTCTAATTTTCGTTCATGGCCCTTACCTACAATAGCTTTCGTATGAATGTTAGATCTTGCTGTTAAACAAATATAGCAGTTGCACGGTCCTTTGTCTCTCTTTGTTTCTTTCTGCAGCTATAAATCTTCATAGTTGGGCATTTTAATTCGGGGCCTCTTGATTTTTTTTTTCATACTCTCTAATGGTATTACGTCAGGTGTTACACCAAGCCAAAGGAAATTTCGTGTCCTCTAATTTGAACGAATTGTCAACTTGTTTCTGGATAAGAATTTCACCCTCTTTATTAATCTTGAAAAAGCTCAATTTCTTAGATCCACAAACTATTTTTCTTCCGCACGGACCGCAAACTTTCAATCTGTTGTCTTCCTGATCACAGAATTGCTTCGACATTTTAGAGCAAATGTAGTCAAGCAGTTGGAATTAGAAAGCAATCAACCGTGAGATGAGTCTATGTTTTGAACGAAAACACATTTGTTACTTAGGAGATTATCATCTACCTCCGAATCATGCAAGTCTATATTATCGACCAACAGCTGCAGTTCTTCCTGCGTGAGCGAACCTAGAAGTAGTTTGCAATATTTATATTTTTGTATTGAGAGGGACCCAAGGTATCAGTATTGATAACTTAAGTTCAAGGGTAAAAAAAAATAGATTTCAGCTAAGTCAGTCAAATGCAACATACTATCCAAAACTAACATTATTTCATTCAATTTGATAGACTAAAATCAATAAATATAGACTACTTACGTTTCAAACGATTTATTTCCTTAATGGTTGCCATAACTCAAGTGTCCACTCACATAAACAAACCAATACTGAGGTTAAAACGCGTCCGATTCTCATGCAAAATTTTGTGCGCAATTCTGGGCGCATATCATATATGATACTCGCAGGCACAATTCATGATTCCCAACTATGAGCCGAGAAAAAAATTTAGAACCGAGGTTATCATTTATGATACCTGGAGTCCGAGGAGGATATGATAATGATGATAAGAAGAATAAGTGTTTTACTGCACTACAAGAGAAAAATTG
Organism: Rutpela maculata; assembly: GCA_936432065.2. NCBI lineage: Eukaryota > Metazoa > Arthropoda > Insecta > Coleoptera > Cerambycidae > Rutpela > Rutpela maculata. The sequence goes on along the minus strand of OW386286.2, from coordinate 229,623,758 downwards.
TGTTGATATATTGTTGCTCAATGATTGTTGTTGAACTACGTTTTGTCATTGTTTAGGTATCTACAATTTAAAGAATGGTTGGGCACTTTTGAGAAGCACTTATATATAATTATTTATGTCTTCGTTGTATCCTCCATATCAGCCTAGACTAGATAAATTTCATTATTGCCGATTGGATAGGATTTATACAATTAACATTAATTAACTATAATTTATCACCTGATTTAGGTTTTCCCAAAGTAATACAAAAACACAAGTCATAGTTTAACGCTCGATGTTTTGCTAATTTATTAATAGCCAGTGAGGTCACTAAATTAGTTGAACAACTTTGTTGAAGCAAGGAAATAAACATAAAAAATACGCAAATAAGACTACCAAGTCCAATAAGCACAAGGGCGGTTTTAGAGGGGAGGGGGGGGGTAAGTAATGTATTTAAGGCGTAGAACGACCAGAGATTTTTTTTTTAATTCCGAAGTTATTCTCGGAATTCTGACTTAAATCGACTGAATTCCGACATTATCCAAAGTCAGAGTTCACATATTAAAGTCGGAATTCTTAGATTAAACTCGGAAATTAAAAAGAATCAGGAGCCCTTCTACACCTTTCTAGTTTTGAGAGAAGGCGCATAAGAAAACAATTTTCGTAAATACAGTTTTTGTTTCATTTGTACTTCTTTTGAGGACATATTCGGTATAATAAACTAAAATTTGAATACGTATTTGAGGTCGGCATTTTTATTAAGAAGTTTTTTTTGTATATATATTTGTAATTTAAAATTTAATTAGGTATTTATTTGGGAAGAGCAGAATTGATTAGAAAGACGCACTACTTTTCGTAAATTGTTAAAGAGAAAAGATTTTCCTGATCTGAACTACATCCTTGGACACGCTATATTGTACATAAAAAGTATACGGTGGAAACTGAGGAGAGAATCAACTGAAGTGTCAATAGTACAGTATTAAACTATTACTGAATTCAAAATACATATTTTGTTATTATTGTGTCTGTCATAATAACTTGACAATCCATCAATATAGATTGATGAATTTTATATAATAGATGTTTTTATAGTAGATCTGCTAAGTTCACCATTGCAGAAAAAAAATCAATGAATAATAAGTTCATACGACTATGTAAACAAATATGTTTACGTAAATATTATTTATAAAGTGCCGAGTTTCTCATTGTTCCCCTTGTGAAGTGCCACTTTTGAAAATTTTCTGTTATTTTTTAACGTTTATTTGCATAAGACTCTTTAAATTTAATATTGTCCTATTAATCCAGTCAACGAATGACCTAAAGGGTGGTGTAGAGTGCGTGAGCAGGAACTTTAGAAAGTTGTTCAGGGTGTTTAGGGAGTGAACATACTGAAAGTTCTGATGTCTAGGAGGTGAGCCGGAGGGAGGGGGCACAAAGAAAGTCCTACTTTTGTTTTTTTCGCTTATATCTCTAAAATGGTGTGTCGTAGGGAAAAATTCTTATACAAAATGGAAGCTCATGAAATTCTCTACAACTTTCATTTGATATAATTTTTTTCGAATTCGCAACCGTTTTCGAGCTACACGCTCCGGAAAAGAGAAAATTTTCGAAAAACAGATTTTTTATCTCTTCAACTTTAAGGAAAAGCAAGGTGGACTTAAATCAGAAAACATTAAGGAAACGGCAGTGATCTTTTACAACTCCTTCTCCACTCAAGGCGAAGTTGAAGAGGCTGGGAAGATTTGCTTCCTCAAATGGTATGGGGCACCAGCAAGACAGACCTCCCTCAACTAGTACCACTTCCAGTTGTTCATGATGTCAGTGGCAATATTAAGCCCGACGTCAGCTCCCTCCCACCAACTGAGAGCGCAGCTAAACAGCATTCCCGGCGCACTTACCACCAAGTGCAGCAGTGGCTCGGGAATGAGCTGCCCCCTCAAGAGTGGGGGCAGAAACATGTAGAAGACACCCTGGTGCCAATTACAAGCACCGGAGATCCTATTTTTTTTTATCATCTTTAAAATACAATTTTCTATGTTTCAGGTAAAAATCTGTTTTTCGAAAATTTTCACTTTTCCGGAGCATGTAGCTCGAAAACTGTTGCGAATTCGAAAAAAGTATGTAAAATCAAAGTTGTAGAGAATTTCATGAGCTTAAGAAAATTTTTCCCTACGACGCACCATTTTAGAGATATAAGCGAAAAAACCAAAAGTAGGACTTTCTTTGTGCCCCCCCTCGAGCTCGCCCCCTAAACGTCAGGACTTTCAGTATGTTCACTCCCTAAACACCTTGAACAACTTTCTAAAGGAATCGCTTAGGTCCCTGCTCAAGCACTCTACACCTCCTTTATTGACTGGAGTATAAAGACATTTGTTTTATAATTACTAATACACTATAAAATGATTTCCTAGAAAAAATATTTCTAACGTCAACTAACTCAACTTAAATATGTTTATGATTGTATTAATGATAAACAAGCATATTATAAAATAATAATTAAGTTATTACTAATATATTGCAATAAGACATCGAATAATGGAAGGTGAATATGCGTATAAATTTAATTAGGTAATGTTATTTGTTTAAATGACAAGGTATATGTAATTAGTTAAATAATATGTATATTAATATTTTTTTGTGTATAGTATTATATTGTCGTTTATGTAAAATACTTTCTTAATGCAGATTTGTTACATCTGAGAGTAGGCCAATCCAATATGCTGTTGGAATAGTGCAAGATGGTAGGCACTTCAATAAGTTTAATATAATAATAATATTGTAAAAGTTGAGAAAGTGACCTAATTAATTACATAATAATTTGTTATAACTAATATAATTGTTTAAGATGAAAGATAATGTCAAAAAGTATATATTTTATTGATCGCTGGGACTTTTAGTTGTACATCTCGAAGTTGATATTTTATCCTTTGTTATTACTTACTTCTGCTTCTTGGAATAAATCATATTTCAAGCAAACCTTTCTTCAACGATGATTGGTGCAAAATTCACACAACTTTGATTGGGCATCAACCAGCTACAAGCAGAAGAACAATATAACTCAGCTTTTCTTACAACAGTATACTTTCCTGAGTTCTTTTTGGTAGTTGCAGAAAATCATTTCCAGTAGTTCTTTAAGTGCAGGAGACCAACATTAATAGATTTTAATATATTATTTTCTAATGCCCTGGATCTTTCTTTTCTGATAGATAAATATAGCATGTACTGCTCTTTTTGATTACATGAAAAATTGACGAATTTGGTATAGAATCCCTATAACATGAAATTAAGAAACAAGTATAATTTTCACATAAAATAAAATATTGCCACCTTTAAAATGTTTTTTAGGAATATTTCTTTGGTGGTTTTTGGAGGATTTAACATGATTTAAAATGTAAAATGTTCATGCCAAGTTTTCTTCAGCTGCATTTCAAAGTTTTTCATTTACTGCCATGAACTCATTTTGAATTTGGTATTATTAATAATGAAAGTTGCAGGGGTACAGAAAAACATGGCATAAGGGTTTTCGATTATTTTCATATTTTCTATAAATCAAGCAAAATTATAGAAGCACTTTTGTAGTGTACACAGCTATACAAATTTAATTTGAAATATTCCACAGAACTGAAATCCTCCTAAAATATCTTTTTTATTATTTTTGCATGATAAAACCGCTGCGTAATAAGGAATCACTGCTTCACATCCGAATTTCCGGTGGAGAAACCAAAAAAATTTTAAGATTTTTGATTCTTGTACACACACTAAATCACAATTTAATTTTTTTACCCCCTTTAATAATTGGATGGGGGTTGTCATGGGGTAGTAGTGGGGATAGCTGATGTCAAAACAGATTTTTGGGTTCTTGTACAGTTGTACACACACCAAATCACAATTTTTATACAATATTGAGAAAATTGACATATTGAAGCGCTAAAAAATTTTTGAAAAACAAAATTGAACCGCATTCAAAAAATGTTAAAAATTATGATATGAAATTTCACCGTTGCGTCACCCAAATCAAATCAGATTGAATCCATATTTAAGAATACAATTTCTTCTCGTTTCCATATTCAGCCAAGGCTCCGCGGCAGTTGAATTGCTGGGCGAGAACGAGGTCGGGGTAGAATAAAATAAATTGTTACTATTACCCTATTCCTACCACCTTGTAGGTTCATTAAGGAAGTAAGATAGTCATGTCTTAAGATTTAACACAACTGAAAAAAACCGCTGCCCAAGGAATCCCTACTTCCACATCCAGATTTTCTATCCAAGTCACTCACAACGAAAAAATTTTGTATGTGGAAATAATTGTTTATGGAACTTTAATAACATAATATTTGAAATCCTCTACCCCAAAAACCCATAAAACGATACCCCACATCGGTAGTGGGGTTGGGGTGGTGATAGGGGGTGGATGGAGTAAAAAATATTTTGAGGTTTCTGGTTTTCTTACACACACTAAATCACATTTTTTTTCATCCCCTTTAGTAATGGGGTGGGGGTGGTAATAGGGGTGGCTAATGTCAAAATATTTTTTGAGAACTTAGCTTCTTTTGCATATACTAAATACCAATTTTATGGACTCTTACCTGCTTGATTTACCTATTTACCCCAAATTTACCCCAAACCCTTCGACGGAACAAGATGAAAATATAATCTAGTTCTAGATCGCGTGTGTACCAAATTTCAAGTCAATATTTCAAACGGTTCCAGAGTAAACGTGCGCACAAAAAAAGTTACAGACAGACAGACAGACCGACCGACAGACAGACCGACAGACAGACCGACAGACAGACCGACAGACAGACCGACAGACAGACCGACAGACAGACAGACGAACAGACAGACAGACCGACAGACAGACCGACAGACAGACCGACAGACAGACCGACAGACAGACCGACAGACAGACCGACAGACAGACCGACAGACAGACCGACAGACAGACCGACAGACAGACCGACAGACAGACCGACAGACAGACCGACAGACAGACCGACAGACAGACCGACAGACAGACCGACAGACAGACCGACAGACAGACCGACAGACAGACCGACAGACAGACCGACAGACAGACCGACAGACAGACCGACAGACAGACCGACAGACAGACCGACAGACAGTCAAACAGAAATTTTTTTCTCGTTACTATACTTCCACTGGATGTGGAAGTAATTAGACAAATATAACTCAATGCAGAAAAGGCACATGCACTATTTTAAACTTGGATTGTTGGGACAGGAAATCAACTCACTGAAAATACCTGCTGTGGACAATGAAATGCAAAAGGAGTGGGTATGCCAAGCCGCTGAATTTTTGTAATTATTAAGTTTTGGTACCAAATGTTTTTGAACTTTTAAATGATTATAATTGTTTTCAAATGTCACCGTCGCCCAGTTAATTGAACCTTATTGGTAAGTAAAATCCATATTGAAGTTGGTTAAAAAAGCCGCTGCCCAAGAATAGAATAGAATAGAATTTATTTACATGTTCATTATAACTACAAAAAAGAAAAACATAATAGAACATGGTAAACATATAAATATAATTAGAATAGTTTATAACCATGAGATCTTCGTAAAAAGCAAATCGAAGATTTGCTTCTTGCGTGAAGATACAGGTCAATAACGGTGTTATTGACTAATCCGCGTGTGACATTTACCTATAAATAAGTAACAAAACTAAAACAACTAAAAAAAAAACTAATTATATATACCCATATATACACATACACACATACTTACATACCTATACCTACATACCTATCCTACCCATACCTATCCCAATCATTAGATATATTGTTATTCACACGTCCACATTTCCATTGTAATTTAATTTTTTTTCCTTTATTAATATCATTATTATTTTATTTCCTATTAATTTTTTCAATCAATATGAAAATGCTGTAAGTATAAAGGGGAAAGTAACTTAATATTATTTTTTACACTACAATTTTAATAAATTTTTAATAACCTTGTTTTAATCTATAACATTGTGTATCGTTACCAGATTTTGCGAAACCCAAATTCTTGTTTTTTTCTTAAATATATAGATAGACTTAGCTTCTTTTATATTTTCTTCCAATTTATTAAATAGCCTTGGCCCTATATATGTAAAACATTTTTTTCCGATAGTCTTTGCTGCCCGATTTATTTTAAGTAGTCGATTTTCTCTATTTCTTGTTTCATATGCATGATCAATTTTACTAAAATGTTCTTTATTTCTAAAAATATAATTTAAAACTTTTAAGGCATATAATTGTCTTGGATGGTTTAATTTTGACTCTTTATATAAAGAGGTGGTGGGGTAGCGCAAGTTTTTGCCAAAAACAGTCTTTATGATTCTTTTTTGTATTATTTCAACCTTTTTAATATTGCCCTTGTTACAGGCACCCCAGCTTAATATACCGTAGTTTAATAAAGATTCTGCCAGTGCAAAATATACCACCTTTAATTCTTGGAGCTTTGAAATATGTTTTAGTTGTTTGAATTTATATACTGTTCCCCTTAACTTCTGTACAAGACTTTTTACGTGTTGATCCCATTTAAAGTGGTTGTCTATGATAATGCCTAAGTATTTAATTTTTTCAGTAGCTTTTATTTGAGTTTGTGTGCCTCCATTATTTAGGTCAATATAATCATATCCAGGTAAGTTGTTATCGTACGAAGAAAAGGACAAGTATCTTGTTTTTTCGAAATTTATAGTCAGTAAGTTTTGATTTAACCAATCCAATATTAACTCAGAATCTCTAATTATTTTACATTTTAGGTTTATCCAGGATGTATCCTTGTACAAAATCATAGTGTCATCTGCGAATGAAATTAGTGTGCCCTCAGATTTCAAATATATCAAATTAAAAATAAAATTGGTCCAAGTACTGTTCCCTGCGGTACACCACAAGTTATTGTTCTTGCATCACTTAGTACGTTATTAATTTTAACATATTGTGTTCTATTTTTTAAATAGGACACAAATAATTTGTGTGCAGGTCCCCTAATTCCATTTTTATGTAATTTTTGAATCAATAATTCGTGGTGTACTGTATCGAACGCTTTTGTTAAATCTAAAAAAATAGTTATGGTTGGGATTTTCTTATCTATATTTTCGTAGATGTTAGATGTAAGTAGTGCTATAGCATCGTCACTACTTCTACGTCCAGATTTTGCATCCAAGTCACTCACAACGAAAAAAATAATGATAAAAACAAATCTTTTAAGTTATCCTCTATATTAAATATTTTATTACACAAATCGCACTTAAAAGATTTGTCTTGATGATTAACGTGGTGGCGGCTTAGCCCGTAAGACCAAGTAAATGTTGCATTACAAACATTACATGTAAACATGTTTACCCTTTCAGAGTATGATATCAAATATTAATAAGTAGTAGGTTACCCTAAATCACACTAAATCACAATTTTATTTTTTTCGCCCCCTTTAATATTGGGGTGGAGGTGGTAATGGGGGTGGCTAACGCCAAAAAAATTTTTGAGCTTCTCTCATATAGTAAATACCAATTTTATAGATTCTTACTTGCTTGATTTATCCATTTACCCCCATTTGCCCCAATTTCAATGGAACGGGATTAAAATATAATCTAGTTCCAGATCAAGTTAATATCTTAAACGGTTCCAGAGTAATCGTGCGCACAAAAAAGTTACAGACTGACAGACAGACAGAATTTTTTTTGCTCAAACTTAAAATCTCTACGTTTCATGACATTCTAAGCCTATTTGACAAACATTTTCAAAATTTTTTTTGCGTTACTATACTTCCACTGGATGTGGCAGTAATACGTTTGAATTTGTTATTTGATCATTTTTTTCAATATCCTTATTAAGTAATAAGATTCAATTAACTAGGCGACGAGGAAATTCTATTTCATAATTTTTAGCAACCTTTTTCAAGACGGTTAAATTTTTTTCAAAAATTTTTTTTCACTCTTTAGTGACCTTTATTTAATTTCTGCACAGTAAAAGAACATATCCATCGTTTGCTTTAACGTCTGACTTGTTATCAGATAATCCTGTCATTTAATTTCATAATCAAAATTTACTAAATAATTGATACATTTGATTAACAAAATATTAGCCCTCGCAAAATTCATTAAATGTTTATTTTCAATTTTAAAGCAAATCAGAAATATTCCTGTTCTCCGTACGGCTTCCGTCCGAACCATTTCATAGTGGCCCCAAAGTGACTTTTTTTGTCAAATCAGTTTGCAATTGGAAATTTTTTTAATGCCTATCGATCTGTCAATTCAGATTTCCGATTTGTGTCCCTGATTTTTCAAAATTTTCCAAAGAGGTTTTAATTTTCATTAAAATTTTCAAAAATCAGTAATAAAGATCGAAAATTTGGCTTGGCAGATCGAAAGACAATTACAAAACGAAGGGTTAAAAAATACCTTTCCGATTGCTTAAGTATGGAGACCTGCAGACTGATTTGAAAGAAAAAGTCACTTTGGGTCCACTGTGCGTTCTTGTCGAGACTTTTCTAATCTATTCGATTGGTTATCGTGAAAATTCCAGAGTCACTAAATTTCAATATATTTACGGGCAGTTAAAAAGTCGCACAGTTAGTTCTCTCAAAAGGGGCAAATTTACCCAGATATATGTTTAATTGTTTAATAACAAGTGTAATTCATTATTATAAATAATAAAATAATAATGTTTTCTCGTGTTAGAAAGCAAACGAAAACAAAGTTTATTTTTGGCATTGAATTAATTCTTTTTACAAAATGCGAGTAGCTCAGTCCCAGACTTTAGAGAAATAATATACAGGGTGTTCAAAAATTCTGTAAAAAACATCGTCGGTCTGGTCCGCCGGACAGACCACTTTTTTTGTTTGGGGGTGTTTTTTTGGGGTTAGGGATGAAAAACGAGCCAATCTGAGAATTCTGCCTTCGGATTCGGTTTCAGCGGATCCAAATAATAATAATAATCATCATTTATTAATTCCTATGGATCAAATACATGATATAGGACAAGTCAAATTAATTTTGGCATCATTGTTTACAAATATTTACAAAATACAAAAAACACAAAAATACAAAAATATTTATCTATATTACCTGCGAATTCAGAGTAAAATGCATTCACAAGTAATATAGATTTTATAGTGGAAAATTTTGGCTGGCTATGTTTTTTATGTCATTACTAAGTCTGTTATAAAGGATGATTCCTACATAATATATGGGTTTAATTCATATGGCTGAAGCCTATGGATGTCGTATTGTAAATTATATCCATGACGAGTTGGATAATGATGATAGGCATTTTGAAAATTGAAATGTGATAAATTTTGCTTAACAAATTTTAAAATTTCGAAAATGTATACACATGGTAAAGTCAATATTTTTTGCGAATAAAAGTAGATTTACAAGAATCCTTATAGCCCAAACCGAACATACAGCGTATTGCTCTTTTTTGTAGTAAAAGAAAACCTATTTTCTGTTGCAAAGTTACCCCAAAAAAGTACTCCATATCTTATATGCGCTTCCATATTGGAATAATAATAAGTTTTTACCGTTTCGATACTAGTTATCTGGCGTAGCCTTTTTAAAGCAAAACATTTACTTGCACACTTTGTGCATACTGAGGTGACATGAGTTTTCCAATCAAGAGATAAGTCAATATGAATTCCTAATAATTTGAAAGAGGTAAGCTGTTGTACTGATTGTCCATTGTGTTGTAATAGCAAACTTGAATTATATTTTGATGGAACCGGGCAAAATTGCATGATAAATGTTTTGTCTTGATTAAACACAAGCTTTTGGTTATTAAAGTACTCAGTTATTGATCTAAAGTTAGTTTTGAGCTGTTAAAGTACAACTTCCAAGTTGTCTCAACAAGAAATAATAGTTATGTCATCTGCAAATGAGCCATAATGAGAAGAAATGAAATTGTCCCAATCATTGATATACAAAATAAACAACAGCGTTCCTAACACACTGTCTTGTGGTACACCTATGTCAACTAGAAGTTCATTTGATCTTTTGCCAAAACAATCTACGAACTGTTTCCTACCGGTTAAATAAGACCTAAGTAAGTCATTGCAAATGTCACGTATACCATAAGACTTAATAGTTTCTAGAAGAATTTGATGGTCTACACAGTCAAAAACCTTAGAGAGATCAACAAAACTGGCGATGACTTTCTTGTTTTGATCTAAATTTTTGTAGACTTGATCAAGTATAGCTAAAAGCACGGTAGTGGTAGATTTGTGTTCCCTGAAACAGTGTTGATTTGGCGACAATATTTGCTTAGTTTCGAAAAATATAATTATACGCGTTGCCAAGAGTTTTTCAAATATTTTCCAAAATACAGATAGGATTGCTATTGGTCGATAATTACTAAGAAGTTTATTATTTATTTATTAAATACATAAGGATACACTGGTCTGGTCCGCAGGCCAGACCACTTCTTTTATGTTTTGAGGGTGTTTTTTGGGGTTGGGGGTGAAAAACGAGCAAATCTGACAATTCTGTCTTCGGATTCAGTTTCAGTGGATTCAAATACACAAGAATATGATCCGCAGGCCAGACCTCTTTTTGGTTGGGGGTGTTTTTTTGGGGTTGGGGGTGTTTTTTGGGGGTTGGGGGTAAAAAACGAGACAATCTGACAATCCTGACTTCGGATTAGGTTTGTGTAATTTTAATAATTAGTTTTCGCCCCTTGTGGGCAGTATAGTTAAGAACATTGTTGTTTTTAAATTCGCCCCAGGCGAATGGGAGTTCCAACATGTCACCCCATTATCGTTCTTAGCCAAACCGGCCCTGCCCCGTCCAACCTTACTCACCACGACGTTACACGCCGTGGTTGTTTGGTTGGCTCCGGGCCAGGTTTCCGGCTAGGCGCATGTATATTTTTACTTTGAATAAAATCTTTTTGAATTGAATTGAATTGAATTGGTCTGGTCCGTAGGCCAGACCACATTTTTTGTTTGTTTTGGGGGTGTTCTTTTTTTAAACGAATATTCTTTTTTAAAACGAGCCAACGTGACAATTCTGACTTCGGATTCGGTTTCAGAGGGTCCAAATACATAAGGATACACTGGTATGGTCCACAGGCCAGACCACACTTTTTTGGGAGTGGGGGGTAGGGTTAGAGGTGAAAAATGAACCAATCTGATAATTCTGACTTCGGATTCGGTTTCAGCGGGTCCAAATTCATATGAATACATTGGTCTGGTCAGCAGGACAGACCACTTTCTTTGTCTGGCTGTGTATTGAAATGAATGGAATGAATGTATATTATTGCATTCTCAGAATCCTGAAAAAATTCTCAATAGATCTGAGCTAGTTAGCTTGGTGACTTTTTATGCCGACTTGATTTTTTTAGAGTTTTTTTTGAATTTAGAGTGCTGCACCAAAAATGATATAAAAATAATGGAAAAATACATTTGACTTTTAACCAACAAACTTAATAACTGGATGCATCTTTCGAATTTAGTTTCTTGCCAAAAAGTCCTTTTTTTCATATGCCACCAACCCTGCAGCACCCCCTCAGTTAAATACAACTTTTCAAGACCAATTCAACGCTATCGTAAAATCCAAAATCCACTGAGTAGTCAGTTAAAAATTACGCTGAATGCACGGGATAGACATAAATAAGAAAGGTTAACATAATGACTTTTAAACGGTGAGAGGCAACTAACGTCAAATTACATATTTAGATTTCACATAAAACTCTGTGTCGATTGACATATGATTTCTAGCGCTGAGGTAAAAATTAAGTAAAGCCCGTTGGATGAAGAATAGCTGTATATAATCAAGATATAAATCTAACAATGCCTAACTAAAGCATGATGAGTAACTTGCTTCTCATTATATCTTGCAATTGCTGAATTATACAATGATCTATCAAATTATTCCATACGTAATAATTATAAATTTTTAGTCATTAACTAGTTTATGCCATAAACTGGTGCTTCCCCTTGGTTTTTTATCTGTTCAGAGTTCTAAACAACACAGTTCAATGACAACCTGCAAAGCTCTATGGAAAAGTAATCTTCACTACGCCCCAAAAAAATCGAAGCTACGTTTAATTAATAACATGTTAGGAAGTAATTATTTATGTAATTGACGTAGGAAGGTGACATCTTTAAAAAAATATCAATAAACACATCATTATTTGTAATGACTTTATTAATACATTGACGACGAAATTTTTTCAATATAATTTTATTTTCTTGTTTAATTAATATTAGCGAATTCTAAGAGACGAGATAACTAGATATAATAAAATTATTTTCGCGTCACTTCGAATAAGTACAAACAGAAAGTCGTCATGTCTGATGTTGAAAAAAGTATTATTAATTCATTTCTGTTAAGTCATTTGAAGATGGAATTTTCCTCGAACCGTTACTTTGACGTTAATCAATTACATGAATTTTATTTTCATTATGTGGATGAAGGCTTGTGATTTTTCTCAAGATGGATATGAAGATTATTTTAGTAGAATAAATATACGATCTGATAAGGAAATAATTACAGTACAAAATTCAAAATTCGTTTGCCATAATGTTGAAAAAGTGTTATGTATTATGTCTCTAAAATCTTCCTCAAAATTTCATGGGAAAGTCCGCCATCTTGAAAAATGTCCGCCCAAAAAACAGTTTTCCGCAAATATTTCACGAACTATAAATCATGCCAAGAAATATTTTATGTGAATATTTTTGCTTGTAAAATTATCATATCATATCATATTTGCCTAGAACCAACCTCTCAGCTACAATCGGGAGTTGAAATTTGACCTTATGGTTACGTAAATTACAGTACGTACTTGTAGATCGGCATGTTAAAAAATGAAAAAATTTCTTAACATGGCACACTCAATGATTTCATAAAATAAAGTAATAAAAGATTATTTATTTATACTTCATGTAATTATATAACAGTCTTCATCCGTCTCCACTACCATCCCCCCTATCACTACCCACACCCCATTACGATGTGGGATATCGTTTTATGGGTTTTTGGGGTAGACGATTTCAAAAATTAAGTTCCATAAACAATTATTTCCACATATATTTTTTTGTTATGAGAGACTTGGGTAGCAAGTCTGGATGCAATAATAATAATAATATAATAATAATATAATACTATTTGTTTTAATGGTATTAACAATTCAGTAGGTATGCAATAAATAAATATTCGGAAAATCCACAAGGAAGATCGCGAGTGGGTAACTATTTACTGTAGGCGTATTGTGAAAAGCGTCCTCATTTCATCCTCGCAGTGGTGCTGACACCGGGACGCATATACGTAATCTGCAGACGCATAAGGCATAGCTGACCGCTTCGGGTTTTTAAGAATAATAGGACCAATGAAAACGAGAGTAAAGTGCAGACGTAGTTATCCTAGTACGTCTGCAGTTTACTACATTTGCAGGCGAGGGGCTGTGTGTCTATTTTATCTTGCAACAGTTTTAAACACCTCTGGATTTTTTACTTTTAGAGATAAAAATATGAATTAATATACTACTCTTATAAAATTTCATGTGTTTGTTATATTGACATAACTGGAAAAAAATAAGCTATAAAACTATCAGTTAATTGCAGACGCTTAAGGCTTTTCTGTGCACATTCTACGACCCCACTTTACCAATAAGCAGTGAGACATATAACAGTGACGTAGCCAGGATTTTTATTCGGGGGGGGGGGGGGTCCGAACATTATATATTGTTATGTAGCTTTCGTACAAAGGACCCCGCATAATTCTTATGTAAATTGGTTTATAGTCAAATTGGCTGAATTTTTAATATGTTGTAGATTCCAACTTTCTGATCAAAAGCTCTCATGGGCACAACTCGATCCTATGTCTAGTTTTCGAGATACTCTCAAGAAATGTACAAGAATGACCTTTTGTACAATTTAAATAATTTCGAATTCATGATTTTTTTCATACATTTTATATTGTGATTCTCTCTATAATATTTTGCACTAAAAGTATTTGTTTTAATAAAAATAGCGTAGCAAAAATTAAAGTTTGAGAAATGTTGGCGAAGGCTCCGGGAAATCTGTATAAAAATAACAAGTGAAAATAAAATTCGGTCAAATTGGCTAAAACATTTTTTACATAAAGTATGTCTTCCTGATCAAAACACAATTGAAAAATTTTCGGAAATTGCTTCTTTGACCTCTAACACCCCATCAATATATTAAAAGTTCGACAAGATTCAGAAAATTTATAGCTGTATCTCTGAAACTAGTCATAGGATCGAGTTGGGCCCATGAGAACGTTTGATTAGAAAGTCTAAATCTGTAACATATTAAAAATTCAGCTACTTTAACTGTACGCCAATTTACATAAGAAATGTGCGGGGTCCTTTAGGTAAACTATTCAAAAACAAAGTTTTATACATTTGACTGGAATAAAATAAATAATGCTACAAAAAATTGTAAGAAATTACGATTTGCAACGGGGCTGATTGGAATCAAGATTCGTAATTGGCCAAAAAATTTTTAACTAAAACCGAAAATAAAATCAATGTAATAATTTTAAATGTCAATATAAATGTCAGTAAATTCCGGACCCCCAGGACCCCCCCCTGGCTACGTCACTGCATATAAGCCGATGACGATTATGTCCGAATATTACCGAATCATTTTGGCTATGCCTTATGCGTCTGCAGATTACGTTTATGCCACCAACATATTACTGCTTTCAAAATGTGGCGTAAAAACGTATGCACATCGTCAACTCGATGGGACGTACTAGAGACGCTTTTCCTGCGAGATTTACAATTAACTTGTCAATAAAACCGTCTCTATTTCGCCCTCGCTGACTTGTCGGAGATGAAATGATGACGTATTTTAAAAATAATATGCAGCATGCAAACCATTTCCGATTCGTTTAGTTTGTTTGTTTATCTAACATAGCGCGTAAGAAATTGAGAATAAACATATTTTGCCATCCTATTGTTTTACATAGGGAAAATGAACGAAGAATGTTGTAAAAACTTAATGAGCTCCATAGTTTCTGATTTTTCTCTGTTGCAATATGAAGGAGAAGGAAGTGACCAGTTTAAAGTGAAATTGCAGTGTAAATTACTGCGTGGTGAAAATTATGATAAAAAATGTGAAATCTTCGTAAAAACCTTTTCTGAGAAAACAAAAACCAACTGGATTATGAAAAAGGCTGTTGCTAACGGTGTTCGATTTGAATTTTGCAAACGGCCACATAATATAAAACTAAACAATGGCCTAAGTCAACCAGCCGCCAAGAAGAGAAACATTAACAAAAAAAATATATTATTAACAATATTGGAACCATCTGTATTTATTTTAAGTTTTTTTTTAATGTTTTAATTTTGTACCTTTTGCTATAGTAGAAAATAAGTGAAAATAAACTGTGTATAAAAATATTTAATATAAAACATTTATTCATTAATTTAAAAGTTATTATTTTTGTTAATATTGTTTAATAATTGAAGTAGTCACAAATTAAATTCTCACAATCTCATATTTTCAAACGTAATTAAATGGAGACGGCTTTATTGATAAGCTAACAATAAAACCTCACAAGAAAAGCGTCTCTAGTACGTCCCATCGATTTGATGATCTGCATACGTTTTTACGACACATTTTGAAAGCAGTAATGCGTCCCGGTGTCAGCACCACTGCGAGGACGAAATGAGGACGCTTTTTACAATACGCTTACTGTAGGACATATGTAATAAAAAATATAATAAATACAATTTTATAAATTTCGTACCTTAAGAAAGGAGTTAATTAATTTATATACAGTTTGTATATAGTTAGAATTTTTATAGAGATGTTCATTAGGTAAGTAGGTAGGTACATTTAATTAATTAACTATGAACTAATACATGATCTTAGGAACTAACTTACTACCTTAGTTTATTAATATATTTTGAGTTTTTGATTGTGTTTATTTCCATTGGGAAAGTGTTAAATAGTTTTGTGGAGAGATAGTTGTTACTTCTCTGTCCAATAGTTTTAAAAATCTTGGGTAATTCTAATGCACCCACTTTGTATCTTGTGTTGTGAATGTGTTTAATTATATTACTTTCACATCCAGTGGAAGTATAGTAACGACAAAAAAAATTTTTGAAAATTTCTATTGTTCAAATAGCCTTAGAATGTCATGAAACGACGAGATTTTAAGTTTGAGCGAAAAAAATATTTTTGTCTGTCTGTCGGTCTGTCGGTCTGTCGGTCTGTCGGTCTGTTGGTCTGTCTATCTGTAACTTTTTTTGTGCGCACGATTACTCTGGAACCGTTTTTGGGGTAGACGATTTCAAATATTATATTATTAAAGTTCCATAAACAATTATTTCCACATACAAAATTTTTTCGTTGTGAGAGACTTGGACAGAAAATCTGTATGTGGAAGTAGTGATTCCTTGGGCAGCGGTTTTTTGTGTTTATTTTTGAAACAATGTAACAGAAGGGCTTGACAAAATAGTTGTCTAATGTCAAATATTCCTGTTCCATTGAATACTTGATCTGATGAGTATTTTCTACATTTGTTTTATATGCTTTTTATTATCAATTTTTGAATAACCTCAAATTTTTGCAATAATAATTATTGGTTATGCCACGCCATGCTATCATACCGTTAGTGATTGCACTAATGCATAATACGCTGACTATTTGATATTTTGCTTTGACTAAATCAGAATCTGAGTGTTTGCATCACGAATTGCTAAGTTAAAATTTGGTAAACTATTTTCATAGCTGGCGAATGGTATATAAAATGTTTTCTGAAAATTTATGGATAATAATTTTTTATTGAAAAAGTCTATCACCGCTGGCAGATTTAGTTCTACTTTTTTTTTAATACGTCCCATGATTCATCCTCAAAGAAAATTGCGGTATCGTCGGCAAAACTTATGATTTTACCAGCACAAGGTATTTCAAATAATTTATTTACATAAATGTGGTAGTAGTGATTCCTTGGACAGAGGTTTTTTCAAGGTATCAAAATGAAACTGGGCATACTTATTATGACGTAAAATGACACATTTTGACGTATTTTAATATTTTTTTGGCCTTTCGGTTTAGCCGAAAGTGACACAAATTCTTGATTTTTAAATCGAACACTCTGTATATTACTGCATTTTCGGAACCCCAGGAAAATTCTGAATAGGTATGAACTATTTTGGTGAATTTTTACGCCGACTTCATTTCTTCAGAACCAAACTTTGTTTTGAATCGAGAAAGCTGCGATTAACTTTAAATCATCGATAAATGACAAAAAAAAACACAAATTTGATTTTTAACCAACAAATTTAATAACTAGATGAATTCCAATCTTACGAAAGTAGTTTCTTGCAAATAAGTTTTTTTTTTTTCAAATGGTACCAGTCCTGCTAAACCGGAAGCCCGAAGAAATCATAAAATACGTCAAAATATGTCATTTTACGTCTATATTAACTATGCCGAGTTTCATTTTGGTATCTCGAAAAACAGGGGCCAAAAGAGGGGTGCTAGGGATATCGTTGTCACCCGGTATAGACATACATACATTGTTTATTCTATGTTTGGTTTCAGCGTGTTGAAAAATGAATTTTTATGCAATATTCTTTTTTCTACGATGTGCGATGGTTATTGGAAATTTTTGTTTAGTTATAATATATTTGATTACATCACATATGCATATGACTAATACTAACTGAAAATATGGAAATATTTCAGTGTCACTAAATAAATAAACAAACAAAATTAAAATGTCAAAAAACGATAATTCAATAGATTTTCACGGCTGAGGAAGTTATAAATAATATTTTTTACTGATGAGATAATCCTCAAAATAAACGTGTTGGGTACACATAAAAAACTTAAAATCTCGACGTTTCATGGTTTTCCAAGTCTATTTGAACAATAAAAATTTTCAAAATTTTTTTGATCGTTACTATATTTCCACTGTATGTGGAAGTAAAAGAGTTTAAAAATTAAAGTTTCACCTGAACTGGCCTTTAAATAAATGTCACTTTTGCAGATAAATTATCTATAAATATTTTATATATATTCAGTAAAGTACTTGTTAATACATTAACTAACCGTTGATATATGAATGAGTCAACAAAATTTTATTCAGCCAGTTCAATCGTATACTGAATTAAGAAATAAATATTTTTTGCGATTTGCATCAAATGATTGGAAGGAAATCTAATAAAATGACAGGATATGCAAAAATATACAAAACTTAAACTACATATTTTATTAAACCAACAGCTAATGTGTCCTTTTACTTTCCCTGCAACCTTGCGATTCAAATAAAATGGTACGCTAACATTAAAACTAAGTGGCGTAGGCTATTAAACTATTTTGATAAAAAGGAAATATTCATGTAATATAACCTTCACCATATTTCAGTATAAATGTCATGTTTGAAGGGAGTGTCAATCCCAAAGAGTTGTTTTATTAATCATTAAATTTCCCCAAATAGTTGCTTGACCAAATTCTTGTGCGTTGTATTCGTAAATTTAAAAAAAAATTGTATTCACATGTGTTATCAATATCATCTGGATGTTACAGTGTGTATTCCTTAAGAGCATCTTGACACAGTTTGTAGTTTTTTGTATACAACCTTGCTTGGTGTTGAAAATGAGACATGTTTTTATTTTTGTGTATTATATTATATTTTTTACATTATATTATATATGCGTGTTCCTTCGATGCCTTCTAGTGATAAACTTCGTTTGCATTAGGCCAGGATATGCTCAACTTGTTCAGCGAATAAAACGGCTGAAAATATTTTTTTTTAGAAAAATGTTCAATATAATCACTTCTTAAATTATGCTAAACACGTGAAAATTCGCGTTAAGAAGGGGAGCAAGGGTGGTTCGATTTCTTTTCTTTTCTATAAAGAAACTTTTGCAAGTCAAAAAATAGTGCATCGATTTTTTGACAAATTACCTCAAAATTTTGAGCTATATAGCTATAGCTATTATAGGCCAGTTGGAATAGATGGAAAAAGGATCATTTTACGAAATGTCGTTTACCCGCAATTTTTTTTTCTTAAAGTACAGTTGGAGATGTCCACAAACATATGCCAACTATCCGCATGCGTGACAGGTGGGGCAACACTCTTTAAAATTAAAAAATCGTCCATGTTTTGCCATTTTTCGCTTTATTTGCAATATAACTCGTAAAAAAAGCATTGTTCGAAAATATGTCAAGAGATAGAAACGTTGAGAAAATTGATTTTGAACATTATTCTTGACATTTTCCCAGAAAATTTTTCGTTTAAGAGCTACACACGAGAACAATGCTACATTTCTATTTTTCGATTTTTTTTTAAAGTGAATATAATAAATATTAATAGGAAATATATTATCGGTATAATGTAAATTATGTTTAATGTCCCATTTACAGTTGAAATAAAATATATTTACAGACCTATATATAATTTACATGTTAAACAGAAAAAAAATAATAAAACTTTTCAGGTATTAAGATATTAAACTGATGGGAAAATAAATAAACAAATATATATTTTCACAAACATACTAATTTATTTTATGCATAGTATACATGCGTGTCATGTATAACTTAATAGAATAGAATAGAATAGAACACGTTTATTTAACAAATTGTTATTGTTAAAAACTGAAACATTACGATAAATGAACTAAGCCCCACATTAAATGCTATTTAGAGCACTTGAGCGTGCATTGGACACACAAAAATATATATATATATTATATATTTATTGCTCTAAATAGCACTTACTGTGAGGGCTTAGTTCATTTATCATAATGTTTCAGTTTTTAACAATTACATTGTAGGAGAATAATTTGTTAATAGTATATTACGTAATGAGTGTTGTAAGAAGCATATTACGCACGAATGGAAAAGTATTTCCATGAGTGCGTAATTGCTTTACAACTCGAATTATGTACTATACTTTACTTACGATCATATTTATTTATTTATTTAGTAAAATCTGAATTTAGTTTATTAGTCAACAATATTATTCAACAAATATTATGTCAGTTTTGACAGCGTTTGCAAATTACGTAGGCGCATTTGTTTTTTTATACCCTGCGTCAACGAACTAAGCCACCTATATTTGCGTGTCCCGTGCGTTTTGTTTACTGTGCGATTTGTTTACAGTGCGTTTTGTTTACAATATGTAAAATTCAACTTACATAGATGGCAGGTAGTGTGTTTTTTACTATTTACAGTAGTGATCGTAGGTAAATATATTTTATTTTACCTGTAAATTGGACAGTTAAATATAATTTACATTATACCGTTAATATATTTCATATTAATATTTGTTATATTCAGAATATAGAAAAGTAGCATTGTCCTTTCGTCTGTAGCTCTTATACGAAAAATTTTCTGGGAAAATGTCACGAATAATAAAATGTTCAAAATCAATTTTGCCCCATCTGTCATGCGTGCGGATAGTTGGCATATGTTTGTGGACATCCCAAAATATACTTTAAGAAAAAAATTGCGGGTAAATGACATTTCGCACCAAAAAACTATTCCGACTGGTCTATTAAAGAATGTTATTCTACGCATCAAAGTAGAGTGACATACAGTATACCAACTTCTCTAAGGACGATATAAAAAACAATAATAAACATCAGTTATGACAAAAAGATTCAAACTAATGTAATAGTGCAGTCAAATTAAGCATCAAAATAAAGAATTCACAGGCTGTAACGATTTTATTATTTTAATTTGTTGTAGGTAAAATAACAAATGCTGTGAGAAGTTTTGATTAAGGGTGGCCGCGCCGTGCTTAAGAAAACGATTTCGTAATTCGACAATTTCTCCTATATCGTTGAACCGATTAAAAAATTTCTTTGGTAGGCTTTTAGAGAAAACTTGATAGATGACTATTGAAATCAACAACAAAAATTTTTCCTTCTTTAGTTTTCAATGGTCTAATATCATTCCATAATATTGTCTTTAAAAGCCTGTCAAAAAATTTTTTGAATCGCTTTGGGGATGTAGATTGGCGAATTACGTTCACCGAACCGAACCGCCCACCTTAAATCCCGATCCATTGCTTCTTGTAAAATTTTAACAATTCATTTTTCAACAATTTTCTCCTATTTTCCTTGTCAGCTCTGATCCTAGTAATCGTATCGCAAAAATAAAAATACCAAATTGTTCGCAGTAAAGTTTTGAACAAAACTGGGACTATGAAAAAACTTTCTGATAATTTGTTAATTTGTAAAAAAATAAAAAACCACCAATAACTGCCTTTTTTGACAACTTGAGAAATATAACGTAATAATGCATCAATTTAAATAAAAGTTGGTGGAACTATGCTCTTCATTGAACTAAACCTTCCTGCCAAATTTTATCATAAAATATTTATTTAAACAGCTAAAAGTGAAAAAAAAAGATTTCGAAATCTTTATTGCTTATTGTTTAAGTGCACTGTAGGAGGACAATTTTCTTTTCAAAAGGTAGATTTTTACATACTCCTAACAAATTCTAACAAACCAAAAATGATAAACGAATTATAAAAATAGATAAAGCATCTAAAAAATATAATGATTTACTTGCATTTGAGGCCGAAATACGTCAGTTTTTGCATTTCATTCGCTAGTAAATAAACAAAATGATATTTCTTCTTAATATTTGGACGGGTTATTCTTCAATACTTAATTTTTCTCAGTTAGCTGAAAACAATCCAGAAGCATAATTATTAAAAAAATAGTGTAGTCGTGTCTTTAGCGATTATGTTAGAGATTCGAAAATCGCCAAATAGATTTAAAAGTTAAATTATGGTTTTACAAACCAAACTTTAGTCGTTAGATAGTCTAGTATGTAAGACGACTAGCAGCTTTTTAGCAATACTTTTCGATATCAGACTCTCCTACTATACCAGGTTTTTCCTATTTTTGGGAAACCTCTACTTTAGCCACACTTTCCTGCACGACAACCTCTTATTTCCCTGCTTTTGATCTTTCTCTTAACTTGATAACCTAACTTTTCTATTCTCTTTATACGTTCTATTTGTTCTTGTTTTTTTATCATTATTGTTCTTTTTGCCCTCTTTTTGTTTCTAAATTCCATTTAGACCGAAAAATCCCTTAAAAATTCAAATATTTTATACACGTTTTATTTTACTACATTTTCCTGGCGGCTTTTTTGAGTTCTTCTTCCCATGACAGAAACCAATTTCTTTTTAGTGCATCGCCATGTGTTTTGGTGTTACTTTTAATTACTTTTAAGTCTCTTTGCAGATTGTTTTAAACCAACTGTCAATTTTAAACCTGCCATAAGCAGGTAGGAGTTTTAACTTTTATTGTTCATATTCTTGTTAAGACAAACCGGACCTGCTCCGTCCAGCTCTATATTCATCACAGCGCTGCGCACCGTGTTTGTCTGGCTTGCTCCGGGCCAGGATTCGACGAGCCACATTCTATATATTAAAATGTTAAAAAAAATGGTTTTTATTTATTTATTTATTTATTTATTTATTTATTTATTTACAAAGCTGTGTATGTGGATATAAGAATAGTTGTTCAGGTTAGGTTCGTTTTCGCTTTTCGCTACAAAAACTAAGAAAGTTTTAAAAAACATTAAAATGTTCTCTAATGTAATTTTTGAAAATTTTAGTTGTAAATTATTTTCAAATAGCAGAAACAAAAGTACCTACTGAAGAATAATCAGTCCAAATTTCAGGTGAAATATCGATTTGTTGATCTGAAAATGAGTTATTTGAATTTGTTTATAAGTATAATTTTGAAAATTATAAACAAATTTCTTCCTCGTCCCCACAGAACTTGCAGTTGGAGTTGTCAGTCATTTACTTTATATTCTTCTAAAAAAAGCGACTCCTACTTATAAAAATATTTTAAAAAGTGGTACGTACACAAAAAAAAGGTCTTATCCTAAGATTCTGAACTTTTCTGAAGTATTTTAATGCGCTGAAGCCAATCTTGGACAAAAAAGGGGGTAGTAGAGAGAAACTGACAAGATAGAAATGTTTTATTTGTCCAAAAATGACTTCTGCCTCCTAGGACTAATTTTATTTATTTTTTATGTTAATGACTTGTTAAAATTGCACATTAATAGAGAAATAATTAGTTTTGCATACTGCCATTTTTTATAAGGATAAAATATGAACGCCTTAAAGAATAAAGTGGAAAAAGAAATATCGGTCATAGGTTTTTTTTTTAATTCAAAACGGTTAATAATGATTATTAATGTAAAAAGACGTATTTCTTACCTTTTCTAAAATGGATGTATTACGTATTGGTTCATCTCACCTTGCTTATGGAATTATTGCTTGGGGAGTCACCAATGCCTACCTGAAAAACTTGGGAATTATCGAAAAATGGGTTATCAAAATTATATTTGACAAAGAGTATACTTACCCTAGCCACAGAAGACAGGAACTATATAGACTGGCGGTACATGTCAGGTGCAACGTTTTTAAAATGCATGCCAATCATATATATGAATGAAATTACCGTGAATATGCCAGAAACGCAAATTTTAGGCAGTCGTCACGTGCAGAAGGATGTGCAAATCAATCGATTTGCACAGCCTTCTGCACGCGACGAGGATGTGCAAATCAATCGATTTGCACAGCCTTCTGCACGCGACGACTGCCTAAAATTTGCGTTTCTGGCATATTCACGGTAATTTCATTCATATATATGATTGGCATGCATTTTAAAGACGTTGCACCTGACTGGTCATGTACCGCCAGTCTAATAGTTCCTCTCTTCTGTGCCCTAGCAATGACCTCTATAATAGAGAAGCCAACATGCTTGATCTGAGACAATTGTTTTATCAAAGTATCTTAATTCATCAATACAAAAATATAACTGACCTTAAAAGCATTGAACATATTTACAATACCCGGCATAAAGAACAAGCAATTCAAGTACCAATAACTTACAAGACAATTGGCCTATGGAGCTATTATTACATTGGGCCAAAAACATATAATGAACTATCATTGGAAGTTAGAAAAATCAACTTTCTAAATATATTTAAAAACAAAATAAAACATTTTATTACAACAAAACCGAGATTATTTATTCATCAATTAGTGTATAAAATGATTTCCAACAGATCAGTGAATGTTCATAATTCAAAAATATACTTACCAAATATATATGTGCCATATAATTCAAATTTAATGTTACAAATTGAACACCAATACATTTCATACAAATATGTTACATTGGGAATGCAACCGCTGAGAATAATCACTCAACCTAATTACTTTTTGATTCATGTCAAATGTTTGTGAGTTCGCTAAACGGTGTAAAGGATGTCACTACAGTTGAGGTTATGTCAAAGAAATCTTTATGTCATCTAGTGAATATCATAATATTAAAAGGGTTAAATAAATTAGTGTTTGGTGCATGCGATTATGATTGAATCATTTATTTTGAAATACTTTTTGGAAGACGAAATTGATTGCTTGATGAAAGAAAGTGAGGTTAAGTTTTACCGCTGACTACACTCAACGTAAATTTTGCCGCTGACTAACACTTTCAACAGTTGACAATTAGCGCATTTTCAGCGTTGTCGTTTAGAGAACCACAGCTCGCAACTGTTGCCAACCGTTGCATTCCCTAAACGCACCCAATGTCTATCAATAATTTATTAACTACCCAGGTATCATATTATCTGTTTTTACTTATCCAATAACGTTCTTTTCTTAACTTGAGAACGAGGTAGTTCGAAATTTTTATCGGATTTCCCTCGTTTATTGTAGATAATTGCCGTAGATAACTTTTATAACATAATTTATTATTATTTTGATGTGTGTTTTCCTATCAAGCGTTTTTATATTAACAACAAAAAAAATAATAAAAATGAGTATATTACACCTGAATTGATTCACTTCAAAAGTCAGGTAACTTTATATAGCGATATATGTAAAATAAATAATAATTATAAAGGTCATAGTACATACCTAAATAACTTAAAAACTGCTAATCAAGCATATCATGATCGTGAAATTTATAATTCAGATAACAAAATCAAAACTATGTGGAATATAATAAAAACAATACAAGAAACAAAGTTAGTTTCTCAAAATTTTCGTTTTGCAAAAGATGGCAACGAAACACCAAAGAAGGTGTAGCTGACAATTTTAACTTGCTATTTTTTAGCGCCACATGTGCAAATGCTTTACATAATTTTGACTATTTAGAAAATAATGTACCTAACTCTCCGGAATCAATTTTTCTATCTCCAGTTTCAACTAAGGATGTTGGACTCCTTATAGATAAATTAAAGTCTTCAAACTCTAGTGGTCATGATAATATCTCCAATAATTTAGGTAAAAAATGCAAATATGCGATAAGCGGTCCATTATATTATATAATAAAACTTTCTATAAAGAAAGGTATATTTCTCTACGAGTTTTCCAAAATTTAAGGACCAGATTGGAGGAGTGCTGTAGGCAAAATGGTCGACATTTGGATAACGCAGTGTTTAAAAAGTAAAATTCGCATGTATGTAGTATCTTAATTTTAAAATAAAATTGTTTCAACAGTTTAAATAACCTTGTTATGATTTTTTAAAAACTGAATTTTACTCTGAGTCATCTTGTACAAGAAGGGAGATCCGAATGACTATAATAATTATAGAGCCATCAGTCTACTATGTAGTTTCTCTAAACTTTTAGAACTTCATCTCAAGGGGAAATTATCAGAATATGTTACTGTTTCCTGCTCAACATGGTTTCACTACAAACAAAAACACGGAGTCTGCGTTGTGTGATTTTCATCACAAAATTATTAAAGCTTTAAACAACAATAAATCAGTTGTGGGTCTTTTCGTAGATTTCTCACGAGCTTTTGATTTGGTAGACCATCAACTGCTTAATGCCAAACTAGCACGATACGGCATTCGAGGAACTGCTTTACAAATATTTTCCTCCTATTTAGACAACGGGACACAAATTGTAAAAATGGCGAGTGGAGTTGAAAGTAATATTTGTGATATTAAACAAGGAGTTCCACAGGGATCAATTTTGGGTCCACTTTCATATACATTTGCTAACGATGTGGTTAGTCGTGTACAAAAAATATCGAATGCTCATGTGATCTGTTATGCTGATGAAACAAACATTCTAGTTGCCGGCAACAACCTAACTGAAGCAAAAAAGAAACCACTGAAAGAGTTTATGAAGAAATCATACATTGGTCTCAAAATAATAACCTTATTCTAAAGAAAACAAAGACAGTTTCAATAATAATTCCGAGAGCCTAACACTGTTTAATGGTACTGACTGGGAAATAATATGTTATTTTTGATGAACACTTACAATGGACTCAACGTATCTAAAAAAACCGCTGCCCAAGGAATCACTACTTCCACATCCAGATTCTCTATCGAAGTCACTCACAACGAAAAAAGTTTGCATGTGGAAATAATTGTTTATGGAACTTTAATACTATAATATTTGAAATCCTCTACCCCAAAAACTCATAAAACGATACCCCACATCGGTAGTGGGGTGGGGGTGGTGATAGGGGGGTGGTAGTGGGGGTGGATGAAGTAAAAAATATTTTGAGGTTTCTGGTTCTTGTACATACACTAAATCACAATTTTTTTTCACCCCCTTTAATAAGGGGGTGGGGGTAGTAATGGGGGTGGCTAATGCCAAAAATTTTTTTGAGACCCTAGCTTCTCTTGTATATACTAAATACCAATTTTATCGACTCTTACCTGCTTGATTTACCAATTTACCCCAAATTTACCCCAATTTACCCCCCAACTCTTCGTCGGAACAACATGAAAATATAATCTAGTCCCAGATCTCGTTAAAGTACATACGTGTACCAAATTTCAAGTCAATATCTTAAACGGTTCCAGAGTAAACGTGCGCACAAAAAAAAAGTTACAGACAGACAGACCGACAGACAGAAATTTTTTTTTCGCTCAAACTTATAATCTCGACGTTTCATGACATTTTAAGCCTATTTGAACAATAACAATTTTTAAAAATTTTTTTGTCGTTACTATACTTCCATCGGATGTGGAAGTAATTATGTATAAAGCTAAGGACAAGTTGTTATGCTCTAAAATTTATGTCTAAACATTGTAGCCAGGATATTCTTAAAGTACTTTATTATGCTAATTTTCATTCGCATCTTAGGTACGGAATTGTAAACTGGGGTAATAGTTGTAATGTGAGAAATATGCAATTCGTATTTTATTAAATTTAAATTACAGAGAGAGTTGCCGTGATGCTTTTAAAAATTTAAAAATTTTGACAGTTGCTGGTCTATACATTCTTGAGGTGTGTTCATATGTTCATAAACATAAATCAATCTTTTTAAGAAATCAAGTGGGTCTATGACACTAGAGCAAAGAATATTCTACTGTCTGATTCTCATAGAACTGCTATGTACCAGGCTTTATAATTCATTAGATGAAGCTGTTAGGACTTCGGGTAGCATACATATTTTCAAACATAAATTAAAAAAAATATTACTAGACAAAAACTGCTACACGATAAGTGAATTTTTGTAATTTAATATATTTGTTTTATATGACCAATTACAAAATGTCTTGTATGTTCGTGCGTTTTATATATTTTATTGTATTGTTTTTTCTTTGTTAACCGTTTGTTAATTTTTTTTGTGACGTTTTCTACATTGATATTATTGTATACTTTTATTTGTATATAATTTTTTTGCAATGGAGAAATAAATACTATTATTACTATTATTTTCATTACTATTATTACTATTATTATTATTATATTATTATTATTATTTATATAATGTAAATTTCATTGCTGTTCCTTTTGTATACAAATGAACAGTATTATTATTATTATTATTAGTCGAATTTCATGCTGTCTAGTTTGAAAAAGTGTTTTTTCATAATATGTCCACCTTAAATTTAATTTTTCAATAACTACCTTTTTTTTTTAAAGATTATGCTAAATAATTTTTATTGTTATTGAAATTCTGTCAAAAAAATGTACGATACTAATAGTTTTACATCATTATATAATTTAAATTAAGTCTATAAATATAAACACATTCCAATCACACCAATATATCTAGCAGGTTTTTGGTAGCCTACTAATAATACACGAATATTTTATTCATTGAATCGGTGCCTATCAAAAATTTAGCGGAGCTAAGTAGGCTGGTTATATAACAATCACCTGAAACACTAAAATTATGTGGCATAATCGAGAAAATAATCAAGCCAAGGTCGCTTATAAGTTCTTTCACTTCTGACACTGAATTTCTCTTTCATAATTTTAATAGTAAATTTCACTATTTACGTTTTACAAGTTATATAGCAAAAATGCCTGCATCTATACAGGAATAATCTAGAGCATGAGTATTTTGTAATAGAAAAATTTACTAAACTGAATCTTCAACGTATACGCCAATTATTTCAATATTTTTTTATTTTTAAGCATAAATATTTGTAACTTACTAACTAATGTAAGTACGTAAATATTATTAAACAATAATCAAACTTTTACTTAGTTTAGAGTTAAATTATTACAGTTCAATAATGACAGACTGAAAGATAAGTGAATTAATATGGTAGTTTCTAGATTTTTAGGTGAACTATTTTTTGTTATTGGTGTAGGAAAATGGAAGAAATTCAGTTTAATATTGCTGAAAAAATTACCAGGTTGGAAGATGACCCGAAAGTAATTAATCTTCTAAGAAATGGTAACTCTAAAAAATGCCATATCAATAAAGTACATCACGGGGACAGTGTTAAGTATATCTAAAATGGTATAGTTTTGCATTTTGGCATGGTTGCAACTGATACCAAGCTATGAATTTATCTCTGTAACCCTGATATAGTGATCTGTGAATTCCCAGCAGTTCCCAGTACTTACTATACAGGGTGTTTCATTAATAATTGGATATACACTAACTGAGATTCCTGAATCCAAAATATGAAGATTTAACCAGAAACCCTTAGATAAAATGTGCCTCCTTACTAAGATACAGGGTGTTAAATTTGTAATTTTTATTTTCTTTTTTTTGCAATATCTCAACTACCTCTTGACCGGTCTTCTCCCAATTTAGTAATGAAACATTTTTTAAGCTAAGAAACTATAATTTATGTATTACATCACGCTAGCCAGTGGAGGGCGCCTCGTGAGCCATACCTGATGATTAATATTTTTTCTCCTTTTTTTACGAAACGCAGTGGCACTTTTGACTAGAAAATCTCATGCAGGAGTCAATTCCAACCGTTTTCGAGAAACTGCCGCTTAGATCTCAAAAATTCTTTGAAAACAAACCCAATTTGAAAAGGAAAAATTATATTTATTAAAAAGTGTGCTTTGGTGACGTCTTAGTTCTGTCAAAATGTCGAACTAACGAAATTATACGTAAATGACAGAACTAAGACGTCACCAAAGCAATAAATACAATTTTTCCTTTTCAAACTGGGTTTGTTTTAAAAGAATTTTTGAGATCTATGCGGCAGTTTTCTCGAAAACGGTTGGAATTATCAAGTTCTATCTTTTTTACGTAGAAATGACTCGTGCATGAGATTTTCTACTCAAAAGTGCCACTACGTTTCGTAAAAAAAGGAGAAAAAATATTCATCATCAGGTATAGCTCATGAGGCGTCCTCCACGGGCTAGCGTGATGTAATATATAAATTTCTGTTTCTTAGCCTAAAAAATGTTTCCTTACCAAATTGGGAGAAGATCGGCCAAGAGGTAGTTGAGATATTGCAAAAAAAGAAAAAAAATACAACTTTGATTGTATCTCAGTAAGGAGGCACATTTTATCTAAGTGTTTCAGGTAAAATCTTCATATTTTGGACTAAGGATTCTCCAGTTAGCGTTATGTCCAATTATTAATGAAACACCCTGTATAAGTACAAAAACATGTATCTTTCTCCGTTGTGTCTATCGGTGAGTTGTAGTACCTAAGGGTTAAATTATCTTGCTTTCCTTAGTATATCGTAGCTGTGGATGCTATACTGCGGTTTCGTTTAATTTTACTATGTTGTGGAATTGATGTAACTTTCGTGCCTATCCCGTTGTTTAAACAGACAAACAAAATTGTCTTCGCGAGTGCGTCGTATCTTTCCCTAAAAAACTTATGTAGATATTTCTTCCTTAGTACTTCTACAGCAATATTACGCATGAGCACATTATCATTATGTATGTTAATTACTTCCACGTCCAGTGGAAGTATAGTAACGACAAAAATTTTTTTAAAAATTTTTATTGTTCAGATAGGCTTAGAATGTCATGAAACGTCGAGATTTTAAGTTTGAGCGAAAAAAAAATGTCTGTCTGTCTGTCGGTCTGTCTGTCGGTCTGTCTGTCGGTCTGTCTGTCGGTCTGTCTGTCGGTCTGTCTGTCGGTCTGTCTGTCGGTCTGTCTGTCGGTCTGTCTGTCGGTCTGTCTGTCGGTCTGTCTGTCGGTCTGTCTGTCGGTCTGTCTGTCGGTCTGTCTATCGGTCTGTAACTTTTTTTGTGCGCACGTTTACTCTGGAACCGTTTGAGATATTGAAATTGAAATTTGGTACATATATGTACTTTAACGAGATCTAGAACTAGATTATATTTTCATTTTATTCCGTCGAAGGGTTGGGGGGTAAATTAGGATAAATTTGGGGTAAATAGGTAAATCAAGCAGGTAAGAGTTCATAAAATTGGTATTTAGTATATACAAGAGAAGCTAAGGTCTCAAAAAAAATTTTAAAAGGGGATAAAAGGGGATGAAAAAAAATTGTGATTTAGTGTGTGTACAAGAACCAGAAACCTCAAAATATTTTTTTATTTTATCCACCCACTACCACCTCCTATCACCACCCCCACCCCACTACCGATGTGGGGTATCGTTTTATGGGTTTTTGGAGTAGAGGATTTCAAATATTATATTATTAAAGTTCCATAAACAATTATTTCCACATACAAAATTTTTCGTTGTGAGTGACTTGGATAGAAAATCTGGATGTGGAAGTAGTGATTCTTTGGGCAGCGGTTTTTTAGTTAAACATGCTACTATGCATTTCATGTCATATGTTAAGTAATACCTTGACTATAAAGATTTGTTTGTTGATTTAAAGTATCATGTTGTTTATTTGTAATATATGTTAATGTTCTCTTCAAGTAATATGCTACTATGCGTTTATTTTAATTTCTTTTGTAATTACCTTTGCTTACGTTTAAAGATTTGTTTGTTGATTTAAAGTATCAAAACATGTTGGATATTAGTAATGTTTTACTGAATATTTTCTTTGAGTATCTATTTTTTCATTAGAGTATGCCTTGTAATTTTTATATATCGTGGCCTTTTGCCTAGTATTATCGCATTACATTTTTAGATTATCATGTACCATTACTTTTTACGTCTGTTTGTCTATCTGTGCACTATTCATTTTGTATAAATTGTTATCTAGAACTTAATTTCGTAAACACAATGTATTTGCCCGCCCCTGATTTCTCTCATTGCTCTACCGTTACATTATCTTTGCAACAAAGTAGATTATTGTTAACTAGTTATTTTTTATTTCAGAAGTTCTTTGGTCTATTTACTAATTTTACCTTTTTATAACCAAGACTGGAATTTGTTCTCTTTCTTTTAATAAGCCAGGTTTTTTATTTAATTAATAGGTTGACTTGCTTCTGTCCTACCTTTTATTAGTAGTTTCTATTACGAGGAAAACGCGATACGTGAGTCCATAACCTGTTGAATATTGAAATGTGTTTATTATTACAGTTCAATAATAACAAGCTTAGAAGTCAAAAGGTGATATAATACAAAAATTAAAAGTAAAATAACAATAGCTGGTACAAGTTATTATTCCAACAGATACTTTGTGACAGAATTTTGAGATAGAACGTTTTAATAATTTCTAATCATTTTAAAACAAATTATCCTAACGCAACCTTGCCAAATGAGTTCTAATTGTTGTGTTCTCCTCATAACATTTCAAAATTAATTTTAGTAACATAATGTAACATCAGAATTAATAAAAATGAAGTAAGTTAACAATTACGCACATCTATTCAAGTTGACCAGTCCTTACACATTAAAAATTAATATTGATGGTATAAGTTTGCAAGGAATTACACTCTAGTAAATATGTATTCGTTAGCAAATCGTGTTATACTTCATGGGAATATGCATTTGCTGCAATAATATGTTTAATAATCATAGGTTGTTTTATAGAATATCTTACATTCTAACTATTTATACTATTAGATAAGTGTCATGTTTGTCACTTCAGTTATCACCAATATAGTCGTTCAAGAACTCGGGAACCAAAACTGATATTTTTGTGCAAAAACATGGGAATTTATTTAGTCAGCGAAGAAGCCAAAAAAATAATCATGTATTTGAATACAAAAGACTAACTAACAAAAATCGACCAAGTGAAGATGTTTCCAAAAAATTATTTTTTAGAGACACACTTTTAGTTAATTGATATGAAGTAGGCGTAAAGTCTCACCAACATACTGCAAATTTATTCAGAATTTTCCCAGAATTTTGAATATGCAATAATAATAACTTTTGGTTAATTCATATGAACTAGGCGTAAAATCTCACCAAAATACTGAAAATCTATTCAGAATTTCCCCAGAATTTTAAATATGTAATAATATATAGGGTATTGTTCCATTTAAAAATCAAGAATTTGTGTCAATTCCGGATAAACCGGAAGTCTACTATTTACAAAAGAACGAAAATTTCCACCCCTTGGAAAATAGATTGTTCATGATTCTATTAACCAATATCCCGATTAGGAAGGATTGTTACTGCACTCCCCTCACATAACCCTTCCCCTGTCACCGAACCCTAATAAAAACTAAATCATGTCCTTCAAAACACACATGATCAACGCTTCGAAAAGGTTTTGATTCAGTACCCTCGAAAACTGGGGACAAGTATTAAAACTAAAAGTCATTTTCCCACCCCTTAGAATGGTTGTAACTATAGAAGAACCTTACACACAGCGTCTGAAGAACGCGATACTAATTTACTTAGTATGAGCGCCACGCGCGTCCCCTTTTGATTGTGTGTGGTCGTTTCCACTCCCGGTAGAGTTTAAGAGATGCTTGATAGACGAGAAAGGTAAAAGCTGTACTTACCTTGGATTATTAACTACCTTCTCTCTCAATATGGCTTCTCCGGCGATGCACTTTAGCTTATTTATCTAACACTGTAATGGATCTTGGGCTTAGAGATCTCTGATTCACTTTCATAGAAAATCTCTCTCGAGCCTCCGTGAGCCGATCAGTGTATTGAGTTACAGACTTGTGGGGTCAGAAGACTATTCCGATCTAACACACAAAAGCCCTCGAGGGAAAAGGCTTCATTCAGTCAGTAAAATGCAACAGTTCAAATAATACCATTTATTGATTAGAATCAAAAATAAATTCAACCAGGGTTGTGCAATAGCCTATCTAAAAAAATATATTTCAATAAATCGCTTCCCCAAGCAGGGCAAGGACGAGTGGGGACTTTTATGTCGCAACTACAATTTAATTGAGAGCGTGCAATAGCAACCGATTAGGTAAAAAGATTCACACAACTTCCTCAGAAGTTTATACAGGCACTTTGGTTTTGGGACTGACTGGAAATAATATAAAAATATTTTAGTTATTCAAAATTTTGTGATACTGATGGTTAGCTTTAAGGTTCCTTTTAGTGATTATATCATTCACAAGAACAGAGTTCAACCAAATATGAGTTTAATTTGCTTTCCTGTCTCCTTTACGGCGACATACCGGCCCCATATAGGTTCAACCTAGGGGATGTGACACGACTTCGCTTTCGAGTGACTTTTTTGCAAATGACCTTTTTATCTTACTTATGCACACGGTGGTTTTCTCTATAACTTTAAAGACTGCATTTGGTTTTGCTACCACACCTTTCTGCCGATTCCCCAACGCGCTCGTCCAATTGTCGAGTCGCTGAATGAATCCAAATTCGTTCCATTTAAAAAACCAGGCTTGTTATAGCCGTGGCTATAATAAATTAAAAATTTCGGTTGAAATATATGTATATTCAAATGTATTTTAACATGTTACTTTATTTGATTCACATAAAACATATATTTTGTTTTTTTGTTGTTTTTCTTTTTCATTTGTTTTTCCGTTTCCAGAAAACTCCTGACTTGGTAGTAAGCGAGTGTCGCTATATATACCCCCTCGTTAAAAAACAGAATAGTCAATCAACCAACGAGTCGATCGCGAAACGCACTTTTTTAATCGGGGTAGGCAAAGTGTCACATCTGTCAACTAACACAAAAGCTGGTTTAACCCTATCAATATTGACAGTTATGACTTTGTTTCCTTTATTAAAGGTAAACAACTTATCTGTACGAGATAAAGCTTTAAAGGGTCCTTCATATAAAGGAGAAAACGAACATTTAAACCGTTCCATGCGAACAAAAATAAAATCACAAGAGGAAAGGTCTGAACTAACAAAATTTTGTAATTGGCATGAGAAACTGGAGGAACAAATGTTAAACTATTGAAATAAATGCGTAATTTTCCAATGAAATAAGTGATATCTGGGGAATTATACGATTCAACGAAAAATTCGCCAGGTAAACGAAGGGTTTGACCATATAAAAGTTCAGCAGGTGAACATTGCAGATCTTCCTTGGGAGTTGTCCTAAATGCCAATAAAATGATGGGTAGTTCATCTATCCAATGCGATGTATTGGCTCTAGTCAAAAAGGAAGTTTTAAGTGAGCGATGAAATCTTTCTATTAGAGAATTTGATTGAGGGTGATATGCAGTTGTACGTATTCTATGAAAGCCTAAGAACTTTGCAAATTCATTAAATAATCTTGACTCAAATTGTACCCCCTGATTCCTCGTAACCGTCAAGGGAACACCGAATCGACTAACAAAATTTTGAAATAAAGTACGCGCAACTATTTCTGTCGTGATATCATGAAGAGGGTACGCTTCTGGCCATCTAGTGAATCGTTCAATCACCGTAAGAATGTAAGAGTTACTTTTGGATGGAGGTAATGGTCCTACCAAATCTATATGGATGTGATCGAATCTGCTCTTTGGGATTTCGAAGTTACCTAGGCGACTTCTCGTGTGGTGACTGACTTTGACAGCTTGACAGTGAATGCACGATTTTGACCATAAATTGCAATCGGTGTTCATTTTCGGCCAAAAATAATTACTAGAAATCAACAGTCTAGTGGCTTTAATGCCAGAGTGAGATAAGTTGAGAAAAATATCGAATATCGTTCGTCTGTAAACAAGTGCAACAAAAGGTCGAACTTTTGTACGAGAAACATCACTTCAAATAAATTCATTTGAATCGGGAATTTGTATCTTTTTCAAAATGAAATTGGTTTTAGCGAGTGATGATTGATCTGACAATAAATAGTTTCATACTTGTCAACTTACCTTTCGTTTTCGTCTATTTGGATGATATTTTAATCGCAAGTCAATCAGATGTACAACATTTGGAACATTTAGAAATTGTTTTTAAAAGATTAGACACATACGGAATTAACATTAAACCATCTAAATGTATCTTGGGAGTTGACAATTTAATCCTTTTAGATCATCACATCTCTTCATCAGGTATTTTACCGACAACTGAGAGAGTGGAAGTCTTTAATATATTTTCTTTACCGACAACTCTCAAATAACTACAACGTTTCATAGGTATGGTAAACTTTTATCATCGTTTTATACCTCATTTTGCTGAAATTTTACTTCCCCTATATTCTCTTTGTAACAGTTTATCTGAAGATAAAATTACAAAGATAAATAGTTGGCCTGATGAATGTTTAGATGGATTTTCGGAAGCCAAAAATGCTATGAGTAATGCAGTAGTTTTAGCTCATCCTTGCAATAATGACGATACTATCTTATCACTTTCAGTTGATTGTTCTAACCTTGCTATGGGTGCAGTTTTAGAGCAAAAAGAGAATAAGGGAATTATCGCCCCATTAGCATTCTGTTCCCGTAAACTAACCAAATGATCGGTATTTGACAGAGAGCTTTTAGCATTATATACTGCAATTAAACATTTTAAATTCGAAAATGTAATTGCTTTACAGATCACAAACCTTTAATCAACGCTTTGTTCACAAAAGCGGAAAGATCTCGTCGTCAAATACGTCATTTAGAATACATAGCTCAATTTTTTTGTAAAATACAACATGTTAAAGGGAAACATAACGTAATAGCTGACACCTTGTCACGTATTTACGACACTTTTTCTTTAACAAGATATTTTACCACTTCAAGCTAAAAATTCTCCCTTCCTTAATGTTAACTTTGACCTAAAGTTGCTTAGCGAAGCTCAGGAGAAAGATTCAAATCTCAACTATTTATTGTCAGATCAATCATCACTCGCTAAAACCAATTTTATTTTAAAAAAGATACAAATTCCCGATTCAAATGAATTTATTTGGTGTGATGTTTCTCGTACAAAAGTTCGACCTTTTGTTGCACTTGTTTACAGACGAACGATATTCGATATTTTTCACAACTTATCTCACCTTGGCATTAAAGCCACTAGACTGTTGATTTCTAATAATTACTTTTGGCCGAAAATAAACACCAATTTATGGTCAAAATCGTGCATTAACTGTCAAGCTGTCAAAGTCAGTCGCCACACGAGAAGTCCCATAGGTAACTTCGAAATCCTAAAAAGCAGATTCGATCACATTCACATAGATTTGGTAGGACCATTTCCTCCATCCAAAGGTAACTTACATTCTTACGGTGATTGAACGATTCACTAGATGGCCGGAAGCGTACCCTCTTCATGATATCACGGCAGAAACAGTTGCGCGTACTTTATTTCAAAATTTTGTTTGTCGATTCGGTGTCCCCTTCACGGTTACGACGGACCAAGGGGTAATAAAATAAAAATTTCGGTTGAAATATATGTATATTCAAATGTATTTTAACATGTTATTTTATTTGATTCATATAAAACATATATTTTTTTTGTTGTTTTTCTTTTTCATTTGTTTTTCCGTTGCCAGAAAATTCCTGACTTGGTAATAAGCGAGTGTCGCTATACTTGTCCATTTTTACTATTTTTTGTCTAATAATTACCTATAGACGCTACGCGCCTTTGCCACATTTTTCGGTTTCCCTTTTTCAGTATGTCGCCTCGTTAAAATTTTGTAGTCATTCTTTTGAATGATATCTACAATAACTGTGTCTCCACTTTCGTCATGGTTCGTGAAGCGATAAAAAAGTTAAAAATATTCAAAAATATTTTCAAAGTACACTTTTAGCGTACTTTGTAAAAAGTATATCTTCTTTCCCCTGTCCAAATAAGTCCAATTTCCATTTTAGCGCACTTTCGAAAGAGTATAATATATTTTTTTAGCGAACCAAAAATATACTTTTATTTTCAGTACACTTTTCCGTGACCATAATATACTTTTCCTCATACGGCCTGGACATAAACATATTTTCTTAAGTGAAAATTCGGTGCTTCTTCGAATATTCACCTCGTTCTGCCTTTCGCCTCTACGAACGTGTAATACGCATATAAATCCTTGTGAGCCAGTCTTCAGCGCTGATGTCTTAAATATAGTCTGTTTTGGTATAAGTTGTCTTTTAATAAATTTTTCCTAAGTCGAAGTTTTTATTTATTCTTCGACTTACGTCGATTCTGGGATGTTTTATAACATAACAACCCCCTGGGGCTGCTATCGCTCTTCACCCTACTTCAGACCCTCAGACCTTCCCTTGTCAATAAACCTTCATAAACACTTCATAGATTTCCTTCCCAAACACGCATAGTCATCCCACCACTGTGAAAAGGGGTGGTTTTTTGCCGTTTAAAGAGGTGGGGATGGTTAAAAACTTCTCCCTCTATTTTTTCTTTTTGACTCAGCACTCTCGCTGCAGCAAATAATCGACCAAAAACGGCAAAATTTGGTTTCCTAACCTCCACTATATGTACGAGAAGTCAAGGTACCAAAATTTTTTTGGCATCGGCCAGCCCCACTGTCACCTCCATTACCACCCCCACCCTATTATTAAAGAGGATAAAAAATAAAATTGCGATGTAGCGTGTGTACAAGAACCAAACACCTCAATTTTTTTTCAGCATCACCCACTACCACCCCCACCGGAAATTTGGATATGAAAGTAGCGATTTCATAGGCAGCGGTTTTTTTTTAATACAGTCAATCCGGCATGAGACCGTGCACTTTGGGTAGACGACTTTTTTAATGTTTCATACGGGAGTGGGTTGTGAGTGTAATACTGAGTTTCCGCACCTGGAAGTGCTGTCATTCGGTCGCCATTTTCAAAATAAGGATGCAATTAGTTTTTGTTTTTTTATTTATCTTCGGACCCGTAATATTATTCTCCTTCATCTCATTTTTTATTAATAATTTTTTTGAAGTATCTATCCCATATACTTTTTATTAAAAGTGTATCAGGTTTATTTCTTGGCAATATATCAACTATGTGTCAAATATTATATTTGTCCATCAAGTAGGTTTTTAGATATTACACCAACAGACAGACACACAACCACGTCCAACTGCAACTTCTACTCGTTGAAATTCTTCTGTCTACTAGATAACTCCATGCTCATTATTAAATAAAACCACAGTGGATTGGTCCATAGATGATTTTTTTAAATTCCCACCGTATAAAATAAGGCATCACGATCTTGACTTTAGCAATAAACCTGCAATATTCTGTATTTCTAAGTTGAACGGTATTTTTATCGAATGTTTTGTATTGTTTCTGTAATAAGTGGATCGTTAATTTTATGTGGACATTTTTTTTGAGTTGAAGGATTCTATGAAAGAGCTGCACTGAAGAAGTGGTTGTCCTTACTCTTTTGCGTATTAGTTATTCTTTTGTGCCAAGAACTGGTAATAGTATATGTTTTATTTTATTGTGTTGAAGAACCCACAACGTTTATGCAATTTTAACAAACTTGAAGTTTACATTTTTACTCAACTTTGAATGAATGTTAAATAAAAAGGTTATTTCCCAACATTTAGTTAGATGTTACTTTTTGTTTTTTCTTTGATTCTCTGCCATTTGTCAGAGCTGCAAGTTAATTACTGAATCTGAGTACTTATTAAAAATACATTGTAATTGAAAAATACTCCAGTACTTTGAATTCGAAAGAGTAGTAGTAGTAGTCTTTAATTACATTTACAAATGATGTAGTATAAATTGCATTAGTTTAACTACTTTTAAACAGTAATTTGAATTGTGGATACTTAAAACATGTTTATGTTATATTCAATATCCGGATTCTTACTACTTACACAGAACTGTTGATACAATTGGTACTTTTATTTTAAACAATGTTAAATTTGTTGAGTTCTTTTAACATTGGTAGTCAGGTTGTACAGTCATTTGTCAAGGTGTACTCCCAAGTACTTCACTCAGTCTCTCATTGGAATTTGGTTCCCACCGATTAAAATTGGAGTTATTATTTTATTCCTGGTGAAGTTCTGTCTGAAGATCATTGCCTCCAATTTGGCGGCATTCATCCGAATCTTCCACTTATTGTATTAAGGCATGGCATGGGTCATGTGTGCCTTCAGTAGCATGGTGTAATAAGTCCAGTTATCTCTGGTTATACTCTCTGTATACCATAATATTTTTCTATATACATTTGGGAAATTATATAATTACTCCAATTAGTCCAATCAGTGGGGGAAAGGTGGAGTAGAAATGATTTTGATATATGCTGTTTAAGTCGGGACCCTGATAAAAAATACAACTTTTCGACCCTGGAGGGGGAAGGCGTGAGCCACCATCTTGATTGCAAAGTACAAAAAAATGATTTTTTTTTCGAAATAATTCGACAATGTTCGATTCTACGAGAAAAATGTTCGAAACAAAGTCGAAGAGGACAATATTTAGTACATTTTTGTGTATACATTTTAATTGTAGATCTAATGTGTAACGAGATACAGCGGCAGAAATATGGATTTAAAAAAAGTCATTATATTATATATAAAGTGTGTTTACAAAATAACACATTTTGTATTATTT
This sequence comes from Rutpela maculata, assembly GCA_936432065.2. Lineage (NCBI taxonomy): Eukaryota > Metazoa > Arthropoda > Insecta > Coleoptera > Cerambycidae > Rutpela > Rutpela maculata. The sequence continues at coordinate 229,583,865 of OW386286.2, read as the reverse complement.
GTATTATTATATATTATTTCTTTTCATTTTTTCTTGACAGTTCCGGTCGATTGATGTTGACATCTTTATTATTATGTTCTTCACTATTCCTGGGATTCTGGGTCTCCATTAACAAAATTTCTTCATCTTCTTCCTCGCTCTCGCTCTCGATGTGAACCTTTGGTGTATTTTCACATGATTCACCATTACAGAATCCACACACTTTAACCCAGCTTTTCCACAGTCACACGCTCTGCCGCATCCTTTTTTGCATTTACATGAAATAACATTTAATAAAGTCTCAGATGCTGGTTTTTCTAATCTTGTTACTGGAAGGAGCCCATTGGTGCCAAGTGTTCAGCTCCAGTCTTCTGAATTTTTGAGGTTTCCATTTTCCATATCATTTTTGGACTTAGTGGTACGTCCTAAACGCATGATACTGTGCAGCGTCCATTGTAGGTGGCAAAGAAGCAAGATGAAAATTGCTTTTTGTTGTGGAAATTATGAAACGTTGGTAGCGGACTTCTTCTAAAGTTTCCTTATTCATGCTGCCTCCATACAAAGCAACGAGAAAGCGTGCTCCAGCGTCTGCGATGTCTTCAGGTTTGGCATCCTGATATTTGAAGATGCCAATAATATCATTGAGCTTTGTTTGTTTCTGAATAAGCTAACAAAATTTTGGTTTTCCTTGGCTAATGAGTGACGATGTTGTGTCGCAGCTACTAAACGCATGGAGAAACAGAATGTTCTCAGCAGCTTCTTTATGCTTTAAACAATTCGCGGAATACAGTCTTTCAGCAGTTTTGCCTCTCTCAGGTTTACGAAGATAGATTTTGAGGTGCTAATGCTGTTAGCAGAATAAGGAGATCGACGCCTTCGCCAAAGATGAAAAAAGCATCAAATGTTGAGCACAGAGAATTCGCTGTATTGACAATCAACATCCTCTTCAAAAAAAGCAGCCTGTTTGAATTTAGTTTTCAGCAACGAAATAGGACGAACTTTAATGTTTTCATTGGCTAAAAATCGTTCATTGAACACTTGAACTGGCTTTGTTTCATCGAACATCCGCTTCTTCTTCGATCGGCGAAGTCTTTCTGTGGCCTTTGTATTTCTTCTTTCTATCATATAACGGATATCCGTCAAACACAACAATTGTGTGCTCTCTCTAAAGAGGGAGGAAAGAGACGTCCTTTTCGACCATTACAAAAGAAACAAAGAAACACAAGGGACGGTCTATACCTGTTCTAGGAAACATCTACTACAAAAAACATAGAATAACACTTGAAATTTACTCCGCCGTGGCCGTGATAAGATGTATGTAACAAGAAAAATCACTGAAATTTTAAATAGGTTCCCTATATAATATCATTATTATGTTATGTAGCAAAACATTAAAAATAATTAAACGTTATTTGTTCACAGATAATTCGCAAACAAAAATGGAGTTTGACGATTTTTTGAAAAAACTTCATTTTCCCACTGCTATATCTCATTACATATAACCCAGTCAATGAATACATAAAAACAGGGTTTGTTTGCAAATGGTCGGGAAGTTTTGAAACTTGGCACATACCTAGATCTTGAGGTCCTCAATGAACACGGCGTGGCGACGCTCGCGATGCCATCATGAAAAAATAGCCGTTCATACTACTGAACAGCATGTAGATATGAGAGAGGCTCGTGTGTGTCGTGACAGCCAAGATCTACATAAACTCCTCGATTTTTTTGCTAAACACTCTCCGTTTCCTAAAAGCGACTGTGTTATCTCCATTAGTACAGGGATTGTCGGTAATAGTTCCATCAATTGTCATCTGGCGCGTGAAGTGGGTACAACTGCTATGCAGTACATTATCGGCCAAATATTCGCTTCTGTAAAACTGAAAAGGAAAGATGTTCTCCCTCTGTCAACCATCAATTCCAGCATAAAAATCGATGAGGTTGTGGTTCCCATTAACCCTCTATTACTTTTTCAAAGAATGTGTATCGTCAAAAGAAATGAACAACAATTGCAAGAATACCTTCATTACGAACTGGCACCATTTCCTTTGTCATTATTCACGGAACAAGGTATGAGAAAGGGAATAAAATCTTCGTTGTATGCTGTCTTTGAGCCAATTAAGCACAGTTCGTCGACATCAAATATTCATGTCGTCGACGGAGGACATCTCCTCCATAAAGTCCGTTGGCACATCAATGACTATTTCTCGTCCATCTGTAGCAAGTACCTCCAGTATGTTGAAAAACATTATGGCTCAAACACAATAATAGTTTTTGATGGATATAGCACCAAAACCGCCGAGCGATTGCGGCGTTCACGGATCCACGTCCCTTGAAATAGTTTTTGATGAAAGTATGAAGGTGCCTTCATCTCAAGAGCGTTTATTATCAAATGAGTCAAATAAAGATCGTTCAATTGCCATGCTTAAGACAAAATTCGAGGAAGCTCATTTTCAAGTAAAGCAGGCCACAGAAGATGCAGACACCCTTATTGTCACTAGTTGGAAATGTCCTCTTTGTATAACTCTGTATATATTGTAGGAGAAGATATAGATTTGCTTGTCCTCCTAACAGCTCTCGGGCACGATTATAACAACATTTATTTTCGAAAACCAGGAAAAGGAAAAGTCTTCGAGAAGATATACACCTCACGTACCTTACAATACGATGAAACTGTAGTAGACAACATTCTGTTTCTTCACGCATTCAGTGGTTGCGATACCACATCGTCTATCTACAATCAGGGAAAAGTGATATATTTTAAAACAATCGGAAACTCTCGGTCTCTCAGTGACATCATTAGTATTTTCAAAAATCGTAATGCTGAACCCGCCAGCATTGCTGAGGCTGGCGAAAATTTTTTAATTGAATTATACGCGAAAAATTTCGAAACCAATTCCACCCTCAACTCACTTCGGTATAACCTTTTTGCCAAGTGTGCTGCAAAACGTACCTTCCATCTTGCTTCTCTTCCATCAACAACCGAGGCCGCCCGACAGCATTCATATAGAACGTACCATCAAGTTCAACAGTGGCTTGGTGTGCAGAAAAATCCACTCGATTGGAGGTGGAAAAAAGCCAGAGATGGCCTGATTGCCATAACTACACAGAAAGAACCTGCTCCAGCTAACCTTCTCAATTGCATTTCTTGCAAATGTCAAAAAGGTTGTGGTGCCACGTGTAGCTGCCGCAAAGCGGGTTTGAAATGCTCCAGAATGTGTGCTGTTTGCAATATGTCTGGATGATGACCTTGACGACGAACTTGACGTGCTTCAGAATATAAATAGTGTTGCTGAGGATGTCATAGGAGATGCGGAGATGTCGGATGATGACTGCGCCGGTCCGTCGGGTCTTTGATTTAGATAGTCAGATCTGTGGATTAGGCCTACTGGGGATAACACATAAAAAAACGCGCCGATTTCTCTACCTCATAGGTGGTGTGGAAACGAGAAAAATATCACAACTTACATTTTTTTTCATCTATAGCGTCGCTATAGGTGGTAAAACATTGTCTCCCTAACGTCGGGCAACCGTTGCCAATAGTTGGTGAAACAAATTGCTTTATATTTTAAGGCAAAACTCTTTTTTCCAATTGAAGATGCTATATCTCTGTAAATATTAATCAAATAAAAAAATAGTATAGAGCTAAATTGTAGACAATTTTATAGGGAATAATTTTGAATAGAGGTACTTTTCCAATAAAACGTACGGTAAGGAAGATATGACTAATTTTCTAATTTCATGCGCCATTTTTTCAAGATGGCGTCGCGAGCGGCGCCACGTCGTGTTCGCAAAATCAGGTGCTCGTTGAGGACCTCAAGATCTAAGTATGTAACAAGTTTCAAAACTTCCCAACCTTTTGCAAGATCATTGTATTCATTGACTGGGTTAATATATTAGACTTACAATAAAAATGTATATACACAAAATGTAGGAAATTTTATCTTCTTCAACTTTGTCTTGAACATTTTTCTCGTAGGATCGAGCGTTACCGAATTATTTTGAAAAAACAATTTTTTGCACCTTTCAATCAAGATGGCGGCTCGAGCCTCCCCCGCTCCCCTCCAATTTCGAATACTTTTATTTTTCATCGACTTAACCAACATATATCAAAATGATTTCTACTCCACATTTTGTAAAGCAAAGACCATTTTTTGTCCCTACTGACTGGATTATATGGAAATTCTTATATTTCTTAATTTCAAGAGACGGTTTTTTCATATTTTCTTTTTTTAATCCATTAAATTCATGCAACAGATAATTTCCATGGGTGCAGTTGTCCCATTTGAGGTTTCCATGGGATTTGCAGACACCGCTCTATTAGTGAGTGGAAATATAGCACAATTATATCAGATAAATCACCTTATTTTTCAAAGAACTGCAAAGAGATCCTATAGAATGTTCAACAATTACAAAAAAATTCATTAACCTTCGAAGATGGTAATAATATTTACATCTTATGTTTTGTGTTTTTTCTTTGTTGTTATTGTTTTCCGATGATTAGTTGACATGTAGAAAGTAAAAGTCATGTTATTATTGTTGTTATTGTCTCATATTAGGCAAACTGGTACGTAGGTAAAATTTATATTTTTGGATTGTTCACGTCATTTTCAAATATTTAAAATAAGTTTTATTTGGTGTCCTGGTTCAACAACATCCTAGCGAGTGTAATTAATTATGTGTATTATCTATTTTAATTTACACAAAATTGATACAAATCATTGAATTTTGCATTTTTTTGCTAATTTTAATTATTGTAAATAAAAAAGAAATCTCGTGAGTTTTGCATCAATCCGCTATTAAGTTGAGTTCATCGGTTTCGAACTCGCTTGACTTTATTGGAACTGTTAACATTTTATTGGCTAATGTTTCAAATAAGTTCGTGCTTCCAATTTCATCAGGTTTGTATCTTATAACCCGTTTTAAGGCAAAGCCGTGGAGAGACAGATGCTAGAAATGATATTGTTTATCGCATTTTTGTATTTTAAGTATCCCATCATCAGCTTTTCATATCTGATTCGGTTTTCCCAAGAGTATTGACGCAAGCAGAAACACAGTTGACACAGGAATACGGAAAGCTCTATTTATATATTTGCTTTCTGTAGGCCTGAGTTTTAGTGAGTGTCAAGAAATATATGTATTAGAGTGGCCCATCTTTTCGAAATCGAAATTTTTTATTTCTCACCCCTGCAAATGGTTCCATTTGAAGAAAAAACAGTCCCCTCAAAATATTATTGAGGCAAATTGAAGGCAAGGGGTGCCGCAGAATGCATTATTATGCAATAATAAAAGTAAATGGAATTATTTACATTCTTTGGTTGATGCATTTTTTTTTTTTTAATCAGCAACATTTATCTTTAGAATGACTAAATCAAGTCATACAAATATCAAAGACATTATCTGTTGTGACTATGACATGTGTCATACTACTGTAAATTCGTAGTCTAAGAAAACTAGACTAGAAGTTTTTGAAATAAAACTCTCGTTTTATCTTTGTGTATTTTATTATGAAACGTTTTTTTCATACATAGTACCAAATATTATCCTAAATCTACAAGACATATAGTAATAAAAACAATATTTTTTGCACTAGGCCAAAGCATGCGACAGGGTTTCTTTTTTTACATTTGGAAACTGTGATTTATAATCATTTACAACTTGGAGTAAAAACTGTTTTTGGTCTTCATTTTTTGTTAAAATGTCATTATAGTCAGTAATAAGTTTGATTCCTCTCCCAGCGGCATCATTTACAACTTTAATTTTGTTTACAATATTGAAACATCGGGTATAACTTTCATTTTCCCTCCATGTTGTTGGATCATTTTCCAAAAATTCCATAGACAAACCTAATTTTTGAAAAAACTGTTTAGTGTTCTCGCATATGAAGTCCTGAATTTCAACGTCAGTAATGTTACTAATCATAAGTCGTTTAATACCCTCTTGATTTGGTGCTTTCCTATTCAAATCTTTAACCATTTCTCTTTTAGTGGTAACTGAAATATCGTCATCAAAGAAAGATAAGCCAACATTTACTGAATTAAGGTACCACAAATGGTTTACTATTTTCCTACTTGCGGCTTGAGATATTTCTTTGTCAATATTTTGATAATTAATGAGTTCTTTACAAAAGTCTAAGTCATGAAGCGGTGCTTTACTAGCAAATGACGCTATAAACCAGGCCTTTACAATAAAGAGACATATATCTTCAATACCTATTTTTTCTTTTTTAGTTAGTTGGAACTGATCTTGGAAAAAAAATATTTTTAGACAGTAAATGGCTTTGGCCATCCAACGTGCATGGTGAAATGCCCCTGGTTGATAGAATGTCGTGTGAGTGGGCTCTTCTTCAACAAAAAGTTTAGAAAGCATTAAAAATTCTTTATAATCATCACGAGGTTGTTGCAAAGTTAAAGCTACATTTAGAAACTTTACAATTTCGGCTTTAACTGGTTGTAAAATGTGTTTAATTTTTGATACCTGAAATCCAGTTTTTAGTTTATTTTGATCTATTTTAGGCCAAAATTCCCTAAAACGTTTAAATAGTGGCACATTTGGACCAGATGAGGAAGGCATTTTTGTGTCAAACACACTTCTCAAAACCATTTCAAAAATATGATGTCTACAAGGAAAATATAAATATCTCTTTCTAATTTTTGTCGCAATAGTGTGGCTGCCCCATTTATGATTATTTGATGCTGTTGTATCACAACACAAAGCTATTACCTTTTCGTCCAAATTCCATTCACAAAGCACATCATAAACTGCTTCAGTCTGTTCTCTTCCAGTTGAATTGGGCAAAGCTGGTACTCCAAGTAGTTGTTCAATATCTCCACTAGTAACTAAGATAGCAAGTCTATCGATATTTCCCATTCCAGTGAGAGAAGGTAAAAGTTTTCCATCCCAATGGATGACTGGGGCCGGCAATTCAGAATTACCGAAGGCAGTTTTTAATATTTCAGCTCTTTCTTCGCGGATGCGTTGTCTAGAGCGCTGAAGTGTGGTTCTGCTGATGGACAAAGATGTGGTGTCATGTCCTAGTGCTTCTGCTACTGCCGTCAAAATATGGACTCCATACTTGTCGCTTATTTTGCAAGCATCAAATGCAGCGGCTATTTTTGGTGTGATGATGTTACATGTTCCATACAATTTCCTCTTTTTTGGCTGTGACGGGCCAGGCTGGTCTTGTAACAACTCTTCTTGGGCTCCGATTATTTCATCTTCATTTTCGTTGGAGTCGGCTGAATTACTACTTGATGATGGACAGGTGACTTTCCTCTAATCTAGCTTTTTCTTGTTGACTTCGTTGCATTTGTTCGGATAATTTCTGTAATTTCTCCTCAGCTGATTTTTCTTGAGAAGCAAGTTGGTAATCAATACCATGCATAAATCCAGGACGTCCCTTTTTTCTTTGGTTAATTAAAAACTGCTTATCTTCATCTATTTTCATCAACTCCAATGCATTTGCATGAGAAATGTCAAAAAGATCGTCCAATTTTTCAACGAAATTTTTTTCTTTACCTCCCGCACTGGCCCTTTTAGCCGATTTTTGTAAGTTCCTCCACTCTGCATAAAGTTTATCTAGTTGTTTAACACAATGAAAATCCTGACGTGTCGGAATGCGAGCTTTATCCCAAAAAACTGACACCTCTTTTATTGTTAATTTAGCACTTTCATGTACACTTAGCTTCACTTCACGAATGTTATAAAAGAGCACTTGTAATACTTGTCTATTAGACGGCAATTTATTGCCAATGATTTGTGACGAATAGTGTCCAACTAAGTAAATGAAAGTATCCTTTCGTAAGGATCTAAAATCAGCCATCGTTAAATGTTTTTTCACAAAGGAACGTATGCTAGAACTTATAATGTCACCACTGTAGAACACAATTGCAAACTGACATAAAAACCTACCGTAGGTGCATTATATTTCCAAACTTCCAAAACAAATAATTTCTAGGAAATAATTACACCAATAAAACATTATGAGAAAAGAGGTAGATATTTGTATTTTAAGTAAAATTTAAGTGTATTACCGTAATAAAATCTTATCTACAAATTTCTACCTGAATGCGGCACGGGTTACCGTAATAAAATCTTATCTACAAATTTCTGGGGGTGAGACTTAAAAATACGCAAAAAAAATTCACCCCCTATAGAGATGGCCACCCTAATATGTATAAGATATATTTTGGAATTATTGAGATTGACATTATTTTGTTACATAATAAATATTTTCGTCTCACCATAAAAGTGCGTCCAAAAGATGATGCCAGTTGACCTGATTTAAATCAACTGATTTTTAAATTAAAATCACGAGAAAAGTCAAATTCAATTTTTTTTACATTTCAGATAATGAAAATAAAATAGAGGAACGTGGACCAAAAAAATGAGCAGCTACTGGAAGTGGCTAAAACCTACCCTCCAAATGTTTGAGAATATTCGTTAATTTAGTCAATAAACGGACTCGTTGCAGCTGAGTTACGCGATGCAGGCCTCCGCTGCATGGGCGCTAGATCTTATGCCTTAACGACTCACCGTCGTGGGACTCGGACAATTATTTTTTGACATAAAGGAATGAAGTGTGATATATCGTGAAATGGTACAATACAAAATTGAAATTGTCCGAAAATAAGAAAGTCTATGTGCCAAAAGTGCACTAAACATCATCCAATCTCGCAATACTTGGCAATACTTTTTCTTTAGTTTCGACACTATTGTATCCACATACATGTATACACACCTACATATACATAGACATTTTTTAAAAACCACTTTTCCATATCCCTGGGACCTCAAAACCTAAAGGTATGATCTTTATTTTCAATTTTCAACTTCGGACGGATTGCACAACTTCTCCGTTTTTATGGGTGGGAAAAGGTTCAAAAATTAACTAAATATGTAAGAAAATTAAAAACTGGTCGTGCTGCGATGAATAATTTGTTATGCTTATAATAAACAAAATAGAAATTAATGGATTTAAAACAATAAGTCCATTACTAAGTAGAAAAATCAATAATATAGTAAAAATATAGTAAAAATATAAAGAGGGACATTTTTGAATATTCTGTAAAGAAGAAATTTAAAAAATCATGATGTTTTTATTTCCTTATTTCAGTTAATGATTCTTTTATCTTTTTAATAAAAATCAGATTTTGCCCAACTCTGAATGATACTGTTTGCTATTTGATGTGATTTAAATCAAAGACAATCACGCATTATTGAGTTGCATTATTTGTTCAGAAATATTAGATCAGTTATGGCACGAGAACAGTTAATAAATATATACCATGCACAGGCATAGGATCTAGATTAAGATATGGAATATGTATTTGGGATAGTTCCACGAATTCAAAAACGAATTTTAAGGTGCATTGCAAATGTTTCCAGTGTAGAATCATGTAGAGGATTGTTCGGAGATTTTAAGATTTTTGAAATTTTATTATTTCATGTGTTTTTATTTATGAATTGCGTGTATGTTTTTAAACATAAATCCAACTTTATGTTAACCAAAGAAGTCCACAAAATTGGGACTAGACAAAATAATAATTTTACTTCCACATCCAGTGGAAGTATAGTAACGACAAAAAAATTTTTAAAAATTTTTATTGTTCAAATAGGCTTAAAATGCCATGAAACGTCGAGATTATAAGTTTGAGCGAAAAAAAAATTTCTGTCTGTCTGTCGGTCTGTCTGTCTGTCTGTCTGTCTGTCTGTCGGTCTGTCTGTAACTTTTTCTTGTGCGCACGTTTACTCTGGAACCGTTTAAGATATTGACTTGAAATTTGGTACACGTATGTACTTTAACGAGATCTGGAACTAGATTATATTTTCATGTTGTTCCGACGAAGGGTTGGGGGGTAAATTGGGGTAAATTTGGGGTAAATGGGTAAATCAAGCAGGTAAGAGTCGATAAAATTGGTATTTAGTATATACAAGAGAAGCTAGGGTCTCAAAAAAAATTTTTGGCATTAGCCACCCCCATTACCACCCCCACCCCCTTATTAAAGGGGATGAAAAAAAATTGTGATTTAGTGTATGTACAAGAACCAGAAACCTCAAAATATTTTTTTACTTCATCCACCCCCACTACCACCCCCCTATCACCACCCCCACCCTACTGCCGATGTGGGGTATCGTTTTATGGGTTTTTGGGGTAGAGGATTTCAAATATTACAGTATTAAAGTTCCATAAACAATTATTTCCACATGCAAACTTTTTTCGTTGTGAGTGACTTGGATAGAGAATCTGGATGTGGAAGTAGTGATTCCTTGGGCAGCGGTTTTTATATTCCCTTTTGTAAATATAAAGTGTCTAAGGATTCACTCGCTTATTTAGGTCCAAACATTTTTAATAAACTACTTTCTGCAATAAAAAAGGTTAGACATTTGAAATCTTTCGAAATAAACTTGAAAAAATACTTGTTAAATAAGTGTTATTATACATTAGGAGAATTTCATGAAAATTGTCAGAATTAACATAAGTTAATTTGTAAGTACTACCTGGGCTATTCCTATACAAATATGTATTTGTCTAACAGGAAAATAAATATTATTATTACACAGGTCAACATTTGATCTAAAAACAATCACCAAACTTTACCAGAGTATACATATAGGTTTATTGGGTCCCTGATTCCGAATCCGAGGTTGGTTAAGCTTCATCACGTCAGGTTCTTGGTCATTTGAAGGTCTAACTGAGAAAAAGTGTTGTAAAAAATTTGAAAAAATTTATGTTTATGTTTCTGAGGTCGCTGAATTCAAATCCGCTGTTATTTTTACCCTTCAAGAACATCAGAACATCTAGAGGTCATTTCAAGGCATTTTGAGATCATTTTGAGGTCAAATTGAGAAAAAGTGACTAAAAAACATGGAAAAATGCTTACAAGGGTTTTTTCTTGACCTACCCAATACTGAAGTATAACCAGATGGGACCTTCACTACTTATTAAAGCATGTTATTTTACATAGGAAATCAAAATTGACGACACTCTCCATTGGTCGAGACCGAATATATAAGAAAAAAACTAAAAAAAATGAAATTTAGAAATTTAAGATTTAATCAAATATAACTTTAGAACTAAAACAGATAAAAATACAATTTTTTTTGGTTTTAACAAATAAACATTGCTTTTTAATTTGAAGTATAATTTATTGCAATAATTAAAAAATTAACATAAAAAAACTAGCAAAATTCAAAAAGATACACAAATCAGCAACATTTTTCTAATTCTTAACTCGCCATAACTCGCTTATATAACGAGGTATTCATTTTTTCTTTCGCCAAAAACTGACAAATTTAATAGGCTTCATTTTGTCTCGATTAATGCTGGATCTAATTTTTTAACTAAAAGCGCTACAGCCCTTGAAACACAACGAAGCACAGTGCGGCGACGAAGACGCGAGGCTTCCTTTCCCGCCCCCGCTACTTTCTCGGCCCATCAAGAAACGTATCGGCTGCTGGCCTCATTATTGTCTGGATAAATATTAATAAGTAAGTATATACTATTTTACTTACATGTAGGCTATTACAGTTTATGTATATTGTAGATTCATTTTTATCAATGGAGAAAAACTACATGTTTGTTTTACGAAACTGCTGAAATCAGTGAAGATCTAATGGTAAAAAACCAACTGTTACTGGCATCAGGTCTATTATTAATTGTGCAAATGAAAGAAAATATGCAATTTCATTAAAATTTTTATAAAACAAAGTGGTGGCACTTATTTGCACACCCTTCGATACCGATTTCATTATTCTTGTCTGACATCTTTTTGTAATAAATAACATTAGCAAAGATAATACGTATTGTCTCTGATATTAGTAACGCGATAAAGAAATGCAAGTGAGCTTTCATGTAGTTATAAGAAAAAAAAAATCAGTTTAAAATAAAATGGCATTGTCTGATTTGTGGAAAATCCAGAAAAATTAAGAATAAATTAAGAACATCTTTAAGTGCCAGTTTGTACAGGAACGGGTGCGGAAACTAGAAAAAAATATATATTAAAGCTGAAGTGTCGCATTGTGATACAGAAATACAAGGCAGGTTACACATTTATTCAGATTTATTTGGGCTAATGGAAATTATCATAAAATTTATTATGCAAAATATATTAGCAAAAAAAAATTAAATGTGTACAAACTAAACAACTGAAAGAAAAAAATGAATTTAAAGTAGCGTTAAATATCTTATTTAAGGAGGTTTATCTTGCTGTTTTGCAAAAAAGAATTCTTAACTCTAATATTTCTAAAAACACGCCTTAATGATATATTTGAAGAAATGACGGAAGAAAAATTAGATTATTATAGCAGTGGAAATATAAGAAAGAGATTAGAAAAGCATTTAAGCAAACAAAGTGTTTTGTAAACACAAAGAAAATACAACAACAGTTCATTCAAGTGATAATAAAGCTAAAAGGATTTTTGTTGTCAGTCACAAGTGAATCAGGCGAAGAAAACTTGGTTCATGAGAATGAATTGACAATTCCTGATAAAGCTGCCGGTATCTTAAGAGCAGCTATAGCTGGATGTTTTAAAACTATAAAAAAAAAACACAACTACTAATCTGAATGAACATAAATGTAAACAAGAAGTTTCAGATTTGTTATAAACATTTATGTCGTGGATACTAAATATGTCAGGACAGACAAATTTGATTTAAACGTTATTTCTATAGTAATGGAATTTATATTAATACTTATGGAAAAAAAACAATCAGCTTAGGCCATTTTTTAAATCCTTTACATATTACTACATTTTCGTGCCGTCAGAAGAAAAAGAACTTAATGATATGCTTTATTCTTTTGGCTATGGTTATTCCTACGATGAAATATTTACATTTTTAACGTCTTTAGCTAGTCACGTATTAGTAAAAACTGGTGACGACATTTTTATACCACTTGGAGTTCCTCCAGTAAGTTCCGAAGAAAACAATTACATTTATCGCAGCGATAATTTTGATCAAAACGAAGACAGGCTAGATGGTAAAAATCAGACTAGGAATAGTATTATTTAAAAAAAAGAACAGCCTATTTACACAAGCATATAATACGGTTCGTCTATCCAATTTTAACCGATTTTAACCCTTCCAGTTTACATGAAAACAAAAATATAGTTATGTACAAAAATCCAACTAATCGTTCAGAGCCTCTACGAGTTAGTGAAATAATTATTTTGATTAAGTGGTTACCTCTGACATTTTATGGAAAATATTAAAATATACGAAGCAAAGTAAAAACTTTACTAGCTGGCATGATTTTACTTCCACATCCAGTGGAAGTATAGTAACGACAAAAAAAAATTTTTAAATTTTTATTGTTCAAATAGGCTTAGAATGTCATGAAACGTCGAGATTTCAAGTTTGAGCGAAAAAAAAATTTGTCTGTCTGTCGGTCTGTAACTTTTTTTGTGCGCACGTTTACTCTGGAATCGTTTGAGATATTGACTTGAAATTTGGTACACATATGTACCTTAACAAGATCTAGAACTAGATTATATTTTCATCTTGTTCCGTCGAAGTAGTTGGGGGGTAAATTGGGGTAAATTTGGAGGAAATAGGTAAATCAAGCAGATAAGAGTTCATAAAATTGATATTTAGTATAGACAAGAGAAGCTAAGCTAAGCTAAAATTTTGGCATTAGCCACCCCCATTACCACCCCCACCCGATTATTAAAGGGGATGAAAAAAAAATGTGATTTAGTGTGTGTACAAGAACCAGAAACCTCAAAATATTTTTTTACTTTATCCACGGCCGCTGATTGTAGCCTTGCGCGATTTATGGTGAACGCGGGATGTACCGGGAACGAGTGGGGAATCCTCGCGACTCCGTCGCCGTAGCGCGCTTCGTTGTGTTTGAAAGGATGTACCGCTTTTATTTACAGAGCTAGACCCAGCATTAATTGAGACAAAATGAAGTCTATGAAATTTGGCAGTTTTTGGTGAATAAAACATTCGAATATCTCAATACATAAGCGAGTTACAATGAGTTAGACCTTTCAAAAAAATTGACAATTTGTGTACCATCTAAATCAACATCAATTTTTTAATGTTAAAGTTACTATTTTTGTAATAAATTATACATCAAATTAAAGAGAATCGTTTGTACTATAAAACTAAAAAAAAATATATAATTTTATCTTTTTTCATTTGAAAGTTATTCGTGGTTGAATTTGAATTTTATTTTCATTTTTTTTTTGTTTTTTTCTTGTAACTTCAGTCTCGACCAATGGAGAGTGTCGTCAAAAGTGATTTCCTATGTAAAAAAAACCTGCTGAATAAAATGAAATAGGTTTTATTTGGTTATACCTCGGTATTGGGTTAGTGAACGATAGAGCCAGCCATCCGACGGACTATCAAGGTCATTTGAAGGTCAAACTGAGAAAAAGTGTTGTAAAAAAATTGAACAAATTTATGTTTATGTTTCTGAGGTCGCTGAATTCAAATACGCTGTTATTTTTACCCTTCAAGAACGTCTAGAGGTCATTTTAAGGCATTTTGAGATCATTTTGAGGTCAAATTGAGAAAAAGCGACTAAAAAATCTGGAAAAATGCTTACATGGGTTTTCTTAGGTCGCTGACCTCGAATCCGTTGGCTGAACTCTATCACATCGGATTCAAGGTCATTTGAAGGTCAAACTGAGAAAAAGTTTTTGTATGGCAATAGGTCGATGGCTTAATATAGATTTACACTCAGTGATAAAATAAACTTATACCTAAAATTTTTCAGTTTCATGGTTTTCAACATTCTTGTTTTAATTTGACCATGATATGGCCTTAAAGAAACTTTGAGATGAAATAATGACAAAATTGAACTCAGTGATCCCAAAAACATAAACATAAATTTTTTCAAATTTTTTACACCATTTTTTCTCAGTTTGACCTTCAAACGACCTTGAATCCGATGTGATAAGAGTCCAGCCAACCGCTGATTCGAGCTTAGCGACCCAAAAAACATATGTAAGCATTTTTTCAGATTTCTTTAGTCGTTTTTTCTCAATTTGACCTCAAAATGCCTTGAAATAATAGGCCTCTAACATGTGACGACCTACGTCCTATAAATATTTTACCCTCCTTATCTAAAGTTATGAAAAAAATTGTAAGTTTTCAGTTTAAAATTTATCTAGAAAATTTTAACATTCTTCCTTCAATTCAATCAGGGTTTCGACAAAAGCATAGTACCAATACAGCAATGTTAAAGGTTGTGAATGATATTGGCGGTGCAATGGATAATTCCATGCTTACTGTTCTCATTTTACTTGATCAGAGCAAAGCTTTTGATCTGGTCAATACAAATTTACTGATTGCGAAATTAAAATATATTGGAGTGGAGAATATTGCTTTGCAATGGTTTGGAGATTATTTGAGAAATAGAAAACAATTTGTTAAAATAGGTACAGATAATTTCTCGTCCATGCAGCAGGTGTTAAGTGGTGTACCTCAAGGCAGTGTACTGGGGCCTATTTTGTTTTCAGTATTTACGTTTGATCTTTCAGATGTTGCCTCAGGTTGCCACTTGCACTTGTATGCAGATGATATCCAATTATATAAGTCGTCAAAACTCGATGAATTTCCAAATTTAGTGAAAGATGTAAATGAAAATTTAAATCGTATTTGTACATGGTGCAAAAAAAATGGACTTAAACTTAATCCAAAAAAATCACAAGCACTTTGCATCGGAAATGAAAGGATAAGGTCTAATCTCCATCTAGATAATTTTGATATCACAGCAAATAATACTAAAATACAGTGGGTAAATAAAGCTAAAAGTTTAGGAGTAACAATAGACGAGAATCTTAGCTTTGATCACCACACTAGTAATATATTCAGAAGCTCATATGCTACATTAAAATCAATTTACAAGTTGAAACATGAAATAGATGAAAAAACAAAACTAAAACTAGTAAAATCAATTATTTATCCAAGAATCGAATATTGCAGTTCAGTATATTACTTTCAGCTAACAGAGTACAATAAATATAAAATACAGAAAATATAAAACGCTTGCTTAAGATTTGTTTGTAAAATATCATATGGTGAGCATGTAACACCATACTTGCAAAATTTAGGTGAATTGAATGTTAAGCAGCGTACTAATTACCTTTATAGTATATTTTTGTACAAACTTGTTAAAAATAAACAACCACAATATCTCTCAGATTTGTTAAGATTAAGATCAGATATACACGATGTGAATGTTAGAGTGGATAGTTATACCACACCTAGACATAGAACTGCGAAATTTGAGGGGAGCTTTGCATACACCGCACCAACAATATTAAATTATGTCCTACAATTTTTAGATAAGTCGATAGGTACATTTAAGAAAGAGTCGAAACTGTTATTCTTAGAGAATGATATAAGTGTATAAACTACATAAATATAACATTTATTAAATTTGGTGCACATTGATAAACTATTTGTTTTGTACAATTTAATACTATTTTTTTTTATAAATATTTTTTTTAAGTGTAATTAAGTCAGCAAGTAATTAACTAAGTAACAAGCATTGTTTTTCATTATTGGATAAAATTATTGTATTTAGTGTAAGTATTTATATAAACTAATTAATATTTTGTACGTTTTAATATTAATCTAGTGCATTTTATAAATGCATAGTTAAGTGTAATTAATTAAGTAACGAATATTATTATTCTTTATGGGAAAGTGGAAGAGCGGCTATGCCGAACTATCTCCCATTTGTGTACGTCTCAATGTTCACAATAAACGTTATTATTATTATTATTATAAATGATCTCTAGATGTTCTGATTTCTTGAAGGGTAAAAATAACAGCGGATTTGAATTCAGCGACCTCAGAAACATGAACATAAATTTTTTCAAATTTTTTACAATACTCAGTTTGACCTTCAAATGACCAAGAATCTGACGTGATGAAGCTTAACCAACCTCGGATTCGGAATCAGCGACCCAAAAAACCTATGTATACTCTGGTAAAGTCTGGTGATTGTTCTTAGATCAAATGTTGGCCTGTGTTATTATTATTATTATTTCACGCATTTGCAGTGGTAATAACATACTAAATAGTTTCCTACGTAAAATGATAATGTTTAGTAATTATTTTTAATTGAGATGTATTATTCCCCGAAAAGAAACGGTGGCAGTGACACATCGTTCCTTGATTTCTATGGTAATGTGATATATAAATAGTTGCACTGTTTTCGTATTCCATAATTTTTTTTTTCTTATTTTTTTTTTAATTATTACATTAGTCGGTATACTAGTACTTGTATGGACAAAACTAAGAAATGTGTGGAGAATGAAGTATTTTACAATTCTGTAAAAAAAGTATGTTTAGAACCTATACCTTAAAGAAAAAGTACGCGTTAGAAACAGAAACAATTAAAGAACAAGCTGAAATTTTGTCAGATTTTGTATACAATATGAAGAAGCTGATGAATCAAGGCACGGGAAATACAAAAAATGTCGAACTTTACTGCAAAATTTATAAAGGAAAAGTACTACAGCGAGTTTAAAAGACACGTGAATCATTTCACTAATATTGAGTTTAAAGAACAATAAATATGATTAATTAATTTATTGAATGATTTACCAGTGCGCGGTAAGTATTGCTGCCACTCCCAAGACTATACCGCTGGGCCGTTTACGTCCATGTTGGGTTGGATTTGGGTCATGTTTGTTGTTAGTAGTGAGAGCCACATGACGCATGGTATAAGAGTATGGGATGGGCAGTTTAGGCGTTTGTGAAATGCGTTGCCGCATTGGGTCCTGATATGGAGTGTTTGTGTTCCTCTTTTTTGTGTCTCTGCTTCTGCAAATATTCTTTTTTTGAGTCTTCTGATTCCTCCATTTCTGATTCTGGTAGGGTATATATCGTTGCGATTTCTTTGTGGTATTCATTTCTTTCCCTCGCTTTTTTTCTCAGTATATTTGATTCTTTCCTAGTTTGTTCATGATCCCCTCGATTGTTGTTCTACACGAGTATTGAGAATACGTCCAAAGAAGGGACCATTCTTTGTAGCCCAGTCGTTGAACGCGATTACCTCCAAAAACTTGCAAAATTGACCATTTCTTTTTAATTAATTCGTGAAAGTCTGTAGAACAATATTCTGAAAAGTCTACATCTCGCTTGGATATAGAACATTGAAAAGAAAATTGTGAAAAAAAAATGTTATCCGTATTTTCAAGTCAAGGTAGGAAAAATTAAAAAATACAGAGGAATAGACCACGTGTATATGAATAAAAAATGTCCTCACAAAAGTTATCGTTAAAGACACGGTATTCTTGAAAAAAAAATCAAATAACGTTATCACTTACACGTGCTTGCGCTTGAGTCACAAATTATGTTCACAAAAGAAGCAAATGTTTCTAGGAATGCTACTCAAAATTTCTACAATAATCATATGTGGGCGGACGAAAACCCCCACGCCATAACCGAAACCTATTTCCAAGAGCAATTTTCGGTTAATGTATGGGTAGGAATTATTGGTAATAATCTTATAGGCCCTTTTTTTTCTGCCAAGATGCCTTAATGGACAATCTTACCTGCATTTTCTCCAAGAAGAACCAATTGCGTTAAGGAATCAAATGTGTTACATGCACGGTGGAGCTTCTTGTTCATTTCAGTGTAACTGTCCGCGGCCATTTACATGTGGTTTATCCTAATCATTGGATAGGTCCCGGAGGATTTCAGCAATGGCCAGCAAGATCCGCCGATCTCAATAGTTTGGATTTCTTTCTGTGGGATCATCTTAAAACCCTGGTGTATAAAACTCCCATTAATACTTTGGAAAATTTAAGACAGCGAATAGTTGCTCGTGTGAAACAATACAGAATACGCCAGGAATATTTGAACGAGTGCGCAATTCGAGGCGAAGACGGGCGGAAGCATGCCTATTAAATGAAGGTAGCAGTTTTCAACAATTTTTATAAAACAAAAAGGATAAGTTAGGGAAATGTGCCCCAGCACTTACTTAGTTAAAATGGCTTCCAGATGATGCAGATTACAGAGTATATTACACGGTAAAAATTTTAACCCTCCACTACCCCTACGGAGGTGGAAAAAAAAATATCTCCTTAACTATTATATTTTTTTTCTCGGCTTCTATGCATCCGATCGATTTGAAATTTAGCATGAGTATTGCTTGCATGCTCCAAAAAATAAGGTCATTTTACGACCATTTTAACCATGGGAAAAAATATAAACTTTTTTCGACGACAAAAGGGTGACCACCCTTTGTGGTACAATCACCATTCTATGATATATTATGTCTTGACGCTTCGTAATTATCATACCAAATTGTCAGATTTTTTAGTGTGGCGGAACAATATGGAAAAAAATAAAATTGGGTAAAATAAAATATTTACACATGCCTCTTAGTTGTAACAGTTAATACTTATAGCCTTACAAGGTATTGTTGCATATCTACAACCGACCGATGTTGCCAAGTCTTTTTCCCCAGATGCACGGAAATTCGGCACAACCTGACAATACCGCATCTGGATGTCCCAGGGGCGAAGTATTAACTCTCTAGGACCTCAAATAACCGTCAATTATCGGACTTCACCATCACCGTTCATCGCCGAGCGATAATAAGCAGAAAGAATCCCATGGAACAGACTAGAGAATCTAGAATAGAATGTCTAAGAGTTTCTGGAAGCTTCGAAATAGGTATTTAAGAGACGAACAGCCGCCACAGAAGTCAATTTCTTACAGAGCGTTAGCGAGATAAGAAGCAAGAGTCCCAGGCGCACCGAGGCGATTAGAATTCGAGTGCGATTGTCGAGTACCTATTACTGTGTGTAAATAGTAGTTGTTTTAAGTAATTGCAGTTGTATTTAAGTGTTAAATAAAGTTTATATAAGAAGAAAAAGTATCACGTATCGAAAAGAACCCACCAGAGGCGTAACAGTATATTTACAGTGAGAGAGTTTATAGGCTATATTTACAAGTTTGGAGTGAATTTTAGATGTCGTAATGCGACAGTAATTAAAAAGAACATCATTCGTTGCTAAACTTCTCCCTAAAATTGAAAAGTGGCTTTTGTCTTCGGCACTTTGAATAATTTTGTGTGGTCCCTTCAGTTTGCGTAACCACTTTTCACATCCAATACATTTTCTGCCATGCTGATAGTTACAAAAAGTTATTTTAGCAAAAATTGACTAGTTAAAAGTCACAATTTTTAAAATTCACTCCAAACTTGTAAATAGCCTATAAACTCTCTTACTGTAAATATACTGTTACGCCTCTGGCGGGTTCTTCTCGATACGTAATACTTTTTCTTCATAAATAAACTTTATTTAACACTTAAATACAACTACAACTGCTTAAAACAACTACTATTTACACACAGTAATAGGTACTCGACAATCGTACTCGAATTCTAATCGCCTCGGTTCGCCTGGGACTCTTGCTCCTTAACTAACGCTCTGTAAGAAACTGACTTCTCTGGCGGCTATTCATCTCTTAAATACCTATTTTGAAGCTTCCAGAAACTCTTAGACATTCTCTTCTAGATTCTCTAGTCTATTCCATGGGATTCTTCCGGCTTATTATCGCTCGGCAATGAACGGTGATGGTGAAGTCCGATGATTGATGGTTATTTGAGGTCCTAGAGGGTTAATACTTCGTCCCTGGCACAGGGGCCACAAAACAAACCAGATATTTACTTAGTAGTATTCCCTATGTAACCAGTTTCATTTTTGTCATGTGACGTATACCTGCCAGGATTCTGCGCAGAAGACATAAACAGAGGAACCTTGCGGTTGACATGGAAGTTAAAAAAAGCGAGGGAGTGTTTAGTACTGAAATCTCAGAGGCAGGAGTCATAGCTACATTTTATTTAGGAATGTGGTGTATTGTATTGAAGGTTACAGTTGTTATTGTTATACATTTAAGTGATTTTTTGAGTATTTATTAGGTGACTTTTAATTATTGTTACGTATCAAAAGCTCCCTCATGTGACTCTGTACTCACTGGTTAAGACTGATTGGTATAATGCGCAGATCACTGCACAAATTGGTACCTGCCTGGAGTTGATTTATTATCTAAACCATGATACGTCATAAGTGCAACATCTAGTTTGTTTTAATCTATACCTGACTTTCAGAAGCGGTATTGTCAGATTGTGTCGAATTTCCGTGCGTCTGGGGAAAAAGAAGACTTGGCAACATCGCACTCCCGCGGTCGGTTGTAGATATGCAAAAATACCTTGTGAGGCTATAAGTATTATCTGTTACAACTAAGAGGCATGTGTAAATAGTTTGTTTTACCCAAATTTATTTTTTTCCATATTGTTCCAACACAGCAAAAAATATGACAATTTAGTATGATAATCACTAAGTGTCAAGACATAATATATCATAGAATGGTGATTGTACCACAAAGGGTGGTCACCCTTTTGTCCTCGAAAAAAGTTTATATTTTTTTCCCATGGTTAAAATGGTCGTAAAATAACTTTATATATAGAATGAACCAGGCTAATCAGAAAAAATATCCACATGGAGAAAAGTCAGCGATGTACCACTTTTTTGGTAAAAAATATCAAAGCACATGTTTGCATGGACGGACGCACAGTGGGCCAGAATCCGAAAAAGCTGGCTAAAAGTCGAAAAATCTAGTTTCGAATTTAGGACCTTTTTGTCCCAGAATGTTTAGTAGTGACCCCGGGTATAATGTAAACTGGTCCCTAGAAGCCGACATCCCCCGAGGTCTTTGTAACTTCATTCCGAATGTGACAGTTACACGAAGCGCACTGAGCTGTTTATTTCACGCATGTTGTTGTAGTTACAGATAGTGCTGTAAAAATTTAGAAAATAGTGGCATCAAAACACATTAAAATGGATTCTCCTCCACAAGGTATGTATAATTAAATGTCGAAGGTGAAATTTCCTAATTATTAATTTATAAAAAAATTATTAACATTCAATAGGAGGTCGTTTTTTCAAAGAATATAGAAAACGTTTTTTTCCTTATCAAGAAAAAAGTTTATGTTTCGTTCACACTCGTTCAATGGTTTTTTTAAGTTGTCCGTTGAACATTCTTGTAAAAAATATGTAAAAATTGGCTGCCTTTAGGAGCCATTATTGTTTTTGTGATCGTTTTTCTGACACGGTGCAAAATACAGTGACGCGTTAACTTTAGTTTATAGTGTTGTTTTATTTAAACGTAACAATTTATAATATTTATGTGTTATAAACAATTTTTGAAAAAATTAAAGCATTTTGTTATGTCAGAAATAATTATTGAAAAATTATTAATTTTTTGGTTGGAATTTATAAAATGCCTAAAAGTATGTAAAATTGAATTTAAATTAATTAGTTAATTTAATTTTTTAAATTTGAATTGAAATTCGTAATCAGCGACCTCGAAAACCCCCGAATACCAATTTTAAATTGAAATTATTAACTTTTCTCAAATGTTTGTCGCCATATTGGAGCCGCCATTTTGCTTTTGAAAAAACTATTACCAAATTCGTATTCAGCAGCCCCGAAAACCCCCAAATACCAATTTCCAATTAAAATGCCTTACTTTTCTTAAACGTTTGTCGCCATATTGGAGTCGTCATTTTGTTCTTGGAGAAAATATTATCAAATTCGTAATCAGTAACCTCGAAAACCTCAGAATACCAATTTCCAATTGAAATGACTAACTTTTCTTAAACGTTTGTCGCCATGTTGGAGCCGCCATTTTGTTCTTGAAAAAAATATTGCCAAATTCATAATCAGCAACCTCAAAAACCCCAAGTGAAAATTTTCAAAACCATTACTCCATTTTTCGACTTTTGGCCAGCTTTTCCGGACTCTGGCCTACTGTGGGACGCCACTAATGAAGTGATAAAATAACTTTTTCTTCAAGCGTATTAAAATGTTTAAATTATGTCACCAAAAACAGAAGTAGAAGTAGGACATTGCTTTACTAGTAACAAAATGTTAGTACAGAACGCCACCGTAGTGGACATTGTTTTACTAGTAACATAATGTTAGTTCCGAAAGCGCCACCGCAGTGGGTATTGTTTTACTAGTAACATAATGTTAATACCGAAAGCCACCGGTGGCGCGCTATCCACTAGCCACTTGTCATATTGCGTCAACATGTAAGACTGTAGTTTGAATATTTGTACATTTATGATAAATAAATGAATTTTTGCATTTTAATACGCTTGAAGAAAAAATAGTATATATTACACGGAGTAGAACGCCTTTTTTTGTGTTTCGCCCAGTTTGCGGCTTCGGCTTCGCCTCAGCCGCAAATCCTGGGCTCAACACAAAAAAAGAGTGCGTTCTACTCCTAGTAATATAATATACTATTTTCTACAACTGTCAAAAAAGGCTATGTTTGCGCATTAATGTCAGTGTCTAAAATTAGACATTTTTTCATTGACATTATTTTTTCTGCGTTACCATGACACCGTGCGCAAAATATTTTGCACATTAGGGTGCAAAATATTTTGCACATCACATACTATTATTGCCTATGTTTTATAATTTTTATTGTATACACGAGAATTAAACAAACATCTAGTTCAAAAATATTTATTGTTTTATCAAATAAATCAACAGAAAGTAGAATTTTTTAAATTATTTTATTAAAAACAGTATGATTTTTTTAACTATGGTTTTAGTTTAATTAAATGAAAGTTATTGTAGAAATAATATTGTTTGCATCTCCAGTGCAAAATTCTTTGGTCATCTCGAACGATTTTTTGACTCGGCTGCGCCTCGTCAAAAAACTTTCGTCCTCGATCACCAAAGTAGTATTTTGCACCCTAGATACAAAAATAACTATTTCTAACTAAAATATGTGGTTTTATATCCTATTAATACATACCAAAATTAATAATAATATCTAAAGTACTTTCTGAGATATTAAAATTTAACACCCTGTAGCAAAAAATTTCAGCCGTTAAGGACATATGTTCATATGAATTTTGCATCATAAAATGACCTAAGGAATCATACCCTGAAATATTAGCACGTCATTAATGAACACCCTGTATAGCGCAAAAAACGCTAAAATATGCAATAATATTGATGAATAAATAGCTGGACAGCTTTCGTATGAAAATCAAAAACATTTTTTAATTAATTATATTTTCTTCACAGTTGATCAATTCTTATAATTGCTCAAAACTATTTTTTTTTATATTATTATTTGTCTAATCGATCACACAGTCATACATCTACCCTAATACACATAATTTAAGCATATAATTTTTTGTTACATTTATATTTCAATACTTTTAGATTGACTATTGTTTTTACTGTAAGGTCTAGACTTCGCCCTGATCTTTATAATATTGTTACGTGTTTACACCCTTTTTGTAAACACCCTGTATCGTGGATACGAAAATTGTAACACCAGGGTAACACTAAACACTGATTTATTAACTTACGTACTAATTACAACAATTAATTACTTGACTAATATTACACTGTGTACTTTACTTCCATTATTCAGACACTTGATCACTTGGTCTACTACTGCGCTCACTCTCTGACCATCTGAACTGTACATCATCTAAACTCCAACTAGACTAGACTGTCCCACACACAGCTTGTCATTCCTTTATATACCCAGGTTATTGGTTCTGGATCTTTCTACTACATTCCAGCACATTCTACAATGCTCAAGAGAATGTCTGTAATCCTCTAGATTTTTCTATATGTCTCTAGAGTTGAAACATATAACAATGTGTAATGAGTATCACGATACTAAAATGAGATCTCTTTATTATTATTATTACTAACTCAACCTGCCGGTAGAATAATCTACAATCCCACTTTCTCGAAAACAAGCTAGTGATGAGCGCAAAAATGCACTAAAAATAAATTTTTAATAACGAGTGGCATACATTATTTTTCTTATCTGACCATCCGAAATTTTATAAAAAAACCGCTGCCCACGGAATCACTACTTCCACATCCACATGTTTTATCCAAGTCACTCACAACGCTGCCCAAGGAATCACTACTTCCACATCCACATGTTTTATCCAAGTCACTCACAACGCTGCCCAAGGAATCACTACTTCCACATCCACATTTTTTATCCAAGTCACTCACAACGAAAAAATTTTGTATGGAAATAATTGTTTATGGAACTTTAATAATATAATATTTAAAATCCTCTACCCCCAAAAACCCATAAAACGATACCCCACATCGGTAGCGGGGTGGGGGTGGTGATAGGGGGTGGTAGTGGGGGTGGATGAAGTAAAACAACGTTTTGAGGTGTCTGGTTCTTGTACACACACTAAATTACATTTTTTTTTCATCCCCTTTAATAATGGGGTGGGGGTGGAATGGGGGGTGGCAAATGCCAAAATTTTTTTTGAGACCTTAGCTTCTCTTGTATATACTATATTACAATTTTATGGACTCTTACCTGCTTGATTTACCTATTTTCCCCAAATTTACCCCAATTTACCCCCCAACCCTTCGACGGAACAAGATGAAAATATAATCTAGTTCTAGATCTCGTTAAAGTACATATGTGTACCAAACTTCAAGTCAATATCTCAAACCGTTCCAGAATAAACGTGCGCACAAACAAGTCACAGACAGAAATTTTTTTTTTCGCTCAAACTTAAAATCTCGACGTTTCGTAACATTCTAAGCCTATTTGAAGAATACAAATTTTTTAAAAAATTTTTCTCGTTACTATACTTCCACTGGATGTGGAAGTAATAAATTCAATATCAATATTAGGTAATAAGGCGCAATTAACCGGGCGACGATGAAATTGTATTTCATAATTCTTAATTATCGTGTTTTTGAAAGCGGTTCAATATTTTTTCCAAAAACTATTTTATCTCTTAAATATATATTTTTAATTAACAAAAAAGTTTAGCACATCCATTGTAAGGTACGCCTTTTCATCCTGTGATACTCATTTTTAAATAATAGTACCATTTACATACAAAATTTCCCAATATTTCATTGTAATGAAATTATGTAATCTTTCACTCATATGAATGCCTCTGTTACTGCTTTCAAAACCCCTCGACCATGAAGGGACTGTCTTAACTATACACAATACACATCAAATTAAAATACTTATAAATACCCTTTTAATTCTTGCAGTTTTTATTGTTTATTTGTCATTTTTGCATATGAACATAATAGTAATTTACGTTATAAGTCCGGTAGGTGACTTATTATAGTACGAGTTGTTTTACGGACGAGGCGACGCAGGAGCCGAGTCCGGAATATAAACGAGTACTGTAATGACACCTACCGGACGTGTTTCGTATAAGATTTTATTTCATACTGTCTTTATAATCCTTTTTAAAATGAATAAAAAGTTATAATTATTGAAATTTAAAAAATATTAGTTCGTAATCTAACAATCGCATCACCTTAACGATGTTATAGCCATTGTTTTCCCTAGCTAATTATGTTTGTCTTTGGCTTGTCACTGTCAAATAAATAAAACAATAATTTGTGCATTGTTTTGTATTATGGAGATTTCGGAGGAGATTTTAAATAAATCTGTGGAGGCAACGGAGAAATTAATCCCGGAACAATCATCAGATAGATATCAGAAAGAATATGGACTGTTTTGTCAATGGAAACAAATAATATAACAGTGTTGCTAGGTAACACATTACAGTATCAGATACTGTAATGTTCGCAGGTAACACATTATGGTATCATACACTGTAATGTTCGATTTACCGGCCGCAAATGAGTCCGGGAAATAGTCATTTACCGGACAGTATGAAATAAAACATATTAAAGGACACCGCACGTTTTATAGGTAAATTGGTGGCCTGTCAAATTTGATAAATTTTTGATAAGTTGTAGTTCAAGTGATTCTAAACAATAAGTTCCTTTGGCAAAATTTCAAATTATGGACAGTTTCTCCGATAGATGGCTCCAAGGACTTAACCTACCCCTCGATACTGTATCAACAATTTCTCAAAATGTACTGCATGTATTGAAATGATAACTACTGAAAATGAATAATCATACTATTTACCATTATTTGCTCTTGGATTGATGTGCCTGAACTTCCAGTTTTGCCGGAAGTGACGTCAAATCACGATTCTCGAATGCACAACACCCATTTACTTCAATTAAATACATCATATACATAAGTAGCTATATTAAAATTCACTCTCTTAGTAAATAAGTAAGTAGGTGCATCGATTGATAGAACATTGATGCTAGCTTGATAGCGGGTAGATCATAATCTTGGTACAAAACAAAGTTGATTTTATTTTTTAAGATATAAAATTGCAGTTGTATCTAGTCAATGAAAACTAATTATTTGTGAGACCTTTGCGTAGAATAGGCATTTTTTTTTAATTTATAATACATTAAACTTTATTATCTTTAGCAAAAATTGCATAGCTGATTATTTTTATTTTTTTAAATATTTATTTTAATCATTCATTAATAGAAATCAAATCAAAAAATTTTTATTTCAAATTAATTAAACCTTATTCATGCAGAAAATAAACCTTACGTGCGACATGTTAAGTTTTATAAAAAGAATGACTTACTTTGAAACTTAGATAGCGGCAGGCAAGTTCGTACAGCGGGCCGGGTTTTAGCATGCGATACCCGTCTCGATCGAGCCCCCACTATTTAAATTCCTGCAATCTGCTTGGTGTATGTAGGATATGTTTAGGATATGCACGACACGAAGCACAAGTAAAATATCCATCCATGCATATCTTAAGGGCATTGAAATTAATAACATGCAGAAACGCGGACTCGGCTAGAAAAAGTGAAGCAGAAAATAGTATATTATATTACTAGGAGTAGAACGCACTCTTTTTTTGTGTTGAGCCCAGGATTTGCGGCTGAGGCGAAGCCGAAGCTGCAAACTGGGCGAAACACAAAAAAAGCGTTCTACTCCGTGTAATATATACTATTTTTTCTTCAAGCGTATTAAAATGCAAAAATTCATTTATTTATCATAAATGTACAAATATTCAAACTACACTCTTACATGTTGACACAATATGACAAGTGGCTAGTGGATAGCGCGCCACCGGTGGCTTTCAGTATTAACATTATGTTACTAATAAAACAATACCCACTACGGTGGCGCTTTCGGAACTAACATTATGTTACTAGTAAAACAATGTCCACTACGGTGGCGTTCGGTACTAACATTTTGTTACTAGTAAAACAATGTCCTACTTCTACTTCTGTTTTTGGTGACATAATTTAAACATTTTAATACGCTTGAAGAAAAAAAAACTTGTGTGCACTATTTCATCCTTTTTCCTCTTGCGTACAGACGGTTAACGTTTCCTCCCACTGGTTTCCTTCAATCAATCAGATCTTGTCAGGAAAGGACAGAATAGTGCACGCGAGTTTCTCTTTCTGCTTCAGTTATTTCGTATATCTAAAGCATTGAGTGCGCGTTCCAATTTGTTATTAGTTTCAAGGTTTAAGGGAATTGAAGACTGTGGAGACCGTGACGCAATGGACGTTGTCGAAGATTAGTGACTTAATTAGATTTAAATTAGTTACTTATAGTTATACGAAACTCATATTCTTAATCCTTGTTTTTGTCCTTTTAAATCCCTATTCACTGCCACAATTTTAAAATGATTATTAGTAATTTTTGGACAGTAGAGCAATTTAACCAAAAAAATTAAATGCAATTTCGCATCGCTAGCGATTTTTTCCTCACAGTCAATGATATTTTTGATATTTTATTTACAATAGCGCCTTTTGCATACAATAATTATTTTAATTTACTTTCTCTATATACCGTGTTCATTTTATACACAATTTAGTTCGCTTTGCTGGGAATGGAGCTTGTGTTCATTTCTTTTAAATGTTTTTAATCTAATCTTGCCTCGTTTCATCCAGCCTTTCATTGCGCCTCGCACCGTGTGTACCTGACTGGCTCCGACACTTGCTAGAGGAGGCATGTTGTTCTTTGTTTTTGAAATATTAATTTTTCAGTTTGATTTGTATTAATGAATGATTAAAATAAGTAAATATTTAAAAAATTAACAATAACTAGCAATGCAATTTTTGCTAAAAGCAAAGTTTAATGTATTATAAACAAACAAAAACTACCTATTCTACTTGAAGGTTTTACAAATAATTAGTTTTCATTGACTAGACACAACTGATTTGACGTCACTTCCGGCAAAACCGGAAGTTCAGGCACATCAATCTAAGACGAAATAATGGTAAATAGTCTGGTTATTCATTTCCAAAAGTTATCATTTCAATACCTGCAGTACGTTTTGAGAAATCTTTGATAAAGTATCGAGGGGTAGATCCAGTCTTTGGAGCCATCTATCGGAAAAACTCTTGAAGTTTTGCCAAAGGGACTTATTGTTCAGAATCAATTGAACTACAACATATCATCAAATTTGGCAGGCCACCAATTTACCTATAAAACGTGCGGTGTCCTTTTATTCGAAAATGTATTATGCCGAATATAATAATTTGTAACGGTTTCTTGTCGGGTAGCTGGTTCGTAGATTAATCAGGGTCCAAATTAGTTAATAAGACAGCCCAATGAAAATATAAACAATTTATTTACTTCTCCAAACAGGTAATGTGTGGCAGTGTTACATAACATACAGGTACAGGTTATATGTCCGTATCTTTTACGGTTCTTAGGACATTTTCTATTATTTAAGAGAAAGAGAGTGTAACGATTGCGATGCGACGCTTGTTGTTGCTACGGGAGTGGCATCGGGCGTCGGGTGAATATCGTCGACTCAAGAAGTTTCCCAGTTCAACGCGCTGTAGGAGGTCTCCAGGTCAGGCTCATTCGCTCTGGTTTTGGCGGCGAAACGGCGCCGTGGAATGACTAACGACTCGAGGGGTCCCAGTTCAATACGCTGTAGGATACCCAGGGTCAGATTGCATTCCTTCCGTCGTGTTTGCGTCGGGAGATGCACAAAACTGCAATATGTCCAGCTCAGCACGCTGTAGACAGATTCGCAGATTTATCCACTCTCTGAATTATGTTGATTTGTGGCCGGCTTTTATATCCGAGAATCCTCGCTTACTGGTGACGTAGAACTGCGTATAGTTTAGTGTCGTGTGCAAATCCATGCCTCTAGACGGGAGATGGGCAGGTTTGCGGGCCGTGTGCACATTGGTGTCGTGTGTAAATCCGGAATCTTAGTAATGGAGCAGGAATTTAAAGAATGCTTCATTACAAATTTTTACTAAACATTTGTTCCAAATTGTACAAATATTAACCAAACAAATATTTTTAAAGGCGCTTTATTCTGAAATATAACATTTTGTTACAAGCTTTTATTTAACTTGTTTGATTGTATGTTAGGATGTTTAGTTCAAATCTTGTGATTAGTTCAAATATTGCAAGTCAATTTTGAACCACATAACTGTCCAAATGAGCTGAAATTTTGCTTAAACCTGTAGTTGTAGTTGTGATAACAATACAATATTATGGAATCCAACAATAATATAACAGAACCCCTTTGAGTTTGGGCTCGTTGAATTTGTCTCGATGAGTACTCTGGTCCTAGGTGGTATTCAGAGTCTAATGATGGAGCCGGAAGTAAAATTAAATGTAAAAAAAATCTTTTTAAAAACCCCTCGTCTCTAGATGATGCCAATATGGTTGCCGAAACGCGCGTTGATTAATAGTATTCAAGTGTTTTGGTGTTTGTGGCAACTACTTCAGAGGTAGTAAATATAAAACATATAAGAAAAAAATGTACATCAACAGTGTTGTAACCTTTAATAAAATTCTACAAAATTCTGTACCGTATACTGGTAGTGTTTCATTAGCCAAGATGGCATCATCTAGAGTTGATTAAATTAGCAGCATAGCAATTATTCCTGAAAATATTTTTCTTCGTATGAGGTTTCGAGGTATTTTCCTTTATAACCTACATCCTAAATATGAGCTAAATTTTATATGAAGCTTATTTTAAAAATCTCACCCTCTTCTTTTTAGTTTAGTTGTGTAAAAAGAGAAACTGCGAAGAAAGTTGTTCTGTTGTGAAGAAACCCAATTGCTACCTACCAACAGAGAAACATGCGTTTTTTTCGAAAAAAATAGTTGCTCCTAATGACTTACGCATGAGCTTCTCTGACCCATTTTAGGAGTTTTATATTTTTCCCTTTTTGTAACCATGTGTTCCTAATTTTGAATTTCTATTTAAATTGAAAATATTATAAATTCTGATTACCGTAACAGTATGTACCAAACAGAAGGCGTATAGACATGTTTTCACGTCAAAAATAACTAGTTGCAAGATAACTTTAACTAAATTTTCCTCGTGTATTCAATTGTTTCAAAATGTTCTTTTTACAGTGAATATTATTTTACTGACACATTTTTCAGGTTACTCTCGTAATTGAGCATTGAGGTCTTTGAAGGAAGGAATTAGTTCTGCGATTTTCTTCTTGAGCTTCTCGATGTATAACGTCGCGCTTGGCTAGTTATTTTTAGTTTCTTTTTGTTGAGTTACCATTTCTCAATATTCCTGCATTTCCAGTCTAAATTTTCAAAAATTCCATATTAGAGTACAAGTTAGACTAGATTTAAGGTGGGCGCAACAATTTGTCCTATAGCTCTGAACCCATTCAAAAAATTTTTTGATGGGCTTTTAGAGACAACTTTATATAATGGTACTAGGCTAGTGAAAACTAAAGGAAAATTTTTTTTTGTGCGAAAATCAAAAATATAATTTTTTTGTTGATTTCAATAGTCTGGTTCCATTTTATAAAGTTTTCTTGAAAAGCTTATCAAAGAGTTTTTTCAATTGGTTCAGGGATATAGGAGAAATTGTCGAATTACGAAATCATTTCCTTAAGCACGGCACCGCCACCCTTAACTCTTTCAGCACCAAGTCACTCTTTATAGAGTGCAATATAATACCAGATTAGGTGAAAAAAAAAAAATTTTCTTTTTTGTTTTTGTAAGTACTTTTCATTGCCCCACTATGATAAAGGACTCATTTTTGTAAAAAAATAAAATAAAATAAATCCAGAGGCGTAGCTACAAGGGTCCAAAAAGTGTATTTTTTACTTTATTTATTTTGAAAAAAAATATTTTTTGTTTGTATTGTACTTTTTATTGTTCCACAATGCTCGCTTTCTTCTACCAAAAACAATTTTGTAGGCGAGCTGTAAGGGTAAAAAAGACAGTGGCGTAGAATTATAGTCGATATAAATGTCAACTTTTATTTGAAATACAAAAATTTTACCGCTATTTTTTTTATGATAACCCATGCTTAAAACAACACCTACAAAACTATTCCAGTATTATATGAGAAGCTTAATATTTGTTGCCACATATGGCAACTTGGTATATAAACGCCATATGAATTTGTTGCCATCTGCGGCAACATGGGGCTGAAGGTGTTAACGAGCCTCATATGGATCATAAATTCAAGTAGGCACTTAAGTGCTTAAATATGGCGAAGTTTGGAGCATTGTGTTGCATCATATTTACTTAAAAAAAGCATTACAAACTGACAATTGTTAATAATATGTCAATTGTGTCCACCTAGTGCAATTCACAATGATAATTCCGTGAAGTATTTTGTGGTTAATTATGAAGTTGTGACAACTGCAGAAATATGAATATTTGCAATTTTATGCATCTTCAAATGAAAAACTGCGTAATTGATCATAGACGCAAATTAGAATAATTTATACACATTACAATAATTACTATTCCACTTATCGCCATAATTTATTTATTTATCAAGTTCCTTTACTTAGAATGCCTGTACGCAAAATTCGATAAAAAATAGGTACGATATAATGGCCTGTAATTTGTTTGTCGTAAGATACCTCTTAATTTATTAAATAACGATTAATTGATTCATTCACGGTTAACATATAGAGCGCTAATTGATAAATACTTAATAATATTTACGTGTTTTACTCAAGAAACAATTAAGCAGATGAAATAATAGTAATAGTATAGCTGATTATTTATTCATCAATCATTTGTTATTATGTTTAATATAGTTATTAAGGTATCAAGGGTGTAATAAAGATAATAACGCACCGAGGTCGGCAGTGTACTTCCCGAGGGCCTCTGGCCCGAGGGAATGTATTTCGACCGAGGGGGTCATTATCCTATAACACCCGTGGTGCCTTCAACGTTTAATGTCCTACAAGTCTGTTATTTAATTCGAATTGTTTTTTGACATTTACGATTTATTAATTTGACATATATTATGTTCAGAACGATTTGATTTAAAAGAGAGTAAAAATCAAAATTGTTTGTAAACGCCGCCGTTGCATAGCAACGCATTTTGGTTGTCAATAACGCTATAATAATTTACTTGTTTTGGGTTGTGTTATAATTTTATAATGCCCTAGGGCGTTATAGATATTCATAACGCCCTAGGGCGTTATTTTTTTATTTAATGTATCTCAAAATGGTAGTTATTGTAAAATAACAGACTTGTAAGACATTAATAAATTGTCAGCCTTATGTTTTCTGTCTTTGATCATGTTACAACATAGTAGAGAAACCGAAATAAAACAACTCGTCAATTAACGATTTTCGTCGGAATGAGCTGGGTTATCAAGACAGCAAGCCAAAACATATTCAATAAGGTATCATATCCCTTCTGCTGCGCTCTTATTACTTCCACATCCAGTGGAAGTATAGTAACGACAAAAAATGTTTTTAAATTTTTAAAAATTTTCATTGTTCAAATAGGCTTAAAATGTCATGAAACGTCGAGATTTTAAGTTTGAGCAAATAAAAATAATTTTCTGTCTGTCTGTCTGCCTGACTATTTCCCGGACTCATTTGCGGCTGGTAAATCGAACATTACAGTGCCTGATACCGTAATGTGTTACCTGCGAACATTACAGTATCGGATACTGTAATGTGTTACCTAGCAACACTATCATATTATTTGTTTCCATTGACAAAACAATCCACATTCTTTTTGCTATCTGATAATTTTGTTGGGATTAATTTTCCCGTTGCTTCCACAGATTTATTTAAAATCTCCTCCGAAATCTCCATAATATCCTACAAAACAATGCAAAAATTATGGTTTATTTATTTAACAATGACAAGCTAAAGACAATCATAATTAGCTATAGAAAACTGGCTATAAAATCGTTAAGGTGATGCGATTGTTAGATTACGAACTAATATTTTTTAAATTTCGATAATTATAACTTTTATTCATTTTAAAAAGATTATAAAGACAGTATGAAATAAAATATTATACTATACACGTCCGGTAGGTCTCATTACAGTACTCGTTTCTATTCCGGACTCGGCTCCTGTGTCGCCTCGTCCGTAAAACAACTCGTACTGTAATAAGTGACCTACCGGTCTTATAACGTAAAATACTATAACGAGATCTGGAACTAGATTATATTTTCATCTTATTCCATCGAAGGGTTGGGAGGTAAATTGGGGTAAATTTGGGGTAAATGGGTAAATCAAGCAGGTAAGAGTCCATAAAATTGGTATTTAGTATATACAAGAGAAGCTAAGGTCTCAAAAAAATTTTTGGCATTAGCCACCCTCATTATCACCCCCACCCCCTTATTAAAGGGGATGAAAAAAATTGTAATTTAGTGTATGTACAAGAACCAGAAACCTCAAAATATTTTTTTACTTCATCTACCCCCACTGCTACCCCACTACAGATGTGGGGTATCATTTTATGGGTTTTTGTGGTAGAGGATTTCAAATATTATATTATTAAAGTTCCATGAAAAATTATTTCCACATACAAAGTTTTTTCGTTGTGACTTGGAAAGAGAATCTGGATGTGGAAGTAGTGATTCCTTGGGCAGCGGTTTTGTGTAAAGTACGCAGTTATGACGTCATCAATATGGTGTCCGAAAGTTTATAAGACTAAATATTTAGTTTAAATTTTAAATATTTCAGAAACTATAATGACACTTACGCCAATAATGGTACCATTCAAAATTAAAGGTTATGAATTACGTTTTCAAACGTTTTTTTATTTGTTTCTGTAGCACAGAAAACAAAGATGTGGCCAGAACAGTGCCCAAGTAGCACAAGTAGTTGTATTTTGGTCATCATCATGTTACAGTAGCTAAAAATTATGGCTAGCTGGTTATAGTGGCGATTATTAAAACTGAATAATTACGTTCTGAAGACGAAAATGGGGAATCATATCTTGGTCATCAAAATGCAACTGGAGCCAAATGGCCATAACCCATAACTTATGCGCAACTCATTTGGCTCTATTTTTGTAGCTGCATTATTACCTACTAGTTATGAAATGGCTCTTACTTACTTACTCTCTACTTCTACTCTCTACTTCTACTCTCTATTTCATCGTGGCTAAACCATGACTTTTAGGCCTAAAATAAAACAAGAACACTATTATGGCCATCTTTTGGCTTTAAGCAGGTATTGTTAGATAAATAGATGTCCATCATACTTATAGTTTGTTCATTTTTAAAATTATATGAACATCATATATGGTCAATCAAGAGGGTTAAATTTTATCAATGTACGAATTTTTTCTGTAAACTTATATAAAATACTCATAAAAACAAAGGGGCCTCGAGAAATCTCTAAATTTTAGGTATAATTAAATTAATTTGAAATATATACATATAAACATTTTGTAATTTCAAGAAGCACAATCGATGGTATGGTTATTAAAACTTATTAAAATATCGAATTAGTAAATCAAAACGTTATTTTATAGGTATAATTAATGAACGTAATGGCAGTCATTCAAGTTCTTCTTGATTGATAGAAAACATGGCGGCAAGTTGTCATCATTTGGCATATGCTTTCGCTAATGATGCTAGAAGTAAGCCAGAATATGACTGTAAAAGGTCTAATAAACTTTTTTCGCCAAATGGCAAATTTAACCGATCATAATTATTGACCAAAAAATTACCGGAAAATTGGTTGAAGTGGTTAGCGAGTTTTCGCATAAAAATACGGCCAAACTATGAAAGACATAACCTCTCTTTTTTACGTTTCTTTTTAATGCCTTGTGTAGAACGTGTTATTTTGTATTTTGACCTTTGTTTCTTCAACGTTTTTACATTTCCTTTTTCCAACCAAAGTAAAATTTGTTACTAAAGTTTCTGAAAATGTATTGCGTAGACGAAATCCTCGAGGAGCAAATTTGTCTTAGTGCAGTTCTTTCAAGTTGGGTAGGTAGTAAATAGCCAACTGTATTGGTCAGATACAAAAGCATACATACATTTTTGACTAATCCGCAATCAGAACCAGACACGAAATACTCCCAGCAACCGTGTACAATAAAAAGGAATAATAGTAAAATGTTAATGATGGCTAGAGCCATAGAAAATGGAATGTGGAATGTCAGTATTCTTGGACACTGATGCAGAAGAGAGGTTGACACTTTCACTTTAATAATCCAAATATTTATACCTAACCTATTAATGCATAAGCTTTTGTAGACACAAACGTCAATGAAAACGCCCCGTGAAAAGTGTTATACCGCTATATAAGTACATACTCTTTGAACTTACTTTTAGGCGACATTATAGACAACTCTGCCTATATTTTCTTTTGCATTTCATTCTTATTTTTTTGTTAAAACTTATTTGTGTATGGATAAAGTTTTCAACATTATTAATACTTATTTTTAGGTTATATTTTTATCTTGCCGTTTGGCCTCAATTTAGATTTTAATGTGTACAAATTTACATCTAAAATAGTCATTTAATAAGGATATAATTTCATTATTGTTTCAGTCATGATTCGGTAATAACAGCTAAGAAAACCGCCAGAATAAAGCCTAGTTAATATAGTCATGTTTAGGCTAATTTCTTAGTAATAGTTTTGATAAAAACACTATATTAATAACAAAAACCATGTCAATTTTATAGCTAGATTGGCAGTATTAGGACTTAACATTATTGCTATTTAATTACTTGCTCATACATGACCAGTATATAGCTAAAAAGAGATCATCATGACTATTTAGTTTTTAAATTTTATGCTAAACTACGACTAAAATAAGATGACCAAAATATAACTAAACAAAATCCGTTGAAACGTTTTAGTGGCTGCATTTTGGTTATCTCAGCTGAATAGCATATTTGTGTTACTTGGATGTGTGTCTTCCCATTTTTTTTAATACAAATGTCGCCACTGTTACTATAAATTGCCAGTAATTTAAAGAATTATTCTCAAATACTGGTTTTTGTTAATATAAAGAATGAACTACATGCTGCATTTTTTCTTCACCTTTAAAACACTTGGTTTAGAAAAAAATTTTTTTTTTCTGTGGGATTAACAGTTTCGGAAACATGGAAGTTTAATGATGGCGTTCAAACGTTTATAAGACGAAGTATTTAGATTAAAGGATAAATATCTAAAGAACAAAGAAATTATGCTCGAAACAATGAGTATTAACATTTTTTAATAAAAGTGACACCATTTTGTTACTCTAATTAGCCAGTAATTAAGGAAACAACTCCCACATACTGTTTTTCGTTAATATATAGCATTACCTAGATGCTCCTTTTTGCACATTAAAAGCACTTCATTTAAACCAAATTCCATCCGCCATATTTTAACAGCAATTTTGAATTTATAATTTCGATTTCAGATTAGTAATCCAAGTCATACGTATCAAAAATAAATCATTATTAATATTAATAAATCCCCCTAGGGGGGTTGTTTAATTGTTATAATATATATTTACTTCCACATCCAGTGGAAGTATAGTAACGACAAAAATTTTGAAAATTTTTATTGTTCAAATAGGCTTAGAATGTCATGAAACGTCGAGATTTTAAGTTTAAGAGAAAAAAAAATTTTGTCGGTCTGTCGGCCGGTTTGTCTGTAACTTTTCTTGTGCGCACGATTAATCTGGAACCGTTTAAGATATTGACTTGAAATTCGGTACACGTATATACTTTAACGGGATCTGGAACTAGATTATATTTTCATCTTATTTCGTCGAAGGGTTGGGGGTAAATTGGGGTAAATGGGGGGTAAAGAGGTAAATCAAGCAGGTAAGAGTCCATAAAATTGGCATTTAGTATATACAAGAGAAGCTAATGTCTCAAAAAAAATTTTTGCATAACCACCCCCACCCATTATTTAAGGGGATGAAAAAAATTGTGATTTAGTGTGTGTACAAGAACCAAAAACCTCAAAATATTTTTTTACTTCGCCTACCCCCACTACCACCCCCTATCACCACTCCCACCCCAGTACCGATGAGGGATATCGTTTTATGGGTTTTCGGGGTAGACGATTTCAAATATTACACTTTTAAAGTGCCATAAGGAATTATTTCCACAATTAAAGTTTTTTCGATGTGAGTGACTTGGATAGAAAATCTGGATGTGAAAGTAGTGATTTCTTGGGCAGTGATTTTTTTAATTATTCAGGTGTTTTAAATTTTGGACAACCGTATTGGATCTGATATCTTAAATTTTTAATTATTGAATTTAAATTCGAAATCACCAACCTCAAAAATTTATAGAGTGATACTTTTCCCTAATTTATTTTAATTTATTAAATTGTAAAAGCTGCTTTAATTGTAGATTGTAGATGTAGATTGTAGAAATGGCCGACTCGGTGGGCAGATGTTCCTAACATAGCGGGAGGGGGTCAATGGGTACACCAACGACAGCGGTCAGGTCGTATTGTAATAGGTTTGTTGATGTAATTGGCGAGTATGGCCGCTTTCATACGAGGCAACTAGTGGCGGCAATCAGTGGACACCACTAGTGGCTCTTTGCTGGCGATACGGTCAACTTGCAGGCAACTAGTTGCCCCCCCCCCCCTCTCTTTTACGACTGATTTCTTCGCCAAGGATAGAGGAAAATGTACTTGGGCAATTGAAGAGATGGTCTCGAATTCTTATTTTGCTAATCAAGAAGAAAAAGGGAAGGTAAAGACAAATGCAAGTGCATCTTATGCTATCAACAAGAGTGGATAAAGGTCTATATTTTACTTTATTTAACGATTTCTGTTTGTGTTTGTTAAGACCTCTGTATTCACTTTATAGTCATAAAACGACGTCTATTCACCATGTCTTGCAAAACAATATTGATAATATTTTGATTTTAATAATATAAAATTTACTAAATGTGGAAGCAACAAGTTGAAACGTGTGAACGCTTGCATTTAAAACAATACCCAAACTACGGTGGCGGCCATAGTGATCATCAGCCACCAGTTGCGAGAGTGAGCAACTATCCGCCACTGATATCAGTTGTCGCCACTGCAGTTGCCACGCGTGAAAGCGCTCATTTACGATAATGCTTTACTAGAACTGGCAGCCACTGGTTGCCGCCACTAGTAGCCTCGTATGAAAGCGGCCTAACAGAGATTATTAAACTTACTGGACACTAAAATTTTAAACTATTAATCATAGAAAAAACGACTTTATTCTGAAAACACTGATTTTACCACGATTTATGACAAGGTGACTAAAGTAGCCCTCTCGACAGTCTCGAGGTTAAAAACTTGGGTTTTTAAAGAAGACCTTACAATACTAAGAAAAAAGTTCCCTTATATTTGATGTATTTTCAGATCCTACAAATAGACATATTGACTGGGGTAAATGTGTTACAAAGAGATCTGGAACTAGACCATATTTTCATCTTATTATGTTGTAGGGTTGGGGGTAAATAGGTAAAGCAAGCAAACAAGAGTACATAAAATTGGGATTCAGTGTATGTACGAGATGTCAAGGTCTCAATATTTTTGTTGGCATCAGTCATCCCCACTGCCATCCCCACTCTATTATTAAAGGAGGCAAAAAAATTAAATTGTGATTTAGTTTGTGTAGAACAACCAAAGGTCTGAAAATTTCACTATCGATGTAGCATATCGTTTTTTATCGTATTATGGGTTTTTGGAGTAGACGATGATTTTAAAGTTCTATGAACAATTATTTCCACATAGTGCACAGTGAGCCAGAATCCGAAAAAGCTGGCCAAAAGTCCAAAATTCGACAGAGGTTTAATTGCATTCAAAGTAATATTTTTGTAGTCAGAAATGTTCAGTTCATTACGTACCGCAAATTCCAACCGTATTGTTGCCCATTTTTACCTGATACACCCTAAGAAACAACGTTCTGTAAGCGTACAGTTGTGAATAGTTGCTTGCCACATTCGAACGTACTATTCGATATTCCTGTAATTTGTGTAATTTCAACAAAAACGTAGTAAAATTTTAGGAAGATAATCTATAGTATATGTAATGCTATAAGTATACTATAAGTAAGTATTTTGTTTTTCATACATTTATTGCTTGTGAAATGTGATATATTCGGTCATAAAATTGTGTTAAACGGGATTCTACAAAGATAAAGAAATAAAAATTAATGGGTACCTTTTGTTTGAGCTACAAAAAAAGCGCAACGCATTCCAAGCATGATTCTTTTACTGGTCGATTTCTTATAGTTTTTCAAATTATAGTACAAAATTTAGAACCCGATTCAACCCGGTTTGGAAGTAATGAGTAATAATTTGATCAAGTATAAGGTCTTAAATTGAAAATATACGTATGACGTGACGACGGGCCCTCGCTCGGTAACTGCTTCGAATTACTATTTTAATTAAAAATGTAAAAAAATGTAAAAATTGGCTGCCTCTAGGAGCCACTATTATTTTTGTGATCGTTTTTCTGACACGGTGCAAAATACAGCGACGCGTAAACTTTGGTTTATAGTGTTGTTTTAGCATAAAAATTCCATTTAAACGTAACAATTTATAATATTTATGTGTTATAAACAATTTTTGAAAAAATTAAAGCATTTTTTTATGTCAAAAATAATAATTGAAAAATTATTTATTTTTTGGTTGGAATTTATAAAATGCCTAAAAGTATGTAAAATTGAATTTAAATCAATTAGTTAAATTTTAAATTAATTTTTTAAATTTGAATTGAAATTCGTAATCAGCGACCTCGAAGACCCCCGAATACCAATTTTCAATGAAAATGATTGACTTTTCGCAAATGTTTGTCGCCATATTGGAGCCGCCATTTTGTTCTTGGAGAAACTATTATCAAATTCGTAATCAGCGACCTCGGAAACCCCCGAATACCAATTTCCAATTGAAATGACTAACTTTTCTTAAACGTTTGTCGCCATATTGGAGCTGCCATTTTGTTCTTGAATCAGCGACCTTAAAAACCCCCAAGTGAAAATTTTCAAAACCATTACTCCATTTTTCGACTTTTGGCCAGCTTTTTCGGATTCTGGCCCACTGTGTAGTGGAGTGAATTTTTAATCAACATTTCATTGGTCGTAAGAGGCTTGGATCGGAAATCTGGATGTGTAAGCAGTGATTCTAGTCGGAGAGCAGCCAATCTGTAGGAAGCATTTTAAAAGTAGTCTATACAACTCGCGAACACCCACCTAAAAAACAGATGATATTATGTAAAATGACCTTCTAGATTTGATTTTTGAGTTCGCCCGTTAATTTTAGATTGCCAAATCGGTCAATTCGCAAATTTTTTGAAAAATTTTAAAATTATGTGTTAATTTTTGTTTTGCACATAACACATCATATCTTTTTTATTTTAATTCCGATTTAGACCAATATTTTACACATTATCCCTCCAATATTCTTGGACAGGCTGACGGCAAAGAATATAGTGTAACTAATAATATAGTGCCTAAAAAAAATATAATTACCCTCTATTGTCGCGGTTTTTTAAAATTTGCATTGAAAAATACCCGATGGAGGAAACTTTTTTATTTTTAAAGAGAGAGTTATAGTATAAACGAGAAAAATGTTCCATATACTTTAAACAAACTTTTTTATAAAGAGATTTTTTTGAAATTCGGCTCATGTAACGAGATGACGCTGTTGAATGCGGCCGCGCAACTCGTCCGCATTAATTTAAAGCATAACTTCTGTTAACGTCGCCCATCTGTGGTGTCGTTTAAGCGATCAAGTGAGTCTACGGATTATTTAGTTTCTATTTGCAATTAAATGTTATAAAATTATGTACATAATCTTGAAACATACACATTAAAAAATATATTTTCATTAATTATAACAGCAAGTGGGTACTAAAGATTACATTTTCCTTCGCATAAACAACTTATGTTACATTGCACGTTTGCTTTGCTACACTTGCAGCTTGTAGTACAGTTATATAATTTACATTTACAACATGGAGTTAACTCAATAAAATTGGGTTTTGGGCTTTTTGAAATCATCTTTGGAAATAAGATTTCCTCCTTTAGGTACCATCCAAAATCTAAAACATTTGGAATTCTGGGCTTAATTTGGTAGGCTGTCTTGTAAATAGCACATTGCAGAAATGTCCTTTTTACTTGTATTCTCTGTACTAGGATTTACAATTTCTGATTTTTTTTTATAAGCAGTTCGGGTATACGATCTTCTACATTGTGCATTTTAAACTGGATTTAGTGATAAAAATAAATTTTTCTGTTCTAAATATTGTTTTAGAGCCACAGAAATGTCATCGGATTTTGCATTTGATCGGTACATTTCTAAAACCGTAAATATCGCTCGCAGACAAAAAATTTTCATACCATTGTGTTAGTGAACGAATTCTGAAGAACTTTCGAAATGTCCGTCTGTCTGTCCGTCCGTCACGTTTCTTGTAAGCACGTTAACTGAAGAAAGAAAATTCCGATTGTACTGAAATTTGGACAGTAAATTAGTGTTAGCTAGAGAATTTGAACAAAATCGATCGGTAAATAAAAATGTTATTACTTAATGATTTAAATTTGAAAAAATTTTTTTTTATTTTTATGTTTTTGTAATTGAATTTAGAAATCTGGTGAAATTATATTTCATTTTAATATCTAAATATTTATATATTTTACAAATATACATTTCATAATGTAGGTAATATATAACCGTGAAAATATGATTTTAGCTCGTGTCTTATAATGTAAAAATTTACATTATATTACGTGTAAGGTGGTGTAGTTCTTTTGATTCGGAATCGAAACCCAAATGGGGTTTGGTATAGTTTTTTTTTACCAAGTCTTTTACCAACTAAGATCGTACTATAAAATTAAAAATGTCCAAAAGTAACATTATTTACAAAAAAACTGCGAAAAGTATCCTATTGAATGTATAACAATTATATAAAAATCCAGTAAACAGGCGAAGAGTACGTTTTTAGCTTGTTTCCTTTGATTTCCTATCCGAGTAATTATAATTTATTATGCCAAACTATGTGTTTATAACGCACTAAATATAAGGACTGAGACAAAAAGCACTTTCAACTTAACATAAATGGACACTGGAAAATAATAATCACCGGGCACGTGTCTGCGTTTAGCTCTAAATGCGATTGCGGCCGATTCATAGTAGCGCGCATTCGTTCGGACGCTGAAACAATTAATGAATATTTCGATAAGGGAGCAAAATTTCAAAAAAAACTTCTTATAAAAGATTTTATTTAGTTCATTCGAAACATTTTCTTCGGTTATAATAGGCACCTAACTTTAAAAATAAAAAAGATACCTCGATCGGACATTTTACTCTACAAATTTTAAAGATTTTGCGTCAAAGAAAAGTTGTTATTTTTTTTTTGCCAACTAATTATTTTTTAGGTAAAGTTTTTTACTTTCAACATATCAAAGAATAGTTAGAGAATATTATGTAAAAAAATTTAAAAATTCTGAAGTAAAATAAAAAATATATGACGTGTTATATGAAAAACAAAAAATAACCCATAATTTTTATTTTTTTTAGAAAATTGCCAATTTGGTCATTTTGGCAATCTCAAATCAATGGGCGAATTCAAAAATCAAGTTTAGCAGGTTATTTTACATCAGATTACCTATTTTTTAGGTGGGTGTTCGCGAGTTGTATAGATGGAGTCGAATTCAGAGGGTCTGGTCTTCCACTATTCCTTAAGCAGTGGTTTTTCCGATATAAAATTAAACAAGTACTTCTATGCAAAAAGATAATTTTATATCTAATTATTGTCCATAAATTTTTACACGCAATAAAACGTAATTTTTAATTATATTTAACAAGTAATAAATAACAAAGTGTTACTTTTTATTATATTATTTCAGTTAAGACGTGTATAAATGGTATTTTTTCAGGAAGATACAGCCGTAAATATGTGTCTAATATAATGATAATTCATTTATTGTTGGAAATTTTACCCACAGGTCCGTAAATATTACTAAATATTATGCACCTTGAACTGTCAGGACAAGAATGCAGTTTGGGAAACCGAGACCTGTAGGATCAAATTTCTTAACCATTCGATACCTGAAAATTCGCTTACTGTTCGCGGTTAGTAAATTGTTTGCAACACCTGTGAGAATCAAAGAAAAGTAGTAAGTAAATAATGAGCTAAAATTAAATTATTGATAACGACCTGTCAGAATCGTATTTATATATTTTATTTACGATCGACATATAAAGTAGGCTTTTTTACTAGCATTTTGAAAGGGCAAAGTTGACATTTTCCAAGCAGCTGTGGATAATGTCACTTCGGCTCACACGTCTTTCATGGCAACGTGCATAATATTATATTATTCAATGAGCTATTATTTACGAGGGTGAAATTTAAGTAAATATCCAATTTTTAAAAACCCCCAATCAATGTATCTAATCATACCAGCTACCATAATTGTCTGCACATTTTCAATTTTACTTCAATCGGACCATTTCTAGAG
Organism: Rutpela maculata; assembly: GCA_936432065.2. Taxonomy (NCBI): domain Eukaryota; kingdom Metazoa; phylum Arthropoda; class Insecta; order Coleoptera; family Cerambycidae; genus Rutpela; species Rutpela maculata. The sequence goes on along the minus strand of OW386286.2, from coordinate 229,539,346 downwards.
AAGTTCAACGTGGCGAATTCAAGATGGACACCAAGCATCAAAATCTAATATTGCCTATAACCTTCTCGACAAAATACTCTTTCAATTAAAAAAAATTACAACAAAATCGGATCACCCGTTGAACAGATATGAAGCCACAGTCCGGCAGACAGACAAACATACAAACATACGCGTCAAACTTATAACACGCCTCTTTTGGGGTCGTGGGTTAAAAATGAAATATAGTGGAAAACTGTGCGCAGCAATAATTATTCTGTTAACGTCTCTTATACACAAGCCGTGAAAGCTATCCGTGAAACCGTGATAGGACAAACTGCAGAAAATTTACACGCTTCATCATCTTGTTCATATATTGAAGATCCATCTACATCTACGTTTTTGTGCCGCCGCGCCGCGTCGCGCCGACACAACTGAGGTATTGGGCGGCACAAACTCATTCACTAGTCGCCTACTGTATCCATTATTTTATGCTGTATAAAGACATCCATTTTGCAAATCGGAGTTCAGGTAAATAAGCAAACTAGATAAAATTTAAAAAAAAATAACTCTGAACAAGTAATAATTTTGGTTTCAAGTTGATTCATTGTTTAATTTTTTGGCACCTCCGGCGCCCCTTGTATTATGGCGCCCGGGGAGGTCGCCTCGCTCGCCCTGCCTCCTGCCTTAGAACCGACACTGGTTTCATCGATAAATCAACTGAATTATCAAAGCACTATTTAAAACAGTTTGTATTTTCGGAAATATCCAATTTTATGATACATATGTTACATGCATGACCATGTTATGGTTTTTAAAATAAATATAACTTTATACATATCTATATTTTGATGTATAGAAACCTGTTTTCCACGTAAAAACCTGTTTTCTTTCGTGCTGAACGAACTGATTGCAATCAATAAACAGCCAATCAAATCGAGGAATTTTTGAAATCTTCGATCTCTATTGGTTGCTTACTGATCGTGTTCAGTTTGTTCAGCACGAAAGAAAATAGCTAAAATAAGTACACTAAGGGAATAATAGTCTGAGCACAAATAAACACTAACAATCGAATAAAGTAACCTGTTGGTTCATGTAAGATCTAATCCCCTATTATGTATGAAATAGCCACCAAAACGAGACTTGTTAGGTTGTAGATAATCCCCAATATAGTGCAGGCAAATCCAGTTTTGAGTATAAACTATCTGGGGACAGCTATTTCTTTATCGAAATGGATAGCTCTATTCATGTAGAATGGGGATATATATGTCACAAAAAATCCCAATGTGAGCTAAAGCCACCATTTAGAAAAAATGGCCGCCAGAACTGTTTCTTTTAGAAGGACATGTCTCAGTAACCATTGTTCCGATTTTAGATTTCTTTTTTTTGTTCTCTTCCCCTCTTCATGTACAATCGAAAGTGTTATTACATCTTTGGGTATAAAATAGAAGATAACTGAAGAAAATAAGACTTGAGTTCTTGGACATATACAAGGTGTCCAGTTAGTGCCTCCTAGGAAGATTGTGTAAAAACGGGTAACTTTATAAAAAAACTTTTTTAACAAAACTTCCAATGTTTCATCTCTACTATAACGTGAAATTATTTTCAATTATACAAGGTGTCACAAAAAAGAGTTACACGAGAATGTATAATTTTGTTAATGGAATATCCTCTAATTTTTTAGCGTCAGTTAAGCCTCTAAGGGTCCTGAATTACGCTTTAAAATTTTTTGCCAATCAGATGCAGCGTTGCCAAGTTATAATTTTTTTCCTGTTTTTCTGGCAAATTACAAACATTTTTTTGACTACCATATCTCCGCGATTTATTAATTGTTTTTTCTAAAAATGTAAGGTGTTATTCAATAATGATGCATTTACTGAAAAACATTTTTGAAATAAATTATTATTATACCGGGTGTCCAAAATATTTGTTTACATTTCTTGTTATTTAATTATTATTTTTCTCGAATTTTTTAAATGGAATGCCTATATTTTTTTACATAGATGAATAAAGCATAAAATTCCCCACATTCTAATATTATACACTTAATTTTTATTTCAAATCGTTTTTGAGATATGATTATTTCAAATAAGTTTTGCGTAAATTGAGGTGATTTTTATTTTAACATTAAAATCTAGTATGGCTTTGGCCTTTTGTTTTGCGTTTGTTTTTCACTCTATGGCATTTCTCTAATGTGTTTAAGATTATCGTGATTAAGTTGAATTAATATTGTTAATATTTAAAAATACGAATTATAATTATTGTCAATAGGATTTAATACCTATGGTAAATGTTATGTTATTGGTGAATGTAATGGAAATTGTTTATTGGCATCAAGAATGTATGGTAAAAAATATCCCTATAGAAGATATCCTAATGTGAGGTCTCTAGAAAATTTGAAAGAACGTTTTGAACGTACTGGAAATTTTGCATATGAAAAGAAGGCGAGACGACGAAATGTATTGTAATGAAGAAAATGAGTTGGCTATAACTTTAGCCGTAATCGAAAATCCTACGGCAAGTGTTTGTGAGTTAAGTAGGGATTTAGAGGTCAGTGAATCTAGTGTTTCCCTATGTCTTCGTAAAAATAAGTTTCACCCCTATCGAGCTCAGCTGCATCAAGACTTTTGGGATGTGGATCTAAATCGTAGATTAAATTTTTGCCAGTGGGCTCAAAACCAAATTGGAGAAAATGAAGTATTTTTCAAATTTGTATTGTTCACGGATGAATCAACGTTTCATCGCAACGGATTTGTGAATAGGCCCAATTTCCATTATTATGCCAGAGAAAACCCTCATGTTGCACAGAAAAATCAGAAACAAAGTTTAAATGTAAGGGGAGGAATTGTACATGATTATGTTATTCATCCTCGCTTTTTTGAGGGAAATGTGAATGGAGCAGTCTTCTTAGATTTTACGCAAAATAAGTTTCCACAAATAATCGAACATATTCCTGATTACATTACAAATAATGTGTGATTACAACTTGAAGGTGTACCACCACATTTTAGTAGAAATGTTCGTCAGGCCATTAGTAATCAGTTTCCTGAAAGGTGGATAGGAAGAGGAGGTCCAATATTTTAATAAACTGTTAAATAATATCTAATTTATCATTCTATTAAATTATGTTAGGTCTCATTACATGGCCGCCTAAGTCACCCGACCTGACTTCAGTGGGTTTTTTTCTTTGGAGATTTGTGAAGTCAGACGTTTATAAAGTGGAACCAACGACTCGAGAAGATATGATGGAAAGGATTCGTCGGTGTTTCAATCGTATAAATGTTGATATGTTACACTGTGTAAGACGCTCATTTATCAAAAGACCTCAGTGTTACCTGAATCAAAATGGTGGACATTTTGAGCAGTTGTTAGGTTAGTTTCAATATCGTGAAAAAAAAAATTATTGTTCAAGAACCGTCCATAAAAGAAAGTGTACGATATCAAAATGTGAGAAATTGTAAGCGTTACTCATCCGTTTAAAAATTATAGGCATTCCATTTAAAAAAAATTGAAAAAAATGTAAAGCAAAATATAGATTTTAATGCTAAAATAAAGAGCACCTTAATTTACGCAAAAATTATTTGATATAATCATGTCTCAAAAACGTTTGAAATAGAAATAAAGAGATATTAAAATGTGAGGAAATGTATGTTTTATTCATTCATGTAAAAAATTATACCTAGGCTTTCCATTTAAAAAAATGAGAAAAATAATAATTAAATATCAAGAAATGTACGCAAATATTTCGGACATCCGATATACTGAAGATTTATTTCAAAAATGTTTTTCAGTAAATACATCATTATCAAACAACATCCCACATTTTTAGAAATAACGATTAATAAATCGCGGAGATATGCCAGTCAAAAATGTTTGTAAACTGCCCAAAAAAAAAAAACACGAAAAAATAACTTGGCGAAATTTTTTTGGGTGTAATACAGGGCTCTTGGAGGCTTAACTGGCGTTAAGGAAATATAGGCTGTTCTATTTAAAAAAATTATACTTTCTTGTGTGACTCGTTTTTGTGACACTTTGTAAAATTGAAAATAATTTTAAGTTGTAGTAGAGACGAAACATTGAAAGTTTTGGTAAGAAAGTTTTTTATAAAGTTAGCCGTTTTGCACAATCTTCCGAGAGAACACTGACTGGACACCCTTTATACCTTATTATACATTATTAAAAATGAATACAATTTTATATATAAATAACTATTACTCCGTTATTATTTGAGTTAGTAACATCGGCTAAAAAACAAATGAAAGCTAATTGTGTGCTCCAGAACTTTTATTAAAATTATTTTTTCAAAAATTGACTAGAAATTTCAGTACAAACGTCTCGAGTTTATAAAAGTTTAAATTTCTGTAATATTTAAATTATTTTTTAATTTCCTAAGTTTATCGTTTAATTTATCGTAAAATATGCAATCATACTTTCTGTAAAATGTGAAGTGAGGAATGGAACAAAAAAAAGAAATCTAAAATCGGAGCAACGGTTACTAAGATATATGATTTTAAAGAAAATGTCTCTGGCGGTCATTTTTTCTAAATGGCGGCTTTAGCTCACGTCGGGATTTTTTGCGACTTTATATACTTATCCTACATTAATAGAGCTATCCATTGAGATAAACAAATAACTGTCCCCAAATAGTTCACGCCAAACCCATTTTACACTGAGATTTGCCTGGTCTAATAGGTGAATTTAGAGATTTACGTAGAATTAACGAGATATTGAGTGTTAAGTAGATACATTAAAATAGGGGACCAATTGGTGTAACATAACGTAATTAGGTGAAATAATTACAATTATGTGAACAAATATTGGTAATATTAGACACTTATTACCTAATAGATTGCAAAAATAGCTTGTTTTTCGCTAATCTCTAAAGATGAAGTCAAAAATATTGGTGGAAATTAAGTTCTGACACCCATTAAGTACATTGCAAGGAAGTAGCCATATTTATTCGAAAATACGGAACACCGAAAACTCGCCATGAAAATTTAAACTTTTCTTTTTGGAAATAATTTAATTCATAAGTATTCATTGAACATATTGAGAATTATTGAATTATTATAAGCTTGAAAAAATATAATACCAAGTCAAAAATAGAAAATAAAAATTTTATATAGTTATAATCATTTTTTTTTCTTTATAATAATAGGTATTTTTAAAGGGCTTAGTAATATTTCAAGGTACAATGCCTAATTTCAATAGAAAGAAATCATTTTCTAGTTAATTCCCGCGTATATACAGTGCAAATTCAACAATAGTCAAGGATAAAAATATGTCTCATAAGTAGTTAATAAATAGTTATTATTATCAACCATTATATAGGCATATAGTTTTACCTTTTTGACGAAGCAGTTTTAAAGCAAGTATGACAGGTAGCAAATAAGTAATCCGCTACGTAGATTTAATGTATTTTCGACATAAAAAAAGATGTCTGGCAACCCAACCTAATAGATCCCATATCACCTATTCAGCTTGTTTTCCACGTCGAATCGACGTGTCAAAAAACACCATTTAGGTTGATTCGACGTCGAATTTATGTCCTATTTCACGTATCGAAATTGGTGGCGCCACCTGTTCGACATCGAATCGACGTCGAATAACACCTAAATTGTTAGCTGGGGACTGTCCTCATTATTCACTAGTGAATAAGGAAATCATTATTCACTAGAGGGAATAATGGCTAGCATTATCCTTGTAGAAACACATACATATTGAGTATATTATTTAATAGTCGTGAACAAACAAGTTTCGAAAACGAATCTTTTCACACAAGTGAAATGAACGAGCTAAAGGCGAGTTCCACAATTCGAATGAGTGTGAAAAGGTGTTTTCAAACGTGTTTACAATTTCTTTTTCGGCCGACCAGAAAGTACACCCTTTTTGGAGAAATTATTCGCCAAAAATTAACGTTTTTCCTTGCTAGACCGGAAAATGACATTAGAGATCAGCAAAGCTTTTCCGATCCCTGTTATTCTCGTTGCTATGGAAACGAATTTGTGTTAATTATTGAGGTATGTGTCAAATAGATAAATGCACTTAACTTTTACGAGTTTTCAAAAGTCAATTCACAAGTTATGGAAAATATGGATTCAGATTTTGAAGGGTTACAAGCAGAAATTGAAGTTGTATTATTATACAACTTCAATTTCTACTTGTAACCCTTCGGTCGTAAAAATATTTTATTTAATTAGTTATTATTGTTTGTCGTTGTATTGTTAGAAAATGTATTAAAAAAAATAATACAAAATTGATTTTGTATGACAGTGTCTGCTGAACAAAATATTGTACGTTATACGACCGAAAAACAGTGTTTTGCAGGTCTCTGTAAGCTTCCAGGACTCACCTGCGGTTCGCCCTGGAATCTGCTTGGGTCCACCTACAGAACACTTCTGTCCGATCTTGTAAATTACGTAAATTACAATTGTACGACTGCAAGGAAACAAATAATTTCATAAGTAAACAGATATTATTTATTTAAAAAACACTAAAAATTTAAATTTAATGTAAAATTGGAGCAATTAAACAAGTCGGTTGCTATGAACCTGATTGTAGGAGTAAATTATTAGATGATAATATAGTTTAAGTATGCATAATGTAAATATATAACTTCGATATTGTTAGTTTTCATGCACAAAAAGTAAATTTAAGTTTATTTAGTTGCTCGTTGTTTCCTGTATCTCATGAATATTTTGAGTTTTAAATTATGATAATAATTTTTGTAAATTATTCTTTAAGTTTTTCTGTTTATTTCTTCATGATAACAAGTGAAAGAGTATTTACATATAAGTAGTTGTACCATAGATGGCGTGTTAGACTGCTCTGACTTTTCAATTTGGTTATATATCTACACTTTTCAGTGCATCTAATTGAAAGTGTTAGAGGCGGTTGAAGCCTATTATACAGCCATTCACTTCCTAATAGTGGTAGACGCGTTTCGCCTTTACGCCTAGTGGTTACATTCGACAAGAAACTTATGAAATACTAGTTGTAGCTTATGCTTTGTCGCACCTTCTCTGTCATGTGGCACCGATGAGCCTGGAAAGTTAAAACGCGTCTGCGACTGTTGAGAATGGCTCTGTAATAGGGTTCAATCAGCTCTAACATTTATAGTAATAAGCATAATAATAAAGTTTTTTAAATGTTTTGCAATCACAGTTTGATCGTCCAGAGTACATGCACTTATAAACTCAAAACGGTAGCGGAAACAACGGAGCGCTGTACAAAAATAATCATGTGTTTTACAACAATAAAGCAATGCAGATAATTCTTTCACTAAAATTTGTTCCATTCTTTTATACAGATTTAATATCACAGAAGTTATCTAATCCTAAAATCACGGTCGCAAAAGGCTGGGGAAAGTTTACAAGAATTCGAAACTGCGATACGGAGACTGGCACACTTGGCATATCCGAGCGCACTAAGAGAATTTCAGGAACAATTAACCGTGGAGGGCGTTTTGGACGGCATAAGGGATGAAGAGGTCAGGTGAGTTCTTAGATTAATGCGACACCAAAGTAGTAGCAAAGCTTTGATCCGTGCCTTTGAAGTAGAGACTGTCTATAAGGACACCCCACGGTCAATAGTGCGAAGAGTCTCATTCGGACAAAAACAAACTGGAAACTATAGAGACTATACTAACACAGATGCACAAAATTTATAAATTCCTCAGGGAAGCATGACAAACAACAAAGTAGTGAAAAGCCAAGTGGTAGCATCCCATACTACCACTGTTATCAATAGTTTTAAAAATGCCCCGGTACTAAAATTTACACTGCACTATTCGGTACGCTTAGTTTAAACAATTCTTGTAGCATTTGTTAACACAATTTCGAAAATAATTGGGTAGCACCTGAATCCAGAAAGAATAAGCTTTCCATTGGTTAGAAAATCACTAAGAAATGTTAAAAAATAGGTCTGTAAATACAGTGGGAACATAAAATTAATCAAGTTTCAGTAATACAAAAGTTATCGAAAAATAAAACGCCTTTTTGCAATCACGGCCAGAAATGCGTCCTCCACATATAGGTCATTCCATAAAATGTACGTATTTTTTGAAAACTTTATCTTCTAGGGCACATCCTGTCATTTTAGGAGCCTTTTTCGAGAAGCTAAATTCTTGACTATAGCTAAACTCTGCCAAGACGATAATATAAATAAGGCAATTAAAATAAAATGAGATATTTTTTAAAATACGGATTATCAATAATAATTATTATTTAAATAATAAATTGCGTATATGAATTCCTGTCGATGATATAAATAAATTTAGGTAATGTGCCACATACAAGTTCCAGAATGAATTAGTAACACATCTACTTTCACTACTAAATGCCTATGGCAACAGGTAGATTTGCTATTGCTCATTGATATGATATATAGCACTTTAGGCTGCATCTCGAAAGACTAGCCGCAAAGGCCATATTAATTACAAAAGCAATTTTTTGTTCATGGTTTACTATTATTGCTATTCTCACCAATTTCAATATTAGTATCCTTCAATGAAAATGTTAGAAGACATTCAGATTTATTTTAGGAGCATTGAGAAATATTATTTACTCAGAATTAGGATACTTTAAAGTGGTAATTCCCTTATTTAGAGAATATTATTTAGGTATTATGCAAATCACAACTTACACACTTTTTATTTATTATGAAAATACCTACTTTCTGTATATTGTTGCCATAATCTGGGCATGCTAATATACTAGTTAGGTAAATACTTTAAAACACTCATTATTGGAGAACCAATCAAAACAACTACTCTCCTAGCTAATACTGACGAAGTATTGAATTACATGATAGGATTCTTAGCATTTTAAAGAAAAAATATTGAAAATATTTAAATGATTTATTTCTCTAAAAACAATTACATTTATAAATTACACATGAAATTCTTATTTTTTTTTTTATTACATTGTCCTTAATTATTTATATAGCGTGACCCGTAAGTAATGGATTTCTAACATTAAAATATTGAGATTTTGCTAAACATATTTTGGATTTGAAAAAGGAGCTGGCTGTTTGACCATGACCACCGCGACCCCTGTGGATCTATTGTGGCATTGCTTGTCTAATTTTACTTAGAGCTGCTTATCCAGATTTGTCTTTTATATCTGACTCCATAGCATAGACTCCTCTCTTCGCCCTTGGTTTCTCTTCGCCAAGTAGTTGGAACCTCAGTCTGGCTAGGCCTTCGCAATGGCACAACACATGTACTGAGGTTTCCTCTTCTTTTTGACAGAATCTGTATGTTGCATCCTCTGCCAGGCCCATTAGAATCACATGTCTATTAAGCCTACAATGTTCAGTTAGAAGACCTACCATTATCCTAAGAGCCTTTCTATTTTGGCGTAGTAGGCTGATGGTTCTTTAATTAACTTTTTGGCCTGTGTCTGACGTGGGAAATTCTTCCACCACTCTAGAGATTTATTTTGTACCGATTAATTAATGGATGTTCGTGTGCGTGGCTTAGCCACACCGCAAAAGGTTTCGGGTCCTACTAGGGCCTTAGATGAGCCTTCCCGGGCCTATTCATCAGCCTTCTCATTTCCCCTGCGTCTCTTGTACCCCTGGTACTCATGCCACGATCACTTTGTTCTGACTCCCTAGGTTTGTAAGGACATTTTTACAATCCTATACTAGCCTGCCTTGAATCGACCTGCATGGAATCGAGTGCCTTTAGCGCTGCTTGGCTGTCGAAAAAAATGGCAATTGATTGACTGATTTACAGTTCCTTGCCTCATTATTTCCTTTGCACACCACTGTATAACAGCCACTTCAGCCTGGAATATTGTGACGTGTATTCCTAGACTTATCGGGATTTTTGTTTTCGACCTTATCCCGTAAATCCCAACTCCGACTCCCTGTTCTGTCTTGGAGCCGTCCGTATACCAGATCGTTTGCGCCGATATTGGAGGACTATTTTTCCAGTCCTCTGTCTGGTATTTTGATTTAAAAATGTTTATAGAAGTTATACTTTGAGACCATATTGTCCTTGAGCATTCCCAAAATGGAATCTGCCTTCAGCTCTGAGTATAACTTTTGTTGCTCTATTCCGTGTTGTTGCCTTATGGGCGTTATGCTTTGCATTAGCCTGGGTACCACTGAACGAGCTTCCCCTTAGATAAATATGTCTAGTGGTCTTAGGTCTAAAAGGACTTCCAATGCAGCCGTGGGAGTAGTTTTTATGGCCCCAGTAGCGCACAGGCAACATTCGTACTTACATACAATAAACATACTTTAGTCCAATACTTGATATTAACAGAGATGTTAAAGTCAATTTTTAATTTTCTTACATAACACATAAAAAATTTTTAAATATTGGTATGAAAATTGGTATATTGGTATATTTTTAAGGTCAGAAATTCAAATCTGCTCCCATTTTTGGTGTAGAACCTAGAAAAAGCCACATAAGCTATGTTTATGAGGTAAATATACGCGTAACTTATTACACTTTTTTTTTATTAAAAAATTCTAAACCTACCTCATTCTGGCGGAAAAAAGTATACTTATCATTAACCTTAGAAATTGACCGTTTTCTAGAGAGACATTTTAGCATAGCAAAATGAGTTTCCTACGATTTTCATGGCTTCTTAAAGATGAATAAATTTGAGCTAAACTACTATCTCTCTGCCCATAAACTTGAAGATACGGATGGGTTGATAGGTTTTGGTTTCAACGGTGTGTCATTCTGGCGACTACTTCTAGCATTAAATCTTATTGAAGCACTCCAAAATAATGGATTTTAATACTATCTTTCTGGCGGAGATTCTTTGAAAGTAGTTTCCACTCAATTTTTCTCATAACTACTGTTCGCTTTGGTATAGGATTTATGAATTTAGGGACTTGATTGGTTTGTGTGCTTGCGATATGTGGAACTAATTTGGTTGAAGGGCTTATCGATTTTTGATTTAGAATTTATAGACTTTGGGTTCATGGATTCAGGTTTTACATAATTTGGGTGACTGGGTTATTGGATTTCGGTCATAAAGTTAACGGATTCATTGTTTACTATTTAAGGGCATATAGATATTATACCCGTAAGTAGTTATGAGTTTGGATTTAAGGTTCAAACTCAAAGAGCCGTCACTTTAAATCGCTTAAAATCTCTGATATTCATTTAGCAACTCTTATAAAGATTCAAATTTATTCATCTTTAAAAGCCATAACTGCGATAAGAAAAATCGTAGAAAGACAATCAAAAACTCATTTTGAAGGGGAAAGACGATGCAACCAGCATCCTGTATATAACCTCAAATATAGCCAAAAAGCCAAAAGCAATATGTTAGTTTGTACTACAATATCTACAATACTGCAGCTCCATCAGCTTGACAGGTTTATTTATTTCATCTGTATTCTGAGAATGCGTATTAAAAATTAACTCTATTTTTTTTTACTTTCTCGAGAAAATAACAATAACAATAACGAATATCTCGTAAAATACCGATTTTAAAGAAAATGTCAAGAGAGATGAGTTAAAGCTGATAAAATTACTTTTAGTTTGTTTTGTTTTTTATATGATTTAAGTGGTGGTGGAAATAAAAAAAAAAACAAAGTTGGGCTAAAATATTACATTTTTAATATCTACTTACAAAATGATTTAATTTTAATCACCTAAAGTAGGTTTTCTAGTAAACTTACTTTTAGATATAGCTTATTTTGTTCTCATTTTTTTACAATTAGTTTTTTATGGACCATATTTAGGTAAAAAAAATGTAATATTTTGAGGCAAAGACAATCTCTTATTTTAACAATATCATCGTGTTGATGTCTATGTTATTTGCAACTGACAATTGCATCATAGCTCTTGCAACACTGGCAAATAATATTTTTTTGTCTGAGATGTCGGAAAAAATGCTGCAAAAAATCTTATTTGGAATATTCTTGATACAATTAATTATTACGTCGCTATTAACCCATCTATCATATCGAGGGATGCCAAACTGTTGAAGGACTATTTATAAATATGTAAATGCAACTTTATTAATTATACAAATTATCAGACACGTGCCTAGCCATGGTCAATGCATAAGTCAACAAATATTTTTCTATTCTCAAAAAGTTATTAATGGTCACTTTTTCATTTCAATAAATTTTTTTATGTTTGTTATAACATTTAAAAGTAAATTATGAATTTAAAGTCCAGAAAAATATGAAAAATAATTATGAAAAATATAATGGTTTGATTGTTTATTAGATATGTTCAAAATCGTAATTAAACTGAATGATAAATATAATTAGTCAATTTAGATCAATTTCAGAACCAATTATGAATTTTAAATACACAGTTCCTAAGTACATATTTCACAAAATTATATGTAAATATTATACTCTTCGCAAGTTTATTGCTGTTTATATAATAATACTCGAATATCATACAGGGTGTCTGCCGAATACGCACAAATATTTTGCTTAAATTAATTACTTTCCAAAAATACGATATTATCAGGTCAGGCAGTGTATATAAAACTAGTGGAAGCATTATACTCTTCGCCGATTTACTGAGCTTTTTATATAATTGTTTCACATTCTATAGGATACTCTTCGCAGTTTTCTTGTAAATAATGTTAGTTTTTGAACATTCTACATTTTGTGATACCAACTTTGTTGTGAAAAAAAAAATGAAAAAAAAATGAGAAAAAAAAACTCCCTGTCAGGGATTCGAACACAAGACCTTTGAATTGCACGATTTATTAAAGGTTTTATATACATATATGTACCTCTTCGGAACCTGTCCCGGAGCCAGCCAGACAACCACGGCGCTCAATGCCGTGGTGATTGCAGGGCTGGGCGAAGCAGATCCGGTTTGGCTTAACGACGGATGTCTTATGAGTTAGTACTCCTGTCTGTCTTAAAAACTAAATTAAGATTAAAAATGTGTCCACACGGACCTAAAGCTAATTAAAAAAAATACTGTAACAAAATATCACTCACTAGGTAAAGCACTTATTTAATTTTGGTTGTTGGCACGGGAAAACAGAACTCAACGAAAAAACCCGTTTGAAGCAATTCCACCTTTTTGGTGGTCTTCCTGCCGCCAGGAAAATGCCGTGAAAATGTAAAATAATATGGTACGAAATATTTTGGTTTTTAAGAATTTATAGGTCAAGATGGAATTTTGAAACAAAAAAGGACAAAAGAACAAAAAGGATAAAACAAATAGAACATAAAAAGGGGATAGAGAAGGTTGGTTATAGGTTATAGAAAATATTAAAGGTGGGGAAATAAGAAGTTGTAAAATTTTTGAGAAATTTCTTGAACGTAGTCCGCTAGTGGGGCTATGTTGTGGCAACGATCATATATATCTCTGAGGGAGGTGTATCTGTCCGAACCAGAGATGAGACGCATAAATTTATGTTCGAGACCTCGAAGTTTTCTCATTGTCGTGGCCGGTATGCTGCACCACACCGGCGCCGCGTATATGAAGGCCGGCCTGATCACCATTGTATACAACAATTTTTTGTTTGTCCTGTTGAGTCCACTAACCCTTGCCAGGAGCGGATACAGACTCCTGAACATGGCGTAAACCTTGCGTACTGTGTCGTGAACGTGGGTGTTGAACGTCAGACGTTTGTCCAAGTTACCCCCCAGATACTTCACGCACTGTTTGATTGGAATTTCTTGACGCTTGATCGAGATTGGTGTTAATATTCGATTCTCTGTGAACTGACGTGTGAAGAAAATCGACTCTGACTTCTCGGCGTTAATCAGAATCGTCCACTTGTCATAATGCGCCGTGGCACGGGCCATGTGCGCTTTCAGTAGCATATTTTCCGCTTGTGCGTCGTGCTTTAGCCAATGGACCATCAGAAATCATTGCAATAATATATCCTTCAAGTATTATATTTCAACTAATTAGATATATTATTTATTATGAAATATGTATTTTAGTAAAATGTATAAACAAAAAAAAATTAAAAGAATATAGTTTATATTTTTTTAAATTTAAATGATTAATAACTTTTTATTTAATGATTGATTTTTTTCAAAAATAATAGGGTTCTACCTCTAGCTAACGCAAATTTCAATACAATCAGACTTTTGTTTCTTAAGTTATCATGCTTACAAGAAACATGACGGACGGATGGACGGACAGACAAACATTTTGAAAGTTGTTCAGAATTCATTCACTAACATAATGATATGAAAAATTTTTCTCTACTAGCGATATATACTGATTTAGAAATGTGCCGATCAAATACTCTTCGTTTTTGCGAAGAGTATAATAATGTGTAAATCAATATTCCAGGGCAAACTAAAATCAAGTTCAATGTCTTCTTGCGACCTAAATTTCACTTTTTATTATGTTTATTGAATTCATAATGAAACATAAAAGACTTTTAAATAACGCCGGTGTCTCTTTCATAAAAGGAATCCTCTGTTGTCGGTGCCGGCGTTCAAAGAAAATGTTCATGTGTTTTTCACTTCGTTGTTTAGCGATAGGTAAGCAGCAGCTTACTAATCATACAGTGTGTCTAGTTTTAAAGTTAATTTATAGTAAAAATAATAAAACTGTGTATGAGGGATAAATTGGGGTAAATGGGTGTAAATAGGTACATCAAGCCAGTACGAGTCCATAAAATTAGTATTTAGTATATATAAGAGAAGCTAAGGTCTCAAAGAATTACTTTTCATTAGCTAGCCCCATGACCAACACCACACCGTTATTAAAGGGGGGAAAAAATAAAATTGCGATTTAGTGTGTGCACAAGAACCAATAGCTTCAAAATTTTTTTTAGTTCATCCACCCCCACTAGCACCCCCTTCCACTACCCCCACCCCCACTACCAATGTGGCATATCGTTTTATGAGTTTTTGGGGCAGGCGATTTCAAATATTATACTATTAAAGTTCCATAAACAATTATTTCCACATACAATTTTTTTTTCGTTGTGATAGACTTGGATAGAAGATCTGGATGTGGAAGTATAGTGATTCCTTGAGCAGCGGCTTTTTACGTTGTAGTTACAGATTGGTGCTTTTGCAGATAAGGAGTTCATACTGCAAAAATACTTTGTAACTACTATTTCTGAGTCAAGATATGGAAAAAATTGATCCAGGTATCTGTAGGGTGTGCAATATGTGGATATAAATATATTGCTGTGGTTAACTCAATAATAAAAACCCGCTGCCCAAGGAATCACTACTTCCACATCCAAATTCTCTATCCAAGTCACTCACAACGAAAAAACTTTGTATGTGAAAATAATTGTTTATGGAACTTTAATAATATAATATTTGAAATCCTCTACCCCAAAAACCCATAAAACGATACCCCACATCGGTAGTGCGGTGGGGGGTGGTGATAGAGGGGTGATAGTGGGGGGTGGATGAAGTAAAAAAATATTTTGAGGTTTCTGGTTCCTGCACATACACTAAATCACAATTTTTTTTCATCCTCTTTAATAAGGGGGTGGGGGTGGTAATGCCAAAAATTTTTTTGAGACCTTAGCTTCTCTTGTATATACTAAATACCAATTTTATGGACTCTTACCTGCTTGATTGATTTGATTGATCTATTTACCCCAAATTTACCCCAATTTACCCCCCAACCCTTCGACGGAACAAGATGAAAATATAATCTAGTTCTAGATCTCGTTAAAGTACATATGTGTACCAAATTTCATGTCAATATCTTAAACGGTTCCAGAGTAAACGTGCGCACAAAAAAAGTTACAGACAGAGAGACCGACAGACCGACAGACAGACAGAAATTTTTTTTCGCTCAAACTTAAAATCTCGACGTTTCATGACATTTTAAGCCTATTTGGACAATAAAAATTTTTAAAAATTTTTTTGTCGTTACTATACTTCCACTGGACGTGGAAGTAATTAGAATTTCAATTTGTATTGTAACACATATTTTATTCTTCATGATTATAATAAACGAATTATTTTTGAATATTAATATCACTTCCCTTGTGAGATACCATTTTATAATTTATGACTTCGAAGTGGAAACGTAGAAAAAACCGCTGCCCAAGGAATCACTACTTTCACATCCAGATTTTTCATCCAAGTCACTCACAACAAAAAAATTTTGTATGTGGAAATAATTGTTTATGGAACTTTAATAATATAATATTTGAAATCCTCTACCCCAAAAACCCATAAAACGATACCCCACATCGGTAGCGGGGTGGGGGTGGTGATGGGGGGGTGGTAGTGAGGGTGGATGGAGTAAAAAAACATTTTGAGGTTTCTGGTTCTTGTGCACACACACTAAATCACAATTTTTTTTCATCCCCTTTAATAATGGGTTGGGGAGTGGTAATGGGTGTGGCTAATGGAGGTGGCTAATGGGGGTGGCTAATGCCAAAATTTTTTTTGGGACCTTAGCTTCTCTTATATATACTAAATACCAATTTTATGGACTCTTACCTGCTTGATTTTCCCCAAATTTACCCCCCAACCCTTCGACGGAACAAGATAAAAATATAATCTAGTTCTAGATCTCGTTAAAGTACATATGTGTACCAAATTTCAAGTCAATATCTCAAACCAGAGTAAACGTGCGCACAAAAAAAAAGTTACAGACAGATCGACAGACACACCGACAGACCGACAGACAGACAGAAATTTTTTTCGCTCAAACTTAAAAGCTCGACGTTTCGTGACATTCTAAGCCTATTTGAACAATAAAAATTTTTAAAAATTTTTTTGTCGTTACTATACTTCCACTGGATGTGGAAGTAATTAAATAGAAAGAGAAGGAAAGGATTTAGTTTTTAACGTTCCAGTTAAAAGGATTCAGCACATTTTCTGGAGAATATTGAAAAATTAGTGAAAATCAAAAAAAAAATTGAAAAATATTGACAGTAACATTTTTTTTTGCAAGATAGTTCCTATAAAATTGTGTTGATGTAAGAACTACATTATTTCTTTTACTCTCTAAAAACATATTTTTTATTTTTGCTTTCTCTTAAAACATTCACTCCAAAATTTTCATTTTGACTACGTCCGAAATTATAGGGTTGAAATTTTTGAAAAATATCTGAAATATCAGAAACAAAGAGGGAATTTAAGGGAAACTACGGCTAAGTTTCTGTTTTTACTAAGTTCTACTCGAAAGTGTAACCAAGGAGCTGAGAACAATATAGTTCTCCATAAGCGTCTCTCCGTCAGTGTGTCATAAACAGAACATTACGTACTTTAAGATCCTTCTGGTTCTTAATAGGACATTTGGTGATCATGCTTCAATGGATTTCCTCTATCTCCTCCGAAAGGAGCTTATGATAGGTAGATGCAATATTCATTCAGGTCTATGATCGTTCATTTTGTTCTTGTTCCGCCCAAAAGAGTAACCAAGTGTAGAACCAAAAAGTTCGTTAAATTTCCTCTTTGTCCCTAACATTTTAGAATTTTTTCAAAAATCTCAGTCCCATACTCTCGGAAATAAAAGAGGTGACATAATCAAATTGAAAATTTTCAAGTGAATGTGTTGAGAAAAAGCGAAAACAAAAGTATATATTTTTGTTATTATTAAAAGTTCATTCATTCCATATAAAGATTCAGTAATAAAGCAGTGTTGCCAGCTTAATAAATATTTTTTATTTAAATCTTCAGCTCTATTTTTAAGACAATTTGCAATTTTAGTTGTTGGCAAGGTTATTGGTATGCGTACCTACCTATATACTGTTTATAGTACTCTTGGCAGGCGAGTCGCACTCGCACTTGACTGATTTTTTTCCTTAATATGACCTAAAACCTTGCTTTATTGACTGGCTCAAATGGAAATGGCAAAATTAGACAGATATGGAACTAAAGAGATACAACCATTCACGATATTTATATGCAAATAGTAATTAGTTTCATGTCATTAAAAAAGATGATAAGGGGAAAGGACCAAACGAACAAAAACTTTTTCCATTTAGAACACGCCTGGCCTAGATCAACAATTTGAAGTCAAATACGAACTTCTGCCTTTTGTGTCTCAAAGGACGTATGTAAAGTTGTAAAGTTCGTCCCGCATTACGCGGGACAGTTCCGTTTTTCGAGGAGTTGTCCCGTGAAGTTAACCGTCCCGCATCGATTTATGAGCCTATAAAAGTTAGGAAATGTGGAAATTTTGAATGGTCATAATATAAAACTACCTCCTTCCCTCACTAGCCAACCAAAATCTTTTGTCTATTTTCATTCACCTCTCCCCACCGGCTCATCAATTATTAAACCCGGACAAAATTTGTCCCAATTTATGTAGTTGTGAAGGAGCATATGCGAGTTTACATTTCCCTAAGTGCAGGTCAAACTGCCTGGTTCTTTGAGCAAAAACAAAACAAATAGGCCGACTGGCGTGCAAGCATAATATGACACGGCGGCAAGAACCAAAGTCGGTGATCTTTACCTTTTTTTAACTCCTATGCATAAAATATGGCAGCAGTATTCAAATAGGTAGGGTGACATCTACCAGGTGTTTTTTTACGTTGGTTATATTGGTTGCAAAAGGGCCTTAAATTTGGTTTAGGTCGATACCTATCAGTGACCCAGCCAATACTGGGCACTATCTCTGGAGAAGTTTACAACCAATTTTGTTAACATTCCTTTTCATTTTTCTCTCCAAAACTATGGGCCTTATTACTTATATACAGATTTTTGTTTGTCTGATCGCTTCCCACTACCAGTTATTTTCAATGACACTAATTAATCACACTTGTATGAGATGGAAACAAATGGGCCCGTTCAGCATTTTTTTTATTTTAAAAATCGAAAGTAGAACACTTTTAAGGCAATTTTCAAATTTTTAGGTTTTTATTAGGACGTTTAAGCCCTTAAATGAATTACCAAAGTTGGACCGCGCGAAAACGAGGCGGTGCTTCGCGTGACGTCACTTTGCAGATGCTGATCAGGCGACAGTCAAAATTTAATAGGGCATCTGCAAGTGACTTCACAGCTAACCTCAAAAATATATTTTTCTTAAGATTTACAAGTATTACGTAGCTGTTATTAAAATTTCTGCCTGGTTCCTGTACTTTCAACCAAAATCTAGTTCAATGTAATGTTTATGAAGTTTTAAATAGTTTGTCATAATAAAATAAGACACTTTTTGCAGGTTAGGATTCTAACCTATAATTAGCAGTCTATTTTTATCAATCAACAATATTGAAAAATTATTTGCGTGAATTTTTAAGTATTTGCTTGGAGCCAGTTTGGCTCCGAGCTAAAAATGAGTATACAAATATTTCCTGCTGGTTAAAAATTAGTAGTGTTTATGCAGAATGACGTCACGAGTCGGCGATGCGCTTTGTACTCAAACTCAATATTTAACATTGAATATCTAATGATTGGATATACTTATTAAGCTAGATTTTAACAGCTTATCTAGATGATCGAATTCTGTTGAATGCCATAAAAAAAACCGCTGCCCAAGGAATCACTACTTCCACATTCAGATTTTTTATCTAAGTCACTCACAACGAAAAAATTTTACATTTGGAAATAATTGTTTATGGAACTTTAATAATATAATACTTGAAATCCTCTACCCCAAAAACCCATAAAACGATACCCCACATCGGTAGCGGGGTGGGGGTGGTGATGGGGGTTGGTAGTGGGGGTGGATGAAGTAAAAAAACATTTTGAGGTTTCTGGTTCTTCTGCACACCCTAAATCACAATTTTTTTTCATCCCCTTTAATAATGGGGTGGGGGTGGTAATGGGGGTGGCTAATGCCAAAATTTTTTTAGACCTCAGCTTCTCTTGTATATACTAAATATCAATTTTATGGATTCTTACCTACCTGATTTACCTATTTTCTACAAATTTACCCCCCAACCCTTCGACAGAACAAGATAAAAATATAATCTAGTTCTAGATCCCGTTAAAGTACATGTGTGTACCAAATTTCAAGTCAATACCTCAAACGGTTCCAGAGTAAACGTGCGCACAAAAAAAGTTACAGACAGACCGACAGACAGAATTTTTTTTTCGCTCAAACTTAAAATCTCGACGTTTCGTGACATTCTAAGCCTATTTGAACAATAAAAATTTTTAAAAAATTTTTTGTCGTTACTATACTTCCACTGGATGTGGAAGTAATAACGAAAAAATAATTATCGGTAACAAGCCCATTGTACATATAATATATATATACATTGTTGCTTTTATTTGAGCACACTAACATATAAGTTAGGTAGAGATAACCTAGAATAACACTTCAAAATGTACATTATTCTAAAATCAATCTAAACAACTGCTTATCAACTAACACAAAGAAGCATTGAGATTTCATAAAATTTTAAAGAAAAGCAGTAGCAAAATTATATTTGTTAATTACCAGTTATTCTATCAAAAATCAACTTTATAATGTATTGTCTAATTATTTAAATCCTCTAAATATTTTTTAATTTTGCCTGAAATATAAAAATCATTTGTTTAAAAAAATTTGAAGAAATATTAAAAGTAACAGTTGACAGATAATTTAATTTGGAGACAAATTTTAAAATTTGTTCAGAAAACCCTACAATTTACAATGTCACAATAATATTGGACATACCTAATTATTTTCCTTCATCATAGATTAATTTTTGTTGTAAAATTAACAAGAACATAATTATTTTTATTATTTAATTGATGCAACTCGGTGATTTTAGTGCCTACTTTCAAATGAAAATGAAGTAATAATTTAATATAATTATTATATCTTAAGTAATCCCCAACAAACACTTATTGTTTCGTTAAAACAAGATACTGCCAAAAATGCGTTAAATACTAGACCGACCTCGATTTAATAAATGTTGCTTAAACATTTCTTAATGCTACAACTCGGCTTACCCCACCCTACGACAAAGCCAAAGCTTTTTAGTAGAAATAATAACCTTTGAATTGTACGCTGTTCCATCCAGCCCCATCCAAACCCATCGAATCTACCCCCACCATAACCATGTCTAAAGAGCGGCAACTTAAAACTAGATACAATTTTTTCAAACTGAAAAAGAGTAGGAGAAACATATTATTTTATATACTTTTATACTAACCACATTTTTGTAAGTTTTGTAAAAGGTATCCGGATTTTGCTGCTTACACTTCGCGGGTTACTTTCAGTTTTCTTTATTTACCTCGGTTCCACTAGAGTGATAGTGTATCATTGTTTATTAACAGTGTTACATACAACCGCTATTATTTAATATTTTTTGTTGATATTTTGTGAATAGTGTGTCTGTGGTTTACTTCTATAAGGACAAAATGGATACAATATGGGAAGAAGCTGAGCATATTATCAGTCTGACTAAAAATAATAACACAGTAAGTCAGCCTTAATCTATTACATAATTCGTTTGACTTGGTGCTTGTCTCACTTAGATGTTAATTTAATTAGTATTTAATAAAACTGCTAATGTTACATTGTCTTATTGGCAGCATACTTTATATTTCTTACGTAAGAACGTACTCGAACACATATTCGAATTCTTGTATGTGTTACAAATTGTTTTTAGCATACTGCAATTATGTTAACCCTTAAAAAAAATTTAAAACTTTATTTATAATACACAACGACTTAATATAAAATAAACAATAACCATTACTTTGTTAGGTACGTCTTGAAAATCGTAGAAAATCAGTTTTATTTTATTATCACCATCAAACCCTATAATTCCAGTTAAATCGCGTAACGACGTTTATCCATGCCTCTTAACTTTAGCATACATCAAGTACTTTATTATTTGCCGACTTTATAATAATTACAAGTAAACATTGCAAGACTAGCAACTGTATCCATAGAAATTTTAATTAAAATTAAATAAAATCTCATTAAAGACTAAGAATATTGTCATATACAGTGTGGACAATTTAAAATCTAAATACCTTGTTAAAAGTTTAATTTATCGCTTGATTTTAACCAACTTTTTTTTAAGTGTAGAACACCAAAAGCTGTACTTTAGGACAAAACGTCACATTTTATTTACATCAGTCAAGGTTATTGCGATTTTTGGGTGTCAAAATCCAAGAAACCATATTAACGATTAAAACAAATCTGAATACCCTCTCCCTGCATTCAATACTCTCTTAAATATGCCAAAGTTCAGAAGAAAATATAAGATACTAACAATTTTACAAACAAATCAAACATAACAATATTATTATTAACAAAGTAAGCCATGGAATATGTATAAGAACCATTGACAAAATTAATTCTATGAATATCACTAATCAATGAAAATATAAAGGGATTGATGACACTGGCGTACAGTAATCGTATAGTAATCCAGAAAGCAAAAATTAACAATTGAGAACAAATAATTACTTCCACGTTCAGTGGAAGTAGTGATGCAAAAAAAAAAATTGAAAATTTTTATTGTTCAAATAGGCTTAGAATGTCATGAAACGTCGAGATTTTAAGTTTGAGCAAAAAAAATTCTGCCTGTCGTTCTGTCTGCCTGTCTGTCTGTCTGTCTATAACTTTTTTTGTGCGCGCGATTACTCTGGAACCGTTTAAGATATTGTCTTGAAATTTGATACACTTATGTATTTTAATGAGATCTGGAACTAGATTATATTTTGATCTCATTCCGTTGAAGGGTTGAGGGATAAATTGGGGTAAATAGAGGTAAATAGGTAAATCAAGCAAGTAAGAATCCATAAATTTATAATTATAAGAGATGATCGGTTCTCAAAATTTTTTGGTATTATCCACCCCCATTCCGTTATTGAAGAGGGTGAAAAAATAAAATTGTGATTTAGTTTGTGTACAAGAACCAAAGAACTCAATTTTTTTTATTTCATCCACCTCCACTACCACCCTCCTTCCACCACCACCATCCCCACTACCGATGTGGTATATCGTTTTATGGGTCATTAGGGTAGATGATTTCAAATATTATGTTATTAAAGTTCCATAAACAATTATTTCCACATACAAAATTTTGTTCGTTGTGAGAGATTTGGACAAAAAATCTGAATGTGGAAGTAGTAATTCCTTGGGCAGCGATTTTTTTTATAACGAAGTATTTTTATATTCATTTTTGTTAAGACAATATTTCTTCGTTATGAATAAGAAAAAAATTTTCTTAACAAAAATGAATGTAAAAATACTGCTTTATAAGTAGAAAAAAACTACCCACATATTTTAAATTTCTACCAAACCATCGTTCATACGAATACATTTTTTAATACTATTTGACACTTCTAATTCTACGAATGCATTTCGTATCCTAGCGCGGAGTTCTTCAATTATGTCTGGTTTTGTCTTATACACTTTTCCTTAATTGTGCCCCTCCATTGAAATATGTTTAAATTGCCTTCAAAGAGAAACGGACCAAAATCTCGTCATAGAAAACATTTATTTTGTGTGAATTGTCTTCTACAGATGATGACCCATTTAGGGTTTTTGAATGAGAAATATGAGATAAAACCACCTCATTAGCGGTAAAAATGGGTTCGTTGGTGAACGGAGTTTTTTAAGAAATTTGGCAATATTGAGGGACTCCCCTAGGCTTATAATCAAAATTCTCTTCTTCTTTCTTCTTCTCTCTCTAACGTGTTCAAAAATTTATGTTTGAATGGTTCCACTCCGCAAAAACGAAGAGTATATTGTATTTGATCGGCACATTTCTAAATCAGTAAATATCCCTCGTAGAGAAAAAAATTTTATATCGTCATGTTAGTGAACGAATTCTGAACAACTTTCAAAATGTCCGTCTGTCCGTCCGTCTGTCCGTCCGTCACGTTTCTTGTAAGCACGATAACTCAAGAAAGAAAAATCCGATTGTATTGAAATTTGGAGAGTAATTTAGTGTTAGCTAGAGGAAGAACCCTATTGTTTTTTAACAAGATAGATTGGTAAATAAAAAAGTTATTAGTAATTTAAAATTTAAAAAAATATTTTTTACATTTTTTTATGGTTTGTAATAAATAGAAACCTTGCGAAATGTTATTTCCTATGACTATTTTTCTTTTTTAATACATTTTACTAATGAGTGTTTCCTAATAACCACAATAAATTTTCTAATGGTATATATTACACTCATTAACAATTTTAGTAGTAAGAAATGGTGGTGTATAGGCAAGAGTTTCGTCTCGCAATCCAAGGGTCCAGAGTTCCATCCCTCACATCGTGATTTTTTTTTATATATTTTTTTTTTCACGACAAAGTTGGTATCACAAAATTTAGAATGTCCAAAAACTAACATTATTTACAAGAAAAATGCGAAGAGTATCCTATAGAATGTGTAACAATTATATAAAAAGCTCAGTAAATCGGCGAAGAGTATAATGCTTCCACTAGTTTTTTTATAAAACATAGCCAAGTACGCCGACGACACGGCCATGTACGCGCATTCACACAACGCTCAAGCTGCTAATATGC
The DNA here is from genome assembly GCA_936432065.2 of Rutpela maculata. NCBI lineage: Eukaryota > Metazoa > Arthropoda > Insecta > Coleoptera > Cerambycidae > Rutpela > Rutpela maculata. The sequence continues at coordinate 229,515,060 of OW386286.2, read as the reverse complement.
TGCTGAAAGCGCACATGGTCCGTGCCACGGCGTATTACGACAAGTGGAAGATTCGGATCAACGCCGAGAAGTCCGAGTCGATCCTCTTCACGCGCCGGTTCACAGAGAACCGCATATTGACGCCAATTTCGATAAGGGGACAGCAAATTCCAATCAAACGGTGGGTGAAGTATCTGGGGGTTAACTTAGACAAACGGCTGACGTTCAACATACATATTAACGAAACAATACGCAAGGTCTCCTCCATGTCCAGGAGTCTGTATCCGCTCCTGACTAGGGGTAGCGGACTCAACAGGACAAATAAGAAACTGTTGTACACGATGGTTATCAGGCCGGCCATCACATACGCGGCGCCGGTGTGGTGCAGCATTCCGGTTACGACAATGCAAAAACTCAAAGTTCTTGAACACAAATTTATGCGCCTCATTTCTGATTCTGGCAGGTACACCTCCCTCAGAGATCTATACGCACGTTGTCATGACATAACCCCACTGGCGGACTACGTTCAAGAAATCTCTCAGAAATTTTACACCTTCAAACTGAGCGATAGTCCGCTAACCAGCAACATAACTCAAATCAGAATGCATAATGCCCCATTCCAGATCAAACACTCCCTACCATACCAAGCGTTGCCTATCTTCCGGCAACCTCTTCCCTAGCCATACTTTCCTATACCACAACCTACTATTTCCACATCTTTGATCTTTCCTCAACTTTATCTTTCCAATCCTTTCTATTCTCTTTCTGTATGTTCTATTTTTGTTCCTTTTTTTTTATTCTGTTTGTTCTTTTTGTCATCAAAAATTTCATTTTGGCCGATAAATTTTTAAACCATATCCTTTTTCCACCACATTTTCCTGGCGTCAGGGAGACCACCAGGTCGGCAGTTCTCGTACGGGTTTTTCGTTTAGCTTTTCACCCGAGTCAGCAGCCAAAATTTATTTAGTGTTATAACCAGTTACTAGTTCTAAGTTTTATATGTATTAGTTTTAGGCCTTTGTGGGCAGCATTATTTTCAAAGGTATTATTAATTTTAAACCCACGCTAGGTGGGTAGGAATTTTAATTGTTCTTTATATCATTGTCGTCAAGCCGAACCGAACCTGATCCGCCCAGCCCTACAATCACCACGGCGCTACGCGCTGTGGTTGTCTGGCTGGCTCCGGGCCAGGTTTCGGGGAGGCGCATATGTATCTATAAATGTTATTAAATTTTATTTGCTTGCTTTGCTTGCTTGCAATCCAAGGGTCCAGAGTTCCATCCCTCACATCGTGATTTTTTTTTATATATTTTTTTTTCACAACAAAGTTGGTATCACAAAATTTAGAATTTCCAAAAACTAACATTATTTACAAGAAAAATGCGAAGAGTATCCTATAGAATGTGTAACAATTATATAAAAAGCTCAGTAAATCGGCGAAGAGTATAATGCTTCCACTAGTTTTTTTATAAAACATATTCTAATACTTTCTCTTGGAATATTTAAATCTAGATTAGCATCTCCTAAGCTGAATTCTGGATTATTATGAAAATTTCATTCATGTGTCAAGTTTGAATAATTGACCAATTATGAACCTCCTTTGTGAATTTTTCGACCAATAAACGTCAAATTACACGATAATTGTGCACAAGTGTAATAATTTGCACCAATACAAAATTACCAGGTTTTTAGTAGAAATGCTAACTCAATTTTAAACGTTTTTTATTCATGAAACAGCATTAAAGTAGCTTTAAATTAACTGACAGTGATTTATTTTATATATACAGGGTGTCCCAAAATCACCGGAGGAGCTCGTAATGGCAGATTCTTACAACATTCTGAGACAAAAACCTTGATACAATTATGTCGAGTCTCCAACTATTTTTGAGCTAGACTCTATTATAGTTTCGCATAAAAAGTTCCTTATAAGAAGCTAATGATTTATTCAATTTGTAGATGGGCGCTGTAAATAGAATGAATTAAGACAAAATGATATTTTGGACATAGCTTAAAGAGTTTTAATTAGTTTGTTAAATGTTCCAAATGCCCCCCTTCCATTTACCAACAAAGACGTACTCGTCTGCTTAAATCCTGCACAGCTTCTTGCATCATTTCCGGTATAACCGTGGCTAGTGCTTCGGTTATTTTGTCCTCTAGGTCATCTAGGGTATGAATAACCTCCCTTCTGGTAAGTTTTCTGTTAGAAATAGTCCATAGGTTTGTCGATCCAAATGGGCAGGGAGTTCAAAGGGTCCAATCCGTAGAAACAATTTTAACATTATCTTCCTTTTTTTAATCATTCCCAAAAGTACCCGCCCATACATTTACACTGAACCTATTCTGAAAACTTCCGGGTCTGAAAGCATGTGGAGTCTCATTGGTCCAAATATAGCAGTTGTGTGTACTAAAGATTCCTTCACGCGAAAAATTGGATTCATCGGTGAAAAGTACCTTAAGCAAAAAGTTTGTATTCTTCTTGCCTATTCTAAAATCCCAATACGGGTCTAGTAATCTTGCGGCTTAAGATTTTGTAGATGCGTATAATGATAGGCATGATATCTGATGTCCTTCAAAATTCCTTGCTCATTGCAAGTTTCTTGAAATATTCATACAGAATCCGTTGGTTCTACTTCAATTGCGTGAATCACAGCATCTTCATTTGCCGGGGCTCGTGCCGTTCGTGGATGACCAGCTACATTTTTATACGAAAGAACCAAAGCACCTGTGTTTCTTCTACGATTTATCAGTCTTAAGAAAACATTTCCATTCGGATGTCTTCTTTCTGGAAACTGAAGCGCGTATTCTCGCGCAACAGTTTCACAATTACGTTCACATTCACCATAAATTATTATCATTTCGCAATATTCTTCTGAAATGTAATTCATTTTAATATTAAGATGTTATAATAGCAAATATACGCAACTGACAGATATTACTAATAAATTCAGTACGGTTGTCATAATTCATTTTGTTTACAGCATCTTCACATACAGAAACTTCAATAGAGTACTAGCTCGAAAACGGTTGGAGACTCGACATAATTAGGAAGTTTCCGTTTTTCTCACTTTCTGGTTATAAATTGTCGTAAAAATCTAAAAAATATCTGTAATTTGTTTTAATTATCTGAAAAAAATAGCGCTTATCCGGGCTGAGGCTCGATGAAGTCACAGTACATGATTCCGTCAACAGCGAGAGGGCGCGGGCACCGGAAGCTTAGTTCATTTAGTGTTATTCTTACCTGACACAGCGTAAGATATTTTTGTAGTTGGGTTTGTTTAACGTTTTAATCGTTTGAAGAAGTTATGCCTAAAATAACAGCGAGTTGTGTACTGTGATGTCACAGTCTAGCATTAAATAATATTATATAATTATAGGTATATACAATACATTCGTATTGTACTTGTGATGATCAGAATATATTTTAAAACAGAAATGACAAAATGTTATACCTTAGTGAATTATTTATTTTATTCCTTTTTACTTACCGGAATTAAAGCGAGAAATTATTATTAACACCTCACCCCATTTACGTCCTACAATTTAAATTTTTAAAATTTGACTTCAGATTCATAATCAACGACACCAGAGAAATATATGCATAAATTAAAACGCGAAATCAAGCAATTTGTTACATTTACCCCGTTCCTCTCCACCATATCGGATTCGCTATTTTCAATTTTTAAATTTTGACTTCAGACTCATAATTAGCGACTCCAAAAACTTATATGCATAAATTAAAAAGCGAAATCAAGCAATTCATTACATTTGCCCCATTTCCCTCCGCCATATTGAAGCCACCATTTTCAATTTTTTTATTTTGACTTCATATTCGTAATTAGCAACCCCACAAACTTATAAGCATACATTAGAATGCGAAATCAAGCAATTTTTTACATTTTGCCTCAATTCCGTCCGCCATATTGAAGCCGCCGTTTTGAATTTTTTTATTCTGAGTTCAAATTCGTAATTAACGACCTCAAAAATATAAATATACTACATTTCAGAAATTAAAAATCAATACTTTTCCATATATTAATTTTTTTGATTTAAGGGTGGAAAACTACCCCTAAATCAAATCAGGGATAAGAACAAGCGCCGGGACTATATAGAAACTGAAGATGATTCCATTTACTACAAGAATCACCTATAAAAAAAAATTATCATTCAATATGAGATTATTCCGAAGTTTTGCATATTTTTTACCTCTAGGTACAGTACTATTAAGCCAACTATCGCAGTTGCCTGTTAAGTGCACAGCCTCATCAAAGTTTTTTCCCATGAACTCCTTGGTGACATCAGTCCAATGTTTTGGAAGGCGCCCTCTTTGCCTATTGCCATCTGGTTTACCTGAACTATCAACCGCTCTATATTGTCCTCGCTCTGATTGATGTAATCAAGAAATGAGTGAATTCGGGAAAACACGGTGCGAAGTTAGTTTTTTTCTACTAGCACCTTCAAGTTCTCATTCATGTGAACAAACACAAATAGCCGTTAGATTGCCTTTTATAATATAGATGTTAATTTTTCTTTTTCCGTTTTAGAGTAACAAAATAGGAGATAATTTATAGACCACACTTACTTATTATCCCAGCTTATTCAAAATGCCCTTGAGTGTAAATATAAAACGCCATAATAATTACTAAATAGACATAATTGATATAATCATAAACAAGTGATTGAAAATAGGAAGAGTACACATTCAGCATTGAGATACGAATTTTTAAATTGTGAAGATATTTCTTGATAATAATATAATAATATATAATATATCTTTATTCATCCAAACGATCACATAAAAGGATATAGGACAAGTCGGCAAAAAAAAAGCACATGCTTTCAAAATGTGATTAGAAGTAAGCATATAAAAAAAATACAAAAAACACAAATGTAAAATACAAAAAGACACAACTGCAAAAATACAAAGATATAAAAATACAAAAATTCAAAAAACAAAAAAATACAGGAAGAATCCAAAATGAAATACAAAAAGGACAGTTTCATGATAATTTTATAAACATAAATAAAATATATAATTGGTCAGTAGGACAAAATACTAGAAAAAAAATTATTACGAAAATACGTGGGATAAATATTCGTCTATAGAGTAGAAAGCATTTTCCAATAAAATATTTTTGATACATGTAGCAAACTTTGTTGTGCTTGCAAGTTTAATAGTTTCAGGTAATTTGTTGTACAGAGTTACACCTAGATAATAAGGATTTGACTTATATAATTCTAATCTGTGCAAGTTATATTGTAAATCATTTCCATGTCTAGTTGGATAATTGTGAAATTCATTTTGAAAATTAAAATTCATAATATTATGCTTAACAAATTTCAACACATCTAGTATATAGATACATGGTAACGTTAGTATTTTTTCCTCAATAAATATCGTTTTACATGTTTCTCGAAATTTTAATCCAAACATACATCTAATTGCTCTCTTTTGCAATATGAATATTCTGTTTGCTGCAGTTGAGTTCCCCCAAACAATTATGCCGTACCTAATAATGGATTCAAAACTTGAATGATAAAATATTTTCGATGTTTCTTTACTAGTTATTTCGTGTAATCTTTTCAATGCAAAACAATTTTTTGCGCATTGTTTTGATAAGTAATCTACATGGCACTTCCAATTTAAGGATAAATCTATATACACCCCCAGTAATTTAAAGTTTGTTACTTGTACTATGGATTTATTATTTAGTTTAATTAATGGACTAGATAGATAATTTTCTGCATGTAGATGAAATTGTAGGGTGTGTGTTTTAGTTGGATTCATTACTAAGTGATTTGAACAGAAGTATTCATTTATATATTTAATATTATTATTCATTAGAGATGTCATTTCTTGTTGGTCTTTATGAAATGATAATAGTGTGGTGTCATCTGCAAAAGCAGTGTGAAATATAGATATATAGTTGTCTATATCATTACAATATAATAAAAATAATAGAGGGCCTAGAACACTTCCTTGTGGAACACCTAAACTTATATCTATTTTATTTGAAGTTTTACCAAAATAGTCTACAAATTGTTTTCTGTTGTTCAAATAGTCGCTAATTAATTTTTTACAATTTCCTCGCAAGCCAAAATGTTCAATTTTCTCCAAAAGAATTTCATGATTCACGCAATCAAACGCCTTAGAAAGATCCACAAAAAGAGCCATAACTTTATTATTTTCGTCCAATTGTTTATATACGGTATCCAAAATTTGTATCAGAGCCGATATTGTAGACTTCTTTTTCCTAAAACCGTGTTGATTTGGTGATAAAATGTTATTTTTTTCGAGAAATGAAATAATTCGTTTATATAATACTTTTTCAAATATTTTTGAAAATACAGATAAAAGTGAAATTGGACGATAGTTTGAGATATGCTTAGGATCACCATTTTTGAAAAGAGGAATAACTTTTGAGATCTTTAAGGCATTTGGAAATCTACCCTCTTTTATACATAAGTTAGCAATATAACATAATGGTTTGGCAAGGTATTGTATGCATTTTTTAATAATATAAGTAGAAAAATTGTCAGTACCAAAGGAATTTGTATTTTTTAGCTCCCGTACTATGTTAATAATTTCACTTTCGCATACTTCATAGAGAAAAATAGTTTTCTCCGTAAAGTTAGGTTGGTTCATTTCCCGCCGGCTAGTTGGAGCAGAATTTTTATTTAAGATTTCATTAGGTAAATTGACAAAGTAATTATTATATTTATTGGCAATTTCTGTTTTATTAGTTATTTCGATGTCATTAACAATTATAGTTTTATTACTTTCAACATTTTTATTTTTAAGAGTAGAGTTTATAATATTCCAGGCTGCTTTTGATTTGTTTTCAGAAAATATAATTTTTTTGTTATAATACGTTTTTTTTGCCAACCTAATGACACGCCTATAAGTTGCTTTATACCGTTTATAGTAATTTGAGTCCACTGTACCTGTTTTTTGCATACTAAATAATTCTTTTAATCTAATTGAAGACGTTTTTATACCTGTAGTTATCCAACTTTTTTTGTTTACATTGTCCTTATGATTTTTTGTAATATATTTAAAGCTTTGACTGTAGTAAAACTCCAACGTTTTTATAAAGCAATCAAATTTATCATTTACATCCCCATTTGCATTGTAAAGATTACACCAGTCTTCCTCTTCTAGGTACTTAATAAATGTTTGAGTATTTTTTTGTGAAAATGATCTACTTTTGTAAGATTTTTCAGATGTATTGTTCATAACTGGAAATGTAATGAGTTGTGCTCCATGATCTGATATACCATTTTGGATAATTTGTTTAGATAATATGACATCTTTGAAATTAGTAAAAATATAGTCAATTGCACTTGAATTTGTCGCGCCTATTCTTGTAGCTTCATGAAAGGTTGAATCTAAACAGAAAGAATTTGTCAAGTCAATCAATCTATTTTTATTTTGATTGTCATTGAGAAAATTTATGTTTATGTCACCGCATACAACAATTTTACCCAAATTCTTGATACTAGAAATAATATACAAACATTCTTCCAATTTGGTGAAAAATACGTCTATATCACTGTTAGGACTTCTGTAGATACATAATACACATATATTTTCATAGTTATTTTTCACTTTTATGCAGACACATTCAAATATTTTATCAACGTTTAACTTTGAGCACTCCAATATTTCAGAAAATTCTATAGATTTTTTTACAAGTAACATTACACCACCATGAGAAAAACTGGTTCTGTTGTAAACACTAGCTATCTTAAAATTTTTAATTTTAATAAATTCAATATCATTTACATTGCACCAAGTCTCAGTTACACCTACAATATCAGCTTGACTTTCTGTCAAAAATATTTCAAATTCTTCCACTTTGTTTTTTAGACATTGCATATTTTGATGTATAACTGTCCAGCTCTTATCAGATTTAGTTTGCTTGTTTACTATTTGCTATATTTTAGAATAATTAATTCTCGCTTTGAGTGTAGAAATCTGTTTTAAATAAATTGGACATGTTGCATCCTTTGAGGAGTGTTTCTCACAAAAACTTGTTTTAAATTTCATGTTATGGTTTACACAATTTATACATTTCAAAGATTCTTTTGGACAATCTTTTATTTGGTGATTTCCAGAACATGTTGGACAAACTAATTCAGATTTTTTGCAGTCTTTAGAAAAATGACCGAAACTAGAACATTTGAAGCAACGAATAATATTGAATGATTCTGTGATAAGACATTTTCGCCAGCCAACGTATAGGAAATCTTGTTTTATTATTTTACTAAATAACTCCGGATCAAGTTCTACTATCAAATTAGTGGATTTATTGTATGTTGTTTTCCGCATAATTTTGAAATGGCTTTGTGTATAATTTACATTATTTTGTCCACAAATATTTTTAGCCAACTGCTCGTCACTTAAATCTGTAGTTTCTGTATTGTATATTTTAATTTTCGGTAAATATTTCTTAGGAGTAGAAACCTGCCAGTCTTGTCCTGCAGATTTTATTAAATTAGATTTAATTATATCCAATTCCTCTTTATTAGAGCACTCTACCATTATCTTACCACTTCTTGTACTTTTTACATTTGTTATTCCGGGACCTAGGTCAACAGGATTTATATTAGATTTAAATGTATTTATATCAATAGCCGTATCATTTTTTGCTTCAAGTAAAAGAACCGCTGTATCCTTTTTTACCACTTGACTATAAGTTCGGTTTGAAGGCCTCTCTTGACAATTTGACGAATCTCTAATATTTCTCACTACAGGAAACTGTATTTGCTGTCCTTTAAAAACATTTTCATAATTTTTATCAATTTCACATATTTTTAACTTTAATAGATTATTGTTTAACTTTAGTTCTGCATTTAATTCATTTAAAATGTTCAACTCACGTTTTATACTTGATACATTTTCATTTTCTTGCTGTTCACTATTACTATCTTCTTGTTCTTGTTTACATGTTTTACACAACCAATTGTTTTTGTCAATATTGATAAATTTCGACAAAATATCAAAACACTTTGTATGTATACCGAAATTGCACATCTTACACTTTACTATTGATCGTACTTGAACACTACAAAATTCACATTTCTTAATTACTTTTTGATTTTTACTGGTAGACTCACTTTCGTCGTCTTCACCCGCCGCCATGTTCAAACCGCCCAGATAGCATGATAGAATTGATAGGGTCATTTTAAAGAGAAACATTTTCATTGAATTTGCGAAATTACCTATTTTCTAAATGTAAACGTAAAGTAACACAATAAAATTATCAGTCTTAGAATATTTACGTAAAAAAAAAACGTACACTGGCAAAAGATAATAACAGAGAGGAGCTAAAATCAATGAAATAATTTGGTAAAAAAAGTCACAAGGAAAATTGTAAATATATTCATAAGTATGTTCTATAAATTACAATGATATATCTAATAACAGTGATTTAAAATAACTGAACAAGATTAAGATTAAAAATTTTAATGAAAGAAAATAGTTATGTTCTACTGAGGTATTCATACCTATATTGAGTTATTGAAAAAAAAACAGTGTTTTTGAAAGTGGCACTTTAACTTAATTTTAAATTTATTATATTCAAGTGTTTTGAACCTTTCTGGGAGTGTATCATATAATTTTAGGTTTAGTAAATTTCTTGCCGGTTTTGTGAAACGAAATTTTGATGTTTTCAATAGTTTTGCCGACCTAGTATTGTAATCGTGATAATCTGCGTGAGTGGAGGATGAATTTTTATTGCAATGAATTTACAAGATACTATAATAAACATATAAACATGGAATTGGCATTATTTTTAATTGAATGAATAAAGGCCTAAAATGGTCTAAAGGATGGACACCAGCAATTACTCTCATACATCTCTTTTGTGACACAACAACTTTGTCAGTGTCAGTGGAGTTACCCTGGAGGATAATGCCACAGCTCTTGTGCGACTGGATAAGTACATGCATTCGGTGGTGTTTCTCTATTTACCAATTTCTTAAGTGGGCGTCAAAGAAATATATATTCCGATATTTTATTGCACAGCTAATTAATATGAAAGGACCAATTTAGTGAATCATCTAAAATAACTCCAAGAATCTTTACGCTTTCACCTACAATTAACAAATTATTTTAGGAAAAAAATCAGCTTCTGAGTTGTTGAGTTTAAGTAAATTATTGTTATACCAAATTTCAGCAAGATTTATCAGTTATAATTAGTTTTAGATCATCCATATTTTTATTCTGATGTATTAGTGTTGCGTTATCTGCGTACATTACAACGTTCTTTGGGACAATATAGAAAAATAAATCATTTACAAATATAATAAATAATAGACGACCTAAAATTGACCCTTGAGGCACTTCGTGTTTCAAAGTTTTGAAATCAGGTATATCAATGTTACTAGATACACAATGTTTACGTATACTTAGATATGATTGCAACAATTTTAAAGAAATGGCTCTAATGCTATAGAAATTAAGCTTCTCTATAAGTTGTGAATGCCTTGCTAAGGTTGACCAGCGTAAGTGCTATATACGCTCCTTCCTCAAAACCTTGGACAATGTCCCTTACAACTCTATATACAGTATCCATAGTTTAACATTTTTTTCTTGAAGCCAAATTGGCATTTATTTAATGGGAAATATTTTTCGAAAAAGTTCATAATTCTATTTTGATAATATTATTTCAATAATCTTGTCAAACACTGGTATGATAGATATTGGCCTATAGTTGTCAGGAATATTAGGATCTCCTTTTTTAAAAATAGGCCTAATTCTGGTTATCTTAAATACATCAGGGAAAGAACCTTGACTAAAACATAAAATGAATTGTGTTAAAAAATTAAGAATGATATCTAAACTGTTTTTTATTATATTAGCATTTAAATCGTAGATGTCTAAGCTACTAGTGTTTTTTAGACTTTGTATACCACACTCAGTACTTCATATTTAGTGACTGGTTCAGGAAAAACTGAGAATTGTGTCGATGGAACATGTTTTAAAAAATTTAAAGCATCCTCATTTACGGCTGGCAATTATATTGTCTGCAACTGTAGCAAAAAAATCAATAAACGAATTAGATGTTATAGATTATTCCTCATTTTTGTTTTTTGCATTAGTATTTTTTTCATAATTAATTATTTTCCAACTATCCCTCTATTTATTCATAGACTTCTTCGACTTCTCAGTGAGATTATTGTGATTCTTCCACCTCTTCATATCAAACTAGGTATCTTGAAACAATTTGTAAAAGCACTGAATAAAGAAGGTACATTTTTATTTATTTTCGTAACGCAACTTATAGAGATTTTTTTGAGGTTATGTAAAAATTCTAACGAGATGGATCAATACTGACCTCGGATTGGGATATAGAGCCCCAAAATACATATAGGTAAAGGGGTTAGCTCGTTTATGCTTTTAATTTATTTTTAACTTCAGTTTTGGCTGGTTTTTACCTATTTTTCGAGGATATGTCAAAATCCTGATATATAGATATAGTGGATGGCTTGTTTATGCTTTCAATTTATTTTTAACTTCAGTTTTGGCCGGTCTTTAGCTGTTTTCGGAGGTTATGTGAAAATCCTAACGTGATGGACAATGAGGTCATTTAGTCAAATTTCATATTTCACTTTTTAATACGTTTATATGAAGTAATCGTCTAATAATTATAACACTAGAAACTTGAGGTCGATCCGATAAGTGGTTTCAGAAATATACTGTTTTAAACTTGAACCGACGCACTCAAAGTGCTGACGTCATTGAATCCGAAAGCCTGTCTCGAAGTAGAGTTACGGTGTTAAAGCCTGGATAATTGTCTAATATGACAGAGATGTACTTGATGATTTGGAGACTATTGGAGTATTTTAACACAAGAGTATGCAGCATGTAAGTGCCAAAAAGAGTTTGAAAATGCAACTAGGAGTGAATGACGTCATGTAGCGTCGATGTTCTTGATTAATTTCGAAGTCTATAGAGATCCTAGAATATTCTGGTTTTTGATTTTTCGCTCTAAAATTAAGAGATCTTTTGGAAAATGTAATAAAAAGATATGCTAAATGAGCTTATTCTGACCTCGGATTTGGTTTCAATGCCCGGCCTCAATATATGTATAGGTATAATATTTTGTTGGGTAGTGCAAAACTTTTGTTTTGTTTTGTGTGTCTGTATAATTAATTAATCTCTATATAAGTAACAAGTTTCAAAAGGAACACACTATCCTTTCGAAATGTAAGTACTTTTTAAGAGAATAACTTTGTTATTTTATAGTTCGTGACACAAGTATATTATTTTAAAGACATTTATCAATTTTAAGTTCGCATTTTGTCATCCGTATGTTAACTTTACTCATTTTTTTTTTTTTTTTCGGAAAGACGAATTATCAAAAATATAAAACCATTTTTTTGTTTATTTAATACAGTAAAAGATTGATTTCAAATAACACAAATAAATAAAAAACGTATGTTAATGTAACGTTACTGTATTTTAAAATTAATAGACTGCATTGCCAATAAGCACAAGATAAGTTTGGTAACAGATCTGCATGGTTTTAGTACAAAGGATTCTGTGTATTTAATTAGCCTGCTGAATGATATGGATTCATCTTTTAATGCTCCCACACATCATATTTTTTCTTGCCACAGATCGTTAATTTTTACAGAGAGAAGGATGCAATTTGCATTATTAAAATTCGTTCAAATTCTGGGAATTCCAGTACAATTTTTATTTTTATTTTTTTTAACAGAAACAAACAACAATTTTTACATGGGAGGAGTTTGAAAAATTTATACTGAAATAACATTACATTGAAATTAAAATTACAATCTTAAAAGCTGCATAATTTTAACTCTTATTCTATGGAATAACTAAAAATCAAAATTCTTCAATTAGCCCCTGCTTCCCTCAATATATTTTAAATATTAGGAAAAGAAGTAAAAAAAATAAAGTATCAGGGAAACTTATGTGATGTGAGTTAACTTTAAGATTTAGTTTTGAAATCTAAACATTTGACATTATTTATATGTTTTTACATAGCTTAAAATAAAAAGTTATAAATATATAACCGTGAGGAAATTGTTTATTAATTATTTAAACAAAAAAAAACTTTTTTTTTTAACAAAATTATTATAAGTGAAAAACTTTAAAGCAATTTTAATTCAAATTGACATGTAAGGGGGTTTTCGAGGTCACTGGAACAGATTATGATGTCAAAAAAAAAAGGTAATTCAAAATGGCTGATCCAATGTGGCCGACTTCCATCAAGTAATAAAATAATTCAATTAAAAACACCATTTACATATTAAAAAAAAAAAAAACTTAAAAAGAAGCCGAGAAAACCTGATATTGTACATATAATAATAACATAATAACATTACAAACTACTTTTACAATGCTCTGCGGACACACACACACAGCGCAGCGTGCGGGGCAGGTGATGCGTACTGCTTGCCGCGAAGCGAAGTCCTGTACCACGTGAATATTTTTAATATGTTTTCGATACTTTAAACAGGACAAAAATTGTAGAAACAATCAACATTGAGTCGACTTACCGAAAAAACTTGGATTTTTCAATATTTAGTGAAAAGTATAGGTTTATATATATATTCCAAAATTTTTTCATCATCAGATTTACTTATTTTGAGATCCTACTATAAACGTGTGCTGCATAGGTAGGCTAAATATATATTTTTTTATATATTAACGTTTATTTTTGCTTTTAGAGCAAAATTTTTTTTTGTTTTCGTAAAAAAGGGGGAGTTAATTTAACTTTTGAGGTAAATCCCCTTGAAGCATCTTAAAGTGTCGCACCTACAGAGATATAATAACGCGATTTAAACAGAGAAATAGATGGTTAAAGTTAATTATATATATATATGTCAAATTTTATCATTTTCTCAAAATTTTTAAAATTTTGAGATTTTTTCACTCAACGGATATTTTTGTGCATTACTTCAAGAATAAAACGTGAAAGATCCAAGTTTTCGTCTTTAAATTTTTAGAGATTGTAGAGCATTTACCTATTTCATCGCAAATCTCTTTATGTTCCGACTTCATATATGTACTATTCTTACATGCATTTATCTTTATATTTAAAAATATAATAATCCAATAGCTACATGTTACTTCTTTCATTTAAGCTTGTGTGAGGTCAATTTCATTAATTAGTTCAAAAGTTACAACAAATTTAGGATAGCGCGCCGTACTTACGTGTCTCCGCGTTCCATTTTCGTGCGTTAACAAAAAAATCTGGAGCCTACTTTTTTGATCGTAAAAAAAACTTCATATATATTTTTAATATGAAATTCCCCGTACTTTCTAATGATCCAATTAGTTTTTGAAAGAAAAAAATATTTTAAGATATATTTGACGAAGACTGGTATTTTGCAACTAGTTTGTTTAATAATAAATTACGCTCAAGGACTATTGCTGGTAACATTTAATATGTTGTTCCTGACATGTTCAGAGATGTATTCTTAAAAGTTACCGCTTCCCGGAATTTTTCCGAAATGAGAATCTCTATTGACTCCACCACTAATGTAACATAAATATGCAGACTAATATATTTTAAAAAATCACTACGCAATAATATGTCAAATATAACAAAATCTAGTTTTATTATAATCACAGTTTTTTATTAACAGTCCAATACAGTATTAGATATTTATTATATAAATATTCACAAATATCAGATCCATTTTGATTTGTTTTTATTTCATTCTAACAGGATATTTTTAATATAATATAGAAGTAAATTAATTTTCCATAATTCCACTGTAAAAATAGATACTTTGTAGTAAATGTGAAATCTGTTTCTAACAAAATAATACACATTAACAGCAGATAAATAAATTATGTATGTAGAAACAAGCTATTCATATTCAGTATTAAGAAATTGCAAGGTATATATCATTTACCTCCTTATAATTTTTCGATGAAGTAATGTAATTTTTCTCCTTTAAACTAAAAGCTTACGAAAAATTCTAACTGCAATAACTCTTACTGCAATGCTATTTTAAAATTATTTTGTACACACTATTAAGTGAAAGTTTATAATGTTTGTATTAAACGATTCTATGCAATTATTTTCAAAAAATTGGAGTAGCCAGAAGCATGGGTACTTATAAAGTGAAACGGAACTGGAATAATTAAAATTATGTATGAATTATTATTGAATTTATGAGCATTTAATTTTAAGGCTGTTTGTAAAATGAGTAAGTTGCAGTGTGGCGTGACCAACTGGGAATACTTATTTGATCAGTAGTTTGTTCGATTACAGCACAATTCATTTTTATGTGGTGCTACTGAGATTAACTACACAGCCAATATATTTTTTATTTTTATTGTTCAAAATATTCATAGTTGGCAACACTCGACACTGCAACTTACATTTACTTCACTATACCCAAGTAACAATTTAAATTTTATCGCAATCTTCAGAACCTCTTGAAGTCTATTTAATAAAACTTCTGATAAAACTATATATCTTTGACAGAAGCTGTTAAACCTTTATAAAGCTTATATAAAGCTAAGAGGGACCATTCATAAAAGAGTTCTGAAGGCCTTTTTTAAAAGTCATTTTAGAACCAATTGGTTTTATTCTAAACAGCCTTTATAACGTTCTGAAGACCTTGATAAAACCTTTCATAAAACCAAAAATAAATCCTAAAACCATAATTTTGGCCTTAAGGGACTATCTACAAACCTTTGTTTAAACTATTATAATACTACTTCGTAAAGTCATCATAAAACTAAAATGCTTTAGAACTGCACTTAAAAAAGCTATTTGCTCTGTTAATATGGTTATTTTTAATAAAAAGGTTTTGTGCTTGCCATAATATTAAAACTTAGTTGGCAATGTTGGCAAATTAGTCGAATGTTGGTAATGGATATTATAATAAGCATTTGCTGATGTTGTTCAGCTTTCAGCTGGTTTCTCTGTACTGGTTAAAATTGTCAAGTTCAGTGGGTATTCACCCTGAGTGAAAATTTAGCTGCGCATTAAATTGTACTGATACAACTAGTAGCTCAAAAAATACGGAGGCCTTTGAAAAATATTGAAAATTTTGGAAATGAAAAATATTTTAAAATTCATTTTTTAAAAAAGGTTTATTTTTTATTGACATCAACTTAAATTACACGTTAGTAATAATAATCATGATTTTAGTCCTTATTACCCATAAATTGTTGCAGAACCACAATAAGAGTATTTGATCCTAAGATTGTCACAATGCTCTCTAGAGCATTTGCTACTAATTACAACCAATTTAAGTCTTCTTACATTTATGTAGGTCCATTTGGTATTGTCTAATACCAACTGATCTTGTCTAACACCATTTGACCTATATTAAGATTTGTTGAACTTATTCACAACCAACATAAAACCTATTGCCCAAAGATATTTGACTCTTTTGGCGTTTATTTACATATAACCCCACACTTGTTAATAATTTTTTTCTTACCTTAGCTGTGCTGTGATTGCTCTGAAAGGGTCGGTTATATGCCCTTATACTCAGATGCAGTGAACTGCACTGGAATGTGAATATATAAATAATAATAAGAAGAAGATAACATCTCGCATTTATTTGATTATTTTGATTAGTCAAATGTGTGGTGTGGCTCTAATTGTTTAAAGTAAGTATCAGATTAAAAATATGTTATTCAGAATACAGATAACACAAAAATCCTTGTTAGAAGGCAAAAACAGACACATGATGTTGACAAAAAAACCAGTGTCATCAATAACCTACCTAAATCGCTCGATTACTTATAAAAACTCTCTGTCAAACTGCAACTTTTGCAGTTTTATGAAGGAATTTGTCCAGACTAAATGGTTCTTATGTTACATTTGGCATTATATAAACCAGTACCGCTTTTTAGCAGTTTTATGATTAGTATATTCAGGTGCCCCTTTAAAACTCTTAGGCATACTGGTTTTATGAACGTTGTCTCTGAGGTAAATTAGTTTCCTAGGCTAAATGATTTTAACATGGTAGTGCTGACCATCATCATAAAACCTTTACAAGTACCAATAGACTCGATTTAAAACAAATACTAAATGGTATTGAAACTCAGCCTCCAATAGGTTGTTACAACTCTTAAGCACTCGAAGCAGCTTTTATTTTAGTCTAGGTAACTTCTTTGTTTTCCATTCTGCAATTTCTATCTATTTTATTTTAACTTACGATACCAAGGAAGGTAGGCTGAGCATATGATGGCAGATTTTTGTTAGATGTTGAAGAGGGAACATGTGATATAGAGCAAGAAGCGTAAAAGAAATCCGTTTCATAGGATATTCGAAGATAAAAGAGTTCGCAAAAGCAAGATATCAAATGAAGTCACCTAAACAGAAAGCACCTGAAAAGATACTCCAATTCCAAGGTTACATTCTCACTGAATCCCCAATTAAGATTCCCTAATTTGCTTTTATTAAATCCCTAGAATCACGGGGTTAAGCGGCTAAAAGTTTTGCTGTTCAAGAGCTAAGGGATTACGGGCTACTCAATTTCAAGATTCCGGAAACGATAGAGGGATTGTCGCTGAAGATCTATAGCACCATGGGGTGCTTGATTCAAAGATTCTAATGTCACAATGACACGAACTCCCCTTCCGAGTTTAGGGGCTATGGGATACTGAGGTTATGGCATCATGAGGTTGTGAATGTATGACACAAAGATCCGAGGTCACAATCAAGATTTCCCCAATTTTCATCAGATTTCCAGTGTTGTGGGGTTGAGGGGTTATGGGGTTAAGGAGTTATGAAGTTTTACGTTTTCTTTGAGTTATGAGGTCAATACTGAAGTACCGCAATGTTATTAGGATGAAGTTATAAAGTTGAATCACTTTTGGAATCTGATTTAAATGAGCTGGGTAAGCAATATTACGACACACTTTTTTGGTGTTAAAAAAAACCTGACGTGCTATGGAAAAACTAAGGTCAGCTTCGTGTTCAGCGGCTCAAAATACAAGAGATGGGTATAGTCAGCACTTACATCATGTAGAAGTACATAAAATAACCTACCTTTTGCCACAAGCAAAATTCGATCCGTCTTTTAGGTCTGGAGATATTTTAATTTAAAAATTTCAGAAAATTTTACCGAAACTGCAATTTCAGCCAAACTATTCAATATTTTTGGCTGAAATATGGTAAAAAAATTCTGTGTGATAAAAACTAATTTCATTCCAAATTTCAGCCAAATCGGTTAAGATCTGATCAAGATAGCCGAAATTTAATTTTTTCAATTATTTTCTTATAATATATAGCTATATCAGGAGAAGGGGTGGACACCAAATTTAAACTGGAGTTTCTTTAATATTGAGAATAAAAGGATAACATTTTCGTACCTTAACTAATTGTTTAAGTGGTCAAAATAAAATTAAAACTGCAAATTTCGACTGTTTTCACCGCATAAAATGTCCAAAAAATCCCTTTTCGGCCAAAAGAACACGGTTCCACCCATTTCTGGAAATCAAGATTTTTAAGGTGCTGTTATACTCGTCATGACAAACAATTTCCGCAGGGTCTGCATCCATGTTAAAAAATTTCCCAACCTCGCTATTTTCTGGACTAAATCGACTCCACTATAAATGCCTCAGAGGCGCAAAGAAAGATGCAGAAAGCTAATAAAGCGTTATCAGGTGTTCGGACTATTGTTTTATTATTTCATATTTAATCCTTCTGGTAATGCCTTGCCACCATCGGCTGTTTTCCTGTCGCTTTATTTATTTTAAATTCGTTAAATGTTTGTTTTTCTAAATAATCTCTTGTACACAATCATAAGTTGCATCAAAATTAAAGATTTTCATTTATACTATAAATATCACTAGGCAATGTGATGAAATGTTGCCAGTTGATCATATTTTAATAGGACTAAATCCACAGCCAACATATTTTAGAAGCTTTCACTGATGTTATTAAAGAAATATTAAAACTATATCAGACTCTTAATTTTTTACTGAAGTCAATCAAAAAGAATATTATAAAGTTCACCAACTTTTACATTAGCCTTTTTCTTGTTTACAAAAATATTAACATTTCTTTTCGATGAATCTCACTTGTGTAAGTACATACAATTAAATATTACAAAATTGCCTCTCGAAACAAAATTACACAACAAATTTCTCGTTCAAGTTCAGCATAATGAGAGTGTGGTCCAAAAGAGCATGTGTCACAGCATTCAACTTGCGTGTGTATGTGTAATAGATTTTAGAGTAATTTCGACTATTTTCACCGCATAAAAACATGCTTGTAGAAAGAGTACATTGTATCATTTAAGAACAAATTACAACATATTGCTTATCTTATTTGTAGCACTTCTAATTTTATTTTTAAATTCTGAAGTTACTAATCAGTTTTACTAGAATCTGACAAATTTTTATATTTGGAATCAGAAAGGAAGTATGAATTCAGAAATGCATAGATATGCAGGGTGACTGTGTAATTTTATTTAATAATTTTTAGCGACCTCTCTTGAAGACCATTTTTAGTCGCCTCTTTATTTAGCTTCTACGCAGTAAAAGAAAATATTCGCCGTTTTGAATTTACTAACTTTAACGTCAGACTCGTTACCAGAGAATCCTGAGATCTCTATTTATATTATTATAATTTCATATAAATCTGCAAGAATATTTCAATTATCGCAGCCATATTGGATTTATTATTCTTAATTATTAATGTCAGTGAAGGGGATCTGGAGGGGAAATGCCGAGATCCCAATTTACGACTTCAGGGCTGTGTTTGGACTAGTTAGGAGGTAACCAAAGGAAAGGCCTCGAACATAGGAGGTGCAGGGGGTTGCAAGGGGGCACGAAGAAGGTCCCGGTTTTTGGTTTTTCGCTCATATCTCGAAAACGGTTAGCTCTAATCAAAAAGTGGCTGTATGCAAAATAAATCTGACTAAATCTTCCACAAGAATATTTCTGTTAACTAATTTTTCGTATCTGTTACAGTTTTCGTGGTACACGCTCTTCAAATTCGCAAATTTTCAAAAACTTTTTTTTGCCTCACGTTTTTTGATAATCTTTGCCACCGTAATACCTGGGGAGAAAGGAGCCATATAATAAAAACAACCATTGAAATTAAATTGAATTTAAAAACATTTAATTAAAAAAATAAAATAGTATTAAGGCACGTTAAGTACATGTGCACTCAATGCAAGTAATGACGAGAAATCAGAACATAAAAATTTCATCATTTCTGCTCTCTTGTTGCGGGAGGGTCCTGATGGTGGCTCGTACTCCTCGTCTTCTTCGTCTATATTCTCTTCCAACTCGTCTTCCATTTCTTCAAGCGATATGATGGGAAGGGGCTCCACCTCTTCGGCATCGTCATCCTCGTTTTCTAAGAGGCAGAGCCGTAGCGAGCCAACTTTTTGGAGAGTTAGTTTTCAAATTTGCCAACTTCATAAACTTAAGAAACAACTCTGTAAATAAATAAATAATAATTCCTCCAAAAAATTGATGAGCGAGGAGGAGAAAATCTAAATTGCCAACTTATGTCTCAAATTTCCAACTTTTGCCAAATCTGACAAAGTTACCTCCCTTGCTCGATGCTTTCCTGCACCTACATTTGCTACTCCTGCAATCTCTTGTACACCGGCAGAAAATAATTTTAAGATTTCATCTGGTGCGGCGGGGTCTTTGCTTCGTACAGGAGCGAAATGCCTGGCTTCCGTTCCCACCCACACAGTTAATAGAAACATTCTTGTAGAAAATTTAGTCAGCTTTAATTTTGCATATAGCCCATTTTTGGTTAGAGCTAACCGTTTTCGAGATATGAGCGAAAAACCAAAAACCAGGAACTTCTTCGTGCCCTCTGCACCCCCCGCACCTCCTATGTTCTGGGACTTTTGGTATGTTTACCTCCTAATTAGTCCAAACACAGCTGTCAAGTCAAAAATTGGGATCTCGGCATTTCCCTTTAGACTCCCTTTTTTAACGTTCCTTAATAGGACTATAAATTATTAATTTTAGTTTTAATACAAATTTGATATAAAGCATTTTTTTCTGAGACAGGCCTCAAAACTGGAGTGGCGTGATAACTCGGTACTTTATTGTCAAAAAACCAATAAATAGTACCAAAAAAAGCGTTTATTTTCCACATAGTCTCTAAGGATTTAACACAAAATTTTAATAATATCTATAGTAAAACAAATACTTTTTTCTTCAGTCGTTTCAAAAGAAGGTACTTTCGGTACGTTTTTTTGGACCGAAAGTAGCATATTACGGGTGCTAGTACTGTGACGTCATCAATGTCAATTTGCAGATTATATTTTACTATGAATCACATTAAACACATTCGTGTTGCTACGGTAACAAAATAATGACGCTTAAAACTGTCAGATAATAGTTATTTCAAAATGGACGGTGATCACAGTACAATTAGTATTAATATTTATAATTAGTCAAAGTATATCAATTTTTGGTTTCATTAAAGACACGATTGAAGAAAAAATGGGTGAAGTTTGACTTACCGGAAATGCGTTATGTCAAAACGGTTTCCATGGTAACGGTCGTCATAGTTACCACTACCCAATGGTACTACTCCCATGGTGGGCACTCGCTTAGTTGTGAAGTTAGGTAGTCCAGAATAGTGGAAATGATCTACAAAGAAGCAGTTGCTGTGGTAATGCTTACCACGGTTACCAGTACCTTAGGGTACCACTCCCATGGTGGGCACTCGCTTAGTTATGAAATGATTAGCTGTATTAGTATTTTTTTTTTAATTCGATTGTTATATGTCAAAATGGTTTCTATGGTAACGGTCGTCACTACCCAATGGTACTACTCCCATGGTGGGCACTCGCTTAGTTGTGAAGCTAGGTACTCCAGATCAGTGGAAATGATCCACAAAGAAGCAGTTGCAGTTGTAATGCTTAGCACGGTACCAGCACCTTAGGGTACCACTCCCATGGTGGGCACTCGCTTAGTTACGAAATGATTAGCTATATTAATAATAAAACTCAACTTTTTTATTCATTGTAATAAAATTAAAACAAAAATACAAGTTACATTAAATTTTTGAACGGAAATCTCCATATTCTAGCCGTATGGCCACGGATTTCTAGACGGCGGCCGGTCGCGAGTTATTAAACTGAAACTGCTTTTTCGTATATCATTTCCACTAATCTGTAGTACCGAGCTTCAAAACTAAGCGAGTGCCTGCCATGAGAGTAGTACTGTAGAAGAACGCACTACCGGGCGTCAAAATGACGCGACACCAATTTATTTCTCAGGGGGCGCCAGTCGCGTATTACCCCGTTCTTCTACCTCCCAGGCGGGTTCGAGATAAGATGACTTCGGTAGCCGAAAAGCGGGACCAAGGCTGCACTACCACAGATCGGAAACTACGCTCTCTCTGGACCCGAATTCCCTCGTTAGGGGTTTAGGCACCTCTTAATTTCCTGAATTTTTGCATAAAAAAATCCCAACCGAAGAATTTCTCTGCGGAGGGATTAGTTTTGGTACGCGAAAATCGCGTTTTGGTCCATTAATAACGGAATATATTTCTCAAAAAACGCATAAAAAAATCCCTATCGAACCTCCTTAAAACAACCAGAAGGTCGAACGTTAATGCGAATTAACTCGACACATCCGGTTTTCTATACGAAAGTTCCAGGGATTATAGACCGTCAACAGGCCTCAAGATCAATTAAGAAACATTAGTTCAAAGAATCCGTTTATTTAACAGAATTGGTTATACAAAATTCTCAAGAAAGAATCGTGCCTTCCCCAATCAAGGTAGTGACTTTCAGACCATACAAGCGAGAGCGCTCGCGCTAACGATCGATTAGGTAGAAAAGATTCATACGTACCTTCTCAGAATCAAAATGCGAGCTTTTAGAATCATTTCAGACTCTGGGTAAATGAATAATTAAGGCTGACTGAAATTAACTTAAAAAAGTTTTACTAAATGAATTTAGTTTCGCTAGAGACTACCTAGCTTTAAAGTTCTTGTATCGTGGAAATTCACGTACTCAAACACATTCAGAGGACTTATTACTGCATAAGTTGAGTGGCGTTCGATCAGTCCACGACTTACTAACCCTTATCACAGTCGATTAATAATATCGATTTGGCAGCGTCTCACCTTCGAGCGACTATTAGGCAAAATTGAATTTTTGGATTTTTATGCACAAGGCGTTTTCCTCTATAACTTTGTCATTTGAAAAGCCCCGTTAGTGGCTTTTCTACCATCGCTTTGTCTGGACTACTCAACGCGCTCGACCAAATTGCGAGCCGCTGGGTCAATCCAAACTCTTTCCATGCGAGAAACCGGCCTTGTACATGTGCATTGATTTTTATCAATTTTTGCTTATCGGCACTACGCCGGCCTTGACAAAATCTTCTATTTTGCCTTTTGGATGCAGTGCATCGTTAAAATTTTATGCTCATACTTTAGAATTGTGCTTTCAATGATCGTACCTCAAAGGTCAATGTCTTTGGTTGAGGAATAAAAAATAAAAAATAATTTAAAGTATATTTTCGTGGTACTTTTTAAACTGACTTCGTGGTACTTTTGAAAAATCCAGTTTAAGACCAATTTTAGCGTACTTTTGAAAAATCGATTTTCGAGCCAAATTTCAAGGTACTTTTGAAAAACTAATCTGCGGGTGAAATTTTGGCGTACTTTTGAAAAATCGATTTTCAAGCCAAATTTCAAGGTACTTTTGAAAAGTTAATCCGCGGGTGAAATTTTGGCGTACTTTTGAAAAATTGATTTTCAAGCCAAATTTCAAGGTACTTTTGAAAAGTTAATCTGCGGGTGAAATTTTGGCGTACTTTTGAAAAATTGATTTTCAAGCCAAATTTCAAGGTACTTTTGAAAAGTTAATCTGCGGGTGAAATTTTGGCGTACTTTTGAAAAATCGATCTTCAAGCCAAATTTCAACGCAGTTTTGAAAAATTAGTCTGCAAGTGAAACTTTGGCGTACTTTCGATAAATCGATTCCTGGGCCAAATTTTGACGCCCTTCCAAAAATATTATTTTTCAAAGTCCAATTTATGATACCTTTGAAAAAGTATACTATTCATAAATCTTTGTCATTATATACTTCTACTCTGATATTCTGAACCAAAAACATTTTTCCTAAGTGAAAATTCGGTGTTTCTTCGAATTTTCGCCTGGTCATTTCCGACGCCTTATAGAACCCAAAACGGTCCTTGTGGACTGATCTGCGCCTCTGCAGACTCTCAAAAATGTCTTTAAATGAAATTTTTGCCTAAGTCGAATTTTGATTATGTCTTCAACTTAGGACGATTTTGGAGAGTTCTACAACACTCCCCTCCTTTGGTTGAATCTTTTCTACTCATCGATCGCCTTTAATTTCCATATTCACTTGTATGTCTGTATGCCTTCATTTGACGGTCTGACCTATGTACAGATGTTTTAAAAAAAAATAACGGCCTTAATTGGGGCAGACGGCTGATTCGCCTATCTAACTTAAAAATAAATACATTTTTTAAACAATACGCCAAGTTGATACAACATTTTTATCAACTTAATTACACCCGCGTCGAGGTGCGAAGCGTAGCACAATTTTGATTAGCGTCCACTCTCACTAATTCGTTGCACTCGCTTTTTTCGCCCTGGTCTCGCTCTTGCTTAACTTCGGCCCTTTCTAGAAGAGTCTGTCTATATCTCCATGCCGCAGCTTGGACGGTCCTCGCCTTTGAGTTCCAGACTTCACTATGCCGCGCCCTTGCGACAGGCTGGGTCATCTTTCCATTTCTGCACATGGAAAATGCAGTTCAGCAACTAGATTGACTTTTTAGCAAGTCGTCGACTGGGACGCGTCGACTAACAAACACAATGTGTTGTTTTTAATGAAATATTTTTCTAACATGAATTTTGTTAACTTATAATGGTTAGAAATTGGTTCTTCGTAAGGTAGATTGAATCGGCTTACGATATTCGTGCGGTCATCACTACTTTGTGAAAAAAGTATAAAAAAAAAATTGAAGCGTCTTCTTGAGCGAAGAACGGCTTCTGAAACTCGTCTCGTAGTTTCTACTTCGTAAGGTAGATTAAATCGGCTTACGATACTCGTGCGGTCATCACGACTTGTGAAAAAAAGTATAAAAAAATCGAAGCGTCTTCTTGAGCGAAGAACGGCTTCTGAAACTCGTCTCGTAGTTTCTACTTCGTAAGGTAGATTAAATCGGCTTACGATACTCGTGCGGTCATCACGACTTGTGAAAAAAGTATAAAAAAAAAAATCGAAGCGTCTTCTTGAGCGAAGAACGGCTTCTGAAACTCGTAGTTTCCATTTGGGGTATACGTTAATTTTGTTGACTTAAAATGATTAAAATAGAAGTTGTCTTCTTGCATAAGAAAAACAGCTTCCGAAACTCGTACTGATTCGTACTTATGCCTACGTCCATTACTCGAACTTGGCGGCTCTCGCTCTTGAGAAGCTAGGCTTACCGGATCGCGCTCTTGCGTCGGGTTCGCCGTCTTTCCATGTCTGCTCATGGAGTAGACTTTAAATTTTCGATTCGACCGCATATAGGTCAAAATCGCCACTTAGAATTTTGAGAAAAAATATAAAAAAAAGCGAAAACGGCTATTAGCCGTGGTCGACCTCAGAAATATCTAGAGGTGACTCTTCTATGTCTGGCTCATCTCGAGCATCATCGGGATCTCGACTTATTACATCCTGCTCATCTTGAGCACTTGCGGGAACATTGATTTGAACTAGTGTGGTATCGCTACGTCGCTCTGACCTGGGCGCGATCTCATTGTCTGATGAGGAAGCGTCGTCACTAAGATGAGTTTCATCCGGACTATCTTCTGATTCTTCAGACAATTCCAATTCAACATCGGGGTCTCCCTTAGGTGCCGGCCTGATGGCATCGACATGTAATCTCGTCGAAGTTACCCCCTTGTGAATGAGGTAAACTTCATTGGACAATCTCTTTAAAACCTTGTGTGGCCCACTCCACGACGGTGTGAAGGTATGATCCTTCCTGATCCTTTTAGTCATTACCATATCTCCCACTTTATATACGACCGGCGTTACCGCCACTTTGGGCGCGTAACGCCATTGGTAATTTGTTTGATTTTTACGAATCTCCTTGACTCTTTCAAGGCGGGGAACGTCCGCTTGATTACGACGCTCTTGTCTATAAGCGAACATATTCCAATCACCAATCTGCGGTAATTCATAGCCGAGTACTACGAAACTGGGCGTATGCCCCGTAGCGGCGTTTTTTCTTGTTCTCAAGATATATGCCATCTGACTAACATGTCGATCCCACTCGTCGTTGGGTGAACCATATAATAAGGTTTTTAAGATCTTCTTAGCTTCTTGCACCCTCCTTTCTATTGGATTGGCCTGTTGGTGGTAAGCTGCTGTGAAGAATCTTTCAATATTGTTACGTGTACAGAACGTATCGTAAAAGCCGGAATTGAAGTGGCCTCCCTGGTCGGAAATGATGACCCTCGGAACGCCATATCTCGCCACTAGTTCCTCTTCGATAAATTGTGCTATTGTTTTTCCACTGACTTGGGTGAACGCCTTGGCTTCGACCCACTTACTAAATACATCCTCTACCATTAATATATATCGGTTATCTGCATCTTTGGTTCGCTGAAGCGGTCCGATTACATCGACGCTTAGAACTTCGAACGGATGCGATGGAGCATGGCTTCTGAGAG
This sequence comes from Rutpela maculata, assembly GCA_936432065.2. Classification (NCBI taxonomy): domain Eukaryota; kingdom Metazoa; phylum Arthropoda; class Insecta; order Coleoptera; family Cerambycidae; genus Rutpela; species Rutpela maculata. Next base: position 229,488,445 of record OW386286.2, on the reverse strand, counting down.
GAGCCTTCGGTTGTGATTGTCTGCTTTTTACGGAATTACAAATAATGCACTCATTTAAATATTTGTTAACTAGTCTCGACAAATTATTAAAATAATAGCGGCCCGAGATGATTCTAACAGTTTCATCGCGGCCGGGGTGACCTACTTCCGGTCGGTCGTGAAAATGAGATATTACTCTCATGACCATACGTTTTGGTACGTATAATTTTTCTATAACATTTTCGCCTCTTGTCCAAAGTGTGCCGCCTATCACTTGTCTTGTATTGACGAATTTCACCTCTGCCTCGGTTTTATCTGCTTGTCTCACTAGAGTATTCCATCGTTCGATTTGGTCTTGGATATCTCTGGAGTGCGTTTGCGCTTCTCTGACCTGATCGTTTAATTCCAATGTGGTAATTACTGATATTCGTTCCTTGTACGAGAATTTTGGTGGATACATTCTCTCCTCTTCGTCGTCTGCTTCGACGTTCGGGCCTTGAGGATTTCTGCTCAAATAGTCTGCCAATATATTTTCCTTGCCGGGACAATGTTCTATTGTGAAGCTGTATTCCTGAAGTAATAATGACCAACGTGTAAATTTCGTTTTCTCGTCCTTATGCTTATTTAACCATAGTAAAGCTCGATTGTCGGTTTTGACTATAAATGGACGGTCTGCCAAATATATTTTGTATTTCCTTATATAATTAACGACGCTCAAACATTCCAATTCATTAATATGGTATTTTCTCTCCGTCGGAGATAACGTATTACTAGCATAAGAGACGATGTGCTTCTGGTCATTATCCCCCAATTGATATAATACTGCAGATAATCCTATTAAGGATGCGTCCGTCTGCAGTATGAACATTTTATTGAAATCTGGCCGGTGCAGTCCTAGAGGTTTATTCAATACTTCTTTTAGTAAAATAAAAGCTTCTTGGGCTTCCGGATTCCACTTGAAGCGCCAGTCTTTCGAGAGTAGTCGGGTCAAGGGCTTTGTAATTATTGCAACATTAGGGATATATTCACGTACCCAATTACATAGACCAAGGAAACTCTGAAGCTGGCGCCTCGTCGTAGGGGCCGGATAATTTTGTATCTGTAATATGTGTTTTTCTAATGGTTGAGTGGTGTTGGCATTTATTTGATGCCCGAGATAGGTTATGCTTGACGTGGCTACCACACATTTTTCCGGTGACACCTTTAAATTATGCAAACGCAGGCGTTCAAAGACGGCTCTCAGATGGTTTACATGCTGTTCTATATTTTCACTGTAGATGATAATATCATCGAGATATACTTTGCAGAAATGATGCAAGTAGCCGGTCAATACGTCTCTTGCCATAAATTTTTGGAATGTACATGGAGCGGTCTTCAATCCGAAAGGCATCACGTTAAATCGGTAAGATGCTCCATCTAATGTTGTAAACGTAGAATAGTTTTTTGACGACTCCTCAAGAGGGATTTGCCAATATCCGCTCTTGAGGTCCAACACCGTAAATATGTTGGCGTTTCCTAGATCCTTTATACTCTCGTATATCTTTGGTAAGATGGATGCTTCGTCTTCCGTTACTTCATTTAAGTGACGATAATCAATGCAGAAGCGAGGCTTCTTGCCGGGCCTTTCAATTATAATAGGAGGCGAACTGTACTGAGCGGTACTCGGTTCTATGACCCCGGCTTTCAGCATCTCTTCAATTTGATCGTACATAACTTTTTTCTTAGTAGGAGACATAGGGTAGGGTTTGATATTGAACGGGCGGTCGTCTTTAACTTTTATTTTATGTTTCGTTGTCACCGTGGTAGCTTGGGTAGGCACCGCGGTGAACAATTCAGCGAATTCCTCGAATAGAGGTTTTACATTATCGTTTCCGATGATCAGTTCTTCGGGAAGCCGGCATTGCTTCCTTGCTTGATGTGCCGCTTGATTCCAGAAGACGGTTATTCGCTCTTCAGTGCCGACGTAGACACATTTACGTTGATAATCGAATACGACCTTGTGAGCATATAAAAACGGGGCTCCCAGAATGAGCTCTTCATTTAAATTTTGAATGACCTGAAACGTGGTCTGAAAGGGTACATCTAGTACATTAACGTTTATGGTCGTAGTCCCGAGGGATTCTACTAAACCATCGCCACAAGCCATAACAAAAGTTTGGGGAGCTGTAAGTTGATCAATGTCGTTCAAAAATTTCGGTTGGATAATATTCCTTGTCGAACCTGTATCCAATAAAGCGTTAACCGCTCGATTATTAATTATAATCTTAATGCGAGGCAGAGGGAAAGCGTCGTTGGTTTGATTAATAGATTCTAATGGAGTGAATCGGTGGGGAGATAGGTTGACTTCTTGATCCTTAAACAGGTAATTAAGGTCAGGAAGGTCATCGAAGTTTTTTAATTTAAACTTCTTGCTTCGGAGCTTCCTCGAGGGTCGCTTCGAGCCTGCTGGGGCCTGGTAGGCGGGGCTGGTACAGTTCGGCCTGGGCCATCGCCTCTGACCCCCGCTTGGTTTCCCGTATTCATATTACGATAGGGATTGTTTGGGCATTCCGCATGAAAATGCCACTGCTCTGTTGGGCAATATCTGCAAGGGCGATACGGGACTCGGGAGTTCCTTGCGTCTCCAGTACCCCTTCTCGGTATATCCCCTCTAGGCAGCGAGGAAATATTATTTGCAAAATGCACCCTTGGTGCTGGCGGATTATCTCTTCTTTGAGATCCATTGAATGGTGTCCTAGATGCACCAAAGGAACTGGAGGACGGCTTCGCTAATGCGGAGGGTTCCGTTCTCCAGTTACTGCTCGATTGCTGATTCCCTTGAGCTGAAGTGGTAGAGGTGGACGCTTCTCGGTCTTTGCTTTTTTTTGCATTCTGCAGAATCTCGAATTCTTTATTCTCATCCATGATTTTGGCCATTTGTTCGGTCATCGTCACTAGTGTATTTGTATCTAGTATGACGGCACTCTTTAGGAGCATTTTCATATCAGGTCTCAACTGATTGAAGATGGTAGCCGCCTTCATCGCCTCCGGCTTAAACGGATCGATCCTGTTGAAGAGGCATACCTTCCTGGAAATAAATACTGACGTATTTTCCTCGGCATCTTGTTTCTTGCCATATAAATTAGCTACTGCTTCGGTGAGTACTTCACCTGAATCGTAACGGCTTCTGAACCGCTCGAGGAATAGAGGATACGTGGTAATTAGGGTTCGGTATTGTTCGAACCATTTCCTAGCATCGTCTTTGAGCTGTTCTGATATTTTATACAGACGGTCGTTATCCTGCGTAATTCGTACTCGGACGAAAAATTCCTCCATATGATGAATGAAGGTTTCAGGGTCTTCGTGTTCGAAGCCATGAAATTCCGCATTTGGATGCTTCGACCGATACTTATGCTCGTGTGTGGCTTCGCTTAGAGCTTTGGCAAGACCTGCTGCCATTTGGGCGAACACTTGTTCTGAGGAGGGCTGTATGACTCCTTCAGTGGTACTCGGGCCAACCCCCGAACTACCCAGTACATCCTCCGCGCACGGCCTCTCTAACCCTCTAGAGACGTTGTCCATCACAGATGTCGGCTCGTCGTAAAACTGGAAAGGCGTTGATTCATCCATATCCTTTCCAGAAAGCCCTGCTGACTAACAACGCCCCACGTTGGGCGCCATGTAGAAGAACGCACTACCGGGCGTCAAAATGACGCGACACCAATTTATTTCTCAGGGGGCGCCAGTCGCGTATTACCCCGTTCTTCTACCTCCCAGGCGGGTTCGAGATAAGATGACTTCGGTAGCCGAAAAGCGGGACCAAGGCTGCACTACCACAGATCGGAAACTACGCTCTCTCTGGACCCGAATTCCCTCGTTAGGGGTTTAGGCACCTCTTAATTTCCTGAATTTTTGCATAAAAAAATCCCAACCGAAGAATTTCTCTGCGGAGGGATTAGTTTTGGTACGCGAAAATCGCGTTTTGGTCCATTAATAACGGAATATATTTCTCAAAAAACGCATAAAAAAATCCCTATCGAACCTCCGTAAAACAACCAGAAGGTCGAACGTTAATGCGAATTAACTCGACACATCCGGTTTTCTATACGAAAGTTCCAGGGATTATAGACCGTCAACAGGCCTCAAGATCAATTAAGAAACATTAGTTCAAAGAATCCGTTTATTTAACAGAATTGGTTATACAAAATTCTCAAGAAAGAATCGTGCCTTCCCCAATCAAGGTAGTGACTTTCAGACCATACAAGCGAGAGCGCTCGCGCTAACGATCGATTAGGTAGAAAAGATTCATACGTACCTTCTCAGAATCAAAATGCGAGCTTTTAGAATCATTTCAGACTCTGGGTAAATGAATAATTAAGGCTGACTGAAATTAACTTAAAAAAGTTTTACTAAATGAATTTAGTTTCGCTAGAGACTACCTAGCTTTAAAGTTCTTGTATCGTGGAAATTCACGTACTCAAACACATTCAGAGGACTTATTACTGCATAAGTTGAGTGGCGTTCGATCAGTCCACGACTTACTAACCCTTATCACAGTCGATTAATAATATCGATTTGGCAGCGTCTCACCTTCGAGCGACTATTAGGCAAAATTGAATTTTTGGATTTTTATGCACAAGGCGTTTTCCTCTATAACTTTGTCATTTGAAAAGCCCCGTTAGTGGCTTTTCTACCATCGCTTTGTCTGGACTACTCAACGCGCTCGACCAAATTGCGAGCCGCTGGGTCAATCCAAACTCTTTCCATGCGAGAAACCGGCCTTGTACATGTGCATTGATTTTTATCAATTTTTGCTTATCGGCACTACGCCGGCCTTGACAAAATCTTCTATTTTGCCTTTTGGATGCAGTGCATCGTTAAAATTTTATGCTCATACTTTAGAATTGTGCTTTCAATGATCGTACCTCAAAGGTCAATGTCTTTGGTTGAGGAATAAAAAATAAAAAATAATTTAAAGTATATTTTCGTGGTACTTTTTAAACTGACTTCGTGGTACTTTTGAAAAATCCAGTTTAAGACCAATTTTAGCGTACTTTTGAAAAATCGATTTTCGAGCCAAATTTCAAGGTACTTTTGAAAAACTAATCTGCGGGTGAAATTTTGGCGTACTTTTGAAAAATCGATTTTCAAGCCAAATTTCAAGGTACTTTTGAAAAGTTAATCCGCGGGTGAAATTTTGGCGTACTTTTGAAAAATTGATTTTCAAGCCAAATTTCAAGGTACTTTTGAAAAGTTAATCTGCGGGTGAAATTTTGGCGTACTTTTGAAAAATTGATTTTCAAGCCAAATTTCAAGGTACTTTTGAAAAGTTAATCTGCGGGTGAAATTTTGGCGTACTTTTGAAAAATCGATCTTCAAGCCAAATTTCAACGCAGTTTTGAAAAATTAGTCTGCAAGTGAAACTTTGGCGTACTTTCGATAAATCGATTCCTGGGCCAAATTTTGACGCCCTTCCAAAAATATTATTTTTCAAAGTCCAATTTATGATACCTTTGAAAAAGTATACTATTCATAAATCTTTGTCATTATATACTTCTACTCTGATATTCTGAACCAAAAACATTTTTCCTAAGTGAAAATTCGGTGTTTCTTCGAATTTTCGCCTGGTCATTTCCGACGCCTTATAGAACCCAAAACGGTCCTTGTGGACTGATCTGCGCCTCTGCAGACTCTCAAAAATGTCTTTAAATGAAATTTTTGCCTAAGTCGAATTTTGATTATGTCTTCAACTTAGGACGATTTTGGAGAGTTCTACAACAGTACCATTGGGTAGTGGTAACTATGACGACCGTTACCATGAAAACCATTTTGACATATAACACATTTCCGGTCGACGTTTCGAAATTCACGCGCGCAGATTTCGAAACGTCGACCGGAAATGTGTTATATGTCAAAATGGTTTCCATGGTAACGGTCGTCATAGTTACCACTACCCAATGGTACTACTCCCATGGCAGGCACTCGCTTAGTTTTGAAGCTAGGTACTCCAGATTAGTGGAAATGATATTCACGAAAATAAAACAAACGAATCCAATAGGGATTTACCTTCGATACACACAATTCACCAATATGTGACAGCGATTTATATAACATGACAAATTTCCCCTGTTACTTTACTATATAAACTTTTCCTTATACGTGAATTCCTTTGTATCGAAGGTAAATCACTATTGAGTTCATCTGTTATATTTTCGCGAATACAAAGAAGGAGTTTCAGTTTGAAAACGCGCGATCGGTCGCCGTCTCGAAATACGTGGTCATACGGCTAGAATATAGAGATTTCCGTTCAAAAATTTAATGTAACTTGTATTTTTGTTTTAATTTTATTATAATCAATAAAAAAAAGTTCGGTTTTATTACTAATATAGCTAATCATTTCGTAACTAAGCGAGTGCCCACCATGGGAGTGGTACCCCAAGGTACTGGTAACCGTGCTAAGGCATTACCACGGCAACTGCTTCTTTGTAGATCATTTCCACTAATCTGGAGTACATAGCTTCGCAACTAAGCGAGTGCCCACCATGGGAGTAGTACCATTGGGTAGTGACGACCGCTACCATGGAAACCATTTTGACATATAACACATTTCCGGTAAGTCGAATTTCAAAAAAAAAAATAATAACTAATACAGCTAATCATTGCGTAACTAAGCGAGTGCCCACCATGGGAGTGGTACTCTAAGGTACTGGTAACCGTGGTAAGCATTTCCACAGCAACTGCTTCTTTGTAAATCATTTCCACTATTCTGGACTACCTAACTTCACAACTAAGCGAGTGCCCACCATGGGAGTAGTACCATTGGGTAGTGGTAACTATGACGACCGTTACCATGGAAACCATTTTGACATAACGCATTTCCAGTAAGTCAAACTTCAGCCGAAAAAATATTGTACGTAACACGCCCCGAAAGTGCTTTTACTGGACTCACAAGCTTCCAGGCCTCGCCTACGGCTCGTCCAGTAAAAGACCACTTTCGGAACTTGTTACGTAAATAACTATTTCGTAACGCCGTATCTTAAAATGACATTTATTTGACAGTTTCAATGAATCAAAACAATGTCATTATTGACAAGTGTAAAATAAAGAAATTTTATTTCACAGTGTGAAATAAAACTTATTGATTTCTATGGAAACAGCAATAGAATTTAGTCTATTTTTACAAAATTATATTGTTTTCTAATTTCGAATGGCGATACAAATAATTTTGTATATAACTCGAGACTAAAATGTGTTTTTTTTTTATTCCTGTGGTTTATAGCACTCGCCTTCGGCTCGTACTATAAACGCCCCACTTGTAAAAATAATCACCATTTTAGGCACTTGTTATATAAAATACTGTTTTACCTTTCTGGATTTATATAATGCCAGATAATATGATGAAACTGTATAAAAGAAGCACACAAAGATCAGAGTTACTAACGTAGTATTCTCCGTCTTTCTTTACACCTCTGAGACATGATGCTTTCATGAGGCGCACAGTGGGGCCAAATGCAGGTAAAGGTGACAAAAATTCTGAAATTTGGCAGATGGCCCACAGATAGGTTCAGGTTTATGGAAAAAATATTTAAAAAAATCAAATATTAAAAAGGGGTAGGTTATAAGGGGTGAAGAAAAAATTATGTCAACCGAAAATTACAAAACTTTGCAACTATATTAATTCTGTAAAAGCTAATAATGGGAAAAATATTTTAAACTTATAAAGGGATGCGTTTTTAAAGGTTGAAAAAAATTCTGAAAATTCTTTATGTATTTTTATATTAATTAGAATAAGAAAAAAATATTTAAAAAATCCCAAATTAATAAAAATAAATATTTTATAGAAGAAATACATTGATGGTTTGATTATGAAAGAAGTTGTAGTAGGAATCAGAACTGAAATTACTGAACTTGTATCCAGAATAATCAGATATGGAAATACCCATCTCGTGTCTCGAAGGTTCATTAACTTTTGGAGGCAATAACATATTTAATATCTCTTTGTTCAGCGACTTTTTTGTTCATGTGGGCTTCTTCCAGACTCGAAATATATGGGTCGGATGCGATGAGTAACCTGCTGAGTACATTTTCATTGTTTTTTTCTTATTTTCAGAACAATATTTTGTGAATCCTATGGGCGTTTCCAACCATACTCTATTTTTTTAAGAAATCTATCTTCTTTTCTATTGAATTCCATCCATCTCTGCCACAAAATAAACTAATTTGCTTTTTAAATCTGAAGTTCGATTTTTCGGACATTCGGTACGATTTCTTCGATATCTTCAAGAAATTAATTTGATCTTCCATGTTTTTCTTATTACATTCTATCATTACATCGTACATAGTCTGTCTTGTTAAAAAGATATTAGTAGAACCAGATCCTGGAAGAAAAAATTAATAAAAATGACCAACTAAATGAAAAAGATAAAATTAACTAGTCTATCCGCATGGTAAATATAAACTTATATCTTAAATTGGCACAAACATGCACAAACTTTTGATAAGTATTTTGAAAAACCAATAGTTATTTTATTTATTTTTATTTAAAATAAGTAAAAATATGTACCCGGAGATGCCCGGAACCTAACTATAATCGTAAGTATGTATAAAGATAATCAAAATGTTTACAGAATTTTAACACGTGGTGTACTTGTTTTGATTTTAAGGTTGTTCATTAACATAAATCCATAGGAATATTCAAAAAGTAATATAATAACCTGTAGGTAAAGCTTCCATGACGAAAACAATTCACAGATGGAACACAGAATAAATTTTACTGCCTTGAAATACGCTCTGGAACAAATAGCCAGTAAGGCGCACAAGTTTTGACTGGTGTAGCGAAGATTTGAGTGCTTCCTCTGCCTGTCTCTTAACGGAATATAATGCAGAGAACTTTAAACTATAGTTTTAAAACGAAATATAACACTTATCGTCATTTCCGATTTTTGATTTTTTGCCAACTTTATCTGCATTTGGCCCCACTGTGAGGCGTATCTGAAAACGTTTGCTATGAACTCCCTGGAGAGCCCATCGCATTAACAACTCTTTTCTCCAAGAAATACGTCTAAAAAGTGACTCTACAGCATCATATTCTCCCGATTCCACTTATTTCTTTTATCACATGGGAGAAAGGGCAATACATAACGATCAATAGCTTTAGGGAACCAGATGTCAATAGACAAAGAGACGTCCTAGAAAAGGTTGAGCTGATGGGAAACAGTGCGCCTAACAGCTAACCACGACAGATGGCATGATGCTGTCAGACGTACTATACAACTAGCGAATTACAACATATCTAATAACGTTATGAATAAGAAGATAACAACACAAAAGATGATATAATCTGTGGGTTATCCGGATATATTTAGGTATCTTTGTGTTACTGGCATCGTAGATTATAATATTCGTAATTCGTATAAACAGAAAAAACAAATAAAATTAGTAAAATAAACCTATTTTCTATTTTATGACAAAAATCTATTACCTATAGATATTTACAACTTTATCACAAAGAACATTATTTTACAATTTTCCATATTTATAAATTGTTTCGCAAAGAAAACGACAAATTTCAAGAGTCGTATTACTAAAAATTTCTATGAACTTTTAAGACTTGCCCACAAACAAACATTGCAAAATAGGTATCCGTGAACATCTGTGTGGCGAAATTTTGTAATACTTTTAGTCTCCAGTCTTGTTTATAAGCAAAGTAAGAGTAAACATGCATATTTATTTAAACACAGTAGTTGTTTATGTAGGTTAGGTATTTTAGAATTTTATTTAGCCGTAGTGCATACTCTTACTTGGTTGGTTGGATATAGCATTTATTAATGAACGAAATATATGACATTTATGGCTTCATTTTTAAAGCTGTGGTTTAATCAAATAAATATAATTATAACCAGACAAAGTCATTTAATGAAATTATCAGAAATTTGTTTGCTGCACTTAAATATCAAATAAATGAACTTAAATATCAAATAAAAAAGTATAGACCAGGAGCCCGCCGACCACTAATTGTGTGTCATAAGTTTACTCCCAAAATGTGTGAATTGAAATGTCCATGCCAGCCCTTTTTTTGGTACAGGGGCGTACACTGCCCTGCTAAGGCAAAAAATTAATTTTTGAGATTTTAATTGCATTTGCACCGTATTAGTGATCCTCACCACTATACAAAATGTAGAAGTCGTATCTAAAGCAAAACTAGTGAATATACATAACGAATATGTGTCGTGTCGTATCTACAAAATAGACCTATTCACTTCAAAAGTCATATCCGATCTTTACCAGATTTATTTGTCGTAACTTAACATATATACAATATTGTCTAAACAGCTCACAAACATTATAATACGCTTTGAGAAAGGAAACAGATTCGTTTTCCGAAACGTCAGCAAAATACGTCATTTTTATATTTTTGTTCTTATTCATTATTTGTCAAAACCACCCTCTAACTGTAACTGTAACAGTAAAATACTGGTTAATTGTATTATTTTGTAGATTTCAGACATTGTTTAGAAGAATACATGTGGCAGAGCATCCCAATAAGAATAGAGAAAAATATATACAATGTTTTGTTATATGATTACACTGATAAAAGGGACACATATTTATTTTCCAAAAATGAAAATCATGAATTATGAAATGTAGATGGCATAACATAATTTAGAAAATAGTTGATTTCTCTAAAATTACATTTTCTCAGATACGATTTCTTGTCATAGCAGGGCAGTACGGCAGGCCCCCAAATGTGTAAGAAATATGACTTGTAAAAGTAAAAAAACAGTCACAAATAAGTCATAGGTTTACGCATGGATGTCGGAGGAATTTCTTAATTTACCTCCAAAAATCATGAATCCAGACTGCCATTCATTCTGGGTGGTACAAGAAGGCGCTACGCTCGCCCAAATTTGAAAAAAAGTCAGGTAAAAAAAAAATGATAAGTTTATGAATGGCAATCAGGAACTTGCTAAGCATGAACCTTCTAAGTGCGAAAATACATTCGCTATCTTTAAAAAGTGATGCGAAGGCCTTGTCTTTCACGATAACTGACGGCGTATCGGCTCTTCCTACGGCATGTACTAGTTACCCTTATAATTCAATAAATATCATAAATGTACGACCGGCAATCAGTTACTTTGTAAGTATGAACCTCCTGAGTGCGAAAAAACATTCGCCATCTTTGAAAAGTATAGATTGTCTACTTATGCACAAATATTTTAAACGGTATTTCAATGAGTTATTTGTTTATTTACTCGTTAGTCCTATTCTCTATAATTATAAATGTTACTAATGGATCTTTGTGAATAAACATATTCTATTCTATTCTATTCTATTCTATTCTATCTTTGAAAAGTGGTGCGAAGGGCTTGCCTTTCACGATAATTAACGGCGTATCGACTCTTCCTACCGCATGCACTAGTTACCCTTGTAATTCGATGAGTACCATCAATTTACGACTGGCAATCAGAAACTTGGTAAGTATAAACCTTCTGATTGCGAAAATACATTTGCCATCTTTGTGGTGCAAAGGTCTTGCCTTTCATAAACTTATCATTTTTTTTAACTGACTTTTTTCAAATTTGGGCGAGCGTAAGATGTGCAAGGTGTCAAAACTGCAATATGCGATATACCTCACTGATTATATATTAATTTTACTTTAAAATATTATGGCATTTTTAATAAGACAATTACGAAACGAATGGAATTCCAGTCGGGCATTGCGGACTGTAAATATCTATTGAGTTCAATAATTTCTACAATATTTAAAATGTTTATTTCATGGAACATACGTAAAATAGCATGGTAGAATACTTCCTATTGAAAGTCAGCCATATCCGCCATACAAAGTGATCACCGGAGATATGCGAACTGAACTGTTCCATTATAATTTATTATTATAAAATGTTACTAAGGTTTTTGACTAAACACAAAAATACGAAAATGTACAGGATTTTGAAACTAGAATATATAGTGTGTCTCTCAAGTTCGAATGAAAATAAACGTAGTCGGGCATTGCCGAATAACAATGATGAACGTGATTAACAATTCCACCCCCATCCTGTCAAATTTTGTATACTTTAGTATGCATATTTAACATGTTTAACGGACATAAAACCAATAACACCTATTTTCACGGCAAAATTTGTATTTGCCTTCAACATAGAAACCACGATAATGTTGAGTTCAGTGGTATAGGTCCGAGTGAACGGATGTGCCTCTGAAACGTTCCCACCTATAACGCGAAAATATCGGATGGAACCTGGTTAAATTTGATAAAGCTCAAAAAATTCCGCGTAAATCAATGTGATATAACAAAAGAACAAAGTTGAAATAGAATTAATATTTGAAAATAACTAAAACAGCAGTGTGGTGCATAAAGAAACGAGCTTAAGGAAACAAGTAGGTAAACAAGCGACCCGACCTAGGCAATAAATAACGAATACAACAGCTAGAAACCTTTTCATTTCTAAGTAAAACCATTGAAGGGTTTAGGTCCAAACCCTGGAAAATCGACATCTGTCGACAAATTTATGACAGCACTGAATTATTGAAGTGTGTAAACCTTCAAGTAAATTATTCTAATCATAATAAAAATATTCAAATGAATTTAATTTAAATTATACCTGAAATAATCAATCACGTATTGTTCGTAAAGCATGATCATATAAATTTCTTATGTTAACTCTCAAATAATTCTTTTTTGATAATTATTAAAAATGCTCAAACGAATTTAATATAAATTAAACCTGTAATAATTAAATGCATTACTCTTAAATTATGGTCATAACACTTTCTTAAAAATTTTCAAGTGAGGTTTTGCATAATTATTAAAAGTATCAAACGAATTTAATTTAAATTAAACCTGAAATAATCAATGAGGCATTTTTGATATACTGCGTCAAAACTGAATTCTCACAGCACTTCAAGGGGTATGCGTGGTGCAGGCTTCTTTCAGAAAAATGGTATTTTCTAAGAAAACAGACACATGCGCCGATGATCTCCTAATAGGCGCAGGACACATCTGGACTGAAAACAAATTTCAAGAAAAGTGTAATAATGGAGAAAAACGCGTCAACAAACGAGAGTTGGACCAGCGGAGAGGAACACAAAATAGATGAATACTCCCTAAGAACAACGAACAAATTGAAGTACCTAGGAACAAATATGACGAACCAACTGGAACGGAGAAAAACGATAAAGGAGAGAATCAAAACGGCATACAGGGTCACAATCATATCGTTCATTGAGAAAAATAAACTATCATGGGACCTTACCAAATCTATGTACCGTCAAACGGCTAACGATGACATATGGAGTAAAAAAACGCGGCAACAACAAAAGAAAACAGAAGAAGTTTTTGAGAAGATCAGAAATGGACAATAGGACATCGTCTAACTACTGGGGAAAACAACAAGATGAAAACAGCGACATAAACGTCAACACTATTAGGAGGAAAGATAATTAAAAACATAATAGAAATGTACACAATGAAGTACTGGGGACATAGTTTTATTGGTATTTACTCCCAAACTCGTTTCTTTTACTACCATTTCCACGACCCTAATTCTTTGGCTTCAGCATCTGATCTATCAGTAATGTCTACATCATCGGAAAAAACAAAAATGTTTATGCTTTTGTTAAGTATTGTGCCTGATGTACTGATTTATAAAATATCCAATAAACAGTAAGAAGTCATCAATATGCCACAAATAAATAATTATAAACAGTAAGAGATTTTATGACTTTTTGTGCTACTAGGCTGAATTTTCATTTTGTTTTAATTTACGCTGTAACTGTACTAGAAGCCGATCTCTTAAGTTACATATGTTGGTTCCAGCTACTCCACCCTGCCAACGTGTTCTCTATATGTTAAAAAATGGTGATATAACACAGCGACACAGCCACAGTCTTACGCTCTTGGTAACTTTGCATTTGTCAAAGTTAATGTTGTTGACTCTCACTAAAACAGAGTCTTTTCATATAGTCTATGAATAATAAAGGCTAGATGAAGGGTGTTTCCATCTCCAACAACACGGTTTGTCTCATTCCACATTGTCCAACGCATTACGAGCTCTAGTCCAGTCGGTAAGTTTTTTTTTTTGCAAATTGAGGCGGCAGTAGTTTTTTTTAACAGATTTGTTTCGAGGTCAGGAATAACATATCAAAAATGTACACACTGCAGAGATACGAAACCATCTTTAAATAGGCAGAATCGGGTTTTTGAGCAATAACTCGTTTTCTATCTATGTCACGCTCTAAATGATGGTATACAAAGTTAAAGATAATCAAATGAAACAGGTTATATGCATTTTTTTCTCAAACCAACAGTTTTCGAACAGTAGCCGCGAGAAGTTGAAAATCTCTGTCAGCGCCGCGTCGGGTGTATAGTTTTGCACTCCCATACGACTGCTTTTCGCCATTACGTGCTAGCACTGTCAACGTTGACAACTTTGCACGGCTACTGCTCGGAAACCACTGCACAGTGGGCCAGAATCCGAAAAAGCTGGCCAAGTCGAAAAATGGAGTAATGGTTTTGAAAATTTTCACTTGGGGGTTTTTGAGGTCGCTGATTACGAATTTAGTAATAGTTTTTTCAAGAACAAAATGGCGGCTCCAATATGGTGACAAACGTTTAAGAAAAGTTAGTCATTTCAATTGGAAATTGGTATTCGGGGGTTTTCGAGGTCGCCGATTACGAATTTGATAATAGTTTCTCCAAGAACAAAATGGCGGCTCCAAGATGGCGACAAACGTTTGAGAAAAGTAAGGCATTTTAATTAGAAATTGGTATTCGGGGGTTTTCGAGGCCGCTGAATACGAATTTCAATTCAAATTTAAAAAACTAAATTAGCTAATTAATTTAAATTCCATTTTACATACTTTTAGGCATTTTATAAATTCCAACCAAAAAATACATAATTTTTCCGAGAATTTTTCAATAATTATTTTTGACATAGCAAAATGCTTTAATTTTTTCAAAAATTGTTTATAACACATAAATATTATAAATTGTTACGTTTAAATGGAATTTTTATGCTAAAACAACACTATAAATCAAAGTTAACGCGTCGCTGTATTTTGCACCGTGTCAGAAAAATGATCACAAAAACAATAGTGGCTCCTAGAGGCAGCCAATTTTTACATTTTTTTACATTTTAAAATTAAAATAGTAATTCGAAGCAGTTACCGAGGGACGGCCCATCGTCGTGTCGTACGTATATTTTCAATTTAAGACTTGACCAAATTATTACTCATTACTTCCAAACCGGGATGAACCGGGTTCTAAATTTTGTACTATAATTTGAAAAAACTATAAGAAATCTACCAGTAAAAGAATCATGCTTGGAACATGTTGCGTTTTTTTTTGTAGTTCAAACAAAAGATACCCGTTAATTTTTATTTCTTTATCTTTGTAGAACCCCGTTTAACACAATTTTATGACCGAATGTATCACATTTCACAAACAATAAATGTATGCAAAGTAAAATACTTACTTTATAGATTATCGTATGTAATATCGCTAGTGCTTAAAATTTTATCGAAAATTTTTTCGAAAGCATGTTGCCTGGTAATATAAAGAGTGCAAATTGACAGTTTATTATCTGATTAAATCCCGACCGCTTTACCGGGAGGGATTTAATCTTTGATAATAAACTGCCAATTTGCACGAGTTATATTAACTAGGGGCAACTAAGCTTGAGAAAAAATTTTTAGATAAAATTTAAAGCACGAGTGGTATTTGAAGAGAATATTTCACGAATAAATAATTCATTAAGTATATCTTCAATATCATGTTTTCTCATTAACTGCCTTCAGACGTTTTCTTGTCACTTTTTGGAGTTTACTGACCTTTATTTTCAATTTCATCATTAATTTGATATACAGAAATATCTCCAAACCGACTCATATTGTCAAAACAGCAAATCTGAAACAAACGCAGTAGAAACAACGGAGATTCGCTATATTTTAAAATAATCTAGTGATGTTTCCATGGCAACTAGTAAATAAAACGAGTTGAAACCTTAGATATTATAATATATAGACTGGCTTAACACCTTTCAGGCGTTTCTGAGGTGCAATATGACGAGGAACGATAGAGAGAGCACTTTAGTACCGATGTCTCGCCCTAATAAAATATACACCCATGGTTCCGAGATTGACATAGAGAGCGCCATCTAGCGTTACAAGTTGTATTCCATAATAAATGTTCATCGACTCATATTTACGTATTTAATCCTTACTTTTAACTTACGAAGTTTATGAATTATGTTGACGTTTGCTTTGTTAAGCAACGAGAATTTTAAATACAACAAATTATAATGTTTGATGCGCAGCTTTGATTCAACGAGTTACTTTTTGGTAGATTACCATATGTAAGCACTATAGATTTTTAGTTTGTTCCAGAGCGAATGTGTACTTGACATTTATAATAAATGATTTGCTTACCTTTGTAACTACGTTATTGAACTATTGAAAGCTGTGCTTGCCTTGTTCCTGTATTATGAGCTATATTAAGTACAATCTTTGTATGTAATTGTTATCTGATTGAAAAGTAGGAAAACTGAAATAGTTACAGATAGGCAAAAGTTACAGCCTATATATTTCAGACAAGATTCGCTTTGGAATTGACGTGTGTTTTTGTTTGCTACTACATAATACAATCAAAGATTAGAGAATTAACACAATATTACAATTTACAAGGTACGTTAACAATTAGTAATAAGCTAGAGAAGATATTTATAGATAAAACTTAAAAGCTCGAGTTGCCCTATTTGCCAAAAACATTTCACGACAAAAACGTCAAAAAATTTTCGCATATTTGCCGCTGCAGCGACCTAAAAAATTAGAGCAATAAATTTTGCATGTTGGTCCTGTCAGAAGCCGATCTAGCTTGAATTACCACTAATAATGACATTTGATTGGTGCAATGTTGTGAAAAAACGGGCTCTCATTGGCTATAGCGTTAACGAGTGAAATAATCTTCCTAAAATTTTACTATGTTTTTGTTGAAATTACACAAATTACAGGAATATCGAATAGTACGTTCGAATGTGGCAAGCAACTATTCACAACTGTACGCTAACAGAACGTTGTGTTTCTTAGGGTGTATCAGGTAAAAATGGGCAACAATACGGTTGGAATTTGCGGTACGTATTGAACTGAACATTTCTGACTACAAAAATATTACTTTGAATACAATTAAACCTCTTTCGAATTTTGGAATTTTGGCCAGATTTTTCGGATTCTGGCCCACTGTGCACTGGTCTGAAGAACAGAATGTAACCTTTTTTATAGAAAATTTGATTATCTTTAACTTTGGAGCGTAAGATCGCTATAAAGCGATTTTGGTACCTAATTGCCTATTTAAAGATGCATCTCTGATATTTCTGCGCAGTGTGTACATTTTTGATATGTTATTCCTGACCTCGAAACAAACCTGTTAAGAAAAAAACACTGCCTCCTCAAAAAAAGAAAGGAAAATTTTTTCGTCCTGTCGCCTGGATTACTCGTATGTTAATATTTTTCTTCTAAAAATGGCACCCTCAGCAGATAAGTTTACGTAGCTGTTTACGTTCTTCATTTGTTAATTGAATGAAAGTATAACTTACAGAATCCATAATGCCTGAGCCATGGATCTAAAAATAATTACTATTTTATTACTTAGTTGCAAGTAGATGCACCGCAGCGTCTGTTTTATGTGAATATGCAAATTTTAATTGTGCTGCGGCATGGTTCCAATACTTGAATAACTACACATAATTGTCTGATTACTCGCTATATTAACTCTTGAATGTATTTGTTTTTTCGAAACTGCAATCAGTCTTATACGTTAAAATATTCATATTACGTTCATCAAAATTAGATGCAGCTTTATCTGACATAATGTAAATAAATAAGATCAAATGTATTTAAGTACAGGCCAAAAACAAACTTTCTAAGAAATATATAAAATATATACAGTGTGTCCCACTTTTCATATCTCGCTCATCTGATGTCCGAATATTTTGAAATTTTTGTGGTGAATAATACCTATAAAGTGAGTCTTTAGATGTAACCACATTTGATTTAATTAAACGCGTCCGAATCTAGGATGGAAAAGGGAGTCAATATACAAAAAGTTCTTTTGAAAAAAACTGGTAGGATATTCTTAATCAGCATCTTTAGAAACCCCTTTGTACAAGATTACATCGTAGTGAATTCAAAGGTGTTTCAGATAGGGGCCGTCAAGAAAACAATTTTTTCAACTAAATATAATTTTTATCTGTAAAACGGATTCTCAGGTGAAAAAAATGTATTCTTAATTTTTTGTTCAAAATAATATATTGTATTAGTTTGAATTGATTTTACAACAAAATGATTATTGATTTAATAAGCCAAAAATTCTATTCGTACATACCTATTTTTCTATCAAATAATCTTCAATAAAGATCTAAGTAAGCCATGCAAGTGTCAATTTATTGTTAAACGTAAATAAGTCAATCAGTTAAGAATTCATGTGAATGCTTGTTTAATGCTAGATAATAAGTGAAGTGTAAATTATTGTGTAATAAATATGGTTCGGCGTTTAACAATGCGAGAAAAAGATGGAGTTGATTCGTTTAGTCGGAGAAAATGCCAGATCATTTAGACAAGCTGCTGTTGAATTTAATTTACGGCATCCTGACCGTCAGCCTCCCATTTGTCATAAATTGGTGGAAACCATCAATAACAATTTTAATAATACAAGAAATGTACTTAAGTTAAGACCTAAGAATTATAATTTACCAAATTGGCAAATTGAAAATGAAGAAAGCATTTTACAATATTTTAGAAAAAATTCAAGACACAAGGCAAGTAGCTTTAAATCTAAATATTAGTAAAAACAATGGTTTAGCGTTGTTTGAAGAAACATAGAAAAAAAGCCAACATTTTTACATACCCTAGAAGATGGTGATACAGACATAAGATTGGATTCTGTTTTTGGACCCAGGGAGAATTTTTAAACAACGTAAATTTTCTGAAAAACGTTATATTTACTCATGAGGCAACATTTACCACCAATGGGATAATTACCATTTTTGGGCTGATAAAAATCCCCACTGGTTTATCAGTACTAAAAGGCAATATGTGCCGCAAGGTGTCCGAAGAGATTTGTGTTATTAACTTGATGGTGTCCCAGCTTATAACGTTGCAAGAAGTTGGTTATAAGACTATTTTCCAGGTTGATCGATAGGTCTAAGAAGTCAAGTGCAGGAGTTTCCCCTTAGGTCTCCGGACCTGACACCACTTGATCACTATTTGTGAGGTCGTTTAAAAAATATAGTGTATAAGAGCAGACCACGTAGCCAAGAAGAATTAGTGATCAGAATTAGACAGGCATATGTTGAAGTCACTCCGACTGAGATTAGAAAAGTTATACGCTATATAAGAAAAAGGATTGAGCAATGTATTCGAAAGGATGGGATTACATAGAAACGCAAAGAATTATATAATTAAATTGACAATTGCAATAAATTTTGATTTCATGACTTACTTAGGCCTTTATTGAAGATTATTTGTTAGAAAAATGGTAGGTATGTACGAATTAGAATTTTTGCCTTAAATAATTATTTTGTTATAAAATCTATTCATACTGGTACAATACATTATTCTAAACAAAAAATGAAAAATACAGTTTTTTCATTTCAGAATCCAATTTAGAGATAAAAATTATTTCTAGTTGTCTTTTTAACGATCCCTATCTCAAACATCTTTGAACTCACGACGATAGAATCTTGTACAAAGGGGTATATAAAGGTGCTGATTAAGAATATCTTACTGTTTCTTCTCTAAAAAAATTGCTAATACTTTCTTTTAAGGTCGACACTCTTTCTTGATCCTAGAATCGGGCGCCTCTAACTAAAATCAAATGTGGTTACGTCTAAAGACTCACTTTATAGGTATATATTCACCACCAAAATTTTGAAATATTTGGATGTTAGATGAGCGAGATATGAGGATGGCTCCAGGAAAAGCGGGACACACTATATATTACGTACACAATTTTCATTTATAAAAAATAACAGCAAACTGAATTCCTTTCAGATATTATTTAGAAGCACAGGAGATATCAGGCAAATCTCTCATGTTTTTATGAGCTCTTAATGTTCTCCCTATATAGTTCATAATAATAATGACATGAAACAAATTTTTATAATAATTGGCATGTATTCTCGCCTCCTATTTTGCAAACTATATAGCGATGATATTAAAAAACAGAAGACTTGTTCTAGAAGCTAAACAAAGAAATCAAGTTCGTATGATCTCCTTAACAAATACATAATTACTAAAACCTTGAACTGTATTAAGATTGCTCTAGACATGAGACTAACCACGGAATAAATTTATGCAAAAATAAATGTTTAAGACAATAAAATATTCTAGCAAAATTACTGTAAACACATATTCTGCAAATCATGTAGATAATTTTATAGCCAGGAAGAAATATAAGAGATTTGTTTACAGTCTTGTTGTTAGCAAATTCTAATTCTGAACTGTTTACGTTGCATATATGAAAGCAGTTTGAAAAATGTCCTTCAAAATAAATTCCAGGTGTAAAAATATTTTGGGTAGGTGCAATATTGTTTATAACGTGTCATATGTAATTATTTTAGATAAAACTATACTCATGTTGTTTTCAAATACTAATTTATTATATTTTTCCCGTAGTGCTGAATCAGTCTTATAAGTAAGCCTCTCAAAATGCCCAGACTGGCTTGAGTTTATTTTTATTTTAGCACTTTCTATATTGTATCTTGTTCTTCTAATCATTCGAAAATTAATTATTTTATTTATTTCTTTCAACCAACCGATGCTTCGGCTATTTTACAAATATCCTTATATTAATGTATCTATATATGTAATTTCAAATAAAGCTACATTATTTACTGATGACACAAGACACATCTTTTATAAACATATCCATGTATTTTTATTTCTATATATGGCTTTCCTAGTGCCACTTATTTACTTAGATCTTGGTCATCCCTTTCTTTTTTTTTGTCTACTCCGAATTTCTGGTGGCCCTATTGTTTTCGTCATTCTTTGCATGTGCTAGCAAAATATGATGCTTTTGCTTCGGCAACATTCAATAACCTTTCTCAAACTTCTTCATTTCTAACATGGTTGAATGATGTGACACTACATCTCGCCCACTAGAGAGATTTAGAACCTCCAACGATAAAATGGATTTATTTCATACCAGTCGAAGAATATCGACTGAAATGGAAATTGATTCGTTGACTATAAATCCCATCAAGGGATGTCCAAACGATTATATTGTATCACATTTATATTGCTCTACAGTTGTCGATAATTGTCCCATAAAGTGAAGCAGCTACCAATATTATATCTAAGGTTACGCCGATAACTTAGTTTTTACAATAAAAAGCAAGAATAGTAGAATTATATCAAGCCCAATGCAAATTGTTCTCAACCTCATTGTTTGAAGGAAATCTTAAAAGTCAATCCAATCAATACAATCATAGTATCATTCACTAAATGAAATAAGCTTTCATTAATAGCTCCAATGCTGAGGTAAATTAACTTTTCAAGCTAGATAAAATATCTAGGTATAACTCTGGATCAAAAACTAACATGGAATTAATACCAACAAGTTTTATCGAAAGAGCAACAGCAATTCTCTTTACATTCGCCCTTTGGTAAAAAACTTAAACCAAAAATAACGTACTGTTCACACTTAGTAGTTGTTATATCCATTGTCAGTCACCTATACATCGTTGGTATGGTGGACAAAAACAAAAGAAAAAACGGTACGCAAGTTAAAATTTCGAAAGTTAGCGCCTCTTCGAATCACGAATCCAACTCGTACCTCTCTAACAGCAACAAAAGCGTTGCTTAACCTTCTCCCTATTTACATTCAAACCAGGAAGTCTGACTGGTTATCTGACGAAATTAATGACGAAACCTATAGGCTTTACGTTAGTTAAGTTTGACTTTAAGTGGAGCGCAGAAGTGGTAATATTTAACCGCCAAGTATGAAGCTCTGGAGGATAGCAACTGGTACATAGATCGTTCTAAGATGGATGAACGAATAGATCCTGGCATATATCGCCCAAGATGTAGACCGTCATTGCCTTAGGTTATCCTCCCACTATGTTTCAGGTCAGAAAGGGCAGAATCCTTATGGGAAATGGCTCTCGATCTAACTCTTTGAAACTTTGGTTTCTGGTAGTTCTTGAGGTGTAGAAAGAACAAAATTTTTCAAAACTCATGATTTTGAGGAATAGCCCTCTGAAGTTGAATTTTACGTGCCTTCTACAATCTACAGCATAGTTAAAGTCTTAGAGGAAATGGCTTTCGATCAAACTCTTTGAAACTCTGGATTCTGGTAGTTCTCAGTGTATAGAACAAAAGCTTTTGAGAGCACTAAGTCCTAAAAACTCATAGTTTTGAGAAATAGCTCTCTGAAGTTGAACTTCACATGCATTCTACAGCATAGTTAAATCCTTCTGGGATATGCCTTTCGGTCAAACTCCTTGAAACTCTGGTTTCTGGTAGTTCTTGAGGTGTAGAAAGAACAAAAGTTCTTAAGAGCACTAAGTCCTAAAAACTCAAAACAAAATAGCAAAGTTACAGCCAATTCCACAGAAGCATGCCAAAATATGACATATATATGCAATATATTTTACTTAACCTAAAAGTTGATAAAAAAATTCTGAATAAAATTCTTGAGCTTTATTGGAATTGAGCAAAAATATTTCGACCCTTGCAATTTCTTGCTAAAGGTTTAAGAGTAAAAAAATCTTGAATATCTAAAATGACGCAAATTACCTAACTCTGACAAGCTGTATCTCAAAAACTGTCCATAGGATCGGTTTGATGTGATGAGAATTTTTGATCAGCATGACTATAACTACAAAATAACAAAGTTTTAGACGGTTCCACCGAAATACATTTTCATCGGTTTTGTTCCGGGGTCATTTCTAAAAACCAT
Organism: Rutpela maculata; assembly: GCA_936432065.2. Lineage (NCBI taxonomy): Eukaryota > Metazoa > Arthropoda > Insecta > Coleoptera > Cerambycidae > Rutpela > Rutpela maculata. The sequence goes on along the minus strand of OW386286.2, from coordinate 229,465,512 downwards.
AAGTATCGTTCGTAAAGAAAAGAATCGTAGTACCGTGTTAATCGTCAAATTTTCAATAACTTTCAAGATGTTCATTTGATTACCTGTAGGATCTGTCCATCTGTCTGTCTGTCCGTTTGCCCGTCTTGTCACGTTTCGTGTAAACACAAAGATGGAACAGACCTATTGATTTGGATAATAAGTTGGTATTAGCTAGAAAAAAAGCTTTTATTATTAAAAAAAAAATCGATCAGTAACTATGAAAATCATGAAACATTTTAAGGAAAAAAAATAGGTACATGAAGAGAGTTGTAACCTTTGACAACACTCTACAAACACACAATATACTGCAGGTATATTGACGAATATTTCGCCATTCAAGATGGCATCATCGGGAGTTAATTATAAATGTTACCTACGTAAAAGAATAACGTATTTTGAAAAACTACGATGAGTGTACCCAGAATTATATATCAATTTAACATCTTATGTATGTTATGTAAGACGTAAGACGATTTGTTCCTCTTTACTTTATCTTTAATTTTATTGTGCATCCATCTATATCTTTTAAAACATATAGTGGAGTCAAATTAGGACTAAAAAAATCGCAATGTGAATTGTCTGGTCAGGGCAGTTTTTTTGTTTTAACGTGTTCAGGGGATCAATTTAAGTTCACAGCTCAGTTTAGCAGTTTCTGCAAGGTCAGCGTATTGTTTATTTAAACAATTTAGTTTTTTAAACCATGTTTTCCATCGGTTTTCTTTGAATATCTCGAAATTGATAAGTCCTATGGATAATAACAAAAAGAAGGAAAATGTTCATTAAGAACTGTACAAGAAAAGTACAAAAACTATAATTCAATTTAGTTGTTAAATTAAAAAAAAAAAATGAATATTGCAATATTATGCGTTTCTAAACAAATTACTGTTCTTTCAAAAATAATTGATAATACCCAACGAAATTTTGGGAAAATATAGCTCTTATAAAGTACAATCACCACTTAAAATTTCAAATAAAAATTATTAAAACGGTTCAAATATACAGTTGTTGCTAAAACTTTGCACCTCCAGCTCAAATTGTAACTATTTGTAAGTACTTTAAGACCACTGAGAGAGAATTTTTTTTCACAATTTAAACCGTTTTATTGCAGTTATTTATAATTTTCGAAAGTGTAGTTATAAACAAATTCAAATAACTCTCTAATTTTTTTATGAAATCAAAAGCGGTAAAGGAGTAATGGAAGTAGATTTAAAAAAACAACTCGGCTTCTAATAAGGCTACAGAGTCATTTTTTTTTTGAAAGTGTGTGAAATGACCCCAGCAACAAAGACATGAGAACGATATTGGAAAATCTTCATTTGTTTAAAAGTTATTAGCAAAAAACCTAACCTCAAAATGTGACACTTTTTCAAACGCCATTTTGAAGTTGAAAATAATGCAAATTTGATTTGCCATTAATGAAAACATAAAGTTTAAGTCTCAACAAAAAAAAGGATGTCCAGATCAACCCTCTACGACAACGGGAACTGTGTGAATTTGCATTTTACATTATTCATGTTTTTATAAACAAATTGAATATCTCTTAAACTAATTAAAATCTTTTGATGAAATTTTAAGAATAACTTTGGGGTAATAAAAGACATATTTCTTCAAAGTTTCAAGCACTAAAGTGCTTTTGTTAAAGAATAAAAAATATTTGCAAATTGCTAAAATTTTCGCGATTTTTTGCAATTATTTAAACAAATTTTCAAGTGTTTCAAACGAAATATCTCTCAAATTACCGTTTTTCAAAGTTCTAACAGTATCTACAAATTGAAAAACCTATCGCCAAAGGTCTTTGAGTTATCTTTAAAAAAGTCGATTTTTTTGAATTTTCCAACAATAAATCGTTAAATAAACAATGTTCCGGCGGTCAAAAAGTGGACCAAATTCAGGGTCATGTTCGTAATCAATAAAACTATCGTTTAATCCACGTGGCATCCTGAAACGAATTACAATAAACTTCAGCCTTTTTTTTACTAATTCTACTGGACTATAAGTTGACCCCCTGAACACGTTAAAACAGAAAAACTGCTCTGACCAGACAATTCACATTAAAATCCTAATTTGACTCTACTAATATGTTGTACGTACAATTTGAATTTACTATTAATTTGTACAGGTTTTCTACTACTGGCTAGTCTTGATTATGAAGAACTTTTATTATTTATATATTTTTAATGAAGGTGAGAAACTAAAAATGTAAAAAATTACTGGCTATTTTCTTTATCAAGTTTAAAGTACCTATTTTAATCACCCAGCACGTTATATGAGATATTATTTAGACTTAGCAATTAAATAAAAACCTAAAATACGTTGAAAATTGCGGTAATAATGAAGTGGAAGAATAATTTTATGTGAAACACTGAAATCGTATCTACGAGTATGTGAAACATCGTTTCCATATTGCCAACAGCTGATTTCAACTAACAACTATCGCTAATTACTTTCCTCTCAAAGTTCGGTAAGAGAGTTTACACCATGATAGTCTGGTCTTTATGCTGTCCAACTTACCTTAGAATGTAGGTCATTTTATTAGTTACATAACAAAAGATATCGGTTGCACTACAAGCTGTACGCTCTTAATATTTTGCTTTTCTGTGGGCACGTCGACTTGAAATTACAATATTTTAATATAATTTCATTTATACAGTTGAGAAATCGAACAAATCACAAACAATTTAGCTAGCATATCATATTGAAGTGAATTTAATAATATCAATTTACCATACCGTTCGTTTCATAGGTATAAGAAATACAAAACCAAAGGATATCGCCAATTAGAATACGGAAAAAGTGATGCAGTATGATTTCCTCTGTATTAAATAAAAATTATCAGTGTATACAGGCTGTCCACGGATGGAATTGAACAGAAGAAAATATTTTTTATTTAGCAGTTTAGGAAAAAAACTGTCCTTATAATAAATTAAAAAATCTCTTCTCTATCGCTTCTCCTAAAATCCTCAGATTTTGATTTGGTTACAGGTTGTCCACTAATAAAGACAAAATTTCTTCGTTTGGTGATTTACATAAAAAAAGTTGTATTGGCATCTGCATCTGCATCTGTTAAAGCCTCAAATATGTACTTAAATTTTAGTTCATTATACCGGGTATTCATGAATATAGTAAAAATTGTTCTTTTAATGATTTAAAAATAAATGGTGAACACATTAACAAAGTGACGGAGCAAAAATTTTCTTATGCCCAATAAGTATATTGGTTTTTCAATAATCATGGTAAGCCGCTAAATAGTTATCAAAGCAATTATTACTGCTTTCATATTTTTCAATATACTTTGCCCTTAGTTGTCTATTAAGTTATTATTATTTTAAGAGAAATGCAAGACATTGCAAGACCTTGTAAAACGTTATGGTATTGATCAAGTTTCGTATCGATATGCAATTCAATTATTATTTTACAAAGAGTTTCTAGTGATAGAAAAATATTTAACAAAATTGTTGAAACCGGGTCTGTTTCGGATACAATTTTGTTGGCATTAAATTTATAGAAGACAGTCCAAGATAGCCTTAGAGACAGAAGTGAGTTGATCTAAACATTAACAAGTAATTGAAAAATGTATAAATAAAATAACATAATTCTATATGAACCAAAATTTAGACATGCTGAGATGGTGTTTTTGTGATCCGATATAAGTATATATTCGATTGCTTAAATTTGGTTGGTAATATAGATAAAAAAAAACCACTGCCTAAGGAATCACCACTTCCACATCCAGATTTCCGATGGGGGTGGTAGTAGGATACCCTGATATCAAAAAAATTAGTCCTTTGGCTCTTGTACACTAAATCACAATTTTATTTTTTTATACCTTTTAATAAAGGAGTGGGGATGGTATTGGGGTTGGTAGAAGCTAAAAAAAAGATAGTAGTGGGGGGTGGCTGATGCCAAAATTATTTTGAGACCTTGACTTGTCGTACATATATTGCTTTACTTATTTACTCCCATTTACCTCTCAACCCTTTAACTAAATAAGATCAAAATATAATCTAGTTCCAGATCTCATTATAATAGGACTAGCAAATTTCAAATCAATATCGTAAACCGTCCAAGAGCAAACGTGTGCACAGAAATGATTATAGACAGACAGACAGACATTTTTTTTTTATGAATTGGTTAGAATGCCTAATTGTAGAAAAAAATATCCAATTTTTTTTCCATGATGTAGAAGTAAAAAGTTGATTCCCAAGGGATCACTACTTCCACTTCCATATTTTCTATTCAAGTCCCTTACAATGAAGAAAAAAATCATAAAAACAAATCTTTTAAAAATGTTGTGAATATTGGCGTGGCGGCTTAGTCCGCAAGACCAAGTGAATATTGTATTACAAACATTACATGTAAACATGTTTACCATTCAGTATGACATCAAATATTAACAAGTTAAAAACGTAGCTTTCGCCGGTTTACTAAACTTTTTATATAATTGTTACACATTCTATAGGACACTCTTCGAAGTTTTTTGAAAATGTTCGTTTTAGACATTTTAAATTTTATAGTGCGAGCTTAGTTGATGAAAGGCTCAGTGTAAAATAAAGTAAAAATAAAAAAGTATATATCATACTCATGTGGGGTTTCGAACCCGGGACCCTTGAATTCCGAGTCAAAAGCGTAAGAATTACACCTCCACCTATTACATTAAAAAAATGTTAATTTTTACATTATAAGAGACGAGCTAAAACCATATTTCCACGGTTGTATATTACATTATGAAATGTATATTTGTAAAATATATAAACACTTAGATATTAAAATGAAATATCATTTCACCAATTTCTATTCAATTACAAAAACATAAAAATCAAAAAAAAAAAATCCCAAATTTAAATCATTAACATTTTTATTTACTGATCGATTTTGTTTAAAAATAGGCTTCCCCTAGGTAACACTAACTTACTGTCCAAAGGGCATAGCAGGATAAGCATGTGTTAGGTGCCCCCGCACCAATCGGGTCGAAATTTTTAGCACAAGTTGATAGTAGTGTTAGATGAAATTTCCCAAAATATTATTTTTGGAAAACCATTTTTACGGGAGTTATGGGGGTAAAAAGAAAAATGGAAAAAAATTTTTTTCTCGAGAACGGATAAACCGATTTTCATGAAAAAAATATATGTTATGGCTTCTGATGGTGCAAATGTGGAAGAAAATTATTGAGTTCATTTGTCGAAAAAAAGTGGCGAAAAAATTTTTTCAAAATAAAAAAAAAATTTTTTTAGGGGATGTTTTAGAGGCACACCCACCATTTTCTTCCAAATAAATGCTTATATGCCCCTTTAAAACATATCCAATTTTCATAGCGATCGGAACAACATACTCAAAATTGATAATCATTGGCAGACTGCGGGCGGCGCGTAGTCTATGTAAATATTTCGTGCAAAGACGATATTACCTTCTCCCCCTCGTTTTCTAGGGTGCTGAACACGATGCAAGTGGTGGGAGAAGTTTTTGACCGCCGCAACCTCCTGAAATGGCCATCCCTCTTATGGATCCCTTTATGTTTTCATATATAAACGGGTTTGGGGAGTGATTTATCGACGGGTTATACTTGAAATAATATGGAATGGGGTTATAGAGTAAGTGGAGTCCAGAGAGCAGGCCTAGGGGGTTGATTAAACCCTCCCGAGGGGTGTAGTTTCTTTTTTTCAAATGATTCGGTTCAAATGCGTTTTCGGGTTTGCTGGTCACGGGAAAAATATTCATTTTTAGCTCCAACCCCCTCAAACGGGCAGAAATCACCCCTCACTCACCGTTTGAGCGATGAATGGGGGTTGGAGCTAAAAATGAATATTTTTCCCATGGTCAGCGACCCCAAAAACGGGGGAAACGCGTTTGAACCCGAATTATTTGATAAAAAATGATTTTCCGCTCCTCGGAAGGGTTTAATTAACCCCCTGGCCTGCTGTCTGGACTCAACTTACTCTATAACCATCTTCCATGTTATTTCAAGTATAACCCGTTGATAAATCACTCCCCAGACTCGTATAGAAAACATAAAGGGATCCATAAGAGGGCTGGCCATTTTAGGAGGTTGCGGCGGTCAAAAACTTCTCCCGCTACTTGCATCGTGTTCAACACCCTCGAAAACGGACGGAGGAAGGTATTCTCGTCTTTGCAGGAAATATTTACACTATTTCTGCCTTTATTACATAGACTAGCGGTTCATTAATAATAATAATAATATCTTTATTTAAATAGGTAATTCCTAATACACAAATATAAAAAAATACAATACATACATAAAAATAACATAAAAACATACATTATACAATTATGAATAATGTAGAGTAAGAATATAAAAATATATAATCAATCACCACATAGATACACTACATCTTACTACCACGGTCACCGGCGGCCATTACAATCCTAGCATTTAAATCAGTATCAAACTTCAAGAAGTGTGGCGCAAAAATTCTCTGACGTCAACTGTGGGGTCAAACAAAATCTAGTTTGAAAATTTGAAGATTTTGCAATGATGACATCTGCAGTCAGCCTACGAAAGAACTAGTTTTCAAAGTCCACTACGAGGAGGTTACAGTGCCTTTCACTAGTGAAGGTGCCTGTTTATTGTGAGTCCCCTTGCCTCTCAAGAGTCGGAGTGTTTATTTATCGTGAGTCTCCTTGCCTCTAACTAGTCGGGGCGCTTGTTTATTTTAAGTTTCCTTGCCTCTCGTTGGTCGAGGTGCTTGGTTATTATGAGTCCCCTTGCCTCTCACAATTCGGGCTGACTTTTTTGCGTGAGTTCTCTTGCCTCTCACGAATCAGGTTACTCTATATTGATGAGACTTCTCTTAGTTTTCATTCTTCGAGAACATCCCATAAAAAAAAAATTATTTTGAAAAAATTTAAAAAAAAAGTTGCAGGGGGTTGCGGCGGTCAAAAACTTCTCCCACCACTTGCATCGTATTCAGCACCCTCGAAAACGAGGGGGAGAAGGTAATCTCGTCTTTGCACGAAATATTTACAAAAAAGTCGTCTTATAATGCTTCATTACATAGACTACGCGCCGCCCGCAGTCTGCCAATGATTATCAATTTTGAGTATGTTGTACCCTTCCGATCGCTATGAAAATTGGATATGTTTTAAAGGGGCACATAAGCATTTATTTGGAAAATGGTGGGTGTGCCTCTAGAACATCCCCTAGAAATTTTTTTTTTTATTTTGAAAAAATGTTTTCACCACTTTTTTTCGACAAATGGACTCAATAATTTTTTCTCACATTTGCACCATCAAAAGCCATAACATATATTTTTTTCATGAAAATCGGTTTATCCGTTGTCGAGAAAAAATTTTTTTCCATTTTTCTTTTTACTCCCATAACTCCCGTAAAAATGGTTTTCCAAAAATAATATTTTGGGAAATTTCATCTAACACTACTATCAACTTGTACTAAAAATTTCGACCCGATTGGTGCGGGGGCACCTAACACATGCTTATCCTGCTATGCCCTTTCAGTTTTTTTTTTTTGGTCAGACTTGCATCAATGGTATATGAAAGAAACGAATGTTTTCTTTGAAAGTTATCTGCTGAATACCCAAAATAATATTTGTTACAATGATGTAAGCAGAAATAATAGGTATTTATTTATTAAACATAGGCCGTTGGAATTAATAAAAAAAAAAGGTAATTTTCAAGAAGTTTTATCTCCAAAAGATTTTATTGCATAGAATGCATCTTTTAGGTATAGAAACTTGAAAAATCATAGTCCGTACGCACAGAATGACGGGGAAAGTACCTAAAAATGCATAACTATGCAAAAAAGTGCATTTTTTTGCTGTTTTTGTGCATTTTTCAAGGATTTTTCAAAGATATTCATTTAAGATTCATAAAAATTTGAGAAAAATGGTTTGTTTTAGTATTATACAAGCCTTAAGTAACATATTGGGTCATTTAAGACCCTTTATGGGCCGATTGTAGCCATTAAACGCATCCTAAAGTGCATAATTTGCATCCTTTTAAAAAATTTTTTAATAATTGCTCTAAAATTAATAAAATATCATCCAAATTTTATACTTCGAGGTCACTAATTACGAATTTGAAGAGAAAATCGGAAAATTTAAAATGGCTGACTGATAATGGCGCGAAATTCAATTTTAAAAGTACATTTTTTTCCTTTTTTTTTCACATAAAATGTATACAAAGCAAAAAAAATGAACATACGTCTTTTTTTAACTAAATTTTCAATTTTTAGTTTTTTGCATTTTCCCCTCTCCCCCTCCTATATCTGATTTTTTAACGCGTTGGCTTTGTATACATTTTATGTCAAAAAAAAGGAAAAAATTTACTTTTAAAATTGAATTTCGCGTCATTATCAGTCAGCCATTTTGAATTTTCCGATTTTCTCTTCAAATTCGTAATTAATCACCTCGAAAACCCCTGAGTATAAAATTTGGACAATATTTTATTAAGTTTAGAGCAATTATTAAATTTTCTTTTAAACGGATGCAAATTATGCACTTTAGGATGCGTTTAATGGCTACAATCGGCCTTAAATGACCCAATATGTTACTTAAGGCTTGTATAATATTGAAACAAACCATTTTTCTCAAATTTTTATGAATCTTAAATGAATATCTTTGAAAAACCCTTGAAAAATACACAAAAACAGCAAAAAATGCACTTTCTTTGCATAATTATGCATTTTTAGGTACTCTCCCCGTCATTCTGTGCGTAGAGACTATGATTTTTTAAGTTTTTATACCTAAAAGATCCATTCTACGCAATAAAATCTTTTGGAGATAAAACTTCTTGAAAATCACCTTATTTTTATTAATTCCAACGGCCTAACAGTAGATTATCCCTATTCATCTATATTTTAATCTTGTTTTATACCTGCCTCGCCCAACCTTCCCCTAATTACCTGCTAATTACCACCCCAGCCACGCCCTGCCCCCTCCCCGTGACGTCACAAAAAATGGTGGAGGAAGGAGACCTAGGATCTACTATATTACCCTACTCCGGCGAAAAATTTCTCATAATATGGTGTACTTTCGAAAATATTGTAGTACATTATGTGGAAATTATTGTTTATGGAACTTTAATAATATAAAATTTGAAATCGTCGACCTCAAAAACCCATAAAACGATATGCCACATCGCTAGTGGTAGTGGAGGTGGATGAAATAAAAATCTTGTTGAGGCCTTTGGTTCTTGTACACACACTAAATTATTATTTTATTTTATTCACACCATTCAATAATGAGGTGGAGGGAGACTAATGCCAAAAATTTGTTGAAGCCGTAACTCCTCTTATATATACTAAATAATAATTTTATGAAATCTTATTAGCTTGATTTACCTATTTACCCCCATTTAACCCCCCCCCCCCCCCCATCCTGCAACGGAATAAGATCAAAATATAATCTAGTTCCAGATCTCATGCATACATATATCTAAAATGCATACATGTACCAAATCTCAAGTCAATATCTTAAACGGTTCCAGAGTAATCGCGTGTACAAGAAAAGTTACAGCCAGACCGACCGACCGACAGACAGAATTTTTTTTTGCTCAAGTTTTAAATCTCGACTTTTTATAACATTCTAAGCCTATTTGAACAATAAATATGCTTAAATTTTTTTTTGCGTTACTAAACTTCCACTGGATGTGGAAGTAATCACAGCATTTAATTAAATAAATTTATTATCTTCAGGGAACGTTAAATTAAAGTTACACTGATGTACTCTACAGTACGTCAGTACTCTTTAACCCTTGATACTGAATCAAATAATTGCCAAATATTAATTGCGTCTGTACGTTTAGTACCTATTTAGTCTCTACACCTAACATATTCAACATTTCCTGCTAAAATCTAATTACATCCGAAATTTTAATTTAGTGTGTCCTAGTTATTTAAATTAAATAAAAAATCGTATCTGTGTAAAAACACTGCCTTCAATTCGATTAAAAATTAAAACAAATTGAGTGTACCTTACTAATTTAAAACTGTCAACCGAAATGTAGTCATTGAAAAGATTTAGAATTTTTAAAGAATGGCATATAATGTTATATGTGTTCAATATGTACCTATTTATATATATTTGAATAATAATAGTAATAATGATGAGCATTTACGACAAAGAAACCACTATTGTAAAATACTCAAACACGGTTGAATTACGACGGCATGCAAAGAAAAACATACTGAATCCGATTCTATCTCTGAAGTGTGAAAATTATTAGACCAGAAACTAATCAAAATTAATGGAAATGTGCGTTAATGAGTATTATATAACGCAAATTTATTACTAATCACAATAGTATATTTCACCAGTATCTAGTAAATGCATGAATAAGTCTTTTTAAGGACTTACTCTTTCAGCATTGTTCACAATTTTTGTTTTGTTTTTTGAATTAGATGATATAAATGTAGAATTAAGAGAAGCATAAACCAGAACTATAAAAAATACCCGTATTGATGATCTTATAAGCGTGTTAAATAAACATGTAAACTTAAAGTTTAAATGTCAATTTTCAATGTTCTCATATGGCAAGAAACCCAGAATTATGCAATCAGTCTCATAATAACCAGTCCTTTAATTTTAGGTAAACAAAAATACTCGGAAATTCATGACCACGACAGGACATCGCACTCCAAAATGAATGCATAAATAAAAATTTCTTGTGATCGTAATTTCAACTTCTTATTACAGCATCTTGACAAATGTTTTGTGGTCCATGCATTATTGTAGTTAATGGCCCTTCAACTCTTTAGTAATCAGATAAAGATAATTTTAGTCATTATTTTTACATTTTCATGAGTTATTTCCTCGTTACCAGGCCAAAAATTCAAACCTTCTCTCCAAATAGAGAAGTTGCTGCCCAAGAACCACTACTTCCACATCCAGATTTTCCATCCAAGTCTCTCAGAGCGAAAAAATTTTGCGTGTGGAAATAATTGCTTATAGAACTTTAATAATACAATATTTGAAATCGTCTACCCCATAAAACGATATCCCACATCGATAGTGGGGTGGAGGTGATGATAGTGGAGTGGTAGTAGGAGTAAATGTAGTAAAAAATTATTTTGAAGTTTTTGGTTCTTGTACACACACTAAATCATAATTTTTTTCACCCCCTTTAATAATGCGGTGGAGTGGTAATGGGGCTGGCTAATGCCAAAAAATTTTTTGACACTTCTTTTGTATATACTAAATACCAATTTTATGGAATCCTATCTGCTTGATTTATCTAATTACCATTTACCCCAATTTACCCCCAACCCTCCTTCAACGGTATGAGATTAAAATATAATCCATTTCCAGATCACATTAAAATACATACGTGTACCAAATTTCAAGTCAACATCTTAAACGGTTCCAGAGTAAACGGGCGCACAAGAAAGTTACAGACAGCGACAGTCAGAAATTTTTTTTAATCGCACAAACTTAAAATCTCGACGTTGCATGGCACTCTAAGCCTATTTGAACAATAAAAATTTTCAAATATTTTTTTGTCGTTACTATACTTCACTGGATGTGGAAGTAATTAGATTTCAATATTTTTAACTAGTGAACTTTTGCCGTGAGTAGTTTATTTATAAATCAAATTATTGATGTTCTTTTCTTTTTTTAAAAAAGTGTTATTAAAAATGCATTTATAACATTTTGAAATAATATTGACATTATCATCACCTTATCCACATAAAGTTCGTTGAAACTTGAAAGACACACTTTCAGTATCTCGCAGATCCTTGTAATTTTGTGTGCTTAACAAGATGCTGCTCTAAAATTATAATCAAACACAATTTATATAAAACATAATACTTTACACGCTTTTGGCGATCACCGTGTATAATGGATATGTCCCAATTTCAATAAGGCGTATTCTACCATGCTACTTTATAGTCTAAGAGCTGACATTAATTTGGTAAGGTAGTGAGCTCCCTTCTTTCGCTCGGTAGCCTGAAAGTATAGGTAAAATAAACACTTTCTTTATTACAGGCAGAGAGTCATGGGGTACGGCAGAGGCTGCAGAGGGCAAAATTTTTTAATGAACTGCCGATCAAAATTCTCGGTAGGACTTACTATACGTATTTGATATAGTGAAAAAATAAATGAGAGGCACTGCAGAACACCGGCGCGCCCGCGCGCCAATTTCAAAAAAAGGTACAGAAAAAATTAACGAGCTCCCTAACCAAACTTTGCGGAAATTGTTCATTTGGATGTCCTTTTTCAAAAACATGGCAGACAATTGTATGCAGCCAATTCCGATGACATTTGCCAAAATTTCCAAATTTGAGTGCCTAAATTCAAAATGGTTAAAAATTTGTCTAAATTCATACTTTCTGTCTTCCAATCTATTGGATGAGTTCATATGTCTGATAACAATAGGGTGTAATTAGTTTCATACCATTAAAAAACTGGAAATGACTAAACAAACAAAAAACCTATATGACTTTTTCCTCTAGAGGCATTTTGAAAAAAACTGAAAAAACAAAAATTTGAATGTTAAGGTAGGAGACATTTGAAAACCACTGCTTTTCTGGATCAATGTTCCGAATCATAGATGTCCCTTGCTTACTTTTAAAAAGTCATAAAAAAGTGTGAAGATTACCGAGTTGTGTCCTCGTCGGCTGCCGCGTGATCTCAAAGCAAGAAGCGTGGCACTTTGATGGGACCGCTTGAACCTTGAACCGAGCTTTTTATAACAACTATGAAAATGTAATTCGTTATCTCTTTCTGCACAACCGCAAACATATGATATCCGTAGGGGTTTAAACAAGGGATTTGTTTACATGTCTATTTTACAATTTGGAACAAAATAGAATAGCAGCTTTTGTTGTTGTTTATAATTTATATTTATGTGGCTTATTAACATTTGTAACATAAATCGGTGTTCTGTGTTAAAAGCTTAAAAAAATAGTAATTATTTCATTAAATTGGGAAACAAACATTTAGACGTCCGAGATACCGTAAACAGAAAATAGTTATGTCTGTTTTAAGTTAGGAAAAATCTTATTTTTTAACGAATTGCGTGCATAATTTTTTCCAATCAGGTATCGAAAACTAAAAATCGAGTCTTTGATCTCTATGGAAATCAATGTGAACAATAATAAACAGATCGGAACGAAACAGCGAATAATAATAATAATAATAATAATAATAATAATAATGTCTTTGCTGCCCAACATGTAACACCCAGTAACGGAACAATTCTTTTGAATTTGTCACAAAACCACAAAAATTGTTCATAATAATAAAGTTTATGCCTAACCCAGCAGCGACTTTGATTTGAAAGTAACAGTAATATGACAGCGTGGTGGACAGGCCTATTCGAGAAATTTGGAACTGACCAATAAATTATCGTTGATTTACATAAACTGTTCGAAATGACCTCCTTCTGCATCGATACACATTTCGACAAGTCGAACATACGCACTCCGTTCAACACTAAACACACTAAACTAGCAAGTAACGTTGTCAATAAATAGTTAATCTAGCGTACCAACTAGCGCACTATGGTAAGCTAGATTAACTATTAACATCTGAGCACTGCGCGTGGTTTGTTTCAGAAGTTAGTAATCTGCATTCGCACTTATTGTGATGACTTTAAATAGTCGAACTTTGTAAAACATACTTCTGAACAATCTTTATCATTTTGCATAGATAGCACCGTTAGTGCTTAGTGGTCACACTGCACAGGAAAGTATTGGTTGAAGCGTTTGTATTTTCGTTCTTTCACTACCGTGTGGCACTGAGGAGCCTGGAAAGGCGAAACGCGTCTGCCACTGTTGAGAAATGAACGGCTATCCAATGGGTTTCAACCAGCTCTCATGACATTTGTTGTCAATAAAGAAAAAAAACTCGATACAAAATTCAAAAAGCAACGCAAAAAGAACGAACAAGTAAGTTGTCTATGTACGTAACCAAGTACTTAACGACTTGAACGGTAAGTCAATAAAATAAATCTTAACTATAAATACAGTGGCCCGAAATTCAAAAAGAATAAAAGCAACATACAAAAACAATGAACATGTGTGTGCGTACTTAACCAAGAAACGACATAAACTAAAATTTAGCTTGAGAATATCACAACGGACAGTATAGTTGTCTTCAGATCTACTAAGCACTCAAAAAATGTCGGCGTCTTTGATCTTTAACACACCGCCAAACACGCCGACATTTTAAATCTATCTGCACAAATGTCAAGAGTATCATGCACCACCAAACGCGATGCGCGACGATGTAAATCCTACCACAACATTCCAGCAGTTCTCAAACAATAGTATTAAACATTTTCGAAACTTTTGTTTATGGTTTTTTTCTCCAAAACTATGGGCTTTAAACCTTATGTTATATAAGATTTTTCTTGTTTGTCTAGTCGTTCCCCACTATCAGCTTTTTTAATGACACACTCTGTGTATTGATGGAAGACATTTTTTTATTTACTTCTTCAAACCACCCGTTAAGGGGGGAAAATCCTTTCTTGAGAAATTATGTTCAGAAATACAACGATTTTTATTTACTTTTGTTAAATAAAAAAATATAATCTCCCATCAATATACATATTGTTATTAGACATCTGATAGATTGCAACATTCTACTCAGCAAACGAGAAAAATAGAGCAGAAACAAAGCAAGGATAATTTCATTAAGTCAAAAATTACTTATTTTCGTATTATGAAGTCATAACAACTTGAAATTATATAGTCAAGTTATAGAGAGCTTATTTCTTTACTTAAAAGATTACTTCGCAGTACAATGGTCTTATGCATTATCGTACTATGTTTAAAAATTATCTTCTTTCCTCAATAATGCCTTAATATGTTAAAAATAAAATTATATAAAAAAAATATTTTTAAGAAAAAGCTTTTATTTGAAAAACTACTAAAAAGTAAAAATATTTTTTTTAAAATTCATACACCTGGAAGTCAAAAGCTTTGGGGGCGGTCATATAGCGCTATTGCATAGTTAATTTGCTCAATTGACCGCCCCCAAAGCGTTTGGTTTCCAGGTGCATGAATTTTAAAAAAATATTTTTACTTTTTAGTAGTTTTTTCAAATAAAAGCTTTTTCTTAAAAATATATTTTTTTACTTTTTAGTCTACTTATTTTACAGACAAAACCCTTTCATTTGCCACCGCCATCCACCCCTTCCCTCTCCCATCTTCTCACCTTTCTAACACTACTTCCCACTTCCCCCTTCCCACCTCTTCCTACCCCTTACCACCCCTGTGTCACCTTTTCCCACCCCTTCCCCACCTCTTCCCACCCCTTCCCCATCTCTTGCTACCTCTCCCACGTCCGCCATATTGGATTTAGAAGGACGTCACATTGTTTATCGTATTTTACTCGTCATTTGATACCCATATCAAGGGGGTTGTGACTAAAAAGCCGATCCACCATCTTGGGACATCCGCCATATTGGATTTAGACCAATAATGGCTATAATATGTTGCATTGTCATCGGACTTATACACGTGTGCCAAATTTCAAAGCGCTAACTTAATTAGAACTGGTCGAAATTCAGCTTGCAAAATTTGACCTAAACTAACAAACAAACATACAAACACACATACAAATATTACAAGTTAAATAAAACCTTTTAATAAATAGTAGTCCGTATTAATTTTACTTAGAAAAATGCTTTCAGAGTCCACTGGTTTATTAGAGCTCAAATGACTAAAATACGATAAACAATGTGTGTTTATCGTATTTTACTCATATCAAGGGGATTGTGACTAAAAAGTCGATCCGCCATCTTGGGACGTCCGCCATATTGGATTTAGACCAATAATGGCTATACTATGTTGCATTGTCATCGGACTTATACACGTGTGCCAAATTTCAAAGCGCTAACTTAATTAGAACTGGTCGAAATTCAGCTTGCAAAATTTGACCTAAACTAGCAAACAAACATACAAACACACATACAAACATTGCAAGTTAAATAAAAGCTTTTAATAAATAGTAGTCCGTATTAGTTTTACTTAGAAAAATGCTTTCAGAGTCCACTGGTTTATTAGAGCTTTTTGCAAGGTAAAAATATACCTAATATTAAATATAGAAATGCCCTCTCGGTTATGAACTAAATAAGCAATTGGTCAGACTATAAATTACTTAATTCTACCCTTTTAAAACTTAAATGAAATAGCAGGCACACTTTATAAAAATATTGGACAAAATTATTATCTTTAAGGCACCATCTAGAATCTAAATTACTATCACCATTGACCTATTCGAAATACTGACAACATAGTCTAAATTACCATTAAAAATTTACCAAGAAGTAATATTGTTGTACATCAGTCTTCAAAGGCAAAAATGATGTTTTATCAACTTTTACTGCTCTAGAATTGTCCTCTTCGTACACAAATTAATTCCTGTCATACACAAATTAGTAAATCTGCTTGATTACTATAAATCTATAAATCTTATAACCTCATCTTGTTATATAACATCCCAAAATCAAGCTAAGTCGAAGGCTAGATGAAAGTTTCGACCTAGGTAAAAATTCATTTAGAGACATTTTAGAGAAAGAGCGCATAACTAAACAAAGACAGACAAAAAAGGCACAACATGTGGAGCACATGCCTAGAAATTTGATGTCCAGGCCATGGGAGTGAAAGTATAATATGGTCATGGAAAAATGTACCGAAAATAAAAGTATACTTTTGGTCAAAGACAAAAGTACGTTATACTTTTTCAAAAGTGTGCCAAAGTTGAAAAAAAATATATTAAAAATAAAAAGAAACAATATACTTTTTATGAAGTACGCCAAAAATGTACTTTGAAAATATTTATGAATATTTTTAACTTCTTAATCGCTTCAAGAAACACGATTAAACTGAAGATACATCAGTGTGGATGTCATTTAAAAGAATAAATATAAAATTTTAACGATGCGGCGAGTAGCATCTAAAGGCAATTATTTGGCAAAAATTAGTAAAAATGCAGGCCGGTTTTTCGAATAAAACAAATTTGGATTCATCCAGCGGCTCGTCAATTGTACGAGTGCGTTGGACTATCGGTAGAAAGCGATAGTAGTAAAAACAAATGAAGGTTTTTCCAATTGACAAAGTTATAGAGAAAACTGCCTTGTGCATAAATAAGACAAAAAGCCATTTTGCCAAAAACTCGCTCGAAGGCGAACTCGTGTCACATCCCCTATATTGAACCTATATGAATACCGGTACGTCACGAGACTGACAGAAAGTTGTAAACTCATATATAGTTGAACTCGTATTGAACACCGTTCTCGTGAATGATATAATCACGATAAAGAACCTTGAAGCTAATGCTAAGCGACCCAAAAATTTTTTAAGTAAAATATGTTTGTATTATTTCAAGTCAGCCACAATAAAAACCAAAAAATGCTTTCATCAATTTCTAGGGAAATTGTGTGAATCTTTTCTACCAAATCAATTGTTAGCGCACGCTTTCCACTACATGGTAGCATTATAAAAACTCTCTAGAAGAGGCGGTCGATCTTACCCTACTTGGAGGAGGCGATTCTATTCAAATTATGTGATTTATTAAATAGGATATATTATTTTAATGTACTTATTTTAAACCTAAACAATAAATGGCATTATTTGAACGTTTGCATTTTATTGATTGTATGACTTGTTGTAAGTCTCATCCCTCGAGGGTGTTCGTTTGATACGCCGAAATTGAGTAAATTGGGTGTCTCAGGACCCCACAAGTTTGAATCTCAATACCCCAGTCACATTACGGAGACTCGTGAGGTATTTTTTTATCAAAATAATGCAGAGATCTTTAAGCATAAAATCCATTACCATTAGGTAAATAAGTAAAATTCGAGAGAAAGACCATTTTTTTTGAGAGAGAGCATGGTTATTTACGTACAGTGGGTGCAGCCTTGGCCTTTTTCTTATCTATCAAATATTTCTTATCTTGAACCCGCCTGGGAGTGGAAGACCACATAAGAAAAAGGTAGAATGCGACTGGGGCCCTTAATAAATTGGTGTTGCGTCATTCAGACGCTGAGTGCTAGGCTTTTCTACAATCTCAAGAGTACCATTAGTGCAATTGTCAAAACAAAAGAATGCAGCATATTAAAATAAAGTTCAAAATATATAGATATTCTACAAACTATTATAAAGGAAACTGTTGAATGTAAAAGAACTTGTACGATTATTGCAAGAGAATGTGAAAAGCAAAATAATAATTTTCTTGAAAAGAAACTAAGAATCTGGACGGATCTGATGTTTGTGTCATAATTATAATGTTCTTGTTGGTGATAAATTTGATTTAAACAATTTTCCAGAAGATGTGTTAGAAGACAGACATCTTTGGACACCCAGTAGCGCCAATATATAGGTCGTCTGGCAAATTTTTACAGATCAAGATTATAATTGTCATGAAACTGACCAATCTAGGAGACATTTGTTCTAATGGTCGAAAAACGTAAGGCCCTACTTTAACTTCCACTTTCCTTAATTAGGGACTACCCAAGTAACAATTTAAATTCCTTTTAGGTTTATTTAGGTTTTATCACTGCTTTATAATGACCACCTCATAAACCAGTGATTTATGCCACATATAATAAATGTCAAATGCACTTAAAGATAGTCTTGTCTTAAAGAAAGTTTTAAAAAGGCTTTTACGAATTTACATTAAAACTAAATTATCTTGTAGTCTTTATTGGTTTATGACTAACTTATCAAGTTATTTGTCAAGTCTTAAATAAAACTCTCTAGTTATTAAGTCCAACTTAGAAGGATCGAGTTTTATTGAAGAATTTAGGAAATTTTGAGGTTTTATAATCACTTTATAAAATTATCTTGGGGTAGTTGTTAATGCCGGCCTATAAATCTAATATGCTTTGAGATCATTAAGTTTCGAGTCGAACCTTCATAAATACAACTTATTAGAGTTTTAATAAAATGGGCAGAAATCTATAATAAGTCAGGCTTAAGCATAAAAGGATTTAGTTTCTCTTTGTCCAGACTATAGTGTTTTAAAATAGGTAGTTTTAAAGCTGTATTAAGAAATATTCGTTGGCATTTCATGTATTTGTGGATGCCGTTTGTATGGATGAATAAACACAACAGGGCAGGCAATATCCATTACCGACCGACATTTCGACGTGGCAAGCAGTACTACCAATAACTTTCTACAAATGTGGCAAAATCCTGAAATCAAACCGAATTTTTAGGTTAGGTTTTACAGACACCACAAACTCAATAGGTCCTAAAGCGGTTGCGTTAATTACTTAAAGGTTTAGAATAGACTTTAAAATAGCCTAGAAGTTTTAAAAAATATTTTAAAACCAATGAGAATTATTTACAAGTAGTAGGGTTTATGCTTACAACCGCCATTATTTTTGGCAACAAGCAATGTATAGGGAAGTTCCAAGTTTCGGTTTTGTGAAGGTTTTAAGTCACCGAAAAAAAAAATTAATTACCCATATATTTATTTTATTTGTGTTTTTAGAGGGCGCGCGAATTTTTAAGAACTATCTAACCATGTTTTACAGTAAACTTAGTCTCGTAAACTTAGTCTAGTTTTATAATACTCTTGAAATATTCTGCGAGTGAAGATTTAGATGGTTCATTAAAACTTGAAAGTATTAATAGTAGTTTTAAAAAGAGACATGTGGGTCTTTCTCTAGTTGGATCCCTGTACTCTTATAAGGGTTTTAAGTCAGTTTTATAAAGTCCTTCCGGACAATTTATATTTATAAGTAGTCTTAGAAATAAGCTTTCAGAATATCTTATAGAGTATATTAAAACTAAAATTGTTACTTGGTTATGGATCTCAATATTTCAAAAAATTATGTTTCTACTATTATAAGAATTATTTTTGAAAACCACACCTTTAACTTAGACAATTTTCATTGTGATATAATTTAATTTATTTGACTAGTTTTAATAATGTATTGATTAAAAAAAAATGTGAATATTTTTTTATTAAAACATTATTAAATTCCCAACCAATATATAACTTGTATTAGAATATTATTCTCGTACCCTTTCGACTTGTTATCTACTTTGAACATACAACTCATCAAAATAGGTTAGGAAAATGCGCAGCTTTTTACATAAATATAATGCACCGCACCGGGTTTTTTATTTAAAAAATATTTCTTAGTACATTTTATTCACTATTATTGCGAAATAATTTTGCATAATGTAAACAAATTACTCCATAAAAAAATTAAAATGTAGTGAATTACTATAACAAGGTCGGTCGAAAATAAATGTGTATGATGGAAAATACATACGTATAATAACTTCAAAGCATGACATTGTAACTAATTTTCATCTTAGACATAAATCTTAAAATATATACACAAAATGGATTTTCTTTCGTCAAAAGCAATTTTAATGAAACAAAATGACACCACTTCTGGAATAATGAATTCTCTTATCTCTTATTAACGGAAGATGAGATATCATAATTCTTACATGGAAGAGTAAATACCTAATTGACGAAGGTTACTAAATTGTATAATATTTCGATTAATATAATAATAGTATTATACAGCGCTACTTAATCGCGAATCAAGTGGCTTGGTTTTCCGGTATTGCGTGGGTTGCTCAAGGAATACAGTATCAGAAGAACATTTTTTGAGACCCGTTTGCCAAATTTCAATGCTATAAGGAATTATGTGATTTAAATGTATAACTTACATCATACAAACAATTTATAGCCATGAAATTGTTGTCTATGCTGCTTTTCCAACCACTTTTCAATGAAATTCAGAGTCAGCATGACAAACAACTTCGGAACAAAATTTTGCACGGTGTAAGTTTTGACTAGCGTGTTATTATTTGAAGGGTAATGCGCACAATTTACTCATGGCCTTCCTTTCCTCTATTTATTACTTTCCTCACTTACCGAAGGGAAGTATTGTAATCGTGGAAAAATCACCCTCCAAGATTTCTTCGGATTTTCACGTTTCAGACTGCCAACGTTAAGGACTTTTATTTCCATCAATCGATCTGTCTGTCTACAGATCCAGTGTCTGTCTGCTGGCGCTATATCTACAAAATTATTTGACAGGGAAAAATAATAATTGGTAAGTAGTTGGCTCTATTGCCAACAAAGAAATAGGATATACTATTAGTGAACAATATACACCCTAAAAGAATATTAACGAAAATAATGTGACAGAAGACAATAATATTTGGTACGTAATTAACTCAACTGTCAGTGAAGAATCTTGTTACACTTTTAGCGAAAAATACATAAAGTGGAGAAAAATGTATTTAGTGACAATGATGGAAAATAATATACATCGTGATTCGCGAGGAATGTGCCATAGCCTAATGGCAGATAGAGCACTTCAAAGCGAGTCTTGACCACTAAGGAAAAAATGTTTTGGCCACTGGTTAAGAAGATACAGGGTGTTTTATGCGTTTGGTCTGAAAATTCAAAGAGTCATATCTCTGCAATGGTCGGATATAATCGAATGAAATTTACCAGTAATATTTCTCAGCTGGGGCTTGTCAGAATAGCCTACTTGGTTTTGAAGATTCCAGGGCCGAACTCAGAGAAAATTTGCTCTCCTCGTTTTCGACAAAAGAGTATATTTTTCTATCGTATTTCTGAAAAACTATTATCGGATTCAGAAAGTACAGAAAAAATGCTATCAGAATAGCAATCAATTAAATTTTGACGACACACCTAAACCGTTTCGACAAAAAAATCACATCATGACTAACACTTTGACTAGGCATAACCTATGGAATGGTTTCATAGAATCTATTCAAATGCTTCAGATCCATATCCCTTCTAAGACTTCATATAATACATAGCAAAAACCTTCCTACCTAGTCGATAAGAAAAAGAAAAGACAATAATAATAAATTATAAGCTAATTACCAATTGATATTTTCACTTTTAAACATTTTTAGTAATTTTTTATAATTCCTTTTCCTCCATTTAACATAACTTCATTTGAAGATCGTAAAGAGATTGTATTTTATTAATTATATTGTTTTTTAAACACCTGAGTTTGATTGTGTCCACCTGTAAGAATTTACAGAATATCACAATTTATTTGTTTTGTTTTTGCTTAGAAATATTGTTGAAGTATTGTTGAATACGCTAGTGCAAAGAACTAGTTTTTTAAACGACTCCAGCCAACCACTGAGCTTAGCTGGTTGTTACGTTTCGTTCACCTTCAGTCTTCAGTCGCCAACTGGGGGAAAAGGTGACGTTGCAAAATATTATCATAATTATGTGTCCTTGCTTTTTCTAGATTATAATAATTCATTCAGATTTTATCGTTTTAGATAGATAGATTAGATGCCATAGTTCAGAACAAATAAAAAAATTCACAAATATAACCTCGTATTTTTCTTGCTGGGTAGGAAGGTCATTGATATGTATTATGTGAAGTCTTAGAAGGGATATGGATCTAAAGTATCTAAATAGATTCTATGAAACCATTCCGTAGATAATGCCTGATCAGTGTTAGTCGTGATGCTCTAAATTGTTTTGTGACTTTTTGCCAAAACGGTTTAAAATTGAATCTATATTCTGATAGCATTTTTTCTGTACTCTCCGAATCCGCTAATAGTTTTTCAGAAATGCTATAAAAAAATGTACTTTTTGTCAAAAACAAGGAGGGCAGATTTTTCCGAGTCCGGCCCTGGATTTTGCAAAACCAAGTAGGCCATCCTGACAAGTCCCAGTTGAGGAATGTTACTGGTAAATTTCATTCGATTACATCTATCCTCTTTGAATATTCAGACCAAATGCGTAAAAACTCTGTATCTTCTTAACCAGTGGCCAAAATATTTTTTTCTTTGGTGATCTAGACTCGCCTTGAAGTGCTCTATCTGCCATCCCAGCTAACATGCAAACGTCATATTAACGTATTTTTAAAGTCATTTACCGGTCAGCGACGTAAGTGACCAATAATATGACGTGATAGTTACGTCATAAAATATGACGAATCTATGACGTCATAAAATAAACGTCTCTATGACATACATTGTTGGTACTTGAATATATGAATTTATGACGTCATTATGGTAACGTGTATATGACGCAGATTATTGGTGTATTGTGTAAAATGCTTGCTTACCATGTAGTATGTAGCAGAAATTATTTCTAGATGGCGCCACATACACCCACTGACAATAATTAGTCATACTTTATCTTATTCTCTTATAAAGTTATACAAAATAAATAACATAGATTGCAATGTTCAAATTCTTCCAGGGAACATCGATTTATTTGGATGGATCTTATAACAATCAGGTGTTAAGGATCATTTATTTTGTAGCTAGACTGATGCTAGCATACAGGTTTTATGCTATCTGTTTAATGGGTTTAAGAACTCACTGGTTTTATGATAAAAGCAGCGGGTGCTTAACCTATGAATTGTCCATTCATCTACATAGCGGTTTTTCCTGTAACCCATTATATATTGGAAAATGGAGACCTCCTAGTCCTGGAATCCTTAAACGTGTGTTAGTAACAGACATACTAATGACGTAACAACAATTATGACGTCATTTTTACATACAATAAACATCGTGTTACGTCACCCCAGACATACTTGAGACGTCATGTAATAAGTGAATAAGACGTCATCGAATGGCGTCTCTGGGATGTGACAGATTTTCGTCATTTTCTCGTCAATAATACGTAACATTTGACGTAAGTACTGACCAAATAGTGTCCAATTATTGACGTAATAATGACGTCACTATGTTAGCTGGGATTAGGCTATGTCACATTCCTCGCGAATTACCCTGTATATAATGTTGTTGACATTATTATATCTAGCAGGAAACCTGATGTACTTTTGGTGAAAAATATACAGAGTGGTCGCTTTATTAAAGTAATTAATTAAGAAACGACGGAGGAAAATAATATATGGAATGTAGTTGTCACTATTGCTTAGAAGAAAACTTGATATTCGTTTAGGAGAAAACATAAACAGAATGGTCATTCAGCAGAAACAAATATTAGTAAATAAAAGGTGCCAAATAGAAAAAAAATTGTGTAAATATCTTTACATAATTTTCTCCATTTATAATTATCACAGCACCACAAATAAAAAAGTGTTCTATACAACGAAGAGAACTACTATGTCCTTATGTTTTTTGGTCCGCTAAATTCGAATCCAGTGTCAGATTTACTCCATCATGTCCAGATTTTTTCCTAGCCACAAAGAAAAGGTGAAAATCCCTGAAACGGAGGATTTTGCAGTATGATTTCGAATCTGATCATGTAATTTTTATCTAACATTGATGCACTGATGTATCTGAGATCTAATGATCCTAAAAATGCCACAACTTCACTGCTGCAGATCAACCTAACCTCAAAAAATTGCCAAAATTACGTCTAACGGATCATTTCGGGATCAAATGTGAATTGTATGGATTATTCGAATAACATTCCTTTACTCTTCCAGAGTGACTATATATATATATATATATATATATATATATATATATATATATATATATATATATATATATATATATATATATATTAATTAATAATAAAATAAAATAAAATAATAATTTGAAATATATATATATATATATATATATATATATATATATATATATATATATATATATATATATATATATATATATATATATATATATATATATATATATATATTAGGGTGGCCCATCTCTTTCGCAATCGAAATTTTTTATTTCTCACCCCTGCAAATGCTTCCATTTGAAGAAAAAACAGTCCCCTCAAAATATTATTGAGGCAAATTGAAAGCAAGGGGTGCCGCAGAATGCATTATTAAGCAATAATAAAAGTAAATGGAATTATTTACATTCTTTGGTTGATGCATTGTTTTTTTTTTAATCAGCAACATTTATCTTTAGAATGACTAATCCAGTCATACAAATATCAAAGACATTATCTGTTGTGACTATGACATGTGTCATACTACTGTAAATTCGTAGTCTAAGAAAACTAGACTAGAAGTTTTTGAAATAAAACTCTCGTTTTATCTTTGTGGATTTTATTATGAAACGTTTTTTTCATATATAGTACCAAATATTATCCTAAATCTACAAGACATATAGTAATAAAAACAATATTTTTTGCACTAGGCCAAAGCATGCGACAGGGTTTCTTTTTTTACATTTGGAAACTGTGATTTATAATCATTTACAACTTGGAGTAAAAACTGTTTTTGGTCTTCATTTTTTGTTAAAATGTCATTATAGTCAGTAATAAGTTTGATTCCTCTCTCAGCGGCATCATTTACAACTTTAATTTTGTTTACAATATTGAAACATCGGGTATAACTTTCATTTTCCCTCCATGTTGTTGGATCATTTTCCAAAAATTCCATAGACAAACCTAATTTTTGAAAAAACTGTTTAGTGTTCTCGCATATCAAGTCCTGAATTTCCTTGTTTTCAACGTCAGTAATGTTACTAATCATAAGTCGTTTAATACCCTCTTGATTTGGTGCTTTCCTATTCAAAGCTTTAACCATTTCTCTTTTAGTGGTAATTGAAATATCGTCATCAAAGAAAGATAAGCCAACATTTACTGAATTAAGGTACCACAAATGGTTCACTATTTTCCTACTTGCGGCTTGAGATATTTCTTTGTAAATATTTTGATAATTAATGAGTTCTTTACAAAAGTCTAAGTCATGCAGCGGTGCTTTACTAGCAAATGACGCTGTAAACCAGGCCTTTACATAAACCTTTACAATAAAGAGACATATATCTTCAATACCTATTTTTCTTTTTTAGTTAGTTGGAACTGATCTTGGAAAAAAAATATTTTTAGACAGTAAATGTCTTTGGACATCCAACGTGCATGATGAAATGCCCCTGGTTGATAGAATGTCGTGTGAGTGGGCTCTTCTTCAACAAGAAGTTTAGAAAGCATTAAAAATTCTTTATAATCATCACGAGGCTGTTGCAAAGTTAAAGCTGCATTTAGAAACTTTACAATTTCGGCTTTAACTGGTTGTAAAATGTGTTTAATTTTTGATACCTGAAATCCAGTTTTTAGTTTATTTTGATCTATTTTATGCCAAAATTCCCTAAAACGTTTAAATAGTGGCACATTTGGACCAGATGAGGAAGGCATTTTTGTGTCAAACACACTTCTCAAAACCACTTCAAAAATATGATGTCTACAAGGAAAATATAGAATATCTCTTTCTAATTTTTGTTGCAATAGTGTGGCTGCCCCAGTTATATAACCCATATTTGATGCTGTTGTATCACAACACAAAGCTATTACCTTTTCGTCCAAATTCCATTCACAAAGCACATCATAAACTGCTTCAGTCTGTTCTCTTCCAGTTGAATTGGGCAAAGCTGGTACTCCAAGTAGTTGTTCAATATCTCCACTAGTAACTAAGATAGCAAGTCTATCGATATTTCCCATTCCAGTGAGAGAAGGTAAAAGTTTTCCATCCCAATGGATGACTGGGGCCGGCAATTCAGAATTACCGAAGGCAGTTTTTAATATTTCAGCTCTTTCTTCGCGGATGCGTTGTCTAGAGCGCTGAAGTGTGGTTTTGCTGATGGACAAAGATGTGGTGTCATGTCCTAGTGCTTCTGCTACTGCCGTCAAAATATGGACTCCATACCTGTCGCTTATTTTGCAAGCATCAAATGCAGCGGCTATTTTTGGTGTGATGATGTTACATGTTCCATACAATCTCCTCTTTTTTGGCTGTGACGGGCCAGGCTGGTCTTGTAACAACTCTTCTCGGGCTTCGATTATTTCATCTTCATTTTCGTTGGAGTCGGCTAAATTACTACTTGATGATGGACAGGTGACTGTTTCCTCTAATCTAGCTTTTTCTTGTTGACTTCGTTGCATTCGTTCGGATAATTTCTGTAATTTCTCCTCAGCTGATTTTTCTTGAGAAGCAAGTTGGTAATCAATACCATGCATAAATCCCTTTTTTCTTTGGTTAATTAAAAACTGCTTATCTTCATCTATTTTCATCAACTCCAATGCATTTGCATGAGAAATATCAAAGAGATCGTCAAATTTTTCAACGAAATTTTTTTCTTTACCTCCCGCACTGGTCCTTTTAGCCGATTTTTGTAAGTTCCTTCACTCTGCATAAAGTTTATCTAGAGGTTTAACACAATGAAAATCCTGACGTGTCGGAATGCGAGCTTTATCCCAAAAAACTGACACCTCTTTTATTGTTAATTTAGCACTTTCATGTACACTTAGCTTCACTTCACGAATGTTATAAAAGAGCACTTGTAATACTTGTCTATTACACGGCAATTTATTGCCAATGATTTGTGACGAATAGTGTCCAACTAAGTAAATGAAAGTATCCTTTCGTAAGGATCTAACATCAGCCATCGTTAAATGTTTTTTCAAAAAGGAACGTATGCTAGAACTTATAATGTCGCCACTGTAAAACACAATTGCAAACTGACATAAAAACCTACCGTAGGTGCATTATATTTCCAAACTTCCAAAACAAATAATTTCTAGGAAATAATTACACCAATAAAACATTATGAGAAAAGAGGTAGATATTTGTATTTTAAGTAAAATTTAAGTGTATTACCGTAATAAAATCTTATCTACAAATTTCTACCTGAATGCGGCACGGGTTACCGTTCACCGAATTATCTGAAACTTTGACATAAATTATTCCTAGTATAATAGTATATTTTCGTGGGGTGAGACTTAAAAAATACGCAAAAAAAATTCACCCCCTATAGAGATGGGCCACCCTAATATATATATAAAACATGGTATTTTACCTGATTTCAGATCTGAGACCAAACCTAACCTCAAGGGATAGATTTGGTAAAATCTTGAACCGCTAATTTAATTGCATGATTACGATTTCGGTTGCCCGATTCCTATCCAATGGGGATCTCCTTATATATCTGAGCTTTGTAGATCAAGAAAATGATACATCCGCTTCTATGCAAGGTTATTCCAATCTCAACAGTTGCAAAAAATGCCTCTAAGGTTTAAGTTGGATCAACAGTTGTGAATCTGATCAATGACATGTATTTGAATAAGAAATTTCACATATTTCTGCGAAATTTGAGCAAATATAGATGGAATTCATTGATATGTAGCTCAATATCTACTGGACCTATATAAATATTCATACTCATTCGTCATTTCTAAAAGTAATCGCTGTAATCAAACCTACATTTAATCTTTTTATGATATCTTGCTCTCTTTCCTCAGAGGATCTGATGAGTGGCTTTCTCTTAGTTTCTCTCCTCTCTGCAATAACTAACAGAAATCGGCCGTTATATTAATATCCCATCATCCCCGATATCGAAATTCCATTGTCTTTATATCCCGATGGAATCTCTCTTCTTGTTCTTAACTCAAATCCACAAATTTATTGAGAAGTAATCAAAATGTAAATCGAGGAAGTGCAACTTGAGATTTATCAATTTATCCATCCTAGTTTTTCGAAATCGTCCACCATTTGAGCTGCTATGCTTGGATACTGGGTACTTTTATTATTGCCCAAGTTATGTACAACTTCTTTGAAGAAATTATTTCCAAAACTTAATTATGTCAAAATAAAAGAAGGTATCTTCGATGGACCACAGATACGTAAAATGCTGAAAGATGACAACTTCATTTCCACAGTGATTGGCAAGGCGAAAGCAGCCTGGAGCAGCTTCAAAGAAGTTGTACAGAACATCTTGGGCAATAAAAGTACCCAGTATAGAAGCATGGTAGCTCGAATGGTGGACGGTTTCGAAATACTAGGCTGTTGGATGAATCTCAAGTTCGTGGATTCACATATCAATTACTTCCCAATAACTTTAGAGGTTTTGAGTGAAGAAAAGGAAGAGCGGTTTCATCAGGATATAGAGAAAATGGAATTTTGATATCAGGGGCGATGGGATATTAATATGATGGCCGATTTCTGTTGGTCATTGCAGAGGGAAACTGTGAGAAAGGGTGTAAAACGCAAGAGAAAGCCGCTCGTCAGCTCCTTTGAGGAAAAAAGAATAAGATATAATAAAAAAAGATTAAACCTTGGTTTGATTACAGTGGTTATTTTGGCAACTTGAGGTTGGGTTGATTTGCAGCGACAAAGTTGCGGAATTTTTAGGATCATTAGATCTCATATACATCAATGCATCAATATTAGTTGAAAATTACATGACCATACTACAGAATCCACCGTTTCAGGGATTTAGGCCATTTTTTTTTTGAGGTTAGGAAAAATCTGGACGTGATGGAACAAATTTAATGCCGGATTAAAATTTAACGGACCAAAAAACATAAGGATATAGTAGTCTGGTCTGTTGTACAGAATACTTTTTTTTGTGGAGCTGTATATTTTATGTTATTTTAAACGAGATGTGTTCTTTTTGTTACGTCATTCTCATGCAAAATTGAGGGTGAGTTAAAAGAAATGGAAATTCTGAGCATTACAGTAGGTAATCAATATGTATAAAATTAAGGAGAATTTGTAAAAAATCACCACCGAGAAATAGTTTCCTATAGTTTGTAAAAAGTTTTCATTAATATACAATATACATCGGAAACTAAATTTTCATTTCTCTAAAATATTAGCCAATTTTGTAATGCCGGTAATAAATACAAAAATTCGAGGGGCAAACTGCAAGAGAAACAGGCATACACGATACACGTTGCATAAAAAGAGAGGTAAATTCTAAAAGAACTTGGGAAACCAAGAAGACATCAAAGGAAATCCAGAGGAAATCTAAGGGAACTCAAGGATATCATTACAAAAAGAGAAACAAAATTTGGGTTGCGGTTTGACCTTCGAAAAAATGTTTTGCCCACTTTACACTATATGTACTTTGATGAAAGTACAATGGATCATGGCCTAGCCATTCGTTACAGTTTATAAAATATTTCACAGAAGTCGCTCGAGCTGATCCAGAATAATGAATGCGTGCACAAACATGAAAAAATATAGTGTTCGAATTGACTACCTCCTCTTTTTCAAATTTTTTGAATCTGGTTAAAAATGCACCTCTTCCGAGCTGCAGCATATTAAATTTGTGAAAATATTAAAAGATATTTTTTTAATATCACATCAACGATATGAAATATTTTACCGTAAATTTTCCTATTTTTATCAACAATAATTAGTAACAATTTTGTATAAGGATAGGAGAGATACGCACTGACATTTAAAACGTTTTTGATTGGATTAAGCTTATGCAACATCTATTCTATTCCTGAAATCTTTAGCCAGCGTCTAACTGAATCAATCTTTTCCAAAAAGATGTATAGGAAAAAGAGTGGTTACCATTTCTAAGCTCCCTTAATTTCTTTTTGTATGGTTATCAAAAAACAAAGTATATGTTTGAACATGTTTTTAATTGACTCCAGTTCGTCTCCAATGACCCTTTTAGGTCTAAGGGTGAGTTGTACCAACTAAGTTCAGGCCAAGTTCAGCTTTATCCAAGATCAAAATCCATGGTTACGATTGTTGAAACAATCGTAACCTTGGCTTACGATTGTTTCAACAAATCAAGCTGAACTTGGCCTGAACTTAGTTGGCACAACCCGCTCTAGGAGATTTAAATTTGTCAAAGTACAGGAGACGAGGCCCTACAGTTTATAATGAAATCCGAACCACTTCTTGGTGGTAATTTACAAACAAAGATTATTTCGTTGTATACGGAGCTCGAACCCACTTAGCTGGGTACCCTCAGAGTTCTAGCTGGTCACGTTAACTACTGAGCTACCGACCCTCTTTTTGTAAATAATTTTCTGATTTTATTGAAAACATTTCGTGATATAATTTCTAAAAATAGTTCATTTATTAATAATAGTATTGAACGTAACCAGCTGGAGGTATAATTTGATCGATTATACATTTATTGTTTTTTTCAAACATATTTTACAATAATTTGGCTAAGATTTGTCGCTAGCCTTGAGCGGTATAAAAACATATAATTTGGGAATGTGAATATAGAATCTTAATTAATCTCCATTAATATTTCCATATTAATGTGGCTATACATTTATATT
The DNA here is from genome assembly GCA_936432065.2 of Rutpela maculata. Lineage (NCBI taxonomy): Eukaryota > Metazoa > Arthropoda > Insecta > Coleoptera > Cerambycidae > Rutpela > Rutpela maculata. The sequence goes on along the minus strand of OW386286.2, from coordinate 229,434,574 downwards.
CAATACCAGCTGTGTCGCCAGGATTTCCTTCAGGAGCATGGCCGAGATTCAGGATACTTGAAGGCCTATATCGATCCATTATCTAACCACGTGTCAAATTTAAAGTCGATCGGTCAATTGGTGTTTGAGTGAATTTATTTTCGATAGGTAAAACATATGACAAATGATAATATGCAACCACTAGTAGTTTCTGCAACAAGATATGGATATGATATCCATATCGCACGATAAAGAAGTTTGAACACGACGCGCGCCGTAGTCGAAGTGCTCAATCTTTATATAATATATAATCCACTCGAGTTGTACAGTATACTTTTTCTACAACCAGCTTAAAAAAAAACTACAAAATTTATTGAACATTAACATATTACACAAATACACACTGACAATTACTTTGACAGCTTACGCACTAACTTGATTTTAAAACGAACAGTTCTATATGTATATGATTGGTCGGTTTCATATCATGTCCATCCTAGATACTATATGAAATACATCCGTTCAGTTAAATGGAATTGCCTACTTATCCATTCTACAGACTGTACAGAAGACAGCAAATTTACATAAGGGGGTAGAAAATAGTAGTTGTGCAACAAGAGTGGATATGATATCCATATCGCACGGAAAAAAAGTTTGAGCACGACGCCGTACAGACGGTGAAGCCAACCTTGTCGATACGCTTTGAAAATTGCTGGAATTCCAGCAGACCACTCACTTTTACGAATGAGTTCAAAGGATGCCGACAGTGTGGGCTCCAGCAAGCTGTATCATCTATAGACCCCTTAATGTTGACACTCGGTCAGGATCGAATGCCTTCAACACTGCAATTGTAAAAGAATTAAGTCTTTAGGTTAGTACATTTCACCAATATAGTAGATTTCCGATAAAAGTAGGTTACGTATTACTTCCACATCCAGAAGTACAGTATCGCCAAAAACATTTTTGAAAATTTTTATTCTTCAAATAGGCTTAGAATGAAACGAATTTTAAGTTTGAGCGAAAAAAATTTCTGTATGTCGGTCTATCTCTCTGTAACATTTTTGGGCGCACGATTACTCTGTAACCGTTTAAGATGACTTAAAATTTGGTACACGTATGTATTTTAACGAGATCTGGAACTAGATTATACTTTGATCTTATTCCGTTAAAGGGTTGGGCAAATAAGTAAATTAAGCAATTAAGAGTTCGCAATATTGGTATTTAGTTTCTAAAAGAGAAGCTAAGGTCCCAAAAAATTTTTTGGCATTAGCTAAACACTACCACTCCTATCCCATTATTAAAATGGCTGAAAAAAATAAAATTGTGATTTAGTATGTGTACAAGAGTCAAAGCTTCAATTTTTTTTCACTTCATCCGCCACCCCCACCCCCACTACCGATGTGGCATATCGATTTGTGAGTTTCTGGAGCAGGCGATTTCAAATATTATATAATTAAAGTTCCATAAACAATTATTTCCACATAGTAGAGTGCAAATATAATATCAACATTTTTTTCGTTGTGAGAGACTTGGATAGAACATCAGGATGTGGAAATAGTGATTCCTTATACAGCGGGTTTAACATTTTAAAATGAAATAAAATTAACTTTATCACGTTGTACACATTTGTGATGCACACGGTACATGGCAGTTTTATGCCATTAATCCATGAACTTTTTTTTGTTATGTATGATCCAATGTTATATTACGCGCATTACAAGCGCATTGAGAGCGCATTAAGAGCGCATTACAAGCGAACTTCGCCCTAAATAAAGACCTGTTATTATTATTATTATATATATATATATATATATATATATATATATATATATATATATATATATATATATATATATATATATATATATGTTTTTAAATGTTCTATGTTGCCACTACCTTTAAACTTTAATTAATTAATCACTCATCCATCTTAAAATCGTTTTTCTTAACAGTATTCCTCCATACCCTACAACATTGAATTCTCGTCGAAATTTTCATTTCTTCTACTAATAAAGACGTTGATTAATTGAAAATATGTTCATTATAATCAAAACTGCATGCATCAATATGAAAATCAGTGAAGACTGACAAACGTCAGAACATTAATTTGTCCATAGCTATATTGTAAATGTTTCATACCAGTGGATGAACTCTGCATAATTTTAATAATAAGTATGTTATTAAGCAATTTCAACTCGAATTTTTACTTAATTCTGCACATCACACTAATAGCAATTATCTATACTAAATAAGCAACAATTTTGTTCTTATTGTCCATTAATAATTATGTCAAGGAACAAATCAATCTTTATAGCAGCGACGTTTTACTTGGAGGACTCTGAACGATTATGAGTATAGAAATAAATTTAAATTAGATAACCATTATAATTAATACAATATTAGTTACGATTTAAAACAGATTACTCTGTTGAAATGTTACTCGAGGTATATTCGACAACCTTTGGAACTGACAATCAAGGTTTATATGTATACGTTTATTTTTAAATAAATCTTGCCAAATTTACATACAAGACAACTATATTAGTATCAAAATTTTTTAAACTTAATGGAATGTTAATTTCAACACGTGTTATCATCAGCAAATACCTCGCTATAAAACACGGAAAAAATTCCCGGAGGGGTTTAGACTTACTAAAACACTTGAAAACTTCAGTTGAATGTTATATTTGAAGCGCTTTTCACCAACCATTTTAACATCATCTGGAGAGGATAGTATATATAAATTTTTACCAGTAATCTTCATCCAGTTCGAAGACGATCGATTCGGATGTGGTCCATGAATGTTTGGACTGTATTTCTAAATAAAGAAGCAACATACATTATACTTTACTTCGTCATTATCATTCATGTCTTTGAGGGACTGTTTATCAACTTACAGTGGGCTATGAATCTAGCCTACAGTCTATGAAATTTTTTTATATTGGTCAGTAAGGACTTATGAGAAATATAATGATAGTGGAGATATCTCAATGTTCACATGAATCAAATAAGTGTTGTCGTTAAGTAATGACGAAGTACTTAAATACATTCATGCAAGTTTACAAGTACTGAATATTTATTTATACACTACAGCAAATAATAATGATTTATTACAATTTTAATGCACCTTGGGAAAATACGAAAGGTATAAATTCGTTTTAATGTTTTATTATACAACGCACAAAATTATTTCTCTCTAATCCTAAAAAAGTGTTTCAAAACTAATGTCTGTCCTCCTGGAGATCGATTTAATGTAAAAATAAAATGTAGAGAGTATTTATTAAAGCCATAACTGCTTATGAATATTTACTAATTAACTTCTTTAGGGCTAGATCAGTAAAACAAAAAATATAATTTGATCCACCATAATGAATTAATTAACATCAATTTACAAACAAGAGCATTAGAGCATGAGCCAAACCTAAAGGGTGGGCAAACATTTAACACTCTCGTCATATAAACAAGAAGTAAATAATTGTACATTTACAATAAAATATAATTTATTAATGAAAACATTCAGCTGGCAAACAACGTCTTAATTATAATATAAACTAAATTATTAATTAAACTGTTTTACGTTCAACATTACATAAATAATAGAAAATTCACTAATAGATATTTAACTAGGGAACAAAGGAGATACATAAATAAGATTTACAAGGGGAAATGCTATTTGGTATATATTAGCAATTCAAAAATGCACAAAAGTTAATTAGGAACAAGCGAAGTACTTGACACTAAATATTTAGATTACTAGTAGTGGATTAGAAGGTTAGCTTCCATAGCCAGCAGCTCTTGTTTGACCAGTAACGAATTTTATTCAAAAGTTTCGTACTTACAAGTTGTCCTATCATCCAAACTCGTAATTTATTGACTGTTTAATTTACTATTTGTTATCACTTTTTTGGAATAAACACACCAGCAATTTCAGATAAACGGAAGGGTGGAAGACTCGTGTGAAAACGCATAATCTATGCCCATTTCGTAGCGAGAACTTATCCTTGAATTGTATCCTCATCTTCACCAATTAACTTAAGCGTCTCGGTCGTGATATTGCTTTGTGAGTTGTTGCCAGTCATCTGCTGTATCAGGATGATCACTTTCGAAAAGCTCTTCACAGAATTGGCAACAAACCTTGATAATCTTATCCCTGTCAGTTCTTAGAATACAGGCGGAATCTTTGATTGACCACGTTTTAGGTTTAAATTTACGTGTAGTCATTCTTATCGCTCGAAAAAGATTCTTGCTATTAATTATTGTAATCAGCATTTGACTCCAGTCCTTTACAGATGTCTTGTAGCGACCTTATATTTAGCTTCTAAATAGTGAAAGAAAATATTGTGATATTAGCATAGCCAAGTGAATAATAATTTCTCGAAAATACGTACATGATTAATTAAAATTACGTAATTATTTAGTTAACCCTACAAGTCCGGGTACAATAATCTTGTTTAAAAGCTAAGTCGGAGAATTATAAATCGTTTAGTGAATGATTTGCAAAACTCGATTCAGCCGTTCTCAAGTTATGCGTGGAAAATACGCACATATATCTGAATTTTAGAGCCCTCCTTTTTTTCAAATTGGTCAAGATACAGATGATTCTTATAAATTTTAATATTGACACAAAATTCCTAAAAATAGAAGCAAAATAAAAATATTTACATATTCATAAAGATTAGTAATAAATACTACTAAAGTCCTATATCCTCTTGCCTAAGGCATAACATATGGATAAATTCGAGGATAAATTTAAATAATTATACACTCGTAGGCAAATAATTCGTTGACTGAAATAAGCCAACAGTAAAAGAATTTATTTTTAATTAAAGGAACTCTCGTGTTGTGACTTCTTTAAATTCCTTAACTTGCATCTCCCTAACTTATATCTTTGCCAAAGCAACTTGCGTGAAGGGTCGTCACAGACAAAACAAGTAAACACTCAAGAAACAAAAAATAAATCACAGCTTAATCAACACAGATAAATACAACACACAATAACCAAAAATATTACTAACATAACCTAATTACATAAAGAAGTTAAACTAAAACAAACATTCAGCCGAATAGCAAGTCACTATCTCAACATGTTAAAGAGAGGAAAACTTTACAGAATGGAACCCTCATGCTTATGCAGTATATAGTACGTCGGATGGCAGGCTCTAGCGTTCACTAACCCAATACCGAGGTATAAGCAAACAAAACCTATTTCATTTTATTCAGCAGGTTTTTTTACATAGGAAATCACTTTTGACGACACTCTCCATTGGTCGAGACTGAAGTTACAAGAAAAAAACAAAAAAAATGAAAATAACAAAATTCAAATTTAACCACGAATAACTTTCCAACGAAAAAAGATAGAATTATATATTTTTTTAGTTTTATAGTAAAAACGATTCTCTTTAATTTGATGTATAATTTATTACAAAAATAATAACTTTAACACTAGAAAATTGACGTTAATTTAGATGTTACACAAATTGTCAATTTTTTTAAAAGCTCTAACTCGTTGTAACTCGCTTATGTATTGAGCTATTCGAATGTTATTTTCACCAAAAACTGTCAAATTTCATAGACTTCATTTTGTCTCAATTAATGCTGGGTCTAGCTCTGTAAGTAAAAGAGGTACAGCCTTTTAAACACAACGAAGCGCACTCGGCGACGGAGTCGCAAGGCTTCCCCTCTCGTTCCCGGTACATCCCGCGTTCGTCATAAACCGCGCAAGGCTATAATCAGCGGCCGTAACAAAAGCTTTACAATAATCTTCCTTTATTGTAAGATGATAAAATTAATAAATCAAATTGAATAATATGATATTAATTGTAATAATCCGCTATATATGGAGTCGTACAACGCGGGTGGTGCATTAATAAATGGAAAATAATAGGTATCAGATAGAGATAACTGATTTTCAAATATATCATTGTTAAACTCATGCCAGCTAGTAAAGTTTCTACTTTGCTTCGTAAATTTTAATATTTTCTATAAAGTGTCAGAGGTAACCACATAATCAAAACAGTTATTTGGCATGCTTTCACTAACTCGTAGAGGATCTGAACGATTAGTTGGATTTTTGTACATATTTTTGTTTTCATGTAAACTGGATGGGTTAAAATCAGTTAAAATTTATTGGATAGATATTCTTGTGTAAATAGGCCGATCTTTTTTTAAATAATACCATTCCAAGCAGTAACGGGAGTGGGATTTTTACCATCTAGCCTGTCTTAGTTTTGATCAAAATTGTCGATGTCGATGAATGTAATTGTTTTCTTCAGAACTTACTGGAGGAACTCCAGGTGGAATAAAAATGTCGTAGTTTTTACTAATACGTGACTAGCTAAAGATGTTAAATATACGTATTTCATCGTAGGAATAACCATAGCCAAAATAATAAAGCATATCAATAAGTTTTTTTCTTCTGACGGCACGATACACATGTAATTGTATGTAAAGGATTAAAAAAGTGGTCTATGCTGGTAATTTTTTTTTTTTTCATAATTATTAATATAAATTGCATTACTATAGAAATAACGTTTAAATCAAATTTGTCTGTGCCGACATATTTAGTATCCACGACATAAATGTTTATAACAAATCTGAAGCTTCTTGTTTACATTGATGATTATTCTGAATAGTAGTCGTGTTTTTTTACAGTTTTAAAATGTCCACCTAGATAGCTTCATTTAAGATACTGGCAGCACTTGTGTGACAACAAAAATTCGTTAGTCTTTTTAGCTTTATTATCACTTGAATGAACTGTTGTATTTCCTTTGTGTTCCCAAAACACTTTGTTTGTTTAAATGCTTTCTAGTCTCTTTCTTATATTTCCGCTGCTATAATAATCTAATTCTTCTTCCGTGATTTCTTCAAATATATCATTAAGGAGTGTTTTTAGAAATGTTAAAGTTAAGGATTCTTTTTTGCAAAACAGCAAGTTCAACCTCCCTAAATAAAATGTTTAACGCTACCTTAAATTCATTTTTTCTTTCAATGGTTTAGTTTGTACACATTTAATTTTTTTTTGCTAATATATTTTGCATAACAAATTTTATGATAATTTCCGTCATCCCCAAATAAATCTGAATAAAAGTAAAACCTGCCTTTTATTTCTATATCACAATGCGTCACTGCAGCTTTAATATATATTTTTTTCTAGTTTACGCACCCGTTCCTGTACAAATTGCTTCTTAAAAATGTTTTTAATTGATTCTTATTTTTTCTGGATTTTCCACAGATCAGACAATGCTATATTATTTTAATCTGATTTTTATCTTCATTATAACCACATGAAGGCTCACTTATATTTTTAATCACTTTATTAATATCAGAGGCAATATGTCTTGTCTCTACTAATATCATTCTTTTTACAAAAAGATGTCCGACAAGAATAATGAAATCAGTATCGAAAAGTGTGCAAATAAGTGCCACCACTTTATTTTATAAGAATTTTTTCTTTCATTTGCACAATGTATAATAGACCTGATGTCAGTAACAGTTGTTTTTTTACCATTAGATTTTCTCTGCTTTCATCAGTTTCGCAAAAGTAACATGCAGTTTTTTTCATTGATAATGTATCTACAATATACATAAACTGGAATAGCCTAAATGTAAATAAAATAATATATACTTATAATAATACTTATCCAGACAATAATGAGGCCAGCAGTCGATATGTTTCTTGATGGTCCGAGAGCGTAGCGGGGGCGAGAGAGGAAGGAAGCCTCGTGTCTTCGTCGTCATAGTGTGCTTCGTTGTGTTTCAAGGGCTGTAGCGCTTTTAGTTAAAAAATTAGATCTGGCATGAATCGAGACAAAATGAAGCCTATTAAATTTGTCAGTTTTTGGTGAAAGAAAAAATTGAATAGCTCGTTATATAAGCGAGTTATGGCGAGTTAAGAATTTGAAAAATGTTGCTGATTTGTGTATCCTTTTGAATTTTGCCAGTTTTTTATGTCAATTTTAATTATTGCAATAAATTATACTTAAAATTAAACAGCAATGTTTACTTGTCAAAACCAGACAAAAATTTTATTTTTATCTATTTTAGTTCTAAAGTTATATTTGATTAAATATTAAATATCTAAATTTCTTTTTTTTTTAGTTTTTTTCTTATATCGTCTCGACCAATGGAGAGTGTCGTCAATTTTGATTTCCTATGTAAAATAACATGCTTTAATAAGTAGTGAAGGTCCCATCTGGTTATACTTTAGTATTGAGTAGGTCAAGAAAGAGAAGGCTTTTCGCGCTCTGCTCGACGGGCTAATACTGGACATGGTGAGTGTGCCTTTGCCTGTGCCGAGCTTATGAAGGCTAATAGCCTGAAAACGGTATATGGATGAAGTTTTCACGCTGTGCATCCAGGTTCCCTAATTTAAAAATAGTAGCTATTTCTGTGTTAGGAGAGCAAAATGCCTCACTGTCGCTCGAGAGTGACAATGAAACTTTGCACTCGAATTAAACACATCATTTTATCTACGATCATTTGAAAATACCAATGTAAAAAAATAATTTATAATCCAGTCAGTATATACAAGAAAAGCGCTTTGTTTACAAAAGATCGGGAAGTTTTGGCATGGATCTAGATTTTGATGTTTGAATAAGCCCCTGAATTTGCGAACAGATGGTCGTGACGCCATCTTCAAAGATGGTGCCGAAAACAAGAAAAATAGCTATATCTTCATAATGGTACATTTTATCAAGAAGATACCTCAAATCAAAAACATTCTCCATAAAGTTCTCTACAACTATGCTCTTTTACATTTTTTTATACGATCCGATCGATAACTTCGGAGATACGACTTTATAATCCAGTCAGTGTACTCAAAGTTAAACCGTTTTGTTAGCAAAAGGTCGAAAAATTTTTAAATTTGACAGGGATGTAGATTTCGATGTTCTGAATTTGTGTGCAGGACGTCGCGACGTCATCTTGAGAAAATATCGCCAAAAATAAAGAAATGGGTATATCTACGTAACGGTACATTTTATCGAAGTAATATCTCAAATCAAAAACATTCTCCATAAAATTCTCTACAACTTTGCATTTCTACATTTTTTTTACACGACCAATAATTTCGAAGATTCAGCTTCTCAAAATCCTCTTTATACAGGGTGAGTCATGAGGAACTGTACATACTTCTACCCTAAGTAGAAGTACCTAAGACGAATACCAAGTGACCATTAAAAAGTGTTTGTTCCCTTTCTTTACTATCATACAGAGTGATTTATGAATTTTGTCCAAAAATTGTTTTGGTCATAACATTTTAACGGTTAATCCGATTTGCCTCATTTTTTACAACAATGTACACTGTTGCCTAACAACCATTATGCATATCCAAAATTAAAAAAATTCAGGGACGGTTTCAAAAAAATTTGTTGGATTGCTTCGTATACGATTGTATACTGTATATGATTTATCTAAAACTTGATATGAAATTTGTATAGGACCCAAATAGGTGGTAAAACCTGAGTATTTGAAATTTTTGTCACACTCTCAACAATTTTTTTTATTAACGATCAATTTTCAAGTCAAATGAAAAGTTTGGCAAAATGGAATATTTTAATGTATACCAATATTTATTAATACAAAAATTTAGCTAAAAAAATATATATATATCTACATAACTCGTGCCTAGGTTTATAAGTACCATCATTTTAATCAATTTTCAGGCCAGGTCTTAAAAATGTGGCTGATGTGGTTCATCCAAAAAGTTGCCTCTGTATGTGATTTCTTCAATTAGTCAAATTGCTTCCAAAAAGGACAGAAATAAGTAGCCAAATTTGTGTTACCTAACTTTCCCCCATTTAAAGTGTCCAACCTAAATGTTCAGTTTAAGATCAATTTTAATGAAAATTGTAAATTTTTCGAAATATTTTTAAACACCATCCTGTTCAATGCAAGCATTGAATTTAAAATAAATACAACATACGGATCTACGTCCTTTAGTGCTTGTTATTATGTAGGTATTTCCATTTTATTTAATTTTCAGACATTATGCATCCATTTTTGTTGAATTTATGGAGATCATAGACGTCTGTGACAATTTGATATTTTCATTGCTTGAAAATTAAATAAAATGGAAGTATCTACGTAATAACAAGCACTAAAGGACGTAGATCCGTATGTTGTATTTATTTTAAATTCAATGCTTGCATTTGAATATGATGGCTTTTAAAAATATTTCGAAAAATTTACAGTTATCGTTAAAATTGATCTTAAACTGAATATTTAGGTTGGACACTTTAAATGGGGGAAAGTTAGATAACACAAATTAGACTACTTAGTTCTGTCCTTTTTGGAAGCAATTTGACTAATTGGAGAAATCACATACAGAGGCAACTTTTTAGATGAACCACATCAGCCACATTTTTAAGACCTGACCTGGAAATTTAATAAAACGATGGTACTTATTAAACCTAGGCACGAGTTATGTAGATATTATTTTTTTTAGCTAAATTTTTGTATTAATAAATATTAGTATACATTAAAATATTCCATTTTGCCAAACTTTTCATTTGACTTGAAAATTGATCGTTAATAAAAAAGTTATTGAGAGTGTGACAAAAATTTCAAATGCTCAGGTTTTACTACCTATTTGTGTCCTATACAAATTTCATATCAATTTTAGATAAATCGTATACAGGGTGAACTATCGTATACGAAGCAATCCAACAAATTCTTTTGAAACCGTCCCTGGATTTTTAAATTTTGGATATGTATGATGGTTGTTAGGCAACAGTGTACATTGTTGTAAAAAATGAGGCAAATCGGATTAACCGTTAAAATGTTATGACTAAAACAATTTTTGAACAAAATTCATAAATCACTCTGTATGATAGTAAAGAAACGGAACAAACACTTTTTAATGGTCACTTGGTATTCATCTTAGGTGCCTCTACTTACGGTAGAAGTATGTACAGTTCCTCATGACTCACCCTGTATACAGCTTTTGTGTCACTCTCTGTTCATACTCCAATCGAACCCAATATTCATGTCATCGACGAAGGACACCTGCTGCATAAAGTCCGCTGGAATCTTAATTATCCTTCGCATCTATCTGTACCAAATACGGTTCAAATGCAATCACTGTTTTAGACCGCTATACGGCCGATTGGGTAGGTAATACCACCAAAATTGCAGAGCGATTACGCCGTTCACGCGTTCATCAGTCCATTGCGATAATCTTCGTCGGAACTATGTTTGTGACTTCGTCTCAGTAGCCTTCTTTGTCCAACGAATCAAATAAAAGTCGTTTAATCACAATGCTAAAGAGAAGATTCGAGTATGCCAATTGTGTGATAAAGCAAGCTGTAAAAGATGCAAATACCCTCATCGTCACTACCGCTTTGGAGCTGTCCTCTTTGTGGCATTCCTTTTCCATTGTAGGATAAGATATCGACCTTCTTGTCCTGTTCAGCTCTTGGACACAGTCATCGCAACATTTCTTTCCGCAAACAAGGAAAAGGCAAAATTGTTGAGAAAATATACACCTCACACAGTCTCAAGTTCAGTGAAACCGTAGTAGTAGGCAATATTTTCTTTCTGCATGCATTCAGCGATTGTGATACAACATCGTCCGTGTTCAACCAGGTTCAACCAGTACACTCGAAAATTCGCCTTCTCATGGTGACATTATTGGTGCGTTCAAGCATTGCGATACTGATCCAGAAATCACAGGAGGATTCTTTCTAGCATTATTCGCTGTAAGCTTTTCTCTTCTCAAAGTGTGCCACCAAAACCACATTCCATCTCGCTTCTCTACCACCAACAATTGAGACCGCACGGCAACATGCTTTTCGAACTTACCATCAGATTCAACAGTGGTTTGGTGTAGGGAAAATGCACTCGACTGGGGATGGAAACAAAGTTGGACTGATTGCGGTATCTTCAACGAAGGAACCTGCTTAGGCCAACCTCCTGAAATGTATTTAATGCAAATGTCGCAAGAACGGATGGCCGCTTTGAAGTGTTCTACAATGTGTAATTTTTGCAGTGGAGACTCGTGCAGCAACGTAGCAAATGTTATGGCTCCAGGTAATGACGACAACTTTGGCAATGACATTGAGATTATTATAGACGGTTTTCATTTATTGCAGGAAACCGCAGGCAGAAATTGATAAAGAATTTCCTGAAGTAGTGACAACTGAAAAATTTCCTGAAGATGTAACAATAAAACACGGCAATCCCGGCGATCCTTCTTATGCGTAGCCCGAGAATTATTAGTATAGTATCTAGAGGTTTTAACTTCGGAATAATGTCATATTAAACGAATTTCGTTCATTTTTGGCAGTATAACAGTAAATGCTTCACAGAAAAGTTTCTATATTGTGCGGGGGTTAGCTAATTTATAGGGGGTGGATTTCACCCCCTCTCAGGGGGTGGCACTTAAAAAAATATATATTTATTGGAGCCGAAATAAAATAGAATTTTAAGAAGAAAAGGTTCTATACAATTTTTCACATAAATTGATAGTTTTTAAGTTATAACGACTTCAAAATTGCGATTTTAGCTTAAAAAAAATGTGTTTCCAAACGGCTTTTGTCAAGTATCTCGAAAAGTACTACTTTATCGAAAAAATGTTACAGACCAATTACAGAAAGTACAAACTGAGAATTAATTATATTTTTTGTTTATTGTTTTTTGTTTATGTAGGATTAATAATTTCGGAGATATTTAAGTTTATATTTGGTATTCAAGTGTTCCGAAATTACCTTTAAAGTCATAACTTCTTTATTTCTCATGCTACAGGAACGAGTAGAAAATAATTTGAAAGCGCAATTGATTGTCTTTAATTTCATTTCTTAGCATATGTGACGTAGGTGTCACAATTTCTGAGATATTTAACATTTAAACTGCACCTTTCGTTTTCTAAACGTTCGGATACCATAGTAAACTTTCATATCTCCGAAACTATTAAATCTATGTAAATAAATAAACAAGCGAAATTCATTATCAGTTTATGAGCTTTATTTTTGGTCTCTACCCATTTTTCAATTAAACTAATATTTATTGAGATATTTGGAAAAGGAAAAAAAATAACGTTTTATCGAAAATACCTTTATAGTTGAAATTGTATTTTTTTCTAAAGCAAGCGCTGTATACAAACCAAAAAATTTGAGCATCTACGTCATGCTATATATTAATGAGAAACAGTATTTGAAATTCCTTTTTTTAATTACTGGCTAATTACAGTAACAAAATGGCGATGTTGTTATTAAAAACATGTGTAGACGCACATTGCTTCGGTCATAACTTCTTTGTTTTTTATGCTACAGAAACAAATAAAAAAAACAGTTGAAAGCTTAATTAATAATCTATTATTTTACTTATTAGCATCCTTGACATAGGTCACAGTTTCTGAGATATTTAACTCTCACTCTAAATAATTATCTTATGAACACTTGGATGCCAAATGTAAACTTAAATATCCCCGAAATTATTAATCCTACATCAATAAACAAAAAATACAATTAATTCCCAGTTTATACTTTCTGTAATAGGTCTGCAACATTTTTTCAATAATCTAATACTTTTCGAGATACTTGACGAAAGCCGTTTGGAAATACCTTTTTTTTAAGATAAAATCGCAATTTTGAAGTCGTTATAACTTAAAAACTATCAATTTATGTGAAAAATTGCATAGAAACTTTTCTTCTTAGAAGAAGAAATTACTTCAGCTTCAATAAATATATATATTTTTTAAGTGCCACCCCCTATAAATTAGCAAGCCCTTGCACAATATAGAAACTTTTCTGTGAAGCATTTACTATCATACTGCCAAAAATGAACGAAATCCGTTCAATATGACATTATTCCGAAATTTTGCATATTTTTTACCTCTAAGTACTGTACTATAGGCTAAATTGTGGATTAGGCCTTCAGAAGATACCACATTAAAAAGACGCGCCGATTACTCTACCTTATGGGTGGTATGGAAACATGTAAAATAGCACTTAATATATTATTTATCATCCTGCACCACTCACAAATTGGACTTAAAATGTAGAAAATTTTATGGAGAATGTTTTTGCTTAGAGATGCCATTTATATAAAATGTACCGTTACCGCTACCATTTTTTTCAAGATGACGTAGAGAGCATCACGACGTCATGTCGACAAATTCAAGAGCATATTCAGAACACAAAATCTATATCCCTGACAAATCTAAAAACTTCCCGACATTTTGTGAGCTCGAATGTATATACTTGAATGGATAAAAACTGTATCTTCGAAATTATCGATCGCTTAAAAAAAATGTCAAAGGAGCAATATTGTAAAGAGTTTTATGGAGAATATTTTTGATCCCAGGTGTCATACCGTTATGAAGATATAGCCATCTTTCTTCTTTTCGGCGGCATTTTTTCAATACAGCGTCGCGACGTTCTGTTCGTAAATTTAGGGGCTTATTCAGAACATTAAAATCTACATCTCTGAAAAACTTCCCGACCTTTTGCAAACAAAACGCTTTTTTTGTATATGCTGACTGGATTATAAAGCCGTATCTCCGAGATTATCGATCTTATAAAAAAATGTAAAAGGGCGAAGTTGTGGAGAATTTTATGGAGAATGTTTTTGAACTGAAGTGTCATTTCGATAAAATGTTCCGTTACGAAGATATATTCATTTTTCTTGCTCTCGCTGCCGTTTTTCAAGATGACGTCGTGAGCGTCGCGACGTCTAGTTTGCAAATTGGGCTTATTCATAATATCAAAATCTGCATCCCTGCTAAATTTCAAATTACAATGGTAAATCAAATGGGTGTTCAATATGGTAATATGACAACCCACCTGTTTCAATTCAACTCGAATATGTCAAGGACATTAGGCAAAATATTCATACTTTAAAGCTGCCTGAAATATTTAAATAAGAAATATAGGTATGTGTGGGTAATTTAACTTTAACCCGCACATTAATACATAAATAATCTTTACACTTAATTTGACTAATTTTACAAGTTAGACTGGTCTATTAACACCAGTCTGCCTAGTGACCTTTGAACCTTCCTAAAAATGTTAAATACATTTGAGGTACATCATTTAAATTCAAAATATGCGTATTAAATAAGATTTATTAATAGGATATTTTAATGAGAAACATCAGGTGTTTTTGGAAAATAAAACAAGCTTAATCGACGAATCAAGAAGTGACAAAAATAAGCCTGTGTTTGTCTCTATGATTTGAATATGCGTGTAGACCGTTTCGGCAGATAGATGCACGAAAATAACTATTCTGTCAATAGAAACTGTCAATATGTCACCACCACTAAATAATTTTCAGCAAAGGAGAAAAAACAGGGACACACGCTTCTCGTCCTGGGGATCTACCAGGACATTTATTTTTTTAAACACAAACAAAATTAGAGGACCACTATAAATTAAGGGATGCAACAGAGGAACTCTTCGCCTGTTCACTGAACTTTTTATATAATTGTTACACATTCTATAGGATACACTTCGCAGTTTTTTGTAAATAGTGTTAGTTTAGACATTTTCAATTTTATAGTACGAACTTAGTTGGTAAAAGACTCGGTGTAAAATAAAGTATAAAAAAAAGAACATACCAAACCCCATTTGGGTTTCGAACCATTTTAAGACACGAGCTAAAATCATATTTTCACGGTTGTATATTACATTATGAAATGTATATTTGTAAAATGTATAAATATTTAGATATTAAAGTGAAATATCATTCCACCAGATTTCTATTCAATTTCAAAAACATAAAAATCAAACAAAATTTTTTTCAAATTTAAATCATTAATAACATTTTGTTCAAAAACAATATGGTTCTTCCTCTAGCTAACACTAACTTACTGTCCAAATTTCAATACAATCGGATTTTTCTTTCTTGAGTTATCGTGCTTACAAGAAACGTGACGGACGGACGGACAGACGGACATTTTGAAAGTTGTTCACAATTCGTTCACTAACACAATGATATGAAAATTTTTTGTCTGCGAGCGATATTTACTGATTTAGAAATGTGCCGATCAAATACAATATACTCTTCGTTTTTGCGAAGAGAATAATAATAGAGGATACGAAGCTAACCTACTTAAACATTCACTCACAAAGTTCATAATAAAATGTTAGTTTCCTCCAGAAAAACGATGATACAATCAAAAATTTGTTTATTATGGTGGCTGAGGAGAGAAAGTATATTAAAAGGAGCCTGAATATTATAATTAATAAGATTGTTATGTAGTCTGTCACTTGCTACTCTATATTTAGAACACTGGCACAAAATATGATCCAGGTCACCTTTAATATTACAAATATCACAGTTACCTGAAGGCAGAACATTTATTTTATGCAAATGTGCTGGATAACAGGCATGTCCAAATTCGAGGCGTATTATTGTTGTGATATATTTTCTTGGGTATTCATAATTTTCGTGCCAAAACTTAGATGGGAGGTCAGGATGAATATGTGTATATTTAGTAGGATTGATTGATTTTAAAATGTTGAAGGAGTCAGATAGACAGATTTTTGTTCTAATCGAAATCCTGAGATGATGCTTTCCTTGGGCAAAGAGTCGACAATTTCATTATTTTTATGCCAATGCCATATAAAATGAACCTCTTTTCCCATACCTAAAACATTGTGTAGCAGTTTCTTTATTTTTAGAATATAATGTTGAAGGAAAAACTGTTTTCTAATGAAATATTAATAAATTAAAGAAATGACTTGCAATATACATAAATAATGACTCCGTACAGTTTCTGTTTCAGAACTAAATGAAACGAGCACCTTCAACCTAATACATTGATCATTGTGGGTTGGTGGTAGGTGAAAATAAAGATGTATCTCTTTGCAAAAAAAAGTTAAAATAAGTTTCCCTCTTGATCCAAAACGAAACATCATTGTCTTTGTTCCACTGCTATTTGACTCAGCGCTCACGAAGGGTAAACATACTAAACCCACTCCCAAAGCAGAAAAATATACATTCTGGTATCCTACAAGGATCTATTTTGGGACTCCTTTCATTTATCGTCTATACGGCAGATATGTTCAGTACTACCAAATATTATATTTTATATACAACTCTGCGCAGACGATATGCAAATTTTACAGTATTTTGAACAAGCTTAAGTGAAAATCAATAATATTTTATTTTTCTAATGAACCTAATCTAAAACTAAATAAATTGTGACAAATGTAGTGCTATGCTTTTGTGTGTATTCAAAGATATTAAAATTAATTAACAAAGATATAACTTCCACAGATAGCCTAAAAAATGTTCGAATAATTTTTGTTGATAATTTAAGGGTTACGTGCAATTCAAAAAGACTTACATTAATTTTAAATTATTGTTCTCGCGTAAATATATATTAAACATGTCTGTAAAATGATCTTGCACGAAACACTTCTATTATCATTTCTTGATAGTTTATTGTCCATGTTTAGATAAAACAATGAAGAATCGAATTAAAAAAATCCAAAATATTCATTTATAGGTTTGTCTTTGGTCTAAGGAAATTTGATAAAATTTTGGATAAAATTAAAAATTTGTGTTGGCTTAATCTAGATAAGCTTCTAAACTTGCAATATATTGTTTCCGTGGATGACCTTCTCATAATCTCAACATGTGTAAAAATATATACATAAAACTTCCCTCTCTATTTGGTACCTTTCATTGGTTCATGTTTTTTTTTCTTTTGGGTGACCATTTTATATATTCCTTTTCACTACAAGCATATCAGGTTTTCTTTGTTGGCAACTTCTAAATTATTATTTTTCTCCGTCATTCTTAATTATTTCTTTAAAGCAAACACCCTGTACATGTATCTCTATAAGTAGTTTCTTCCTTGGCAGATTTGTTAACTACATGCTCAATAGTATTGCTTTCCATCACATTTTTAATACTAATTATTTTTACGGTGTCCACTCGTCTTGCACTAAGAATAAGTTTCTTTCCTGACAATGGCGTCAAATACCTACCAAAAGTAATTTTTCTATATGAAATAGTTTTATAAATACGGCAGTGTTGGCAGTTCCTTGGGCTAATCAAGGAACTTTCTTTTTTCATGCGTCACCAGTTATCAGTTGTAAGCAAGGAGAAGTATTATAGCACAGTTATTCAGATTTAATATGATAATTGACTAAAAAAAATAGCCTCTGTTCTTTCAGGAACCACCAATCTCTCAATCTGAGATCTTATGCGCTGAGGTATCAAAGCTACTTTAGAAATACTAAAACGACACATTATGCTTTATAGTGCATCGGGCACACCAACGCACTTTCTGTGGTCATAGTTGATGATAAAATTAACTTTTCAGATAGGGAGCCACTTGAAAATCCGTGTAGAACACCAAAATGGCGGCTATTCAAGATGGTCGCCATTACTCGCACTAAATTTTTTTTGTATCTCAGCTCCTAATGGTCGGATTTCGTTTTTTTTTGTTTGCTCTTATGAAGAGGACACTTTTTTGTTCCTATACATTTATCTCTACACCTTAAGGGCTCTGCGCAATTTTAAGAAATCTGAAAATTTCACTTTTCTCATGAATGTCATTGATAAGTAAGTTTTTGATTATGCTCAATATCCCTTCCTTTCCCCACAAAAAAGGGTTTATATATATGGGATTCCGTATATGTCAAGAAAGACTTGTTTTCATACACAACAGTGATTTTAATTATTTTGAAAACATTTATTAAGTACATTAAGGAAACAAATTTTTACACACAGAAACCGACTAAAAACTAAGAACTACTCATGTAAATGAACTGTTTGTATACAGCTCTTATGACTCTAGACCACGCAATAATCTTCTTCATCTTCCGATTCATTCCTGGAACAAAATAATTATATATTATTAATATTATGTTAAGGCATTGGATCAACAAAGTAAGATCATGATCTTGAAACTGTGAAACGAATTTGAAAATAATCAATTAAACGCGTACCTTTTATTGTATTTATTGCTACATTGTCGACCCCCAGTGTAATTCTTGCAAAGTAGCGTTCATGGAACCTTAGTCTTTGAACAGGAGCATCTGCACGGCATCCAGAGCAACTACACTTAACCATTTCTCTGCAAGCTGCCATAATAGAAGGAACAGGATACCATACCTGCGTCCACTCCCCAGCCACCATGGTCCAATCCCCATCCTTCTGGCCCTGGAATGTTATCCATCACTGAGCATGCACGACCCCAAACTTGTCCTGCCTGGTATGCTGAACGAAGACAGTGCTACCTTAGTGCCTCTTTTATTGGGGGCAGACTTTGTAGACTGCGACTTTTTGAAGTAAAGATAAGCTTTCTAACATAATTGACTGAGAAATCTTCTGCGACTTTGTAGTAAAGCAAAACAGTAAACTACTCCAGAACTTGAAGAGTCTCATCAGAAATAGACCGTTGTGGTGGATAGATAGCTTCGAAGGCTTCAGTAGCTTCAGAAAATGATTTTGACACTTTCCAGGCAGTCTGTTTCCCTTTAATTGTGAATAATTACATTACATCTGATCCAGTGAATGCATGGAATCCTCTCAATGCATTTAAAATGGTATTCATAGTCATGTATCTCTTTCCAGCACCAAGGAGAATCCATATCTCCTGAAGTTCCGCAGTTTTGAGAATGTGAAAGAAAGGCATTGCCAAAATAACTGCATTAGTATCTACTGGGCAAATAATAATTACACAGGCACACAAAAAAAAATTACCAGAAATATGACTATCATTTCCGTATAATATGGGGGCACCTGAAAACGAATTTCATAGACCCGATGGTCAATTTCGCTCCAATTTTTCGGAAATCACCATACAGGGTGGTCCCAAAATCCCGCAACGGTATATTTATTCTTATCAGACAAAGCAAAAATATCATATTGGTTCCCTTAGTGAAATTTACCAAGCAATCGAATGCGTAAATCAGATTTTGGGTCAGGTGGCCCCCTGAGGGTGAAACAGGGCCCAACTTTGAAATTTCAAATGAATACCCTTCTGATTCAGCAGAAAATTTTAAGTTCGAATACACTATAATTTAAATATTTTTGGCCTCTTTTGGGACTTAGGAACCCAAAAAAGCCCAAAAAAATAGCCTAAATTGCCTGAAACCATCCAGATTCGAAATTTCATTTGGTAACTTCATTTTATTCCGAATTTAGATTGGTCGGGAAATTTTACGACCGAATACGAGATAATTTTAATTTTTTTGACCATATTTGGATAGTAAGCGCCCAAAAGAGGCCAGCATGGGGCTTAAAATGTTCGAAACTGTTCATGATAAAATATGATATAGATTAGTTTTTTTGACTATGATTTTTTGTATCGCTTTTTGTGCATCATACTAGTCCAGAAAAGGCTGATTGATAGTACTAGGTTAATCGCGAAGAATAGATACCATAACCAAAAGAACTCCATGGCACGTCATATCCCCGGTGACTTTAAATCCTTCTTTTGATCATAACCTTATTCAAACGGACAATCTTATTTTATCAAGTGTTTAAATTGATGACCCTCAATTGTCTGGCAATATATTCTGTGTAAATAAAGTATTTCCAATACTTTTAAAAAATTCACTTGACATTGAAGTTTCATGTATACTAGAATGGGCTAAAGCCCATTCTATCTCCTGCGGAGGGATTGAGTGCTTCGCACTCAATTTGAGCGCTTTGCGCTCGATTTTGAGCGCTTTGCGCTCGATTTTGAGCGCTACGCGCTCAATTTCACGTTTCAATCAATTTAAAACTTTTATGAAAAGTTGTCTTTTTTCCATATATTTGAAATTTCTTTAAAATTTGACATATTTCCGAAAACTTAACATTTTTTAATAATTTTAATTTTTCTTTAAATTTGACATGTTTTAGACATTTTGCATTTTTTTTATATTTTACATTTTTAGAAATTTTAAATTTTTTAAAAAATTTGACATTTCTTTGAAATTTTGCATTTTTTAAAAATTTTTCTCTTTTGTGACGTGGGTGCATTTTTGGTTCGCTCGAATTTCGTTTTTTCTTTAATAGTGCCACCTACATTACAAATATGAAGTCAGTATCTCTGCCCGTTCGTGCGTAGTAATAATTTTTCTTTTTTGTGACATAGGTGTATTTTTGATTCACTCAAATTTTGTTTTTTCTTCAATAATGCCACCTACATTTCAAATATCCGTTCATGCGTAGTTAGAGTTTCTTTTTTGTGACGTAGATGTTTTTTTGATTCACTCGAATTTCGTTTTTTTCTCAATAGTGCCACCTACATTTCCAGTATGAACTTAGTATCTCTACCCGTTCGTGCATAGTAAGAATTTTTCTCTTTTGTGACGTAAGTGTATTTTTGATTCACTCGAATTTCGTTTTTTTTCAGTAGTGTCACATATATTTCAAATATGAAATAAGTATCTCTATCCGTTCGTGCGTAGTAAGATTTTTTCTTTTTTGTGACGTAGGTATATTTTTGATTCACTCGGATTTCGTTTTTTCTTCAATAGTGCCACCTACGTTTCAAACACGAAGTCAGTATCTCTATCCGTTCGTGCGTAATAAGCGTTTTTCTTTTTTGTGACGTAGGTGTATTTTTGATTCACTCGGATTTCGTTTTATTTTAAATAGTGGCACATATATTTCAAATATGAAGTCAGTATCTCTATTTGTTCGTGCGTAGTAAGAGATTTTCTTTTTGTGACGTAGGTGTATTTATGATTCACTCAGATTTCGTTTTTTCTTCAATAGTGCTACCTAAATTTCAAATATGAAGTCAGTATTTCTATCTGTTCGTGCGTAGTAAGAGTTATTCATTTTTGTGACGTAGGTGTATTTTTGATTCACTCGAATTTTGTTTGGTTTTTTTCAATAGTGCCACATATATTTCAAATATGAAGTCAGAATCGCTGCCCGTTCGTGCGTAGTAAGAATTTTTCTTTTTTGTGACGTAGGTGTATTTTTGATTCACTCGAATTTCGTAACATATATCATATTTTATCATGAACAGTTTCGATCATTTTAAGCCCCATTCTGGCCTCTTTTGGGCCCTTACTATCCAAATATGGTCAAAAAAATTAAAATTATCGCGTATTCGGTCGTAAAATTTCCCGACCAATCTAAATTCGGAATAAAAATGAAGTTACCAAATGAAATTTCGAATCTGGATGGTTTCAGGCAATTTGGGCTATTTTTTTGTGCTTTTTTGGGTCCCTAAGTCCCAAAAGAGACCAAAAATTTAAATTCTAGTGTATTCGAACTTAAAATTTTCCGCTGAATCAGAATTTGGTATAAAAAATTAGGGTATTCATTTGAAATTTCAAAGTTGGGCCCTGTTTCACCCTCAGGAGGTGAAACAGCTGACCCAAAATCTGATTTGCGCATTCGATTGCTTGGAACATTTCACTAAGAGAACCAATATCATATTTTTAATTTCCTTTGTCTGATAAGAATAAATATACCGTTGCGGGATTTTGGGACCACCCTGTATGGTGATTTCCGAAAAATTGGAGCGAAATTGGCCATCGGGACTATGAAATTCGTTTTCAGGTGCCCCCATATTATCCGGAAATGATAGTCATATTTCTGGTAATTCACTTTTTTTGTGTGTGTGTGTGCCTGTGTTGTTTTTGCTCATGTTCAACACAGTATTTAGCGTGAAGACAAAAAAATCTTGTCGTCTGCTTCTTTCTGTTGCTTGCATTGTACTCCATCAATTGAAGTTTCATCCGGCCGAGATGAACGAATTATGCCATCAATCTTAGTACTGATGTGGGCATATCAAAACTTTAAAGATTCATGTTCTCTAAGTAATTTGAAGAGTTCTCTTATTTTGTTCGCAGCAGACGAAGTCATTCCAATTTCTTGGTAGCATATTTTAGTTTGTGCTACTTGGCGATGAAGCCCAACGCCTCTCTTGTCTCTCACACGTTTCTTCAGATAAGTTCTTGAGAAAGTATCCCAAGAAATGTATATTCTGTTTGCATGGAACCTCTCACCAACATTCAAATTCTGTTTTTGAATTCCGTATCACAGTATTCTCCAAAAGTCCGTGAAAATTAAAAAATTGCTTTTTTGAAAATTGTGAAAAACCCTGAAGGTGTAGATATAAATTTATAGGGACAAAAGGTGACCTCTTCACAAGAGCTTTCAAACAAGAAAAGAGAAAATCGAAATCGGACCATTAGGAGCTGACATACAAAAATTTAGTGAGGCTAATGGCAGTCATCTTTTTTTCGTGTTCTACAGTGGCTCCATATCTGAAAAGTTACCTTTTGGTATCAACTACGACCACAGAAAGTGGCGCATTCCAATAAAAAAGTGCAGCTTTTTGGCTTTTTTAGCCATGTACTAGACGTACTATTATGTAGATATATAGATGATCATAAAAAATACAAAGCAGTCAATATTTTAACATTCTTCCCGGATTTGTGGTAGTTACAAAGTAACGACACCTACACATATAGTTTTTAATAGTTATGAAATAATGTTTTACCAATAAATACTTTTCATTACGTGACAGGACGGATAATATTTCTTCACAATATATTAATATATATTTTTCAAATACGAAGGTCAACAAATTATGTATAATTAATATAAAATAACCTTAAAAATGGAATCCATACTTTAACTACGCTGCCGTGCAAACATGGGTTTTCAATGACAAATTTTGTATCAATAAATTTTATCATAAGCTAAAAATAAAATTTGCAAAATATAATTCAAATTTGTATCTATTTTAAAATAAGAAAAAATCGATAAGGTAATTCTTTGAACTTGAAATATGTGATGCATGTCAGTAGCGTGCGATTTTAAGGGAGTTTGAAAAGTCGATTTTTCAAAAAAGTATTAGCGATTTTTTTTTTCAAATTTCAGTTTGATCATCGTAAAGAGCGCTATTTAAAACTCCTAGGTATCAATTTTAAGTGAGATCACTTATCTGGTTACTGAGATGTAAACCCCCAAAAATTCATTTTTGAACGTTTTCATTTTACGTTTTTTTCGTAAATGATCAAGTTATTTGAGCTAAATTTTGCCAAAACTGATTGTGTATTTTCTGAGAATTCACGATATTTTTTTTGTTCATTTCATAATCAGTTTTTACATTTTTTTACAAAATGAATTATCGGAATCAATTTAAATATTTCTTTGTGAATTTATTGAAGTCTTGGCCACTTTATCGATATGTATGGCATACTTTTAAAAACTGATTATGTAATAAACAAAAAAGAAATGTCGTGAATTCTCAGAAAATGAACAATCAGTTTTAGCAAAACTTAATCATTTAAGAGAAAACGTAAAATAGTGAAAACGTTCAAAAATTAATTTTTGGGGGCTCACATCTCAGTTACCAGATAAGTGATCTCACTTAAAATTGTTACCTAGGAGTTTTAAATGGCGATGATGAAACCAAAAATATAAAAAAAACGCTTATACTTTTTTTGAAAAATCGACTTCTCAAACCCCCTTAAAATCGCACGCTACTGACATGTGTCACATATTACTAAGTTCAAAGAATCACCTTATCGATCTTTACTTACCAACAAAGTTTGAAGTTAATCAAGCATCAATTAACGGGTATACAGGGATGTTGCGATCTTAAGTAGGTCACACTGTGTCTAAACATGGTTTTTCATCTATAATACGCAAAGCAACACGCTTGAAGCATTATCTACCACAAAATTTTGAGTATTTATCAATGCTCGAGGTGTATTCGGTAAGATAATTTTTTACTCTCCATTCAATTCGTATTTTCTGATCGAACAAAATTCTAAAAACATTTTCCACTTATCCTTTTTACTTTTAATGGTGTTTTTGCGTGTATTTTCTAATACAATTTGATTAATTGAATCGTTTACCAAACCTTTGTGATATTTTATAAATTGATTTTCAATTTGACATTTGTTGCATTTTAATCTGATATTTGAATATCATGTATGCTTTGCTTGATAATACCACATGTATGCGTGTTATCGCTGTAATCTTTTACTGATTCGATGAATTTTGACACATGACATGAAATGCAAAATTTTGATTGGTTAATATATTTAGTAAAAAATTATCAGCTATAATATCCCTAAGATATTGATAATGTACGAGATAATTTTATGACAATCGAAAGCACGTTGCTTGGTAATAGTCCGACGCCGAAGGCGGAGGGTTATAGTCCGGGGTCCAAGCACTCCAAAATCAAGATGACCTGTTCCGACATGACATACAAATGTTGATATAAGTAATGAAGAGAGCATTACCTGGGGCACTAGAAAACACTTGTCGGATTAATTTTTGCTCTTGCGCAACTTCAGAAATCGCAAAAAAGATGGCGGATTGATAATTACAAAATTATGTTTTACAATGGTTATTCTCCGTTAAATCAAAAACTATGTAACCTACCGATCTGATTTTTGGTATGTATACTCAAAAGATATATGTAACTAAGCTATTGGTATTTTTGAAAAGAATATTTTTTTTGAAAAAAAAATAATTAAAATCAAAAAGTTGATATTTACGTTCTAAAAATATCGATATGCGGACAACTATGTTAAATTTATGAAATTCTTATATACAATTGCTTACCAAATATAGTCCATATATTGAAAAAGTTTTTTTAAAAAAGATCCTGTCGATAACGTATACAGTTTTTTGGTTATGATTTTTTTATAAGGCGCGTAATTATGCAGCATTAAAATAAAAATAGTCTACACGATAATTGGTACAGTGTAACAGTAAAAAGCACTATATTGTTCAATATAATTGCAAATTTGAATTACTTTATGTTAATAATACAACAAAACGAATGAAAGTAGTAGTCGGGCGTTGCCGATTGCGGCCACTCATTTAAAAAAATAATAATCGATACAAAGTGAGTTGTGTGTTCGAGCAAAATGTTAATCAAATAAGTATTCGCAATTGGCCATGCCCGAGTACAACTTCTACTCGTTTTTATATTGTTTAAGAAATAAAACATTAGTGAGAAATATTATTTTAGGTATTTAGCATATTTAATAGAAAGCAGAAAAGGGAGATATTTTAAATAAAACATTAATGTTGTAGGTATATTATGTAATTTTTGTGTATAACTATTCTAACATTTTAGTCAGAATCACTATCATTATAAAATGATGCATATTGCTTTTTCCCTTAAAACAATTTTCAGGACTAAAGCAGCACACGAGCATGCAACTGAATACCACTCACAAGAACATTTTGTGTCGCATTTTATTTTACAGTTGCACTTTTTAATTTAAGTTCAGATAAAGTTTTTTTTGTCGACATTATCGGTACCAGCTCCTGATTTCCAATTCTATATCGAAAATTTTGTTCAAGAGGTAATTTGAATGACGGTTCACAACACTGTTTAAAAAAAAGTAATATTTGCAACATGTTGTTGAAAAGCGTCTTCCGTCGGTGGGAGGGAGCGTAAATCACTTTTATTAAATTATTTTACCTTTTAATAATTTTCAAACGTATACATATAATACATTTGTAAAGTTGACGTCTATGTACATTGAAAATATTTGCAAAAAACTGATGTGGGGGATGCAAGATGAGTAATGGAATACATTAAGACAGATTTTGGAATTTTTCTCTGTTTGTCTGCTTGTCTGTTTGAACGCGCATCACGCAGCAACTACTGAACCAATGAGGTTCATCTAAGCTTGGCGTAACATTTAGTTCTTATTTCATCGAAATCGGCCTAGACTAAGCCAAGTTTTATGTGAAAATCGGTCTAGTAGAACAGGAGATACAGCTTGATCTCTACAATAAGCGTATTTGCACGGCATAAACTTTTAAGATTAAACTTCTGTAATATTCCAGAAAATTCGAGAGTACTCTGGAATATTCCAGAAAATTTGTGAGTTTTCTGAAATATTCCAGAATGGTGATTCTACCTCAAACGTCGTTTATAAAGAAGCTTTTTAGTCAATTTTAAAATTCCACGCGAACGTAACCGCGGGCATAGCTAGTAAATAATAAATATGAACCGCAAACAATAATCAATCGATTTAAACAATCAAACACAAATAGTTTTTATAATGTTAAAATGTTAAGACAAATAACTTCACACTATATACATAAGTACATACGCCTAGTAAACATAAACATACCAGCTAATTCCACTGTAAACTGTTTTCATGCGCTTTATGAATTTTGGGAAAGCTATCGCCTTTATTACGTGCGCCGCATCATGCACCCATTTTAAAAATTCACAACTCGAATATTATATGCAATATCAACTTAGTTCTTGTCTTAAAAACATTTTCAATATATTGGGTATGTTTGTTAGCATAGTTTATACACAAAAAAATTAAAATTGAAGTACTTGCTCGTATGTTGAAATTCTTACTACAATATTTTATAGTTACGGATTTCATATTTTTTTCCCAAAAAACTAAACATATTTAAACAGTGCCATCGAGCCTCATCCAAGCGCTTATGTCTTTAGTGTATACTATAAAAAAATTAGATGGATAGCACTCATGGTTTCTTTTACAGGACGTGTTATGTATTAAAAAACATTTTTTTAGGAATTATCATTTCGTCTCTTTTCTTATCATTTAAGAAGTTATGCAAGAGCTGATAAGAATCCGACAAGTCATTTCTGTTGTCCTACATAACCCTTTTTGCAAATCTGAAGTTGAAAAATGTATGTCATGTCGGAACAGGTTACTTGGAATTTAGAGCGATTTCGTACTGTTGGACTCCAGACTATTATTACCAAGCAACGTGCTTGAGATTGTCATAAAATTATGAGGCATTTGTCAATGTCAGAGGGATATTCGGTCAGAAAATTTTTTGAAAAAATAAAATCACAACAAAACAATTATTTATTTATTAAAAGTACGGTTGGTAAAGTTACAGTTACTAAAATTTAACTCAGCATTAGATTGGTTAAAGTTATATAATTTTATTGTCATAGTGACTGAAAATTTCCTTGGATGGTGTTATCAGTGTAATGTTAAAATGATTGGGTGATTTGTGTCACATGACAAGAAATAACGAAATTTAATTGGTTGTTAGAACTGTCAAAAAATTTTCATTATAATTCCATCTACATATGTTAGTTCAGTTCCTTGTTAAGTAAACTAATCAGTCTGCAAATAAATAATTTAATAAATTAACATAATAGATGTATACAAAACATTAAGAATTGTTTTTGCAGTAATTATAATAAATTTAAATTACTGAAAACTGTTATTGAAGATGTCATGATTTTTAACAATTGACAAAATAGAAGAGTTCAAGCAATTTCTTGAAAATTTCTCATCTTGTACAAAATCAACTTTGCATCCTCACTCTGGTGTATGATTTAATTTTGTGACAAAACACTGCCTGATGCCTTTACTAACTCTACATTTGTCGGTGTTAGTCAACGAGAAAAGGTATTATCTTGCATTCTCGATAAGTTATCGTAAATTCAATACTTGCTCTCTAACATCGCGTGTTCTAACAATGCCTGCTTGCTGAGCAGGTATGTCAAGACAGATAATACTGAAGTGTAGATTGAACAATTTTCAGTAGCATTATTTTATTGGCGTATGATATTATTAGAAGCAATCTGTAGTTATCGTATACATCTGCTGCTTTCTTCTTATTAGTCTAGTCAACGGGGGGTGAAATAATCCATCCATAATCCATTCATTACCACTAGAGGTGAAACCTCTTATTTGAGTGGTAATGAATGGATTATGACGAAATATTATGCAATGTGTTTGTAATGACGCTAATAAAAAAGTTGAAAAAAAGATTAGAATAGGAAATGATCGGAAGAGGTAGAAAACACCACTTTTATCACGGGTTCCGTAACTTGTAGAACTAGGTCAAAAATGAATAAAATTATATAAAAAAAATATTTTTAAGAAAAAGCTTTTATTTGAAAAAAGTACTAAAAAGTAAAAATAATTTTTTTTAAATTCATACACATGGAAACCAAAAGCTTTGGGGGCGGTCATATAACGCCATTGCATAATTACTTTGCTCAGTTGACCGCCTCCAAAGCTTTTGGTTTCCATGTGTATGAATTTTTAAAGAATTATTTTTACTTCTTAGTACTTTTTTCAAATAAAAGCTTTTTCTTAAAAATATTTTTTTATATAATTTCATTTTTTACTTTTTAGTCTACTTATTTTACAAACAGACAGACAAAACCCTTTCATTTGCCACCGCCATCCACCCCTTCCTTCTCCCGTCTTCTCACCCCGCTATCACTACTTCCCACTTCTTCCCACCTCTTTCCCACCTCTTCCCCTGCCTTTTCTCATTTCTCTCCACCTCTTTCCACCCTCTTCCCGCCCCTTCCCACCTCTTCCCACCCCTTCCCCACCTCTTTCCACCCCTTCCCCACCTCTTCCCCACTTCTTCCCACCTCTTCCCCACCTCTCCCCACCCCTTTCCCACCCTTCCCACCCCATCCCCACCTCTCCAAAGTCCGCCATATTGCATTTAGAATTACGTCACACACTTTATCGTATTTTAATCATTTGACACCCATATCAACGGGGTTGTGACTAAAAAGCAGATCCGCCATCTTGGGACGTCCGCCATATTGGATTTACAATGACGTCACATTGTTTATCGTATTTTACTCGTCAAACCCTTTCATTTGACGGTTGTGACTAAAAAGCAGATTCGCCATCTTGGGACGTCCGCCATATTGGATTTACAATGACGTCACATTGTTTATCGTATTTTACTCGTCAAACCCTTTCATTTGACACCCTTATCAATGGGGTTGTGACTAAAAAGCAGATTCGCCATCTTGGGACGTCCGCCATATTGGATTTACAATGACGTCACATTGTTTATCGTATTTTACTCGTCAAACCCTTTCATTTGATACCCATATCAGGGGGGGGGGTGTAGCTAAAAAGCCGATCCGCCATCTTGGGACGTCCGCTACATTGGATTTAGAATGACGTCACATTGTTTATCGTACTTTACTCGTCAAACCCTTTCATTTGATACCCATATCAGGGGGGTTGTGACTAAAAAGCCGATCCGCCATCTTGGGACGTCCGCCATATTGGATTTAGACCGATAATGGCTATACTATGTTGCATTGTCACCGGACTTATACACGTGTGCCAAATTTCAAAGCTCTAGCTTAATTAGAACTAGTCGAAATTCAGCTTGCAAGATTTGACCTAAACCAACAAACAAACATACAAACATTGCAAGTTGAATACAAGCTTTTAAAAAAAAGAAACAAAACATTTACCTTTTTTGGCCCAAAATAAGATGTTTTTACTCTTGTGATTTTTTTTAAAATGCATATTTTTCGAGATATGGTCACTCTAAAATTCCTAAAAGTGGAGGAGGGGAAATGTAAAAGTTGAAAAAAAAAATCTAAAAAAATTCAGGTGAATGTATCATCGAAATACAAGACTTTTTTATTTGCAACTTTTCTGTTAAGTGCGTTTTCATCGAGTTTTTCCGGAAAAACATGAAAAACTACCCCTTTGAAATTGTAGCGCTTTAAAAATTTAAATTTTTTTAAATTTAAAAATTTGAAAAGTGCTCCGTTGACTGGACTATGTAATGGTACGAATATTGAGATTCTCCAGTCATCTGGCCAGATTCTTACCTCTCATATTTTCCTTGAAGGATTCTCACTCTATCTTCACCAACTAACTTAAGCGCTTTTTCGAAAATATCGTGCCGAGAATTTTAAAAAACATCTGAAATGTCAAGGACAATGAGCACATTTCAGCACATAGGGAACCTTCTATTATAATTCATATTTAAGTTATTGTTAAATTTTCATATATTCTCAATTAAAAGTTATGAAAATCTTACTTTTTAAAAAATGAGATTTTAGTTTTTGCAATGCATACTCAATGTATCAATTCGATCTCGATGGTCTCTATAAGTAAATTGTTTTCTATGTTGTTCTAGAAAACTATTTCTGTTTTTAATTTTTTTTATTACTTTCAGGATATGGCTTTGATAGTGAGAAAAGTAGTTGACAGATATGCAACTGTTCTAGATAAAATAAGTGGTAAGTTAAAGTAGGTATAAAGATATTTTTGTAATATTTTAAATTTGTTTATCATATTCATTCATACATTAAGACGTTAAATATTACCTAATATGTTAGAAATGTGCGATTGAAAATCGACATTTTCGAATTTTATTATTTTTACCAATTTTTAGTAGTACTAGGTTGATTTTCAGAAGCGGAAGGTTAAACTACACATATATCATAACTTTCCACATATTGCATTCATATACACTCTTATATGAAGTTTGAATTTCTTTTGTATGATAATCTATAGAATCATAGAAATACATCGTTTCCTCTGCAGCATGGTTTTATGAGAGGTCACTCTACCATTACAAATCTTATGTGCAGTTGCAAACTGATATTAGATACACTGACTTTTCCAATACATTCGACATACTTAACCATATCATGTTACTCTATAAACTTAACAACTACCGTATCACCAATGATTTCATTACTTTGTTGCTTTTTAATTTACGAATACATCACAGTATGTATCACATAGTAGTTATAAATCTATCGACTACACTGTCTTCTGGAGATCCTGAACAGATGGGCTAGTTTGATCTGTATTAGCTAATATATATCATAATAGCTCCCTTCCTTTAACATATACGCAAATGTAACATCTTGAGGTATACGACTAAAACACAGAACACATGACTACCGTCAAATAATGAAATATTAGCTAGGCAAACTAGATTTAAGGGTGGGATTTAAGAGTGTAACAGTTGATAAAAGACTATAATTTTTAAGATATACTAGGTCTCATTGTACGAAATAAAAACTGAATACCTTATCTTACTTAGAATCCACTCCTATAATAGTGCACACATTTAGAATCCGTGTATCACACATTGTATTACTTTTTGTAGCTTAAGTTGGACAGTACATTAGGTATAACTTTTTCGAATTCGGATATTTTTATTTCCCACCCCCTGTATTTGATGAAAAGATAATCCCTGTAAAATATTATTGAACCAATATTTACAATAAATGGAAATAAATGGAATTGTTTACGGACTCTGTTAAGAACCTATATAACTCACTTTTTATAACTAGTAACATTTATCTCTAAAATGACTAATGTATCATCAATCTATATCTAGAAGAAAAAATCTGTAAAGTAAAATATTTTCAATCTTCCCTTGTTTTATTTTAAAAAATTACACAATTTTTTTTATCATAAATAGTACTAAATACTATCCTAAATCTATAAGCGTACTAACAAAAATAAAGTTTTCTACACTATTTTAAAACTTATGACAACCTTTCTTATTTGACATTTGGGAAACGTGATTTACAGCGAGTACCATAAATAACGCCAAATGGATCCATTAAGTAAAGGATACTTTATAGTTAAAGTTGACTTTCAATCACTCTTTAAGTCTGTCGTGTACTATAAAATAAATTCCATCGCCCGTTTGGTAAAGGAGGCTTTCTTTGCTATTGTTATGTTGGCTGGACTGAAAAAAAATGTGTTAATACAGATTTATGGAGTTCTTTTTAGTTTTTATTGTGAGTTCTTATTTGATCACTTTGCGTGACCCAATTTTTGTCAGCTTGTCAATATAACCTAACTTTGTGCCCCCACGAGGACTCTGTTTTCACTGTTTTATTTGGTTCTCGTCAGGTCACAGAAAACAGGAACTATAGTTCCTGTCTTCTGTGGTCAGGTTTGTGTTAATCCATATCCAAGGTATGATCAAATTATGTTATAGTTTACGTTTTTCGGCAGCATAACGACAGAAGATTTAAAAAAGAAAAGAAAGAAAAGTTCGCCTCTCACAAAAGAAGACGAATCAAATAACAAGCCGATAATCTCCCAGTTTATTATATTTTAAGCTTGAATACGAACGGTATGTTGCTGTCATCAAATTTGTAGGTTTGTTTCACAATAAAGTTGACTTTAACTATATGTAAATGGCCAAAATCGAGACTTTACTAAAAAGGAAGCTTTTTTGGTTAATACTCCTTTAAAATTGGTTTATGGTACAAGTATGAAAGATAAAAGGGAGCTTTTGCGTTTAAAGGACGCTTTACTTTCTTTATGGACTGGCTGTTACAATTCTTTACAACTTGAAGTAGAAATTGTTTTTGATCTTCATTTTTATTAAAATTTCATTGTAGTCACCAAAAAGCTTAATACCTCTTTCAGCTTCATCATTTACAACTTTATTTGAAGTAAAAAAAATTGTTGAGGCCTTCGGTTCTTGTACACACACTAAATTCTTTTCACCCCATTATTATTATTATTTAATAATGTGGTGGGGTGGTAATGGGAGTGGCTAATGCCAATAAAATTTTTGAGACCTTAGAAACTACTACATTTGTAGGGAATTTCCAATTTATAACCCCCCCCCCCACATAAACGTTTTTAAAAGAAGCTTCATTCTGCGAAAATGTTTTTAATAAATTAAATAAAAATAGTGAAACTTTGTACGAATATGCAGTGATAATTAAGGCCATTCGTTTTATTAATAATTATTAATTAAGATAAAAAGTGTAAACAACAATATGTTTATAATAAATTAATTCTTACATTTGTATAACGTAAGCGGCTATAATGTCATTTAATTACATAATTAGGAGTTATACTACAATAAATTATAAAACTATGATCGTCTATCTCTGTCTCTTCGCTGTTTTGAAGTTTGTGTAGTTAAATAAATTAAATAAAAAATGAAAAAAAAATGGAATTTCATGTAAACCTGCCATAATGTTGCATTATGGTAATAGTCTGAGAGGTGCGTCAATATTTTATGCGTCATTTCAACACGACTTTTTTGTTTTTTTAATGACCCGACCGTGGAGATTAAGAGTGTGGGAAGCTGCCCATTTGGTAAAATAATTTTGTTTTTTGCGTTAATCCAACAATGCTACAAAACTATAAAATAGTTATTAAGGTACCAAGGGTGTTATAAGGATAATAACGCACCGAAGTCGGCAGTGTACTTCCCGAGGGCCTCTGGCCCGAAGGAATGTACGTCGATCGAGGACGTCATTATCCTATAACACCCGTGGTGCCCTCAACGTTTAATGTCCTACAAGTCTGTTATTTAATTCAATTTTTTTTTGACATTTACGATTTATTAATTTGACATCTATTATGTTCAGAACGATTTGATTTAAAAGAGAGTAAAAATCAAAATTGTCTGTAAACGCTGCCGTTGCATAGCAACGCATTTTGTTTGTCAATAACGCCATCATAATTTGCTTGTTTTGGGTTGTGTTATAATTTTATAATGCCCTAGGGCGTTATAGAGAATCATAACACCCTAGGGCGTTATTTTTCATTTAATGTATCTTAAAATAGTGTGGTTATTGTAAAATAACAGACTTGTAGGACATAATTTATTTATGTAATATAAATTTTAAAAAACGTGTCAGCTGTGTAGGGTAGGGAGCGAAGCTTGTCAACTGCCCTAGTCAATATGTATGAAAAACACGTTATTTTTAACGAAGCTGAAATTCATTTATGCAATATAAAAGAAACAATTAAAAAGTGTCAGCTGATAATACCATGGGACAAAACTGTCAGCTAGGCCTTTTAAGTGTACCGCAGCGTCCAGGTGTGAGACTTGAAAGAAAATCATATTTGTATGAAATATTAGACATACATATTAGAGAATACTTAGAGATTACAACCATTAATTGAGAATAGTGAGGATTAAGTAATGAGAATCAATATAAAAATCTTAATATTTCTATTATTTTGGCACATTCAATACGAATAAAACAAATCAATTCTCATCTGAATCACTCTCACTGCTGTATTCTAAATTATCTCCCTCTTCGGAAGTGCTATCTGTATGGTCTTCCAAATCTAGATTTTTCTCAGATTCTCGGGCGTCATCGTTCTCATTTTCGTCTTCACAAATATCTGCCGAAAGATATTGAAAATCGTTGATGTGAATAAAAGAGAATTAATGTAGAAGTAAAAGATTATATGCATAGAATACCATTTATGATATTTTCAATTTCCGGTAATTGATCGCCTTGAAACCACTTGAAAATATACTTCTCATCGTGTTCTTCCCATCCATAATCAGTTGTCAAAAACAAACTTGGCGTATGAAGATGTGCATGACTCCACAATTGAGCAATGTAAGAAATTCGCAAAAAATGCTGTTTCAATTATGTCTTACATGGAGGTAATATAAATCCTTCGAAATTCTTCTCAATCTTCAAGACATCTTCTTTCTGGTTGATATCATACTCCTTCATGAAAGTAGCTTTGCGTACGAGAATAATATTCTTGATTCTTTTAGAACCGTACATATGAAAATAGTAAAAGTTTTCACGTACGTGTTGAGAAATATAATGTATTAAAAAACATGCCTCCTGTTGTTTCAAATACAGAATATCGACATTTGAGCATCGATAAATGTATTACTTATAAAATGTTTTGTTACTATTTGTGCATAATATGATTTTCTTTCAAGTTTCATATGAGAAAAACTATATCAGCAGGCGTGAAATAAAGTATTTCATTAGTTTGTGTTGAGAGAAACGTGAAGTTGATCATCAGGTGGTTAAAAAAATGAAATAATACGTTAGCTGGGGTATTAAAGATACCGCGCGCGGTGAGCGCTTGGACGCTGCGGTACACTTAAAAGGACTAGCTGACATGTTTTGTTCCATGGTATTGTCAGCTGACATTTATTAATTGTTTTTTTTATCGTAAACTATCATATAAATAAATTTGAGCTTTGTTGAAATAACGAATTTTCACGTGTTTTTCGCAGCTGACGACCTTCGCTCCTTACCCTATGCAACTGACACATTTTTTTTTCATTTATATTACATAAATAAACTATTTATAGTTTAGTAGCCTTGTTGGATTGACGCGAAAAACGAAATTATTTTAAAGGATTCGCAGCTTCCCACGCCCTTCATCTCCGCGACTGAAGTAGCTGACACCCGATTCTTCGATAAGCAATGAAAAAACAACCTGTACTGACAAAATGAGCTTGGCTAAAATGATGTAATTAAATTTAACGCTGCGCCCCGGACTTTAAAGCTTCTGACAGCGTTTCTTATTTGACATTTGGGAAACGTGATTTATAAATCCTTTACAACTTGAGTAGAAATTGTTTTTGATTTTCATTTTCATTAAAATTTCATTGTAGTCACCAAAAAGCTTAATATCTCTTTCAGCTCCATCATTTACAACTTTATTTGAAGTAAAAAACATTGTTGAGGTCTTCGATTCTTGTAAACACACTAAATCACAATTTTAATTCTTTTCAACCCAGTTATTACTATTAATATTATTATTATTATTCAATAATGTGGTAAGGTGGTAATGGGAGTGGCTAATGTCAAAAAATTTTTGGGACCTTGCAACTACTACATTTGTAGGGAATTTCCAATTTAAAAAATTTAGTACACCCTTCCCCCATAAACGTTCTTAAAATTTGAAACTTCATTCTGCGAAAGTATTTCTAATAAATAAAAAAAGAGAGACTTTATACGAATATGCATTGATAATTAAGGCCATTCGCTTTATTAATAATTATTAATTAAAATAAAAAGTGTAAACAACACTTTGTTTATAATAAATTAATTGTTACATTTGTATAACGTAAGCGTCTATAATGTCATTTAATTATATAATTAGGAGTTATACTAAAATAAATTATAAAACTATGATTGTCTATCTCTATCTCTCTTTGCGGTTTTGAAGTTTGTGTAGTTAAATAAATTAAATAAAAAATGAAAAAAACATGGAATTTTAGGTAAACCTGCAATAATGTTGCATTATGGTAATGGTAACCAACTGAATTAGCCGTTTTGAATTCTTAATTTTTGAGATCAGATTCAGTATCAGCTACTCCTAAAATCATAAATGGTATAATCTATAAAACGGCTTCAGGCACTTCCCATTGTTCTAAGGACAGTTTTATTGAAAAATTGAATTGAATTGAAAAATTTTTATGTAGATAAATGCCGCTAATATTGAAATAAGGGACTATTTCCATTGACAGACCAGAATATTCAAGACAACAGTGCAATAAAGTAGTATTCCTTAGAATAATAGCAAATACCTGAAACAGTTTTAAAGATTATCCTGTTTGGTTTTTTAAATATTTGTAATAAAACCAAAATAAACGCATATTTCCCTCTCACTCTGCAAAATAGTAGCTCTGTCACTCTCTTGAACGCAATGTTTCATATTTTGTACAGTCTACAGTTCTATAAACACGATCAGTTGAAATTGAAACGTTACATTTTAATATACACCTTCGAAAATAATCATATCCGGTGACAAAGGTGAATACCCCGAAACAAACCATATTCATATTGGTCTTGAATTTCCTTAAACGCGGTAACATTAATAAGTTTTAGTTCTTACTATATAATCTATTTTTACGATAACTGCGCACTAGACGACCCCGACCAAAAGGTCGCCCCAGCTAGCAACACAAAAGATATCAATTTGAAATCGCAGGCTTAATGAGCGCAACGATCTATATTGAGTTGTGTGTGTTGATGACTGATGCTGCTCCATAGTCATGGTATGCATTTAATGCCCCTAAAAGGGTACTACGCAAAGAAAGCGTTTTTAATTTTGATGTGCAACTCCATTCGGTTTCTTTATTGGAGTTTTCTCTAGCTGTTAACGGCTTCAAGTAGATGAGAGTATTATGTAGAAAACACCAATTTTTAATTTTGATTTGCACCTTGGATAAAGATACGAATTCGTATCATTACAAATATCTTTATAGGTACGAACTGATATTATCCATAAATTCTAGATACTATGCATTATATTATGATTTTACACATGCGGTAGTGTCTAATAGCGCAGTATGTAAGATGGTTAATCCAGGATACGGATGTTTCGGGTTCTAGTACATAAATTTATGTGCTTTATCACACCTACCTCACAGACTTCTATCCACATCATCATGACATAAAATACTACTAGCAGATAATATCCAGCATATCCCCCAGGAATTTTCCATCTTCAAGCTGGGTGA
Organism: Rutpela maculata; assembly: GCA_936432065.2. Classification (NCBI taxonomy): domain Eukaryota; kingdom Metazoa; phylum Arthropoda; class Insecta; order Coleoptera; family Cerambycidae; genus Rutpela; species Rutpela maculata. The sequence continues at coordinate 229,396,690 of OW386286.2, read as the reverse complement.
TAGTCCATAACGAACAGCATAACCCAAATTAGCATAATGCACCATTCCGAATAAAATACGTCCTGCTACATTAGGGAGGGTTTAAATCCAAACGGTTGCAGCTTTTCCTATTGTATTAGTTCCATTAAAGGTTTTGAAAAGTTACGTATATTAATTTAAAGTTAGTTGTTCAGGTTAAGTTGGTTTGCCTTCTTTAGTGGTTTATGGATGACCAATTTACAGCTTTAAGGATAATATTTTTTCTACTGTTATGAGTTCGTATCTTTAATGAGGAACTTCAGTGGAAAACAGAATTTTAGAAGAAAGTTTGCAAGACAATAGAAGACTACTAACATGAGAAGGTAATTAATGATCTCTAAAATAAAAATTGCGGCAAGAAAACCTTAAAGAAGCTATGGCCCAACAAGAAGGGAAACAAGAAAGGAATATGAATAGATAAAAAAGATGAAGGCCATAGACAAATAGTAGTGGATACTGAACATAAGCGAAAGACTAATTAAACAAATTGAAAATAAAAAAAGGTAGAGAGAAGTCATGAAAAGAAAAATGCAGAAAATTCTTCGATAACATATACAAACCCTCCCAGTAGGAACAAGGTTGAAACAAAACCTTCAGAAGGAGCAACAACACACATGCAAGAAGACACATATTACTGTAACAATGACCAAGGAAATTAGGGAAGGAAGGAATGCAAAGAAAGAATGAGCAGAATAAATACAAGATACGGACCACTGGTCCTTAGACAAGGATCATTAAAGGATCAACTGAGAAGCAAGAACACGAAAAGAAGAGCATAAACACTCCATATCAAGACTCAATGCGATAACACATCTCACAAGTACTTACACTTCCCATCCTATATTCCAATACCATGCACCATAGTTCAGTCAATAGAGGAGGTGTAGAGTGCGTGAGCAGAGATCTAAGCGATTCCTTTAGAAAGTTGTTCAGGTTGCTTAGGGAGTTAACATACTGAAAGTCCTGACGTCTAGGAGGTGAGCCGGAGTGGGGGGGGCACAAAGAAAGTCCCACTTTTGGTTTTTTCGCTAATATCTCGAAAACGGTGCGTCGCAGGAAAAATGCCTTATGCCAAATGAAAGCTCATGAAATTCTCTACAACTTTCATTAGATATATTTTTTTCGAATTCGCAATCGTTTTCGAGCTACATGCTGCGAAAAAGTGACAATTTTCTAAAAACAGATTTTTACCTGAAAAATAGAAAATTATATTTTAAAGATGATAAAAAAAGTCACATATAAGGTAAGTAATTTTATTCGATTTTAATAATTCTCATTGTTCTCACTCTCAATAACTTCCCAATGTTAAACTCTCAACTTTCTCAGGATTCACGTTTTCATCCTCTTTGGCCGTGAGAGTTCTGGCAAGGGTTCCTCGTCCATGGCATCCTCATCCTCAATGGTGGGTGATTCTTGCTGAAGGGGCTCTACGTCCTCGTCCGTCGCCATTGAGGCATTTCCCTTGGTAGTGGAGACACGCCGCAGAACAGTTCAGCATTGCTTTCCGTTATCCACATTTGCCACTACCACAATCCCTGGTGCAGCGGCAAAATATCGTTTTCAGTTGGACCTCCGGTGCTGGTGGATCTTCTATTGTAATTGGCACCAGGGTGTTTCCTATATGTTTCCACTCTCACTCTTGAGGGGGCAGCTCATTCCCGAGCCTCTGCTGTACTTGGTGGTAGGTGCGCTGGGAATGCTGTTTAGCTGCGCTCTCAGTTGGTCGGAGGGAGCTGATGTCAGGCTTAATATTTGCCGCTGACCTCAAGATCGACTGGAAGCGGTACTAGTTGAGGGAGGTCTGTCTTGCTGGTACCCCATACCATTTAAGGAAGCAAATCTTCCCAGCCTCTTCAACCTCGCCTTGACTGGAGGAGGGGTTGTAAAAGATCACTGCCGCTTCCTTGATGATTTCTGAGATTAAGTACAATTTTGAGAAGCCCACCTTGCTTTTCCTTAAAGTTGAAGACGTTGTGCTGCAGCCGGTAAATGAATGTAAGAATATGATGTGTTCAAATCCATGCTGCTGCATCTCTTGGGTGGACAGTGCCATTGCTTTGGTTTTCCGTCGACCAGGTTTCAGCAGCAGGATGTATTGGGTGGGAGGAGTGGAAGCTATTAAAAGGACAGCGAGGTCCGCATCCTCACCAACGACAGCCACAGAACGTGAGTGGATTGTTCTACAGCAGTCTTCACGATACGGACGTCAACGTCATCTTTGGCCTGGAGAGTCTGTATCCCATTCTTCTGAAGCTTTATCTGTAGTAAGGAGATGCACTGACTTTTGTTGGTAGGATTGGACAAAAAATCTTCTTGTTTCACAGGTATCGATGTTTTCCATGTCAAATTGATGTTAGCCGACCTCCTTCATCTATTTCGCCGCCTCTGTTCTTGTGACTTCGTACTGTTGGCTGAGTTTGCGTATCCATCAAATACCACAGCGCGACTCATTCTCTAGTGATGGTTGACGTAGGTGATATATCCATCACAAATGGTGACAACAGAGGCATCTTTTTGCCAAATTACTCTGTGCAGTAGAAATCCTCCGTGTACTACTATGTTCATCTGAGACAGTTGAACAGCCTTATCGGTAGGCTCGAACATGGTGTACAGGACATATTTGGTTGTCTTCCTCATCCCACTGAGGTAACAATCTGTTTTTCGAACATTTTCACTTTTCCGGAGCGTGTAGCTCGAAAACGAACGTTGCGAACGTTGCGAATTGAAAAAATTATATAAAACGAAAGTTGTAGAGAATTTTATGAGCTTTAATTTGATATACGACGCATCGTTTTAGAGATATAAGTGAAAAAACCAAAAGTGGGACTTTCTTTGTGCCTCCCCCTCCCCCGGCTCACCTCTTAGACGTCAGGACTTTCAGTATGTTCACTCCCTAAGCACCCTGAACAACTTTCTAAATGAATCGTAGGTCCCTGCTCACGCACTCTACACCACCCTTTGAGTCATTCGTTCACTGGACTACCATGTGACTCTCGCTGCTAGAAACAAGCATTACCCAAATCCAACCCGATGTAGACGCAATCGGCCTGGCGGAGAGTTTTCGGGAGTGGCAGCAATGCCTACGGTACACTGGTGAATCAAATCAAATCAATTTTATTCTGTTATGAATTTTAAAGTGGTAGAAAACTGATATTCCGCATTAGTCCAACCTTGTATCAAAAAAATAAGTTAAAAATTAAAATCCGTTACTTCGCAAAGTGACAAACCCGGAATCAAATTCTTATATTTATTGCTCTAACTTCTATCCAATTTTAAAAGCCATCAAAATGCTGACCCTGCTAACCTCGCTTAATTCAAAGAGACATAATATATAACGTGTCTGCTGGGGCTTTCCTCCTATTCAACATAGTTGGCCTTCATAAAAACTATTACATTTTCTGCGTTTACAGTTGTTCCTTTTTTCGGTTCTCTTGCAGACTCGCCACAGAAAAGAAGAACATCAGACAAGCACAAGTGCCTGTCGACCTTCGACAAGTCCAAGCACCTGACAAATACCTCCCGAACATCCGCGAGATTGTGTTTTTTATATTCACGTGCTTAAGACAGTGGGGAATCACAGGTGTTCAAAAAAATTATATGTAAATAGAATAAATAGATGTGTCAAAAACAGCTAAATGTGTTTGTCTGTCAGTTAAACTTGTTAGATTTGAATTTTAATGTAAAGTAGTTATGTAAAATATTGTATCTACTAATTCACACGTAGTAATCAGGTAATTCCTTTATTAAACTGATTTGACAGTTCAGCTATTTTCACACTAATTAGCTCTCAACTGGTAAAACTGAATGAAGGAAAACAAGTATTCTTTCTATAGAAATTTCTCCTTGTTTTAAATCCTTTATATTCTAGTTATGCTCCTTTATATAAAGAAGAAATAATGAAGAACCTTCTAATGTCTAATTGTAGTATTGATCATATGTAACCGTTCTCGAAAATTTAGTCACTAAAAGAGAAGAGCCACCAAAGAAGTCCACCAAAACCATGCAATAACTGCTTGTCAAGAGTATTCCAAGGTTTTATATTATAACTTTTCTTTCTGTAGAAAATATCGTGCATTTAATCATATGAACAACGGAAGATAACAATAACAAACATGTTATTTAGTCACTTTTAATTGCAGATGTATTTTACTGTAGATATATGTTGATGTTCATAACAGTGTATACAGCTTTAACATAAATAATTAATTAAATGTTCATTATTTAAAACTGTGTTTCATTGAGTAATGATAAAAGCAAAATGAAGTATTTAACTATTTTAATTTGATTTGATTACTAAAATTTCACTTATAGTGCAGTTGAATTGATAATGTTCGACGACAACATTCCACTAGAGATTTTATTATTAATTCTCATGTATTATGGCCTTCTGATTACGAAAAAAATGTTTACGCCTAAAATTCCTGGGGTGTCAAATGTATATGCACTTTTTGACGCACTTTCACGGATTTTCCACTTATCTGCTTAATATATCTTGTACTAGTAATCGAATGGGAATTTTAAAAATACTGGTTTGGATCTGGATTGTTTGGCGGTGGGTGTCCACCGAGCCTCTGATTCTCTCATTCTCCTCTAATTTCCAGAACCAGCCCCGAGACTATCCTATAGTTGTTTAGGGCAAGCAGGGTTGCTCTGCTATCCGTTAATATGCGCACCGTTTTACCACTGACGTTTGCCTTCGTGGTTTCTATTACCGCTTGCAGTTACTAGTTCCGCCTGGAAGATAGTGGCATGTGTGCCTAGCGGTATTATCGAGTGTAGATCTAGGTCTTCTGAGTAGAACCCAGCTCCTGATCCACAGTCCATTTTTGAATCATCGGTGTAGATTGATATGTCCGGCTCGTCATTACCGGACATATTCAAACTCACTTCAAAGTTCTTGTTGAAGTTATATATAGGGGAGATACGGTCGGTTCCCATTCCCAGAAGAGGAATTTGTTTTATAGCCTCTTCTAGGATACGGATGTTTCGTAGCCGTCCCTTAATATACCATTGGCCTACAGATTACACTCACAGAGCAGTCCTCAACGCCACCTCCACTATGTACAGATTTAGAGGGTCGATGCAGAGTATAGTCTCCATTGCAGCTGTAGGCGTCGTTTTCATCGCACCAGTTACGCAGAGACATGCCAGTCTTTGAACATGCTCTAGTTGAGATGCTGTTGTTTTTTTGCCTTACTCTGGGCCACCAGACTATGGCTGCGTAACAAAGCAGGGTTTTACACAGCAGTGTACAGCCAGAGGGAATATTGGCTTATTTTAAATAAAATTCCTAACAAACATCGACCTGTCCGATATACATAAGCCAATCCGCCATCTTGGAAAAAGAAATTAAAAACACCAAAAGATGTCCGAAAGACCAAAATTGATTATTTTTTCGATAAGAAAGAGTAATTTCAGCAAAGTTCAAGGAGGCATTGTGAAATTACTGCTTACTCCTTCTTAATTTAAGAGGTTAATTTTTGCCCTGTGTCGACTTGAACTGATTTTTCTGGGTTCTAAAACATTATCACCATATATGTAACAAAATGTGTTACTATAAAGGTCAAATTTTATTAAGCGTAGAAAATTTTTCTGTCGATAAAATGTGAGAATTTGCAGAGGCAAATATAGCAAGCAGGAAACTCTCTTAATTTTCAAAATAGATGCCAAGTTTAGAGTGAAAATAAAGATAAATATTGAATGAAACTTTTCTATTTGAAACTTATTTTTCTAGGATCAGCAGTTTTCGTAATATAAGTGATTGTTAGCCCGGTACTGTAGTTAACTGCTACTAAATTTCCACGTTCTTCGTCATTAAATAAATTTTGCATAAATAATGCCACTCCTCCACTGTTGGTAAATTGATTATAACGAACAATTAACCACTGTAAAAAATAACTAGAGTAAACGTTTTATTCTTCGGCTCGTTTCTTGATCTTTCCGTTATACAGGATGTTTCTAAAAGATTGGGACAACGCTTAGCCGTAGATACTTGACATCAAAACAAGTCGATTTAACTCAAAAAGTAGTAGTCTAACTCTTTTCGCTTTCAAGATACAGGGTGGCAAAGTAAAAAAATTGTATTCGTAATTTGTCTCTCTCTTGGAAACTATTATACGTATCTACTTCAAATTTGGTAGCGACATGTTTTTCAGGTTGCTAATTATAATGGTGATATTGCCGACGCCATATTTTATAGATGGCGCTAGTTACAGGACTTTTACGTGACACTTTAAGCCATAACTTTTTTGAGGTTAGGTTTTGGACATCGTCTTCTATTATAATCCAAACGCAATGTGGTTTCCTAAAGAAAAGGTATACTTATTTAAACGCGATAAAATGCACCCTTTCATAGAAATACGCGATTTACAACTTTGTCAGACACCAGTTCGAAGAAATTCAACACCCCGGGTGTTTTGAAAAGATTGGGACAACGCATAGCGTAGACTCTTGACATCAAAACAAGTCGATTTAACCCAAAAAGTAACGGTCTAACTATTTTCGTTTTCAAGATACAGAGTGGTATAATAAAAAAAATATATTCGTATTTTGTCTCTATCTTGGAGAATATTATACGTATCTACAACAAGCACTATTGACGATTTCAAGACATCATACTTGATGTACACCTACTAGATAAGAAACCGATTAAATCTGAATTTGAATTTCCTCGAACTGGCATGTGATAAAGTTTTAAATCGCGTATTTCTCTGAAAGCGTGCATTTTATCGCGTTTAAACAAGTACACCTTTTCTTTAGGAAACTAAATTGCGTTTCAATTATAATAGAAGACGATGTCCAAAACCTAACCTCAAAAAAGTTATGGCTTAAAGTGTCATGTAAAAGTCCTTTAACTAGCGCCATCTATAAAATATGGCATCGGCAATATCACCATTGTAATTAGCGACCTGAAGAACCTGTCATTACCAACTTTGAACTAGATACGTATTGTTGATATTGAATACTGAAAATAGTAATTTACGTAATTTCAAATCAAAAATTAAATATAATTAATCTTCCCATTAATAGGTGTCCCTAGGTATAGCATTGAAGTGTTTAAATTGCTCATATTTTTTCGATGCAAAGCATAGTGTTGGTTGGTTTTTGTAGACCAGATACATAAATAGGTTTTAAACACCATAGTTGATATATAGTTACATCGCCGCGCTGTATAGGATCTAACTCGAGATAGTATTTTAGAAATTAATAATTCATAGTTGCATTATTGGATATAAATTCGTATTATCCTTTTATCCCTTCCCCTAGCTCCCTTATATCTAATAATTGTGAAGTGCATCACTGCGTAGGATTTTGGGTAAGTTAATTTCCAATTTACCACTTATAGAGATTACAGTCCAAATATACATTTTTATAGTAGAAAATAGTCTCCGAAATAGAGACAAATTACGAATAATTTTTTTTACTTTGCCACCCTGTAACTTGAAAACGAAAAGAGTTAGACCACTACTTTTTGAGTTAAATCGACTTGTTTTGATGTCAAGAATCTACGGCTAAGCATTGTCCCAATCTCTGTATAATGGTTTCACATTCACAGGTACCATTCGCAGTTTTTTTTTTTGTAAATAATGCCAGTTTTAGGCATTTTTCATTTTATGATGCCAGCTTAGTTAACGAAACACTCGTCAGTATAAAATAATGTAAAAAAAAGTAACTACCATCCAACCTATTTGTGTCTTGAGCCCGCGACTTTTCGATTTCTAATCAAAAGTGTAACTACTACTACACCATCACTATTCATTATTTTACTAAACGTAAACTTTTATAATATAATCTACCTAGATGAAAATTATGTCGATGGCTGGATATTATATTATTATAAAATGTATATACAGGGTGACACAGGCTAGTAGTTCTCCCCTCTTTTCCTTTATTTTTTAAATTATCCATTTGAAATTTGGATTTTTGGACATAAAAACGATATGAGACCATTTCCGGTTTACCAGGAAATGACAGCAACTTTCGATTTTTAAAAGAAACGCCCTGTATATTTTTACATATTTGGATTCAAGACAACATTCTGAGACTCGCGAATTTTTGAGTCGACTTTCAGTATTTTTAAGCATTTTTAGACATTCGTCTAGAGTGCTTTGGGATATCAAAATTTGTTCTACGACAGAAAAAGTCCAAGGGAAAAATATAATTTTTCGTTTAATTTCATTAATAACTATTTACGAAGCCTTCAAAGTTGAACAATCACTTTTTTATCGAAAACTTTTTTTTTCAAATGTGGTGACTTAGTGTTCAATAAATTTTAGAATTTTTCTGAATTCATTGATATCCTCTTCAAATATGTGCTATTTGTTTCTCTATTTTATTTAATTTATTTAAAAATGAAAAATCACTTTCAAAATAATTTTTATTGAACTTTAGCATAATTGCCTTTGCACCACGAATTGATACAATATTATAAAACAAAAGAAAAGTGACATTTGTAAACAATCGTTGTTAGCGAAAGATTTTTGTCCATTATTAATATTTCTTAACATGAATTATACCAATAACATAATATTAATTTATGGCGAATGTCGAAAAAATTCTATTGCAGGTCAAATTCATGCTCAGAGATTTCCTGAAAGAAGACATCCGTCTCGTCATTATTTTAAGAAATTAGAGAGACAAATGCGGCGAGAGCCACGTGTCCAAAATTAAGAATTTATTGTAAATGAAGAGTTAGAGATTAATGTACTAGTAACCGTGAGCCACAATCAATCAGCCTCTGTTAAAGAAATAGCGGTAGGACTAGGATTAAATAGGGAAATAGTAATAATCCAGGCCTTTTAGTTGTAAAATTGACCTCTGTGCTAAATTCGTGCTCTACGAAATTTTTTTTCTTTATTATGTTTATTTGGACGTCTTGAATAACACTTGGTAGTTATGTCACGAAACACCTGGAGGATTTCGTGAAAACCGCGTCGGAAGGTCGCGAATTCGCGATTAACTCAGTTTTTATGGCCCAAACGGGAACAACACCTATTATAAAAGTTGTACATCTGTAAATTATCTGCCTTAAAGGTCCTATACATTTTTTTCGTACGCCTAACCGTTTTGGAGATACGACGCGGACTAAGTGAAAAATGCAATTAGTTCCATCAAACCTCTTTCGCACCACATATTTCGCAATTATCTTGCTTTCTATGTCTCAGAATGAAAATTAAATATTATCAAGTTCAAACCTGGTTGGGAAAAGATATTGATCCTGAGCAGTGGGGATGGATTAGGAAAAATGATATTTTGCAGCCAGTACCAACGCAGTTACCACCAGCACTAGATATATTGTTAAATTCAATTTTTTGCAACTGTACGAAGGGTTGTGGGGGAAAATGTAGCTGTAGGAAAGTAGGACTGAATTGTTCAACAGCTTGTGGCCATTGCCACGGTCACTCCTGCTTTAATACCGCACCTATAATTGCTATGAATGACGAAGTGGACGACGTAGAATCTTACCAGAATGAAAGTAATGACAACGATTTGTCATTGGACGATAACGTTTCAGATAACGAAGGAGTCGGAAATATTGACTAATTTAAGATCCGGCATGGATTAGGCCTCCTGGGGAACTGTGTAAAAAAAAGCACGCCGAGCATTCTACGAGTACCTCTAGGGCGGTGCGGAAACGAATGCATTTGTTAACTTATTCACTGTAAATAAATGTAAATAAATTATATGAAACATTCTGGTGGAGAATAAAGATTACCGAAACGGTTAGGCGTACGAAAAAAGTTTATATCACCTTTAAGGTAGAGAATTTACAGATGTACAACTTTTCTAATAGAGCGGGAGCTAGGTGGCTTTTTCGGCAGCTCATCGTTTTATGAACTTTGAGATATTTTTATGGTTTAATGGATGATAACGATTCATAAAATCGACTTCTGGCAGGGCACCTCCTGTCAGGAGCGTCACGAACACTGTTTAAAAATCAGTGAAATCATGTCATCGTTACAAGGCTCATTTTTTTTGTGTGTACACATTTTATGTTTAGAATGAATAAAATAATATCGGCAGAAAGTGTGAGCCGTCAGGAGGCGCAGCCAGAAAGGTAATAATGATACAATACATCTGAGGCACGGTACGGAGTCAGGTTAGCCGAAAGTGTTAAATTCCTGTATATTTAATACCTTGTGGTACTTTTGTTGACACTAAGAACTTTACGGGGAGGCTATTCTATTGTTGAAGGAGCTTATATTTACGTTTTAAAAAGGAGCCAGAACTTTTAACGATGAGTTTAGAGTTTTGAGATGAAATATGCGAAAAAAATCCAATTTTCTTCAAAAATCCTAAACATTTTCTTTCTGGCTAGCCTTATTGACGGGAGTTTCTATCTGGGAATTCTTTTCTGTGTTCAATACATTTAAATAAACATGCTCAACCTTAAAAAAGTTTGTAACGATGATGTTATATAACTCCGTTTTTTTACCTCTTTGACCTTTCTGGTTGCGCCCCTGATAGCCGGTCGAGCAGAGCGCGAAAAGCCTTCTCTTTCTTGACCTACCCAATACTGAAGTATAACCAGATGGGACCTTCACTACTTATTAAAGCATGTTATTTTACATAGGAAATCAAAATTGACGACACTCTCCATTGGTCGAGACCGAAGATATAAGGAAAAAACTAAAAAAAAAGAAATTTAGAAATTTAATATTTAATCAAATATAACTTTAGAACTAAAACAGATAAAAATAAAAATTTTGTCTGGTTTTGACAAGTAAACATTGCTGTTTAATTTGAAGTATAATTTATTGCAATAATTAAAAAATTAACATAAAAAAACTGGCAAAATTCAAAAGGATACACAAATCAGCAACATTTTTCAAATTCTTAACTCGTCATAACTCGCTTATATAACGAGCTATTCAATTTTTTCTTTCACCAAAATCTGACAAATTTAATGGGCTTCATTTTGTCTCGATTCATGCCAGATCTAATTTTTTAACTAAAAGCGCTACAGCCCTTGAAACACAACGAAGCACACTACGACGACGAAGACACGAGGCTTCCTCTCTCGCCCCCGCTACGCTCTCGGACCATCAAGAAACGTATCGGCTGCTGGCCTCATTATTGTCTGGATAAGTATTAATATAAGTATATATTATTTTATTTACATTTAGGCTATTACAGTTTATGTATATTGTAGATACATTATCAATGAAAAAACTGCATGTTACTTTTGCGAAACTGCTGAAAGCAAAGAAAATCTAATGGTAAAAAACCAACTGTTACTGGCATCAGGTCTATTATACATTGTGCAAATGAAAGAAAAAATTCTTATAAAACAAAGTGGTGGCACTTATTTGCACACTCTTCGGTACTGATTTCATTATGCTTGTCGGACATCTTTTTGTAATAAGAATGATATTAGTAGAGACAAGACATGCTGCCTCTGATATTAGTAAAGTGATTAAAAATGTAAGTGAGCCTTCATGTGGTTATAATGAAGATAAAAATCAGATTAAAATAATATAGCATTGTCTGATTTGTGGAAAATTCAGAAAAAATAAGAATAAATTAAAAACATTTTTAAGAAGCAATTTGTACAGGAACGGGTACGGAAACTAGAAAAAAATATATATTAAAGCTGCAGTGACGCATTGTGATATAGAAATAAAAGGCAGGTTTTACTTTTATTCAGATTTATTTGGGGATGACGGAAATTATCATAAAATTTGTTATGCAAAATATATTAGCAAAAAATTAAATGTGTACAAACTAAACCACTGAAAGAAAAAATGAATTTAAGGTAGCGTTAAACATTTTATTTAGGGAGGTTGAACTTGCTGTTTTGCAAAAAAGAATCCTTAACTTTAACATTTGTAAAAACACTCCTTAATGATATATTTGAAGAAATCACGGAAGAAGAATTAGATTATTATAGCAGCGGATATATAAGAAAGAGACTAGAAAGCATTTAAACAAACAAAGTGTTTTGGGAACACAGGAAATACAACAGTTCATTCAAGTGATAATAAAGCTAAAAAGACCAACGAATTTTTGTTGTCAGACACAAGTGCTGCCAGTATCTTAAATGAAGCTATAGGTGGACATTTTAAAACTGTAAAAAAACACGACTACTATTCAGAATAATCAGCAATGTAAACAAGAAGCTTCAGATTTGTTATAAACATTTATGTCGTGGATACTAAATATGTCGGCACAGAAAAATTTGATTTAAACGTTATTTCTATAGTAATGCAATTTATATTAATAATTATGAAAAAAAAAACAACCAGCATAGACCACTTTTTTAATCCTTTACATATAATTACATGTGTATCATGCCGTCAGAAGAAAAAAACTTATTGATATGCTTTATTCTTTTGGCTATGGTTATTCCTACGATGAAATACGGATATTTAATATCTTTAGCTAGTCACGTATTAGTAAAAACTACGACATTTTTATTCCACCTGGAGTTCCTCCAGTAAGTTCTGAAGGAAACAATTACATTCATCGACATCGACAATTTTGATCAAAACTAAGACAGGCTAGATGGTAAAAATCGCACTCCCATTACTGCTTGGAATGGTATTATTTAAAAAAAGATCGGCCTATTTAGACAAGAATATCTATCCAATAAATTTTAACTGATTTTAACCCTTCCAGTTTACATGAAAACAAAAATATAGATGTACAAAAATCCAACTAATCGTTCAGATCCTCTACGAGTTAATGAAAGCATGCCAAATAACTGTTTTGATTATGTGGTTACCTCTGACACTTTATGGAAAATATTAAAATTTACGAAGCAAAGTAGAAACTTTACTAGCTGGCATGAGTTTAACAATGATATATCTGAAAATCAGTTATCTCTGTCTGATACCTATTATTTTCCATTTATTAATGCACCACCCGCGTTGTACGGCTCCATATATAGCGGATTATTACAATTAATATCATATTATTCAATTTGATTTATTAATTTTATCATCTTACAATAAAGGAAGATTATTGTAAAGCTTTTGTTACGGCCGCTGATTATAGCCTTGCTTGGTTTATGGCGAACGCGGGATGTACCGGGAACGAGAGGGGAAGCCTTGCGACTCCGTCGCCGAAGTGCGCTTCGTTGTGTTTAAAAGGCTGTACCTCTTTTATTTACAGAGCTAGACCCAGCATTATGAGACAAAATGAAGTCTATGAAATTTGGCAATTTTTGGTGAAAAAAACATTCGAATAGCTCAATACATAAGCGAGTTACAACGAGTTAGAACTTTTAAAAAAATTGACAATTTGTGTAACATCTAAATTAACGTCAATTTTTCTAGTGTTAAAGTTATTATTTTTGTAATAAATTATACATCAAGTTAAAGAGAATCGTTTATACTATAAAACTAAAAAATATATATATAATTCTATCTTTTTTCGTTTGAAAGTTATTCGTGGTTGAATTTGAATTTTGTTATTTTCATTTTTTTTTTTGTTTTTTTTCTTGTAACTTCAGTCTCGACCAATGGAGGGTGTCGTCAAAAGTGATAGGTGTAAAAAAACCTGCTGAATAAAATGAAATAGGTTTTGTTTGGTTATACCTCGGTATTGGGTTGGTGAACGCTAGAGCCTGCCATCCGACGTACTATGATGGCCCACACTTTCTGGCGATCTTATTTTATTCATTCTAAACATAAAATGTGTACACACCAAAAAAATTGGATTTGTAACGGTGATATAATTTCACTGATTTTTATATTGAACCATGGCCAACTCGACGGGCTGACATGCCAGAAGTCTATTTTGTCGTTATTTAAGTTCGATAGAATTAATCAACGCATAGAAAACGCTTGTAACGATGAGTGTCCAAAAAAGCCACCTAGCTTCCGCACCATAATACGTGTTGTTCCCGTTTGAGCCATAAAAACTGAGTTAATCGCGAATCCGCGGTTTTCGCGACTTTCCGAAGCGATTTTCAAGAAATCCTCCAGGTGTATCTTGGCGTAACTACCACGTGTTATTCAAGATGTCCAAATAAACACAATAAAAAACAGTTTTCGTAGAGCACGATTTTGGCAGCAAAAACCTAATTCGCCTGGAGTATAAGAAGAATTTTGAAGAAACATAATTACCGCTAGTTAAGTACAATCTGCACCAACATTTGTACGAAGGAGATTCTGTAAGACGAATTGTGTTTTGCGAGTGGTTAGTTAATAAGTTTCAAAGAGACAATAACTTTGCCTTCAACATTCTTTTTTCCGATGAAGCGCGTTTCACAAATAACGCGATGTTCAACCGGTAGAACGTAAGATACTGGTCAACAAAATCAAAGATTAGTTGGACAAGGGAGGTTTCAATAAAGATTTAGGATAAATGTATGGGCAGGTATTTATGGAACATGAATCATTGGCCCAATATTCTTCCAAGGTACGCTGATAGGACAAAGGTATCTCGAATTCCTTCAAAATCAAATTTAGCAAGAAGCCGAACAAGTTCCTCTAGCACAATACCGATTGTTGTATTTCCAGCAAGACAGAGCACCGCCCCATAACAGCCGCGTTGTCTCAATGAAGCTTATGGTCCAAAACTTATTTCAAGCCAAGGTTTCATAAGGTGGCCTACAAGATCATCTGATTTAACCCCATTAGACTTCCTTCTTTGAGGTTATATCAAGAGACAGGCCTACAAAACTCCCGTTATTTTTACAAATTTAACACTTATAATTGTGCGGTTTGCACTTGTACAATTGAAAAAAATCATACGTCTAATAATGAAATGTGAATAACGACCTTTTTGTGAATAATAGCCTTTTAGTTTTCTCTTTTGATTCTTAATAGATATAAGTACTAGTGCAAACTATACGAATCAATAAAAATTATTTTGAAAATGACTTTTTATTTTTGAATAAATTATATAAAATAGAAAAACGAATAGCATATATTTGAAATGGGTATCAATGAATTTAGAAAAAGATCTATAAATTATTGAACACTATAGCCACCACCTTCCCATTAAAAAAAAATCTATAAAAAAGTGTTATGTTCAACTCTGGAGGCTTCGTAAATAGTTATTAATGAAATTAAACGGGAAAATATATTTTTCCCTTAGACTTTACCTGCCGGAGAACAAATTTTGGTATTCCAAAGCACTATATACGAATGTTTTAAAACGCTTAAAAAAACTGAACATCGACTCAAAAATTCGTGAAAGTCTCATGATAAACTCAGAATATTGTCTTGAATCGAAATATGTAAAAATATACAGGGTGTTTCTTTTAAAAACCGAAAGTTGCTGTCATTTCCGGGTAAACCGGAAATGGTCTCATACCGTTTTTATGCCCAAAAATCCATTTTTACAGGTAGTTTATGCACCCCAAGTTTCAAATAGATAAGTTAAAAAATAAAGGAAATATAGAGGTGAGCCACTAGCCTGTGTCACCCGGTATATAAATAAACAAGCTAAAAACGTACTCTTCGCCTGTTCACTGAACTTTTTATATAATTGTTACACATTCTATAGGATACTCTTCGCAGTTGTTTGTAAATAATGTCAGTTCTAGACATTTTTAATTTTATAGTACGAATTTAGTTGGTAAAAGACTAGTGTAAAATAAAGTAAAAATAAAAAATCTGTACCATATCATTTGGGTTTCGAACCCTTGAATTTCGAGTCAAAAGCGTAAGAACTACTCCACCACTTAACACGTAAAAAAACGTAAATTTTTACATTATAAGAGCTAAAAATATATTTCCACGGTTGTATATTACATTATCGCAGTTGTTTGTAAATTATTATTATAAAATGTATATTTGTAAAATATTTAAATATTAAAATGAAATATCCATTTCATCGGATTTCTTACAAAAATATAAAAAACAAAAAATTTTTTTTTCAAATTTAAATCATTAATAACATTTTTATTTACTGATCGATTTTGTTCAGAATCAATAGGGTTCTTCCTCTAGTCAACACTAACTTACTGTCCAAATTTCAGTACAATCGGATTTTTCTTTCTTGAGTTATCGTGCTTACAAGAAACGTGACGGACGGACGAACAGACGGATATTTTGAAAGTTGTTCAGAATTCGTTCACTAACACAATGATATGAAAATTTTTTCTCTACGAGCGATATTTACGATTTTAGAAATGTGCCGATCAAATACAATATACTTAGGGATTGCATTACCGGTTAACCGGTTAACCGGTTAACCGGTAAACAGGACAAAAAACACATGACGATAATTACCGGTTATTTTAATTTTTTACCGGTTATTTCGGTAAATTCTGAACTTACGATATGTCGCGTATTCAACGTTTCTATTTATGTCAGTGACTAGTATTCACTAAATATAGAGTGACTGTCCCAACACTGAGTACTTTTAGCAATAAATACATAATATTATAAAAAATAAAACCCAAACACCAAGTCCTAAGAAATACAAGTAAGAGAGACATTGACAATATCTAGCGACAGGAAATTGAATATTTCACTGCCTCAAATATCCGTGGAAAACATTTAGAAGAATGTTATTACCAATTCTTATTAACTTATCGACCTACCAATATCGATAGAGAAAGGGCATTTTCAGTTGGTGGTATTCTATATAGAAATATAAGACGACTAACAGATACAGCTTTTTAGCTATTTTTAAAAAATATTGTATTTTTAGATTAGGTATTCAGTACATGCCCTATTTGAGTTTATGTTTGTAATTTTTGTTATTTACAGAATAATTATTTATTTAAATTTATTTCATTTATATTTTTTCCTTTTGATAAAAAAACCTTTTATTTGTTCATTATAATAATAATAATAATACTACATTTATTTTACTCAAAGTAAAAATGGTGCAAATTGAACTGTAGAGCTCTTCTTCCATTTCCCCAAATACAAATAACCTATTTCTAAGATTATAAAAAGATTATAAAAAAATATTAATACATATAAATCTAAAATTTCAAAAAAAAAATAATTATTATTTTATTTGTTAATATTCAGTAATGAATTGTAATAATCTAACAAATGTTATATTTTATAATAATAATAACAATAATAACAACAGCAGCACTCAGACATGCGAGCAGACAAGGGGAACGGGCAGACCCCGCGAAGCGAAGCAAAAAGGTTAAAAGTAAATAAAATTATATCGGAAAAAGAAAAAGAAATATACGCGCATCCACAACGCAGCATCAAGTCTCCTGCTTCTGATCAGCCAAAATGTAATTTTTAACAACTTTAATCAAAAAAAATTTTTTATTTATATTGTTTATATTCATTTGGAAGTTCATTCCAAAGATGAGATGCAAAATACGTAAATGATCTTTGAAAAATCGCAGTTTCATGCTGAGGCACCAAAAAATTTTGTATGTATCTTGTATTATGCAAGTGATCTGGTGAAATTAACTCATTTTTTAAGTACTGAGGTTCATCATTATGAATTATTGGCCAAATAAGTGTGAGCAGGTGTAAACGTCTGCGGTTTTCCATGTTTAATATGCTATGTTTATTTAGATGTGGTGATATATGTTGTCTATATATGGGATACTGTAAATATAACGCGTACATGAATTTTGAAGTTTTTGAATTTTCTTTTTTGCTGTCGCCGATAATAACTTTCCATATACATCACCATAATCAACAAAATTTTGATTTACACTTTCTAGATATGTCTTTCGCAAAACTGTATAATTTTTTCAATCGACTGTAAGCAAATTTCCATTTGGAAAAATATGTTTCTCAAAGCCTAATTATATTAATTATACGTATATAAAAATGTTTTTTGTTAAATTTAGATAATTTTGTACATGGAAAAAGACAATTGCCATTTTCGCCACCCTAATCATTCATTCTAAAAATTACCGGTAAATACCGGTTAACCGGTTATTTACATTTTTATTTACCGATTTACCGGTTATTAAAACTTCCGGTAAATTGCAATCCCTAAATATACTCTTCGTTTTTGCGAAGAGTATAATAACTATCGGAATAATAGTCCACAAGATTTGTAATCAATTACAAAACATAAAAATTAAGAAAGTAATTTTTTTTAATTTAAATGATTAATAACTTTTTATATACTAATTGATTTTGTTCCTAAATATCAGGATTCTTCTACTAGCTAATGAAATCATAAATATTTGAAACCGCTGGTAGGCCAATACTGCAGCTACTGGAGAGCTCAACTGGCCTGTCTACTGGCTTAATCTAAATTCGGCTTTAAGCCGAATTTCGATTAAGTCATTGAAACATTTTAACACGACTGTTGGTGAATAAGGCTATTTTACTTCCACATCCAGTGG
This sequence comes from Rutpela maculata, assembly GCA_936432065.2. NCBI lineage: Eukaryota > Metazoa > Arthropoda > Insecta > Coleoptera > Cerambycidae > Rutpela > Rutpela maculata. The sequence goes on along the minus strand of OW386286.2, from coordinate 229,378,434 downwards.
AAGTATAGTAACGACAAAAAAAATTTTTAAAATTTTTATTGTTCAAATAGGCTTAGAATGTCACGAAACGTCGAGATTTTAAGTTTGAGCGAAAAAAAAATTCTGTCTGTCGGTCTGTCTGTCTGTCGGTCTGTCTGTCTGACGGTCTGTCTGTCTGTAACTTTTTTTGTGCGCACGTTTACTCTGGAACTGTTTGAGATATTGACTTGAAATTTGATACACATATGTACTTTAACGAGATATAGAACTAGATTATATTTTCATCTTGTTCCGTCGAAGGGTTGGGGGGTAAATTGGGGTAAATTTGGGGAAAATAGGTAAATCAAGCAGGTAAGAGTCCATAAAATTGGTATTTAGTATATACAAGAGAAGCTAAGGTCTCAAAAAAAATTACCCCCCTTACCACCCCCACCCCATGAAAAAAAATTGTGATTTAGTGTGTGTACAAGAACCAGAAACCTCAAAATGTTTTTTTACTTCATCCACCCCCACTACCACTCCTTATCACCACCCCCACCCCGCTACCGATGTGGGGTATCGTTTTATGGGTTTTTGGGGTAGTGGATTTCAAATATTATATTATTAAAGTTCCCTAAACAATTATTTCCACATACAAAAATTTTTTCGTTGTGAGTGACGGAAAAGAATCTGGATGTGGAAGTAGTGATTCCTTGGGCAGCGGTTTTTGATTTTGTATGTGTATTTTCGTTGTTTCGGAAGAGGTGGGCGGGGAGAGCAGGGAATGACAGGGGGTAGAAAGGGAAGGTGGGAGAAAGTTTCATTTGGGGTGAAATCGATTAAATATGTTGTTGTTTGTTAGTAGATACTAAACAACTGTTTTTAAAAATTTTTCCTCAAGAAATAAATTAGGCCGAAAATCGGCCTTAGAGATCCTCCTCCTTTCCGCATTTTAAAAGTCCCTTCAGTCGATTTATAATTTCGAGGCGTCGCAATGCCCAGCTCGTTGAAGGCGTTGCAATTCTATCACTTTGAAAAAATGCTACTTGTTCCACCTTTTTACAGAATTCCAATATATCCGTTTCTTTTCGAGAATTGACGCTAAGAGTTTTAAGTGGAAAATTGTACTTATAGTTCTGCTCAAAACCGACATTATTTAAAATATAATATCACATATTGAAATGCATTATTTTTTTAATGTGCGGGGCGCGCTAATGTTGGTTCCACACGCAGGCTACCAAGCATCTAGGAACGCGAGTAAACTATTAAGAAAAAAATTTTTTTCTTCCTCTTGCTCAGTTCTATTTATTTTTTTGAAAAAAGATATAATTGAGGAACAATAACATCACATCCGTCATATTCATATGCAACGGGTTACCTAAGACTAAATCAAATCCAGATTGCGCTAGATTGCGTCGCTTCAAACCAGCATGTTGTTGGCTCCGCCCTAATAATATGGCTACAATAAAATTGCAGGGGGCTGGCTGGAATGGAAATTTTAAATCAACCAGAAAAATTTTCAACAAAAACCGAAAATAAAATTAATATAATCATTTTAAACATCAGGTCTGTCAATTATTTAAATGTCAATTAATTTCCCCTGGTTACTGCAGTCAAGTAGTCTGCCGCATAAAACCATTGAAGTGTTTAGGTTCAAACCATTGAAAAGTCTACATCTGTCGACAACTTTATGACAGAGCAATGAATTATTGAAGTGCGGCCGTAATACCCCTGTGTAGACCTCCAAGCAAATTATTCTAATCATTATAAAAATATTCAAATGAATTTAATTTAAATTATACCCGAAATAATCAATAACGTATTGTTCGTAAAGTATGGTCATATAAATTTCTTATGTTAACCCTCAAATAATTCTTTTGTGATAATTATTAAAAATATTCAAACGAATTTAATATAAATTAAACCCGTTAATAACAAAATTCATTAACTCTTAAAGTATGGTCAAAACACTTTTTTAAAAATTTTCAAGTGAGGTTTTTCACAATTATTAAAGGTATTCAAACGAATTTAATTTAAATCAAAACTGAAATAATCAATGAGGTATTGTTGATATACTGCCCCAAAACTGAATTCTCACAGCACTTCAACGAAGGTATGCGTGGTGCAGGCTTCTTTCAGAAAAATGGTATTTTCTAAGAAAACACGCACATACGACGATGATCTCCTAATCGCCGCAGGACACATCTGGACTGAAAACAAACTTCAAGAAGAGCCTAATAATGGAACGAGGCCCGTCAACAAAAGAGAGTTGGACCAGCGGAGAGGAACACAAAATAGATGAATACAACGAACAAATTGAAGTACCTATCAACAGATCTGACGAACCAACTGGAACGGAGAGAAACGATAAAGGAGAAAATTGAAACGGGATACAGAGTCACAAGGGCAATCATACCGTTCACTGAGAAAAATAAACTATTATGGGACCTTACCAAATGTGTGTACATAGCCGTCAAACGGCCAACGATGACATATGGAGTCAAAAAACGCGGCAACAACAAAAGCCATCTGAAGAAGTTTTTTGAGAAGAGCAGAAAGGGACATTGTCCAATTGCTCGCAAAAACAACAAGACGAAAACAGAGACATAAAACATCATCACTATTAGGAGAAAAGACAATTAAAAAAAGGATAGAAATGTACGCAATGAAGTACTGGGGACATACACAAGGAAGGGATCCAACATCAGCAAACTAGAAATAGGGAGACCATGCTACAGTGGAGAACAAAAACTGAGAGGATCAGCATCAAAAAATGAACGTGACAAAGAAATTGCAACGATATATACTCTACCAGTACAAGTATGGCGCCGAGAGCAACAGGTGGTAAAACATCGGCTCCGTGTAAAAGGTGTTTACAAGTGGCCCAGACAGGGCTAAAGTGTTCCAAATGTGGGGTAATTTCCCACAAAAGTTGTGTTGGTCTTCTAGCTAACATAATAACAGTTGACGATAAAACAATAATTTGTTGTAATAACGAAGTGACAGACAACCCTACTAGTGACAGTGTAAATTGTGATAAAAACGCCGAAATCCATTCTGACGTGAATAAGCTCGAGATATCTTACTTGAAAGAACTACTGAAACAGAAGGATATAATCATTTCCAACCAGGAAATTGCTATAAAATCATTAAATGAACAAATAATATTGTTAAACAAAACAATTTCCATGAACTTAATGGAAAGTAAAGTACAGGCAGCACCATATATCCCTAAAAAGACTCAACTTGGGCCACCGAAGTTCTCAAATGCTAATACGACAAAGCAGAAACCTACTACTCTGCTACCGATTACGACCGACGTGAGCTGTCAAAACACAGCTGAGGGGTCTCAAAATCAACAAACTATTCAACAAATTTCGATGAAGGAAACGTCCAAGGCTATTCTTGAAGCTAATACCTTACAGAAATGCCAAGAATTAATACATATTACCGACGATGAAACTTTTAAGGAGGTAAATCACAAAAAAAGCGAAGAAAGAGCAGTGCAATGATTGGGCAAATGGATTTGAGTAATCAAACATCCTGGAAAGCCATAAAAAGACAATTGTTTTTCCACGTTTATAAAATTCATCCTGACACAAGCGTGGAGGAGTTGACAACATTATTAAAACCAACTTTCCCTGAAGTGGTTTGCGATAAATTGAATTCAATGTACTCACATTACTATGCCTCATTTAAAGTAACTATAGATGAGAATAACCTTCAGGAAGCTGTGGATCCTTCTTCTTGGCCAAAAGGTGCATGGGTGAATAGATATTTTCACAAGCGAAGAGCGGTGTTAGCGGGAAGCTAGACCCACTTCAAGATAAATTCGAAGTTAATGTTTCAAAATTTAATACTAATATTTGTAAAAAGAATGAGGTAGGTTTAAGTTTATTCCACGTAAATGTCCAGTGCATATCAAATAAGTTAGACCAGTTATCAATTTTTTTAGATAAACATAATTTCGACATTTTGTGTTTTTCGGAACACTGGTTAGAGTTATCTGCCTTAAAAGCCATTAATATACCGCACTACAAACTGGCTGCTTGTTTCTGTAGGGAAAAGAATAAACATGGAGGTGTTTCCATTTTTGTCAAAAATACAGTCAAATTTAAGCAAATTCAAATTAGTGATTATTGTAGTCATATTAACGCAGAATTCTGCGCCATGGAAATTTTACAGATTAACACCATTCTCATAAATCTATATAGATCTCCACTGGGGGATTTAACCATTTTTCTTGACTTGTTGGAACAGCTATTAACACACTGTTCAACTAAATATAACAAAATTATACTGACTGGGGATTTTAATATAAATTTCAGGTGCACGTCTTCTGCTTTATCTGAGTTGGTCTGTTTGATTTCATCTTTTGGTCTCGATATTACAATATCGGATTTTACGAGGATTACATCTCATTCAATGACTTGTATAGATAATATAATTACAAATCTGGAAGATGGTGGTTGTTGACCCGTGTTTATCTGATCATGTAGGTCAATATATTATAATAAAAAATGTAAGGCATTGTGTGAAGGATATCTGGAGAAGATCCATTAATGCCAAAGGTATCGCTAAGTTAAAGATTTCATTAAATGACATTGACTGGAGTTTACTTGATAACCCAGAGCTCAACTCTACCTTTTTATCTGAATTTTTAGTTAACACCTTTTCATCTCATATTGACAAACATTTTCCTTTTAAAAAATTCAAAATGAATAATAAGCCACCTGTGCAATGGTTCGACGACTCACATAGAAAAATGAGAGATACACTTTGCTGTGTAAAAACTATCTCTAACTGTACTAGAGATTATACGTTGTATAATTTATTAAAAAATGATTATAAATCTAAAATGGCTGATTCAAAAAAAACTGCATATGACAATTTCATAAACATGTCTGACAACAAGATGCGTGATAGTTGGAAATTAATAAATTTCGAGATCAATAAATCCAGCGCGTGCTCTCCTGAACACGATATCTCTCCAGACTCTTTTAATACTTACTTCTCTACAATTGCTGAACAATTGATTAACTTGTTGCCATCAGTGGACGCTTCTGCCACTGACCATTTAAAAAATGTACCTAATGTTAATTCCTCATTTTTCCTTGATCCGGTAACCTCTATTGAGGTTAGGGAAGGAGTTAATAGCTTAAAAAATTCTAGTTGCACTGATGTATATGGTATAAATAGCTTAATCCTTAAAGAAACTATTGACATAATTATACACCCACTTACTCTTCTTATTAATGCCTGTTTTCGCGAAGGCACTTCCCTGATGTATTAAAAGTTACCAAAGTTTTACCTCTTTTTAAGAAAGGTTAACATCAATCTTATCGACAACTATCGTCCTATCTCCATCATCCCCATATTTGGAAAAATTATTGAAATTATTCTCAAAAAAAGACTTACAAATTTCTTAGATCGTAATAATGTTTTAAATTGTCGTCAATTTGGTTTTAAAAATAAATGTTCCACCACTATGGCAGTATTTAAATTAGTGTGTGACATAGTTGAGGGCCTTGAGGAGGGCGAACATGTAGCTATAAGCTTATGCGACCTTTCCAAGGCCTTTGACTGTGTCTCACATGAAATACTTCTGGAAAAGATGAATTTTTATGGTATTCGAGGTCTGCCATTGAACCTTTTTTATCCCTATCTTAACAACAGACTTCAGTGTGTCTCTATAGATAACCTAAACTCTGAACTTCTTCCGGTTAAACATGGGGTTCCTCAAGGCTCTGTTTTGGGGCCCCTACTCTTTATATTATACGTCAATGATTTTTTTCACTTTATGTCACCAAAAAAATGCATCGCCTATGCTGACGATACATCCATTCTTGATTTTAATTTGAATATTCCTGACCTAAGTGAGGATAGCTTTAGTTCTATCAAACAAGCTGGTGCATGGTTCTCCTCGAATAATCTTAAATTAAACGAAGAAAAAACCCAACAAATCGTTTTCTCAACAAATAATTCACTAATCAAGGGTAACAGTGTTAAAATTCTTGGCGTTGTCTTAGATGACACTCTCAGCTGGTCCAATCATGTGGAGCAACTGTCACACAAATTATCAAGTTCAATATTCATGCTACGTAGACTAAAAAATCAACTCTGTTCTAAAACCTTAAGAACATGCTATTTTTCATTATTTCATGCTCATATTAATTATGCTATACTCCTATGGGGTGGTTCATCTCGGGCAGCTGTAATCTTTCGTCTGCAGAAGAAAGCAGTCAGGTTAATTGTTAATGCAGGTTGGAGAGACCACTGTTTACCAATATTTAAAAGTCTTGGTATAATGCCAGTTCCTTCTCTTCACATTTATGTTACTTTACTTGAAATTCACAAGAACGTAAATTCTTTTTGTACTAACTCAGATTTTCATTCGTATGGCACTAGGTCTGCCAATCAACTTAGGCAGCCTCGTCTTAGATTAACAAAATCACAGAAAAACTCTCTAAACCTTCAATTATACAATCACATTCATATTGACGTAAAATCTCTTAATTTTAATAGTTTTAAGAACTTAATTAAAAAACACATTTTAAAATACTGTTTCTATTCAATTGATGAATTTTTAAACACAAATTTGTTGATATCTTTTAGCTTAACCTCTGCTTGTTTGGTATGCTCTGGCCATTTCGTGGGAGCGTGCCTCTTTCTTTTTTTTTATATATATTATTTTGTTTGTGTGAAGTATCTGTACATGTAGTGATATGTAAATAATGTTTTTATATTTTTATATTATGTGTTTTGTATTTTTGACTTGCCAAAAACGATTTGTAACTTGGTCAAATAAAATATCTATCTATCTATCTATCTATCTATCTACCACAACCGGAAACCGAGGAATCAGAAGACTCAGAAAAAGAAAATTTGAAGAATAAGAAACACAAAAAGAGGAGTATGAACACTCCATATTAGGACACAACGCGGCAACATATTTCACAAGAAGACTCAGAAAAGTCAGAAGCTCCCTTGCTTAGAAGAAACGTAACGGACAGACAGAATTCGTTCACTAACACAATAATATGATAATTTTCCTCTTGAAGCGAGATTTACAATTTTAGAAATGTGTATTATAATAATAATAACAATTTGACCAATTAATTAACGTTATACGCATCGCACTTACTGGATAAAATAACTTACACGATTTCTCATCTACTGAAAACATATATGTGTACCATGGCCATGTGCCACGTGTAACATATCTGTACCACAAAAATGTTCACAAATTTACGAATATTTGTTAATGACATCATGATTTTAAATAATAATTTATACTACATTCAAATAAAAAAAAATAATTCATAATGAATTGATTGAATGTTATAGTATTCATTAAGTCTAAAAATATAAAAAAATAAATGAACTTCCATATTTCAATTTTAATGTCAATTTAAAGATATTATTGTCAACAACCAAAATATTGGTTATGTTTAGAGAATATTATTTAGGTATTATGCAAATCACAACTTACACACTTTTTTATTTATTATGAAAATACCTACTTTCTGTATATTGTTGCCCTAATCTGGGCACGCTAATATACTAGTTAGGTAAATACTTTAAAACACTCATTATTGGAGAACCAATCAAAACAACTACTCTTCTAGCTAATACTGACGAAGTATTGAATTACATGATAGAATTCTTAGCATTTTAAAGAAAAAAATATATTGAAAATATTTCAATCATTTATTTACATTTAGTCATCACACTTTTTTATTTAATATGAAATTATCTACTTTCTGTATATTGGTACCTTAATTGGGTCACGCTAATATACTACTTAGGAAAACACTTTAAAACACTCATTATTGGAAAACCAATCAAAACAGCTACTCTTCTAGCTAATACTGACGAAGTATTGAATTACATGATAGGATTCCTGGCATTTTAAAGAAAAAAAAAATATTTAAACTACTTAAATTATTTATTAAAATTCAGTCATTCACAACAATTATTGAACCTTACATTCTATTTCAACTCTAGAAAAGTTGTACAAGTTTTTTCGAACTCGTTAGTTCTCATCAGTAGAGTATAGAAACATTCATTCATTATTTACAAGCCTATTCTTGATTTATTTTTTACAATTAATTATTTTTTATTTATTTGCTTTTATCATGTTTAGAGAATATTATTTAGGTATTATGCAAATCACAACTTACACACTTTTTTATTTATTATGAAAATACCTACTTTCTGTATATTGTTGCCCTAATCTGGGCACGCTAATATACTAGTTAGGTAAATACTTTAAAACACTCATTATTGGAGAACCAATCAAAACAACTACTCTTCTAGCTAATACTGACGAAGTATTGAATTACATGATAGAATTCTTAGCATTTTAAAGAAAAAAATATATTGAAAATATTTCAATCATTTATTTACATTTAGTAAAGTGTTTTCCTAAGTAGTATATTAGCGTGACCCAATTAAGGTACCAATATACAGAAAGTAGATAATTTCATATTAAATAAAAAAGTGTGATGACTAAATGTAAATAAATGATTGAAATATTTTCAATATATTTTTTTCTTTAAAATGCTAAGAATTCTATCATGTAATTCAATACTTCGTCAGTATTAGCTAGAAGAGTAGTTGTTTTGATTGGTTCTCCAATAATGAGTGTTTTAAAGTATTTACCTAACTAGTATATTAGCGTGCCCAGATTAGGGCAACAATATACAGAAAGTAGGTATTTTCATAATAAATAAAAAAGTGTGTAAGTTGTGATTTGCATAATACCTAAATAATATTCTCTAAACATGATAAAAGCAAATAAATAAAAAATAATTAATTGTAAAAAATTGGTTATGTTATAACATCTTTATATGAGACATGACGAAATACAAGATTTCAAAAAATGTTCTGAAATATTTAAACAATTATCAAATTAATTAGCTGAATTAATTTGCCTGGGGCCATGTCCTTGAATTAGATTTATTATAATTCATGTAAATTGAGAATTTTAAAACCCCGCCTTGAAATTTTTAACTTCATTATATTGAAAAGATATGTAAATGGAATCTTTAAGTAAACTCAAATTATATTGTTTCAGTATAAATTAAGTAAGATACTAATAAAAAAACTGAGAATTGCGTTGTACGTATACCAATCCATTTAAAATACTGCCCGCTTATAAAATTTGTTATTCTTTTAATTTTCTTAGCACGCATTAAAAAATAATATAATTATAGAAATTATTCAGGTTATAAAACGTTTCATATCAGACTTGAATAATACAAAAATCAAACAAAAAACAACTTTGAATTTGAGTCGAGGAACTGGAATTTTTATTTTTGTTTACAGATTTGACCGGGTTTCCCTAATACTGGCATTGCGTCAATTAATTAGTACACTGAATATCTAAGACGTAATCGATATATTTAAAGCAGTTTAATTATTGTTTTGGGATAACGAGTCATCTAAATTCGTATTTAAAAATAATTATTAATTAATAAAAAACTTTTTTAAAACAAGCTTTTATTCAATCACTTAGCTAACCATGCATTGTCATCCAAACTAAACGTGTGAATGCAAAATTTCAGCTCAATCGGTTGGGGATAACTGCTTTAAAATTCAGTTGAAAGATTAGACCCATACTAACAAGGCAAGTTAAATAAAAGCTTGTAAAAATTGAGCAACTTACATTTGTAACTTACAGTACGTCGGGTACATGCCTAGAAAAACCAAAAAGCTGCACTTTTTTTTATTGAAATGTGCCACTTTCTGTGTTGATGGCAAATGGTAACTTTCCAGATAGGGAGCCACTTGAAAATCCGTGCAGAACACTAAAATGGCGGCCATTAAAGATGGCCGCCATTAGCCACACTAGTTTTTTTTTGTATCTCAACTCCTAATGGTCCGATTTCGATTTTCTTTTTTTCTGTTTGAAAGCTCTTGTGAAGACAACACTTTTTTGTCCCTATACATTTATCACTTATACCTTAAGGGTTCTGCGCAATTTTCAAAAATCTGAAAATTTCACTTTTCTCACGAATTTTATTGATAAGTAAATTTTTAATTGTGCTCAATATCCCTTTCTTTCCCTACAAAAAAGTTTATGGGGTTCCAAATATGCCAAGAAAGACTGTTGCATTCACAACGGTGATTTTAACTATTTTTAAAACATTTATTACATTAAGTAAACAAATGTTTACAAACAAAAACGACTAAATACTAAGAAATACTCATGTAAATAATCTGCTTCTCTACAGCTCTTATGACTCTAGATCACGCAATCATCTTCTTCATCTTCCAATTCATCCCTGGAACAAAATAATTATATAATATTATTATTATATTAAGCATTGCATTAACAAAGCGATATTTTGATCTTGAAACTGAAACGAATTTAAAAATAATCATTTAAACGCATACTTTTATTGTATTTGTTGCTGCACTATCGACCCCCAATGCAGTTCGTGCAAAGTACCGTGCATGGAACCTTGGCCTTTGAACAGGAGCATCGTGTACAGCATCTGGAGTAACTACACTTAACCAATTCTCTGCAAACTGCCTTAATAGAAGGAAGAGAGGACCAAACCGGCGTCTACTCCCCAGCAACCGTGGTCCATTCCCATCCTTCTGGCCCTGGAATGTTTTCCATCACTGAGCACGTACGACCCCAAACTTGTCATGCCTGGTAGACAATGTTGCTTAGTGCCTCTTTTGTAGGGAGCAGACTTTGTAGTCTGCGACTTTTTGAAGTAAAGAGAAGCTTTCTAACATGATTGATTGAGAAGTCTTCTGTATCTTTATAGAAAAGCAAAACAGTAAACTTTTCCAGAACCTGAAAAGTCTCATCAGCAATAGACTGTTGTAGTAGAAAGATTGCTTGGGAGGCTTCAGCAGCTTCAAAAAATGATTTCCACATTTTCCAGGCAGTCTGTTTCCCTTTCATTGCAAATGATGACGTTACATCTGATTCAGTGAATGCATGGAATCCTTTTAATCCAACAGCTTTATGTTCACCTATACTTTCAAACATAGTATTAATGCTCATGTATCTCTGACCTTTCCCAGCAACAAAGAGAATCCGCATCTAATGAAGTCCCGCAATTTTGAGAATGTGAGAGATTGCCAAAATAACTACATTAGTATCTACTATGCAAATAATTATTTTTTTTGCTCCATGTTCAACACTGTCTTTAACGTGGAGAAAAATTCTGCCATCTACTTCTTCCTGTTGCCTACATTGTACTCCATCAATTGAAGTTTTATCCGGCCGAGATGAATGAATTATGCCATAAACCTCAGTACTAATGTGAGCCCAATCAAATTTCAAAAATGCATGTTCTCCAAGTAACTTGAAGAGTTCTGTCTTCTGATTGCAGCAGAGTAGTCATTCCAATTTTTTGGTAGCATATTTTCTTCTGCTATTTGGCGACGAAGACCAACGCCTCTCTTATCTCTCATATAGTTCTTCAGACTGGTTTTTGAGTAAGTATCCCAAGAAATGTGTATTATGTTTGCATGGAACCTCTCTCAGCATCATTCAAAATTCTGTTTTTGAATTTCGTGTAAATTAAAAATTATTTGTTTTTCTGAATTTCCTTAAGGTGTAGTGATAAATGTATAGGAACAAAAAATTGCCATCTTTACAAGAGCTTTTAAACAAAAAAAAGGAAATCGAAATCGGATCATTAGGAGCTGAGATACAAAAAAAATTTAGTGTGGCTAATGGCGACCATCTTTAATGGCTGCCGTTTTGGTGTTCTGTATGGATGTTCAAGTTCAAGCTCCCTATCTGAAAATTTACCTTTTGGCATCAACTATGACTACAGAAAGTGGCACATTCCAATCAAAAAGTGGTGTACCCGACGTACTATTATGCATCTTGTGGATTTAATGATAATGGAAATAGTACTTGGTCATAAATGCCTGTAACGTCTAGCAGTTTACCTATTCAGATTTTCTTAACTTATATAGTATTTTCTTATAACAGAGACTTGAGATAATTTATATTAGACTGGCGGTACATGACCAGTCAGGTGCAACGTTTTTAAAATGCATGCCAATCATATATATGAATGAAATTACCATGAATATGCCAGAAACGCAAATTTTAGGCAGTTGTCGCGTGCAGAAGGGTGTTCAAATCGATTTTTTTTGTGTTTTTTTATTTTAAAATGGATGCCAAATTAATTGGCACGCAGTTTCCGCGTGCAAAACAAATTTTGATGCGCACATTAAATCGTAAAATTTTTGGTATTCTTGATTTTGGATGATTTTGATTTTCGATTTTTTTTTTCACGGCTTTTCGTTTGGCACATCCATTTTAAAATAAAAAAAAAACAAAAAAAATCGATTTGCACACCCTTCTGCACACGACGACAGCCTAAAATTTGCGTTTCTGGCATATTCATGGTAATTTCATTCATATATATGATTGGCATGCATTTTAAAAACGTTGCACCTGACTGGTCATGTACCGTCAGTCTATATGTGAAACAGCGAGTTCTGCCCGATTCTTTTGTTTTGAAACACGTTACTGTCTACCAAAGTTCAACTTGATATCCGGAGATAGTTTGGATTCCGTTTTTTTACATTTTGATGTAGGGAACCCAAAAAAGAGTCGGGCCACCAATCTGCGAACGTATATCGATTTTGTGAACTCCGCTAATCCCCATGAACTGAAAGTATAACAATATAGGCTTTATTATTATTTTAAAGGAGCCGTCATAATAAAACATAATAAGGCCTAACGCCAGAAAAAACATGCAATTTAACAGGTTTTTAAAAAAAAATCGGTATCTTATAAAATAAGACCAAGAATATTTTAGAAATTGTTCTTTTCCCCATAAACCAGTGACTAAAAACATGTGCATCAAAGGAATATAAAATTGTTTGTGGATTCTCAGTAGTTATAAACTTAAAACAGTAACGTACTTCAAAACAAAAGAATTATGCAAAACTCGCTGTTTCACAAATAAATTATCTCTTAAATCCTGAAAACTGCCTATTGATTGTTCTTCGTCTCAAAAAATGAGGCTTTAATTCCACCTAAAAATTCGCTTGGTCGGTTTCTATTGGCCAGCAGTTTATATTTCACTATAGTAGCTGCAGGAGTTCGATAAATTTTAACAACTTGAAGTTTGAAGCTTAATTTCCTTGAATTTGAGACAACTGCTGTCCGATTTGGTCAAAAATTGACCAAGATATCTAGATATAATTTTTTAATGTTTAGTGCTTTTTCAGTTCTTCCTAATATTCTCAACGGGCGTTACTCGTGATTAACTAAGGGTCTACAAAAACATGTTTATTACAAAGTTAAAAGATAATTTAACTCTACAATTTGGTTCTTTAATGCTTAATAGGAAAGAAGAACGTTTTTATGAAAATCGAAATTGCACATTCATTTTTTTGAATTACGTTTTGACAAAAACATACATCTGAACATTTTTATAGCTTTTGAATTATTAAATAAAATGGTATATATTATTTTCCTTAAAAATAATTTACATCTAAAGAAATCAAAATTGTTTGAAAAAGAAATGTTTTTATACGAATTTATTATAAGCAATAATCTTTAAACAAACAAAGTATTAAGTACAAATTTATAATAACTTGAGTGTGCTAAAAATTCTGGAAAAAGAAACGAAATTGCCAATATTATTATGAAAAAAAGTTTTACGGAGTACAGAAGAAAGAAAAAGTAGTTTCTTGAAGTATGCTGTAACAGATAAATGAACATAGGAATATTTTCTTTGCTACACGTGTTCGAATCACTTTATTGAAAAAAAATGGGTGACTCCGATATTCTCAAGTTCTTGCAAATATCTTGAAAAATATACATTTTTAGGAAATAATTGAAGCTGACAAAATCATCTTGAATTTGCTTCAAAAAGAAAACCGAGTCGTACCAAAGTACGTCTCGGTTGAATGTTTCTAGTCGAAATTAATACTTTTTTTATCCCAAACTAGCCTATTTTTAACCATTAATATTCTATACCTTTCAGTCTAGATATCGAAAGAAAATCACTGGAAGTCTTAGATACAACTTTTAGCTTGAAAACGCCTCTTGTATTTTTTTCATTTGATTAAGAATTGCTTGAGTAATTTTCGTACCATTTTTTAAAATTTATCTAATTTTACGTCATTTTGGTGTTAAGATCAAATTTAAATTTGGCCATTTTGGATTCACCATCTTGTATTTTTATTTTTTAACCTCACTTCAGTTATTTTTTTTTTTTAACTATTTAACGTCGGCCTATTTCCGCTACCAAGGCCTATCACCGACGCCAGGAGACGAGCTACCTCCAACCTGGAAATTTTGCCGAACCTCTTCCCTTAAAAAGAGTAGGGATCTTTTACTTGCCTAATAGACAAGGGACCGCCTGCTTTACATCCCCTCCGAAGGATGGTATATCCACTACGTAATCCTCGTCTGAAATTACGTAACTTCCGAGTATACACTGATATACAAGCCTCTAGAAGGTGGGACGAGAACGCTGTATTTCCCAAGATAGGTGGGTCGCCCATCCAAGTACTAACCGCGCTCGACGTTGCTTCAACGGAATATCGACTGATATTCACATTGAAGTCGCCTCTACGCTCGCCCCACACTTCAGTTATTAAAGGTATTAAAAACACCTACGTCACAATATTTGTGTAAAATGTAAAATATTTATTAATACGATTTTGGTATCACATTCGGCCATTTTGGAGTCGCTATTCTGTTTACTAATTTTTTAAATACCAGATCAGAGATTTCGTAAACCTCTTGGAATTCTAAAAAAATAGCCGGTAAAAAATGGTAGAAAACGTCGTTCGTGATTATAGAAAGCTATTAAAAATATTTTTGGGCAAATCCATTCAAACCAAACAATTTTCTAATAACTTTTCCGTAACCTTTATTTACAACGTATGCCAACGTTGTAGAAGCTATCAACCAATCTTATATTTACGAAAATAATTGAATCTTGTAAATTGTTTCGACAATAATTCATTGCATTTGCATTAAAATTGTTGTCCTCTCCTAGTTATTAATTCTAGCTGTTATATTCTGTCGCCAGTTGCACGTTACAGTGAACTAACATGCGAAGAGTACTTTCCGAGTTTCAAAATTATCTAAAATGCATAATTTAGTTCTTAAGCAATAATTTGACAGCGTCACGTTAATTAATAAGGCAGTACTGTATTGTATTGGAGGGCATGAACCACCTTATTGAGTCTGATGATGTGTCGCAGAAAAAGTGCTACCTGATGGAGTTTTAGAATAGTCGTCTCAAACCTTCACCTAACAGGATGAACCTTAAGGTAGTGTTCTTGGAAAATTTGAATACTAAGAAAGATGCGTGCAACGGGACTCGACCTCAAGTCAGCAAACTTTCAAAAAGTCACTTCTATGCAGTGACGTTGACAGGTACCTCAGAGATAAGCCCTGCGTTTATTCCATACAACAGAGAGAACTCCATACTTCCCCTCTATGTTACGAAGAAGACAATCCCTTGCGTTCTCTATTACGATTAACCTGCTATTGTCAAATGGGTCAGATTAGGAACGTACCCTTTCTAATAGACATGTCTACGTAAGACAAAATTTTGTTGGGAGTACATATTTTGGCCCCCGTGGCCCCCGTTAGGATTAAATAACGTATACCTGCGTTTAAGTGAAGGGTAGACCTGAAGAGGGTAAGAATATATATTTTTCAAGTAATATTGTTAGGCATTTTTTTTACATGAAACATACTATATCTACATTATAATTCCAAAATGTCAGAGCAAAATATTATTGTCAACACCTCGAAAAAAAAAGTTCATTTCGACTGGGTCGTCATGTTGAAGCTATTAAAATTAAATTATATAAGGCACACCTTAAGTACGAAGAAGAACTTCTCGTCGTCTAAAGGTTGTTGGGTTAGTGTTCAGAGCACCTGACATTGGACTAAGGCAACGTTGGTTGAAATGATACGACAATGGCGACATGCATTTGCGATCAGCTATTGTTGTTGAAGTGTCGCTTTTTTAGTTAAAAAGTAAGTAAATGCTATCAAAACATATATTTTTGGTACTGTTAGGTCCTCAACTTGATTGCGATTGGAAGTGTTGATTATGTTCTATTTCCATTACAAAACATGATGAATTTATCGTCTTCACATGACGGTGAAGACGATAAATTGAAAGGCAGTGATGATGACTGTGATTATATTCCAAATTAATCCAACAAGTACGAGTTCTCCGGCATAAAAGATGAACCAGTGGCTACTACGAGTAAACGAGGAGAGGTTGTTGAAGATGGTTTGAAGCCTAAATGAAAATTGGTAATAAAAAACTAAAATGCATCTATCTTCAATGTTGATAGGTTTTCACAGGTAGAAAAAGAAGAACAGTCAGTTTTGAGTGTGTGAAAGTGTTAAAAGAATCAGTCATTTTATATGAGGAACGGTTGGACATGAACTAGTAATATTTATAGGAACTGTTATTTTCTTGATATACCTCTGTATTATAAAAAGAAATCTAAATTTGTTTATACAGTTTCATATGTAAGCTTTTTATAATTGTTCAATATTATTTCTGCTGTTACCTAGTGAGTCCATTTTTATTTTTTTTTAAATATTATTGTATCGTTAGCGTCTGTTAATAGATTCTAATGATATTTGATGAGGAACGTTTTTTTTTTTAATTTTTTGAAATTTCGTCATTAAGAAGTTAACAAATCGCAGGGCAAAGCTTCAGTTAAACTATGAGAATATGTGCCTAAAATAGTAATCATCACATGCAATTGTACGCAGCGTTTTCTAGGGTCAGGTCATGTAATGTAAAAGTGAATATTTTGCATCAAACGGCGTGCGGCGGCAGGCCATGGTCCTGGGTTCTCAAAAGTATTTTCCAAAAAAATATAAAATACTAGGAAGTTTTTCAGTATTCAGACATTTATTTTATGCTCTCTGTTTTCACTTCTAGAAGTTTTGGACTTTAATCTTGCTTGTCGGAGGCAAGTTTACATACTAATGTATAATTAATCAATAATTTACTAGTATTCAAAAATATTCACAAGTGGTTAACCACTTTTTTTTATTTCGAATAACAATCTATGACAGATTAAAAACCTGTTAAGGTTACAACTGCAGTAATATTTCCAAAGCGGAATATTTATTATGAGTATTTATTACAAATAATTTAAAATATCAATGAAAAATCCTATTTGCATTTTAAATATTATCTTCCATTAACACTTTTTTGTGGTTTTGCCATTTTTTTATGTATCTATTCACAGAATGTCAAGTACCGAATGAAAAACCACACGAAAAAATGAAGTAATCTGTGTCTTTGACATTTTACGGATTTTCCTGATCCTGAATAATACTTAACATCTACAACTTTTTTCCTACATGATACTTTGTTTACAATGAGAGTGTTGGTAAAGTTCTAAATTAATGCATATATTATGTTAATATCTATTTATCTATGTTGTGCATTGACATGACGCAATACAGATTCCTAGATGTTTCTCTTGGGATGTTTTTGACATCTAGCGTTAGATAAGTATAGGTTTTCTTATGTTTAACATAATATAATACAATAAGAGATGAGCAAAAGATCACCCAAGTATTTTTTATTACGGAACATTTATGTCTTAAATTTGAAAGCACTTTGTTTTCATGACTTGGAAAATGGCGGTCTGTTTTAAGTTCAAATTCAAATATTTATTGGCCGTTTTTGATCGTGTACATGATATAAGACAGGTCATTGAAACATTCAAACGTTTTTAAATAATGATTACATAATATAAAAGCTTATGCTATTAGACAAATATAGTGTATAGAGTAAGACAAAGAATAGGACAATACAAAATTGGAAAACAAAACCAAGAATAAAAATAAAATTAAGACATATTAATTTGTTGTTAGACCTACTGGTCATACAAAAAAAATCTGATACAGAAGAGCAGGGACTTAAACCGAAATTAATTTCGGTTAATTTCGGTTAGGGTTAAATAACGTATACCATTTTCAGTTTTCATAACAGCGAAAATTTGGTTTTCATTTACGGTTTCGGTTGTCAAGGCAGCAAGAATTCGGTTCTCGGTTATGGTTTCGGTTTACAGATCTACGGCAATTCGGCTTCTGTTAGAAAAAATATTAATTACAGTGCGGTTTTCGGTTTTGATTTCGGTTTTTGGCTTTTTACTTGCCTTTTACTTTATATAATCTTTATAGTGGACGAATCGACTTAGATATGGTTTTCGCCATACAATTTGGTATTTCTACATCATGGTTTAAAGATTTGAATCTTTGATTTCAACCATATTTTTTGAACTTTAAAGTACGGTGCAGATTTCGGTTTCGGTCCCTACAGAAGAGTAACATTTATCAAATAAAAACATATCTATCTATCTATCCACTTTCCTGATGTTTCATGTCACCCGGCAGATGGTTTCGTCTCTATGAATCGTAGCGACTAATTTATAACTTTTAATCTGGTGCAGGGTTTTGGCATGTATTGACACTATGACGGTCCTTATTTAATATAAAACTATTTCAGTTTTTAAAAATATACACATACATTTCGAATAAATAAATTCTTACACTTGTGAGTATCCGGTATATCGAAAACATATCGTAAAATACGTTTCTGCATAATAAATATGTGGTGATAATTTCCCAAAAACAAATATCATACTTTAAGCGAAAATCAACTTGAGCATAGTATAGATTAATAAATTGCTCTCTATAAAACCTCTCTAATATTTCGGAACAATTATATATTCTTCGGCAACTGATTAGTTATTTTTTGCTACAGCGTTAAGTATATCAGGGAACAATCTGAAAAACTGAAACTGTCTTCGTAAATTACATCCCAACCCAACATATTTTTTATATATATATGGATATTAAGATGAGGTTTTCGAAATTTTGTTGCAAAGTTTCATTGATTTCAACATTGCAGACAAATAATTGTCGACAATAATTATACCACTTGTTATATTACCCCTGACAAGTAACCTCTACACATGTGACTTTTACCCCTTACGGCTGATATAGCAGAGTCGACGAAGGTATTTACCCACAAAAAGTTGCAAACTGTGTAAAATTTTTCTAATGAGTTCGTGAAAGTGTATAAAATAATATCCTGAAAAGTTTACATTTCGCTCGGGTGCAGAACATAAAAAAAAAGTGAAAAAAAAATTTTTTTTTCATTCATTTTTTCAAAATTTTGAAATTAAATCAAGTTAGTAAATAATAAAAAATACAGATGGATAGATCACGTATTTATAAACAAAAAATGTCCTAACAAAATTTATCGTTAAAGCCACGGTTTTCCCGGAAAAAAATAGTCAAGTGTAACGTTATAACTCGGAGCGAGATCCATGCGTGCACGCGCTTGAATACGCATGACTGTGACACCGACGCACTGAATTACATGTCACTAAATCAGAATTTGTTCAATCCATATGAGTGTTGGTTCATTTAAAAGATGGAAATTGTAGCTTTCTGATGCTTTTTTGTTTCAAACAATACAAGCAAAGGATGGATGGGAAAAATATGCTTATATATATTACGCCCGAACTCAATCGCCGCAATAAAAGATATAGAAAAAAGTAGAAGCTCTTCAAAAAAATTAACCGTGCCTTGGCCGAGCAGAATAACAAAGTTACTTCACTATTTTTTTCCGGGAAAACCGTGGCTTTAGCGATAAATTTTATTAGAACATTTTTTGTTCAGAAATACGTGGTCTACCCACCTGTATTTTTTGTTTTTTTTCTAGCCTGACTTAATTTAAAAATTTTGAAAAAATTGATATAATTTTTTTTTTCCACGATTGTGCCGAAACTTCAAAATTACTGCAGAAAATATCGCTTTGCCGCACGCCGTGCGGCATAGAATTTGCCACACGCCTTGATTACGTCTTCACACACCGGAATAAAATAGTGTGTTTACCTTAAAGAATTTTATATTACTTACTGGTAATAACAATTATATTCTATAAATGTACATTAATTACACATGAATTACAATTACAAAGCCAAATTTTCTAACTTCAGAATGACTGCGGGAAATGTCACTTTAAATAAAATCTGACAGGCAGCAAATTTAAAATTTTGGAAAGACTTTAAAAAAGGGAAATAACTTCACAACCGTAGAAAAAATAGTATGTAACACACATGTGGCAAGCTTCATTGTAAACCTCGTATGATAGGAACACTCGCTGCGCTCGTGTTCCTACTTTCATTCTTCGTTTTGCAATGAAGCCCTTGCCACACTTGCATTACAATCTACTATTTTTTCACTTTTTTTTATGCTCTGCATTCGAGCGGAATGTAAACTTTTCAGGATATTATTCTATACACTTTCACGAACTCATTAAAAAAAAATTACTCAGTTTGCAACTTTTTGTGGATTTCACTATAAAATGATCTCTGTCGTCTGGGCTAATAAACTTCTTGAAAATTCTAACTTTTAAAACCCACAACTTTTAACTTTCCTCTATTTTCTTGGAGGCAGGTAGACCATCAGGGTGAAGAATTACTTCGAACGGGTTTTTTCGTTGTATTCTGTTTTCCTTGTCACTGAAAAAAATTGAATTAAATCAATTCGACTGTACTATTAATGAATAAGTCCGTTTTCTCTCTTAAAACTGAAGATTTTTGCACTTTTTGCAGTAGCTTGATTAGGAACACCACCGTCAGAAAACTAATTCTATCTACGACTGGCATATAGAGTAGGCTTTTTTACTCACATTTTGAAAGCATGAAGTTGAAGCTTCCCGAGGAGCTGTGAATAATGTCACTTTATAGCAACGTGCGGCAAAGTACTTTGACGCACTCTTCAGTGCATCTGTACTTAAATAAGCTTGGTTAGAACATTAGCGATGTATTTTTATGAAATAATAATGCCCCAAAACTGTTTTTAATATAATTATAGTTGATGTAAGGGTAACAATTAATTACCTAATGTATTTATACGAAGAGTACGAACTTTATAACAATTAATAAAACTTAAATAAATTGACAGCGATTGTGCTTTGTCTCATAATATGTCGATGAATCGCCGTTTCTAGGCAAAATTCAACTTAATTGTTCCTTTTATTTTGATATTTTTAAACGATCGTAGATAAAAAACCGCTGCCCAAGGAATCACTACTTCCACATCCAGATTTTCTATCCAAGTCACTCACAACGAAAAAATTTTGTATGTGGAAATAATTGTTTATGGAACTTTAATAATATAATATTTGAAATCCTCTACCCCAAAAACCCATAAAACGATACCCCACATCGGTAGTGGGGTGGGGGTGGTGATAGGGGGTGGTAGTGGGGGTGGATGAAGTAAAAAAAATATTTTTAGGTTTCTGGTTCTTGTACGCACACTAAATCACAAATTTTCTTTCATCCCCTTTAATAATGGGGTGGGGGTGGTAATGGGGGTGGCTTATGCTAAAATTTTTTTTGAGACCTTAGCTTCTCTTGTATATACTAAATACCAATTTTATGGACTCTTACCTGCTTGATTTACCTATTTATTCCAAATTTACCCCCATTTACCCCCCAACCCTTCGACGGAACAAAATGAAAATATAATCTAGTTCTAGATCTTGTTAAAGTACATATGTGTACCAAATTTCAAGTCAATATCTCAAACGGTTCCAGAGTAAACGTGCGCACAAAAAAAAGTTACAGACCGACAGACAGAAATTTTTTTTTCGCTTAAACTTAAAATCTCGACGTTTCATGACATTCTAAGTCTATTTGAACAATAAAAATTTTTAAAAATTTTTTTGTCGTTACTATACTTCCACCGGATGTGGAAGTAATTATGTATGTACTTTACATCTTTATTTTTCTACAGTAATGGGTAAAATGCTATTTTCCACTCTGTTGTATAAACCTGTTAGACGCAATTTGGAGAAAAAGTACACATCTGTGTGTATTTGTGCATAAAACCTATACAACTAGGCCAACGTAATGTACTATTTTCATTAAAATGCACCACTAGCTATTTTCATTATGTATTTCTTTAAACCACCTAACAGCAAGATTTTTAAGTAATCGAGTGTTAAGAAATTATTGCAAAAGTGAAAATACTTCACTTTTTCTTCCTTGCAGTGCATCTATGGTAATAGAATATGCATTTCTTGCATTTTTTATGGCCTACAATGTTCTTTTGTGTTTTTTGTCATACCTTGATAATTTCGCGTATACAAATGTTTCCAAAATTATATCAATGATAAATTACTAATTTTGAGGACGTTAGTTATTATACATTTCTAATGTAATCCTGATGAAACTACTTTAAAACACCAAAATCTAAAGGCGTAAAAAAGAAAACGGGTAATAATACAGTTAGTTAAAAGGATGTCACTTTTGGGCCTTTTAATTATTATCTAAGAGTAGCACATTTTTTTGACTTAATACAATTTTGCTTGTATTTTTATGCTTTACTTTTAGTCCCCTGTCAAGTATACAAAAATAGGCTCCCATGGACTCCTTGATGATGCAAGTGTGGTAGTAGTCTGAATCTCTTTGTTAGGCCTTGAAGAAACATAATTTCGATGTTGGCATACTCAAAAATGATGCGCATGAGTACTGCGCGCGTAAAACAAAATGGCTGCCATCGCAAACACGTTTTCCAATTTATCTAAGTAACCATTGGAATTACGAAAAAAAGTTTTATACAAAAAATATTGCTAAATCAATTTTACACAAAAAAGGTTATGATAAGTTTTTATACAGGACTAACCATTTTCCCAGAAACTTAACTTTTAAAATTATTTCATGGCTTTGTACCGCAGCACTACCGAAGTCATTATTTGCAGTTGACGGGAGTATGCAGCATTGTCTAGCTAAGTACAAACTTATGGATGCTCTTGAATCAATGCAAGGTATACCTGCCGAAGAAAAGCTACTATAATAGATGGCATGGCGCTTCTTCACACCTACCGCAAACCTAGCACAGTGAAGACATGCCGTGACCTCGGTTTAAGCTTCAGCAAATGGATCGGGCAAGAATTCAGCAATCACAGTAAGGTCCATGTTGTTTTCGACTCTTACAAAGAAAATTCGTTGAAGAAAGCCATGGGAGTGATTCAGCAAAAAGGCTCAGATCCAATCCAGTACAAAATCGGACCAGAAACGAAAATTGGAAGTATAGCAATGAATAAATTCTTGTCCCACGATAAGACGAAGGATGAACTGAGTTCCTTTCCGGCCATATTCTTCAATTTGGTGTGACCAATAACAAAAGGTTTGTAATCAGTTCGAGGGACAAAGCAGCTTCATCACATGGCGATGATGTATCCAGTCTTTCAAGTACGCAGGAGGAGGCGGACACAAAGATCATATTACATGCAGTATATTCAGCACAGAAAGGAATTAAAACTACTCATGTATTCTCCCCCGATACTGATGTCCTAATTTTAGCACTAAGAGGATATCCCCAACTTTCGAAAGAGTTTGCATTTTTCCTTGGCCATGGCTTGAAAAGGTTTGTTCGGCTAGGTTCAATTTACCGAGCACTTGGACCTCTGAAAGCCTCTGCACTTCCTGGATTACACGCACTTTCAGGAGCAGATGTAACAGGATCATTTTCTGGCAAAGGTAAAATAAAGTGGTGGAAAACTTTTAATTCTGCAAGTGATAAGCTACTAGAAGCTTTGGCTACATTGGGGACTACACTGTCTCTCACAGAAGATGTCAGGGCTAACTTGGAAGCGTTCATTTGTCAGCTTCATATCCCCAAAATAACACTGACCGACATAGGGGCTGTAAGATGGTTGTTGTTCACCCAGAAATAATGTCAAGATGAGAACCTTCCTCCAACAAGATCTGCAGTGGATCCAGCTTTGCTAAGGGCCCACCTTCAGTGTTTTGAGTGGAATCGGGATCTCATTCAGCATTCCTATAACGCACCACCCTCAGATTTTGGATGGAAGAAAGTAGGGAGCACATACGAGCCAGTTGCTTGTACCAAACCTTGTGCTCCAAAGCTTATCTTGGAACTTTGTCGCTGCCCTTGCTCCCAAAGGCGTTGCTTTCCTCCATGTACGTGTCAGTCAAATGAACTCCGGTGTACCGAAATGTGTAATTGTGAAGGTAATTTGGACTGATGTGATAATATGGGAGGGTCCGAGCAAGGCGATGATGAAAATTTGGGGCTAAGTGAGATTTGCATTGAAAGTGACGATGATTTTAATTAAAAATGTCATTGTAGAAGTGAAAAGTATTGCTTGTCTGTACTTTGTCTATATAAATCTATAACTACTGTATTTCTATAAGTTTCTTCATTAAACGTTAATTTTTTTTTTTCCCCTTTTCTAGTCTTGGATGGGTTCCATCAGCCAGCTACACAGATGAGGGAAAGATAAGGAAGTAAAAAGGAAAACGTTAAAATTATATAGATACTTTTTCTTTCAATTTCCTATACCTACCTATACTGTAAAACATAGGGGAGATGGGGGTATTTGTTAATTTATTTATGTTTGTAATGTTTTAGTTATAATTATTGTTTTCAGTGGCCCGAGAAATAGTGTCAATAATGTTAATATGGACTGCCAAATCTCTCATCATTAGACATATTAATTTTTATTATTGGAAACTATAAAATGAAACTTTTTGAGAGAACGGTTAGTTCTACATAAAAAATTGTAATAACCTTTTCTCTGTATAATTGATTTGGCAATATTTTTATATAAAACTTTTATTCGCAATCAAAATGGTTACTTAGATAAATGGGAAAAAGTGTTTGCGACGACGGCCATTTTGTTTTTCGCGCGCAGCACTCAAATGCACCATTTTTGAGAGTGCCAACATCGAAAGTATGTTTCTCCAAGGTCAAACAAAGAGATTGGGACCACTACCACACTTGCATCGTCAAAGATCCCACGGATGTACATTTGATAGGGGACTATTTGTTCTATTATATTTTGTTCGTATTTATTATTTTGTTCGAGCTAAATGAAGCAGTCAGCATAATCGGCATATTCGAAATCAACGACCTCAAAAGCTACAAATTAGCTGCTAGACTTCATATAGAGAAAGCTTTTTTAGAAAATTTGCCATGTTTAATATTTAACAGAATGGTTAATTCCCGGGCTCTAATAGTGTAAGAAAATAAATAAACCACCCACAGAAAATAAAAAGATATAGAATTTAATATAATGATTTCACAGACAACGTATGTAACATAGTGAATTTTCAATTTTCAGATCCTCGGACAACAGATTGGCCCCTAATGCAGAGTCCAGTACCCACAGTTATGATGGTATTAAGTTATCTATATGTTATCTTATTTCTTGGGCCAAGGATGATGGAGAATCGGAAACCGTTCAAGTTAAGAGAAGTACTAATACTATATAATGGTGCTCAAGTAGCGTATAGTCTGTTTATGTTATATGAGGTAATTTTTTATTTTATTTTATTTTCCATAAGAAATAGTTAAGTTTGACATATAATAAATTTCAAGAGTAAATGTACAGTATTCTGTTTAAAGCAAGTATATTTGCTAAGTAATAAATGTAACCTAGTAACAGTAACATAATAAATGAGTCTGGTAACATAGTAAATGCAGTAAATATAACACAGGCACACAAAATTAAAAAAATGGTCTTTTTCTGGTACTCCATTAGGTAATCCATATGTATTTCGACGTGCTGAACACGAATCAGGTGTCCGTCTGGCTCCATTGGCCACCATTTTTTTGTAAATCGCGAAAATAAACTAAAAATAAACTCATATTTTAAGTTATTTTCGCGATTTACTAAAAATTGGTGGGCAACGGAGCTAAACGGATACCCGATTCGTATTCAGCATGTCGAAATACATAAGGGTTGCCCAATGGAGTCGCTGTGTGTGTGTGTAATATATGAATATCACCGGATCCTCCGCCATTTTCTAGAAAATCACGTATGCAAGCAAGTATATTACACAGACATAAAAAAAAGTGAAAAGTGATTTGTTTCTGGGACTCCATTGGGTACCTATGTATTTCGACATGCTGAATACGAATCAGATATTCGTTTAGCTCCATTACCCACCAATTTTCAGTAAATCATGAAAATAACCTAAACTATAAGGGTTTTTTTTGGGTTATTGTTACGAGTAAACACCCCTTGGGGATAGGCAGCACTAAATGTGTTGCGAATCTGCGCTGATTTCCAACAAATGCGATATTTTTTTGGACTGTATCTAATCAAATATATAAATAAACTTACCAATTTCATGTATGGTTCCAACCACTATTTTATTTTTATTTTTAATATCAGAAATAGGAAAATATTCGGAGGGGTAGGAAAGGAAATTTCTGATACTCTACTCTAAACTTAAGTTAAATTCAATTTCACTAATACACGAATTTTACGCTAATTTTATTATCAAGACTAAGACCCGTCTGTGTTGGCTTTCAGCTCAAATCTATCTGATTTTAGAAAACAAAAAATCTTCTGGTTTTTGTAATTATAAGAAACCCACAAATAATATTTTAAATCCATACACCCAGCGACATCTCTTGCTGACAAGAAATATCAAACAATAGTACAAATTGTAGATTGCCCTAAATTTTAAAAATAAATAATAATTAATAATAAATTAATAATAACTAGGCGTCCACAAAATACGTATTATATGCCATCTGTGATACACCGGTAGAAACGTTCTGGAATATTGGGGAAGGAAATCGAAACTTCTACACTGCTCTAGATGACGCTCGTGTAATTTCTAGAAGTTCTAGAAGCAATTGACAGAGAATATAAGGCAAGTTTTGAATTGACAAGTAAGGTTAAAAGTACGAAGTGAGTACAAAGTGTCAATATTAAGTAATAAACATTGTTAAAAGTTGTTTTTAGCCAGTAAAAGTGTATTTAAGTTAATAATAGTATTGTGAAGTATCCAGTAAGTTATTTAATAAAGTGTGTTAGTGGTTTTCTCTTGTTATAATTTTTGGAACCCACGGATGTTACAAAGGCGGTTTCCTAGGGGTGGAACACGTCACATTATTTTCGCGATTTACAAAAAAATGATTAGCCCAGACGACAGAGAACATTTTTATAGTGAAACCCACAAAAAAATGAAAACTGAATAATTTTTTTTTTAATGAGTTCGTGAAAAGTTTACATTCCACTCGAATGCAGAACATAAAAAAAAAGTGAAAAAAAATTTTTTTTACCAATTTTTTCAAAATGTTTAAATTAAGTTAGGGCAGGAATAAATAAAAAATACATGTGGATAGACCACGTGTTTCTGAACAAAAAATATCCTAATAAAATTTTTCGCTAAAGCCACGGTATTCCTGGAAAAAAATAGTGAAGTAACCTTGTCACTCTGCGCGGCTAGCGCACGGTTAAATGCATACTATGGAACCTCTAAAAATTCTTAGCTGTTCTATCGAGTAAAATAAAAGCTTTTTTCTCTTTCTGATTACACGTTTTAAACATTTTTCTTAGTAAATAGGAGGATAAATAGTGACTATAGAGGGAAAATATATAATTATCAATGGATACACAGACACCACACATACCCGCTGAATTGCTCGCATGAACTTTTACGTGCCTTTACTGTATTGTATTTATTACAGGTACACCTATCCACATTTCAGCTATATCCAATGGATTCCTTATATATTTGTTAATGTATTGGAAAAGTTCCAGAATTTGTATTCAAAACAATCAAAGATATTTTCATAGTTATAAGGATAAGATCTTGAAAATCGCAATGTCTTATCATGATCTGATTGATCATATTTTCGAAAAAATGCATACAAGTAAACGATTTTGTGTTTGAACATTCGAAAAATATACATTTTTTCCGAAATAGTGATATTTTATTTTTTCCACTGGGGTCAATTTCTTGACAAGTTACAGCCTCCAATACATATATTTATCAAAAAAAATCACCAAGCAAGGAAATTAAAATGATTTGAAATGTACTTTTTTTAATCCTCGTTACTACAACGTAATAAATAATAATAATCATGAAGTGTACATACTTTTCAACAGTTCTCAATGAAGAAAGAATTTTTTTGAAAGGCTTTTATTTTTTTCTATATTGTTTATTGCGACGATTGAGTTCGTGCGTGATAATATATATAAGTATATTTTTCCCATCCATCCTTTGCTTGTATTGTTTAAAACAAAAAACCATCAGAAAGCTATAATTTCCATCTTTTAAATGAACCAACACTCATATAGATTGAACAAATTCTGATTTAGTGACATGTAATTCAGTGCGTCGATGTCACAGTCATGCGTATTCAAGCGCGTGCACGCATGGATCTCGCTCCGAGTTATAACGTTACATTTAACTATTTTTTTCCGGAAAAACCGTGGCTTTAACGATAAATTTTGTCAGGACATTTTTTGTTCATAAATACGAGATCTATCCATCTGTATTTTTTATTTTTTTCTAGCTTGATTTGATTTCAAAATTTTTGAAAAATGGATGAAAAAATTTTTTTTTCACTTTTTTTTATGTTCTGCACCCGAGCGAAATGTAAACTTTTCAGGATATTATTCTACATACTTTCACGAACTCATTAAAAAAAAGTTTACACAGTTTGCAATTTTTTATGGGTAAATACCTACGTCGACTGGGCTAGATGGCCAATGGAGCTAACCAGACACCTGATTCGTGTTCAGCACGTCGAAATACATATGGAGTACCAGAAAAAGATCACTTTTTTTTTATTTTGTATGCCTGTGTAATTGATGAAAAGTAAAACATTAGGGCGCCCGATTAAATTAATAAATAAGCGGTGTTTTGTTAAACAATATATGTTTAGTAAAAATTATATTAGTGCAACAAAAAGAGCATTTTAACTATGAAACTTGGAATAAATGTTCATTAAATGTTAAGCAACACATGAAAAAAGGTACCACACTACCCCGTACATATTACAAACATCTGTATCAGTTGTTGAAAATGTATTTCAACTAACCTTATTTAATAAATTGACCCCATCCATAATTCAAATATCTGAATTTTTTAAAAAGGATTCATCGTCGATACTAAATTTTTCATATAATGCACATTTTGTATATCACCGCTAGATGAGGGATATGTTGAGACTTAATATTTAAAATCATCTTTAAGATTGTCTGGATCTTTCACTAATTCAAATAGTAACATTTTTTATTTCAACACTTTCTTATATGAATGCATTTTTACTAATCCAGTAACCTTGTCATCAAACCTAACGTTAAATCATGTTTTTTTAATATGTTGTATAGGATTAAAAATTAGCGTTAAATCCAAGTTCACGACCTCGGCAGACCTCCGGGTCTTGGTCAAAAATCCAAAAACCTGCGAGATTTTTGTTTTTTTTTCAGTTTTTGTCGATTT
This sequence comes from Rutpela maculata, assembly GCA_936432065.2. Classification (NCBI taxonomy): domain Eukaryota; kingdom Metazoa; phylum Arthropoda; class Insecta; order Coleoptera; family Cerambycidae; genus Rutpela; species Rutpela maculata. The sequence goes on along the minus strand of OW386286.2, from coordinate 229,349,181 downwards.
TGTCAAAGATCTACTTTATGGTAAAAATAATTTAGTATTTTTTAAAAGTAGACTAAATTTGCTACAAATTGGTATCAGAGCGGACTCTGTATATCAAATAGTATCCGAGATACAGCTGTTCAAAGTTTTGCAAAATTTCCATTTTTCTATATTTTTAACAATTTTTAACTTAAAAATCTGTGAAATACGTACTACTACTATAACTAGGTTCATTTTACCCCAAACCCAAGCCCAAATGGTCAAAGAGGGCCAAAAAATGCACCATCCCCCAATATATAGTACTATTATAGTGAATGAATCGAAAAAGAGCATTAGGAATATTTAAAAAAATATGTATAAAAAAAAATCAGTTATAAACAGATCTTATACTTTTTAAGCAGCTATAGCTCTTTTGGATGATCCGGGAGTGTCGTCAGTGTCATCCGTCTCGTCCGTGTCGTCTGTGTCACTGTTCTCTCATCTCATTTTCTTCTTCTTGAGCTCAGAAGAAATTATACAACGCCTCGTCGTGTGATGTCTGGGGAGTGTATATTTATACTTAAATCAAAAACATTGTCACATGACTGTCCACTGTAATGCGTGCAATCACGCATTGCTACAGCCCCTCTTGCAGCTGCACGATATTGTCGTGATCGCTGGTGATGACATAGTCATTCTCACTGGCATTACAAACAAACACACAATCTTTTTTCAAAAATGTGGGAGAGGAGAAAACCCGACGCGACTTATTCAAACGCCTCCTCGAAATACAAATGCCACACCAGAGCAAATTGCCGAAGCAGGCGAGATGATCATGGTTACGCTCTATAGAGACAAACATTCAAGCCAAAATCTAAATGATTTACCTTTCCAGTTGTTTGCGAGAGCTGTGGCAAAAATTAATTTCAATCTTGCTAGATTGCCTCCAACCCAAGATGTTGCACGATTTCACTCCCTGCGGACGTATGCAGGTAAAAATAACAATTATAAATATTACTTCTTTAGTATTACAATCTTTAATATACCTTTCAGTTGCAGAAGTGGCTGAGTGTGGAAAAAAAATAATATTTGTTACGGATAATTCTACTTATGGTTGTAATTAAAATATGAACTGAATAATGATAATTCTATTTTTAAAATAAGAACACAAAAATACCACTTGAGATTAAAAAAAATGTAAACAATGCAAACTGAACATAAAAATACAATAAAAAAAATAAAATAAATGAACTTCAACTACGTAATACAGAATTAATTAATATTTTGTCATTGCTCCATTAGCGTCTAAAACTGCCTGAAGTCTTGCAGGCATGGACAAAATCAAATTTCTTGCAAGGTCAACTTATTGCGACAAGTTCTCCCAAGTGTCTTCAATTATCCCTTCCAATTCTTGGGCATTATTTGGATGGTTAGTTAATTTTCTTATATGTTTCACCATTAGTCTCCAAACATTTTCAATTGGATTTAAATCCGGACTTTTAGATGGCCACGGTAACAACTCTATGTTTTTATTAAGAAATCATTGCCTGACACGATGGGCCGTATGTATGGAGCAGTTGTCTTGTTGGAAAATAAAATTATTTTCCGGAAACACCTCCATTACTGACGGCAACATAATATTGTCTAATATTTCAATATATTTAATGGAATTGAGATGACCACCACTGTTCCAACACACACCTAACCCATTTAGGCTCATCCAAGCCCAGACATTGACTGAAAACCTTCCTGATATTTGTGGATCGAAAATATATTTTTCGTCGTATCTGGTGGAAGGAGGCCTATATACGCGAACATGTCCATCGTTACAGGATTTAAAAATCTTTTCGTCAGAAAAGACAACTTGTCCCCAGAAGTTTTCATCATTGATTATAGAGTTGAGTGCAAAAGTAATCCTACCCTGCTTCTTTTCCTTTGAAAGTTTGTATTTTTTAGCCGCTGAACAACTCTTCAAGTAGCTTTGTAGTTTTATTCTTCTGCAAGCAGTAGACACAGAAGCAGGGAAGTTTGCCTCTGAAATTGCATTTACTGCAGTCTGAAAAGGGTTTTCTCTTAGGTAATTTATAAGATTTTCATCTTGATTATTGCTCTTTCTGGGCCTACCGGAACCAACTTTACGGGATACCGTTTGGTTGGTTTCCCATTGTTTTCTAACACTCATTATCGTGGTTTTACTCACATTGTATTCAGCAGCAAGTCTTCTTATGGACCAACTATCTTCAATTTTAAAAACAATTCGAAATTTTTGAATATCTGTTAGATGTCGAACCATTTTTAATAATGACGCCACTGATTAACCTCAAAGTGACATTCATTTGTAAGATTATTAATATCAATCAAAGAACGAATGATTTACATAGCTAAAAGAAAGTGTACCAGTTTTTTTTGAAATCAACTGTACGTATTTCACAGACTTTTAAGTTAAAAATTGTTAAAAATGTAGAAAAATGAAAATTTTGCAAAACTTTGAACAGCTGTATCTCGGATACTATTTGATTTACGGAGCACGCTCTGGTACCAATTGTAGCATTTATCCATATAGTCCGTTTTTGACCAAGGCCCGGAGGTCTGCCGAGGTCGTAAACTTGAATTTAACATTACTTTTTAATCTTATACAACATATTGTAGCGTGTTTCCACCCTTAGGAAACCACCCTCGCAAAATCCGTGGGTTCCAAAAATTATAACAAGAGATGTCCACTAACACACTTTATTAAATATTTACTGGATACTTCACAATACTATTATTAATTTAAATACACTTTACTGACTAAAATCACAATGTTTATCACTTTGTTTATCTTTGAAGTCTTAACCTCACTTTCTATACTTTCTGAACTTTCTGAACTACTCGCCGAGAATGCGGTCGGTCTTTTATACCTAAAAATGACAGATCTCGATTGTTCTGTGATGACGCCACCATTCTCTAGATAATTCCAGATGTCACTTTGGAATCTTCTGGTAGGTTCTTTTTCGAGTAGGTGCAAATGCATCATTCTAGGGGTTGTAACATATTACACTGCCCCCTCCTTAAGCCTGAACGTCCCGGTCAGGTAATTCAACCTCTTTCACATACTTCGCCAGTCTATCCAAGTGTACGATCTTCATCTTGGACTTTTTGTTTCGTTGAATACGATAGACGACATCATTAATTCGGGTAATAACAGTATAAGGTCCTTCCCAAGGAGGTTGAAGTTTCGGTGACTTCCCTTTCTTCCGCTGTGGGTTGTACAGCCAAACCAGATCTCCTGCCTTGAATCCTTCTGAACTACCCTTACGGTCGTATCGAGCCTTCATTCGGTCACTGGCTATGGTGATTTGGTCTCTAACCAGCTCATGAACATTTCTTAGCCGTTCACTCATTTCATCCACATAGCTGTTCACAGGAAGCTGTTCTCCGCCTGGTGTTCCGAAAATCAAATCACATGGCAGTCTGATCTCGTGTCCAAATACTACACGGGCTGGTGTTTGTTTCGTAGACTCGTGGATAGCAGCCCTGTATGCCATGAGGAAGAACGGTATGTGGAGATCCCAATCGCGTTGATTCTTATGAACCACTTTAGAAAGATGTTCTTTCATGGTCTTGTTATGTCGTTCCACCATTCCATCTGATTGCGGGTGAAGGGCTGTTGTCCGTGTTTCGTGTATCCCCAATAACTTGCAGATTTGCTGAAACACCCCTGACTCAAAGTTCCTCCCTTGATCTGAGTGCAGCTCCAGGGGTACACCAAACCGACATATCAAATTATCTACCAAGACTTTGGCGACAGTGACTGCTTCTTGGTTTGGAATTGCATAGGCCTCTGGCCACTTACTAAAATAGTCCATGGCAACCAGTATGTACTTGTTCCCATCCTTGGTTACTGGGAATGGGCCGGCTATATCGATCGCGATCCTCTCGAAAGGAGCTCCGACGTTATATTGCTTCATTGCACCCCTACTTCTAGTCTGTGGTCCCTTACTGGCTGGCTGCACAAATTTTGCAATTGCGACACCAAGCTTCCACATCTTGACGACTATTTACCCAATAAAATCGTTCTCGTACTTTATTCAGGGTCTTATTAACGCCGAAGTGCCCACCGGATGCTCCATTATGCACTTCCTGAAGTACTTTCGGTACTCGACACCTGGGAATCACTAGACGCATAACAACTTCCCTGCCATCCGGGCTTTCCCAAGCTCTCTTTAGCAGCCCGTTCATGACTTTAAGTGAATCCCATTGGGCCCACAAAGCCTTCAATCCAACTGCCTTATCCGAAACATCCTTCCACGCTGGTCGAATTCCTTTCTCCTTTGCTCTCAATATAGCCCCAATTTCTGTGTCATTCAGTTGTTCTTGTCTCAGGGCTTCGGTCGTCCAATCGTCCGGAACCTCTATTTTAATAGTGTTGACGGCCACCGTACCCTGCAATTTCTCAACGTGGCGGCAGTGCTTGCAATCTTCCTTGCACGGTCTTCTAGATAAAGCGTCTGCGTTCTTATGAGATCTTCCAGGTCGATGTTCGATTTTGAAATCATACTGTTGCAGCCGTTCTATCCAACGAGCCAGTTGACCTTCAGGGGTTTTCAACTGCAACAGCCATTTTAATGCAGCATGGTCGGTCCGAATCTTGAAATGTCGTCCATAAAGATATTTATGAAAATGGTCCACTGATTTAACGATGGCCAGTAACTCTTTCCGGGTTACACAATAGTCTCTTTCCGGTTTGGACAGCACCTTGCTGAAGTACTCGATCACTCTTTCCTGCCCATTCTGCATTTGAGACAGTACACAACCGACCGAAGAATTGCTGGCATCCGTGTCTAAAATAAAAAGTCCTTCCCGATGTGGGTACGCTAGCACAGGACCAGTGCATAGAGCTGCCTTCAATCTTCTCCATGCCGTTTCACATTCCGGTGTCCATTGGTACTGCACTTTCTCTTCTGTCAGCCGGTGTAATGGCTTCGCAATTTCTGCAAACCCTTCCACAAAGCGCCTATAATAAGTGCAGAGGCCAAGGAAGCTCCGTACTTCATGAACGTTAGATGGTCTTGGCCAATCTCGTACAGCAGAAATTTTGTCGGGGTCTGTTTGTATTCCATCCGAAGACACCACGTGACCAAGAAATTTGACTTCTTTCTGGAATAGCAGGCACTTCTTCGGGTTCAACTTCAGATGGGCATTCCTGACTCGCCCAAATACTTCTTGAAGATTTTTCAAATGTTCTGTAAAATCCTGTCCCATAACAAGCACGTCGTCAAGGTAAACTAGGCACGTCCTCCAGGTTAGCCCTCGCAGTACGAATTCCATCAATCTTTCAAAGGTAGCTGGCGCATTGCAAAGTCCAAAAGGCATCACAGTAAATTGATAAAGACCACTGCCTGCTGAAAACGCTGTCTTCTCCTTATCATCAGGATGAAGCCCCACTTGCCAGTATCCACTCCTAAGGTCTAACGTAGAAAACCATCGTGAGCCTGCCAACATGCTTAACGTGTCGTCAATTCGTGGTAATGGGTAACTGTCTTTCTTCGTGACATCATTTAATTTTCGATAATCGACACAAAATCTTAATGTTCTGTCCTTCTTGGCAACCAAAACGACTGGCGATGACCAGGGACTCGTTGACTCCTCAATGACTCCATCTTGCAGCATCTTGTTTATCATTGCCGAGGCATCCTCTTGTTTCGCTAATGGAAGCCTCCTAGGTGGTTGTCGAATAGCTGGTGAGTCGCCAGTATTTATCCGATGCTGAACTATGTCTGTTTTTGTAAGGGCCTCTGTATTCTTGGCAAATACTGAACTTTCCTTTTCTAGGAACTTGATTTCCTCCCTTCGCTCATCCTCAGATAAATGCTCCAACTGGGTACTCAGCAAGGTCAAAACTTCCTGGTCTATTTTCGTAGACGAACTTCCCTCTGTTTGTTCCTCGCACCTCGCTACCCATGTGACCGGTTCATAGGAGCCAATCGGTTTGCCTTCCTTAATTGTCACCGAGTGGGAATTTAAATTAACAACTCTAATTGGGATTTTGTCTTTAGTCCGGGTTAAAGTTCTCGCCACAATAATATTGGATAGGGACTTAATCGATTCGTCATCTTCAACTAGGCCAACACGGTACCCTCCAGGATTTCCTTCTAAGGCAACATCAATCATTTGTTCTGAATGAGCAGGAATCTTGATTGTTTGTGTTGTTAACAACCTTGCTTTATGGAATTGGTCGTCTGCGGTTGCCAGAATAAATTCCTCATTTCCAATTTTTAAGACTCGCTCCCCTACGTCAACAATAAATCCCTGCTCTCCCATGATGTCCAGACCCAAAATGAAATCATCCATAATGTCAGCCACAATGACCTTGTAATTGAACCTCAACCGTCCAACCTGCAGTTCCAAGTTGATTTCTCCATGGACCGCAGCCCTGTCCCCCGTGGCTGTCCGAATGATTACTCCATTTTGCTTCTTGTCAATCTGCAAGCCTGATATAAACCCTGGCCGCACTATTGATGACGTAGCACCGGTGTCAATAGTAAACACGCATTTTCTTCCATTCACATATCCTTGCAACAACAGACTGCTTGGAATTCTTTGGAGCTGGGAAATCTTTATTTCTCTAGGAGCACCGCATTCCCTAGCCAGCACAGCCCCCTTGGTGCTGGCTATCTTTAGTTTTCCTGCTTCTCTTCAACATTCACAGCATTTACTCGACTCTCCGAGTTCTGCTGTCGACAGTCTCGTTTCATATGTCCCACCTTGCCGCAGTTGAAACATTTGATACCTCCGCTCGGCTTTCCTTTTTTTTGTTGTTTCTCCTGCTTTCCGAGGCCATCCAATTTATCGCATAATTTGGTGAATATTTTCTGCATCTCAGTCAGCAAGGGGTTCTGGTTCATTTCTGGTTGCGATTCTTCGAGAGTCACAGCTCGAACTCTCGACCTTGGAGTATCCCTGTAAGCGGCTTCTACTTCGAGTGCACACACCAAAGCTTCGCTACTACTTTGGTGTCTCGTCAGCCTCAGAACTCGCCTGACCTCTTCGTCCCTTATACCATCTAAAAAGGCCCCCACGGCTAATTGTTCCTGGAATTCTTTAGGTGAATTTGGATACGCCAGGTGTACCAGTCTCTCTATCGCAGCTTCAAATTCTTGTAAACTTTCCCCAGCTTTTTGCATCCGGGATTTCAGCTGAGCCTGGTATAATTTGGCAACGTGTTGATCGCCATACCTCAAGTCTAATGCAGCTTCCAAGACTTTGAAGTCCCTTTGTTTATCCACTGGGATAGTTTGAAGCAACTCTGAGGCCTGGCCCCTTAACGCCAGAACTAATGCCATGGCCTTTTCCTCATTATCCCAGTTGTTCGCACACGCTGCTGCCTCAAACTGCCTCTTGTACGTCGTCCAGGAACTTTGGCCATCAAAAGAAGGAGGTTTTAGTCGCTGACCTGATGATACCACCTGCTGGCTTCCTCTATCTCTCAACTGTCGTTTATGCCGGTCTATTTCTCCTTTAACTTCTTCTTCGAACTTGTTTACTTTCTCTTTAACTTGACTGACTTCTGTCTCGACTTCACCTACTTTTTCTTCTACCTTGTTTATCTCTTCTTTGACTTCACTCTTTAATCCTTCGTTGGCAGAAATGATAGCGTCCTGCTGTATTTTCATTTGTTCATTCAGAATTTTCCTTAATTCTTCTTGGCGTCTTTCTTGTTCCTCTTTTTCTTCTTGACGCTGTCTTTCTTGTTCTTCTTTTTCTTGTTGGTGTCTTATTTCCAGATTTTTCATCATTTTCTTTAATTCATCTCTTTCTTCTTGACGTCTTGTTTCTTGCTCTTCTTTTTCTTCTTGACGTCGCTTTTCTTGTTCTTCTTTTTCTTTCTGACGTCTTGTTTCTTCATCCTCTTTTTCTTTCTGACGTCTTATTTCCTGATCTTCCATAATTTTCTTTAATTCGTCCCTTTCCTCTTGACGCCGTTTTTCTTCCTCCTGGCATTTTCTATCCTGTTCTTCTTTGTCTTCTTGACGCCGTTTTTCCTCCTCCTGGCGCTGCTGTGCCATCATTTTTTGGAATTGTTCGAATAAGTCCTGTATTTGTTTATCGGATGCCATACTTCTTGTTGTTACGGGCATACGATGAAATTAAAATAAAATAAATTTAACTGTCACGTCAATATCGGTAATGGAACTTTCCAGAAAAATCTCGAAACAGCACGAAAAAGTCTTATCCAGAGTCTTGTCACTATCCAGTTCAGAGAATTTAATAATCTCCACTAATGTCCAACTAGAAAAGTTCTAGTAATTTTCGCGCACTAACGCAAATGAGTTTTTTTTTTAGTGTCTCTATCACTTCTCAGTTTATCGCACTAATGTCCTAATAAAATGTTCTACAATGTCTCAAAAATGCACTTAACACTATTTTTCTGACCGAAAATAACCCTCGAACAATGTCCAGTAATTTAGTCCACTGTGTTAGCACTAAACCTCGAGAATACTTCTCGAACACTCCAGCACAACTTCAGAGCCCCTCTTGTCATAAAATTCCGTTTCTGACACCAATTTGTAGCGTGTTTCCACCCTTAGGAAACCACCCTCGCAAAATCCGTGGGTTCCAAAAATTATAACAAGAGATGTCCACTAACACACTTTATTAAATATTTACTGGATATTTCACAATACTATTATTAATTTAAATACACTTTACTGACTAAAATCACAATGTTTATCACTTTGTTTATCTTTGAAGTCTTAACCCCACTTTCTATACTTTCTGAACTTTCTGAACTACTCGCCGAGAATGCGGTCGGTCTTTTATACCTAAAAATGACAGATCTCGATTGTTCTGTGATGACGCCACCATTCTCTAGATAATTCCAGATGTCACTTTGGAATCTTCTGGTAGGTTCTTTTTCGAGTAGGTGCAAATACATCATTCTAGGGGTTGTAACATATTACAATATTAAAAAAGTATAAATACCTGATTTGAATTCAGGTAGAATGTATAAAGTTACTGTATTATAAACCGTATCCAATCATTTAATTGTAATACTTTCAAATATTTTATTATTTTTTATTATTAACTAAATCATGTGCATTCATTTCACCTATTTTTTTCGTGTAATGTCAACTTATGGAGTACAAGTTTAATAGTATAGTTGACTGTACACTTGTTTGGCGTGTAAAAAATGTCGGCGTTTTTGGCGGTGCGATGCGGCGTGTTTGATGGTCCCAATTCTGCCCGCGTACTGTATCTTTCTCACGTATGTGGAGTATAGAAATTGTTTCCCATCTACTTAGCGACCCTTTGATTATCTAAATCGGCTTATTATGTTGGTATATTTACGTTATAACCCTACCTATTAGAATTTGTATGTGAAAGTCTTCCTATCTGATAATGTTTCTTAAAACTCTGATACTGGACGAAATATTATTTCTCAAATAACGAACTTAATATTTCTGCATTTATGAAAACAAGAAAGTTTACAATTCGAATGGAATTTTATTAGTTATACATTTAACTAAATGTAGAGAATGTGATACTGTGTTCATTTTGTTTTGCAAATTGCTACAGACGTCACTTTTATTTTTAATTGTTTTTTTTTCCTGTACATTATAAAATGCATATGTACATGTAGTAATTTGTCTAATAATAACAATAAGGAAATCTCGTACACAAGGTTTATTTACCTACAGAATAAATCTACATTATCATAAAACGTGTTAAAGATATCCAGTTTTAAATAAGGAAAATCTATTTTTGTAATTTTTAATATGCAGCGATTTAATGTTATGGCTAACCATCGAATAACTTCCCAATTTATGCAAAGTGCAGATATACTGATTTGGCGACATTCAGATTATTATAATATCCGGAATCAGTCAGTTGCATTTCCATATCCAACATTTTTCACAAAACCTGTTCTCTCTCGTATGTTTAAACTTTAAACTTTAAACGCACTTTTGGGAAATAAATGAAGTAATTTGTCAGGTGTAGAAGTTAAACTAACATTCGCCTTTTTTGGAAGGAAGATATCAGTTTAAATTAATAAAACCCAAAAATGTATAAGAATTAATAAGAATTATTGTCTGTGTAATAACATCACATCACAAACTGATGGGTAATACTCAAGTGTACTAAATATTTTTTTCTGACAACATCGAAATATGTCCATTAAACGATCATAAATTTAATCATAAACAGCTACATTTTGCACAGAATATAATATTGCATAGAGGATCTGACACGTTATGATTCATACCGCGTTTCATTATGAACCATTATGTGTTAGGAGGACGATCCACTGTGCTAGCCACAGTGAACGACTAGAGCCGACCGATGCACAGTCGGCCATTTGCAACTTCTAGGTGGACAAAATTCTAGAAATTTCTAAATGAGCTTAAAATAGTTGTTAGAAGACAGGAAACATAGTTAAAAAATTCTAGGCATTAAGGAGGTATTTTTTTTAATTTGAAAAATAAATTTGCTTCTACAGTCTCGAAACTCTGTGAACATGATATGATATCTGTGAATATATCAAAAATAATTAAAAAACTATAAATAGTAGGGGGGTTGTTTTTGAGGGGGTTGAAAAATAAATATTATTTTAAAATTCTAAAACTTTGTGGACATGATAATATTAGATCCGTAAATTCTCTGAAAATAATTTAAAAAATCCAAGTAATAAGGGGTTGGATTTGAGAGGATTAAAATATAAATACACTTTAAAAAGTATGTAAAAAAGTTTCAAACAATTTTCTTGCCAATGTTTTAATTTTCTAACATAACTTATTTTAAATCATTCAAAACATTGCAAAGATTGCAAGACCTTTTTGGTTTCTGAAAATTCTATAGGAGGAATACATATTGTGTCCTGCCCCAAGCGCACTATTTCTTAATAAATTATAAGAATGTTTAGTTTACATTCGAAAAATAAGGCTAACGCTTCTTCTGGAGAATATTTTCGTTGATTTTTTAAATCGCGTTTCTGCAAAATTTTCATCACGTCAGTAGTGGCTGATATATCCTCATGGTTCTTGCCTCCTTCTTGCCCTCGCTCAACCAATCTTCGAAAAGTTACCTCCGGGAAATAACACACATATCTAAAAAACGCAATAAAAAAATCAGCTGCACCTTACTTTAATTTGGTGAAGTATAAAATTACATATCAAATGGGTAAAAGCCAATTACAAATATCACTAGCAATCAAACTGTAGGTCTAAATCAATTACAAGTATAGTGAAAAACTTGCAGAATTTAAACTGTTACCTATTGTAAAGTAATGAGAAGAATACAAAAACAATTTATATTACTAATAGTACATACCTATATAAAATGTATCCGATATCCACACAAATTTAATAACCTCTAAATACTTCCGTCTTATAACACTAAAAGTAGACGACTAACAGAAATGGTTTTACTCCACTTTCAAAGCATTACAATCACTAGTTTGTGACCGATTTCGGAGAATATTTTATTGGGGCGTTGTGCTTTGATATGTTTATACAATGACTAAATAAGTTCAATACAAGTCTCAAAACTTCATATTTCTTATTTTTGTCCAGCTAGATTTAAAATACGGACCACTGTGCAGTCGTCGTATTTTCTTATAAAATGTTCCAATTTTCGTGATGATTTTTTCCCACCGTTCCAAAATTTTTGAAGACCACTGTATTATATTAGTTTTCATACTTATCATGCTATTTTCACTCAAATCAATAATGTTGAATTTATCAATTACTAATTTTAAAAGTTGTTCATGTCGAGTATTTTTTATCAAAACCTCGCCACATATTGAAAAACTCTCTTCGCGACAATTTATGTCGTGATTCTGAAAAAAACTAAAAATATATGTTATCGCAAAACAGCGCAAAAAATGTAAAGCACAGGTAAAAACTAGCGACTTTAGTCTGTAACATGAGTCAAAAATCAGTATGGAATCTCTTGGAAGTGATAAAGTTTCAACATGCAGAACTTTGTTATTTTGCTGAAAATATATCATCCTATTTTAAGACCTATAGTTTAACTTTATATGAAAGATTCACAAACGGTAATATTTCAGACATAGTAGACTCTTACCTTACCTATAGTTATAACATCCATAACACAAATTACCACTAGAATATTATATCACAAAATAACTTTGAACACATACACCTCTTGCTACGGTTGCAAACTAACTAATAACAGGTACGGAAAATTTAAGGGCACTTTGACTACCTGTAGTTTCGTAAGTACTTATAGCAGGTAGATAATTCTTCGAGTCTAATTTAGTTAATGTGTTCTTAATGGGGCTACCTGTTTTTTTTTGTATGATATTTTGACCTGAATTTTGTCCACCTAAAACGGCCATACGGTCCACTGTGCGACGGCGGCTGTGAAAATATGACACTAGCGACAGGATATTTGAATATGTCATCAGTATGTCTGTCAACATTTTTATGTTTATTAGAATATTAAACATGAGTAATAAGTTGTCGTAGCAAAAGTATAGATAGTATGCACCTTAGGGTGGCCCATCTCTATAGGGGGTGATTTTTTTTGCGTATTTTTTAAGTCTCACCCCACGAAAATATACTATTATACTAGGAATAATTTATGTCAAAGTTTCAGATAATTCGGTGAACGGTAACCCGTGCCGCATTCAGGTAGAAATTTGTAGATAAGATTTTATTACGGTAACCCGTGCCGCATTCAGATAGAAATTTGTAGATAAGATTTTATTACGGTAATACACTTAAATTTTACTTAAAATACAAATATCTACCTCTTTTCTCATAATGTTTTATTGGTGTAATTATTTCCTAGAAAATATTTGTTTTGGAAGTTTGGAAATATAATGCACCTACGGTAGGTTTTTATGTCAGTTTGCAATTGTGTTTTACAGTGGTGACATTATAAGTTCTAGCATACGTTCCTTTTTGAAAAAACATTTAACGATGGCTGATGTTAGATCCTTACGAAAGGATACTTTCATTTACTTAGTTGGACACTATTCGTCACAAATCATTGGCAATAAATTGCCGTCTAATAGACAAATATTACAAGTGCTCTTTTATAACATTCGTGAAGTGAAGCTAAGTGTACATGAAAGTGCTAAATTAACAATAAAAGAGGTGTCAGTTTTTTGGGATAAAGCTCGCATTCCGACACGTCAGGATTTTCATTGTGTTAAACAACTAGATAAACTTTATGCAGAGTGGAGGAACTTACAAAAATCGGTTAAAAGGGCCAGTGCGGGAGTAAAGAAAAAAATTTCGTTGAAAAATTGGACGATCTTTTTGACATTTCTCATGCAAATGCATTGGAGTTGATGAAAATAGATGAAGATAAGCAGTTTTTAATTAACCAAAGAAAAAAGGGACGTCCTGGATTTATGCATGGTATTGATTACCAACTTGCTTCTCAAGAGAAATCAGCTGAGTAGAAATTACAGAAATTATCCGAACGAATGCAACGAAGTCAACAAGAAAAAGCTAGATTAGAGGAAACAGTCACCTGTCCATCATCAAGTAGTAATTCAGCCGACTCCAACGAAAATGAAGATGAAATAATCGAAGCCCAAGAAGAGTTGTTACAAGACCAGCCTGGCCCGTCACAGCCAAAAAAGAGGAGATTGTATGGAACATGTAACATCATCACACCAAAAATAGCCGCTGCATTTGATACTTGCAAAATAAGCGACAGGTATGGAGTCCATATTTTGACGGCAGTAGTAGAAGCACTAGGACATGACACCACATCTTTGTCCATCAGCAGAACCACACTTCAGCGCTCTAGACAACGCATCCGCGAAGAAAGAGCTGAAATATTAAAAACTGCCTTCGGTAATTCTGAATTGCCGGCCCCAGTTATCCATTGGGATGAAAAACTTTTACCTTCTCTCACTGCAATGGGAAATATCGATAGACTTGCTATCTTATTTACTAGTGGAGATATTGAACAACTACTTGCAGTACCAGCTTTGCCCGATTCAACCGGAAGAGAACAGACTGAAGCAGTTTATGATGTGCTTTGTGAATGGAATTTGGACGAAAAGGTAATAGCTTTGTGTTGTGATACAACAGCATCAAATATGGGTTATATAAATGGGGCAGCCACACTATTGCAACAAAAATTAGAAAGAGATATTATATATTTTCCTTGTAGACATCATATTTTTGAAGTGGTTTTGAGAAGTGTGTTTGACACAAAAATGCCTTCCTCATCTGGTCCAAATGTGCCACTATTTAAACGTTTTAGGGAATTTTGGCCTAAAATAGATCAAAATAAACTAAAAACTGGATTTCAGGTATCAAAAATTAAACACATTTTACAACCAGTTAAAGCCGAAATTGTAAAGTTTCTAAATGCAGCTTTAACTTTGCAACAGCCTCGTGATGATTATAAAGAATTTTTAATGCTTTCTAAACTTTTTGTTGAAGAAGAGCCCACTCACACGACATTCTATCAACCAGGGGCATTTCATCATGCACGTTGGATGGCCAAAGCCATTTACTGTCTAAAAATATTTTTTTTCCAAGATCAGTTCCAACTAACTAAAAAAGAAAAAATAGGTATTGAAGATATATGTCTCTTTATTGTAAAGGTTTATGTAAAGGCCTGGTTTACAGCGTCATTTGCTAGTAAAGCACCGCTTCATGACTTAGACTTTTGTAAAGAACTCATTAATTATCAAAATATTGACAAAGAAATATCTCAAGCTGCAAGTAGGAAAATAGTGAACCATTTGTGGTACCTTAATTCAGTAAATGTTGGCTTATCTTTCTTTGATGACGATATTTCAGTTACCACTAAAAGAGAAATGGTTAAAGCTTTGAATAGGAAAGCACCAAATCAAGAGGGTATTAAACGACTTATGATTAGTAACATTACTGACCTTGAAAACAAGGAAATTCAGGACTTCATATGCGAGAACACTAAACAGTTTTTTCAAAAATTAGGTTTGTCTATGGAATTTTTGGAAAATGATCCAACAACATGGAGGGAAAATGAAAGTTATACCCGATGTTTCAATATTGTAAACAAAATTAAAGTTGTAAATGATCCCGCTGAGAGAGGAATCAAACTTATTACTGACTATAATGACATTTTAACAAAAAATGAAGACCAAAAACAGTTTTTACTCCAAGTTGTAAATGATTATAAATCACAGTTTCCAAATGTAAAAAAAGAAACCCTGTCGCATGCTTTGGCCTAGTGCAAAAAATATTGTTTTTATTACTATATGTCTTGTAGATTTAGGATAATATTTGGTACTATGTATGAAAAAAACGTTTCATAATAAAATATACAAAGATAAAACGAGAGTTTTATTTCAAAAACTTCTAGTCTAGTTTTCTTAGACTACGAATTTACGGTAGTATGACACATGTCATAGTCACAACAGATAATATCTTTGATATTTGTATGACTTGATTAGTCATTCTAAAGATAAATGTTGCTGATTAAAAAAAAAACAATGCATCAACCAAAGAATGTAAATAATTCCATTTACTTTTATTATTGCATAATAATGCATTCTGCGGCACCCCTTGCCTCAATAATATTTTGAGGGGACTGTTTTTTCTTCAAATGGAACCATTTGCAGGGGTGAGAAATAAAAAATTTCGATTTCGAAAAAGATGGGCCACCCTAATGCACCTCGTATAAAATGGCAATTTTACACTGCTATGAATTGCAGACTTGAATTGCAAACTTTCACACTCGTGCAAAACGAGCCTCATTTTGTGCTTATTACATAATATACTATTAATGGTTTCGCTTCGGTGCGGTTTTCTATGTATGAAAACAGATTTTCTCGTAATGGTTATGAAATAATATATTTGATCTGGAAATTTTGTTGCCATATTGAAGACCATAGTTTGACAGGTTGAAGTAAAATTGAACAGCGGCAGATACCGGCGCTAGCTTAGTCAGCTAAGGATTGTGTGGCGAACGTACTGGTCTATCGCGTACTAGGTTCGATCCCCAGCCCCGGCACTGACAATGTCAGGGAGTACGGATGTATATCTGTTTTTTTTTAAATGTGGAACCTCTTTCCGACAGCCTTGACTTTGGATTTGGGGGGGTTGCCTACTATGTGTAGTGTGTTTATGTTTATGTCTCGTTTAGTTATGATATCCAAATATGATTTCCGCACTATCTTGGACCGCCATCTTGAATCGTCTATATTAGCCTGTTGAAATTGAGACAACGATGAAAAGGGGGGTGGAATCAAAATAAATCTAAAATGGAATCCTTTTGCTACACCAATCTTATTGTTTTACTTTGTTTTCGTAATGAAAATAAATGTAGTGAGAAGTTTTGGATTAAATCTGATCATTATCGCCACGATAGCTCAGTGTGCTAAGACGATTCATGTGGCGAATATGCTAGTCGCACTGACTATCGTGTACTATGTACGGGTGCCAGCCGCGGTAATGACAATTTGGGTGGGTATGGATGTATGTCTGCGTTTTTCCAAATGTGTAGTCCCCTTCCGGACAGCCTTGGCTTTCAATTTGAGGCTTGTCTAGTATATGTGGAGTGTATATGTTTATATTTATAGCTTCATATAAAATTTAAACAATTTGTATAACAAAATTAAATTTTCTGCTAATTTCCTTATTGCACAATCCGCTGGGTGTGTGATCTATTCTCGTTATCATTGTATATTTTTTAAGAAAATGTTTTAATATAAAGGTCAAATTTTAATAAGTGTAGGAAATATGAATTTTTTAAAGCAATGTCGAGAAAATCTGAGAACCTGCAGGTAAAATTATAGCAAGTTATAGCAAATTATACCAAGTATATTAAGATGAAATAGAAATTTTTACTTGAAATGTTTTTTTTTTCGAGGGTTAATACTTTTCAAGAAAAAGGAATTTGAAAATACGGAAAGCTCTCGGGGTATAAAATTATATCACGAAGAGACTTTCATGTATTTCAAGAATAGAGTCCTTTTGAAGTTCATTGTTAACAACCTGTTATAATTAACTATTTAACAAAACTAACTTAAATGCACGCTAACTTAAGTAAATACTACAGTCAATGTATGCAACATTTTTCCTAAACCAAGAATAAAATAATAAGGAGCTAATTTTTGGTACAGATATTCCCTGGAGGTTTAGATCCAACATACTAAAGTCCCGAAAAGCCCTCCTTCTGTAACCCTCCTTTTTTTCACTACCAAATGTGCACGTTTTTTTATTTTGGCTATTTTCTCAAAATGATTATATTAGACAAACTGTTCTTTACATCGATGCATATATTTTTTTCTATAAGAGCCCCAGAGGCGTTTGAATTAGAGGGCTGATTTAAAAATAAACAAAGAAATTCAATTTCTTGACGATTCTAAAAATACTTTTTTTAACCATATTTTTGTTAACACACAACCGTCCTTTTTGTAAGCTTTTAGGATTAAGTACATGCAATTGAATACTTAAGAGTATAGTATAATAAACTTAACCCAAGTAGTACAAATATGCTATTCAGCTGAGATAACCAAAATGCAGCCACTAAAACGTTTCAACGGCTTTTATTTAGTTACATTTTGGCCATCTTATTTTAGTCCTGGTTTGGCGTAAAATTCAAACAACTTTGTGAATTTTTATTTAACAAAAAACGCTAAACGATTTATGAAAAATAAAAAACCAACATTAATAATAAAAATTTTAATGTTCTACTTACATTTGGAGCTAAGACGCATTATTTTTTGCGTTTCGGTTGCTTATAAATAAACAAATTGATGAAATTTGGATTGGTTGCTCCCCAATGCTTATATCGTCGTCTATCTCACGAAGTGTCCTATCTCAGTTTCGTGATTTAGCGCTAGAACTGTTTTAAGTTTTGGTGGTTTTTAAAATGAATAATAAACATATAAAACTTGCCTTTTCGTTGTTTTTTTTGCTTATGTTGTGTACTGGAATGTGTAGTTACCGGCATGAGGTCTATATTAAGAGTGCGTATTTCCAAATTTTCAGAAAAAAATTGGAAGCGAAATACGACGTTACGTGAGAGATAAAAAATGAAACTTTCTAAATACAATGAGTTACGTCAACTTATGTGATTAGCATTTTATTGTTGAAAATAAAGATACAATCGTAAATATACAACACAATTAACATTTCATTCGTGAAAAAACAAAAATTGTGAGTTTTGAACGAAATAATAGCATTTTAATATCTATCGTCTATCATTGTGTTTAAAAAAATAAAAAAAATATGATAGAAAATTATTAAAAACTCTACAATAAAATAATTTTGTATTACTCATCTACCCATCATGACGTGGCAAATTTTTATAAAATTGTGTTAAGATTCTAATTACAGGTGTGGCACCGTTACAAAGCGCCATGAAAGCGTTATACTTGTCCTTGGAAATCTTGGGTTCAGAATTTAAAATTGACAATTAATTGGGTTGTTGCACTAAGTTAAAATTTGAGGAGAATCTATGTTAAATAGTAACAATTATTCATAAAAAATCATTAGAAACATGTAGAAGTTGAAAAGAAAGTCTTATAATATTATAATATTAATTACAAAAATACATGCATTTAAAACGGAGATGACATAATAACGGCAGTCTGTAGAGAAGTTAGTTATAAAACGACGAGGAACGTGTACTAATTTAGAAACTCACTGATAGCGACGGAGAAAAAAGACAATCACGACAGTTTAATCTGACATTATATTTAACGTCAAATTCAACCGACGTTCATAGGTTACAATTCGGTATAGTTTAACACCATCTAGTTATGGATAAATATAAGTACAGATAGTGTTTTCTGCCGTACTGTGTAAATAATACCACCAATTTACCAGAAAAACTGTTGTGTTCCAATAATAAACGCTGAACGTAATATTGAATGATTCAAAGCCACCAGAGAAGGACCAAGTCTTCTTATTGTGGAGACCATTTCAATGTCAAGTAAAGTAACAAATTACAATGTATTCTAAGCGTTTTATTTGTGGTAAGTTGTATCTTAATGTAGGAATTTGATTTTTAATATGGGTTTATGTTGTAGAAAAAACGGCCGCATTACAAGACTTGTTCTAGCTGTTACAAATTTAAATTACCCGCCAAACTGGTGGATAAAACAGGGTGTATTCTTAACGGCTCTAGATTAGAATGTTATTCATGCTTTGACTTCCTAAAAGGAGGGAAATGTCTTTAATCTGTTTTTATGTATTTTATCTAGTTTGTGTTGGAATAAAGTGCAGTTGTTTTTGTTAGCTATTGATTATTTATGAAGCTCCCTAGACGCCCCATAATACTAGGATGGTCAATATAAATTAAGAAAGGAAATTTAAAAACTCGCCGCTGAAAAACTATATGAAACAAACTGTGAAACTCGTCTAAAGTCGGTGAACACAATCAGTCGGAAATGGCTACGAATGCGTTGGATTGTAGTTATAAATGCCCTTTGAATTATGTGTGTTATAAATACATATCATTGCTTATTGCTTAGATAGATACTAGCATAAAGTACTTACCTATTTATTATTTTTTGTTATAATACAGACCTTTCTTGATATCTTCGTAAGTCTCATTCTGACTCTTCTTAGCAGTGAGTATATCAATGGATAATTTCTAATTTCTTTAGTAGATAAACTTATTTTGTTGTTTTCAGTTAGATACGCATGTATATAGTTAATAGGAAATAAAACAATGAAAAGGAAATATTTAATAAAATACAAAGTATAGTTAACAAATTCATCTAAATGAAATAATAAAACACCTATTAGACATATAAGGAAGTTCTTGCAGAAATTACAATAGTTTGTACTGTCTATATCAGCTGTAACGTAAGTACCTTGCAGCTTTTGCACTTCCAACCATTGCAATGTCAAAACGATCGTCTCTTTTTAAAAATTCGCTTAGGTACCATAAATATATCTACCGCAAGTAGAATGTCAGAATTAACTTTTACAGATATACTGCCTTAGTCGTTTTATAAAAAAATATTAACAATAACTGCAAACATCAATCACTGCTAGCTAAACGTCAAATTTACTTTTGACATATGAGGTAATTTTCTTTCTTGTCAGCAATGTCAACTTATTCGTCTTCATCTGTTCTGCTTATAAGTTCACATCTAACTGCCGTTATGATGTCACTACCGTTTTCGCGGCACATTCAAATAGTCGAAGTTTAACAATTTTTTAAAATATGTTGCGCTAAGAATTTTTCTTCCAAATTAAATATATAACTAAATTAAGTCCTCCACTACCATATTTCACCATTTTTGAAAATTCGTCAACAACCCAATTGCATGTCTTTTAAGTTATCTAACTTTAGTTTCAGTGTTATAGAACTGTATTCACTATGAATATGACTCGATTTAAAAAATATTTGCGTTGGCTTATCTTTGACTACTACAATGTTCGAGAGCTAGAATGGATAAAATGAAACTCACGATATGACCTAAGTCAAGATACGTCAGTTCGTGAGAAATTAATTCTAACTAAATTGAGATACACCAACGTCTACATGTACCCATTCTCGCATAGTATACGCGCTTGACTGACGAGAGTTTGTGAGATGCAAGAACATGTCAAATGAAGTATATTTGCCGACCTATCTCAAATTTCGATTTTGTTTAAATAGGACACTTCGTGAGATAGACGACGATATTTTTGTCTCAGCTGATTTAAAACCATCCAGAATTTTGTGATTTTTGCATTTTTTTTCAATAAATTATTCTGATTTAAAATATGAACACCACGTTTTTTTTTGACACCCAAATAAAGAGTTTAAACAGAAGCAAGAGTTATTTTCCTATACTCTGTATTAGGACGTAGTGACTGGACTATAGTGCAGAACAACATTCTGCATCACTATTTCACAGGTAAAGCAATTGCTAGATCATGTAAAATACAAATCAAACAATTATTTACGATTTTTCCACGTTATGTTATTAAAGATATAATAATGTTAATTGTTATATTATAATAACCGGCATCAAGATTATTACAATTTAGCTTCGATAGATATTTCATGGATTACTTAATAACAATCTGTTAAGGTCATGTAGCATGTACCGTTTATATAACTCCATTCATAAATAGCTGGTACCATTTTATTTCCGTAAACTTTCTCTGCAAGGACGTTCATTGCCTCTGCAAGGTCGGATACCGTTCCACGGACATAGAGAAAGTAAAAAATATTTACAACTTTGCGTATGATAATGAAAATGAGACTTATGTAATAACAATGTCAAGGTCGGAGGCGTCTCAAGAGAAATTACATGAATATTAGTGAATTCTCCCATATTTCCCATTGTTTATATAATGAATTCACATTCCAAATAATTTTAAGTGTGATGTGATTGTTTTCATTCTAATTCACGTGTAATTAAATGGTATATGAGATTTGAATAATTGAGGTGGGTCAGTTTTTCTTACTGTGATAACTTTATGAAACCTTAACTTCTATAAAACCCAATCACAATTAGGTACTTGTTTTTGTTGAATTTGAACATATCATTGATATAATTACAAACATTGGAATCAGGGGCATAGCGAGCCAACTTTTTTGGGGGGTTATTTTTCAAATTTGCCAACTTCATAAGACTCAAAAAGCCAACTCTGTAAATAATTAAATAATAATCCCTCCAAAAAGAAATGATGAGCGGGGGGGAGAAATTCTAAAAAAAAAACTTTTGCCAAATTCCGCCGAAATAAAAATTGAGCGGAGGGGAGAAAATCTTAAAAAAAAAAATTCAGTAAAAATTGTCATCTTACATCTCAAATTTCCAACTTTTGCCAAGTCCGACAAACATACCCCCCTTCGCTACGCCCCTGATTGGAATAAATCGATAATAACTAAAAACAAAATGTGATTGATTACTTAACCTAATTGTTACTTAGTTTGGATATTTAGCCAGTCTCTTAACCATCCCTTAGCCATATACAAGGTGTTAGGGAAACAACTCTGCCCGTTTAGAAGCCCACGTCAAAATTCTAAGAAAAGTTCCATAAATCGAAATCATAAAAACATTATCATTGATTTACTAGATGATTTTGGTAGATATACTACAAAAATAAAACTGAATCAATTTTTCTTTCGAAATGAACTTTCCATCTTAATTTTAAGTAAGTTAATGATGTAATTAATTTACCACACCCAAGGAACAATTTTAGTTTCTTAAATATATACAAGGGTGCTATAAAGCTATTTATAAAATGCCTTGAAAAATCTATTTTGGTGTAACAATATCCTTAATACCATCATAAAGCGATTTGTAGACTAAAAGGGCCCACCCTTATGAAGGTTGTTAATTCCTTTTTAAATTCTATCATAAAACTCCTTAGTGAGGCATAATGCTGCTCTTGAAAACCTTGTTCGGGCCGTTTTAAAACCTTTCTTAAAACCTATTTTAACGTTGTCAGAAGCTTTTCTATTAGCTTCCTGCATTTCTAGAAAACACCTAGAAGGCTACCTTAAAACTGGTTTTTAAAGCTCTTATAAGTCCATATTAGAACTGAGAAGCTATAAGAATGTCCACGAAGGAATCCAAATAATTTTATTATTGCATTTATTTTTTCTAAACTAATTAAAGCAAACACACCATCAGACTTATTGAAGATAAAATGGAATTTGAAATTTATAAAGCGTAGACTGGCACTATAACTTCTCTAAGGCCGATTTAAAAGGTAATAAAAAGACATCAGGTATGACAAAAAATTAAAACCAACGGCAGTTTATCGTTAAAACTACGTAAGAAAAGCCTAAACAACAAGGGCCCCTCAGAAATAATAATGATTTTAATATCCATACAAAATTTCCATAGACCCGTAATCAGCAAATTTAAAAAAGTGGGCTGCTTCTCGGTTCCCACGGTAGTTTGCAGTCGTTTCTTGTAATTCTATCTTAATTTGCTAAAGAAAAAGTGATAATTATTGATAATTACAATTGTGAGATTGACCTTGAATATTTTAATATAACAAGAAAAACATGGCCGGCCAACTAAAAACCTAATTGTCATTTTACAGTCCTCTCATTAAACTATATATTCTAATAATGGTAATGACCTAGAACATTTACTCTAAATGAAGCCCTTTTAGTCTTTTTGTAAACTGTCACAAATAATCCCTTCCTTACAAAAATGCAAATGCACTTGGCGAAGATCACATGGACTTGATAAAAGCTGTAATAAAACGTTTGGGACGTTGACATTTAGTACAAAAAACTTAAAATTTAACCTCAAAATAATTTGTATGTGTGTGTGTTTTAACAGTCCTTTTAAAATGGCCACTCTTTTTTATTTTCTTCCGCCTTTCCAAAAAAGACTTAATTACACATCAGTAAGTCGTGAAATGCTTTTAATTAACACACACACCCACACACACACACACATGCATCAACGACACTTCAGGCAGACATATTGTTTATTTTTTTATAATAAATGTTTTATTGGGGTTTTGGAAAGTGTTTTATGGAATTAAAATTTGCCTTTTAGATTTATAGAGCCCTTTTTTTCTTCATAACGGTTTCATCACAACATTTATCAAGGATGTTTTAAGAGTCTAGTTTTGTAATGGCCTTTAACAAGTACTAATAGGCATTGAAAATGTCTAGTTTTAAAAAGGATTTAAGATGCATTTATTGCAAATATGTTAAAACCATAAAGAATAATTTGAAGCCTCTTTAAATCTAAATGGAATTTAAGACGTTCATAAAACTAATTAGCTTTATGGAGAGTTTTATGTAGGTTATGATAAACCCATTACAAATATATATTATCCTAGAAGCAAATTAGCTTTATAATTAAGTCTTACAGAATGCTTTAAAACTTACCATATAAGAGCAAGTATACTTGAAGCCTAAAAGGCCTTATCTACAACATCAATAAAGCACAAGACTATTTCCTAACCCTGACAAACCTTTCTTAAAATCTCCTCAAGTCCATTGGGCATTTTTACCCTTAAGGCGTATAATTTCCCAGCAGCAGATTTGTTCTAAATCTTATGTCACTCGATCATATATGATTCTTGTAACGTCGCAAACTAGTTTTCAAAAATACCAGTTCTCGAAATTTTCAGAAAATGTGATAAACCATTGCATCAGTAATCATCTAGGACAAAAATGGTTTCTGAAAGTTCTCTAGTATAGCAGTTGTACCGCTATTTTCATTTTGTTAGGCAAACAAATGGCAAACAGATGGCTCGTTATAAAATACATAAAGTGAAAAAACTAAACAAAACAAAAATTGAATAAACGTAGAAAACCTTTAAAACTTATTCTTTAGCACAGAAAATCCAAAATTACTTTCTATTGAAATATCCACATTCTTCACATAGATCCACTGACATTCATTACATTCCATGTCATTTCCAGATTGTTTCACACATGTCCAACATCAAACATCTGCTAATGTTGTACGAAAATACAAGTGATTTATTACCTTTTTTCGGGAATTATTGCTTTTTAAACTTTCCGTATTCAAATTATATGCTGACAATAATTGTAGCGACATAATAATAAAACAGCTTCGTTCACTATTCCAAGCAATATTGTAAGCTTCCATTCTTTAGTCAAAGCAATCGACGCTGCCCATATATATATTTCTTGCAATCGGCAAAACTCTGAGATTTCTCTATGTCTCAAGTCTATATAACGAAATGAAAAAATCAAAAGTTATTTTACAAAATACCGCTGAATGAGTATTGCAGTTTTTATTTTATGAAGTGTTGTAATTTTCTTGGTTGTACATAAATATTTACCTACTTAGCGCAATATGACATAGACAGGGTGATTTGAATAAAAACAAATTATTTCTTCATAAAAAAAATGTTTTTAAAGTAACTATATTTTGTTACAAATTTACATTGGCATGTATAATAATGTGTTATACAGTAAGTGTAATAATTGGCCATAAATGTACTTTTATTATAGTAAATTAATTATATTTTAAACATTACCTATTGTAGAGTCGGTTCATGAGAAAACAATGAAACGTAACCACAAAAACTTTTTCAATCTGATTCTGATGAATTGGTGATCCAGATGTCGCACTGGTACAGATATGCTATGAAACCTTGTTGTGGACTCCAGGAACTTGAGAACGAGGATATTTTTGCGCAAGGTTATGCAGATGACCTGTCAATTATCATTTCGGGAAAATTCCCAAGTACCGTTAGCGAGCTCTTGCAAAGGGCCTTGCAGATCGTACAGAGATGGTGCAATGACTAGGGCCTTAGAATTAACACCTCTGAGGCAGAACTGATAATTTTCGCTAGGAGACGCAGGCTAGACGGTTTTGTCGAACTCGTACTCTATAACACCACTCTAACGATCTCCAGGACGGTGAAGTATCTGGAGGTCATCCTGACCTGGAAAGATCAGATAGAGAGACAAACACAAAAGGCTACTACAACCCTTTGAGTAGGTAGAAAGACTTTGGGTAAAACTTTGGGATTAAGCCCCAGGGTAAAAATGTGGTACAATACTATTATAATAAGACCAGTATCACTTATGCTTCCATTATTTCGTGGCTTGCTGTAACCAGACTATACATTCAACAGAAGCTAACACAACTCTAAAGACTCATCTGCCCCTTCACTTGGTGACTGAGGCCGAGACTCGGAAAGCGGCCTACAGGCTGAGGTGCGGTGGTCAGTGGAAGATCGATGGAGAACAGTTAGGTCACACAAGGGCCCATGATAGGGGCTCACTCACTTCTAGAGGCTAGGAGTGATGATATGGTTCCTTCTCAGAACCTTTTGAGGTTGTCATCTCCAAAAGGGAAGACTGGAACCCAGTCGAGGACATACTCTGGCCTGGCGATATCGCTCGATAAAAAAAATTCCTATAAAAAAATGCCTAGCACCGGAAAATCGGAAAACAAGGTTTAGAGGTAATGGGTGAAGGGTAGGTCAAAAAATATTGTCACCATCGTGTTCCCCGCCCTCGAAAATGAGGGGTAGGGGGGGCTAGACGTCTTGTGGTCTAGTCACAGAACTTTTGGCGTCAAAGCCTTACCTCAAGGGACTATATTTTCCAGTGAATGCTTTATGTATTTAAAAGTTGTTTGAAATATTGTTTGTATCATATAATTTGGATATTAAATGTAGTAGTCACTAGTTTTCAGATTTAATTTCAATAAAAAATAAATGTACTTTCTGATTTTGTAGACAAATTCTATTATTTGGTGTACAAGTATTCATAATAAAATTTAAGTACACTTAGATGATGTTTTAGTAAATAAAAATTTTCCTTCAACCAAAAATTTATTTTTGGCTAGCTACGATCCTGTTCTGGCTCACTGTGCGACGTATTGATGTTTTCGAGATATGAATCTGAAAGAGTTCGTTATGCAAGGGTGGATCTGGACCTTGAGCTTGGGGGGGGGGGGGTAACACTGAACCCAAAGTTATTTGAAGAGCGGGGGGAGAAATCCGAAAAAAAAATTTTTCATCCCAAATTTTTTTTTAAGAAAGTTGATGATTTACAGAATCTTGGGGGGGTAATTACCCCGTTACCCCCCCCCCCCCCCCCCATAAATCCGCTCCTGTCGTTATGAATTTCCTGGACAGAAAAATCACGCTACCGGAGGACAATATAGAACGGTTAATAGTCACGGAAAGCCAGACAGCGAGAGGCGAAGAGGACACCCTCTGAAGCGTAGGGCTAAAATCAAAAATGAGCTGAATGCAAAGAGCTTTACTGAGGTCGGGCATCTAACAGGTAGACGTAACAGATGGCGTAATGCTGTCAGACGTACTGTACAATAAAAACAAGCCAACTAGAATAACGTATGAATTACAAGACAGCTGTCAGGATATTGTGAATAAGAAGAAAAGAAACAGAGATGAGAGAGTATCATGAAGAATGTATTATTAAAAGAAATAGTCTTACAATCGCAAAAGTTAGTAACCAGGATGAGACTTTGGTTAATATTAAACATATCAAATCTAATATTTGGGTTGATAATTAAGTCATGTCATCAAAACGGTTAATTGGGCTGTCAACGGGATTAACGAATCCTCCAAGGAACGAATAAATAACATAACCTATGTCTAAAGTATCAATTAATTTTTGGGCTCAGAAGGAATCTTTATGCATTGTGGATACCTAAATCCATAGATACTCTCTGCTTGCGATGTATGCAGACAATGACCATCTTGGCATTCGTATAATGAGTCACGATGAAGGATTTGAATCATTTCATTTCATAGAACACACCTCACAAAATTTTACATGTTCTGAACTACGACATTTGTCAAACTAAGTAAAATAAACATGTATTCAAGACGGCAAAAGCAAAACAACCAAAGCCTGCTTAGTTTAACGAAATTGATGTTTTGCTATAATGGTGGAATAAATTGAAAAACTAAAATTGCCGTGAAATTGAGAGATAGAAAAAAGGTATGATTATAATTTTTTACAGGCCGTTACTATTTTTTTATCAAGCTTGTGGTTACTCATATTTTCGACACTGGTTAATTGTAAAGCGTTTCCCAATTGTGAAAAAATATGAGCAGAAATAAAATTTAAAAAAAATGAATATAAACTACATATTATTAAATTAAGAAAAAATCAAGTAAGTAAGGAAATATTAGATCCAAATAACAGACAGAAAAGTATGTGTAATATTATCTACAAAAATTCTGGTAAACACAATAATAAAAAGAAAGCAATGTCAATAACTTCTGATGGACACGATGCCCTTTTTACCCAAACAGTAGACAAATTAATAAGTCAAGTACCTAAGTCAAATTCAACATACGTGGAGTATTTACATAATAAAGGTAACACAAGTGATTTATCAATTTTTCTTTATCCCGATGGGAAATTAGAGTACAAAATATTTTAAGATTCCTAAAAAACACTCAAGCTACACACCTAGTAGTAGAATCACTCAGTTGACAGTTGACATGTACAAAGACAACCTATTATCTTTATCTACCCATCTAACCCATATTACTAACCTTGTACTTGACAGATGTATTTCCAAACAGATTAAAAATATCAATAATTATTCCCTTGTTAAAATCAGGAGATGTGAAACATAAATTCCTACTTATCGGATAGATATCAGTATGTGTTTTGTAATAATAAACTTAGCAACATACTGCCAGTACAACACAGTGTTCCGCAAGGTATTGCAGTGGGACGGTTACTATTTTCAACATGCATAAATGACTTACTTAACGTTATGTTAATTTTTACGGTCTATTTTCCGGATAATATTACTTTTGCGACACAATTAAAAGATACTAGCAGTAATATTGCTGACACTACAAATAACATAATTAGAGCATCTGACTGGTTCAATGCTAACAAGATGCTTAAAAACAAATAAAACAAATAATGCCTTAGAGATCGTGAAATTTCTAGGTTTAACCTCGAATGGTAAGTTGACTTGACATTCACGTATCAAAAATTTAACTACAACATTGTTTAAGAAAATATATGCAATTTGACAGATTAAGAACAGGGCGAAACTAGACGCTGCATTTATTGCATATCATGCACTATTCCACAGTGCTATGATATATGATTTGATCAACTGGGGTACATCCAACCAAATTTCAAATGTTTCCGTTGTACAAAAAAGCCATAAGAACTTGCATGAATCAATTTGAAAGTTGTAGAACATGGTTCTTCAAATTTATTGTAATGTTTTACTATCAGAAAATATCTACTGTCACTTATTTCACGTATAGGTACTTACATCTGAGCAAATATCCCAAGAATGGTGAAACTCACGAATACAACACTCGTAATAGCGATAAAATACAAACACCGTGCTAGAAATTGGCTCATATAAAGAGCCTTGTGTGTTTTTAATTATATTTATTTATATTGCTTTTTTTGACATATCAAAAGAACACGGCATAATTTCCTTTTGGCAAATAAATTATTATTATTATTATTAATCACATCTTAAAGCATCCTATCTAAATGTACTGCCTGCCAAATTTGGTTTAAATCTGCACTAATAATGTCAATATAAGAAAAATTCGATATTTGTCTTTAAATTTCAACACCCTGTATCTCCAAAACGAAGAGTTTTTTGGACTTCTATTTGATTAAACTTTTTTTCTTAAAATTAGCTAACGTCCTGAAACATTTTAAGGTACTTGAATTACATCCTATGTTACAATTAAAAAATTGTTGTAGTAGTAAAATATTGAGTTTGTGAATTTTAAATCTTTAAATTCAATTGATTAAATATTTTATTTCGACATTACAATGTTGTATTGTAATGTCAGAATAAGATGTCAGGATCAGATTTTTCTAAGCACTAATCCGGGGCGCAAACGTCCTAACAAATGTTGTTGGGAAAGCCTCTAATTTGGAAGGAAAAAAAGTCCAAATATACATTTTAATCCATACTTTTAACTTTTTTATTACTCCTTTTCTTCTCTTATATGTTATAGATGTATTGGTAGAAGTACCTACATCCAAGTACTTATTAACAACAAATAAAGAACTGTTAAACTAAACAAGGGGCTAATATAAAACAATAGGAATATTTTAAAATGTATTTTTAAATAAATTTTGTAATTGAATTATGTCTGATAATTTTATTGTTTTTTTTTTTAGCATTTAGTGAGTGGATGGTTTTGGGATTATAGTTACAAATGCCAACCAGTAGACTATTCAAATAACTCCAAAGCATTAAGGGTAAGTATGCAACCGTGTGTTAGAAGATTTCCAAAACTTATTTACGCGGGGGCGTGCTCATATTTCGTGAAACAGCGTAGTTACTCGTTGTCCTTACAAGTCCTTTACTTTTAAGTACAACCAAAGCATGCCCCCAGCTATTTTAAGTTTTTGAAATATTTACACTACATCATTTCTAACGTCATAATTTTCATTTTCAGTATTTTCTTATACCCAAGTCAAAATAATACATTTACTTAGCATAATATACAAGCCAGAACTTAATAAAAATAATCGAAATATAGATGAAAGGTATCTACACCCTACACTGTAAATGTCAGACGCCTCTTACTTTTTGTAGCTAACCTATTAA
Organism: Rutpela maculata; assembly: GCA_936432065.2. Classification (NCBI taxonomy): domain Eukaryota; kingdom Metazoa; phylum Arthropoda; class Insecta; order Coleoptera; family Cerambycidae; genus Rutpela; species Rutpela maculata. Next base: position 229,319,267 of record OW386286.2, on the reverse strand, counting down.
AACGACATCTCAATCAATTTTTACCTTAGAATAGGCCCCTTGCATGTGCTATATATTTTAAATTAATTTATATATATTTATATAGTGTTACTAAACATTAGCAATTATCAAATCTGTTTTCATAATTTCTAGCTGGAAAATATTTGAATCATCGACTAATATCCGGGAGGAAGGGCGTGTCTGAGAACAGTATATCTCTGCGAGTGCAATGATTCAGAAATATAATTCGTTTGAGGTTATTTCCTAAAATTATTTAGTTGTATTCGGTCTGTGAGATTACATTATAGTGCGTATTTAAGTGTATCATATTGTTTTAAACATGATTGAAAAAGGTTATTTCAAAAATCAATCAGATAACACAGCCACACAAAATAAAAAAAGTTCAGACCCAGAAACTAGACCTACCAATCTTTATGTATTTTGACCTCCTGAATGGGCACATTTAATGAATTTTATTTAATAATTGTTACTTCTTGTGGATAAAGTATTGTTTAAAATTAAGCAATGTTGAAATTTTCAGATGAAAATATGTGGTTCTTGAAAATATACGCTTCTAAAGAGCACGGTGCGACCAACATCGTGACGTCAGAGGATAGGAAACGAAACGGTCGCGCAACATATCAACGCTCGTGCATTCCGCATGAGATCGTCGAGTCTTTCTCTGTGCAACTAGCAGGTTGCTGTCAAGTGACGTCGCGGCCGAGATTCGACAAGGCGGTCCATGTTTATAATTTTTTTTAGACGATTTACAGGTCTCACAAAATTCTAGTTTTTTGCACAGGGTCTTAGAATTGTAAGATCTTTCCGATAAACAAATAAAAAAAGTGCTAAATGAGCCCATTAGACGCCCCCATCAGAATTTAATTTTATAACGCCATTTTTTTGTAAATCACTTGTTTTTACAATTTTATCTGTGGTGGTACCAAAAATGAGTCAAATTGACAAGATATCGAAACATTTTATAGAAAAAAAGTGCTTAGAATCCAACGAGGACCTCACAAATCATTTATTTCATCATCAATCATTTATCATCATTTATTTTTCAGATCTTGTTCAAAATTGATATATGGAGTCCTAGTTGGATTCTAAGCACTTTTTCTTAATAAAATTTTCCGATATCTTGTCAATTTGAGCCATTTTCTGTACCACCACAGATAAAATGCGAAAAAACATGCGATTTACATAAAAAATGACACAATAAAATTACATTCTGATGGCGGCATCGAATTGAGGAGGACAAAATACATAAAGATTGGTAGGTCTAGTTTCTGGGTCTGAACTTTTTTTAATTTTGTGTGGCTGTGTAATTTACGCCGTACGCCTGCCGGGTGTATGCCATATGCTAGCGTCACAAAAATATTCATAAATAAAAAACTATAAGTCCTAGGTGAAAATTTTTTTTTCAAAAACATCTCCTGTATCTTGGCTTCAATCGCTTCGCTGCATGTATATGAAAATTTGCAAAAATAAAAAAGTTTGTCGCTTTCAAAATATGAGTACATTCTTAGCGAAGTAATAAGTTAATTGTTTTTTAAAGAAAATAATAAACAATCGATAGAAACAAAAATACCAATGGAAGCGCTTGTTTGTGTACTTGAATTTAAAAGAGAAAATCAGATCGATAGCTCGATTAGATTTGAAACACGATTTTTATAATCAATCAATTTCTCAAGTTTTTTCGAAATAAAAAATATCTGTGCCACAAAAAAAATATCGTAAATAGCCATTTCTTATGTAGAATTGTTCACTTTATAAAAACTAGTTCTGGTCTTCTTGTACGCTGATTTTTTTTCTCGAGAACGGAGAGACTTTTATGGTCTATTTCTCTCCATTATCAAGCTATCACAAAAGCAACGTCCATAAATGGAACTAATTTAAAATGTACGCTAGAGCTATTAGTCGGGGGGCATACTTGATGAAATATACACTCCGTGGGAAATTTCATGATGACATTGTGAGAATAAGTTTAATACATTCCCTATGCCCTCCATAATCATACCTTACCAGATGCTTTGCTTGGATTTGTGGAAGACGGCCTAAGTGGCGTCATATATTCAACATGGCGGCCACCCCAGACATCATCGAAAGTTCTCGATTATAACTGTTGATAGCCCCACCGCAATATTTAGTACTGAATCTTTTTTTGTTCTAAATAAAATTTTAAACAAAAAAAGTTATAATAGTTTTGTGGTATAACCTACCGATTATCAGTTGTAGCCAATTAAAAAGTGTATTAACAAATTTTTAACTTTTTGTTTTAAAGGATTTTTAGATTTTTAGGTTGAAAAAATACAAATAGTTAAGAAATTAATATTTATTTCAATATTTTTATTGAATGAATTGGATTGCATGTTGTATTGCATGTAAAATGTTTTCAGCTCAATACTCTTCATCTGAAAGGTCATCGATATCAAGATGTTGGCCATGATTCTCGTATGTATTCATCTCCTCCACACATATAAAGCTTAGTGCATAAAATGTTTTGGGATTTACATTTTACACCACATTTCCCTTTTATTACATATGAATATCGAATTAATTTTAAAATGGTTTCAGGTGCACAAGCAAGTGTTGATAGATTAGAGTGCTGCTAGTCAGCAAGAGGCTATTGCATAACCTAGTAATGTGTTCTACGAATAAAAGGAGATAGAGACGCTTTTGCAGGAGGCAGATTTTCACTTTGCGTCTTGTGCTTGGATAACATCAACCAATGAAGCTCCTCAATGTCTGAAATCTTCGTCCCTGGTGTATATACTTTACGAATAAATTTTTCAATGATAGTTTCAGGTTTCAGCTTCATCTCCGAATTCTTCAATGGATCCCAGTTTTTCAAAAATGTCATTATCTGCGGTCTTAGAAACGTTCCAAAACGATGATATTCCCTTCGTTGCAAGTGACAGAGCATGCAGACCTTTTATATTTTCTGGTTCTAATGAGGTGCCAATTCCTCCAACGTCAATCATTATTCGATTGTTTCCTATACCAGTGACAAACATGCTTAGACCTGTAAAAGATTTTGACCACCACAATGCTAGTAGAAATACGTTTGTATCAGGCGTATATATATATGAATCACAGTAGCTCCTTTTCGGGAGGCAAAAAGGCAGTGCAGTTAACGTCAGCTTCTTCATAACTACTTTGAAGTTCACTTACGTCACTTTCGAAAGACGATTTGGTTTCAGTCCTCCAGCTTACGATTAGGCTTCTCTCAATATTGCGTGCGTACAACAAAGCTTTTTGTGCTAGATACGCTGTTAGTTATCCTTTGTTTTTATATGACAAAGGAGGGATTTCATCTTTATATTTGCAATGTTTGTGGAGTCGGTTATTTTGTACTCAGTGGGTGTTACTGTAGAGATGTCTTTTTATGTCACATCGCAGATTTAAGAGAATTTTCAAGATGTGTGTCAAACACCAAGTGAATTTCATCATGTTTTAAAAGAGTTCCCTTGATTTTATTGTTAAACTTCAAAGCTAGATCATTGCATGTTTTAACCTGCACTGATTTTTTCAACGATTGCAGCTTTGCCATTTCATCAAGAACAGCGACACAGTGGAATGTTGCTTTGCTCTGTTATATCTGAGTTCTCCAATGGTATAGACAAAGAAGTTTGTACAGTATTATCAATTTTTGCTCTTCTAAGATCTTCATTAGTTTAGATTTATTCGTAGACAACTTCATTGATACATCCAGATTAAAAATGGAGAACGGAACTGCCGAGAATTCATAATTACTTAATGATGTTTTTAGTTCAATATCAGTACAGCTTCTCGATATAACTAGCAAGCGTGTGAATAATGATTGGTCGACTACAGTGTCAGCTAACTTGTTGTTTTGAGTGTAGCTTTACATAAATTAAGTTTCCCTTTCTACATTGGGTCCCAGCAATTCATACTGTCAGTTTCAATTCGGTTTTTTTTTAAAGCGGTGTACATTTCACTTTTCTAAAATGCTTAGTGTATCCGTTTGTACGGTTTCATGAAATACCCACTTTGTTGTTGTGTTGATCAGTTTACTGCCTTCTTATGTTATGGAGTTGGTCGATATTCTGATAGTGTTATAGATACATTGCACATGTTCATGTTGTCGCTTTCCTCTAGATCGTGTCAAATGGTGGAGTTTTGTTTTTACTTCTTCTGCAATTAGAATCATTGCTTTGGTTTCTGTAGAACGTCTTGCCAGCTCAGGAGTGGTGAAAAAGAATCGTGTTAAAGTATTTTTCTTTTGTGTGATGCTAATTTGAAATGATACGAGTGATAACAAAATTAAATAATATGTTTCTATACAAAACACCTAAATTGTAAAAGATATCGATAAATTCCTAAGGACCTTCATTATAGAGAATTTCCTTGTAAGTAAAAAAGGTTCAGTACAAAATATTGATAGGATGGCTCTATCAAGAGTTTTAATCGACAACTTCCGATGATGTCTGAGGTGGACGCCATCTTAGATATATGACGTCATATAGGCCGTCTGCCACAAAATCAAGCAAAGCACCCGGTAAGGCATGATTATGGAGGGCATGAGGAATATATTAACATTGGTCCCACAATTTCATCATCAAATTTCCCACGGGATATGTTACGCCCTCCGACTATATGGAGTCTCCTGTTAGATGACGTTACGTATTGTTTGCGCGCCTAACGGATTTATTCAAAAACGGATTAATGTTGAATATCGTTTGTAAGACAAAAAATAAAAAAAATCCTTTACACACCGTATTTCGTATTAAGTAAAGATTCTATCTAAAAATGCTAAAATTATATTTTTTGCTTAGGCTCGCCGAGCCGAAATTCATAGTAAATGCGAGTGTCTTAGTAGCATACACTATTTTTCTACGACAAGTCATAATAAAATAGGAAATTAACACTTTATTTTTGATATTTTTTAATTATAGATTACAACTTAGGAAATACTATGAAAACTTAACTTAGGAAATATTATGGATTTTTATTTCAATTTTACTTTCACTATCACACATGTTCCACTGATTTCAATTGCAAGAAGCACAAAGTTTGAAAATTTGCTAGGTAAAGAGTAAGTATGACTTGTCAAAACTAATAAATTTCAGACCTGATATTGACAGAATATTGCTGTATGTCGTGTTTCTATTGGTTATGAATTTGTATCAGTTTGTATCTTAAAGATAGGATTTTGCAGAGTGAGAGTGAAATATGCGTTTGTTTTAGATTTATTATACATATTTAAAAAACCAAACATAGTATAATCTTTAAAACTGTTTCAGATACTTGCTATTGTTCTAACGAGTAAAACTATTTTTTTTTATTGTAAATTTCTGTTGTACTTGAATATCCTAGTTTGTTAATGAAAATAGTTCCTAATTTCATTATTAAAGTATGGCATTTACCTATACACAAAATGTATGATAAAAACTGTATATGGTTGTATTCCTTAGAGCAATGGGAATCACCTGAAACTATTTTAAAGATCATACCATTTATGATTTTTTAAATATTTGTAATAAATCGAAAATAAACAAAAAAATCCTATCCTTAACGAATCTCATTAAAGTACATGGAATGTCTAACAAACGAATTAAACTATGGGGGTAGAAAAATATACTTATTTCGTAAAGCATTATTTAAATCTTAATATTGTAATCTATCCTTCTTTTAATTTTTGTTCATAATTGAGGAAAGTGAGAGATATACTACTACTATAACTAATGTTTCCAACCACTCAAAATTTATATCGTTTTAATTTTTAGAATGACAAACTTCAAGTATAAAATTAGCGTATTGTTTATAGCCCCAGCAGTAATTATTTTTAAATGCGTAAGCAAATCTTATTACACACCGAATTAAAAACTAACAAAATGAAAATACGTGAAATGCGCTGAAAATAATAAATTAAAGTTTAATTGGTTTATGCAATAAACAATTACAAACGTAAAATAATACATTTTATCAAATTTTACAAACTATTTAGGAAATAACATTTTTGCAACAGTGGTTTAAGAGGAATACGTTAATTAAAGTTAATATGGACACGCAATGTGTAGATTTCTAAATTTTAATTACAAAAATATAAAAAACCTTCATCACACACATCATCAAGAGTGAATTACAAAAACAGTTTTAGCATGTTAACACTTAGAAAAATGAATGAATTAGAGGATATTATACCAACATTCATTAAAAATCATATAAATCGGAAGCTAGGGAGTTTTTCAGCTATAATGTCCCAAGGATGTTGATAATACGAAATAATTTTATCACTGGGGCGCGGCGCGGCGCGGCGTGGAATATTACCAAGCAACGTGGACGAGGAAGTTCTAATAAAATTACGAGCTATTAGTCCCTTGAGGTAAAGCTTTTACCCCAAAAGTTCTGCGACCGCACCGCAAGACATCTACCCTCCCGTTTTCGAGGGCGGGGAACACGATGGCGACAATATTTTGCGACCTACCCTCCAACCACTACCCCTAAACGGTAAAATTCACCGGTGCTAGGCATTTTTTTATCGGAAAATTTTATTAATGAAAGTTGTTCAGAATTGTCCAAACACCCAATATCCAATATTTCATCAAAATAAAAAAATTTAAAAAACTGATAAAGGACCCCGGAACAAAACCCATGAAAATTTTGATTCGGTGGAATCGGCTGAAATTTTGGTATTTTGTAGTTTAAGTCATGCTAATCAAAAGTTATTATCGCATTGAGCCAATCCTATGGACAGTTTTTGAGATACAGCTTGTCAAAGTTAGGTAATTAGCGTAATTTTTAGACATTCAGAAGCTTTTTACTCTTAAACTATTAACTTTAGCAAAAAAATTGCAAGGGTCGAAATATTTTTGTTCAGGTCCAATAAAGCTCAAGAATTTTTTTCAGAATTTTTTAATCAATTTTTAGGTTAGGAAAATATATATTTCTGTCATATTTCGGCATGCTTCGGTGGGATTGGCTGAAACTTTGCTATTTTGTAGTTAGTCATGCTGATCAAAAATTCCTGTTGCACTGAGTCTATCCTATGAGTGGTTTTCGCTCCAGGAGTGCTTTAACGTCCTAACAACAAGGTAACGGGTAAACTAAGTATGTACGTGTTTATGAATGGCTTTCAGTGTGTGTGTGTACGTGTGTGTGTGTGTGTTTGATTATTTTTATCAAAGAACCTGCTCTTACCGGCACTATGTTTCTTATGAGAGCGTTCTCATTGCCAACTAGGGTGGCACTTTCTATGTGTGTTTTTACTTTTTGTTGTTTTTTAATATTTTTTTTAGTTTTTAAATAATGAGAACATCCATAGGCTTTTCAGGAACAAGTGCTCTGTATACACTGGCACAGACATACACACAAACGCATGCACGCAGTACACAAACACGCTGGAAGCCATTCATAAACACGTACGTATAGATTACCCGTTACCTCGTTGTTAGGACCTTCAAGCACACCTGGAGCGAAAACCACTCATAGAATAGGAATTTTTGATCAGCATGACTTTAACTACAAAATAGCAAAGTTTCAGCCAATCCCACAGAAGCATGCCGAAATATGACATATATATTTTACCTAATCTAAAAATTGATTAAAAAATTCTGAAAAAAATTCTTGAGCTCCATTGGAGTTAAACAAAAATATTTCGTCCCTTGCAACTTTTTTCTAAAGTTAATAGTTTAAGAGTAAAAAGTTTTTGAATGTCTAAAATGACGCAAATTACCTAACTTTGACAAGCTGTATCCCAAGAACTGTCCATAGGATTGGCTCGATGTGATAAGAACTTTTGATCAGCATGACTTGAACTACAAAATATCAAAATTTCAGCCGATTCCACCGAATCAACATTTTCATGGGTTTTGTTCCGGGGTTCCTTTAAAAAATATTAAAAAAGACTACTTATTACTTGACAACTATCTGACAGCTTGGGTTTAGTTTCAAACAAAATTGTCATGGATTTAAAAAAAAAACCATTTAATAGTATATTATATTACTAGGAGTAGAACGCACTCTTTTTTTGTGTTGAGCCCAGAGTTTGCGGCTAAAGCCGGGGTCCCACGGCTTGTGACTTGGCGAGCCTGGTCTGAAGTTTGTCATACCTCGCGCCATGGGAACATAAATACTCGTTATTGCTCGAGGTGACTCGTGATGGCTTGATCTTTCCCGTGAAATGTCGGTAAATTTTCGGACATCAAAAGCTTGTGGATCGACGGATGACAAGCCAGTACGACTCGTGCATCCGTTCCCACAGCCTGTTGTGGATTGTATAGCGAGATTTGAGCGGCGCAGTGGTGTATTGACGAGAAGTGGTCGACTCGAGGCTACTCGAGATTTGCCAAGCCACGCGCCGGCGCCGTGGGAATGCGCGTGGCTTGGAATTCGACCTATCACAAATTTACAGGTACGAACCACGAGTAACTCGAGGTTTGTCAAGTCACAGGCCGTGGGACCCCGGCTTAAGGCGAAGCCGAAGCCGCAAACTGGGCGAAACACAAAAAAGGCGTTCTGCTCCGTGTAATATATACTATTTTTTCTTCAAGCGTATTAAAATACAAAAATTCATTTATTTATCATAAATTTACAAATATTCAAACTACAGTCTTACATGTTGACACAATATGACAAGTGGCTAGTGGATAGCGCGCCACCGGTGGCTTTCGGTATTAACATTATGTTACTAGTAAAACAATACCCACTGCGGTGGCGCTTTCGGAACTAACATTATGTTACTAGTAAAACAATATCCACTACGGTGGCGTTCGGTACTAACATTCTGTTACTAGTAAAACAATGTCCTACTTCTACTTCTGTTTTTGGTGACATAATTTAAACATTTTAATACGCTTGAAGAAAAATTATATTTTCAGACTTGGACAATATTTTAAATAATATTTATTTTACTTCCACATCCAGTGGAAGTATAGTAACGACAAAAAAATTTTTAAAAATTTTTATTGTTCGAATAGGCTTAGAATGTCACGAAACGTCGAGATTTTAAGATTGAGCGAAAAAAAATTTTTGTCTGTCGGTCTGTCGGTCTGTCTGTCGGTCTGTCTGTAACTTTTTTTGTGCGCACGTTTACTCTGGAACCGTTTAAGATATTGACTTGAAATTTGGTGCACATATGTACTTTAACGAGATCTAGAACTAGATTATATTTTCGTCTTGTTCCGACGAAGGGTTGGGTAAATTGGGGTAAATTTGGGGAAAATAGGTAAATCAAGCAGGTAAGAGTCCATAAAATTGGTATTTAGTATATACAAGAAAAGCTGAGGTCTCAAAAAAAAATTTTGGCATTAGCCACCCCCATTACCACCCCCACCCCATTATTAAAGGGGATGAAAAAAAAATGTGATTTAGGGTGTGTACAAGAACCAGAAACCTCAAAATATTTTTTTACTTCATCCACCCCCACTACCACCCCCTATCACCACCCCAACCCCGCTACCGATGTGGGGTATCGTTCTATGGGTTTTTGGGGTAGAGGATTTCAAATATTATATTATTAAAGTTCCATAAACAATTATTTTCACATACAAAATTTTTTCGTTGTGAATGACTTAGATAAAAAAATTTGGATGTGGAAGTAGGTAGTGATTCCTTGGGCAGCGGTTTTTCAATTTTGATTGAATTTTGGATTTGAGGTTTCTGGACAATTTTGAACAACTTTCGTTAATAACATTTTCCGATAAAGAATGCCTTGCACCGGAAAATCTGAAAAAGGTTGTTTTTTTTCGGTTTAGGTTGGAGGGTAGGTCGCAAAATATCGTCACCATCGTATTTCCCGCCTTCGGAAACAGGGGAAAATATCTTTCCTTTTTCTGATTTACCTCAAGGGACTATATTTATCAACGTTCGAGGGCATTCGCATAGATTTTGTTTGCAATTTACTTTATTCCAGATGTACTTTTTAATTTTAATTGTATTACTTAGCGTATTTTGCTCTATTATTGTATTTATCAAGTCGTTATTTCCAGTGCCAAATCGTAATTGTAACATTGTCAAAAAATAAATTTTAAGTTATTGAACTGTCAAACTGGATGACATAATTGATAATTTTCCTAGGGAGATTATCAGTGTAATGTTGTTCTGATTGGTTGTTTCCGCACACGTGATTAGAAATAGGCGAATTTAATAGGATTTCTATTTGAGGAAAATATGTTCAGCTATAATATGCCTAGGACATTGATAATGTACGAGATAATTTTATGACAATGCTTGGTAATAGCCCGACGCCGAAGGCGGGGGCTATTACCAAGCATCGTGCTTGAGATTGTCATAAAATTATGAGGCATTTGTTAAAATGATTGGGTGATTTGTGTCATATGACAAGAAATAACGAAATTTAATTGGTTGTTAGAACTGTCAAAAAATTTTCAATAGAATTGCTTTTCTGGGAGATACACACAACATAGTTATATAGTTACTCGTAAAATGTACGTTTAGAGCACGCTATCTGATTATGCCAGATGATGATTCTTTGATAAGAAATGAAACACAATGAGGTAGTGGCAGGAGCAACGCCAAACCTTTTCTGGTGAATGGATTTTTCAACATCAATCGGATATCGCTTAATCTTGTGGAACAATAAAAATAAGAGATATAAAGGAAAATATAGAGAATTAATGAAGAAAATTTATATAGATATTCATTTCTACTTATTTGTTCAGAACCGTTGGTTGCCAAACAAAATTTATAGGGGGAACGGGGGTGTGTTTCTTGAAAAATAAGCATTTTGCATAAGCATGGAAGAATGTCAAGAAGTCTTTCTTAAAATATTTGATATTTCTGTTAATATGAGACTTGGCACTTCCATTTTCAATAAAATTGAGTTTTGAAGTTATGGCCTTTTTCACATAAAAAAATCAAAGATTTGCGACTTATTTTCGCAATTTACCCAATAACAACATGTCTTACGTCAAAAATATTTTATAAAGTTGAAAGCTTATTCTATTATCTTTAATTTGAGACCTATCACATCCCTTTACAACTGAGATTAAACAAGATATAGTGAAAAGCTTCCAAAAAGGACAATTGAATAAAAAAATGGAGTGGGACCATTTTTATTCCTATTTGGATGGGAAATTTTTTGATATGTGCAAAATTAAAAAAATGTTGTTTTAGTTTTTGAATACTTCTCCATCAAAAGAAGAGTTAAAGTATGTTTTTTTTTGGACAATGACATATATGAGAATGAAAAATATAAAATTAATATATTTTACTGGAGTTTGGAAAACCGAATCTGTTGCTTTTCTCAGTAGGGAAGTAAAAATAAAATTCTTAAATATTTGAGGAAGGAAACTTATAGACTTATCTGTGGTTTTAACATCAATAAAGAATATTTTTTTCAAAATTTCATCTAATCGATATTGAAGCTATATTAAATTGTTTAAAAATGCTCTATAATGGCTTCTTCATTTTTTTTTTTTTAGATTAAGTACACAATTAATAGAGGTCTTGTATATCTAGATCTGTTCTAAATTTGATTACGAACAACTTCCATTTTTGATTTTGCAATACGGCCAAAACGACCAACGCGATATTTGCAAAAAATCGCGAAAAGCGATGTTTTGCGATTCCAATTGTTAAAATGAACATGTTTCCGACCCCGCCCGAAGTCTAAAACATAAAGACTGCAAGTCATGTGTTCAGATTCAGATTCCAGCAAAAAAATTTCACTCCCGGGCACTTTTTTATATCGCTTTTTAGCTTTAATTACTTCCACGTCCAGTGGAAGTATAGTAACGACAAAAAAATTTTTAAAAATTTTTATTGTCCAAATAGGCTTAAAATGTCATGACACGTCGAGATTTTAAGTTTGAGCGAAAAAACATTTCTGTCTGTCTGTCGGTCTGTCTGTCTGTCTGTCTGTCTGTAACTTTTTTTTGTGCGCACGTTTACTCTGGAACCGTTTAAGATATTGACTTGAAATTTGGTACACATATGTACTTTAACGAGATCTAGAACTAGATTATATTTTCATCTTGTTCCGTCGAAGGGTTGGGGGGGTAAATTGGGGTAAATTTGGGGTAAATAGGTCAATCAAGCAGGTAATAGTCCATAAAATTGGTATTTAGTATATACAAGAGAAGCTAAGGTCTCAAAAAATTTTTGGCATTAGCCACCCCCATTACCACCTCCACCCCCTTATTAAAGGGGATGAAAAAAATTGTGATTTAGTGTACAGGAACCAGAAACCTCAAAATATTTTTTTACTTCATCCACCCCCACTACCACCCCCCTATCACCACCCCCCACCCCACTACCGATGTGGGGTATCGTTTTATGGATTTTTGGGGTAGAGGATTTCAAATATTATATTATTAAAGTTCCATAAACAGTTATTTTCACATACAAAGTTTTTTTCGTTGTGAGTGACTTGGATAGAGAATCTGGATGTGGAAGTAGTGATTCCTTGGGCAGCGGTTTTTTACTCCACTATAATGCATGGTCTATAAAGAAATCTTTTATGGCACAGCTTTAAGAATGTTTATATTTTACCCAGTATCCATAGATAGATACTACTTATACAAATTGATCATATAGTTGTTAGTTTTATATTAAACAATTTAACTAGGTAACCAGATTGTACAAACATCTATAGAATCATTCGACACTACTTATCCTCAGTCAATTAATTATCCTTTTTTGTTATCAGCTTCTTTTGTTGATACTTCTTCTAGTCCAAAGCCCGTTTGCAAATCTTTGACCTCTGAATTTTAGGGGATAATTTTATAGTCCATTGAAATGTTACATTTAACCTTGTATTTTGGGTAGGACAAGATTTTTTTATTCGTTGTGTAGGGGGGGGGGGGGGGGGGGGAGTGTAAGTTTAAAATTCGGGGTCGGCGGTCATCCCATTTGGCCGCCATTTAAAAAAAGAGATGCTAACAGTTTTTGCCCTAGATCTCCGTAATGTACATCTTACAAAAAATTTATAGACTCTCTATAACTTTACTAGGGAATTTGTCGGAAATTGAATAATTAAAAAATTATAACCCTTGGAAAATAGAAATTTGTCACAAAATTTTCTTTTACGCGCTAAAACTATTTTTTCTTCAACAAAAAAATCACATGTTTATTGTAGAGGATTTCATAACGAATAATTTTCATTTATACTTTTTTAATTTCCTTAATTCAGTGCTGCGAAGGGATCAAAGTAACAGATTTCGAAAAAAATATATTTTAATGAGTTTTTGAAAAAATGCAGTGCACTATACTCATCACTGTTCTCAAAAATGTTTATTTGACTTTAGTTCAGTTTTTACGCTTTTTATGATAAGAAACTTTTATATTTTATTGAGAGTATTTCGTAAATTGCCGATCAAAATTGATAAAATTGACTTAAATTGAATTTTTGTCTTTTTGTCGTTCGGTGAAAATTACAGACCAAAGTTACACCAAAATTGAACACTTTTTTAGACTAAAACTGTACTTTACTTACAAATAAGAACAATATGAACAATGCCATTTTGTAGTTGAGAAAATTTCCAACGAAAAACTAAAAACTATCTTTTATTTCTCTAATTTGCTCCTAAATCATTGTTTGCTGCTTAAATTAAAGCAATTTTACAAAAAATGTAACATTTTAGTAAAAACTTTTCTAATTTCCACCAACTCCATCGTACAAAGACAAAGAAAATATTAAATTAAAGATAATTTTATCAGCTTTAATTTATCTTATTTATTTAAATTTTCTTCTAAAATTATCAATTTACAGAATATTTGCAATAAAATAACAATTTGTCGTTTTTTCTTGAAAATTGTAAAAAAAAAACAGGTTAATTTCAAACACGAATTTCTAAGAGTAAAAATGAATTAGAAAGAAATCACTTCAGACTCGCATGTCTGAAATATGTAGTTCAAATTAGTATGTCGCATTTTTCAAGGAATTCATTAAAAAATATTTATGGCGAGAATTATCAAATTTCATTCATGTTTTTTAGCTATAATTGAGATAATACCATAGGCGGAAGAAAGATAATTTGTTATATTTCAGCGCGCAGCTGAGATTTTGGACATTTTATTTGTTGAAGCGAAACATTTTTTTTAACAGAAATTATTTTTTAAGAAAACTGCATATCTTACAAAAATTCTCAATGAAAAATCAATAAGAAACGTTCCATTCATTTTTTGAAAGATGTAATATAAACGAATTAATTAACAATATGAAATTTTCATGAACATGGAGTAGTATTCAAAAATATTTTGTATTAGGAGAGTTGAGATACACTTATGCGCAATGAAATTCCGTACCCTTGAAAAATCAATTAATCCAGTTTTTACTAATATTGAGTGGTGTGAATCAGTCTTTTTGGAATTTCGATTTTTTTTTATTATCATATAGGTTACAAAAAACTGATATTGATTGTGAAACGTCATAAGTAAGGTATTTAAATAATGTTAATCCAGAAGAAAAATACGTATTTTTTATTTTTTTTACTTTTTTACACCTTTCGATAGGAATGCGGGCTTGCTTCTGTTCTTTTGTTAATATTAATATTACTTTTATTTGATTGATAATGGTTAGCAACTGCTGCGATAGACCATCCCTCTTCAATTTTAGTAGAGAGAATTAAAATTTTTTTCGGTTAATTTTGGCATTGCGAAAATGTGACACTGACACTGACAAATAAATAAAGAATGATTTAATATAGCGAAAAATAGGTGTACGGGGTTTCATTGCACAGAAGTGTACAGTGATCGATATAATTTTCTATATTCGATCAGCGTAGTGCAGCAATGACAATCCATAGAACCCCACTATCAAAGCGGTTTGACGAGCCTCGGGGTAGGTTATGTAGGCAACCGTGGTTTAAAGTCCACGCTAAACTGTAGTTCCCTAGTTACAAAGGGTCAACTGTGTGCCTAGTAAAAAACAGTACTATCTACTATTCACTACTTTGTATTCGAATACTAGCCAGCTCTGCTTATAACAAAGGAATAATACTGGCAATTTTTGTTTAAAGTGATTTCCAAAGTCCAAATTGTAAGATCAGCGGTGGCTTATATCGCAAAGGAGGTGGAGTGGCCTTAAGGAATCCGGGTTGGGTGACTTGCAAAAACCCGCGTTATAACTTATATCACGCTCGTATCTCCTTGTTTTCCTAATTTTAATTTATCAATGACGTACTCTGTTTATTTACATGTTCAAATTTTTGTAGCTATTGCAATATTTTCAATACAAAACAAATATTAATATATACAACTATTTTTCATACATATGTGTGAATAAATCTATTGCAATTTAAATTTACACTTTCCCTCTTTCCCGCCATTCATAAAAACAGTAGATGATCTGTTCAAGAACCTTACAAGATTAAATTTTATTTATTATTATCCAATTTTTTCAAATACATCAATTAAGTAAATAATAATACACTTAATATTTGTTCATACGTGTTATGTTAATTATTTTTTTCCTATTATTACGTATTTAAATTGTTTATTTCCTAATTAGCATCATTAGGCGGTATAAAGATCAACTAACCCAGCTTTAATTGATTTAGCTATTCTTTATTTTAATTTTAACATTTTAAAATTTTTGATATTACAAAATACACAGGTGGCTACGACTCACCAGACCCAGTATGTTATTATATCGTGTGGTGTTATATCTATTTTACTTCCACATCCAGTGGAAGTATAGTAACGACAGAAAAATTTTTTTGAAATTTTTATTGTTCAAATAGGCTTAGAATGTCATGAAACGTGTCGGTCTGTAACTTTTTTTGTGCGCACGTTTACTCTGGAACTGTTTGAGATATTGACTTCAAATTTGGTACACATATGTACTTTAACGAGATCTAGAATTAGATTATATTTTCATCTTGTTCCGTCGAAGGATTGGGGGGTAAATTGGGGTAAATTTGAAGTAAATAGGTAAATCAAGCAGGTAAGAGGTCATAAAATTTATATTTAGTATAGACAAGAGAAACTAAGGTCTCAAAAGAAATTTTGGCATTAGCCACCCCCATTACCACCTCCACCTCATTATTAAAGGGGATGAAAAAAAAATGTGATTTAGTGTGTGTACAAGAACCAGAAACCTCAAAATATTTTTTTACTTTATCCACCTTCCACTCCCACCCCCTGTCACCACCCCCACCCCACTACCGATGTGGGGTATCGTTTTATGGGTTTTTGGGGTAGAGGATTTCAAATATTATATTATTAAAGTTCCATAAACAATTATTTCCAGATACAAAATTTTTTCGTTGTGTGACTTGGATAGAAAATACGGATGTGGAAGTAGTGATTCCTTGGGCAGCGGTTTTTTCCGTTGTAATTCCTACAAAAACAGGTGTCAAAGTGCCAGAATATTGGTAACAACTGTACACCTCAAGAGTGTATCTTCTGAAAATTAAATAGTACTGAACTTAAACAAAAAACTTCCTTTTCAAGTATACAAAAAAGTATGGCATCCCTTAGTTTACGTCATATATTTTATTACCATTCTTAGTGGTGTATTAACATTTCCTTATGATGGATCCACAACAAATGAACAAAATGAAAACAGAACAGGTACTCAAATCTTTTTCTATAAATTACGGCAAAAAAGAAAGGTTTCTGAAACACTTTGCTCTTCATTTTGTTTCAGTTTTTGACACATTTACTTTTCCCGTCGCTACTCAGTAAACATCAAAAGCTTTTTGTTTTGGTTTCACTTAAAGCCACAGTATCACTTTTGTTGGACATTGAAATAAAAATAAAATAAAAGAGAATTGTAAACGTTTTGTTTTACTATTATCGATGTTTTGTCTTGGCAGTGTTCACGCGAATTTTGGTTTTGTTTGGTATTCAGAAAAACTCATTTTTATTGTGTTTTGGTTTTGTTTCTTGTTTTTGTTTTGCAGGTTTGATGTGGACACTATTTCTTATTTTTAGCTTAGACAGCGGATCTCTTTTATTAATCGTTTATGAATTTTCTGATTATTATTCGTTGGCCATCAAAAATTAAAACATGTTGACTGATGTCCAAAATTCCACAAATATTATTTTCTTAAGAGCTTCTTTTAATTTTTCGAAAATCTCGCTTTGCCCTTGGGACTAATTTATCTTTTGTTTTAGTTTTGGGTTTTTCATTTGAAATCCATTTAACTGAGTCTGAATATTTGCAGCTTTCGGAATTAATTTTATAATACTGTAGAAGACTAATGGCCTTTGTTTAAATGATTAATACATTTCACCATTTTGTATTTTTGTTCTTCAGCGGGATCACCAATTGTGGGTAATATTAAATTAACATATACTAAATATTTGTCTCATAAAAGCGACATTTTATTATTCATCAGGAATATGACAACTGGTATCTTATAAAAAGCATTAGGTATGTAAAAGGTGGCTTTTAAACTTTCACCACATATTTTTCATCAGGTGCCAACCCGTAGAGAAAAAACCGCTGCCTAAGGAATCACTACTTCCACATCCAGATTTTCTAACCAAGTCACTCACAACGAAAAAAATTTGTACGTGGAAATAATTGTTTATGGAACTGTAATAATATAATATTTGAAATCAGCTACCCCAAAAACCCATAAAACGATACCCCACATCGGTAGTGGGGTGGGGGTGGTGATAGGGGGTTGGTAGTGGGGGTGGATGAAGTAAAAAAATATTGTCAGGTTTCTGGTTCTTGTACACACATTAAATCATAATTTTTTTTCATCCCCTTTAATAAAAGGGTGGGGGTGGCTAATGCCAAAAATTTTTTGAGACCTTAGTTTCTCTTGTATATACTAAATACCAATTTTATGGATTCTTACCTGCTTGATTTACCTATTTACCCCAAATTTACCCCAATTTACCTCCCAACCCTTCACGGAACAAGATGAAAATATAATCTAGTTCCAGATCTCGTTAAAGTACATATTTGTACCAAATTTCAAGTCAATATCTCAAATGGTTCCAGAGTAAACGTGCGCACAAGAAAAAGTTACAGACCGACAGACAGACAAATTTTTTTTCGCTCAAACTTAAAATCTCGACGTTTCATGACATTTTAAGCCTATTTGAACAATACAAATTTTTTAAAAAATTTTTGTCGTTACTATACTTCCACTGGATGTGGAAGTAAAATAAGTAAAAATGGTATGAATCTACAAAAATACATAAAGTTAAAGCTACCAGTCTGACACTGAACTTATTTTGCAGCATTTTTTAAGAAGAAAATAGTAATTTTCCCTGAAATACGAACATACGTTTGAATTTATAATCTAAAATATTTCATTCAATAATTTCATTTCTGGTTTAATCATTTTATGTGCGAGACATTTTATAGTAGTCAACAAAGCAATTAATAAACCAACATTGTTTTGTTCGTTTTGGATGCAGAAGTTGGCAATGCAAAACAACTTATATTTTGTAGAATACCCACATAAAAAGTAAAAAAATCACGTGTTTTCCTAAATGACTTAAACAAACTTATTTATAGACTTGCGTTAAAAAAAAATAAGAATAGTAAAATTATAATTCTTTCTAAAATGTCACAAAGTCATTAGCTATATTATTGCATAAATGAGAATCAGCCATATGAAAACACGTTTTCGAGGAAAAACGGTATAAACGAAATATCTTCGGCTTCGTTTACAAATGCACGTTATGAATTTTCAAAGTAGGAATATCAAGCTTTAATGAAAATGGCAGGGTACAAGTCCTAGGAGTCTCTCTCTTGTGGTGTTTCCCCAATCATCAAAAAATCTACTCTTTACGTTTACTAAATATTTTTGTCGAACTCCTTTTCCATAAATATATAAGGAATAAAAAACCAGACTGCAACCAACAGCTATTCTCCGGGCTAATGCCCTGCCGAGCGCTGAATTACGAATTACAAGCCTAGCCGCGTTAAGTAACATTAACTGTGTATTGCCACAAAACGTAAAGTTTCGAATGTAACAGACGCCAGCCGAAATACTTATTCCTACTGAAAGGAGCTCTCGTGCCAGCCACTCCACACCACTTGCAGACTGCAGTTTCGAGCTATTGGCTCTCGTCAGTGCAAGGTAGGTCTGAGATGGCTGAAACGAGACACTTGTTCATGTAGAAGAACGCACTACCGGGCGTCAAAATGACGCGACACCAATTTATTTCTCAGGGGGCGCCAGTCGCGTATTACCCCGTTCTTCTACCTCCCAGGCGGGTTCGAGATAAGATGACTTCGGTAGCCGAAAAGCGGGACCAAGGCTGCACTACCACAGATCGGAAACTACGCTCTCTCTGGACCCGAATTCCCTCGTTAGGGGTTTAGGCACCTCTTAATTTCCTGAATTTTTGCATAAAAAAATCCCAACCGAAGAATTTCTCTGCGGAGGGATTAGTTTTGGTACGCGAAAATCGCGTTTTGGTCCATTAATAACGGAATATATTTCTCAAAAAACGCATAAAAAAATCCCTATCGAACCTCCGCAAAACAACCAGAAGGTCGAACGTTAATGCGAATTAACTCGACACATCCGGTTTTCTATACGAAAGTTCCAGGGATTATAGACCGTCAACAGGCCTCAAGATCAATTAAGAAATATTAGTTCAAAGAATCCGTTTATTTAACAGAATTGGTTATACAAAATTCTCAAGAAAGAATCGTGCCTTCCCCAATCAAGGTAGTGACTTTCAGACCATACAAGCGAGAGCGCTCGCGCTAACGATCGATTAGGTAGAAAAGATTCATACGTACCTTCTCAGAATCAAAATGCGAGCTTTTAGAATCATTTCAGACTCTGGGTAAATGAATAATTAAGGCTGACTGAAATTAACTTAAAAAAGTTTTACTAAATGAATTTAGTTTCGCTAGAGACTACCTAGCTTTAAAGTTCTTGTATCGTGGAGATTCACGTACTCAAACACATTCAGAGGACTTATTACTGCATAAGTTGAGTGGCGTTCGATCAGTCCACGACTTACTAACCCTTATCACAGTCGATTAATAATATCGATTTGGCAGCGTCTCACCTTCGAGCGACTATTAGGCAAAATTGAATTTTTGGATTTTTATGCACAAGGCGTTTTCCTCTATAACTTTGTCATTTGAAAAGCCCCGTTATTGGCTTTTCTACCATCGCTTTGTCTGGACTACTCAACGCGCTCGATCAAATTGCGAGCCGCTGGGTCAATCCAAACTCTTTCCATGCGAGAAACCGGCCTTGTACATGTGCATTGATTTTTATCAATTTTTGCTTATCGGCACTACGCCGGCTTTGACAAAATCTTCTATTTTGCCTTTTGGATGCAGTGCATCGTTAAAATTTTATGCTCATACTTTAGAATTGGGCTTTCAATGATCGTACCTCAAAGGTCAATGTCTTTGGTTGAGGAATAAAAAAATAAAAAATAATTTAAAGTATATTTTCGTGGTACTTTTTAAACTGACTTCGTGGTACTTTTGAAAAATCCAGTTTAAGACCAATTTTAGCGTACTTTTGAAAAATCGATTTTCGAGCCAAATTTCAAGGTACTTTTGAAAAACTAATCTGCGGGTGAAATTTTGGCGTACTTTTGAAAAATCGATTTTCAAGCCAAATTTCAAGGTACTTTTGAAAAGTTAATCCGCGGGTGAAATTTTGGCGTACTTTTGAAAAATTGATTTTCAAGCCAAATTTCAAGGTACTTTTGAAAAGTTAATCTGCGGGTGAAATTTTGGCGTACTTTTGAAAAATCGATCTTCAAGCCAAATTTCAACGCAGTTTTGAAAAATTAGCCTGCAAGTGAAACTTTGGCGTACTTTCGATAAATCGATTCTTGGGCCAAATTTTGACGCCCTTCCAAAAATATTATTTTTCAAAGTCCAATTTATGGTACCTTTGAAAAAGTTTATTATTCATAAATCTTTGTCATTATATACTTCTACTCTGATATTCTGAACCAAAAACATTTTTCCTAAGTGAAAATTCGGTGTTCCTTCGAATTTTCGCCTGGTCATTTCCAACGCCTTATAGAACCCAAAACGGTCCTTGTGGACTGATCTGCGCCTCTGCAGACTCCCGAAAATGTCTTTAAATGAAATTTTTTTGCCTAAGTCGAATTTTGATTATGTCTTCAACTTAGGACGATTTTGGAGAGTTCTACAACACTCCCCTCCTTTGGTTGAATCTTTTCTACTCATCGACTGCCTTTAATTTCCATATTCACTTGTATGTCTGTATGCCTTCATTTGACGGTCTGACCTATGGTACAGATGTTTTTAAAAATAACGGCCTTAATTGGGGCAGACGGCTGATTCGCCTATCTAACTTAAAATAAATACATTTTTTAAACAATACGACAAGTTGATACAACATTTTTATCAACTTAATTACACCCGCGTCGAGGTGCGAAGCGAAGCGAAGCGTAGCACAATTTTGATTAGCGTCCACTCTCACTAACTCGTTGCACTCGCTTTTTTGCCTTGGTCTCGCTCTTGCTTAACTTCGGTCCTTTCTAGAAGAGGCTGTCTATATCTCCATGCCGCAGCTTGGACGGTCCTCGCCTTTGAGTTCCAGACTTCACCATGCCGCGCCCTTGCGACAGGCTGGGTCATCTTTCCATTTTTGCACATGGAAAATGCAGTTCTGCAACTAGATTGACTTTTTAGCAAGTCGTCGACTGGAACGCGTCGACTAACAAACACAATGTGTTGTTTTTAATGAAATATTTTTCTAACATGAATTTTGTTAACTTATAATGGTTAGAAATTGGTTCTTCGTAAGGTAGATTGAATCGGCTTACGATACTCGTGCGGTCATCACTACTTTGTGAAAAAAAGTATAAAAAAAAAAATTGAAGCGTCTTCTTGAGCGAAGAACGGCTTCTGAAACTCGTCTCGTAGTTTCTCCTTCGTAAGGTAGATTAAATCGGCTTACGATACTCGTGCGGTCATCACGACTTGTGAAAAAAGTATAAAAAAAAAATTGAAGCGTCTTCTTGAGCGAAGGACGGCTTCTGAAACTCGTAGTTTCCATTTGGGGTATACGTTAATTTTGTTGACTTAAAATGATTAAAATTGAAGTTGTCTTCTTGCATAAGAAAAACAGCTTCCGAAACTCGTACTGATTCGTACTTATGCCTACGTCCATTACTCGAACTTGGCGGCTCTCGCTCTTGAGAAGCTAGGCTTACCGGATCGCGCTCTTGCGTCGGGTTCGCCGTCTTTCCATGTCTGCTCATGGGGTAGACTTTAAATTTTCGATTCGACCGCATACAGGTCAAAATCGCCACTTAGAATTTTGAGAAAAAATATAAAAAAAAAAAAGCGAAAACGGCTATTAGCCGTGGTCGACCTCAGAAATATCTAGAGGTGACTCTTCTATATCTGGCTCATCTCGAGCATCTTCGGGATCTCGACTTATTACATCCGGCTCATCTTGAGCACTTGCGGGAACATTGATTTGAACTAGTGTGGTATCGCTACGTCGCTCTGACCTGGGCGCGATCTCATTGTCTGATGAGGAAGCGTCGTCACTAAGATGAGTTTCATCCGGACTATCTTCTGATTCTTCAGACAATTCCAATTCAACATCGGGGTCTCCCTTAGGTGCCGGCCTGATGGCATCGACATGTAACCTCGTCGAAGTTACCCCCTTGTGAATGAGGTAAACTTCATTAGACAATCTCTTTAAAACCTTGTGTGGCCCACTCCACGACGGTGTGAAGGTATGATCCTTCCTGATCCTTTTAGTCATTACCATATCTCCCACTTTATATACGACCGGCGTTACCGCCACTTTGGGCGCGTAACGCCATTGGTAATTTGTTTGATTTTTACGAATTTCCTTGACTCTTTCAAGGCGGGGAACGTCCGCTTGATTACGACGTTCTTGTCTATAAGCGAACATATTCCAATCACCAATCTGCGGTAATTCATAGCCGAGCACTACGAAACTGGGCGTATGCCCCGTAGCGGCGTTTTTTCTTGTTCTCAAGATATATGCCATCTGACTAACATGTCGATCCCACTCGTCGTTGGGTGAACCATATAATAAGGTTTTTAAGATCTTCTTAGCTTCTTGCACCCTCCTTTCTATTGGATTAGCCTGTTGGTGGTAAGCTGCTGTGAAGAATCTTTCAATATTGTTACGTGTACAGAACGTATCGTAAAAGCCGGAATTGAAGTGGCCTCCCTGGTCGGAAATGATGACCCTCGGAACGCCATATCTCGCCACTAGTTCCTCTTCGATAAATTGTGCTATTGTTTTTCCACTGACTTGGGTGAACGCCTTGGCTTCGACCCACTTACTAAATACATCCTCTACCATTAATATATATCGGTTATCTGCATCTTTGGTTCGCTGAAGCGGTCCGATTACATCGACGCTTAGAACTTCGAACGGATGCGATGGAGCATGGCTTCTGAGAGGAGCCTTCGGTTGTGACTGTCTGCTTTTTACGGAATTACAAATAATGCACTCATTTAAATATTTGTTAACTAGTCTCGACAAATTATTAAAATAATAGCGGCCCGAGATGATTCTAACAGTTTCATCGCGGCCGGGGTGACCTACTTCCGGTCGGTCGTGAAAATGAGATATTACTCTCATGACCATACGTTTTGGTACGTATAATTTTTCTATAACATTTTCGCCTCTCGTCCAAAGTGTGCCGCCTATCACTTGTCTTGTATTGACGAATTTCACCTCTGCCTCGGTTTTATCTGCTTGTCGCACTAGAGTATTCCATCGTTCAATTTGGTCTTGGATATCTCTGGAGTGCGTTTGCGCTTCTCTGACCTGATCGTTTAATTCCAATGTGGTAATCACTGATATTCGTTCCTTGTACGAGAATTTTGGTGGGTACATTCTCTCCTCTTCGTCGTCTGCTTCGACGTTTGGGCCTTGAGGATTCCTGCTAAGATAGTCAGCCAATATATTTTCCTTGCCGGGACAATGTTCTATGGTGAAGCTGTATTCCTGAAGTAATAATGACCAACGAGTAAATTTCGTTTTCTCGTCCTTATGCTTATTTAACCATAGTAAAGCTCGATTGTCGGTTTTGACTATAAATGGACGGTCTGCCAAATATATTTTGTATTTTCTTATATAATTAACGACGCTCAAACATTCCAATTCATTAATATGGTATTTTCTCTCCGTCGGAGATAACGTATTACTAGCATAAGAGACGATGTGCTTCTGGTCATTATCCCCCAATTGATATAATACTGCAGATAATCCTATTAAGGATGCGTCCGTCTGCAGTATGAACATTTTATTGAAATCTGGCCGGTGCAGTCCTAGAGGTTTATTCAATACTTCTTTTAGTAAAATAAAAGCTTCTTGGGCTTCCGGATTCCACTTGAAGCGCCAGTCTTTCGAGAGTAGTCGGGTCAAGGACTTTGTAATTATTGCAACATTAGGGATATATTCACGTACCCAATTACATAGACCAAGGAAACTCTGAAGCTGGCGCCTTGTCGTAGGGGCCGGATAATTTTGTATCTGTAATATGTGTTTTTCTAATGGTTGAGTGGTGTTGGCATTTATTTGATGCCCGAGATAGGTTATGCTTGACGTGGCTACCACACATTTTTCCGGTGACACCTTTAAATTATGCAAACGCAGGCGTTCAAAGACGGCTCTCAGATGGTTTACATGCTGTTCTATATTTTCGCTGTAGATGATAATATCATCGAGATATACTTTGCAGAAATGATGCAAGTAGCCGGTCAATACGTCTCTTGCCATAAATTTTTGGAATGTACATGGAGCGGTCTTCAATCCGAAAGGCATCACGTTAAATCGGTAAGATGCTCCATCTAATGTTGTAAACGTAGAATAGTTTTTTGACGACTCCTCAAGAGGGATTTGCCAATATCCGCTCTTGAGGTCCAACACCGTAAATATGTTGGCGTTTCCTAGATCCTTTATACTCTCGTATATCTTTGGTAAGACGGATGCTTCGTCTTCCGTTACTTCATTTAAGTGACGATAATCAATGCAGAAGCGAGGCTTCTTGCCGGGCCTTTCAATTATAATGGGAGGCGAACTGTACTGAGCGGTACTCGGTTCTATGACCCCGGCTTTCAGCATCTCTTCAATTTGATCGTACATAACTTTTTTCTTAGAAGGAGACATGGGGTAGGGTTTGATATTGAACGGGCGGTCATCTTTAATTTTTATTTTATGTTTTGTTGTCACCGTGGTAGCTTGGGTAGGCACCGCGGTGAACAATTCAGCAAATTCCTCGAATAGAGGTTTTAAATTATCGTTTTCGATGATCAGTTCTTCGGGAAGCCGGCATTGCTTCCTTGCTTGATGTGCTGCTTGATTCCAGAAGACGGTTATTCGCTCTTCAGTGCCGACGTAGACACATTTACGTTGATAATCGAATACGACATTGTGAGCATATAAAAACGGGGCTCCCAGAATGAGCTCTTCATTTAAATTTTGAATGACCTGAAACGTGGTCTGAAAGGGTACATCTAGTACATTAACGTTTATGGTCGTAGTCCCGAGGGATTCTACTAAACCATCGCCACAAGCCATAACAAAAGTTTGGGGAGCTGTAAGTTGATCAATGTCGTTCAAAAATTTCGGTTGGATAATATTCCTTGTCGAACCTGTATCCAATAAAGCGTTAACCGCTCGATTATTAATTATAATCTTAATGCGAGGCAGAGGGAAAGCGTCGTTGGTTTGATTGATAGATTCTAATGGAGTGAATCGGTGGGGAGATAGGTTGACTTCTTGATCCTTAAACAGGTAATTAAGGTCAGGAAGGTCATCGAAGTTTTTTAATTTAAACTTCTTGCTTCGGAGCTTCCTCGAGGGTCGCTTCGAGCCTGCTGGGGCCTGGTAGGCGGGGCTGGTACAGTTCGGCCTGGGCCATCGCCTCTGACCCCCGCTTGGTTTCCCGTATTCATATTACGATAGGGATTGTTTGGGCATTCCGCATGAAAATGCCACTGCTCTGTTGGGCAATATCTGCAAGGGCGATACGGGACTCGGGAGTTCCTTACGTCTCCAGTACCCCTTCTCGGTATATCCCCTCTAGGCAGCGAGGAAATATTATTTGCAAAATGCACCCTTGGTGCTGGCGGATTATCTCTTCTTTGAGATCCATTGAATGGTGTCCTAGATGCACCAAAGGAACTGGAGGACGGCTTCGCTAATGCGGAGGGTTCCGTTCTCCAGTTACTGCTCGATTGCTGATTCCCTTGAGCTGAAGCGGTAGAGGTGGACGCTTCTCGGTCTTTGCTTTTCTTTGCATTTTGCAGAATCTCGAATTCTTTATTCTCATCCATGATTTTGGCCATTTGTTCGGTCATCGTCACTAGTGTATTTGTATCTAGTATGACGGCACTCTTTAGGAGCATTTTCATATCAGGTCTCAACTGATTGAAGATGGTAGCCGCCTTCATCGCCTCCGGCTTAAACGGATCGATCCTGTTGAAGAGGCATACCTTCCTGGAAATAAATACTGACGTATTTTCCTCGGCATCTTGTTTCTTGCCATATAAATTAGCTACTGCTTCGGTGAGTACTTCACCTGAATCGTAACGGCTTCTGAACCGCTCGAGGAATAGAGGATACGTGGTAATTAGGGTTCGGTATTGTTCGAACCATTTCCTAGCATCGTCTTTGAGCTGTTCTGATATTTTATACAGACGGTCGTTATCCTGCGTAATTCGTACTCGGACGAAAAATTTCTCCATATGATGAATGAAGGTTTCAGGGTCTTCGTGTTCGAAGCCATGAAATTCCGCATTTGGATGCTTCGACCGATACTTATGCTCGTGTGTGGCTTCGCTTAGAGCTTTGGCAAGACCTGCTGCCATTTGGGCGAACACTTGTTCTGAGGAGGGCTGTATGACTCCTTCAGTGGTACTCGGGCCAACCCCCGAACTACCCAGTACATCCTCCGCGCACGGCCTCTCTAACCCTCTAGAGACGTTGTCCATCACAGATGTCGGCTCGTCGTAAAACTGGAAAGGCGTTGATTCATCCATATCCTTTCCAGAAAGCCCTGCTGACTAACAACGCCCCACGTTGGGCGCCATGTAGAAGAACGCACTACCGGGCGTCAAAATGACGCGACACCAATTTATTTCTCAGGGGGCGCCAGTCGCGTATTACCCCGTTCTTCTACCTCCCAGGCGGGTTCGAGATAAGATGACTTCGGTAGCCGAAAAGCGGGACCAAGGCTGCACTACCACAGATCGGAAACTACGCTCTCTCTGGACCCGAATTCCCTCGTTAGGGGTTTAGGCACCTCTTAATTTCCTGAATTTTTGCATAAAAAAATCCCAACCGAAGAATTTCTCTGCGGAGGGATTAGTTTTGGTACGCGAAAATCGCGTTTTGGTCCATTAATAACGGAATATATTTCTCAAAAAACGCATAAAAAAATCCCTATCGAACCTCCGCAAAACAACCAGAAGGTCGAACGTTAATGCGAATTAACTCGACACATCCGGTTTTCTATACGAAAGTTCCAGGGATTATAGACCGTCAACAGGCCTCAAGATCAATTAAGAAATATTAGTTCAAAGAATCCGTTTATTTAACAGAATTGGTTATACAAAATTCTCAAGAAAGAATCGTGCCTTCCCCAATCAAGGTAGTGACTTTCAGACCATACAAGCGAGAGCGCTCGCGCTAACGATCGATTAGGTAGAAAAGATTCATACGTACCTTCTCAGAATCAAAATGCGAGCTTTTAGAATCATTTCAGACTCTGGGTAAATGAATAATTAAGGCTGACTGAAATTAACTTAAAAAAGTTTTACTAAATGAATTTAGTTTCGCTAGAGACTACCTAGCTTTAAAGTTCTTGTATCGTGGAGATTCACGTACTCAAACACATTCAGAGGACTTATTACTGCATAAGTTGAGTGGCGTTCGATCAGTCCACGACTTACTAACCCTTATCACAGTCGATTAATAATATCGATTTGGCAGCGTCTCACCTTCGAGCGACTATTAGGCAAAATTGAATTTTTGGATTTTTATGCACAAGGCGTTTTCCTCTATAACTTTGTCATTTGAAAAGCCCCGTTATTGGCTTTTCTACCATCGCTTTGTCTGGACTACTCAACGCGCTCGATCAAATTGCGAGCCGCTGGGTCAATCCAAACTCTTTCCATGCGAGAAACCGGCCTTGTACATGTGCATTGATTTTTATCAATTTTTGCTTATCGGCACTACGCCGGCTTTGACAAAATCTTCTATTTTGCCTTTTGGATGCAGTGCATCGTTAAAATTTTATGCTCATACTTTAGAATTGGGCTTTCAATGATCGTACCTCAAAGGTCAATGTCTTTGGTTGAGGAATAAAAAAATAAAAAATAATTTAAAGTATATTTTCGTGGTACTTTTTAAACTGACTTCGTGGTACTTTTGAAAAATCCAGTTTAAGACCAATTTTAGCGTACTTTTGAAAAATCGATTTTCGAGCCAAATTTCAAGGTACTTTTGAAAAACTAATCTGCGGGTGAAATTTTGGCGTACTTTTGAAAAATCGATTTTCAAGCCAAATTTCAAGGTACTTTTGAAAAGTTAATCCGCGGGTGAAATTTTGGCGTACTTTTGAAAAATTGATTTTCAAGCCAAATTTCAAGGTACTTTTGAAAAGTTAATCTGCGGGTGAAATTTTGGCGTACTTTTGAAAAATCGATCTTCAAGCCAAATTTCAACGCAGTTTTGAAAAATTAGCCTGCAAGTGAAACTTTGGCGTACTTTCGATAAATCGATTCTTGGGCCAAATTTTGACGCCCTTCCAAAAATATTATTTTTCAAAGTCCAATTTATGGTACCTTTGAAAAAGTTTATTATTCATAAATCTTTGTCATTATATACTTCTACTCTGATATTCTGAACCAAAAACATTTTTCCTAAGTGAAAATTCGGTGTTCCTTCGAATTTTCGCCTGGTCATTTCCAACGCCTTATAGAACCCAAAACGGTCCTTGTGGACTGATCTGCGCCTCTGCAGACTCCCGAAAATGTCTTTAAATGAAATTTTTTTGCCTAAGTCGAATTTTGATTATGTCTTCAACTTAGGACGATTTTGGAGAGTTCTACAACATTCACTCTTGGTACATGACGAGATTTATAAAACCACGACATGCAACAAAAATGGCAGGCTCCATCTAACGTCTGATGTCCATTAGAATCAAAACTTTAGCATTTCTTGGCAATACACAGTTACTGCACTTAACGCGGCCAGGCTTGTAATTCGTAATTCAGTGCTCGGCGGGGCATTAGTCCATTGGTTGCAGTCTGGTTTTTATTCCTTATATATATATAAGGAAACGTATAGAGGAGTTCAAACGTTTTACAAACAGAAAACAATATTACTTTATTTTATTAGCCGAACGTGAATCCGAATCTCAATAGATATTTAAACAAAAATAAAAACCAACTTCGCTTTATTATTTTTTGGTTTGTTTAATAAAGAACAATTTATAACTATTTTAAATACCCAAAGAGAAAG
The DNA here is from genome assembly GCA_936432065.2 of Rutpela maculata. Classification (NCBI taxonomy): domain Eukaryota; kingdom Metazoa; phylum Arthropoda; class Insecta; order Coleoptera; family Cerambycidae; genus Rutpela; species Rutpela maculata. The sequence goes on along the minus strand of OW386286.2, from coordinate 229,289,913 downwards.
TAAAAATATCACATATTTCCGTAATGACACAAAATTTTAAAAAAATATAGACTTGCTTCATAATATAAAAATTTTCAACAAATACAATACCACTACCAATATACCAATACTTGTTGCAAATAGAAATGCCAAAATCATAATTCTATCAAACATGTCACCAAACCATTACTCCTTCCCGAGCTCTAAAATTATGCGGTCTGATATATACCCAAAATTTACTTATATAAGTGAATTTGTATTAAATGAGCATTGTCAAGTATTATTTCAGGCTGTCAAAATTGAAAGGTGAACGCTCCTCTGTATCAGGAGCATAAGTCCGCTATCTTATTAATATGATTAATAACTTAAATTTCAATAATAATAGAGTTTGCTATAATTTGCCTTAACTTTCTTCATTTTTCATGACATTTTTGGGTCGAAAATTTTCACTACATCTTTTCGAGGAAAAGGAGGTGATATGACAAAAGTAAATATGAATACCCCGCTTGCCTAGATCAATTTTTTCTCACATTTTGTCCTAGAAAAAATGTCAAAAAATAGTTTTGGGAAATTGACTTCTGAGCTGCCCGACAAACACAAAACTTAATCGTCATGTGAAATTTCATGTTTCTAGTAATAATAGTTTCGGAGATAAACTGCTGTGAGAGATAAACGGACGGACGGACAAGCGAATCATCCTACTTTTGAGTACGGAACCCTAAAATAACATATTTTTGAAAAAAAAAATTTTTAAGCGAAATTATGCCCTCCACTTTTTTTAATTAAAGAACAGTCTCGCTTCCTGTTAAGTTGGGAGAATTTATAATTCATAATTTAGAAGTGTTTTCTAAACATTGCGATTGACAGAAAACAATTTTGTAAAGGCTCAAAGTGACAATTTGCCTAATGTTGATTTGTTTATGTTTGTGGAGCCCACCTGCTCATATAATTGCTTTGTCGTAGTATTTTATTGGCAGTTTATTATAATTTATCAAGCAGTTAAAATCTTAATATTTAATATCTATTGCTATCTTAGTCAACGTTATTTTTAACAAAAATGTTGATTCTCTCAACTTCCGCTAGAGGCTGCTTTCCGCGCTAGAAAGCGCTCAAGTCTTGATTTTTTCTTTTAAGAAAACAAACGATGATTCCTTTGCCTCTCGGGTGAAATGATGCGAGATATATTGCTTTCATGACATTAAGATATAAATATTTATACAGGGTGAGTCAGCACTTCCATTTTTATGTATGTAATCTGTTTTGATATACTTTATATCATATCTAAAATAGTGAATGTTACCTCACCGCGCTCATAAAAAAAACTAAGGAGGAATCAATAAAAAATAGGCTATTATTAGCCAAAACTTTAAATATCACCCATTTTGTACATCTAAAAGTGGCATAAATCATAGTGAAACCTAAAAATTATTGTTGGGTTTTTATAAAACGAACATCTAGAATTAACAATGATAATTGCCATATTCGTGGAATCTATTTGGTTGTTCAGGAATTTTATGGGCACTCATTCTTTTTTGCTATAAATACTTTATTTATTTATTTTATTTTTCGTATTAGGGAAAATCACCTAGAGTAAAAAAATGTTTAAAATTACTTTTTTCACTAAATCTATGACTATTTTATCTAATATAGTAATATTCCAGGTGGTGAAGCCATCTTTTTTGTGTTTTTAGTCAAATGGTCGATCATATCCAGCCTGCAATTATAGAAGAAAGTTTGTTCTAACACAGATTGTAGCTAAAAGTCTATGTAATGAAGGCAGAAATAGTGTAAATATTTCGTGCAAAGACGAGATTACCCCCCCCCCCGTTTTTGAGGATGCTGAACACGATGCAAGTGGTGGGAGAAGTATTTGATCGCCGCAACACCCTGAAACGGCCAAAATAATATAGATCCCTTTATGTTTTCATATCAAAACGGGTATGGGGAGTAATTTATCAACGGGTTATACTTGAAATAACAAGGAATAGGGTTATAGAGTAAGTGGAATCTAGACAGCAGGCCTCCCGAGGGGTGGAAAATCATTTTTTTTTTTTCAAATGATTCGGTTCAAATGCTTATTCCCCGTTTTCGGGGTCGCTGATCAAGGAAAACTATTCATTTTTAGCTCCAACCCCTCCTCATTCCTCGAACGGACAGAAACCACCCTTCACTCACCACAAAGCATGCTATCCAGGATTTACAAGTTTTTCGACACATGATCGTTATTCTTATGCATATTCCTTTATCTTTCACTGAACAGAAGGTGGTAGCGACCTCGGCGGTTGCTTCAACCCTTCCAAGGGGTGTAAAATTCATTAATTACTTTGAGTCGTCAATACCGTTTTCACAGGCGCTGATCACGATAAAAATATTCACCTTCATTTCCGACTCTCCTCAACCCCTATAATGATAAAGATGTATGTACAGAAGAGAGAGCAGATGACGATGACAATAATGATGATGATTTTTATTTTATTTTAATCCCTGAAATTGGTTTAAGCGATTCCGATTCAGATTCACTCGCTGAAACGGCGGATGAAGAAGAAGAGATCGCGTACGATGTGTACTTTGAGGAATATGACGATTGTTATGCTATTTGTAAACGACCTAGGTTTTTTTAATTAATTGTAGGCAAATAATTTATTTTGTCATAAAAATATTTTCATGTAATTCTTTGAATAAACAACATTGCCATTGACGACAAAATTTATTATTCATTACTCCCCCGATGAATGAATCATTATACCCTACTCAGCAACCTACACAATCATCGCCCCAGCGATAACTGGTGAATGAGAGTAAGTTTCCATACATTGTAAGGGTTGAGGAGAGTCGAAGATGAAGGTAAATATTTTTATGGTGATCAGCGCCTGCGAAAACGGAGGTGGGCGTATTGACAATCCAAAGTATAATTAATGAATTTTACAACCCTTGAAAGGGTTAAAGAGGTCCCTATCACCTTCCGTGAAAAATGAAGGGATATGTATAGAAATAACGATCATGTGTCAAAAAACCTGTAAATCTTGGATAGCGTGCTTTCTGGTGAGTGAGGGGTGGTTTCTGCCCGTTGAGAGATGAGGAGCGGTTGGAACTAAAAATGAAAATGTTTCCTGTGATTAGCGACTCCGAAAACGGGGGGATACGCCTTTGAACCGATTCATTTGAGAAAAAATGATTTTCCACTCCTCGGGAGGGTTTAAACAAACCCTAGACCTGCTGTCTGGATTCCACTTACTCTATAACCCCATTCCTTGTTATCAAGCATAAATCACTCACCAGACCCGTTTATATATGAAAATATAAAGGAATCTATAAAAGGGGCGGTTTTTGAAAAGAGGAGGAAGGTAATCTCGTCTTTGCACGAGTCGTCTTATAATGCTTCATTACACAGACTAAAACAATGGCTAAAAACTTTGTCTGTTAAATATTTTTGGGAAAAATTGAAACAAAGAAAGTGGAGGACAAAATTTTTTAATTTTCCTGTACCTATATGATATTATTATTCATTTTATCAAATATATGTAGCGATTTTTGTTGAATGAAAATCAAAATTGATCTAAAAAAGATGAAAATCAAATTAGCTATTACGGAGATACATTGCTCTGTCTGTTTGACATATAATCCAAGATGGTAAACTTGTGCTCCCGATCCCGACGATCCACCAACCATTTTTAACATCTTAAAATGAAACTAAACAATATGCATAGGTCAGGGCGCGATTTTCAAGCTCGGGGAAGAGGTAATTAGTTTTATTACTGCCTAAATACTCCATTTCTTAACATCTCATTGTATTGAATCTTCAGATCATCGCATCGGTACAAAAATGTTCAAAAATTATATAATTCTAAGACTTTGTGTATTGTAGATGGCTAACCTGTGCTGGTGGTACTACATATCTAAACTAAGCGAATTTGCCGATACGCTGTTCTTTGTTTTGCGCAAGAAAGACAGTCAAGTCAGCTTCCTCCACCTATACCATCACAGCCTTACGCCCTTGGAGACGTGGATTCTTGTGAAATTCCTGGCAGGTACGTAGTATGAATGTTCAGATAAATATCTTGTTTGTCATCTCGCTGGTTGCGTAAAGGTATGATTGCAAATTGAACAAAACTCACGTCTTTAATAAGGTGTCCCTGTATTTCATATTAGGATGCGATTACTTTTTATATTCAGGTGAAAAATAATAACAATAAAACATTTTTATTTTAATTCGTGATTCATGAAGCAAGAATTGGTCAAAATTACATTAGAGAACATTGAACGAACCGCAACAATTATTTCGACTAACGTTAAATAAATACGACATCATTACGTCAATCTTTTTGATGCATATTACGAAACATTTCATAGTGCAAAATATTCATGCTTCTGGAGTTATTGACCTTGGAAAAGCCAGAAGCGAAAATACTTCATACACATGATCGGTTTTTTAATAGACCATACAACTTTTTTACCGATTAATTTTTTTTGTACCTAGGAAGACATCCAAAAGCACGAGAAATCACTTGATAAATATTTGTCTATGGTGGTCGAGTGTTTTTGCTTAAAAAGACCACAATACTTGAATAAGTACACAAACTACCTGCAAAAACGCAAGGTCGAGTTATTATCAAGATAAATTTCCTAATAATTCACGCGGCCTGCAGAATACTTATAGTACGGCAGCCCGTTACCAAAAACCCCTATCAAAACAGCGAGCTTTATCGCAGGGAAACTCTAGATTATGGAATTCTAAGACACTTTTTCATACGACAACAGTTCGAAAAACGATACGGGCGGCTGGCAAATGACTTCCCCTCTGTCGAAAAAAATGTCGTAATGTTTATACGCGGCGAGGCAGTTCTCGAATAATTCTCGTTAAAAATTATGAACAAGGCATGAATTAATCGAGAACCGCCTATGGCAACGACATGGAGTGCATCCGAAGCCATGTAGCATCTCCAGCAGAAGGTATAGAATGCGTGAATACGTAAATAAAAGATGGCAGCTACTGGGACCGAGGATGCTGCATTGTCGTTATAGAGAGATAGTATACAAGAAGAAGAGGACTACGGAGACAAATTAGACAATGAGATATATATGAGTGAAAGCTCATCAGATGACGATGAATTAAATGTTTGAAACTATATAATAATAAACCTTACAACTTTAATCCTTCGTCTATCATTACTGTATGTCCGGAACTTTGAAATTCAATTCCAGTTCTATTCAAAAAAATTCTCTGGGAGCTTGTGATTACAAACAGCCTTAATTTGCTTTTTTCTTGTCGCGGCGGAAATCATTTTTCCCAAATGTGAACTGTAAAAAAGTTCAGTTCATATTTTTTTCGTCTTCTTAATGATATTTGGAATAACCTGAAGTGGAGAACTATCCCTCCGCGATGACTTGAACAGCTCCCAAAATTAAGCAACATGCGAATGTAATCACTCGTAACTGAACTAGCAAGAAGTTCCGTTCGAACTTTCTTGTAGTCAAGAGACATCTAAACTACTCGATAATGAGCAGAACTGCCTCGCCGCTGTGACCAGAATTTTGACTGGTGGCTATTTGTCATTATTACGGCTTTTGTAACTCGGCGTATCAGTTAAAATGGCAGTTCTCAATTTTTCCTCATAATATTTACTTCCCTCGACAAGAAGAAAAAAGAAACTGCTTCTCTGCGAAGACCGAGATGACCGGTTTTTCTTTACATGTTCAAACCATGATTTGAACACTGAACTTTTCTTCTCAGCTCTCCCAGAACTGATGAGAAACGCTGGAATTATCTTCGCTAAAGTAACTCGAAAATCTTGGTAGCGGGCTGCCGTACTATTAAGTATATAATTTTTACTTACATTTTATAATTTTATTTATTGACAAACAACAATGTTAGATAAAAGTACAATTATTAAATGTACAATTGTGAAAATCAAAACCATGCGCTGGATATTCCCGTCATTAAACAAAATACATTAAAATCTTTACGATGGAATTTCTCAACTATAATTACCCAGATGCTTTTTATATTGCCGCATACATTTTACTTTCCACAAAAGTTTGAATCATTGTGATTTGATATGAAAAACTGTCATCAATCAAAACTGCGAGACTGAAGGTAGAGCAATTTTGTCTGAACAGTTTTTTGAGTCAAATTGCTTCGAAGCAACAAGTATCTGGTTCTTTACATTGCAAAATCGAGCAAAATTACCAGAGCACTTCAGGACTTTAGATTCTAATTTGTTTAATTTGTTGACTATTAACTTCACTTATTGATTTTAAAGGAATAAAAAAACAAGGACACACGGGAAACTCTCTTGTAATTTAATAGTGTTGATATTTTGCATCTTACAGCAGCTGATGTCGTCTGATATCGATATGGTCAATCAATTTCTTACGGCCATACTTCCAAGAAGACAATGCCTTAGTGAAGTTTTACTTTTAGTGTCTCATAGGCGTTGCAGCTTTTGTTCTTCTTTCCAAGCACCTCATCGTAACATCCATAATAAACTCATGTGACGTATGTAAGCAAATCTGGGTATTTAGTTTGGCAACTGATGGTATTCTAAGTACTAAACGAATTCGGAACTTCACCTCATTTTAATAAAAGTTTGACCACATTAGAAAAGTTTGTTTGTTAAGAATATGTTAATAAATACAAAAATTATAGATATTGAGGAGGTGAAGTGGTGGCTGTTTGCAAAAAGCAAGCTCAGGATGAAATCTTTACTTCAACAATAGGCTCATTGTAATCTGCAAATTTACAGGAAAATCAGTGGCAGCAAGATTTAAAGCAGTAACCTGAAATACTACCACCTACACATTTTGGAAAAAGTTAGTAACCATGTTGAACCGGTATTTTGCACATTACCCTCTGCGCAATTATGATGCACCGGAATGTGCAGCTGTAGTGAAGATTCCGCCCTTTGTAATAATTTTGAATACGATGACATTATTTTAAGTGACGAATAAAATTATGTTACATTTTTAAACAAGGAAGAAAACGATGATTAAAATTTATTAAAAAAAAGTTATTCATGTATTGCTTTATTTAAATAATACCACAGTTTAAAGTAAACTTTATTTTGTATACATTGAAAAAAATAAGGTAAGAATGTAATAAAAGTTATTGTAACTGATTGCAAGTTACACGCATCTATAAAACGACGTTTGTTTTTTTTTAATGACATTGAGGATGGAGTATTGAAATGCAATATATACTCTAAATATCATATATACCGTAATTTCAAGTTGCCTTAGGCCCTCTCAACCCTCTTCTCTGCCTACGCCACTGATATGGAAGCCTTAGGGGTCTTAAAAGTATAGTCAGTTACATTGGTATCTAACAAACATGTTCTTATTACCTTTACGAAAATCCAAGCTCTTGTGCTCTAATTCCTTGGCGCCATGCCATTTTGTTTATAAGCCACTAGCTGATGCCCACGACTTCGTTCGCGTGGAAAACTTAAAGCGTGTGGGATTAAGAACATTGACATACTAATTTATGTCTATAAAGAAGTACTACATACGCACAGTACTCGGGGAAACCCGCTGCGCATCCATTGTTCTCAAAGAAACCCGCTGCGCATCCGTAGCACTCGGGGAAACGTACTGCGCATCCTTTGTACTCGAGGAAGCCACTGCGCATCCACTGTACTCACGGAAACCCACTGCGTATCCATAGTACTCGGGGAACCCACTGCACATCCATTGCATTCAAGGAAACCCACTGCGCATTCACTGCACTCAAGGAAACCCACTGCGCATCCATTGTACTCGAAGAAACCCACTGTGCATCCATAATATTCGGGGAAACCAACTGCGCATCGCAATTTGATAACAATTCATTATTCCATTTTTGTGTTAGAGCGAATTAAAGGAAAAATAGTTATTTTAATCGACAATAAAGCACATGGGTGGGTATGTATCCCTCTCCCTGTTCACCCGTTCGGAGAAGCTTTTTTTTGAAAACCGTCGAATGCATGTCTTCTTATTTGCTCAGAGGAGTGCATCGCTCGAATAATCACGTTTCTGACTTGCGGGATTTCAAAAATACCGTTTTCACCCCTTCAAAAATTGAAAATCGAAATTTCGTCTTACACGTATCTAATAGATTTCAACAAAAAATATTTCTGCCAAATTTCAGGCATCTAGATCTGACCGTTTCCGAAAAAGCCTAAAATTTCAACCTCCCTTTTAACCACCTTAGGAGTCGAATATCGAAAAATCCCTTCTTAGTGGTTGCCTACGTCATTCGAGGTACCCCTATACAACATTTGAAGTTTCTAGACCCAGCGGTTTAAGCTGTGCGTTGATAGATCAGTGAATCAGTCAGTCAGGGTATTCTCTTATATAGGTAGACTAGTTGATGCCCGCGACTTGGTCCGCGTGGAATTAACAACATTTCCCACTTCCCATCCAGTGTACACGAGGAGTTCCACTGCGCATTCATTGTACTTGAGGAAATCCACTGCGCATCCATAGTACTCGAGGAAACCCACTGCGTATCCATAGTACCCGAACAACCCACTGCGCATCCGTAGTACCCGAACAAACTTACTGCGCATCCATGGTGCTCGGGGAAACCCACTGTGCATTCATAGTGCTCGAGGATCCCAGTGCGGATCCATGTACTCGAGGAAACTCACTGCGCATCGCAATTTGTCTATTTTTGTGTTAGAGCGAGTTAAACGAAAAAAATAATTATTTTAATCGGCAATAGAGCGCTTGGGAGGGTATGTGCCAAATTTCATGCTTAAAAACATCCCTCGCCCTGCTCACCCGTTCGAAAACCGTCGAATACATGTCTCTTTATTTCCTCAGAAGAGCCCGTCACTGGAATATCACGTTTCTGACTTACGCGATTTCAGAGATACAGATACCCTTTAGACCATCTACCACCCCCGGTTTCAACCCTTCGAAAAGTGAAAATCGAAATTTCGTCTCACTCGTGTCTAATAGATTCCAATAAAGAGTATTTCTGCCAAATTGCACGATTCTAGGTCTAACCGTTTCCGAAAAGCTTAGAAACAACCCCGTTTACCCTTTCGGGGGTCTCTTTTTGAAAACCGTCGAATACGTGTCTTCTTGTTTCCTCAGAAGAGTCCATCGCTCGAATAATCACGTTTCTGACTTACGCGATTTCAAAAATACGAGTGCACTTTAAACCATCTAACACAAGCAGGCTGCGTCGGCCCAATAGCAGTGATAGCACAAGCAGCGCATGCACATTCGAGCAGCGAGTCCACAGTGCAGCCAGTAAGGGAATATGTAATTCATGTAAAACTATTTTATTTCAACAATATTTAACACATGATTATGTTCAACTTCCGCTCAAATATTTTAGCGGAATATAAAAAATAAACTGTAATAAACGTTATACAGATAATTTATATTTTTTTTAAAACTAATCATATTTAACACTATTCATACAGCGATTACATTTTTTTTTATAAAGTTTCATTTGTTACCTATCTGCGACCTATCTGTTAATACGAGCCATAGACCTTTTCATCGTAAGCGCGCGCATGTGCTGCCCCTATGTTTGTTTGCGGGAACTATGAAATGTTCGGACACTTGGTTTGTCAAAATGGCTGGACCGGTATCATTTTTCCACATTAATTTAGACGAAAGTGTGATTGACGGTGCAAAATTAGTACACAACATTGTGGAAGAACATACTTGTGCTCAATTAAGGCACTAGCTCAAGTATCCTGGCCGTAAAATGACTAGAAGCAAGAATAAAGAACTGGTTGCAAGGTTAGAATTCAACTATCAACTTATCAATTTATATACAAGTGCATTAAAAGAAAACAAATGTGTTTAGTCTACAATATGCTTAATAATATTCTTCGTGCAGTAATTGATAATGCAGCAAAAATATTTTCTGTTTTTTTATGAAAATGTAGGGTCAAAAATGCAATTGAAACTGAGGTTTTTTGTCGATCCTTCTGTAGATAAAGCTGGCTCCTTTTTTTCCAATTTTTTCAAATAGGTAAACTATACGATATGGCACTACCTATTTTCAAAAAATTAGTAACAGATTCATCATTATTTGTTTAAAAATCGTCGAGTTCCGCCATGTTCGGACAGTTTTCGCATGTCAATATTGGATTTGACATAAACATTACGTTTTTTAACCAAATAATGATGAATCTGTTACCAATTATCTGAAAATAGGTAGTGCCATATCGTATAGTTTACCTATTTGAAAAAATTAGAAAAAAAGGTGTCAGCTTTATCTACAGAAGGATCGACAAAAAACCTCATTTTCAATTGCATTTTTGACCCAACATTTTCATAAAAAGACAGAAAATATTTTTACTGCATTATCAATTACTGCATGAAGAATGTTATTAAGCATATTGTAGATTAAACACATTTGTTTTCTTTTAATGCACTTGTATATAAATTGATAAGTTGATAGTTGAATTCTAACCTTGCAACCAGTTCTTTATTCTTGCTTCTAGTCATTTTACGGCCAGGATACTTGAGCTAGCGCCTTAATTGAGCACAATTGTGTTCTTCGACAATGTTGTGTACTAATTTTGCACCGTCAATCACACTTTCGTCTAAATTAATGTGGAAAAATGATACCGGTCCAGCCATTTTGACAAACCAAGTGTCCAAACATTTCATAGTTCCCGCAAACAAACATAGGGGCAGCACATGCGCACGCTTACGATGAAAAGGTCTATAAGAAATAGCTGCTAATAAAATAGCAGCTATTTTTAACTGCTAAATGAAAATAGCAGTAGCAGAAGTAGCTGCTACACAAAAATAGCTGGTTCGACCCATCACTAATGTTTACCAGCCAAATTGACATCAGTTAGAGATAATTACAAGATTACAACTATGTTTTTATTTGTCCTGTCTCTTTCAAACTCACCAGCTTCACATAATTTTAACATTATTCTGAGTTTAAAACATATTTGATAGAGTGGCACTCAACTCGACTAAAATGGACTAAAATGCATGCAGACTCCTTTTGTAAATGCATATTAGGTAATAGTCAAGCACCACTAAGTAGCAGCAACTCATAAGATTAATTGCGAAAGTCTGTTCGTTGTTGACCTAAAATATGTCATTCCCTTTAACCTCTGTTTTGAGATAATTAATATAGTTTGGCTGATTTTACAATTAAATGAATTATACCGAATGCTTACGTCTCAATTTATTAAACTGAATGTACCAATGATATTATTAGAGATTTAAGTGAAATCTGATAGCGGTTATATAACTCTTAATTTAGCTTTTGATTCTAAATTACAATTACAAAATAATTGCAATAATCCTCGCATCTATGTAGTATACCGTACGGTCGCTCGTTGGATTACAGACTAGGACCGGCCCAAGTGAACCGTGTAAGCCATTACTTTATGTAAAGTGTATTTTTTATTGAATAATCAAAATTATTCCACGACTAAAATACAATGATCTTAGAATAACTTAAGTATGTTCTTATTGTAACTAGAAATGTTAATAGAAAACGTATGTTTATGTCTATTTATCAAAGGAAAAACTTCTGGTACGTAATTCAATTACCATATATTTTACATAAAATAAATTCGTAGGATACAGTTAGTTAAGTAAGGCATTTCTTCACAACAATTAATATTATCCATTGGGTACTCTGAACAACAAACATTGTCGGAAATACCCCTAAAAAATGTATTCCAACTTGCCTTATTGAATTTTCATTATTTATTTGTCATTGATATTATTATATATAAGAATTCTCTGATCGAAGTAATATGACTGCAGTTTGAACAGCAAGCACTTCAAAACTCCTCAGCGTGATAAATTTGAGCCCCAACGATCTTATTTCATACACCAAGACGAATAATTTACAGTCACTGTTGGCTAGAAAGACGTAATTAGTAAGTTTAAATTAGGTCAATATCCTAGACAAATTGGAACAAATTTCGAAGTTTGACGGGTATAACTGATAAAGTTTAGAAACATGTCAAAGTTGTTCATTCGGATCTACTATTAAACATACTAAAAGTCCTGAACTCAATCTGTTGCACTCGAACCGCCACCTTGGAGAAATTGTGATTCGATTAAGTTTCTTGTTTCTATGTCACTAACCATACAAAAATGCATGTGAAGAGTGTCGAAACCTTTGAAGCAATTGGTTTAATTACCGTAGTTTTAATCGCCTTCCGATGATACTGAAATTTATTTTCGAAAAGTTGTTTAGTATACTACATGGTATCAGTAACTTTGTGTTTATAGTATCTTATCAACAGTTTACAATATTCTTCACGTGCATATTTTTCTTCAAATATTTCTTAACTTTTATATGTACTGATTGATTTTTTTAAAAGACGCTAGGGATATTCCCCTAGCTAACAGTAACTTATTGTCCCAATTTCAATCAAGTCGGACGCGACTTTCTTAAGTTGGACAGACTGACAGACAGGCGGATAGAAGTCGTACATTTTGAAACTTGTTAAGATCTCTATGACTAATACAATGATATAATTTTTTTCTCTACGAGCCATTCTTACGGTTTCATAAATGTGTTGATCAAATGCAATTTTCGTATTTCAGAAGCTTATAGTAATAGATACGGAAAACTACAGGTATATAGGTATAACTTATTTTGTACATAATTTTATGAGCTATATTTTTTATACAAACATAATTCCGACATCGCTAATGGTTAACGTGAAATAAGCAATGAATTTAATCGGACCACCATTTTTCCAAGATGGCGGTTGCAGCGCAACAGACTGAGTTCAGGACTTAGTATGTTTAATAGTAGACCCGAATTAACGCATCTGACAAGTTTTAAAACTTTATCACTTATTTCCCTCTAACTTTCCCTATTTGACTAGAATACAAGTTAAGGTTAGGTGGAAAACAACATGCAACACTTATATATTTTTCCATTGTTGCTTTAAAAATAAGCACAGTCACATATATTAGACAACCCCCAAATCCAGTCCTGTGGCTGCTTCTTGTAATAAAATTTAAGGCTTTCGGGATGTTCAGATGATGACCAACTGCTAGATTATTTTTTTTTCTTTTTATCTATTTATTTAACGTCGGCCTATTTCCGCTACCACGGCCTATCACCGACGCCTGGAAATTTTGCCGAACCTCTTCTCCTAAGAAGAGTAGGGATCTTTTACTTGCCTAACATTTAATAGACAAGGAACCGCCTGCTTTACATCCCCTCCGAAGGATGGTATATCCACTACGTAATCCTCGTCTTCAAATTACGTAGCTTCCGCGTATACACTGATACAAGCCGCTAGAAGGTGGAACGAGATCGCTGTTTCCCAAGATGGGTCACCCATCCAAGTACTAACCGCGCTCGACGTTGCTTCAACGGAATATCGACTGGCATTCACATTGAAGTCGCCTCTACGCTCGCCCCGCTAGATTATTTTAATGGGTTGAGTTTAACATTCAAGTTATTTTCAGCTATAATAATCCAGGAATTATAACTATTTCCACGCCCGAAATCCTCTTATTGTCCACAACATCTAACCAGACATTTTGTGACCCAGGCATTATTCGAATTGATCATCTATTGCTGTATGGCACATCTGATAGCATCATGTCATTTGTCGCGGTTGCTAGTTGGCTGTACGACTTCGTCAAAGCTTTTCTCCATCATGTAGCATTGGTGACATCAGGTCAACGATTTGAATCTGAACGACATCGTCCACATCGTCATTTACCATCTGCACTCAAAATACCTTACTTTTATTAATGCTGCATTGTACGATGATGGGTCATTGGGTTTGAATGGTAAAGCAGAAGCTCTATAAATAATGAAAGAGTTTATAGGGTCCAATAGAATAGAGGAACATGGATTTTTGCCATTTACTCCAAAAAGATACGAGGTTCCAGTTGCAAACACGTATTTCGAAGTTACTGCTCCCCATTAGCGTAACGGATCTTAGGGAACGTTCCAAATTTTGAAAAGTAAACTTGACGCCTAATGTTAATTATTATCGATGGAAATTGAAATTTAGAACAGAAAATCACATGCACTCTCCTCGTCAATATCATTTTAAAATGACATTTTTTACCTGCAGGCCTAAAATTGATCTTAAACCAGAAATTAAACGTATTATTTGCAGTAAATATTCCCTTTTAAACATTTTGCGGATTACTCCACGCGTAATTTTGTGACGTTAGATTGACAAAATTTAGCCATATCGAGTATTTTTTATTAATTGCCATACATTTATATTTAGGAACTAAAATACTCCAATATAGTGAAAAATGTTAATAGAAGCTCAGAGCTCTAAAGAATTCTGATATTTTTTGAGCTGATGATGAACCGCCAAGAATGGAGTGGATGGATTAGTAAGTAACCATACGCTGATTTTTCTACTATCTAGGCCCAGCTACAGAATAATAATTTTCAACCTGACCGTTATAAATTCCAAGCAAATCACTATTTGATGTTTTATAATGAAATTTAGAGTTCAAATTGTTTAGTGTTTGTAAATTAATCAAAGCAAAGAGTGGCTAACAACTGTTAGTGATTTATTTGTGGCGCCATCTAGAAATTACCTCTACAAAAGAGTACATAGTGACACATAAAATAATCCCACACGATATTACAAGTACATCGAATTGATTTAACAAACTAACGCCAATATTTTGTCAAAATTATTTTGTCAAATATAATGTTACAGAGACAGTCACTGCTTTATAATAGTTAATATGTGGCGTTATCTATAACCTCTACAACAAAGTTCGTGGTGATGCACAAAATAGTCCCACATGCAGGCGCGTGCTGGGACGATTTTGGGCCCCGGGAAAATATCTTAGAAAGGGCCCCATGCAGGCACGTGCTGGAAGGCTTTGAGGCCCGTCTTTAGGGCTCTTTTTAAGAGGGCACACCGGGAAACTCCCGGTATCCCGGTGGGCCAGCACGCGCCTACCCACATGATATTACAAGTATATCAAATTGATGTAACAAAACCAACGTCAATATTTTGCCAAATTATAACCTTACAACATCATCTATTCGTTGTGCGACGTCGTCGACCAACAATAACCTAAGAAGAACGTCGATATGACGATAGTCTGCTATCTGGGATATCAATTGTTTTGAAGGGGTTAACCCGGCAATTAATTTAGACACGTTAAGACCAAGCGAATCAGTTCGTTTTGTGGTACAATTATCAGATGAAAAAAAGTTGGAAAACAGAATTTGATACTAATAAAGTTATTAACAAATAAGGTTCCAAGAACACATTTTTTTCACTTTTTTTAAATATCTCGAAAACTGTGCATGCTTTTTCAGAAGATGCTAGCATGGTCGGCGACTCTATGTCTTCTGGCATTGACTCTAAATGTACTGATTTTACGAAACTTGAATTATTTAAAAACTCATTAGTATTAGTCCAGAAATAACAACAGAATGAAACGCAAAAAACTTTACATGGGACCAAGCTACATTCACTTCAATTTCAGTTTCTTTGGGAAACGTGAAAAGACAACCAATAGTTATTCGACACGAGTCAACTGTCAACTGCCACTGTGTAAATTAGAATTAGAATATATCCTCTAGATAAGAAATTAAATTTTGACTAGATATCAAGGGTGTGTAACTGACTTGGGGATAAAATATATAATAATAGTGTTTAACTTCTAAGTAAACCATAGAATAGCAACTAGAAATAAAGTTATAAATATTAACAATAATGGACAGCTAAAAATAGACGCTTTTAAATGCTTAGAAATTGCAGAACGTAGAAATACTTGCAAAGAATTTTAAAATTGGTTAATAAGTCATGTTTCATGGATTAGTGATGATAATTTGGATGTGAGCAGCCCACATTATTTCATTTAGTTCCGATGTAATCGTCTCCAGATGGTGTCAACTTAGCTGGCCAAAGCGAGTAGATCGTAAATGTCTGTCATAAAATGTGAAACATCAACTCTTGTATTTATATAACATCATTAATAACCAACAGTGATTAATCTTTAAGATTAATTTTTCAGAAAAAGTTTTTGCCAACTCTGAACTTTTATTCATAAATGTAACATTTTTTTCTTTCATATCTCTCTTATCTCTTGTAGTTAATGTAGATTTTACACATTAAAATATACGTCTTTAAGAAAGAGATATTAATTCAAACACTGACCAGATTTGTGGTTTTTCCAAATGATATATCTTCACTTAAAAAGTTGCTATAATTAAAATTAACTAGATCAATGTTCACCTAGTTCACCCCTGGCAAGTAGCATATGTACCCAGAGAAACAGTTATTCGTACACAATAAAGCACTTTCTAACCAGTTTTGTAGTATTCTTGTTTTTTTCAAACATAAATGGCAACATACTTCGGGCAGGTTGGCCAATCATTAAACAATAATCGGTGAGGCGAACTTTAAAATTACTGTAGCAACTAAATGCTAGAAACTTTTCATAATTAAAATTTATTAGTTCTACAAGGTGGGTCTGTTTCGTAGGTGAAATGAGGTTCTATAAAGTAAAATAGCAGTAAGAAATTATGGATAAAATAATGTCAGTAATTGGTGAATAGATTATTATAAATTTTAATATGTTATTTTCATAAATCGCACTGCAGATCGTGCGTATCTTGCTATCTGATTGAGCTTCAAAAAGGTTTACAGCTGTATATGTAGTATGTATAAATAATCTTGATATTTTTGGTGTGCAGAATCAGTCATGATCCAAATATACATGGTCCGCTGATGCAAATTGCGTCCACGTCACTATCACGCAGTTTTTCTCTTACGTCACGTCCTTGCCGCTGGACTTTGAGCTTGAAGATGCTGAGAAGCAATGGTGAATTCGTATGATGCATTTGAAACTTTTCCCCATTAACTCCTTGGTGACATCAGCCCAAAGTTTTGAAGGGCTTCTTCTTCGCCTCTTATCATGTAATTTTCCCTGAACTATCAACCGTTTTAAATTATTCTCCCTCCTGTTGATATTGCCAAAAATGCTGAAGAGTTTCTTTGGTGGATGTACTTCTTGTAAAATCGATGTTGGTGCGATCGACTGCCCAGGGAATTGGTAATAAGTATCTCTAGACCACATCTCGAAAGCATGTATGCTACGCATCTACGCTACTCTATCGTGTCTCTTTAACGGTCCATATCTCAGAGGCATGGAGAAAGATGGAGAAACTAGGACATTAGCAAGTCTGATCTTTATAAGTTTCGAAATATTATTATGCCAAATTTGGCCAATCTTGAAATATATTGTAACGTGTTTCCACCCTTAGGAAACCACCCTCGCAAATTCCGTGGGTTCCAAAAATTATAACAAGAGATGTCCACTAACACACTTTATTAAATATTTACTGGATACTTCACAATACTATTATTAATTTAAATACACTTTACTGACTAAAATCACAATGTTTATTACTTTGTTTATCTTGGAAGTCTTAACCTCACTTTCTATACTTTCTGAACTTTTTGAACTACTCGCCGAGAATGCGTCTTTTATACCTAAAAATGACAGATCTCGATTTTTCTGTGATGACGCCACCATTCTCTAGATCATTCCAGATGTCACCAGAACTAACTTCTTCTGGTAGGTTTCTCGAGTAGGTGCAAATACACTACTTTTTAGTAACCAACATAACCTTAAATTTTAAGGGGTTGCAACATATTACACTGCCCCCTCCTTAAGCCTGAACGTCCCGGTCAGGCAATTCAGCCTCTTTCACATACTTCGCCAGTCTATCCAAGTGTACGATCTTCATCTTGGACTTTTTGTTTCGTTGAATACGATAGACGACATCATTAATTCGGGTAATAACAGTATAAGGTCCTTCCCAAGGAGGTTGAAGTTTCGGTGACTTCCCTTTCTTCCGCTGTGGGTTGTACAGCCAAACCAGATCCCCCACCTTGAATCCCCCTGTACTGGCATTCTGATCATAACGAGCCTTCAAGCGGTTACTAGTTCTGTTCATCTGCTCTCGATCATTCTTTGGCTGTTCTCGACTTCCATTTCTGTAGTTGCTCATGGAAAATGGTTCCCCACGGGCAGCACAATTCTTACACTTGCGACACCAGGCCTCCACATCCTGGCGACTATTAACCCAATAGAATTGTTCCCGTGCTCTACTCAATGTCTTGTTTATGCCGAAGTGTCTGCTGGACGTTTTATTATGTGCTTCCTGGAGTACTTCTGGTACACGACACCTGGGAATCACTAGACGCATGGCAACCTGCTTCCCATCTGGGCTTTCCCATGCTCTCCTTAAAAGCCCGTCTACGACTGTAAGTGAATCCCATTGTGACCATAAAGCCTTCAGCCCCACTTTTGTGTCGGAAACATCCTTCCATGCTGGACGCGTTCCCTCTTCTTTTGCTCTCAACATGGGTCCGATTTCTACATCGCGCAATTGCTCTTGCCTCAGAGTTTTCTTTGTCCAACTGTCTGGAAGATCGACCTTGACAATGTTGACTTCAACCATGTTCGGCAATTTTCCCACCTGAGGGTAGCGCTTGCAATCTTCCTTGTCTGGTTTTCTGGATAATGCAGGAGTTTTGACTGCCTGCGTTGTCAACAGCCTGGTTTTCTCACATTGGTCGTTCACTTTTGACAAAATAAATTGTTCGTTCCCAATCCTTAACATTCGCTTTCCTACGTCAACAATAAATCCATACTGTTCCATAATGTCCAGTCCCAAAATGAAGTCATCCGTAATGTCAGCCACGATGACCCTGTGGTCGAACCTCAAATGCCCAATCTGCAAACCCAGATCTACTTCTCCATGAACCGTAGCCCTGTCCCCCGTAGCTGTCCGGACGATCACTTCTTCATTTTGCCTCTTGGTAATCTTTATGCCCGATATAAATCCTGGCCGTACTATTGATGACGTAGTACCTGTGTCGATGGTAAACAAACATTTTCTTCCGTTCACATATCCATGCAACAACAGACTGCTTGCGATTCTTCGAAGCTGGGAAATCTTTATTTCTTTGGGGTCACTGCATTCCCTAGCCAGAACAACCCCCTTGGTACTGTTTTCCTGCTTCTCTTCAAGATTCACAGCATTTACTCGACTCTCCGAATTCTGCTGTCGACATTCTCGCTTCATGTGTCCTACCTTGCCGCAGTTGTAACATTTAATACCTCCACTCGGCTTTCCTTTATTTTGTTGTTTTCTCTGCTCCCTAAGATCATCCACTTTGTTCAATAATTTGGTAAACATTTTCTGCATCTCCGTCAACATAGGGTTCTGATTCATTTCTGGTTGCGATTCTTCGAGAGTCACAGCTCGCACTCTCGACCTTGGAGTATCTCTGTAGGCGGCTTCTACTTCAAGTGCACGCACCAAAGCTTCGCTACTACTTTGGTGTCTCGTCAGCCTCAAAACTCGCCTGACCTCTTCGTCCCTTATACCATCTAAAAAGGCCCCCACGGCTAATTGTTCCTGAAATTCTCTAGGTGCACTCGGATACGCCAGGTGTGCCAGTCTCTCTATCGCAGCTTCAAATTCTTGTAAACTTTCTCCAGCCTTTTGTGTTCGTGATTTTAGCTGGGCCTGGTATACTTGGGCGAGATGTTGGTCGCCATATCTTAAGTCCAATGCGGCTTCCAAGACTTTGAAGTCCCTTTGTTTGTCCACTGGGATAGTCTGAAGCAACTCTGAGGCCTGGCCCCTTAACGCCAGAACTAATGCCATGGCCTTTTCCTCATTATCCCAGTTGTTCGCACACGCTGCTGCCTCAAACTGCCTCTTGTACGTTGTCCAGGAACTTTGGCCATCAAAAGAAGGAGGTTTTAGTCGCTGTCCTGATGATACCACTTGCTGGCTTCCTCTATCTCTCAACTGTCGTTTAAGCCGGTCTATTTCTCCTTTGACTTCTTCTTCGAACTTGTTTACTTTCTCTTTAACTTCGGTTACTTCTCCTTTTACGTGACTGACTTCTGTCTCGACTACTCCTACTTTACCTTCGACCTTGTTTATCTCTTCTTTGACTTCACATTTTAGTTCTTCATTGGCAGAAATTATAGCGTCCTGTTGTATTTTGATTTGTTCATTTAGAATTTTCCTTAATTCTTCCTGGCGTCTTTCTTGCTCCTGTTTTTCCTCTTGATGTCGTCTTTCTTGTTCTTCTTTCTCCTCTTGCTGTCGTATCTTCAGGTCTTCCATAATTTGTCTCAATTCGTCTTTCTCTTCTTGACGTCTTCTTTCTTCATCCTCTTTTTCTTTCTGACGTCTTGTTTCATCATCCTCTTTTTCTTTCTGACGTCTTGTTTCTTCATCCTCTTTCTCTTTCTGACGTCTTCTTTCTTCATCCCCTTTTTCTTTCTGACGTCTTATTTCTTCATCCTCTTTTTCTTTCTGACGTCTTATTTCTTCACCCTCTTTTTCTTTCTGACGTCTTATTTCCTGATCTTCCATAATTTTCTTTAATTCGTCCCTTTCTTCTTGACGCCGTTTTTCTTCCTCCTGGCGTTTTCTTTCTTGCTCTTCTTTATCTTCCTGCCGTTGCTGAGCCATCATTTTTTGGAATTGTTCGAATAAGTCCTGTATTTGTTTATCGGATGCCATACTTCTTGTTGTTACGGGCATACGATGAAATTAAAATAAAATAAATTTAACTGTCACGTCAATATCGGTAATGGAACTTTTCAGACAAATCTCGAAATAGCACGAAAAAGTCTTATCCAGAGTCTTTTGTCACTATCCAGTTCAGAGAATTTAATAATCTCCACTAATGTTCAAATAGAAGTCCTAGTAATTTTTCACGCACTAAATAAGTCTTTTTTAGTGTCTCTATCACTTCTCAGTTCAAAGGATCACACTAATGTCCTAATAAAATGTTCTACAATGTCTCAAAAAAATGCACTTAACACTATTTTCCTGTCCGAAAATAACCCTCGAACAATGTCCAGTAAATTAGTCCACTGTGTTAGCACTAAACCTCGAGAATACTTCTCGAACACTCCAGCACAACTTCAGAGCTCCTCTTGTCATAAAATTCCGCTTTCTGACACCAATTTGTCACGTGTTTCCACCCTTAGGAAACCACCCTCGCAAATTCCGTGGGTTCCAAAAATTATAACAAGAGATGTCCACTAACACACTTTATTAAATATTTACTGGATACTTCACAATACTATTATTAATTTAAATACACTTTACTGACTAAAATCACAATGTTTATTACTTTGTTTATCTTGGAAGTCTTAACCTCACTTTCTATACTTTCTGAACTTTTTGAACTACTCGCCGAGAATGCGTCTTTTATACCTAAAAATAACAGATCTCGATTTTTCTGTGATGACGCCACCATTCTCTAGATCATTCCAGATGTCACCAGAACTAACTTCTTCTGGTAGGTTTCTCGAGTAGGTGCAAATACACTACTTTTTAGTAACCAACATAACCTTAAATTTTAAGGGGTTGCAACATATTACAATATATTCCCCTATAATTCCATATTTACTGTTCCTGACATTGTCTACAAGTTCTCTAAGATATACCACCTTTTTTACTACCTCACAAGCCCCTCTCCTTAACATGTCTGGCTGGTTTTCATTTGCTCAACATACAATCATAATTTTCTCCTTTTGTTGTCATTTAAAGTTAAACCGCAATCAGAGCTTATTGTTAGAAGGTTATCCAACAAGTGTATGAGCTCATTCTGGTTTTCTTCAAATAAGGTAGTATCGTCTACAAATCTCAAGTTTCCGTCTGTAACTATTCCACTTTGCGATTACTCTAGCTCAGGTCGCACCATATATCTGTTATGAAAAACTAATTGGTCGAGGAGCTTGATTCCCGAGGGGGTACCTTTCGGTTTAATGAGTACCTACCTGACAAATAGAGTTTAAGAATTCAAAATTGATGAGCAATTTGGAAACTACAGGAAAATCAATTTTGGCGTACCTCAAGGTACGGTTCTTGGCCCAATTTTATTCTCGTTGTGCATAAACGGTCTTCTCAAACTAAACTTAATGGGAATATCTCATCGTTTGCAGATGACACTGTGATTCAATTTACAGCTAACCTTGGAGTGAAGTAAAGGAAATTATTAAAAAGAGTTACGGGTTATTAAAACGTGGTTCGATGAGATGAGTTTGACAATAAATTTTGGCAAAAGTAAATATCCACCTTTCAGATGAAATAAAAAGATCAGTAAACCTCAATATTACACGACAGAATCCAACTCATCGCTCGATCATTTTATTATTGAGCAAGCAGACCAAATTGGCTATTTAAAAATAGAATTTGTTAAATATCTAAAATGGGGCAAGCATGTAGGGAGAGAATTATCATTATATTAATTTAAATTTCGGTAATTAAAAAATACCTATATTGTGCACTAACCATTTAAAAGTGATAATTATCTTTCGTTGAATTCGTATTACAGTAAAGCATTGCAGACTGGGGAGGTGTATATAAAACGCATTTAAAACAGCTTCAGGTTATTTAAAAAATCTATATTAATAAAATGTTTAATAAAACAAAAACTCATTCAAGTGATTTTTCAAGAATGTAAATAGTCCAGTCAACGGGGCGCTAAAATGACCAAAATCTCTAATTTGAGTGCTAATGAATGTATTTTGATGAAACCTTCTGCAATGTATTTGTAATAACGTTAATAAAAAAGTCGAAACAAATTAATATTTGTTTCAACTATTCTAATGAGTAGGAAATGATCGGAATCGTATGTTTATGAACGAATTTTCGAGCTAGAGTTCAAAATTGGACGAAAATCATGAAAAATCTTGATTTGTGATATTTCCAGGTTCGAAATGAATAGAAAAAATTGGAAGATATGGAAATATCATTTTTGGGAGAAAATACAGTATTTTCCAATGTATCGCATTATTTCCTATACGGTGAGTTCACTTTGGACCGCACTATTGTATAAAATTTCCGATTTTCGATCTCTACTATTCCATTCACAATGGGAGCAAGAATATTTTGTAAATCCTGACTGTTGACCTAAAATCATGGAAGTAATTTTAAGATCACCACAAAGTTGCCACTTATGTTCTTCGTATTTTATTTTTTTTTAATATCATATCTAGATTGGTGTATTTTTCTTCCAATATGGGTACAGCGATATATTTATTTATATTATGCAGTAATACTTTTTTGAGACTTCTCTTTGATGAGTCAATGAACAATGGCCACTCGTCTACTTTGTATATATTTGGTTTTCATTCATCAACCCGTTAATATTACAATACACTAAATCTGAATCTTGAGAGAAATATTGTGGAATGCTTTATCTCTCTCTCGATAAAAGGAAACCTTAGTATCTTTTTCCAAGACATTTTTCGCTCACAATCTGGAAATCAATAATTCCGCGGCATCTTTTGGTAGTCCGAGATCACGTACTAAGTCATTGAGTTCTGCCTATGTAAATTTTTACTCTTCTTTGCTTTTTCTGGCAGATGAAGAGTAATCATCATCTCCAGAGCTATTTCCATCACTACTATCACCTCCTTCATTATGTGCAGTTTCGCTCACAATCCCAAATCAATCTACACGAATATGTTTATAAACCACCGTTGGGAGCAATATCCTCAAAAATTTTGTATAATACTGCGGTCCAAAGTGAACTCACCGTACCTGAGATTTTATCAACTAATGGAATACATTGGAGAATAGTGTATTTTTCCCAAAAATGATATTTCCATGTCTCTCAATTTTTTTCTATTCATTTCGAACCTCTAGCTCGAAAATTCGTCCACAAACATGCTGTTCTGACTTCAGATTCGTGTACAACGCCCCGAAAAATATAAGAAAAAATGGTTCTTAATTCTAGCTCACGATTTTTTTTATGGACCTGTATAATCAGTGTTATTGGTTATTAGGTCACGGTTCGTTGAATTGAGACAAAGCTTAAGGTAGGAATGACAGGATTGTTTGAGTGCGTTTAACCATGACATTATTTTAGTATAAATACAGGAACGTTTTTAGTTTTAGCTTAGTTTCAATCACGTCCAGATGATGCCAACATAATTAGCGAAACGGGTGATGCTACTGCAGAGGCAAATACAACATACTTATAGTTTTCGTATATGCTAAGAATCATAAAAACTTGTCCAATACATAATTCCTGTTGTTTTAAAAATTATTTCTTTTACTGTTTACTGCTAATCATTACCGGTAAACAATAAAAGTTTAATTACTTAACTTTTCCATCAAAAGGTTCATTAAATATGGGTATCGTAAATACCGTAATTAATGAAGAAGATTTATGTAAATACACTCTTGCGTTAAATTAAGTAAGCATGGAATATCCTTAGTAATTTTAGCTTATTTTCTAATATGTAATGATTATCAGATATTGTAGTGGCCTTGTTTCATGCGGTTTTTAACTTAGGTAATATATTATGTTATTTTCTAATAATATTTGGTTAACATATTGTGTCAAGGCTTTTATAGTAAAATAGATATTTGTTTACAGCACAGTCCGATTTATTAATAATTTTGTCTATGCAAAAATTTGAATAAGTTACGATATTTAACGAAGAGCTACTCACTTTAAATGGTACCTACTTACTCTACGCATAGTTAATATAATGTACAGGTATGATTTCGCACAATGGTACAGCAAAAATTAGCAATATGTACAGGGTGGGCCAAATTAGTTGCAATTTGAGGTTTTCTCTAAAACTATGGCAAGTAGACAAAAACCAATATAAGTGTCTTAAGCTCGATTTTCGAGAAACAAACAATAGCGCAAACCGCGATCGTGAGACGTTAGGTGGGTATGGGACCGGACCTATACGACAAACAGGAGCACTAACCTATATATTACACAGCCCCACAAAAAAAAAAGTTTTTGATCTGGATGACTGACCATAGTATTCCTATGTGTTTCTCGACGCTGAATCCGAATCCGAGGTCAAAAAAATTCGTATACCCCCAAACTATTGCGCTACAGCCAAAAACAACCCCGGAAATGGGGTAGAACCGTCCCATACATCAGGATTCAATGAATTGATGTAAATGAATGGTGAAAAACATGGGACGGGAAAATGTTTATATTCAGTAGTCACTTACTTGAATATTGACTGGAAAACTACCCTTATAATATGCTGAAAACTCCCCCTGTACAAGCCTATGCTTGTACAGGGGGAGTATATAAATGCCAATAAATCGCGAGAAATTTTAAAGGTTTTATAGTTTGGAATACAGTACATGAATCTTACGCGTGTCTCAAAACCACCCATATAACAGGGTGGAAACCACCCAAAAATAGACTGCGTGAATACCAATACATTGTGGGAAATGGAGGAGTTTTCGATGTTTTAATTCCAGAATAGAATATTGGGTGACCCTGTCCTACGTATTCTTAGTCGGTACAAAGACTACCCCTATAATAGGGTGGAAACCATCCTTATTACAGAATGAAGCACAAATGCCAATAAATCACGGGAAATAACTTTTCTATAGTTTAAGTACAGAGTGACTCCCAGGGCACCTCGCTTACTCGTGACCCAAAATCTCTTCTATAGCCACCCTTATATCAGAATAAATTGCATGAATACCAATAAATTGTGGGAAATGTTGGAGTTTCCATTGTTTAAGTTCCAGAATAGATTCTTGAGTGACGTTGATTTACCCTATTCTCACTTGGTTCTTAAAATCATCCCTAAAAAACCACCCCTACATAATAAAATGTACATATGCCAGTTTTTCAATTTTTCTTCTCAGAATACCTTTTCTTTTCATTTTCAAATGATCTCCTCACTGGCTCTCTTTTATGTTCTTCGTGCGTGTCTCTTTTCATAGACCAACAGTAGTCGGCCATCATGTGGACATCCCACCATCTTGATACCGCTTCTCCATCTCCGAAATATCCTGGTGAAAGCGTTCGTCTTGCTCTTCATTGTATTCACCCAAATTTTCTGATGGCGGACAACTGTTGGTCCATAAAAAGAGACACACATGAAGAACACAATAGGGAGCCAATGAGAAGATCATTTGAAAATAAGAAAAAAGGTGTTCTAGGAAAAAAAATTTAAAAAATGTTCATATTCTTCAGTAAAGCTGCATTTATTGCACGAAAAGGTTAATGCAGCTTGACTGAAGAATATAAACATTTTTTAATCTTTTTTCCCTAGAATACTTTTTTTCTTATTTTCAAATGATCTTCTCATTTACTCCCTATTGTGTTCTTCGTGTGTGTCTCTTTTTATGGACTGAGGGTTGTCCGCAATCCAGAAAATTTTGGTGAATACAATGAAGAGCAAGGCGAACGCTTTCACCATTATATTTCGGAGATGGAGAAGCGGTATCAAGGAAGGTGGGAGGTCCACATTATGGCCGACTACTGTTGGTCTATAAAAAGAGACACGCACACATAAAACATAGCACACATAAAAGAGAGCCAGTGAAGAACATTTGAAAATGAGAAGAAAATGTATTCTGAGAAGAAAAATTGAAAAACTGGCATATGTACATTTTATTATGTAGGGGTGGTTTTTTGGGGATGATTTTGGGTATCAAGTGAGAATAAGGTATATCAACGCCACTCAAGAATCTATTCTGGAACTGAAACGATGAAAACTCCAACAATTCTCACAATTTATTGGTATTCATGTAATTTATTCTTATATAAGGGTGGCTACCACCCTTTATAGAAGAGATTTTGGGTCACGAGTAAGTGAGGTTCCCTGGGAGTCACTCCAGATTCATGTTCTGGACTTAAACTATAAAAAAGTTATTTCCCGTGATTTATTGGCATTTGTGCTTTATTCTGTAATAAGGATGGTTTCCACCCTATTATAGGGGTAGTTTTTGTACCGACTAAGAATAAAGTAGAACAGGGTCACCCAAAATTCTATTCTGGAATTAATACATCGAAAACTCCTCCATGTCCCACAATCTACTGGTATTCACGCAGTCTATTTTTATATAAAGGTGGTTTCCACCCTGTTACATGGGTGGTTTTGAGACACGCGTAAGATTCTTGTACTGTATTCCAAACTATAAAAACTTTAACATTTCTCGCGATTTATTGGCATTTATATACTCTATGCTTGTACAGGGGGAGTTTCAGCATATTATAAGGGTAGTTTTCCAGTCAATATTCAAGTAAGTGACTGCTGAATATAAACCATTTTCCCTTCCCATGTTTTTCACCATTCATTTACATCCATTCATTGAATCCTGATGTATGGGACGGTTTTACCCTATTTTCGGGGTTGATTTTGGCTGTAGACAGCCCCACAAAAAAAAAAGTTTTTGATCTGGATGACTGACCATAGTATTCCTATATGTTTTTCGACGCTGAATCCGAATCCGAGGTCAAAAAAATTCGTATACCCCCAAACTTTTGCGCTACAGCCAAAAAAAACCCCGAAAATGGGGTAGAACCGTCCCGTACATCACGATTCAATGAATGGATGTAAATGAATGGTGAAAAACATGGGAAGGGAAAATGTTTATATTCAGCAGTCACTTACTTGAATATTGACTGGAAAACTACCCTTATAATATGCTGAAAACTCCGCCTGTACAAGCATAGAGTATATAAATGCCAATAAATCGCGAGAAATTTTAAAGTTTTTATAGTTTGGAATACAGTACATGAATCTTACGCATGTATCAAAACCACCCATATAACAGGGTGGAAACCACCCTTATATAAAAATAGACTGCGTGAATACCAATACATTGTGGGAAATGGAGGAGTTTTCGATGTTTTAATTCCAGAATAGAATCTTGAGTGACCCTGTCCTACTTATTCTTAGTTGGTACAAAAACTACCCCTATAATAGGGTGGAAACCATCCTTATTACAGAATGAAGCACAAATGCCAATAAATCACGGGAAATAACTTTTTTATAGTTTAAGTACAGAGTGACTCCCAGGGCACCTCGCTTACTCATGACCCAAAATCTCTTCTATAAAGGGTGGTACCCACCCTTATATCAGAATAAATTGCATAAATTGCAAAATGATCTTCTCATTTACTCCCTATTGTGTTCTTCGAGTGTGTGTCTCTTTTTATGGACTAAGAGTTGTCCGCAAACCAGAAAATTTGGGTGAATACAATGAAGAGCAAGGCGA
The DNA here is from genome assembly GCA_936432065.2 of Rutpela maculata. Classification (NCBI taxonomy): domain Eukaryota; kingdom Metazoa; phylum Arthropoda; class Insecta; order Coleoptera; family Cerambycidae; genus Rutpela; species Rutpela maculata. The sequence goes on along the minus strand of OW386286.2, from coordinate 229,261,946 downwards.
ACGCTTTCACCAATATATTTCGGAGATGGAGAAGCGGTATAAAGGAATGTGGGAGGTCCACATTATGGCCGACTACTGTTGGTCTATAAAAAGAGACACGCACACATAAAACATAGCACACATACTTTTATGTGTGCTATGTGAGAGTGAAGAACATTTGAAAATGAGAAGAAAATGTATTCTGAGAAGAAAAATTGAAAAACTGGCATATGTACATTTTATTATGTAGGGGTGGTTTTTTGGGGATGATTTTGGGTACCAAGTGAGAATAAGGTATATCAACGCCACTCAAGAATCTATTCTGGAACTGAAACAATGAAAACTCCAACATTTCTCACAATTTATTGGTATTCATGTAATTTATTCTTATATAAGGGTGGCTACCACCCTTTATAGAAGAGATTTTGGGTCACGAGTAAGCGAGGTGCCCTGTGAGTCACTCCAGATTCATGTTCTGTACTTAAACTATAAAAAAGTTATTTCCCGTGATTTATTGGCATTTGTGCTTTATTCTATAATAAGGATGGTTTCCACCCCATTATAGAGGTAGTTTTTGTACCGACTAAGAATAAGGTAGAACAGAGTCACCCAAGATTCTATTCTGGAATTAATACATCGAAAACTCGTCCATGTCACACAATCTACTGGTATTCACGCAATCTATTTTTATATAAGGGTGGTTTCCACCCTGTTACATGGGTGGTTTTGAGACACTCGTTACGAATTTTTTTGACCTCGGATTTGGATTCAGCGTCGAAAAATACATAGGAATACTATGGTCAGTCATCCAGATCAAAAACTTTTTTTTTTGTGGGGCTGTGTTATCTGTCGTTAAGCCAAACCGGACCTGCTCCGCCCAGCCCTGCAATCACCACGACGCTGCGCGCCGGAATTGTCTGGCTGGTTCCGGACCAGGTTCCGGTGAGGCGCATAAATGTATAAAAACTCTTGATAAATTGTTATTGATTGATTGATTGGACCTATACAAGATCACCGGGTGCAGCAACGTCGCGCGCGGTGAGGACTTGGATGGATGATGGCTCCCGATCGGACCATCTAAGGGGCACCGCGCAACGAAACAGTTGCTAGGGCTATACAGGGTGAGCACAATGAGCCCAGGAGGCTGCAGTGCCCTCAGAGTAGTATACAGGCGAGCCCGGGAGGAGGGAACTTTGGTCAGTAAGAGTTTGATGCTTCCAATTGGATGGATTGTAGCCCTCCTCTTAAAAAAAACCGCGATCGTCTATCGACTACCAAGCTACAGAGCGTTATTGGAAAATCGGGATTTTTGATGACCTCTGTATCTCAATTACCAAGTGTTGAATCGAAAATCGAGTAACACTTCTCTGAGTAGAATCCGTTGCCAATAAGAAAAAAATTATGCATGTCTCAGTTTTCGATATATTGTGTTTTGTTTAATGTAAATTATTTTATTATTCGATCACAATTTAAATTAGTCCAACGATATATCATATATATGTCAATTTGTCTCTAGAAAAAGTAGTTCATTTTCGAAAAATTTAATATATTTGTGAGGAGACCATGGAAAACTATTAACAACAACAGCAACAACACTTCTTATAATATAAAATAATTTTGCCAAAAATAGGAAAAACTAAACTAAACTGTCTCCCATTGACATCTATGTATTTTTGACACATTCTCCTTACAGCATTTGTTACATTTCCAATCATGACAGGAGTTATCCGAAACGCAGCTGATATTCTGTTTTCCAATTCTTCTATGTTTTTAGAACGTTATCTAGATATAATATTTTTTAAATAACCCAAAGCCAAAAATCGGTAGGGGTTATATCGGGAGATCTAGCTGGCCACAAAATAGGCAAATTATTTCCCAAAAATTAAACAATATCTAAGCTACTTTGTTGTTTATTAATGTCCAGTTAGCTAAATTAATTGTTAGTTATCAATTTAGTTAACTTAGCTAACTAGACATTGATAAACTAGTCCTGAGTGACAAATAGATACCTATCCAATCCTCCCCAAATTGAGCATTTAAATAAGTTCGTGTTTCATTTGACGTATGACCTGGAGTGCCATCGTGTTGGCAAATTAATCTTTGAAATTGTTTTACCAGAGTTATTTATTTACGTATAAATACATTTACATATTGTGATACTAATCCTAAAAACTTAACAACTAAAATAAACATGAAGAGAAAAAGCGAAATGCAAAGATAAGATTAAAAGTAAATAAAAACAATAACAAAAATTACTGCAATATAGCGCGTTTAGCCTGGTTTTTAAAACCACCAAGAGATTTACTAAATAAGTCAAGTTCAGTGCAGTATTTGTTGACTGTTGAACTTATTCTATTCACCGGACTGAACATAGCGTAAGTTGTTCGACAATAAGGTACGGACAGAATGGATATATTTCTAGTATTCAAAGATGGTACATTAAAACGCATAGACTCCAAGCAATCAGGAGAACTGATGTAGTTATTAATAACTTTGAAGGCAAAACAAAGGTCGTAATATTGACGCCTGCTATGTAAGGAACTAATTCCCAAATATGATTTTGCTTCCTCGCAGGTTAAGAATATACCTCTCGTGCTCAGTTTATAGCACATAAATCTGACAAATTTGTTTTGTACAGATTCAAGTCTGTTGATATATATATGTTGTAGTACGTACGGTGACCAAACAATGTTGCAAAATTCCATAATAGATCTAACTAGAGATATATATATAAAATAGTTAATGCTCGAGGATCTAAAAAATCTTGAGACATTCTCTTAAGAAATCCTAACATTTTATTTGCTTTTCCCATCATGTGTTCGAAATGCTCAGAAAAAGAAAGTTTAGAGTCAAATGTAATACATAAATCTTTCACCGTGGTTACGTTATGCAAGCTCACGTTATTAATACTGTAGTGAAGACTAATGGGTAACAACCTGCGACTTAATGTCATGGAATAGCATTTATCAACATTAAGATGCGTGTTGTTGTCTTCGCACCATGAATAAATTGAATCAATATTTTTTTGAATCTGGGCACAGTCATTCAAAGAATAAATATCACTAAAATTTTCAGGTCGTCCGCAAACAGTAAAAATTCACAATCAATATTTTTTGCAATATCATTGATGAATAAATTAAACAATAGGGGACCAATGTGGGAGCCCTGGGGCACTCCAAATGTTGCGGAGAATGTCTCCGAAGTATATCCGTCAACAAGAACCTGCTGGGTTCTCTCAGGAAAGATACGACTGAATCCAAGATAATAAAGGAGGACCGACTCCGATTTTATGGAGTTTCTTTATAAGGAGAGAGTGGTTTACCTTATCGAAGGCTTTGCTAAAGTCCATGTATACCGCATGCACGTCAGCGCCTTTTACTAGAGATTTAACGATGAAGTTGGTATAGATATATAAATTGGAGTCCACAGATCGACCTTGGAGGAATCCATGCTGCTCTGGAATGATGATACTACTTAAGGAAGCGGATACATTCTTTTCAACTAATGACTAAAATAATTTCGGAATTGCAGATATGATGCACACAGATCTATAGTTATTGATAAGAGATTTGTTACCAGCTTTGTAAATCGGAGTTACGTATGAACTTTCCCAACATGATGGAAATATACCTGTTTTTAAGGACATTGAAAATATGAGGAAGAGTGGCAAGAAAAGTGATTTGGAAGAGGACTTTAAGAAAATTGGTGGAATTTTGTCAGGACCCTCACCTTTGTTAACATCAATTGAATCAATGGCAGTTTCCACATCTAAAGGACTGATGTATACCTTACCCATATCAACAGTAATGTCAGGAGTGAATTTACATTCCACATCATGTAATGGACTGTAAACTGAAGAAAAATAGCTTGCAAACAAATTCGATATACCCTCACCACCCTCAGCCTTGGAATTATTATAGAACATTGAAAGGGGCAAACTGTCAGATTTTCTATTTAATTTAATAAAATTCCAGAAACATTTAACGTTATCCGGAATAGATCTTTCAATAGTACCCACATATTCAGCATAACATTGTTTAGTCAATAAATTACATCTTCTACCAAGATCGCTAAAAACCGAATACACATCTGGATCGCCTGATTGCTTGTACTGTTTATGAGTTTTCTTTTTTTCACATATTAAATGTTTCAGCTCGGAACAGAACCAGATAGGATATTTCTGATCGCATTTAGTTCGTAGAGGAACGAACTTTTCGATACAATTCCACAGAGTATTATAAAAAATATCAACCATAGCATTAACATTGTCAGTATTAGAAAATAAATAATACCAATCGATTAATAAAAAATGATTGTTTATCTGATCATATTGTGCTAAATTGAAATTATAATAAGTTGTAATATTAGCTTTAAGATATGTGTTTAGATGATTTTTTATTGTGATTACCAAGGCAGGATGGTAAGAATCACATAATATTAAGGAAGCACATTTAGAAACTGACTCAACATCATTATTAGAAAAACACAGATTCAGCACAGAACCCTTTTCATTTGAGACACTATTAAATTGATTGAGACCGAAAAAAGCGAAATTATCACAAATTGTAACTTCAGTTTCACTTCTAACATTGTCTGGAAGTAAACCGATATAATCCTCAGACTGTAACCATTTGATGTTAGGCAGATTGAAATCTCCGAGTACTATGACATTTTCCATACCAAACTGGTCAATAGCAGATTCAACTGAACGTACATGCTTTTCATAAACCGATACATGGGTCATGGGAGGCAGATATACTGAACATATTACAAAATACGTAGTGCCAGTTAGGAACTTAACCCACACTTCTTCAATAGATCTATCTCCAATCGAAATAGAATGTGATGCAATATCTTTTCGTATTGCAATTTTACAGGCATATTGTCTACAAAGGGCTCTATTTATTGTCGTAGAATTTTAATAAAATTTTCGGTATTTAGATTAAATGAGGACCTGGTATTTGGTATCCAATAAAACTTCACCATACACAAATCCAATTCGTCCTTGACGATTAACTGTAGCGGTTGCGTGCGAATTTTCATGAGCCCAATGGTGGTTATTATGCCGATTAGAAATTCCGGCACTGCTTATATGGGCCTCGTCTGTCCATATAATTGTTCCTTCAAATCCTGGCACTTCATTGCACTGACGCAAAAACCACTGGCAAAAATCGAGACGCCTTTGAAAGTCGTTTGGGTATAAATGGTGACTAATCCTAATTTTGTAGGGTTTGAATTTATTTTTCTTTAAACAACGCAGCGCAGTTGTTTTTGGGATTCCTGAATTTTCCTGTATTTCGCGAGACGATACATAGGATTTTCTCTTAGAGTTTCTAAAACAATATTTTCTGCAGCTTCGCTACCTGCTATATTATTTATTTTTGCTCGAGGTTTTACAAATGATCCAAACTCTTTTAAATTTTGTTGTAGCCTTTTGATAATTTTTTATCTGGCTGTCTCTTTTCTAGATATCTAAAAATATTGTTTAGGCGGCATTTGACCGCAAAGTTTTGCTTTCTATAACTTACCTATTAAAATAAAGCTCGGAAGCTAAATTTGAATCTTCTCCGCATTCTATAAAACACTTAATCATATCATATTCTTCACCATTAAACCATTTTTAACAATGCTCATTCACAATTAACTCACAAATTAGTTTGTGACATTTACGATAATTTCGATTTTATTTTTTTTTTTTACTATGGCATTCTCAATAAATATTAGAAATGCGATAAATATGCATAGATGTCAGTGGAAGACAATTCGAACATTTATTGTAGTTTAGTTTTTCCTATTTTTGGCAAAATTATTTTATATTATAAGAAGTGTTTTCGATGGCCTCCTCACAAGTATATTAAATTTTTCGAAAATTAACCACTTTTCTAGAAATAAATATGACATATGATGCATCGTTGATTAACTAATTTAAATTGTGATCGAATAATGAAATAATTTTTAGGGTATTCCATTTAAAAAACACAAGTTATATCTTTATCTCGAAAACTGAGGCATGAATAATTTTCTTCTTATCGGGAACAGATTCTACTTAAGAATGAGCCTTAAAAATGTGTTACTCGATTTTCGATTCGACGTTTGATAATTGAGATATAGAGGTCATCAAAAAATGCCAATTTTCCAAACATGCTCTATACCTTGGTAGTCGAAAAAGGTAGATAATCGCGGTTTGTGCCATTATTTATTTCTCAAAAATCGAGCTTAGGACGCCTATATTGGTTTTTGTCTATCTGTCATAGTTTTAGAGAAAACCTCAAATCCCATCTAATTTGGTCCATCCTGTATAAGAGCAGAAGCGATGGAAAAATTATGTAGTCAATAAAATGATGTTCATTTTTACTTACTCCTTCAGGAATCAATGAGTGTATGTTAAGATCGTGGGCAGACATTTTTTAGATGGGGGAAGGGGAATAGCACGTGTTTTGGAAATATCTTAAAAATACTTGTGGAATCAAACTCCCTGTAAGAACTGAGTTTGCGATAGCAATTAAGCATTACAAGAAGTGTAGCACGAAGTTTTGGAATAAATTGGAGTTCTAGAAAGCATGAGAAATAGATCTGGAATAACCTACACGTGTTGGTAAAGGTTTTTCTGTTATATGTTTTCTAATTGTTAATGGCATGTGGAGCAATACTGTCGAACGAGCCATGCAGCAAAGTCAGATCAATACGAATAGGTAATGCATTACTGTTGGGGGTCATCGATGTAGTAATATGGTTGCCACGTGTTAATATAAAACTTTAATATTAATGTTGTCACGATAGAACTGTCCATTCGCAAGTTGCAGTCTTTTGAAAACTAAACGTTTCTCTTACTATAGGATCAGTGCTCAGTTGCTTAGTTGGTTAACGCTTAGTGTTGTTCCACAGATACATACATAGTCGTTGTCCATTCGCACCAAATATATTATATAGTCCTCAACTTTCAAGTTTGTACCAAAATCGAACTTTTGTGAGATTCTGAAGAGAAACTAGAAACGTATCATTACTGGTAGATCAGATTAGATTAAAAAGTAGGACCTTTGTGATTGGACTTGATCACCTCGACCCCTTGTGGATATGTTGTGGTACTTCTGTTCAAGTTTTCCTTAGAACACCTTATCCATCCTCTGTATCGGACTCCAGAACCTCGATAAGGGTCCCTAGTATAGCTATCGCCAACGAGTTGGAAATTCAGTTTAGCTAGACCTTCACAGTGCCATAGCACATGAACTGAAGTTTTCTCTTGCCAGAATCTACACATTGCGACTTCTGCAAGACCCATTAGATTCATATGTTTATTAAGCTGACAGTGTCTAGTTAGAAGACCCACCGTTATCCTAATGGCCTTCCTATGTTGGCATAATAGGTGTTTCATAAATTTGGTCGATCTTTCTTTGATGAATCCTTCGACTTGTCTCTGAGGAGAGAAACTCTTCTACTTTTCCAAATGTTTATTTTGTATCCATTTACATATAAATGCTCGTATACATGGCTTAACCACACCGCAAAAGAATTCAGATTCTACTAGGGCCTTAGACACAGCTTCTCTGGCCACTTCATCTGCGTTTCATTTCCCCTGTGTCCATTTTGTTCCAATATCCATGCCACGGCTACTGTAATCTGACTTCCTAGGTCCCTAGTGCAGCCTATTGCAGCCACTTCAGAATGAAATACTGTGGCGTATCTTCCTAGAGATAACATAATTTTTGTTTTTGACTTTATCCCGTAAATCCTAGCTCCTATTCCCTGCTCTGCCTTGGAGCCATTCCTATACCAGGCTCAGGGCCCCGGAATAAGATAACCATATAAAGGGGCCTTGGCTAATTGGGCTAGATAGGGAATTATTTATACGGAGGTAGTGCTGATAACATGACATTGTCCTCTGAACAAGCATCTGCACACAATGAAGTTTGAAAGTGATCCTACTTATCAGGTCTGTAGAGTGAAGGATGAAACCATCACTCATATTCTATACTGTTGCTATTGTGCACCAATAGGCAGTTTCTACAGCCGGAGAAATTACGGGATCTACCCTGGAAACCACTGGTCTTTTCTAGGGAATCCTAAATGTTGTGAATGTACAATGGGCCGAGAGGCCAGAGTTCTGCGGATCTTCGGATCTGTTCGCGTTTCTAATAACAATAATACCAGGCTATTTGTGCCGATATTTATAACGATTCATTTTTAGCTACTGGCATAACTTTAATTTATTTATCTATTTTATCGCATTTTGTATTGTTTTCTTAGTAGAATACTGTATTTGGGTTTATTTCCAGCTTAAAATATTTTTGAATAATACGCGGTTAATCATTGCGTCACGCTTACTAAATTATTTCCGTTTCTGAAGTTCTAGAACAAATGGTTGAGTCGGCGGAGAGACCCGCGCTAAAACGATAGACTTTAAAAGACGGGAGGATGTCGAAAAAGTAACAGGTAGGCGTAATGCCCTGGTGAAATTACCAATCTGCCCCCATTAATTCTCCTCCTCTAGTTTTAAACTATTTTTGATAACTGCTTATTAGAATTGCACATGTCTTAACATTAAGAAAATCTGTGCAGTGCTTCGTAGTTCCTGGGCAAATTGTAAGGGCGAAATTTTATTGAAAGTCATTACTGGTCCTGCAAAATAACTGCGTTTGGAAATTAATGCTCCAGTTTCCTTATGAGGATTCTGTAGCTGTTGTCATATGTCTAAAGCTTGGGTTTTTTGGTACAAATTGCGCGTTTATGTTCCTAATTAACTTTCGGTTCAACTATTAAATGTTAAAATATCATTATTGACTTTCACAGCTCGAGTGGTAGAAAGTAATCGTACCTTTTTAATTTGTTCGGACATGCAGATTATCATGTCCGTTTGTAACTTATATTCTTCGTTGTTATTCAGTCTAACTATTTGTTTAGTACATTTTTTCTTATTTATGTATGTTAAAAGTACAGATACGCAGAATAGCATATCGTGATTGTACATTTTATTTGAGTATTTCTTATCTGCTTTTTAGTGTAAGTACATTTTTGGTAAATTTTCTCCTGTATACGTAAATTGTACGTAAAGCAATTTGATTAATAATATCGTTTATATAGTACCTTTTTATTACGCAGTCGGTCAGCAGATCGTGTTTAGTCATACCTTGTATTTTAATGTGCATCTTTGTTTATTTATCTCTTGTTTATATCTAACGAAAGTATTATATAAGTTTGCTCACACCGTGTAGATTTTCCATGCTCTTTTACTCTTTTTTGTATATTAATAAATAATTCAGTAAAGTGAATTTAAACTAATGTTTTGTTTTGTTTTGTTTTTCTATCCCCAAAATAGTAATGAATAAACAATTAATATTAAAAAGTAACAGATAAAAGATATTAAATGCTAAGCTATAACTTGATGATGGCTTAAAAATTTCTTGTTACATATTGGACGAACTCTGTCTGGTATTTTGATTTGAATATTTTTATTAAAATTATACTTCGGAACTATAGTGTTCGTGGGCATTTCTAAAATGGAATCAGCCTGCAGCGAGTTTAACTTCTAGTACACTGTTCCGTACAGTGGTAACACCACTATAGTTGATTTTATGGTATTTTTTTTATGATTGTATAGCAAGAGCTATTAGCTTTATGGTAATAGACTAATATTAAGCCAGTCCGACCCTGTGTATACAATTACAAAAAATACTAGTATGAAATTTAAAAATTAAGGTGTACTCTGTTTGCATACATAACATTTTCTAAATTTAAATATAATTCTAATTAGAAAATAATATACACGTCAATCAGATTTTGACAGTTAAATAAAAAAACTTCAGATACAATAAACCACGTTAATTTTGGGCAGCGTTTTTTATTAAACTTCTATCGATTACTAATGACGAATTTTATGCTAAATAAGCAAAGCCAACATTACGCGTTCAACCAATTGTTCATAGGTTTAATTAAATTTTTAGAGCAAATCATTTTCTATATTGCTAAACTGCACTGTTTTCCCTTGTTTTATAACAGGTGTTCATTACTGTTATTCTTTTATTTACAGGAGGCCACGGTACATTTTCCAATTTAATCAACAATTTGGTACACGTTATTATGTACTTTTATTATATGGTGGCAGCAATGGGCCCGCAGTATCAGAAGTATTTGTGGTGGAAGAAACACTTGACCACCCTCCAATTGGTATGTATAAAAACTGGTGAAACGCTTAAAATACTTTTGTATTTTGGAACGTGATTTAGTTTCTTTCAAGTAGAAAATCATTTATTTTTTCCATAAATATGTAACCTTGCTTAGGGTGACTCTTATCAAGGGGTAGAGGGTAAATGCAAACTATTAAAATCGATTCCCTTAATTTGAATCCGATATGAAAATTAGCACTTCTTGCAAAATTTAAGCGAATACAATTACTTTGAAAAGTTGTTTTAAAAAGATTTAACGCTATTTATGAGAGTGACCGATATTCTTAATTCATTCATTCTAGTCCAATAATGCAGTTACGCAAGGGGTGTCGTTAGGTTTTTTTTTCCGATTTCTCCCAACTTGAAGCTTGAATTTCCCAACTCGAACGATATGGGGGGGGGCGTTCTCCTTGATTGTGAACTCTCTCTGGCGTTCTAAATCACCATTTAACCGTTTTTATATAAATGGAGTTTCTAAACAAATTCCACATATTTCTAACAAAATTGTTTATATCATTTTACCTTTCTTTTTTTCAGCTGCAATTCACTTTGGTATTCATCCACTCGGCTCAGCTCCTGTGGATGGACTGCGGATACCCGAAACTCATCGGTGCCTTCCTGTTGCTCCATTCGACGATTTTCTTCGGACTGTTCTCCCATTTCTACTACCAAACATACAAAAGGAACTTAAAACCAAAATCTGTGAAAACGGAGTAGCCCAGTCAGCTTATTTTTAAGTTATTTGATTATTTATATAAATTGCATTTGCTAGCTAAATTTTGTTTAAATACTTCGGCCTGTGTTTGATCAACTGTGATTGCCCTTACTGTTATTATTATTTCAAGAAAGTAAGGAGTAAATATGTAGAGTAGAAACTGTTCTTGAAACATACACACAGGTTTAAGAAAGTTTTTTCTGAGAGAAATGTCTGGTGTATGAAATAGTAATAGAATTTAGATATCTTTCTCAGGAAAAAAACGTGAGGTTTCAAATTTTAAATCAGATTTAGAAGGTTCTACTTTTTATAGATAATTTGGACTGTAAATACAAAGGCCTGGACAACTAAAGATGCCGTTTGTAAATTACTATATTAATATTTATTAATAAAGGGTAACTTTTTTGATAAAGGCCTACCAACGTACAAATAGAAAAATTAAGTTAACATGTGTTCAAGGCGCAAAGTGACTGTATTTGCCTAGATAAGTCAATAAGTATCTAGCATTGTTTGCTACTAAACAATGTTTCTACAGGTAGTGTAATAACTTAGGAGCCAGTGAACTTTTTGGGCTGCGATTTTATAAGGCTTGATGCTCATATTTTTGGTAATGTTGAGTGTACAGATCATTAAAATATGAGTTTGACAACTGACGTATTTGCGATGACTAACGTGCTCCTTCAAAATGTCGCCCAAGAAGTTAAAAAAAACTGATTTTGTAAAATAATGAACATAAAATATTACCGCAGGATTATTCAGATGTTGCAAAGGTCTCAACTGACATTTATAGTGCTTACCTCAGTCAGGACCAAGTCAATACTGGTTAAAAACTTTAAACAGGGTCTCTGTAAACTTGGCTCATCCAACTGGGTCAAACTTCTCTGGATGCCTATACACAGCAACATTGGGGATAACGAGCGGACAGATGCTCTGGCCAGGGGACTCTCAGCGGCCCCTACTGGATCCAGAGACGGCTCTCGGCTACCCAAGATCAAACGCCAAGAAGTCAATAAAGAACTGGGCTCGTTCCCAGTTCTCTGACTTCTGGGCCTCCTACTTAGGACTCCGGCAAGTGAAGCTCCTTATCTCAAGGCCCTTATCGAGGCGAGCAGAACAAATTCTGCGACTAAGCAGGAAACAGGTCAGAATTGTGGTAGGTATTTTGACTGGACACGGCTCTTGCAGAAAACACCGGCACACTATAGGGGTGGTTGATAACTTCGACTGCAGATTCTGCGGGGACGAGGAAGAAACTTCCATCCACGTCCTAACTTCCTGCCCTAGTCTTGTGAACTTGAGGCACAAACATTTCGGCATTGGTTATCCGGTGCTGGAGGAAGGATTTTGGCCTTCGACTTAGAATCCGGCCAGAACGAGAGAATTCTCTAAATTTGTGACGGTAGCAAAATGGGCCAAAAGGCCTGAGTGCGATGACCTTTCGTCGCCCCACTAAAAGAAGAAGAAGAAGAACATTTATAGTCAGAATTACTTCAATTCGACCTAGTACTAGATCAGAATATTTGGTTTACCATTTTAGTAACAGATTTTACCTGAAATTATCTACAAATTTACCAATGTGGGAGAAAATATCGGAAAAAGTCGGAAATAGGCATCTGAAGGCAGTTTGTTCGAGAAGTTAAAAGCAGATACGTACCCCCATTAGTCAGTTAATTTGTGGCAATTTTAAGGTACTGCTGGCCAATTGAAACGGACCAAGGGAATTTTTTTCTTGAAAAAAAAAATAGAATGCGGTTTTCAGGATTTAAGAGATAATTTATTTGTGAAACAGCGAGATTTGCCAAATTCTTTTCTTTTGAAGCACTTTACTACCTACGGGGTGTAAAGGAAATGCGTGCTTTTTTTGACAAACTTTATAACTATCGAGATTCCATAAAAAATGTTTTTATACACCAATTTCTCAACATTTTTATATCTCTCTTATTTTGTAAAATACCGTTATTTTTATTTACAATTAAAATTATGATAATAAGTACATTTTTTGCATTGTAATCAGTGGAGTATCCAAAATCGGTATACGTTTACGGATTGGGGAATCTTTTTTGGAATTTCTACATCATTTTTTAAATTTTTTTTTATTATTATTTTTTAATTTGGCCACTAGGCATACAGCCAACCGCTTCCCTAAAAATCATGTATTCCAATTAATCTATATCAACAAAGAGAAAACAAATATTGAAGATCAACAAAGGAGAAAAAACTGGGACACAGGCTTCTTGTCCTGCGGGGTCTGGACATTAATTTTTTTCTGTAACAAACAAGAGGACCACTATAGATTATAAAATGCAACAGAGGGCAAACAACAGAGGATACGAAGCTAACCTACTCAAACTTTCTCTCACAAAGTTCATAATAAAATTTTCATTTCTTCCAAGAAATCGATGATACAATCAAAAATTTGTTTATTAGGTTGGCTAAGGAAAGAAAGTACATTAAAAGGAGACTGAATATTATAATTAATAAGATTGTTATATAATATGTCACTTGCTGCCCTGTGTTTAGAACACTGGAAGAAAATATAATTCAGGTCACCTTTAATATTAGAAACATCACATTTATTTTATGGAAATGTGCTGGATAATAGGCATGTCCAAATTTGAGACGTATTTATTGTTGTTACCTCAAAATATAATAAACAAAACCCCACTTACTTCTGGAACGGTTAAAAATATCAAGTTGAAATTGTAGATAAAAAGAATTCTAAATTTTTTTGATGTATTTTTCAAACCAAAATTACAAAAATATACGAAAAATTGTATGTATGTCTTTTTAATAAAATAAAATAGAATCTAGATAAAGAATAAAAAAATTATTATTTATTTATTTATATTTATAAGCACTATTAGTCGGGGAGCCCTCCCTAGCTGTACGTGCTCCCCCCGCCCGATCCTTGGGGACAATGTTTTTCATAAAGATTAGAGCCTAGGGAACAATTTAAGGCATATTCTAAAAAAAAAAAAAACTGGCTGTACTTTCAAAATGGCGGCCATATGTTAAAAAAAACTGTTGCCAATGTTGTTTTAGTCATTTAACACAAAAACTAAAAAAGATGGACAAAAACTTTTTTCACAAAAAACAACGTGCATAAAATTTTCTACAATTTTGTTCCTATACAATATTTTGACAGGAGTTACCATTTTCCAGATAAATGAGTCCAAAATTAAGAAAACATGGAAATTCTATATAGGTAAATAAATTAGAGGAAATAACTGTGACAATTATTGTAAGGCGTATAATATAACTTTATATTATTATCATAACAAAAAAATAAAATAAACTGAAATAATAATAATAATAATAATAATAATAATATTGTAATTTGCACACATTTATCTCGAAAACGGGAACAATGATATCTGGGAAACGGTAACTCCTATCCAAATATTGTATAGGAACAAAATTATAGAAAATTTTATGCACTTTGTTATGTGCAGAAAGTTTTTGTGTTAAACGACAAAAACAATATTTGCACTTTTTTTTTAAACGGACGCCATTTTGAAAGTACAGCCAGTTTTTTTTTTAGGACATGTCTTAAATTGTTCCTTAGGCTTTAATCTTTATGAAAAACATTGTTCCCAAGAATTGGGGGGGGGGTGCACGGACTGTTAGGTTGGCTTCCGTAGTATTACGTTTTATATTGAATTTAATATTTTATTTTAAGAGCTGAATCATTTATCTGGAAAATGGTAACTCCTATCCAAATATTGTATAGGAACAAAATTGTAGAAAATTTTATGCACTTTGTTTTTTGTGCAGAAAGTTTTTCTCCATCTTTTTTAGTCAATTTTTTTTTAGGACATGTCTCAAATTGTTCCTTAGACTTTAATCTTTATGAAAGACATTGTCCTAAAGGATCGGGGGGGGGGGGTGCACGGGCACTTAGGGCGGGCTCCCCTAGTATATTATTATATAAAATGTCAACTAAAGAAAAAGGAAAGAACCAAACTTTTTATTACTAATGGAGCAATAAAAATAAAATGTGTATTAGCAACGAATAAGATATTTATTAACCACGAACTGAAAGTACAAAAAAATGTACTTATTATTATTATTAGTATTATTATTTTAAAGAAGCAGTCATAAGTTATTAATAATAACCTACAACGATCATTTCTTATGAAACCTTACTATAAGGCATAATGGCAAAAGGGTGGGAAAATTACAGGTTTTTGTAAGAAAAATTTGAGAAATTGTTTTTTTCTTCGCAAACCAAAAAAATATAAAATAATTTTTATGGAATCACAGTAGTTATAAAGGGTGTTTAAAAAAGAATGCTATTCTTTCACGCCCTGTATATAGTAACTGCTCCAAAATAAACCAAAAAACTATAGAATGATAATTATTTTTTTAATTAGTTAATAATCTAACAACCTAATATGTCGATTTGGGCACGCGAAAGTAATGTAGGTATATTAAGATACTTCAACGTATTTTTTGTAAAATAGGTAATTCAATCTTTAATCTTAAAATAAAAACATATTTTTCCATCATGGCGGAATAAATTGTCCTAGTAAATATAGAGTCTGTTCCAATTGAGACTTGAAAGTCTGATAGTCTTCAATTATTTTCTTCGACCGAAGACGACATTACCAAATGTTTTCGACTCAGACATCCATGTTCTCTAAATTAAAAAGAACGGATGTTAAAGTAAATAATATAATAGGGCAATTAGCATTAAGTATTCAGGTCCTTTAGGGTTGCTATTTTCTTCGAGAAAATTGTCATTTTTAGACAAACCTGCCACTTGCTTTTCACATTGTCTTGCATCAGTCCTAGCATTATTTTACACACCGCAAGTTTCTTCACAATTATATAATAGTTTCTAAAATATCTTTATGGTTTGAATTTCATTTTAACATGCTGCATACTTTATTCCTGACAACTGCACTCATTGCACTCTCGAGTTGAAGTTACAAGGTGTATATACAGTATTGATAAACAAGCGTACTTACTGATTTGTGCGTGACAGGAACTAATTTTGCGCATGAAGAGAACAATCCTAAAGCAGTACATGTAGGAATCGGAATATGGCTTTTGCCTTTGAAGACTAATGAAAACCAATATGCTTATTGGTACATTTTTAATTGTAATTTAGACTTGTATGTTGTCAGTATTTTCAATAAAACTTTTCTTTATGACCTCCGATTAAAAAACTTATTACTAGATACATAACAGTTGTCTCTTCAGTATATACCTTGTTTGCTCCTAACATAGTCACATTATATGTCCATTAAAAATGACAGAAACATAACATCACACAAGCAATAGTGGCGGGTATGTGTAGAAGGGTAAATATTTTCATTAAAATGAATTATTGCAATTCCTGCATTACCGGCTCTTTATACAACGTGATGTAGGCATGCAATATGACAGTAAGATAATGCTTTCAAATTTAATTAGCCTAATTTTTGAAATATATCTGTTGTTACAAATCTGTAAATTGTCTCATCATTCATAAAAATTGCATTTCTCTATTCTTTTTGAAAGTTCACATATAATAAGATGGCAGATATTATACATATTTACACGGCTAAATTGGTAATATTTTTTATTTGAATGTTGGTCATTATAATTAATTAAATTTCTGCACTATTGAATGGCCTATTTAATAAACACACCATAAATTAGACAAACCTTAAATTCAATTGTACCTATTTTATGTAATAATTGTTGGTTAAATTTTCATAACCTCTAGGAACATAACCGCGGGTTTAAAAAATATAATAGGTAGAGTTGTTTTATTCAAGGGAAATATGTATTAAAATTTAATTGCTATTCACCTTATTACAACTGTAAACTGAAACCCAACATGTTGCGACTATGAAGTTTATACCTACTTACTTATGAAACGATAGACTTTCCTCTTTTCTAAACTGCTTCCTGCAAACGGCACACTAAATAGATTGTCACTAAACTGTGTAAATATGACTTCTTCACCACTTTTTGATTGGAGAACACGAGAAACATTTATTAACTTTAATGGCGGACACGTCAAAATGAGATTATGATAATCGAACTGAACCGATCGTGTCCAAAACGGCCACGAATAGAACCACTAGCTAATCAGGAACGTATGTAATGTTTGCAACTGAAGTGCCTTAGACTGTGACTATCTCAGGAACAAACAAACTAATACACATTATGTATCTAGGTATAAGTTCTTTAATCGGAGTTCATGACTTATTAAGGAATTTTTGAGGAAAGTTGTAGGTAATTTTTAATAGTGGTTTAGCCAGGTGTTTGGGGTGGAGGAGGCAGTTGATTACAGGGGCGGTATAAAGTAATGGAAGGTAAAAAATAAACAAATGGATTCCTATTTACCGCAGGGGCTTTATATAATGGGAGCGAAGAGGCAGAGTGTCCCCCTAGCCCCATAGTTATGCAACTGATTTTTAACACAGCCCACTAACGCAATAGGCCATTGTACTTTGAAGAAATATTCTTGGTGAAAAATAGATAGTTTATAACTTAAGGATAGGATTTTGTAGAGTGAGAGGGAAATATTCGTTTATTTTCGGTTTATTATTAATATTTAAAAAATTATAAATGGTATAATCTTTAAAATGGTTTCAGATACTTCCCATTGCTTTAAAGAATACAGTTTTTATCATTAATTTTGTATATAGTTAAATGCTATACTTTAATGGTGAAATTAGGAACTATTTTCATTGATAAACTACGGTATTCAAGTGCAACAGAAATTTGCAATAAAAAAATATATATAGTTGTATTGCTTAGAACAATAGCAAACAGGGTTGGCATGTTTAAAACAAAATGTTTTAAACAAAGTGTTTAAAACATGTTTAAAACATCGCACTGTGTTTAAACAAATGTTTAAAACATATTTAATACAAAATGCTAGGTTTGAAACGAGGGTTTAAAACATAATTTAAAACACAGTGCGAAGTTTTAAATAAATGTATTGTTTTGGAGTTTGTGGAACAGCAGGAAAAATGCCGATGATGGTCCATTCCGATAAATAATTCCGATATAGTGGTCACGGGCACTAAACTGAGCATTTTATTTGCAGAGTGCTGTAAAATCCGTTTTTTTTCCAACCCTGATAGCAAAGGTTATACTATGTTTGGTTTTTCAATATTTATAATAAATCGAAAATAAACGCATATTTCCCTCTCACTCTGCAAAATCATATCCTTAAGCATATAACTTCACAGCTCTCGACTTATGAAATTATTCTTGCTGATTGGTCTATTTTGCTTCTATGCTGGTTGGGTAAGAACTTGAAAAATTTCAAGGGTGAACTGAATCATAGTATTACCGACTATTTGTGTGTTAAGTGATAACTGACAACATAAAAATTAATGACATATCATCAGAATGTTTGGGTATTGCGAAAGAGGTGAAATTTAGATAAACAGTAATAAAATTAACACATTCAAGTGAATCATAGTATACTGGCTAATTTTTGTTTAAGTAATATCTGACAACATCAAATTTAAATGTCATTGCCAGAATGCTTGAGTGTTATGAAGCTGGTGGCAGAGGTATAATAAAGTTCATTAACCGAAAGATATACCTTCTGGAATTTTTGATTTATAACGTCCAAAATAAGAAGAAATAGTTGCCAGAATAAAATCACGTTGCTAAAGCCTCACCAAAAGAATGTGAAAACTCAAGATCAACAAATGGGCCACAAAATCGCATATAATCTCCAACTTTTCTATCTTAAACTTCGAAACAGTGGATATTTTCAATTCATTCAACCTTGTAACCTTTTATTTATAGCCCCCTTCGTACTACCAAAAACATTCTGATGGTGATATTTCACGAAGTTGTATAATCACTTAAAACAAAACAATATGGCTGATAAGTTGAGAGCCAAGTGCACTTGACATTCTCCCAGGAGCCCGGGTTCCATTCCTGGCCGTGGCACCGAGTTTTTTTAGAAGAATAAATTAATCCCAGTATAATCGGATAGGTATTGGGTGTGTGTCCCGTGTCCAAATGTGTAGTTCTTCTCGTAGAAGGCTTTTGCAGACCCATCAGAATTAAAATGGGTCGAATTACCTGTGGTGTTAAAAAATGTGAAAAAATGATCCGATATGGTATGATCCACTCCCTCAGAAATTTTCATATTCTAACCTTTCTGACAATTCCTTCGCAACGTTCTAGCAGTGACAGTTTTATAAAGTTTATGGTTTTATTTATCACTGCAAAGAAAGTCAATCAAGTTTATCCTTTTTTCAAGAAGAATTGAGTCCCGTCGCCACTACGTCCAACTGTTAGACTCATATTGATCTTCACCATTCAATGTCACTAAATATATAAATATCAAGTATTTACTGGCTCCTAGATTACAGCTACTAGAATACAAGTGGAGTATTGACGCAACATTTTAACATTTTTGCAATATTATCCACAGACAATAGAAAACACCTAAAAATAAACTAAATTATCGTTTGTTTGAAGTCGGTTAAGAAGTAACGTAATAGTAAGAAAAATGTATTGTTAAATCAACCAAAAACATACTATGCAGTGTCTTCTCGTACTATGACATGACATGACAGCAATATCTTATTCATATTTTAGACAAGCAATATAGTAGATTTCACAGTGAATATATGATGAATACATCTGGCCAGATATGTCTAATTGCTTTGGTGTTCAAACTTATTCTTTAACATGTCCTTATGCGAATAAACTGAGAAAATAAGGCTAATAATTAATATAAAACTGCATATTTCTTAGCAAAAAATTTCTCACTCAAAGCTTGGAGTACTCTTTTTTAAATTAAAAAAAAGGTAATATTATACATAATATGAATAAGAATGAATTAATTTTAATCCTTAGATTTCAATACAAAAAATATATATATTAAAGGAATCTTAACACAAACATTAAAAATTACTTGGAAAACATCTATGTGAAACACTATAGATCAAATTCTTTTCTCATAATTACTACACTGCATTCTGTCTACCTTGATATTCATTTAACCTCACAAAAATTAATAAACGGCATATTGATACGTTTGTTTGTAAAACCAGCCTAAATACACCTACCCAACACCTACACCTAACATAAATATTAAAGAATTGAAAAAAGCTACAGACTGCGGTAATCAACATGCCATACTGGCATATTTTATTATACAAATATTCTAACAAACTATTTATACTTATATGTATATGAAAGTTTACTACTATAAAGGTTGACGAAACATTGAAATTAAAAAATTACGCCATCGTCATTGATCCTGTCGCATGCTCCATTTATTGAACACTTGGCATAAAGTTAGCAAATATGCAGATCTACCGTTGTTCAAAATTTTGTAAGTTATCGTGACAGATAAACACCATTTTTTTTACTGGCCCTCGTCAGTCTTTTATTTTGAACAATTAAACTCAACTACGAACCTGAGGTAACTCTGGAACTTTATATCTACAAAATTTCATGGATGTTGAGACAAACCGATTCATCAAATTTTGGTTTATATATAGGCTAACAAATTGCCTTATTTCGTTCATTTAGTAACCAATCGCATTCTTGTGGCTATGTCTGACTTTAATCGATAAATATTTCTGTGTAGGGTAAGAATATGGTGTAAGTCAAACAGATGAAGACACTTTTCTTTGTTTTTATCACAATTTATTATAACTAAACGTTACTGCAGTTTCGACAACTTAGCGTGTCATTTTCAAACGGTCGATTCACAAATACTAAATGATAGAGTAAGAGTTTTACAATAATTTATACCTAATAATTTAATTTAATAATATATACCTACCATGAAATATCGTTAAACAATAAAGAGATTATCTGAGAAATGTACAGTAATAAGATTTTTGTTATTGAAACTATGATTTGAATACATCAAAAACAGGGCTATAGTAAAGTTCTACCTGATTATTATGTAAGTAAGTGGTTATTCTGAACTAATTTAGATTTGTATATTTCAACAGACTTCAATAGAGTTAATTTAATACTATTTTGCTGCCTGTGTGATATATTGATATGTTCTAATTGAAGAAATTCGTGGATTTTAATGTGTGGTTTGAAAAAGTTGAATTGTTATTATTAAATTTAAAGAAGCGTATGGTTTAAATATACTTACTAGTAGGTGTAATATTTCCTAGTAGGTATATATTATTAAATTAAATTGTTAGGCATAAATTATGTAAAACCCTTACTCTATCATTCAGTATTTGTGAATCAACCATTTGAAAATTACACGCTAAGTTGTCGAAATTACAGTAACGTTTAGTTACCATAAATTAGTGACAAGAAACAAAGGAAAATGTTTTCATCTGTTTCATTACGATTAATTATCGCAAAGTAACGGCTTCCACCATTCGAAGTCTTTTGTTAATTTCACAGCCAAAACAATTTGCTTCTATAAAGGGGTCTACACACGATCCAGCGGCAGGGAACCAGCCTTGTCGGCATGCTTTGAACTCATTCGTAAAAGTGAACTGGTTCGCTGGAATTCCAATTATCTTCAAAGCGTACCCTGGGTCCCTGCCTTAAATGTTTGCGTTGCGTGAATACTTCACTTGAAATATAGGATAATTTGCAGCATTCCAACTTTTAAATTTTTTAATCGTCATAGCGTTCTTTAATAAATAAGAAATCTACAATATTTATGATAAATGTGACAGAAAAAAGCACTACTTGCGCATGATAATATTTAGAAAGTATGCGCCTTTTAAATAAATAACGGTCACTACGTGCTTTATAAATTATATCAGATTAAAAACATTTATATGACTGTGATTTAAAATTGTTTTTAAATGAAATTTTGCTAAAATGCCAATGCGTGTCATATTAAGGTGCACATTTTTATTACTGATATTTTGCAAGTTTCTTCAAATCATGACATGGTGAGCTAACACAGCGTATAATGACACACAGGTAAATGAACAAAATATGTCATTATATTACTTGTGATTCACTAATACCAGTGTTTCAAACGCCTGCATTTTTATGCAAAATAACCAGTGATACCAAAGGATAATAGTTCTGTTATATATGTGCCTTGTTCTTTTTTAATTGAAGATTGTAAAAACCCAAGGAAATTTTTTGCAGCATCTTTCCATTATAAAAATAATTTTTTGGTAAATACAGCAATTATAAAAAATACCAAAAATATAAGTTATAAATGCCAGAAATAGAATGAATGTTTTTTCCCACAACTTTTTTCATAGTTCACCAGTTTTCTTAAAAAAAATGGAGCCAAATAACACTGTACCTATCTATTTGTAAGATAGTTAAGGAAGATTGTCACTTTCAAAGGTAATAAGAAATTTTCCCAAACTGGTTTATTTTATAAAAAATTGTGTCAATACAAATGATAATACATTGAAATAAATCAATGCAGGTATTAAAAACCAAAATTGATCAGCTTCCAGTGTAGTAGCAGTATTCAAGTGTTGTAAACGACTTAGACTTGGCAAGCTGGCTATTTAATTAAAAAATATATTGATTCTATCATGCAAACTAAATGTAAATACAAGAATTTCTTATTTATAAATTGTTAATAACTTATCACAAACTTAAATATTATTTTTTCATCAATTTAGAGCAAATTTTATTCTTTTCATCACACGATTTCTAGAATTATTATATAGATGCACCAAAATCCTATTTATGATTGAATTCATCAATTGCTTACCAAAAATAGGAACAACATAATCCTACCTCAGAAGTACCCACAGTGTCGCCAAAAAATCATCATCGATGTTCTGCAAAATCCTCATCCTGATCTTTATAAATATTTTATTTCAAGTACTCTGTGCCTTGGAATTGTTTACAACTTATTGAGCATTTCAAGCCCACTTTATAACAACTGAATCTTCTAGTAGAGCAATCACCAACCCAATTGGACGAGATCGATTTTAAAATCGATTCTAGAGTTGGATCTTCAAGCACTGTTTTTATAGGTTGCAAAAATCTGTAAATTTTCTGTCATCGTACTATAGAATAATGCTGCTTGAGTTTTGGTTTTAGTTTTGTTAGAATTTTTCAACGCATTGAATCTGTGGTTATCAGGTGAAATATTTTCAAATGTGACTCCTTATAAATGTAGGAAAATACCATTCTTTAATTTTAAATGAGTTTCATTCTCATTATTAAAAATTTTCACAATGTCATCTAATTTGTTTGTTTGAATACTTTTAATTTTATTTTTTTTTTTAATATTTTACTGATGTCATCTCAGCCAGTGAAAGCGTGAACCAATTCTAAGAGAATAAACTGTTACATGGGCTAGCTAACATTTTTGCCGGTTTGATATTTTTCTATAAACTTCTGACGATTATCGTTGCCCCATTTTCAGCACCTTCTTCTACTGACTTGAAATGCTCAATTTGATAGCAGTGCCAAGGATCAGGACGTTTGAATTTAGGTAAAAATATTTATGATGAAGATTTTGCAACGGATTTTGACAATTCAATCATCGCTGATGAATCTGAGGTAGACGACACTGTCGATGGAAACGATGTTTGGAGATCGACTAACTTGCCACTATTTTGGATAAATAAATAATACATTTAATTACAAATAGTTTCTGGAATATTATAAATATATACGATATTTATTTTTTATTTCAGATAGTTCTAGAAAACGTGTGATACTGTATAATATAGATAATGCCTAAAATAAGAGCTGGAAAATCTATTTTGCCAATTCTACCACTTAACTACTACTACACAGATAAAAACAATGTTTTAAATTAAGGTAGATACAGAAATAAATAAATTTTTCATATAAAATAAATACATTTGTTTCAAGGAATAATAAGTTTTTAATAAGCAAATTTATTTACGACAAACTTTTTTTGTCTTGTCACAAGAGTATTTGAATTTATTGATTTGTGATATATGAAACGAGGGATTCTTAATTCAAAACATTATTTTTAAGCTGAATACTTTTACAAAATCAGCGGATACAAAAGTTTCCTTGTGTTTTCACTTTTTCCAGTCATTAAAGAATATATATTAGTACCTACCTTCTTATGAACAGTTATTGACACTACATTCTACAAACTAACTTATATCTGTCCACTTTAAGAATGAGGTGCTCCCCAGACAGCCACATTCGCCAGTTTCTATTTAAATCGGTACTGTTCAAATGGACCAAAGGTCGCAAAGAGCCAGACTGCCGTGTTAGTTTGCATCACAATTTGGTCAATGAGAAGATGGGAAACTAACGCTTCATTCTTAAAGTGAATGGATTCTAAATTATTTTTATTCCTTCTTGTTGATAACTGTTCCTAGTTCATCTCACCTAGTGATTCCGTTGAGTTGTGCCAAATATCAGTTTCACCCATAGCAAATGTGGATATATTTAAAAACGCTCTTAACCCCATGCATTTTTAAGAACTTTAAGGAATTCTTAGATGAGATGATTCTAACCCTTCGTTAATTTCATACCTCAACTGTGCAATTTAATAGCTAGAATTAGTATACAGTTTTACATTTAGTTCAATGTATTGGTAGAAAATAAGTCGTTATAGATATTTTAACCTAGTCATAGAATTCTGTTTTAATAAACAGACGTAATTTGAAAAAAGGCCTCTAGAGATGATATAGTTTGTAATATTTATATTGGACAAACAAGTAATAAAATAGAATACTTGGTTATTTAAAATGGCTTCTTTCTATTTATTTAATTAAATAAATACACGAAGTAGCTTTGTTAAACGTAAAACTCCTTAGTGTTAATTTCTTTTCAACACTGAAGTACTTGCGACTGTTTTGTTTACTTTACTAATTTTTTTAATGTGTCTGGTTAGGGTAAATTTAGCATTGATAAATGTGTTTGGTTATCAAATTTTAGAATTGTACTTGTTAAAAATTATCTATAGATAGATACATGTAGTCTTTTTATAAAAATTGAGAAGTCAGAGATTTTGGTTGCTAATGATGACATTTTAAATTCAGTTTGTTAGTTTCCGTTACGGATTTACTAAAGCTACATACTCTTTTATACGGGGTGTTATTTAAACACCATCTACAGAAAACTGGAGAAACTACTACTGAAAATAGGTGAAAATATTATGTAAACTTTTTCAGAAAATGCTTACAAGTAGTCCAGTCAACGGAGTTTTCAACTCTAATTTGAGTGCTAATGAATGGATTTTGATGAAACCTCGTGCAATGTGTTTGTATTGATGTTAATAAAAAAGTTGAAAAAAGTAGAGTAGGAAGTGATCGGAAGGGGTAGAAAACACCTCTTTTATCACGAGTTCCGTAACTTGTAGAATTAGGTCAAGAATTAAAAAAAAAACAATATCTTTACCTTTTTTTGGTCCAAAACACATCCAGTGGAGGTATAGTAACGACAAAAAAATTTTTGAAAATTTTTATTGTTTAAATAGGTTTACAATGTCATGAAACGTCGAGATTCTAAATTTGACCGAAAAAAATTTCTGTCTGTCTGTCGGTCTGTAACTTTTCTTGTGCGCACGTTTACTCTGGAACCGTTTAAGATATTGACTTGAAATTTGGTACACGTATATACTTTAACAGAATCTGGATTAGATTATATATTCATCTCATTCCGTCGAAGGGTTGGGGATAAAATGGGTAACTAGGTAACTCAAGCAGGTAAGAATCCATAAAATTGGTATTTAGTGTATACAAGAAAAGCTAAGCTTTCAAAAATATGTTTGGCATTAGCCACCCCATTATTAAAGAGGATTAAAAAAAATGTGATTTAGTGTGTGTACAAGAACCAAAAGCCTCAACAAAATATTTTTTTTACTTCATGCACCCCACTATCACCCCCCTATGACCACCCCTACCAAACTACCGTGTGGGATATCGTTTTATGGGTTTTTGGGGTAGACGATTTCAAATATTATATTATTAAAGTTCTATAAACAATTATTTCCACATACAAAATTTTTTCGGTATGAGAGACTTGAATAGAAAATCTGGATGTGAAAGTAGTGATTCCTTGGGCAGCGTTTTTTGTTCTTAGAAAGAAATGTCTAAATTTCCCTATAAAACTGAGAAACTCACAAGTTTAAGTATAGTGTAGACCATCTAATAGAGCAATTTGATTTCGCTGCTTAGTTTTTGAGATATTTTAAAAATTCTAAAGTACATGTATTGATCTTTCCCCAAGAATTTAAATCTGCAGAAAAAAACAATTGATGTTAAATAAAAAATATTTCAAAAAGTAAACATCTATATTCTAGCTCAGAATGTTTCACGCTTAGTTTGAACAAAAATATTGGGGGTAGCTATCAGTTTACCAGGAAACAATGAGTAGGTATTAGAAATAGCAAAAGTTAAACAGGGGTACCTCAGGGAACTATTTTAGGCCCTTTTATTTTCAGTATATTCGTGAATAACAAGGAAACAGTTTTGCTGTAATATCAGATAAAAATAAACGTTCTGGATCAGTTGACAGTTACTCTTATCCAACTAATCTTTACATCGTCAAGACTTCGCTATCTCTCAATCTTGACAACATTTAAAACACATAGTTTTCACATGAATTTCATGTCTGTATTTTTACAAATTTTATTATTTTTGCTTATACTAATTTTTTAATCCCTACCCCAACAGCCGTATTTCTTGCATTTCCTATAAAGAACTAGTGCTCTCTTGTACTTTCACTAAGGGATAATCCAAAATCATCAGGCCCGTTTTAGAGAAATAAATAATTTTTCACTTTCTTAACATGGTGTTGGCGGCTTTTAGGGTCCACTTGTTCCCCATTAGACATAGGACCGATTTTACTATTACATCTCGAGGTATGATCAACCTGAACACTCATGCAAGATTTGAGTAAAATCTATCCAGTGATATGAGTTCTACATGCGACCATAGACAACAGACAAACATTTTATTTCGTTCAAGAGACTTGAAAACGTAAATTTGCGAAAGATTAAGAATCGAATTTTTGTTCTATCACAAGGCTTTTCCTGTACTCCGTATACGGAAAATAAAAAGGGGAATTTTTTTGATGAAGCAATAATTTGAGTAAATCAATTCCATCATACACTTAATCTAAGTACAAATTTCTCAAAGGTACGATATTAGTACATTTAAGTCATCTCGTAAAACTTTGTGTGATAAAATGTATTTTCTAACCATTTGCATCTCAAAAATCAAGCATTTTTTTGAAACGTTTGCATACATTAAAATTAGTAAAATTTGAAACATTCACAACTCCAAATAACTACAAGTCTGTAAGAGATTTTAGTGTACTTCTAAATATAGCAAATTTCATTATCGTAAATGTATTTCTTATGTGGTCACACATTTTTATTTTTTTTATATTGAATGTAAATTTCTGCAATACCAACGTTCATACTAATCTTCTCTTTCTGAAGAATTTTCTGCACTTTTGATATGCTATATCAGTTATAGCCATCGATGAGTTTACTCCCATTAAGCTGATTGGCTATAACAGAGTGTTTATGTAGACGCACATAAAGGATTACTTGCTTTTTTCTTCAATGAAAATTCCATTTACACAACTTTTCTGTCGACTACTGTATGATATTTAAAGAAATATATGTAACAACTTAATTTGGTATGGTTCTTTGCGATTTAAATTGTTCGTAGCTCATACTATGATGATACGCACCGTGGTACTTATTTTTTCTTACCCTGGGGTCGTTATTTGTCAATACACAGAATTTCTAATATTAATGAAAATCAAAAGTTTGCCAATTTCCAGAATTTGCTTAAACTTGAACGCCCTGTAAATTGCAAAGGTTAAGTGGAAAAAAATATCCATCTATGAAATCAGGAGAAATAACCTTCAGATAATGTTATCCAAAGTGACGATCGTTTGTTCACTATATATTTCTCCTTCCTTCTATTCCTTATAGCTAGTAAAAAAATTGTATATACCTTCAAAAAACAATTGAGTGATGGTTCTAAAGCTATTCCAAAAGAAGAGCGAGTTACGTTAAAAAGGTGATACTGATCAATTTTGCCCATTTTTTACGCACATGAGAAAGAATTCCAGTGATTTCCTTTAGTTGCAAATGTTAAGAAGTCTACTTAACCACCTTGTAGAAGCCAAAATGCTTAGTGGGAATAGAAATCACCGGTTTCGTTCACAGGTCTACAAAAAAAAAATTCTGCTCCACGGATTAAACCTATCATGCCTTATGTATTTTTGTGTGCTGAATTCGAATTTTCAATTTAAAAAAATTTCTACCTCGTAAGTTTCGAGTAAATCCCGATTTTTATCGTCAAAATATGGTTTTTTGAGAAGAAAAACCGGAATTTACTCGAAATCTACGCGGTAGAAAATTTTTTAAATTGAAAATGCGGATTCAGCCACAAAAATACTTAAGGCATGATAAGTTTAGTCCTTGGAGCAGATTTTTTTTTTTTTTTGTAGACCTGTGTTAGTGGTGGTAACGACTGCACCATATGTAGATAATTTAGAAAAGAAAGGTGGTATACAATAGGTTTTTGTGAGAAATTTACTAACAGTGGTTTTCAAGCTGCAGAAAGTTTTGGCCAAAATGGATTAAAAAATGGGGGATTCACAGAACGTTTTCAGCAAATCTGTAGGGTAAAAGAATGCAAACCGGAAAATCCTAGCTAATTTCCTTCGTGAGATATTCAATTTTGAATTACACACCCCCCCAAAAAAAAGTGGTCTGTCTGGTGGACCAGACCAGTGTATCCTTATGTATTTTGACTCGCTGAATTTGAATCCGAAGTCAAAATCTTCAAATTGGCACGTTTTTCATCTCTAACTCCAAAAAACACCCCCAATACGAAAAAAAAGTGGTGTGTCCGGCGGATTAGATCAATGTATCCTTATGTAGTTTGACCCGCTGAATCCGAATCCAAAGTCAGTATTGTCAAATTAACTCGGTTTTCATGTCACCTCAAAAAACACCCCCAAAAAGCCGGTTTTTCGCCTTTCACATTGTTATGGAGTTGTAAGGTTATGGGGTTACAGTGATATATTAGGTTATGGCGTTTAAGGTTATGAAATGAACATATTTTAAAAAAATTTCTAACCACTTATTTGATAATGCAGTTAATTTGTGCTCAAAAGGTCTCCTAGCGGGAAAGTTGTGGGGTAGTTTTGATTTCTTCGATTCTATATATTTTTTTGGGAATCTGAGGTTTGCTAACAAAATTTCGTGACGCAACACTGAATAAAATGCAAAAAAAGGTAGAGAATCTCATTTTTTTGCGGTTTTTTGCTCGAAAACTACCAACTTTTCGTAAATAACCTTCCTATTCAAAATGAAAGTACATAAAATTTCTTACAAATTTCATTATTTAGGCTTTTTCTTCGACGAACCGTTCGGGCTCAGGCACTAGTTGTAAATTGGCGTATTTTGTCTGTCTCCGCAAAAACCCACTTTGTTCTGTCGTCAGCGTCGGGGCTTGCTCATCTAGAAAATGAAAGAGGTGGTGAGAAAACAACAACTTGTGATCATATCTCAAGGAGAGATGAATGATTACGAAATAGATTGTGAGATTAGACATACCTTCCACATCGTGTAAGCGTCTTTCTTCAGTCTGTTCTCGGTCTCTTTCTTCGGTCCCTTCTTCATCTAGGTCAATGCTGTTTCCCGGGGGCTCAACGTTTTCACATAGTCCTTCGCACGATATGCAGATCGGGGAGCAATGGAGACCTGCCTTCCTGCATCCACAATTGCGATGGTAGCCTTTTTTACATTTATAAGAAATGTGCCGAAGTATCGAGTCGTGTGGGGTTCAAAGTGGTTGGCACTAGCATGAGACCACTCCTTGTTTTTTTCCACCCCCACACGTTTGGGTCTCTTTGTTGCTCGTCGAGAGTGGTTTGACCGGATAACCACTGCTGCACCTGAAAGTAAGCTCTCAGTGAATGTTGTCGTGCAGCAACTTCGGTGGGGGGTAGTGAGGCAATGTTTTTCTTTTGTACGATGAAGATACTTATTGCCTGTATATCAAATCGTTCAGGCTAGTCTCATGTCCTTTCCCATACAGAGCCATGAGAAACACGTTTCCTGCTTCGGCAATCTCGTCGTGGTGTACATGAGGGTCTTTGAAAGCATCAATGACTGGTTGCAAGTCATTGTTCTTCTGCAGGCCTTTGAAAAATTGATTAAACTAAGCAGAAGTGGTGTCACAACCACTCATCGCATGCATGAACAATACATGGTCTGAGAGGGTTTTGTCAGCGGCAAGATGAGGATTGTAAAGGGTTTGAGACATCTTTCCTGGTTTCAAAAAGAAGACATTCTTTATATCAAGGCTACACAGGCCAATCAGAATCACCAAAATGTCAATATTTTCCCCCCACCACTGTCACATATTCATTTGACGGGGCCAACAAGAGCTGTTGTGATAATTAGGATATCAGCGCCCTCTACAGCTTGCTGTGAATCAATTTTTGCATCATCAAATTTTTCTATTAGCATAGATAGAGGGCTTTTAAACCAGACGGGGCAGTTATAAAATCATTTTGGGAGGTCGGGAGAGAATCGAATAATAAATTAGAGTTTCGGAGTAGAAAAAGTGGGTTTTTGCGGAGACAGCCGAAATACACAAATTTTCAACTAGCGCTTGAGCTCGAACGGTTCGTCGGAGAAAAAGCCTTGATAATGAAATTTGTAGGAAATTGTATGTACTTTCATTCTGTATAGAAAGATTATTTACGAAAAAATGAGATCTTTTACGTTTTCTTGCATTTTTTTCAATGTCGCGTCACGAAATTTTGTTAGCAAACCTCGGATTCGGATTCAGCACCTCAAAAAACATATAGAATGGAAGAAATCAAAACTACCCCACAACTTTCCTGGTAAAAACACAATTTGACTGGAATATGAGTGTGAAAATCGAAAAACTGGATTTTTTGGGGTGTTTTCTGAGGTCAGACATAAAAACCGAGCCAACCCGTTTTTGGATCCATTTTGGTCAAAATTTCTGCAGCTTGACGACCACTGTGTACCGTCATACGATTTTCAACAGTCTGTGTATTATATCCTTTACAACCCAATGAAAGTTATTCACAGATGCAAAGGACACTAAAACTGAGCCACATTCATAGTAGTTTTTCAGTTTATGAAGCAGTCTGTAAAGCTAACCATTTGTAGATATATAGTGGGCATAATTATAGTAAATGACATGTTCATACTTAAGCAGAATCTCTGAAATTGCTCTTTTCTCTCAATATTAATACTATCGGTTATAGGTACAAAGCGTTTTCATTAATTTTTCAGAAAAATTAATGTTTCTTATCAAGTTCTTCTTCAAGGAACTCACACAATTGTACTCATAATAACTAATACTAAAATACTATCTGTATTTAAGGTGTTTTATAGGGGCCTCTAAGTAATCTTAGTGTTATATAGAAGATGTGAAATATACGCTTTATCTGTTGAATATATTGATGTCAACGAATGTAAGTGTTCAATGAATACATGAGCTCATCGTATATTTTTCAAATATACCCAAATAATTGTTAAAGTATATACCATAAATTAAATAAAACATGTAAGATTTGCTCAATATTTTATATTTTTAAATAAATAAAATAAATATAAAAAAATTGTTTTATTAAATTTAATTGACGTCCCTGTTAATACCTGCTATTTCTCTAATTATTGAGTAATTTGTCTTGTTATTCGAACGTTTTAACCTTTGCACTACTCATTCTGTTCAATGGCCGTTTACAATCTTTTTTATTTCATAGAAACTTTTAGATACCTACGTAATTAGCGTCTATTATATGTCAAGAGCATTTAGTTGATGTAGGTGTTATATGCGCCGTAAATACAACTAACAACATTAGTTCAGTAATATAACGATTTATATCGGACAAAATTCAGAAAGCTTTGAAAATTGGTGGAAATGTTAAGGATAGCATAAGAATTAGTAAACCGAAAAGTTCCCACCTCTAAATAGTGTGCTTCGTCCCCTAGGAGGTCGTTTACACCCCCATTTGAAGGTTTTCTAGATAATCTCGGGAACAGTGCCCTTTTTGATAAAAATACCTATATATAAAATTATTCCTTATAAAATTCTCTATCAAAAACGTATCTACACTTTTTTCCTAAAATTAATAGTACTGTGAGAAATAAGGCGCACATATTAAGGATTGGTTCCAGTTAGCACAATAAATTGTAATCTTTACTATAATCTACTTTAAAGTTCAACGCTTAACGCAAAAACAGTAGCTACTAAACTCTACTTAAAATTATAATAAATGTAGCGTTTCCACCCTCTCATCCCTAAAAATATCGCAATTTTTAATGAAGCGAGAATATTGTATATCGTAGGCGTACAAGGAAAATCCACCAAGTCCACTTTTAGACAATTTTTGATAATTGCAGTCACTAAGTCCATATTTCCTGATCTTTCATATGAAAAACAAACTAAGTCCATATCGGGTGTCCATTCAATATTATAGAAGTGACCATTTAGTGTAAGTCCAGTTTACACTGAACATGGATAGCTAAAATCAACTACTGAACAGAATGTGCTGAAAAATATTGCGTAATTATCCACTAAGTCCTGAAATAGTAAGGTTATGTTGGTGTTTAGTGTCAGTTCGTACGAATAATTCTAACAAAATAGTGTATAGTGCACACGTATTATATGATTTTGATGAACCATCTGACTTAGTCCCTTTATCTAAAATATTGCAAGCATCTCATAAGTTGTAACAAGAAGAACACACTAAGTCCAGGTGTTTTTTTTTTGAAAAATAAAAATAAAATATGTTGTCTAATCATTTTAATGTTTTTGCAAATAACTACTAAATCGAAATAAATACATTTGAAATATTTAGTTGTCTCATTTGATTTTACACTTTTTAATAAATAGTACTATCCGTTTTTCTCGAAACTACATATTTTGGACTTAGTTGCTTTTCCTTGTACGCCCACGATATTGTACTTATTGCCACGCCACCACAGAGGTAAAGTAATTGGCGCGGTTTTTTTACGTGGTATCCCCCTGTATACTTAATCCACTAATTATCAGAAGGTTACGTGCGTCAATTAATCTTAGTTGTCTTCCATAGATTCGACAATCATGCATGCGTGTCCGTGGCAATGGTAAGCCTGTTCTTCTGCAACTCCACCTGTTTTCGCACCCTAATTTGCATGAACAAGAAATTAATTTCAAAACAGATTCGGGAGCTGGTTCTTTAGTTGTCATATTTGGGGCTAATATACCGCCGACTTTTTTCCATCCCCAAGCAGTAGCTTCTAGCGTAACGTTTTTCCATGTTTGAATTTAGTAAAAAACGCGATATGAGTGTTGCCGAGCAGCAGCAGAAGTTGGTGGTAGTTTTGATAACATTACACTATTGTTCGGTTTACCAACAAGTTTGTTAAAAGACATCTGTATACATCTGCGGGGGTAGAGTTGTATAAAGCTAGAACAAACCGCTCTCCTACAATTTCTTCATGACTAGCTTTTTCATTACTAAAAGTTTGCACGATGTCTTGTAAGTCATCTCTTTTATTAAGCACATTGATTGCATTAACCTTTCCTTCGGAAAAAACGCTGAGGTTGTACCGCAACCGCTAGTAGCGTGTGCAAATAATATTGTTTCTTTAGTTTTTTTAAAAAGTTGAGGATTGTAAATCTCTTGAACTGTAAATCCTGGTATTACCTTGTTTTTCTTTTAATAATGTAATGTCTTTGTCAGAGGGAGGAAGAGTAACAGCTGTGTCGCACTTAACATTTTCGATAGCAGTTTGTACTATTATTAAATCGGTGTCATCCGCAGCAACGAACACCTCGATTCCTTCATTACTAAATTTATTCACTAGTTCTGCAATCAAACGTTCTTTGTTAAACAAATTACTAAGGAACTTTTGCTGAGTTTCAGAAACAGCAGTGTTTTCATCAAATATAATTTCAGGACAGGTTTTTTGCAATACCCGCCTTTGTTGTTTTAGGCTCTTCGTGCTGTGTGCATTATCCAAATAACCATCGAACACGACAGTTACTCTATTACCATAATGTTTTCCTATGTAACTAACGTAAGCGTTGTAAACGTTATTAAATTCTACTTTTTTTGGCCATATTTCGTGGCGAAGCAAGTATCCTCCGTCAATCACATACCTACCCACTAATTTCGAAAATATGGTGTCGTTCTGGAACAGTATTAATAATCTAGTATAAAGTTGCCTTGTTAGTTTTTCTCATTAAGCCTTTGTCATCGAAAAGGGAGAGAGGTTCCGAAACCAGTTCAAAACTAAAGCACGTTTTTAATCCCAGACTCGAATGAATTGTGCAAATAATTCTTTAAAAATTGCAATATTTTTTGAGGGTGAGAGGGTGGAAGTGCTACATTTATTACAATTTTAACTGGAATAGCTCCTACTTTTGCGTTAAGCATTGAACTTTACAGTAGATTATAGTAAAGATTACAAATTATTGTGTTAACTGGAACCAACCCTTGTGTGCGGTTTATTTCCCACGGAGCTAATAATTTTAGAAAAAAAGTGTAGATACGTTTTTGATAGAGAATTTTATAAGGAATAATTTTATATTTTTATCAAAAAGTGCACCGTTCCCGAGATAATCTAGAAAACCTCAAAATGGGGGTGGAAACGACCTCCTAGGGGACGAAGTACACTATTTAGTGGTGGGAGCTTTTCGATTTAATATTTCATATGCTATCCTTAACATTTGCACCAATGTTCAAAACTTTCTGAATTTTGTCCGATATTTTACAATATTAACTGTTATTTTACAGTACTACATGGTAATACTAGAAAAAAGTCGTTTAATTAATTCAACTTCTTATTCACTACGTCTAAACTCAGTTTTGTGGCTCATATGCTTTAATCTAATTGGCCTCTCGTTGTTGCACGTTACGTCTATTAGGCGCACGGACAGCCTCACCAAAGTTATTTCTCATGTTTAATAATAACACAGTAACACAAAGCAGTAACACAGCCACACAAAGAGATAAAAATACTCTGTACTAGAAATCAGTCTATCATTTTCCTATGTATCTTGACGTACTAACAATTAGTCTGATGTCCAAGTTGCTTCAATTTGCCTTAAATTGAAGCTTCAAGCTTTTGGAATCATAATAAAGAGTGGCGGCTTGTTCCATGAGGCAGGTTAGGCCGTGCCTCAGTAGTAAATTTGCAGTAAATCTGTACCTAATTCGTAATTTTATAAACTGTATTATTTACTCAAAAATTTATATAACTTTGAATTGGAATTAATTAACCCACCGCAGACAGAGGCACATTCAACTGTGCCTCTTGCTCTTCCTAAAATCAAGCCGTTCTAATATTTCCAACTGCATCTAGGTAGGCTTTCTGCAATGCACACTTGAATTAAGAATGAACTGAAAAGGTACGATCTGAGGCATGCCTCATACACCCATTTAATCTCTAAGGAGCAACAGTGATAAACATACGTCGGTAATGCAGTATGTAATGTATAACATAACATGATATTCCTCTAGAGGGTACGCACGGAGTACATATGCTTTTTTCGCACGCGTATTAATTATAACATAACCACAAATTTCTTCAAAGTCAAGTTTATTGTTTCGTCTAAAAATAGGCTTTCTGTGTATAATATGGATTAGTAATAGTGACTAAGTGACAAGTGGAAATTGGTAAATTGGAAAATGAAATGTAAATCGGGGTCGAAGTAAACGTAAATATAACAAATATTAGAAACACACCCGATTTGTCGAAATTTTTAATAAATAAACGTGTCTTTTCGAATCTTACGTACGAGGATAAATTATACGTAGTTAAAGAGCGTCCAGTTGCAAATTTAAGTAAATCGCTAATTAACGTAGAGGTAGGTAGGAAATCAAATCGGGATTTCAGTAAAACTTGGTACGAAAAATACGACTGGCTTACCGGGAGTAAATTATTTTGTTGAGTACAAATTTATACAACTGTACAACTGACGAAGTAGAGAATTCCTTATACTCCAGTCAAATAGGGAAACTTGGCAGAGATGTTCATTAAGGCCCACTGTTACATACAGAAAATCCAGGCCTGTAGCCAGAATTAAATTGTAGGTGGGAATATCAGTGGGTTAAATAATTTATTTCATCAAAAACTTAAGTATATTCTTTATGATGTTTATTATAACACATCTACATATTAGCAGGTATCAGCAAAAACAAGAATTATAAAATATGAAAAATTAACACAAGAATTTGTAAAAAAAAGAAAAGGTAAAATATAGTATGAATTAATATTAATCAATAAAGTTGCAATCTCCTGTTGCGCCTGCTGTTAAATTTTCTGAAAAATACATCTATGTCAATATTTAGCGTCCGCTCCTTCTCAAATGCAAGAATAATCAAGTCTGCCATTCTTTGATGGCACATGGCCATTCTTTGGGGACGGTTTATTTGAGTCAGTGTTGAAAAGGTGGATTCGCACACTGCAGTGCTACAAGCAAAAGTCCTGTCTGTAGCCAAGAGATTATAAGTATCCTCATATGCCAATCTTTGATTTATATATTTCTGGGAATACTATCATCAGTCGACTTTCTTCCTCGCCCTTATCGTTGATAACTTTTACTTCACTTTTTCTTTTCTATAAATTGCCTGAAAACTTTTATTTCTTCTACTGATGGAAGTTTTATTCTCAATTTCGAAACACAATATTTAATTTTTTTCAAATCCATTTCATCTTCAACCATGGAAATGGCTTCCAACAATTCGGCATTCCACTAAATCTTTCGTTTAAAATAATGTCAATTATTTGATTAAATATTGTTATAAATGGTGACTGGGCACCACAACATCTCTTTCCCCAGTAAGATTGGTTACAATGTAATCTTCAAGTTTTCTCGGTATTTTTCTTTTGCATAGTGGCAAGGAAACAGATGCATCATCGTCTTCAATATGAAACTCAGTATTTAACATTTTTATTATTTCTTCTTTAGTGCCAGTTCTCATTTTTTCAAGAGACTTTGTAGCAGCATTTGTAATTTCAAATGAATCTCTCAAGCTACATTCACGTGCCTGGAGGTACTTAAAATTGTTTTCACAAAAATGAAAATCTTTAGATTTAATAACAGCTAACAGGCTGTTTCTGCTATTTGTAACAATCTGGAAAATATTCAGAGAATCTAATATTTGGAGGTTCTTTTAATAACAGCGCATTTTAATTATTGAAAATAAATAAAAAACATTAACTAAAATTTTCTCAAGTCGTCTCCGGTTTTAAATAAAAAATATATTTTTTAAAAATAAAGTCGTAATGTGGAAAACTTTCCAGAGGGCGCTCAAAGTTTTTCAGGGGGTGCTCGGCACGATGGAACGATTTCTTGTACACTGTGGATGTCATATGGGCGTCCTAATGAGACGTATATATATATATTATATATCAAGAACATCCTTATGTGACCTAATTTTTTTTTATATTCATTGTGGATGTCATAATATGTATATCCTAATAATAGGTACATTTATTCACTCAAGTAGCATGAGGACCGAAAGATGTGCTTGTATTGTGTTATACGTACCTAGTCTCTACTGACGATGGTCAATAAGATAGAAACTGCAGTATATAGATGGTATAGTATCTGCCCTGCCACAGAGGATAAATATTTTTGCTGGAGCTTATTGCAATCAAATTGTTCGATATTGCGTTCAAAAGACGTGCATTGGTCAGTGTTTTGCAATAATGTACCTCTCACTATTTAAATGCTCTCTTAAAGAACTACCAGTAGTAGTTATTTGTTGTAATCTTATTTTTATAATCAGAGCTGGAACTTGGCAAGCTGTCGACCGCCAATGGAGCAAAATTTGATTCTATTCTTCATTTCTAGATCAGTATTCAGTGAGGTGCACCAAAACCAAAAATGTCAAAGGTTCAGGCTACTTTAGTGTAAGCTCTGTCTATAATATAGTTAATCTCAAAACTGAGGGTCTAGATAAGAATGATTTGTACATTTAATATATGCAACTCTCAAGAAGCTTGTCAGTAGTTGTGTGTTGACTATAGGCATATTCATGTTATAAATAAGAAATTTATTTCTGGCTTGAAATCGTTTGAAAAAAAATTCTTATAGACCCCATACACTCGAACTTGCTCGACTCAGTAGAAAGTATCTTGAGCCCAACTCCGAACCTAACGGGGTAACTTCAGTTGAGTTCTGAAAGTTATATAATCGGGAGTCTCCTCACATCGCGATGGATCCCAAAACGACGATAGCAATTGAATACCTACTTGGTATAAGTTACCAAAGGTCTAAGTGTCTTGATTCTGTCATAAATAAAAAAATCTATATGCCAAGATGAACAAATACAATGATTCTGTATTAGTGGAAGTAAGGAGTCGAAAAGTATGCAAAGTCGTGTTAAAGTTATGAAACCTATTCCTCCCCCCCCGTTTTCGAGGGTGCTGAACTCGAATCACAGGATGAAACAAATTTTTAGTCATGCGCACCCCCTGAAACGGCCAAAAACCTTTTTGCTTATCTCTCATATGACAGCTTGGCATCGACTATTTTTGCAGGACTCTTTGTTTTTTCATGGGGCTATAACAGATGGTGAAAGATGACGTCAGGTAGAAGACGCAATCGTCCTCAGGGGTGGAATCTACCCTGTGAAGGGGTGTAAAATTGTTTTTTTTCTTTTTTTTTTTGTTAAAGACGTTTACCCCCGTTTTGTTTTCGAGGATGCTAATCAAGGAAAATGATCAAGGACAATGGTAAGAGTGAATTGTGATAACCTCAGGGGGTTGGTCCCATCTCCCCTCCAGGGTGTGAAAAAATGATTTTTTTTTATTTCTAATTTGTATATTGAGTGGGAGTGGTTTCAAAGTCACCATTTGTCCATTTTACATCCTCATGAAAATGAACCTATCCTCGCAAGGATTTGAAATTCATGTTCCTTAACACATTCAGGGCCAAGGATTTTTTTAATACCTACATTGTGGGACCACCATGATATTCTAAAAACAGACACGGGTGTCTGCCGTGGCCCTGCAATAAAATTTGGGTAGACCAGGTCAAAACAGACACATAATACAGACACAACCTAATTTCATTACGGGACCAAAACAGACATTATTGGCAGACACAATATTGCAAGCAGACACGTCGACACTGTTCGTTTATGCCTGTTGATGCAACGTGTATGTATAATATGCGTTATACATTTGGAGCGTATTAGCTGTGTGCGAATGCTGTGTATCATATATTTAGTGTTTTAATTATTCTGAGTATATCTGTTTTATATAGAAGTGGTATATCGAAGTTGAAGCATGAGCAACAGAGCAGCGAGAATAGTAAAAATGGCCCACAAACAACTAATTTTGGACGAGAAAACCGAATGCGGCGCTTTATATAAAAAAAAGTTTGAGTCGATAAGAACATCTACTTCTTCGATTTGCTACGAACTTTTTACAGTCACATAAGGCTTTCTCCATAATTAATATCTTTGCTTGAATCACCAGTTGCATACTAAAATTTCGACGCAAGCCGAGAAAAGATTATCTGGATTACCGAACTCAATTATTATGGTGTCTGCTATGGCCCTGTATTAAAAATAGAAAAAATGTATCTTACTAGTGGGCCACAGCAGACACAAAAGCAGACACACTGTATAAAAAGTTCCATATATCCTAATTAGTTTGGCCACTTATAGAGGTATATTCTGTCAGGCCAGAACAGACATAAGGCACCACCAGATAAAGGAAACGTGTGTCCACTTGGCACATTTCGACAGATAGAACAGACACCAGTGTCTGCAGTGGCCTGGCAGGCAAAATCGTGAACAGTCACCGGTGTCTGCTTTGGCGCTGAATATGTTAAAATGGGATATAAGGAAGAGCATACTATTGGCAAAAATTTCTATTTTTAATGAATTATATACACAGGACACGATTTTGAGTGCAATATAATATTTTTTACAAGGCATTAATATGACCCTAGGGCGTTTCCAAAGAGAATTACATAGTTCATATTCCTTGAAATGAACATCACATTCAATGCCATTGCCTCCTTCATCGCACGCATCATCCGTTTCCGATTCATGATCGGAAATATACACTTCGGGTATAACATTTACGAACTTTACAGCATTATCACAACTATTATCATTGGATTTGTCTGTTTCTATGCTCATCTTCATCCTCTGGCGCGCAATTCTCACAAAATTTACCTTGGCAAGTCTTACAAAAAACGCTACATCGTAAACCTAATTTTACACATCCGCATCGTTTCGCACATCCGTCCTTACAATTGCAATTATATTCTTTAAAAAAGAAGTCAAAAAAATTTGAAATTTATGGATTATGAATGCCTCGAGGATTTCCCAGAAAACAGTAAAGGCGCAAGAACAAATAAAATGTACGAGTTCCTAATATCAGCCAAGATCCTATTATTATTATTTTTATTAAGAAAGGGGTGGTTTCCGACAGTTTAAGGGTGAAGGAAGGGTCGAACCAGCGTAAACCATTTTTTCTCGATCAACATCCACGAAAACGTCTTTAACAAGAAAAAAAAAGAAATGATTTTACACCCCATTCCACCTCTAAGGGCGGTTGCGGTCTACTACCTGACATCACCTTTCACCATCTGTTATAGCCCCATGAAGAAATAAAGAATCCCTGCAAAAATAGTCGATGCCTAGCTATCATATGAGACTAAAAATGTTTTTCACCGTTTATTCGTGTTCAGCACCCTCGAAAACAGAGGATGGAGTAGGTTTCATAACTTTAGCACGATTTTACTTATTTTCGAGAAAATCTCGACTCCTTACTTCCACTATATTTGTCAATAGACATCTTGAGCAAAAAATTAGTTAAAAACCATTATTTCAGAATTAATACTTTGGAACTTACACCTTTTGTAACTCTCTTTCAATTGTGGGTGGGCGAAAAATTGGTTTCAAAATATGCATCTTTTAAAAGCTATCTACAAATGAGCGAGTGTATTTGCAATAGTTCCTGAAATGTGTCTCTGATAGGACCGAAATAGTATAGTGTATTTAGGTGTGAAAGCAATATATTCCCGGACGACGATGCAAGCATCGAAGTCCGGGAATATGCTTTCACACCGAAGTACACATACTATTTTTTCTGATATCACAATCAATATTATTATATAAATTAAGGAATTTGTATTAATGTATGACATTTCTTCATTACAATCTAACTGCTTACTAATAAACGCAATTTTAATGTGAGTTGGTTTATCTGCGTGTATTTATTTACTGTCTAAAATATACATAAAAAACCGTACGAGAATGTTACTTTCCCGGCCTAGGCTGGGAAAGTAACATTCCCGTACGGTTTTGTTGATCGTTGCTTGGCAACAGATCTATTCCGGTCTGTTTTCTGATAGTTTCTTAGCAACGGACTAAAATACTGGAATTGAGTATTTTTCGATCTGAAATCGCGTCGAAAATGTTAGGCATTGCCGATCGATTTCAGAAAAAGTAAATACCCGATTTTTAGGTATATAGGTATATAATTTTTCATATTATTTGAGGTACTTTTTACCCCTTTAACGGGACCTAGATAGTGTTAACTGTACCAAAATTTCTTGCACTTAAACCTTAGGTTCTCTGGGAGATCTAAACGATGTGTTTATCAGTAGCGGCGTTAGGGTAGGGCGCGGTTGGGCGACAGCCCAGGGGCGCCAGACATGAAGGGGCACCAGAGGCGCCCCTTGTTTTATTCTTTCCTTTTTTTTCACATGGGTTTGGATAGCAGATAGGGGATGCCGTGGAAATGTCGCCCCAGAGCGCTGGTAGTGCTAAAACCGGCACTGGTGTTTATACACTACCAAGGTTTTGTAACTACAATCCAGAATTTGCGAAATTAAATGGAAACATGCCAAAAAGCCACGATTTTCCCTGCCAAAAACTACTGATG
The DNA here is from genome assembly GCA_936432065.2 of Rutpela maculata. Taxonomy (NCBI): domain Eukaryota; kingdom Metazoa; phylum Arthropoda; class Insecta; order Coleoptera; family Cerambycidae; genus Rutpela; species Rutpela maculata. Next base: position 229,220,296 of record OW386286.2, on the reverse strand, counting down.
CTTCCAAGACATTCTGTTGCATACTTATTTCTCTGTGTTAAACCCTTTAAGTACGGCACCTTATTTTACCAACGTAAATACCAGACGGCTCCATTTTGAGTGGCGTAGGGACGGTTGCCATATATATACGGCGTCTTTTTTGTAAGTGCGAATGCATTTAGTACCATATTTAAATGGCATTTTATAAGTTTCATTTATTATATTACTTGTATTAATTGTCAAAAACAAACACAAAGTAAACAAAGTTTTATTCAAAATTCCGAAAATACATGCGTCGTTTATGTACGGCATCTGGTCGCGCAGAAGTGCCGTTTTTATAAGGCATTCGTCTGGTGAAGAAGTTTGAATGAGCCGTTTAACTACGGCAACCGTTCCTCGAGGTTGCAATTTTTAAAGTTAAGTGCATTTAAACGGCGGCCGTCCCGAGAGCAAAAATAACCTTTAACGTATAAATATGGCAGTCGGCAGTGGGACAAAATCAGGAAAGCCGTTAATATACGGCAACCGTCCTTAAAGGGTTAAAGACGAAATCAATCCATTAAAATGATTTTAAAATTAGTTATCACTATCAGATGTTTTTTATTTTTTGAATCTTTCCGATTTTTAAACTTCCCGATACAGCTCCCGGTGCCAAATAACTTCTTGCATCTGTCTAGTTCAACTCTACTTTTTCTTGGTGCAAGAGAGTTACCAGATATGGAAGAATTATGGTTTTAAAATAGGCCTTACGACATTTTGCTTCTGATTCTGGGACGCAGACTACGCCCACTATTTTTCTTTGAAAGAAATACAAATATGTGTATCAGTAGTGCAAGAAAGCCATCAGATACGGCCAAAAAAATACACCAACTCTTGGTATGGGCCCTTTTGCTAAGTCTGTTTTATTTTATTGACGAAACCTTTATCTGTTTTTGTACAATTTTTACGGTAAGTATATTTCCTTTTCTATTTTATATAGTCCATAAATAATAAAGTTTAACCATTACCGTCAGCTTACAAACCAAAATAAAGTTGTAGAAGGAATAAAATCAAAGACAAAAAATAAATATATACAATTTTTTATTTCAATATTAAGTATAAAAATACATAGTTACAACAATAAACCTTATTTAACTAGAAAGTAAAAAATACAAATATAATTTAATAATTCAACAATCCATCTATGTAATTAATACTATCCCACTTCATAATATAAGCACCTTCACATATTTTTTAAAATTAGAAAATGGAAATAACAACAATTTATTTAAAAACAACATTTAAAATATGGAAAACATATTTTATTGCTAAATAACAAGAATAATTAAGCTAAAAGTTTATAAATCAACATTGTCAACATGTCTGTTTTTCCAAAATGACAAAATACTTTTATGTACAGTACGAAATATCACTAAAGGCATTTCAAATATTGCTTAAATTCGGTGATACTTTATCATAAATACTAGAAGATTCTAAAACTGACTAATATAGTTCTTGTAGTTATTTAATTGTCTCTATTTTAAGAGGATCTTCAGACTTACCTCAGTTTGCGCCTAGAACTATAAAAAGCGATATGGCGATATTTATTTTCATATATCACACTGGGTGTTTTCTAAGTCTTCAAAATAAATTAATCAGATATTTATCAACATTATAACTATCGCATTTCAATATTAAAAAAATAGTTTGCTGACAGTATTGCTACACCATTAAAAATGAACTCGAACAAATTTAATAAGATTTAACCGACACTGTACAACAGCCAAAATACACCTGATTGGTTATTTTTGTGCAGCAAGTACAAACTGTTTTACTAACTAAACATACCAGAAGTAAATATGATAAAAATTTATTTTCAAGACTTGATCTAACAATATTTTCAAGCATTAATATGCAACTTCAATATGTGACTATATATTTTTAAACAAAATATAAGATGTGACAAAGTAATTAGCTACCCCCAATAAAAAAATTTAATATGCCAAATACCTCAGTTTAATCAAATTTCAGTTCAAATTAATTAATTTAATTCTTATAATCCTTCTATTGTTAAGCATAATTTAATTCTGAGAAAGGTTGCAAATTAGAACAATTGAACTTGGTAAATTTTAAACCTATTCCAGGTTTAACTTGAAGAAATATGGAACAAAACTAGAAACGGCAATTCTTACTTAAGCCTATTTAGAATTTTATTAATTCCAGAATATCACAAAATGCGTTATTCTTATAACTAGATTTTGAATTGTAAGTATAATTTAATGCTGAAAAAAGGTTGCTACCTTGCCGACTCTGAGTCATCAGCGGTAATGTTATGTTTCTCTATGAATTCATTATTATGCACCTAAATGCCTGATTAGTACTTAAAGTGAGACATTATAAAAATGCTACTTTCATTAAGAGCTACAGAGGAAAAATATACGTAATTCTGCACGTTTCTAGACACTTAACAACATTTTTGGTCAGTGGATGTGATTCTTGCGCTACAACTATCACTGCGAATTTTTGAAGCATTAAACAGATATACGAAAAAAAATGGACACATGGAAAATTACCAGTTGTATTTTTCCTTTTGGAGTTTTCTACCACATTACACTATTCTAAAAACAAAGTTCAAGTGTAGAATATCAGCATTCTTACGTGAACAACAAAGACAAATACTAAGGCTTGTAAAATATAATATATTCAGTCTATATTCAGCACGAGTGAGACAAAGACAAAAGGTTATAACGCGAAAGGCAGGTGATTTATTGGCAAAAGGGCAGTATATTTCACCAGGGAATCTACAAAACAGCAATAAATATTTTGCAAATAACTTGGGCAGTATATGTGAAAGATAATCCCAAAAAGAAAAATTTTATATACATCGCACATATAACTTTTGTTCTTTTAAATAGATTGTTTTAAACAACATTTAACTTTATTTTAAATATTCATTGGTCACCAATGTTTATGGTGAATAGGGTTCTATTACAAATATCCATTCATGGTTTTTACTAAAAATATAGAATTTAAATTTTATAAATAAATTATTTTTGCTGATATAACATAAACTGTTTTTTTTTATTTTCGGTTGGTCAAGTCAATCTCGAAGAAAAAGTACAAATAGTAATAAATTCCAAAAATATAAAAAACAAATTACAGGCATATAGGTATAATGAAATAAATTAATATAAACTATTGAACAGATTTTAATAGGACTTGGAGTTTCTAACATTTAAATTGGAGTAGTATTGCAAGAAGGCTTTTTTAAAATAGGTTACCACTTCACACAATAAACTTATGATGTGAATTACAAAAAAAAAACTAATCTTGCCTCTAATGTTGAGATTACTACAGATTTAAAATAATGACTAAAATGGCACAGTCAATGTGTTTCTAATTAAGTAGAACATAAATTATTTATAACATACACTTAAAACACTTAAGTTTGCACCAACAATAATTCTTTATTCTACCCTTCATCGTTACTTAATAGTTTAATAGTGCTATAAAAATTGAGCAATTTGCTTAGAAAATGGTTTTCACCTGAAGTAAGCGTTCATAGCCTTATAGGGTGTCCAAAAATTTCAAATATATTGTTACAATAATTATCAAAAAAACTATTTTCACCAAAATATATTTGACTTGTTTATATTTGTTCATCTCCAGATATTATTCGGTTCAATATTGGGAGACGTCAGTAGTCACTTTCTTTTGAATTGATCGCTAAGTGAGACAATATGAGCATACACGTAAAAGTTTATCTGTAGTTTTTTAAATGCCATGGATTAAGTAATAATAACTTTGGTATAATATTTGCCCATTAGCGGGTAATTCTGTTTGTAGATAGAAAAACAAATGCATGTATGTCCCGTTTTATCTCTAATTCGTCCGCTCTCAAATCGGAAGTAACCAATTTGAAAAGCGCTTAAAAATTTTGTAATACTTAAATTATTATAACTTGATCGATTCTTCAAACGCTAACTTGCAGATTTAATGTTTCTTCAGATAAAGAACCATATTGTGGTTATTCGACCATTTCCACAGTTATCACTAGTTAAATTAAGTAAATAGTCCTTTGCCGATTTGACTGGAATAATCTAACTAAGTAAACACAATTAAAAATCACTTTGACTTTAACCTGTGATGTATATCGTTCGCTCCATTCACGTAAGAGTCGCTGACGTTTGTAACTGAAGTGGCACCCGTTTCACTAATTGTACCATTTTTCTTGATGTCTCCATTTTGTAGATGGCCATTTTTAACATAACCATTCGGAACGAAGCCATTTTGCGCTTGCGCCAACTTAGCTTCAGCTGCCCTTTTCTTTTTGTTGTATGTTTCATTGTAGAACTGCTTGAAGAGGAAGAAGAACATCACAGCATGCATTCCAATCCACCATACGAAGGCACGTGGGTAATTGCAGTCGATGAATAATAACTGGAAGGCGTGGACCATAATACCAACGAATTGGGCCTAAAAAAATAAATTGAGTAAAATTATCATGAAATGGCTGAAGGAGTTCCGAAACAGCCAGTTTCACAATCGTTGGTTAACCAATGGTTAGGATTTGACCAACAGTTTATTATAAAAATCTGTGACATTAACAGCCATTTTTACAATTGTTGGTTAATTAATAGTTAGGATTTGACCAATGATTTATTACTATAAAGGTAAGAATGTCTGGTAAAGTTGTGTTCACTAATAATTATAACTTTCAGGTTCTGGTTAGTCAACCAAAAAGGTAACCAACGATTGTGAAACTGGCTGTACGAACATCGAGGTATACCATGTATTCTTAGGCTACGTTTATACTGGAGAGGAGAGCAAACAGTAGAGCAAAGAGCAGCGAAGAACAGAGCATTGATGAAAGATGCGAATGCACATAGTGAAAGATGTTAGTAGCGGAAATAGTCTTCGAGAAAAGCTTTGAATCAATCAATCATTTATTCACGTAAAAAATTATTACATGAACACGTCAACATATCACCTATAGATACTATAGGATATAAACAATATACATTACAGATGTATATTGTTAATACAACATATTACATCAGTTATAGAAATCCATAAAATTAATTTAGTTAATTAAATCAAATGATAGTCAAAGTAGTTCGCTGAAAACGTGAAACATTATGCAAAATGTTTGATGTTGTAGTGTGCATGAAATAAATAAAAACTAGACGATCTGGGCAACTTTTATCATGTATATGAGGCCTTGAGACGGCATCCTAAAATAATGCTGCTTGTCTTTTTAATCCCACAAAGGAGGAGACACAAATACTTCATTAATTAATCAATAATCCTCTTGAATTTAACCCCATTTTTATCTCGAGCAAAGCAGAGAAATCAAATCTAACTGCTCAGGCAGCGAGCATGTCATATTTCTCGCCGCTTCACTAGGATTGGTTTAATTCTTCCACTTTCCTCGACTGTTCTACTGTTTTGCTCTGCTCTACACTATAAACGTAGCCTTAAAGCTAAATGCTGCTGAGTGAGATAAACAGAGTACAAAGATATATATTTAAAGTACGTTGTTTAACTTTGGTTAAGTGACCATCACGACGATATTATATGAAAATATGGCTCTATACAGGGTGTTTCTTAATGACGTGCTAATATTTCAGAGTGATTCCTTAGGTCATTTTACGAAGAAAAGTTCATATGAACATATGTCCGCAAGGGCTTAATTTTTTTGCTACAGGGTGTCGATTTTTCTTAAATCGTTATTTTTTAATACTCATATCAGAAAGTACTTTAGATATTAGTTTCAATTTTGGTATGTGTTAATAGGATATAAAACCACATATTTCAATTAGAAAAGTTATTTTATCACTCCATCAGTAACGTCCTTGCAAACATGTCTCAGATATTTTTTTACCAAAAAAGTGGTACGCCAGTGACATTTTTCCATGTGGATATTTTTTCTGATTAGCCTGGTCAATTCTACATGAAAACGGTTTTTTGCATTTTTCTAGTCAAATACACAGTTCTTGATTAAAACAATTAAATTCAAATTGCTTCATTTAGCAGTATTGGCTAACAATTTTTGAACACATAAATCTGGTTATCCTGGAATTACGTTTTTACAAACATCAATTTCAAAACAATATTTGTTGACATAAAATAAGTTGTTGGTGTTCAAAACCATCTCATCGTATTATTTCTTCGATTTTTAGTTTTTCATTGAATTTATTTTATATTTTCGCTGTTTTTATTCGAATATCTTAGAAAATATGGTAACCGACTGAGCTACCGGCGCTTAAGGCGTATTGAGTGGCAAATACACTGATCGACTGTCTACCGCACTCTGAGTTCGATCCCCAGCCCCGGTATTAACAACACCGGTGGGTGTGGATTAGACCAACCCAAAAAAAAAGCTTGTCATATTTTATGTCTCACCCTGCAAAAATGTTCCTTTTTATGTAAAAGAAAAAAATGCTCTTTTGATTAAAAAAAAAAAAAAATGAATTTTAAAATGTGCAACCACGCTCTAAAGTACGATTCAATCATTTTGCATTATCTACAAAAATTAGGCAGCGCGCTTCATCTAATATATGTTTTTTAGCGCCAAAGTGATTTTTAAAAAATGGACAAAAGGAAAAACTCAAATAAATCTGCCTGCCAAAAATACTTTTTAAATATGTTCCAAAACATATCTAAACCTAAATTTACTATAATTACTTGTAAGCGAGCAGAAACTAGAGTGCGAAAATTAAAGTTTTCAGGGTGTATTTCACAATTTTACCAATAAAAGCACCAAAAAAATATCATTGAATTGTAAATACTATTTTTTCCTTGGAAAATTATATTAAATATAGAAAACATTGTTTTTTGAGGCCCCAGATTTTCAAGGATAGGCTCGAATTTGTTTAACTTATTCACCATTGTAAATAGAGGTGCAACGGATATCCGGTTACTATCCGGTATCCGGCCACTTTATTACTATTCGGCTGGACACCGGATAGTGACCTGATATCCGGCCAAAACCGGATAGTTAAAAAATAAAAATTGGTATAAAAAATGAAACAGTTTTATTATACTGATTGGAGTTAGTATACCACCATGCGTAAGGGTCACTATTACTTTGAAGTTTGGATCCGTGCTCCTTTCAAATAATAATCAATCTCCTTGGCCATTGAAGTTTTCTCCGAAACGTTGTCATGATGGATGGGATGGGATTTTACAAAATGAGAAGGAAATGTGCGTTTATTTTCGATTTATTATAAATATTTAAGAAACCAAACATAGTATAATCTTTAAAACTATTTTAGATACTTGCTATTGTTCTAACAAATACAACTACATACATTTTTAATTGTAAATTTCTGTTGTATTTGAATATTGCAGTTTGTCAATGAAAATAGTTACTAATTCCATTATTAGAGCATGGCATTTAACTATGTACAAAATTTATGATAAAAACTGTAGATAGCAATTTTGAAGATTATACCATTTATGACTTTAAATATTTATAATCCGAATATATATAATCCGAAAATAAACGCATATTTCCATCTCACTCTGCAAAATTCTCTCCTTAACGCTACTATTTTCTGTACCCACTTTGTCAAAGCAGTTCCAAAAATGTTGTGAATATCAGTATATCTCTTACGTTGTTTACTGGAAGGAGAAGAACTGCTTGAATATGAATTGAATATGAATTATAGAGTAATTTGACGGGATTTTTCAGCCTGATTTTTATCGAAAAAACTTGTTTTAAATCTGGGGTCTCGAAGAGTTGCCAGTAAGTATTTTTTGTCGTCGAAGTTCTCAAAACGTGTTTTTAATCAAAATTTCAATGTAAGCCGGATAGATGGCCGGATATCTGGTATCCGGTACAAGAAGTACGCCGGATATCCGGTATTCCGTATCCGGCCAAAACACTATCCGTTGCATCTCTAATTGGAAATAATTATTTTAAATAATAATTTTTTAATTTATTATATATTTTTTTTGTTTCTGCACTTTGTGTTAACAGTAAAGCTTGTTTTTGTTCTTCATCTATTGTAATAACTTTATTAAATCGAGAAGTCAACGCAATTTGACATTCAGCAGAATCATTGACAACTTTAAGATTTATTAATACATTTTTTCCACACATATAATGATGGCCTGAATTCCATAGATTTGGATTTTTCTTTAAAAAGGCAACGTTTATATTTGTAATTTTAAAAAAATTAAACTTTTCTTTGATATAAAATCAGATAAACAAATACCCGAATCATTTTTTTTTGGATCTACAAAACCTCTAACATTACGTTGCGGCTCCCGTAAATTTTCTTTTTTTAAATTTTGTATCATTTTTATTTTCATTTCATGAGTCACACTTTATCATCAAACAATACAGGGCATACGAGTTCCTTCGATACCAGAGGTGAATTTATTTAATAATAATAGAGACAATTTTTTATTTATTTTTTCATATTCATATGAATCTTCTAATAAGTTCATGACGGGGACAAGAAATATTATTATTATTAAATAAATTCACCAATCACCTCTGGTATCTTTCGGAGGAACTCGTGTGCCTTGCATTTTTGGATGATAAAGTGACTCATGAAATAAAAATAAAAATGATACAAAATTTAAAAACAGAAAATTTACGGGAACCGTAACGTAATGTTAGAAGTTTTGTAGATCCAAAAAAAATAATTCGGGTATTTGTTTATCCTATTTTATATCAAAGAAAAGTTTAATTTTTTTAAAAATTACAAATATAAACGTTGACTTTTTAAAGAAAAATCCAAATCTATGGAATTCAGGCCACCATTGTGTGTGTGGAAAATATAAACCTTAAAGTTGTCAATGATTCTGCTGAACGTCAAATTGCGTTGACTTCTCGATTTAATAATGTTATTACAATAGATGAAGAACAAAAACAAGCTTTACTGTTAACATAAAGTGCAGAAACAAAGAAATGTAAAAAAACAAAAAAAAAATAAATTAATTAAAAAATTAAATTGTTATTAATTATTCACAATGGTGAATAATTAAACAAATTCGAGCCTATCCTTAAAAACCCGGGACCTAAAAAAATAATATTCTCTATATTTAATATAATTTTCCAAAAAAAAAAAATATTATTTAAGTAACTTCATTAGTTATTTACAATTTTAATGATATTTTTTTGGTGCTTTTATTAGTAAAATTGTGAAATACACCCTGAAAACTTTAATTTTCGCACTCTAGTTTCTGCTCGCTTACAAGTAATTATAATAAATTTTGGTTTAAATATGTTTTGGAACATATTTAAAAAGTATTTTCGGCAGGCCTAAAGCAGATTTATTTGAGTTTTTTCTTTTGTCCATTTTCTAACATTTTAAAGTAGATTTTTTTTATCGGGTTTCTTACAAAAACATTTTACTCGATAATTTTCAATTATTATATAATATTTAAAGTAAAAAACCACTTTGGCACTAAAAAACATATATTAGACGAAGCCCGCAGCCTAATTTTTGTAGATAACGCAAAATGATTGAAATAGCGTACTTTAGAGCGTGGTAGCACATTTTAAAATTCATTTTTTTTTTTAATCAAAAGAGTATTTTTTCTTTTACATAAAAAGGAACATTTTTACAGAGTAAGACATAAAATATGACAAGCTTTTTTTTGGGTTAGTCTAGTGTGGATGTCTGCGTTTTTCCAAATGTGTAACCTCCTTCCGCACAGCCTTGGCTATGGATTTGGGGGTTGTCTACTATCTGTGGTGTGTTTATGTTTTATATGAATGCGGAAATGGCGACAATGCATTACGTATATGGCCTCGTAGATGGTAATGCAACAAAAGCCACAAGTATGTATCAGGAAAGATATCATAATCGTGCCTTGCGAGATAGCCGATTCTTTTCGACTATTCATCACAGTCTTTGTGAAACTGGTAGTTTCCAAAAAGGTACTTCGGAAGGTAAACGTAGAACTATCAGAACACCCGAAATTGAGGAAGCGGTGATACAGGAAATCGACGAACATCCTGGGACGAGTACGACGAAGATTTTTAGAACTCTGAATATTTGTCTGTACATCCCTAAATCATAATTTGAATTGGTTGCACTGAATACTTTAAAACCAAATATCTCGAAGACGGTTACTCGTAGCGACATTTTTTTTTAAGTAAAAAAATGTATTATTTATTTATTAAGTATTAATTTTTATTTTAAATTTTTTTTAAAAAATCACCAAAAATATACGATATATAAACGACACGCAAGCTATCGTAGGTGGCACCCTCTACAAATAACAGCAAAAATATGAATCGATTTGAATCTCTCGCCTCAAAAAATCCCCAATCATCAAAAATATTTAAAATAATTAAAACATTTAAATTTTTAAAGAAATTATTAAAAAAAAAACAAAACAAAAATATAACTTTGACACCCTGTATCTCTGGACTAAGGTAAGTTTAGTTAAATCGTAATATTTTTACGTAAGGAATCTGCCATTGCTTTATGTACCATTTCTTATGGGACACCCTGTATACGTCCATTGAATGCATTTTTACGAATTACTTTTTTCTTACAATTTTCGTTTAATTTTTAACATTTGGATCTTCGGTCACAAAAAATAAATAATTCCATATATTAAATTCGTTCTAAAAGTAGTATCTCAAATGCACATTTAACACATTTAAATGCACTATTTAAAAATAAATATCTTGTATTTCTGCTTACATTATTATTAAAAAACATTATTTTGGGTATTTAGCAGATAACTTTCAAAGAAACTATTCATTCTTTTCATACCCTGTTATTCTACGCTGAGCTTTCTCAATTATTTACCTCAAAAACGTAAAACGGAATTCCATTATTTTTTTTAATAAAGTTGTAGGTACTTTAACATTGATTTGTCCTTCATACTGATATAGTTAAATAATATAATTGCTTAACAACTTAATCATTTAGCACTTTTAGCACTATTTTAAATAAAGTAATATCGTTACGAGAAAATGTACAATATTATATTAAGTTAATTACCTATTTATTATTACATAAAAATTTGTTAGGCAACAGTCACAAAAAATATCAACGCACAATGTTTAATATTTAGTTACTTATGTTTTACTTACCATCTGCAAAGTAGTAAGATACTTTTTCCACCACAAGTATTTTTGCATATTGGGGCCAAGTGCACTAAGCATGTAATAGAAGTACATTACTATATGAACAAATGTATTCAAGAAGCCAAAGAAAGAACTATGCCCACCTAAAAAACAATAAAACATATTACATGCATGACAACTTGTCATAGAAATAGTAGAACAAAAGTAAATAAAGAGTGATTTTAAAATTAATTTTTAGGCGGAAGGACTCTTAATTATGTGTATTTCTACCTATTTTCTAGATAAAGTGTTTGACTTTATGTCTGAGATTATCTCCAGTCATACAGTGTGTGCTATTAACACCCCAACACCCTGCAATTGTAGAACGCGTTGTCCGTTTTTTTTTTCTTGATAGTATTCGGTGAGCTCTATTTGACCATTTTGAAAAATTTATAATTTTCATATTTTCAAGACCTTCTAAAGTTCCCTAAATGTTTTCTTAACCGCTTCTCAAGTCACCGAAGTAACTCCTTGACAATCCAGAATGAATTTGTGTTAGGTAAAGAGAAACGAGGCCCTACAGCTTATAGTGGAGTCCGAACCACTTCTTGGGGATAATTTTATAATTAAAATTATTTCGCGATGAGCAGGGATTCAACCTGCTTCGCTAGGTACGCCAGTATGCAAGCTAGACGCGCTAAACCACTGAGCTACCAGCAAAGTGGATGACGTATTCGATTCGCAATTGTCTTCAATAACTTTATACAAAATTTTAGCTCGATATCTCATATAGGGTGTTTATTATTCAATGCCCCAATTTTAAAATAGTCCACTTTAGAACTGACTGTAATAAAAAGCTATACATTACTCCGAAGACTCGATTTATTTTCTTTCAATTGAATATTTGTGTACTTCTTCATAATTTTGTTTATCACATTGTCATGGTGTTTTTCGCTCCTTTGAAGATAGAGTTGAATAGATGAAGCACTACCGTGTGCAGTTGTTATTTTCACGTCCACTGGAAGTGTGGTAACGCAAAAACAAATTCGAAAATTTTTATTGTTCAAATAGGCTTAGAATGTCATGAAACGTCGAGATTTTAAGTTTGAGCAAAAAAAAATTCTGTCTGTCGTTCTGTCTGTCTAACTTTTTTTGTGCGTACGATTACTCTGAAACCGTTTAAGATATTATCTTTAAATTTGGTATACGTATGTATTTTAACGAGATCTGGAAATAGATTATATTTTGATCTTATTCCATTGAAGTTGAGGAGTAAATTGGGGTAAATGGAGGTAAATAGGTAAATCAAGGAAGTAAGAGTTTATAAAATTGGTATTTAGTATATATAAAATTTGTTGGCATTGGCCACCCCCACCCCGTTATTAAAGGGGGTGAAAAAAATAAAACTGTGAGTTAGTGTGTATAAGAACCGAAGAACTGAAAAAATTTTTTTTACTTCATCCACCCCCACTACTACCTCACCAACACTACCGATGTAGCATACCGATTTATGGGTTTTTGGGGTAGATGATTTCAAATATTATATTATTAAAATTCTATAAGTAAACAATTATTTCCACATATAAAAATTTTTTCGTTGTGAGAGACTTGGATAGAAAATCTGGATGTGGAAGTAGTGATTCCTTGGGCAGCGGTTTTTTTATTAGCTCTTGATGCTCTATTCTAACTTTGCTAAGATTTGTGGAGGTTACAGTTCTGCTATAGTGATTTTTTTGCATGTCTGGATCAATCAATTGTGCTCCTCCTTTAGTTCACTTAGGAAGCTCACAATGGCTTCTGAGCCACTTTTTGTCAGAATTTTTTTAAAAACGATTTGGAGTTAAAAATAATGAATCAGAAGTAATATTTCGTCGTTTCTTAATCAATTTGTGATATAAACGTATAAGGGCATTTATCTAGATTTTCAAGATTCGTAAATAAATTAAGAATTGGGTTCTATGAATAAAATCGAGAATATAAAGCATATTCATAAAAAGTTGGAGTAAGTAGTCAGTGATAAAAATAACAATCGAGAGCAGGTATTCATTGTGAGCAAATACTCCTACGTATAATTTTTGTAAGTATATTCCCACATTTGCAAGTAAAAGATCTCTTCTTAAGGGAAGAGGTTCGGCAAAATTTACAGGTTGGGGGTAGCCCGTCTCCTGGCGTCGGTGATAGGCCCTGGTAGCGGAAATAGGCCGACGTTAAATAGTTAAAAAAAAAATATATGAATAAAAAATCGCTAATATTTCACTGACATGAGTCTCTCCTTGATATATTTGATCATTTTTAGCAGACTCTTAATATTTGACTACTGCCAAAAGCTATAACAGAGTTTGTCTTTAACTTGTGTTCCAGAAAATATTATTGTTAAATGCGGAGAACAACAATCGAGAGGATCATGAACAAACTAGGAGAGAACCAAGCACACTGGGAAAGAAAGACTAGGGGAAAAAATGAATATCACAAAGAAATCGCAACGATATATGCTCTACCAGAATCAGAAACAGAGGAATCAGATGTTTCAGAAGATTTGTACAAGCAGAAACACAAAAAGAGAAGTATAAACATATCACGACACAACGCCGCAATTTCACAATGCCTACACTGCCCATCCCATACACCAGTACCATTTGTCATGTGGCTCCCGCTGCTGACAACAAGCATGACCCAAATCCAACCCAGCGTAGACGTAGGCAGCACGGTGGTATATTATGGGAGTGGCAGCAATGCCTGCCTTACGCTGATAAATCAATCAATCAATCAACTTGTATTCCAGAAAATATTATAAACCGAGAAGAAGTACCTACAACCGTAATAATAAAGTATTTTACAGATTTAATCAAAAAAATGTAGAATAAATGGCAAATTTTTCTTTGGATGGGAAGTCGGGAGAAAGAAAAGGCGGTGCGATATCCAATGTTGATAAAATGAAAATAATTTTGAGATTTGTAGAGGATCCGGATTTTGAAGCAGGAGTAGAAGAAGTGGACCTTCATTAAACTTGTGTCAAAAGCTGTGACAAAGGTAACGGATAGAGGAATTGAAAAAAGTAGTCATCAGTCCCCGCGCTATATCATAGACTGTACTCACAGAAAAATAAAAAAAAAGTTAGGTTGAGTATATCAAAAGAAAATGATATCTTAGCATTAATGCATAGTGCAGATAAATGGTTTACAAGCGTAGGACCTGTTCATTATTGAAGGATTTGGAGCAACTCTAAAAGAGCATAGTTTTTAAAATAACCAATTCAATATTTTTAGAGATGAAGGGATATGCCAAAAACGGGAAAAATTGAAAGACATTTTGGTAAACTAAGGCACCGTTTTCTTGTTTTCCAATATAAAATTCGAGTGTTTACAGAAAAAGTTCCAAGACATCATATTATTTCATCTTGGAAAGGCGTTGGAAAAATGTTGAACATTTTGTATATAAGAGAATTTACTCAATTTAATGGGACCATGCTTTCCGCTTTTATTCATGTCTATTAGTCAGAAGGTGCAGGAGGAGGGGTTAGATCTCTTGGCAGTCGAAGCGGTCATGTAACTTGTAAAATTCAAATTGGAATTTGACATGGGATTTTTAATGAAATTTTTTGCTGTCCATTTAATACATGTTTTAAGGTACCCTAAAAAATCCCGAAATGCCCTTGACGCCATTTTCGCGGTCAGATCAGGCGTCCAGGTCCAACTTCCGGATATTCCGAAAAAACGACTCCCGGTGCCATAATGGAACGGCGATTTTTTGTCCAAAAATCGAGATATTTTAAACGTGGTTTTTATGAAGATACTATTGACAGCATTTTTTTCGTGCCATGGAAAGGGTTCTGTCAAGTCGTCCAAAGGAAGCTCTTTGCAGAGGATGTAATATCATATTCAAATTATTTATTTGCATTTTCAGTGTAATTACACAATCAGACACGTCAGTATAATATGCGATGTTTAAAATGATAATGAAGTAAAAATTGATACATACATTGAGATATAATAAAACATAAAATATTAAGAGAAAACAGATGCATAATTACAAACAAAAAATATACGTACGTCGTTACATATACAAAGATAAACTGTCATAACAAATTAAAATTAATAATTTATGTTAGCACTTAAGAATTCATCAAAATTATAAAATGCATTTTCTGTAAGAATTCCTTTTATCTTTTGTTTGAATTGCTTAAAATCTAGATTTATTGTCTTTGGTAGTTTATTAAAAAATAATGGTCCGTATTAATTTTTGGCACCTCGACTGTGGTTTAGTCTTATATAATTTATTTTAATGTGACCATTATTTCTGGTATTATAGGAATGTATATCATTTACAAGATTTAAGTTAATTTTAACAAACAAAAGACATTCATAAATATACATAGAGGGCAAAATTATAATTTTTAGATCCTTAAATTTCTCCCTAACATTCTCCCTAAAATCCATAAAACACATAGATCGCTGTATAGAAAATACTCGACCAGTATGTGCCGAATGACCACAAGTGATGATTGCATAACTGATTACAGAATGAAAAAGAAAGTAAGCTGTTTTTACTGCTTACATTGGTACGACATGTACAAGATTTCTTATTAAATGTAAAGTCTTATTAAGTTTTTTAACCATAAAATCTATTTGGTGCTCCCAGGTAAGCAGAGGATCTAAATACACTCGTATAGTCCGGGTTTTTTACGCTGTCTAAATTACGGTATGAAAATACCATGTTTGTTGTTTTTTCATTAGTTAGTAGTAGTTTATTTGCTGTGAACCAGTTTTGAAAATCTACTGCTTTATTGGCCGTATCCACGCAGTAAATACTTTAAGTTATTATCTTTAGTGCTTATTGTGGTGTCATCGGTACTACAATTTACATTTGCGTAAATTAAGTCGTCAATATAAATAATGAACAACACCGGTCCCAGTACAGATCCCTGTGGTACACCGTGATTGATTGGTAAGAGGTCGGAAATTACTTTATTAAAAAATGTACTCTGTCTTCTATTTGACAAGTAGGATGTTATCATCTTTAAGCTAACCTCATTGAAACCATAGAAATGTAATTTGTCTAACAGGAAATCTTGATAAATATAATCGAAAGCTTTACTTAAATCGCAAAAAATTGATGATACGTAGTTTTTTTTTTTTCGAATCCTTCTACGACATTATCTATTAATTTTAAAACAGCTAGAGAAGTTGAGCGACTCTTTCTGAAACCAAATTGACTATCAATTAACAGGGTGTTTTCTTCAAAGTATTCACAGATTTGTTTTTTCAGAAGAATTTCGAGTATTTTTGAAATTAGTGGTAGCACCGATATAGGTCGGTAGTTTACTGCGTCGTCTACTGAACCTTTTTTATATATATTGCTATTATTTTAGCAATTTTGAAACAGTCTGGATATGTACCTTCTCTAATACATATGTTAAATAATTTTGTTAAGGTTATAATTAGAATATCCTTGACGTATTGAATTATTTTATAGTTCATGTCATAAACATCTTTGCTACCATTATTTTTCAGCTCATTTAAAGTATATACCTGAACCGATGGTCTAAAAAAATTTTTTTTTACTCCAAAAATGTTTGTATGGCTTGTTAATTAAAATTTTTTACATTTGATAGAATTATTCTATGTAGTAGTATGTTTAATTTACTTAATTTATGCAAATATTGGGTCATGAATTTGGTTATTTTCAAAAAAATTGTTTTAAAACACGTGGTGAATATAGGGGCGAATGAGGTAAAGCCACTACATAGAAAAATGCTGTCAAGTATAAACATTTTTAGTTATCAGCCATACGAAAAGTTTTAGAGTAAAAAACCTTTCCTAGTCCACTGGTTCTGATATTACATCCTCTGCAAACAACGGCTTCCTTTAGACAACCTGGTATATTAACCCTTTCTGTGACACAAAAATAATATAGTCAATAGTATCTCAGCTTTATAAAAACGTTTAAGCAATATCTCGATTTTAAACAAAAATCGCTATGTTCCATTACAGGTTTACAAAAAAAAAAAAAAAAAATTCTGTTCCAAGGACTAAACCTATCATGCCCTAAGTATTTTTGGGTGCTGAATCCGAATTTTCAATTTAAAAAAATTTTGAATAAATCCCGGTTTTTATTGTCAAAATACGGTTTTTTGATATTTATTCAAAATCTACGCGGTAGAAAATTTTTTAAATTGAAATTCAGCACACAAAAATACCTAAGGTACGATAGGTATAGTCTTTAGAGAATTTTTTTTGTAGACCTGTGTTATGGTATCGGGCAGTCGTTTTTTCGGAATTTCCAGAAGTTGGACCTGGACCTGGACCTGGACCTGATAACGAAAAATGCTGTCAATGGAGTTTTTGGATTTTTTAGGACATCTTAAAACATGTATCAAATACTCGGCAACAAATTCATTAAAAATCTGATGTCTTTTAATTTGAATTTTATAAGTCACATTACCGCTTCAACCGCCAAGAGGTCTAACCTTTATTTCACCCCCTCGTCCTGCACCTACTGACAAATATACAACAAAAAATCGAATGAGGTACACTTTTGCTACTGTATAATGAACTATACACTAGTGCACCTAGCAATCTTGGGTGGATCCCTATAACAAGATAAATAGCAAAATAACGTACGTGAAAGAAAGCGATATATCAACATTTATCCCAGGCACTTCAGCATGTTAAGAGTTCCGCCGACGACTAAAAGTAGCTATAGAGAAAAGTGGCAACAGCGTAGGTAAAATCTGTTTCTTTTTCTCTTCCTACCTTTCATTGGCATCGACTCAATATTTTAAAATGCCACAATTGTATAAACTGGAATATAAACTCGCACTTTTTGTTCATGCTCAAGATTACATACCAGGAGTATGACCTTTATTTTATTCATATCACCCAATATTTCCATTAGTAATTTAATAAATATTAATGTACCATACATAAAAAATAACATATTCCTTTGATGTCATTTTATTCCCGTGTATTAATGAAGACAAGCAAGCGGAAATGTTCGTGAATAAGGAATTTTCTTGAAATTGCGCGATATTTTTTTGGATTTATTCAAGACATCATAGAGGGTCTATAAACATTGTTTTTCTCAAGTTTTTTGAAAAAAACGCTTCTATTGGCCAAATTGAAATGAGTCAAAAACTAAATTGTTCACGACAAATTTTACTTCAAAAATTTTTGAAAATATCACACTCAGAGGCCACACTCGATATTTTAGCTGTACCTAGGCATTGCACAATTTCTTTCCTAAAATATTTTGGGTATAATCGTAAATCGTAAAGTCTTTTTTTTCAAATTGTGTTTTTTTTTACGTTTAAAATAAATTTTTAAATTTCAGTAATTATCACTAGTTTGTGGGAAAAAATAGATTTCTTACAGGTAAAGCTTGATTGATTGATTCATTTATCAGCATGCGGTAGGCATTGCTGCCACTCCCAGGGTTATACAGCTGGGCCTGCTACGTCCACGCTGGGTTGGACTAAGGTCATGCTTGTTGCCAGCAGCGAGAGCCACAAAGCGTATGGTAAAGGAATGTGGGACGGGAGGTGTAGGTATTTGTGAGATGCGTTACCGCATTGTGTCATGAGGGGACGTTTAAACTCCTACAGGTAAAACTTGAAAAAAAAAAATTTAAAAAAAAACTCAAAAAGCACGTTTTTAAGAACGACAATTTTTTTATCATACATCACCTTAAAGTACCTAAAAAGCCTGCATTCTGATGCTAGGCTTGTTTCTATATGACATGTTGCCCAAAAATAATCGAGTAATCAAGTTTTCATTTGAAAACAATTTTTTAGTGGTTAAAAAAAACATTTAAAATGTTTACATTTTTACGATCATACGTGTATCTTTTTTTGAAAATTTCATCAAAATATTCGCACTATAGCCAATATTTTTAAAAAGCTAAGAATAACTGGTTTTCTTTTTTTTAAGTTATATAATTCACTTAAGATTTTAAATCTATAGAGTAAGATTTGTACAGAACAATTTGATTCCGATCTGGCTAATAGAACCCAAGATATTAAGAAAAAAATCCTACGCCGAAACTAAAAATAAAAGTGTTTTTTGAAAAAACTAAAAAAAATGGCTTTCGGTCAAAACCATGAACAAAATAAAGAATTGGTCTGCAGTCACTCTATAACATCCAGAATAAGTTAAAAAAAAATCGCGCAATGTCAAGACAATTGCCTCTTTTTTGCTTTCGCTATATGTAATATATCGATGAATTTTCTGGATACTTTATTGATAATTAATGATATGAGGATATTTTGGACATATTACACCTCGGACGTGTTTTTATTTCTAACTCTACATATGTAATTTTATAAACGTAAATATCTTACCTGGAGTATATTTAACACCAAACCATACAGACATGGGCATTACCCCATGATGAATTACGTGTAACGTACTTATGTGATCATTTTTCTTTCGTAAAACAAAGAATATCTGCAACAAAAAATAGGGAATTGTTATCTAAAGCGATATACAATTTACAGATAAATGTGCGATGAAGAATAAATCTTAACATGGTTTAATTATTTATTTTAATGAAAATTATTTTTTATTCGCGATTTTTTGAGTAGATGTTCAGTTTTTTTAAGCATTTTAAGATATTCGTCTAGAGTGCTTTGAAATACCAAAATTTGTTCTACGCCAGGTAAAGTCCAAGGGAAAAATATAATTTTTCGTTTAATTTGCAGTGACCAAATGCCTTAATTTCAAAAAGATTGCATAAGCAGTTATTAAGAAATTAGAGTAACTCCATGAAACCTGTATACATTTTTTTAAATAAGTATATCAATCTGAATGTGTTTTGGAAAATAAACATGCTTAAGCGTACATACATACATAGTTATAATATAATAATTATTATTGTAATTAATTATGTATATTTAAATATAATATTATCAACTTTGTTTTCATTTAAACAGTTTTCTATTTGTATTTGCTTAGAATTTTCAAAGAACTTTATTCTACGCAAAAAACAACTTAAAAAAACGTTCCAATATGACAAGAATTAGGAAAGTTCCAAAGAATTGCATTTTTATAAAAAAAAACTGAGCAAATCAGCTTACGTTAAGTTGAAATGAACAACCTACGCACAAAACAAGCAATTTTAAAAAAAGAATACTTCGATACAAGAATTGAAAAAAATAACAATTTATTGCATTTCCTATAAACAAAAGCTAAACAAGTTTCATGTTAAATTAAATAAACAAAATTTACGAAAAGAGATGATTAATTTAAAAAAAAAACAAACTGATACGACAAAAGTTGCGAGAGATATTGCATTAGGTATCTTAGTTGCCCAGTTAAAAAATTCGATAAGTGGGGAGGGAAATTTTTCGTGAATCGTGTATTTATTCGATGCAATTTTAAAAATTATAATTTTGGATTGTTTTCAATAGCAAAAATATAAGGAGAGAACAACATTGGAGAACAACCAGTCCACATTTCAAAACGAAATATCAATTTGTTTATTTATAATCGACCGAAACGTAAAAACTAACGTATCTCGCTCCAAAAAAATTATGTTGCTTTTCATCTACTTTCATAATTCATTTAAGACCGGAAAATACTGAGGGAAATAGAAGAAAATTTTAATGTTGCAACATAAATTTTTTAAATTATATATGAAGCAACAGACAGATTTAATACAAAATTTCTCAATATACTTGTCACACCAAAAACAAATTAAAACAATAATATCGCTGCAGCAATAGAATTCCATTCAAAATGTATTTGAACTCCATTAGTATGTTTAAAGTTGCCGCAACTAAAAATATTCTTGATTGCAACCTGAGAATTATACAATTTAAAAAAAATAGCCAGCAGTACCTGATTAGTCGGTCTTTTCATCTTTAGACTTCTATTTGGAGGTAAGTTTCTCGCCTAGTATACAAATATATTGTACATATACAGTGTATTTCCTTCTCTGTATTTTTTTTTATTTGTGACCGAATTAATTTCAAATTTTTATCAGTCCATAAGATTTTGTTCAACCCATAAATGTCGTCTACATCTAAAACGCCAGCCTACTACGGTAAAGAGAAATTCGCAGTTTTCGAGAAATTCTCTTTTATGTACTATATATTGTATATACTAAATACCAATTTTGTGGATTCTTTACCCCCCATTTACCCCCGTTTACCCCAATTTACCCCCCAACCCTTCGACGGAATAAGATAAAAATATAATTTAGTTCCAGATCCCGTTAAAGTGCATACGTGTACCAAATTTCAAGTCAATATCATTAACGGTTCCAGAGTAATCGTGCGCGCAAAAAAGTTACAGACAGACAGACCGACAGGCAAACAGAAATTTTTTTTTCGCTCAAACTGGATGTAAGCTTAAAGACAGACAAAATATTTTTTGTTCAAAATCGATATATGCCCCCTGCACAATTTGGTGAAAATCGGAATATTTTTTTTTTTTTTTCACTTCTCGTGAAGACCCCCCACCCCAAATTCATCTCAACTTTTTATCATCCAAAAAACTGCATACGGTGATTTTATTCAATACCTAAGAAGAACTCTTTCTAACTATTAAGAACATTTTGAAAATATTGAGATTTTCGAAAAATTTTGCAGGGATTCTGAACAACTTTTATTAATACATTTTTTTCTATCTCTAAGCCTACTATAATTTCTCGAAAATTGCGAATTTCCCTTTATAGCAGTAAGCCGACGGTTTAGACGCAGACGACATTTATGTGTTGAACAAAGTCGCTTTATGGAGTTGTATACCTGATAAAAATTTGAAATAATTCAGTCACAAATGAAAAGGTACAGGGGTGTCCTCCCGAGAAGTGACACACTGTAGGTAGACAAATGCACAATATTAGAATTCGAGATGTTCTGAAATGATTTCTATGGAATATTTTTTTTTTTAAATGTTATGACAATATACTTATTTGATAATAAAATGAGAAGGTCGTGGCATTATTAACAAACATGAAAACGTCAGAAGGTCAATGTCTAGGGTCTATCTTATTAAGAATTCCTCAGAAAATCTAATATATGAAGAATGAAATTATTTCCGGGACAATATGTACATAGCGTCAAAAATAACCAGGTCGGCAGAATATATTTATTTTGTCAATTTTTTTATTTCATTAAACGCAGAAAAAGGGATATATGCCAATCCAACACACTTGACAAATTAATAGGAATACATCAATAACGACCTTTGTTTATTTCATTCTTATATTACCAACAATTTTTTAAATTTTACCTTTGAGTATAATAATTTTAGACAAAATTTCTCAATCTACGGTATTTACCTAAAAATATTAAAAATATTGTAATAATGACATCAGGTTGATTTGGTTGTAATTTTCTACAAAAAAAAAAAAATACATATATTACTTTTTGACAAACTGCCACTTGCTTTTCACATTCCCTCTAGCATCAATCTTACAATTTCTTTACATCCAACAATTTTTTTCACAACCTATAATAGTTTGTAGAATATCCATAAGGTTTGAACTTCATTTTAAAATGCTGCATACTTTATTATTATTGATAATTGCAGTAATTGCACTCTTGAGTTGAAGTTATAAGGTTTGCATAATATTCATATTCAAGCATGTTTACTAATTTTAGTATTAGTGAACTGTGCGAGTCGGGCGAGAACTCGACTATTGTCTGATTTAATAAGATTAGTCCCCCCCCCCGTTTTCGAAGACGCTGAACACCGTGTGGTGACAGAATTTCTCGTTGGGGTGACCCTTCCCCGTAAACGGCCAAAAACCACTCCCAAACGGGGTCAAACGCGTATTGATCATGTTTCACGAAATCTAACTTAATGATCCCCCGTTTTCGAGCATGCCAATTATGGGGAGGACCCTTGGACGCGTGCCTGACACCCGCCCATCCCCTCAACGACAAATAACCACACTCCAAAGGGGTGAGAGAGCGCTCTCATCATGCCACTGGACAAAAAGATTTCCCTCCCGTTTTCGAGTATGCCGAACACGAATCGAGTGCTTGACACCCGTTCATTCCCTCAATGGCAAAAAAATACTCCTTCACATTTTCATAATGAGTGTAACTGCACGAATTCAAAGAATGTAAAAAATAAATTTAAAATAAAAAATAAATATATGTATTTTTTTAATATAGTCATAGTTCAATAACGGAGTACTTAATAGTTACACGAAACGAGGTAGTAGATTTTTTCTATCTTGTATATGTTGTAGAGAGTATGTAGAATCCAAGTTTTAGACCTCCAAACCCTTGGCAAATTTTTATGTGGACGAAAAAACCACGAATTTTTGGCACTTTTTTCAGTTTGTGGCCTATAACTTAAAAACAATGCATCCATTCGAAAAGTCATCTATTATCAAAATTAAAGAGCATTAAATTTCGCATCGAATAAGCACCTCAAAGTGAAATTTCAACGAGAGATCCGACTCCGCCAGTCATGCGCATCCCTTCTCCCTCGTTTCAGTTGTGCAATTGACGCGTGTAAAATGAGTTGTCCCGGAAATCAAGCCTGAACTGCTCTTTGACCTGTAAACACTGCTCTGGCCTCTCATGTCAGAACGCTCCTGAGATTGAGTTGGATGAAGATGAAGACGACGACGAAGATTGCTTCGAGCTTGAGGAAGTTGTTGGTGCTGCTGCAATGGATCAGGAAGATGCAGTACGAGGACATTAGTCATCCCCAATCCAAACGGATTCGACTATAACTACTACACGCAAATAATTCGTTTTTTCCAAAACTCATTTTTACTTCATTTCAGTTTTTTCTTACACCTTGTATTGCACTTTGCATTTGTTTAATTTTTTTGCACTTTGTTGTATTACTACTATTGGGCAAATTTTTATTTTTGATTAATAAACTTTGGGCCTTTCTTTACATTATGCTTTTATTTCGACTACCCATTTTCTCAAATTAATGTGGATAAAAAAGAATAAAGGAAAATAATGTAGAACATTTTGGATTCTGGGTGTATTTTGCTTAATATTGTTCGAAATTGGAAAACCAGGTAATCTGTGAACTTGAAATTACATGCTCTACAACTTTCATTCTATGGGGTTTTTTTCATTTAGATTAGCCATTTCAGAGCTGAAGTTAAAAAGTTACCCAGTGTGAATTTTTTACAAGTTGGTAAAAATTGTTGTTATTCGACTGCCAATTACGCCCACACCTCTTGACGAAATTTCAACTTTGAGGTACTCATTCAAAACGAAATTTAATGCTCCTTAATTTTGATAATAGATAACTTTTCGATTGGATTGTTTTTAAGTTATAGGCCACAAACTGAAAAAAGTGCCAAAAATTTGTGGTTTTCTCGTCCACACAAAAATTTGCCAAGGGTTTGGAAGTCTAAAACTTGGATTCTACATACTCTCTACAATACATACAAGATAGAAAACAAAATCTACTACCTCGTTTAAAGTAACTTCGGTGACGCCGTTTCTGAACTAATAGTATTTTATAATGTAAGAAAAGCCAGCGTAACAATATATGCAGCAATTGTTTGCGTCAATAAAAATATTTTATTTAATATATTATGATTAAATAAATATAGGCGATCAGGAACAGGTACAAAGCGATTTAAAACGGCTCGTGATGACCGCTTTATTGGGTCAACACCATTAATAAATCGTCACCTTAATGCGGTTTAAATGCAACAACAGCTCCGTGAAGTACGAGGTGGCTATTAGTCAGTGGACAGTAAGACGAATACTGCAGGAAAGTAACCTGACCCCTGAAACACCTGCCATTAGTCCAAAACTTACTCCAGCTTATCGTCAAGCACACCTGCGTTTTGCACGAGATCATCTGAATTGGACATTGGAACAGTGGGGGTTCTGTTCTGTTCTCAGATGAGACCAGGATATTCCTCTATGGTAGCGACCAAACAAGAAAAATGTACCGAAGACCAAGAGAGCGATTTGCAGAATGCTGCACTGAAGAGCGGATTGCTTATGAAGGTGGTTCCTGCACGATCTGGGGTGCAACTTCTATGGGAGCACGAACCGATCCTGCTTTCATCCGTAGGGGCGACCGTGGTCACGGGAGATGAAGTTTAACGGATGCTAGGTACACCCAGGAGATTTTAGCAGTTCATGTGGTATCTTACGTCGAATACATTGGAGACGAACTTTCTTTTATGCATGAAAATGCGAGGCAACACACCGCAAGAATCGTGCAAGATCACATTACAGTAGTCGGTTTTCGGGTTATGGAGTGGCCAGTATACAGTCCCGACCTAAACCCGATGGAACATTTATGGGACGAGCTAAAACGAAGAATTCGAGCTAGACTTCGTGCCTTGCTTATTGTTGCAGTAGAAGAGTGGCTTAACATCCCACAAGAAACAATAGCGAACTTGATTATATCTATGCCTAATCGTATGAGAGATGTTATTAAGGCAAGAGGGGGTATTAAAAATTAAGTGTTAATTTAGATAATTGTCAATAACCATACTTCTTTTAGTAATAAAAAAAAGGTTAATCTGTTTCATGCATTAATTTCACTATATTAAGCCTAAGAAGCCGAAATAAATTTAAACTCATATTAAAGCATATTAAATTGTCTTTCAAACAGCATATTTTTATTTTTGATCTGATTAATAGTTTCTAAAAAAAAAATAGTTAAAGTCAAAAGTTTACAGTGGGCCGATTTTCATGCACGCAAGTGTATAAACCAATTTTTCCAAAAAATATGTACAAAAAATATACATTCATCTTTTTAGCTCCACAGTAAATGAAGATAATTACTTTATTGACGAGATCGAGGTGACATCTTAGTTTTTTTCCTGTGTAGCATCCTCAAAACGGAGGGGGGGGGAGCTTTGCCCGGGGGTATGCTGAGAACGCACTCTCGCCCTTTTGGAGGCTTGTTATTGGCCATTTACGGGGGTGGGTCACCCCCAGGAAGGAATTCCACTATCGCCAGAGTGTTCAGCATCCTCGAGAACGGAGGACCACCAAGTAAGAGTCCCTCAAACAATTATAATACGCGTTAACCCCCATTCGGGGATGGTTTTTGACCATTTCCTGCCACCACCACGGTGTTCAGCTTCCTCGAAAACGGAGGATCACCAAGTAGGAGTCCCTCAAACTACTGTAATACGCGTTTGACCCCGTTTGGTGGTGGTTTTTGGCCGTTTGCGAGAAATTCTGCCACCACAACCGTGTTCAGCCTCGAAAACGGAGGGAGAACTAATCTCATTAAATCAGAGAATAGTTGGGTTTTTGTGTTATTTTCCGACTCACACAATCCACTATATAACAAGAAATAATTTGCGCATGAAGAAAACAAGCCTAGAGTAATACAAAAGGGAACCAAAACAGCTTTTGCCTTTAAAGACTAACGAAAACATTCTTGGTAAATTTTTACTGACAACTGTATGTTGTCAGTATTTCCAATAGGTCAATTGTGATGGTAATTTAGACTCTATGGTTACTTAAAGGTAATAATTTTACCCAATATTTTTAGTTTTAATAGAGCAAAATTAATTAATTTACAACCTGCCCAATTACTTATTCGGTTCATAACTAAGAGGTCATTTGATTAATAATAGGTAAATTTTTACCTTGTAAAATGCATTTTTTTCAAGTAAAACTTAGTTCATTTGGACTTAAAATAACTCAACCTGTTTATGACATAAAGAGGCATTTTTTAGGGAAATTAGGTAATTTTTAACACAGAGCAATATCGTACAAGACAATTGTGCTTTGAAGAAATCTGCTAAGAAAAAAATAAGTAGTTTATAACTTAAACATAAAATTCCAAGTTGTCATAACTTCATTCGACAAAATTAAGTAATTCTCGACTTTGTTGTATTAGTGATTAATCTATTTTGCTTGTTTGTTGCTTGGGGAGGCTTACAAATCATTATTATTAAATAATGTATTTCACATCACGTGAATGCTTGTTTCAGAATCGAAATAAAAGAATGTTATACAAAAGTCTTACTTACGGTATCGAAGAACTCGGTAAATTTTGAGAAGAAGTACCACCACGACGCGTGTACCATCTGAAAGACACAAAAATTAATATCGTATCGACATGAAAACCACTAAAATGGACTTACTCTTATTGTGCTAGGTTTATTTGAATAATCTACTGGTTGACATCTAAAACTATATTCACCTGTTAACCATCCTCCCATTCCTACCTAGAACAAGTAATATAGAAAATAAGCATATTTAGATAAATATCACTCGATTAAATAGGCAACTTGCATATTTTTTTATTTCGTCAGAGTGTTATTTATATGGAAAAACTATGCCAAATATAAGCCCTTAAACTGCAAAATTTAATTTGTAAAATAGGCTAGCTATTAATTTCAAACGAAGTATTAGGCGCAGGAATGGCTGTCACGTCTCACTGTGCGTCGAACGGGGAACGGGGAACGAGTAAACACGAATATCTAAGGCATTTTTTCAGATATATCTGGGCATACAAATTAATATGCAGGCCTTCCAAATGGATACGCAGTAAAATGAAAATGGATACACAACTTTGGGCCGCCGGCTCTTCAAAGTGCATACCTGGTTGGCCAGTAAAATGAAAATGGATACAAAACTTCTTTTAAATTTAAAATTAAAATTCTGTTTTACAAATAGACGAAAACTAAGCTACTAGTACCTATTTAAGTCAACAATATAAGAAATCAGAATTACCTAATAACTAATACAGAATAAGAACTCTTTAAATTAAAGTTGATTACTAACGAAGCTCCTAGTGGTAAATTTCAAAGGTTAATTCCCTAAAATAGTGCATTTTTTTTTCTTTTCGTAAAAACTCTGCGATTGTTGGTCTAGGGTCGGAATTCGCTATTTAAATTCCATATAATGAAATTAAGAGTCGATCATTAATTGTATTTTCATTCAGTGAGATTCTTTCTGGAGTTTTTATTTTCTTAAAATATAAAATATTTTGTTAAATAGTCATTGAATGGGGGGAAATCATTATCAACGAGACTAGGTGAGACATCTCGACTGAGCAATTCAAGAAGAGGCTAAACACTTGCATCACAGCCCACATAGTGATTCACCGATGAGACATATCTGTCAGCCGCTATTGGACGTGATTTATATAGTACAGTACCTAGAGGTAAAATATATGCAAAATTTCGGAATAATGTCATATTGAACGGATTTCGTTCATTTTTGGCAATATAATAGTAAATGCTTCACAGAAAAGTTTCTATATTGTGCGGGGGCTTGCTAATTTATAGGGGGTGGATGCCACCCCTTCTCAGGAAATTTTTCAAAAGAAACATATATGAGTAGAAATTTGTTAACTAAGAGCTAGATGGGGAACTTTCCAAGTGACGCTGCGCCGACCGCCCGCTGACGCTGGAATAGGCTTGCGATAGCGCGCGCGCTGTACGTAAGTGGCTACAACTTTTGACTGCAAATAGCAAATGATATGAAACCAATTGGAGATGAAAAAGTATTATTTCCTTGAAGTATTACATTCTTTTAAATAATTTTTTAAGTACTTTAATTATCACATATGTAGCTTGAAAGCGGACCATTGCATGAATTAACGATTATTTAGTAAAAATATGCATTCAGCCAAAAAAATTAAAAAAATTTATTTTCGGAAATTCAGAACTTTAAACTTAGTACTTTTCCGAAAAAAGACGTTTTCCGCTGTTGACACCAAATTTCAATCGTCAATATCACTTTATAAGTGATCAATTTGAAGGTACTAAAAGCTCCAATGATTTATTTTATGATACATACGCGTTTTTATATTAATTTTTTACGAATAAGTCGAACTATACGTTTTAGAAGAAAAAAATTCGGAAATTTAACACTATTAAAAGTGTAATAACTTAAAGAAAAATTATTTTTATTTGAATGCATAGAGGTGTTAGCTAAGGAAAAATATTTCTCGGTTTTATTTTTTTTTTTTGGACGTAATAACAATTAAACAGTAAAAAAGGCGAAAAATCGGCAAAGACACGATTTTTTGACAATTTCGAAGGTTTTAAATAAATAATTAAGTTTACCACAACTAATAATTCTACTAAATATTACACATGCATAAATGGTGACTACTATGGCGTGTTTAAGTTGATAAACAATAGTGTGAAATTAATGTATTTGATTAAATCAATATTTAAAAAAAAAATCGTAAATTATTGAAAAATTTCAGAAGATACAACAAAATATAATAACAACTATTTTTTTTTTAATTCATCAATGTGTACATAGAGGGCGATAACATATTCCTGACTACTACTAGCAAGTTCACCATCTAGCTCTTAACTAGATTCGTGAAAGTGGCTCCTTCGCTATGTTTGCTTGGCTGTAATTTTGCCGCGCATTTTGAAAATCAAGTAGATTTAATAAAAGCCGCTGAGGATCATCAAAGTCCAGAAATTCTTTTGCAGCCTGGTATTACGTGCGTATTGGCTTTGTATGCAAGTAAAAATGTAGCTGACTTAAACTCATTTCGGCATCACTGCTTCGTGAAAGGTACTTCCGGAAAAATCAACAGTGTGAAGCTGTCTTCATTACCACCCACAGAAGATGCCTTGGCGCAGCACTGTAAAAGAGTGTATTTACAGATGCAAACGTGAATGGGTAAGCATTTACATGCAGAGAGCTGGGGTTGGAAGGAAGTCAATTGTAATTTAGTACCTATACCAATGAGTCAACGACCTGCATCAGACGACATACTTAACATGATATTCTGTAGCTGCAAGAAAGGTTGTAGAAAATCTGGTCTTTTTGCACTATGGCATGCTCCGTATGTAGTGGCAACAGTTGTACAAATTGTTCTCCCTGCCAAGACATCGACGACTTACACGAAGAAAGCGACGAACTGGAGCAAGTACAATCAGAAGATTCAGAATGCTAAAAAGTTTAATCTGCCCTTTTCGTTCAACCTATTTGTATTTAAAAATCAGTTATCGGACAATAACTGTATGTTCATAAATAAAGTCTTTTTTTATTACATTCTTGATTGAAAAACCGTATGTATCATATATTATAGTTAAAATACTTCCTTTCATTGTAGTTTATAATAAAAGTATTTTTATAGAACATTGTATTTATTTATATTAAACATTTTACATTTATCTACACAATTTTTATGAATTTGACATTAGATTCGGCATCAGCATACCCAAAAACCCGTAAAAACCCATTAATGCTCATTTTTATGGCGAATTTCGCACTCTTAATACGTTTTGGTCGGCCATTCTGTATCCGCCATTTTGAATTTTGCAAATCTGTAATCAGCATGCCCAAAAACCCCTTGTACCTGATTTTCATGATTTCTTCTCGATTAATTTTCGAGATATTCTATTTAAAAACTAATTTTGCAGTATTTTGTTATTAATAAACAAATAGAGATTTAGCGTACAATACCAACCGGTAGACTTTGAACTTAAACTTATTTAGAACACATTTAAAAAGTTCTTATGAATTTTTATGCAGTTACAAATTATTCCGAAACAATGCCTCTTTTTGACTACGTCTACTCCACGATTAGTATTATTTTCCAAATTTAATTTTTATGCAAGTTCCCTATTACAGTTTTATGGGGGAATTCTTACCTCATACCACAACCATGCGCTAAATATTACTTGGAAAAAATTATAAAATACTAAGGTCCATTTCAATTGTAAAGGTTTCCTATTTTCCATTATCTTTGGTCCTAATACCTAAAAAAAAAAATCGGTAGGTAATAAACTATAATCTTTCCGATAAATTCTAGATATAATTAATCTGTTAATTACGAGACATCCTACTATTTAGTGAATTAATAACTATGACCTTAATAACCATATAACCAAAACCACATTTCCTATGTCTGATTATGGAAGACATGAAAGTAATTGTCCCGCGACATACTTAATATTTTTATTTCAAAATTAGTAAATCGCATTTTTTATTCCTTTTATAACTTCTTTTTATAGAATATTAGTGCGAATTGAATATGCTTTTCAAACGCTTGTAACTCCATTAAATTTTAGAGCAAAAAGCATCAAAATACACAGAACAGTAGGAAATTTTCTTGGCTTAGATGTATAAAACACAGTTTTTTTTTTGGAAAAATGTTTACAAAACGGTTTAATTGGCGTTCTCTTGTTTTTCTATTCGGAACGTCCAATACAATCAGTAATCAGTAATCTTTGAGTTATTAAAGCACATTTAACGGTAAGCCATACATATTATTTTTGGAGCCTTCTCTTTTAATTATGAAAATTGGACGATTATCCAATAGAGGCGTAGCTAGGCTACATCGGGGCCCCGAGGCGATATTTTAGGGCCCCTATAGACAATAATAGTGAGACGAAAAAAAACACAAAAGATATAAAAAATAGTAAAAAATATCTTCAAAATATCTCTAAAAAGTAAGAAATAAAGTTACACCCAATTTTACTTAAGTTTTCACCCTACAATTTTAATGTAATCGCATGCTTACTTACCTTAACTATATAAACGTATGAAAGGCATATTCCTAAGGTGTAAAAAGGGCTTGACATTAAAGGCCAATTCGCCGTTCTGGGATCTGAAAATTCAATAAATTATAAAGGTAGAACAATGTCGTGACGTAATAACGTGTAGGAGTCTCATTTCACAAATAGGCTAGATTGAGGAATCTCGTAATATAGTATATGTAACAATTCTAGTTCAATTTATTTCAAGGTTATATATTTCTTGTTATACTGTTGACCTCTGTACAGCCATTTAAATTATTTTTTTTAGTATTTTCCCAGTGTGCTGCTAAAAACAGTATTGTTATAAATTTAGTTTATATTTATCACATCAAACATAATAAAAAAATTATGCATGTTTCCTATAAGCGTAATAGGGATTACCAAACAGTAGGCACAATCCCTTGCTTTTATTACTTTTAGCGGGAATCGAATCCTCAGTCAGAAAAGACTCTAACGGTATTGCTGAGCCCACTCGACCTATTGGACCATCACCGTTCTCTTATTATATATATTTGATTGAATTCAATCTGCATATTACAACCGAACAAAAATATTTAAATTATCGTAAAAAAAATTGTACAGAAATTTGTTTCATAACACACTGAACTCAAATATCGAATGAAAAATGAGCAGCTACTGAAAGCCGCTAGAATTTCACTACCAATAGATTGATTTCACTTTTCTATTGAAATTGAATCATATTCGTCATACAGGGTGATTACCAGATATATATAAACTGCCATGTTTTGTATAAAGTATGTTATATTATAATTTTAAAGCAAAGTGTTACCAAGGTGCTGGTCTTCCTCTTTTCCTTTTTTCTATCAAACCTTTTTCGGCCGTCTGTTTTCCTCCATGTGCTCCAAATAACCATACCATAGAAGTTATGATATCCAGTACGATTCTATTTGCTTCTGATCGTGTTTGTCAGTTCCCAAGTCTCACCTTATTCCAGAGCATCTGGTTCAGTGACCAGGGAGGTTTGGTTTGTTCGGTCATAGAATCCCCCGCTTGTCTGCCGCCAATGCTCTTTCACGCTCGTAGGTCCATTCATTAAGAACCATTGTGACATGCTTATCAGCATAGACTTAAGTTTGAGGGAGGACCTGAGTTCTGAAACAGCCATGCCATCTGCTTACCTCTTTTTGCCTTTTCTAGATAGTCACTTGTATAGGAAGGATGGCCTCTCGTCCTGATAGAGCAGACTGTGTGCAGACTGTCTCGTTACCGAAGGAGATATATATTCTTTGCTTTGTTCCATTCCTAATCTCTTCGTTCTGGATACTACTGATGATTTGCACTTCCAACTTGAAGTATAAATCTATGAAATATTCCAAAGTTTGTATTTTTCTCTTGCCGATAATCTCGTGACCTTTCTAAATGTACAGTAGACAGATTCTTTTAAAAATATCGGTTATTAATCATTTGAATGCTTCTTTTGGTATATTGACCAGGGCTGACCTTACAGGCGACCTAAGAGGGTTGTAGACCAGGGCTCTGGACTCTGAGTGTGGGGCGCAGGTCTAACAACTAGATGTAACTCATATAATGGACTGATTTGTAAATTTCGAGCTTCTTTTTTAATTGTACAAGAAATTGTACCAGTTTTATTATAATTAATAATTTTAAAGAACAAGCGTCTAATCATTAGAGGCTCGTACATTAAATGATAATAAAACAATAATGTTTATAGTTAAATCTTAAATCCTGAGCAATTATTTACCTTTGGTTAATCGAAACGGGGGCGCAAAACTCTCATTGGCACGTGGGATCCTTTTCCAAAAGACGGTCCTGATATTGGCAACAATTTTATTTTATAAACCAGAAAAATATTCTGTTTTTGGCCCGAATTAGAAAAACAATTTTAGGATCTTAATTGTTCTTAAATTCAATTAATTGTTCGGAATCATCCAAATGGCTTGATGCCTATGTGTGATAAAAGGCTATAGCGGGATAAGAAGATGAAAATTGCCCCCGCCTGGATTTTTATTTCGAATTGGCCATTCGAAAGGACATATTTGAAAACCCCTTCAGCCAAATTTTTAGCCCCCTAGGTGCTAATAGGGTGCTCCTATCGTAAAAGACGTGTTTTCTCGAAAAAAACTTCTCCTGCTCGACTGTTTGCTCCAAAAAATCTGAAAAAATTAATGGTCATGTGTTTTTGAGAAAGAAAACGCACTGATTTTTTTCAGATTTTTCGGATCAAAACTGGGGCCAGGAAACATATTTGAATCTTTCAATGATTTTTTAATAAATGAAGGTCATATTTGGCTAACTTCCAAATAACAATTTTTTGTGTACTTTTTCCCGTACTTTCGAATGCCGGTGTCAGAATTACCATTTTCAGACCGGAACATGCTCAAAATTTGAAAAAACCGTTTTTTTTTTCGCATTTTATCCTCCCCACAATAAAATTGTGGGAGGTTATTAAAATTGATCCAAAATCGAAAATTGAGATAACATCAAATCTTTACGTTTTGAGATCCCAGGAATCCAAAAAAGTGATTTTTGAAAAATGTCTGTGTATGTGTGTGTGTGTACGTGTGTATGTATGTTAGCACGTTAGCGGCGAAACTACTAAACGAATTTGGATGAAACTTTGCATGAGGGTTTCTTTGGTGCTCTAGAAGATCTGAAAAGGTTTTGGTTGAGATCGGATTACGTTTAGTGCCGTTTTGGCACAGCAAGTTGTTTATTTTATGATTACTAACAATTTGTAATCAATCGTACCATTCAAAAAGAAGTAAAGATTCCGATTTCAAAGATATATCACAATTGCACCCTTTCGATTTGCTTTCAGCGAAAAAAATTAAAAAACAAAATAACACGCTTCTTGTGTAAGACTTATATTTTATAGTCTAACCTAACGTTCGGTAGACTAGTGTGTTAAAGCGTGCAGATTGCCATACACGTCTTTTTAAAAACGTCAAGCCAATTGTTCTTTTTTTCGAGAGAGAGAGAGAGAGAAGAGAAAGTTTAAAGCCGGTGGTAGCTGTGTGGGCCCTTAATAACCCATAAGGAGCCCGTGTGATTACGGACGGCCCTTAATTGCGTCCAGAGTGAGTTTTTCATCAAATCATAATAAAAGTGACATTGTCCAAAAACTTTGAATCTATTTCCGACGCATCGCCGGAAACATTTCCGTTAATCATAACCTTAAAACTATATAAACAATCATAACCTAAAAACAAAGTGCAATACAAACTTGAAAATCTTTGGACAACTGTCAAAAAATGAATTCCCCCAAGAAAGTTTTAGAACTAGAATTTTGACAGCTGTCAAAGTGACATCCCCCAATAAAGTTGGTGACAAAAATTTTTGGCAGGTGTCAAAGTGACAGTTCTCCAACTAACAACTTTTAGCCGCATTTTATCTGACAGCTGTCAAAAAATCTTTCGCGCGCGAAAGTAACTGACCTGTCAAAAGAAGATTTTCAAAATATATAGTGACCAGCAGCGGAATTTAAGTCCCCAACCAACCAACACTTGGCGTTTTTAAAAAAACGTGTATGGCAGTCTGCATGCTTTAACACACTAGTCTACCGAACTTTAGGTTAGACTATAAAATATATCTTACACAAGGAGCGTGTTATTTTGTTTTTTAAT
The DNA here is from genome assembly GCA_936432065.2 of Rutpela maculata. Classification (NCBI taxonomy): domain Eukaryota; kingdom Metazoa; phylum Arthropoda; class Insecta; order Coleoptera; family Cerambycidae; genus Rutpela; species Rutpela maculata. The sequence goes on along the minus strand of OW386286.2, from coordinate 229,185,271 downwards.
TTTTTTCGCGGAAACCAAATCCAAAGGGTGCAAGTATGATATATTGTTGAAATCGGAATTTTTACTGCTTTTCCATGGTTTGATTACAAATTGTTAGTAATCATAAAATAAACAACTTTTTGTGCCAAAATGGCACTAAACGTAATCCGATCTCAACCAAAATCTTTTCAGATCTTCTGGAGCATTAAAGAAACCCCCATGCAAAGTTTCATCCAAATCCGTTTAGTAGTTTTGCAGCTATCGTGCTAACATACATGCACACATACACATACATAAACAGACATTTTTCAGAAACCACTTTTTTGGATTCCTGGGACCTCAAAATGTAAAGATTTGATGTTATTTTCGATTTTGGACCAATTTTAGTAACCTCCCACAATTTTACTGTGGGGAAGTTAAAATGCGGAAAAAAACAGTTTTTTCAAATTTTGAGCATGTTCCGGTCTGAAAATGGTAATTCTGATACCGGCATTCGAAAGTACGGGAAAAAGTACATAAAAAATTGTTACTTAGAAGTTGGCCAAATATGACCTTCATTGCTTAAAAAATCATTGAACAATTCAAATATTTTTCCTGGCCCCAGTTTTGATCAGAAAAATCTGAAAAAATCAGGGTGTTTTCTTTCTCAAAAACACACGTCCATGATTTTTTTCACATTATATTCTTTATCACCGTTTCAAATTTTTGAAATTAAACCAAACTTTTGATGATTCCAAACAACTTTCGTTAAAAAAAGTTTTTCACAAAAAAAGACCGAATATATATTTTTTTTTAATTCTTTCCTTAATTCATCAATCATCGTAGGTGGCTTTGTATTTGAAATGTGTAAATGATTTTGTGGTTTTAATGACCCCATCTTTTGGAACTAATTTGGATTAAATCAGATGACTAAAAAAGCGATAGAGTTGTTACAATCTTAAGTGAAATACTCTGTAGATATTTCTAGATATCAAGTCGCTTTAGTGTCATTTTGCCCTTTTAACCCAGACCAGGACCAAATTTGTTCAGTACTCTCTTTATTTTCAGCAGTCAATGTTTATTCCATTTGGATTTGTCCATGAAAGTCTTTACCGACAGAAACAATACACACATGTTAAATATTTTTTATAAAACAATCATTATCATAAATATTTTAAGTGAGAAATATAGTAAGCGTTTTGCACAATTCACTATACCATATTTGCTCACTTTTTATGTAGTTATCATTTAGATGATTGTATGCTGAAAGTTTACCAGACAGGTTTTACTTCTAAAAACGTAAATTGTTTGCAAGTTGTTGCCCTATACTCTATTAAATTACTTTAATTTGAGTGCGGTTTCATTGCATTTATAATTAACATTTATATAAATCATAGAGTATTATAATTAGAAAAGATGTAATAGATAGGTATGATTACTTTAATCATAAAATAATTAAAAAAGAACACTATGTGGGCATTTAATTCAAATTGATTTATAATTCAAATCAAGTCACACCACATTTTCCATTATTATATTTAATGAAAAATTAGTTGTTTTTAACATTTGGTGGACGCAAATTAATGTATTTCCTGCTAATGTGCACACTAAGTCCCCTCCCCCATTTTGATTGCAAATCCACGTATAAAATAAATTTGCATATTTGTGTAACCTAACAAAATTTTAAATTTTATAAGTTATGTGAGTCAATCTCATACATGACATTCATAAACGTGCGAAATATATTTTGTAACTGGGTTACCTTTTTTTTCATGTCGTGTGATAGAAATCATTAACGTGCTCACATTGCATCTATAATCAAGTTAATTCATCTGTTAATTACTTGCATTCTTGCATAGTATATAACAAGTAAACATTTCCGTCGAGTGTGACCGATTGCAAATATTGATTTGATTAACATTTTGCTCATCACAATCACTTTTTGTTGAGACACTGAGATTTCTATATTGCACAGTTATTTGCAGTTCGCAATGCCCAATTACAACTTCCGTTAGTTTCGTAATAATCTTATTAAAAATATTGTAACAGTAAAATTTAGATATCATTTAATTTACCAGTTTGAACCTGAGAGACACACTGTATATGATACAGTATTAGTATTTTTTGTGCTTCGTCAAACACCTTGTAGTCCAATAATTATAAAAATTTCCATCACAAAAAATGTTATCTGAGATTTTCCTGCAGTAACTGTTACACATCACAAATTCACAAAAATCCGTTCTGGGGGTGCCGCGCCACCCCCTCCCCCCAAAAAAAAACCCAAACCTTCGGTGAAAAAAGCTTTTTTACTGATAACTCGTTAACCGTTGAAGATATAAAAAAAATGCTCATCATAAAAAATAAAGTTTGACTAATTTCCTAAAAAAAAGTCTTATTGTAATTTTGTTGTATGTGCCATGGTTTTCGAGAAAATCGATATTGAAAAAATTCCAAAATTTGTATTTTTAATGCGCGCGAATTTTCGTTTATTTGAAATTTTTTGCGCGCGGCCTATAGAAAAAAATGAATTGCTCGAAAACCGTACAAGCTAGGAAGAAAAATCAAAATGGGTTTTAAAGGGGATATAAAATGCTCTCTTGTGTTGCAATTTTTGATGGCTATTGATATTTATTAGGATATAAAAATAACAATATAATATAGTTATCTTTTAATTTTTTGCGTCTCTAACTATTCACAGGCCCATAAAAAATAACTGACTAATATAAGTTATAAATGCATTATCTTTTAGTTCAAGGTAGTACTTCAATGCAGAAAAAGTTAGGAATAAAGATATTCACATTTACAAATTTATGTTGAAATTAGCCAAATTTTGGCCAATTTTTTATTGTTTCCTAAAAATAAAAAAAAGACCCAAACATCTTGAAAATTTAGCTCAAAAAATTATTCAATAAAATGGAGGAAATTGAAAAGAGAGGAAAAACGGCCAAACTTTGGATTACCTATATGAAAATGGTTATAGTGGTAAAATCAAAATAGAAAATAAAAAAATTGGATAAAATTTGGCTAACTTCAACATGCTGGTAAATTTGTAAATGTGAATATTTTTATTCTTAACTTTTTCTGCATTGAAGTACTACTTTAAACTAAAAGATAATGCATTTATAACTTATATTAAAGTCAGTTATTTTCTATGGGCCTATGAATAGTTAGAGGTGCAAAAAATTAAGAGATCACTATATTATATTGTTATTTTTATATATTAATAAATATCAATAGCCATCAAAAATGGCAACACCAGAGAGTATTTTATATCCCCTTTAAAAACCCATTTTGATTTTCCTTCCTAGCTTGTATGGTTTTCGAGCAATTCAGTTTTTTCTACAGGCCGCGAGCAAAAATTTCAAATAAACGAAAATTCGCGTGCATTAAAAATACAAATTTTAGAATTTTTTCAATACCGATTTTCTCGAAAACCATGGCATATACAATAAAATTACAATAGGACTTTTTTTTAGGTTATTAGCCAAGCTTTCCTTTTGTGATGAGCATTTTTTGTTATATCTTTAACGGTTAACGAGTTATCAGTAAAATAGGTCTTTTTTCACCGAATGGGTGGTTTTTTGGGGGGGTTGCGCGGCACCTCCAGAACGAATTTTTGTGGTTCTGTGATGTTGTAACAGTTACTGAAGGAAAATCTCAGATAACATTTTTTGCGAGCTTCTGGTGTATTTTTTACCTTATCCACTGGACTATCGGTAACATTTTGCTCTAAAATTGTAATATAACATACTTTATACAAAACATGGTAGTTTATATACATCTGGCGGTCACCCTGTATGACGATTATGATTCAATTTCAATAGGGAATATTCTACCAGCTAGGAGTAGGAATGAAGACGTTCACGAGGCCATAATCGCAAGAGGTCTTAAAGACGGTCGCGGCAACTGGATTGATGAAATGTGTGTCAACTACCTTCCAAGTCACCGCAATGACACTCTTAAGTCTAGCAGATCTAGATTTGTCTGAACAAAGGAGGCAGGGCTCTACAGTTTAAAGTGGAATCCGAACCACTTCTTGAGGATAATTTACTGTGAACATTTTTTTCCGCTGCGTGAGACTCGAACCCACTTCGCTAGGTATGCTCACAGTGAAAGTTAGATACGCTAACCACTGAGCTACCGAAAGAGGTAGATTAACTAGTCAAAGTTCTACACTTGGAAAACGCCTATATTTGATAGCAGTTGAGAGATACTGCTTTTGCGCAAATTGTGAAAGCGATGAAGTGGGAGTGTGTAAGTGGTTTGGGCTATTGGAGTACGAGACAGTCGGTTCCTAAGAGATGATGAGCTCCTCTGAATGAAATGCATCTTGATCTTCATTAGAAGATCGTGAAGGTTTGAAGATAGTGGCATAGTTGGGGAACGTCAACGGCTTATACAGGGTGAGTCATGAGGAACTGTACATACTTCTACCCTAAGTAGAGGCACCTAAGACGAATACCAAGTGACCATTAAAAAGTGTTTGTTCCCTTTCTTTACTATCATACAGAGTGGTTTATGAATTTTGTCCAAAAATTGTTTTGGTCATAACATTTTAACGGTTAATCCGATTTGCCTCATTTTTTACAACAATGTACACTGTTGCCTAACAACCATCATACATATCCAAATTTAAAAAAATCCAGGGACTGTTTCAAAAAAAATTGTTGGATTGCTTCGTATACGATAGTTCATCCTGTATATGATTTATCTAAAACTTGACATGCAATTTGTATAGGACACAAATAGGTACTAAAACTGAGTGAGAACTGAAATTTTTGTCACACTCAACAAATTTTTTATTAACGATCAATTTTCAAGTCAAATGAAAAGTTTGTCAAAATGAATATTTTGCCAGGTCTTACATGTTTATTTACAATATTATTTAAGAATTATAAGAAAAGAAAAGGAATAACGAAAATATCAAATCATTTTAAACATTGCAGAAAAAATTCAACAAAAAAAGATAAACGTCATAATTGTAAAAGATTTTCAAAGTGAAATCCATCTGCTTCAATACACTTTTTTTACAATAATGGATGCATAATGTCTGAAAATTAAATAAAATGGATACATAATAACAAGCACTAAAGGACGTAGATCCGTATGTTGTATTTATTTTAAATTCAATGCTGATTTTTGAATATGATGGCTTTTAAAAATATTTCGAAAAATTTACAGTTTTCGTTAAAATTGACCTTAAACTGAACATTTAGGTTGGACACTTTAAATGGGGGAAAGTTAGGTAACACAAATTTGACTACTCATTTCTGTCCTTTTTGGAAGCAATTTGACTAATTGGAGAAATCACATACAGAGGCAACTTTTTAGATGAACCACATCACCCACATTTTTAAGACCTGGCCTGGAAATTGATTAAAATGATGGTACTTATTAAACCTAGGCACGAGTTATGTAGATATTATTTTTTTTTAGCTAAATTTTTGTATTAATAAATATTAGTATACATTAAAATATTCTATTTTGCCAAATTTTTCATTTGACTTGAAAATTGATCGTTAATAAAAAATTTGTTGAGAGTGTGACAAAAATTTCAAATACTCAGGTTTTACTACCTATTATTTGTGTCCTATACAAATTTCATAACAAGTTTTAGATAAATCATATACAGGGTGAACTATCGTATACGAAGCAATCCAACAAATTTTTTTGAAACCGTCCATGGATTTTTTAAATTTTGGATATGTACGATGGTTGTTAGGCAACAGTGTACATTGTTGTAAAAAATGAGGCAAATCGGATTAACCGTTAAAATGTTGTGACCAAAACAATTTTTGGAAAAAATTCATAAATCACTCTGTATGACAGTAAAGAAAGGGAACAAATCACTTTTTAATGGTTTCTTGGTATTCGTCTTAGGTGCCTCTACTTACAGTAGAAGTATGTACAGTTCCTCATCACTCACCCTGTATAGAGTGGGGCCATTCTGCTTGTGGGTATTCCACCTGCCTCTTCTCATTTTAATGGTTGTAACATTCTTGGTTTTGAAACATTTTTTCAGTATTCTGGAGGCTTCCATAGAAAGATTTTTAATTCATCTAGCATAGTTCTTTTTAAAATCTACTACACATTTAAAGTCACTTGAGAAAATAGATCTGGCAGAATAGCCCCACTGTAAATCAGTTCCGCTAACAGTGATTTTTCATGACGATTTGTTTGATAGAAGGCTTTCTAAATGTCCTCTTAAGTTTCAAGAGGTAGACACAACTGTAAAACGAGTTTACCGAAATCGAACCTCGATGGCCAATTCGGCAAATAAATCTTTGGATAGAGTATAGCTCTAAGACCATTTGAAAAAGCAAAAAATAAAACTGTGGGAAAGTTGATATTTGAAGGAGTGATACCATAAGAGCAGCATTTGTCGGAGGAACAACCTCACCTTAAACTACTTAAGGAAAATTTGGAAATCCCTGTCACACCTACTTCAAAAATATTAGGTGAAAATTTTGGATCGAGGGTAACTAACTTCTTTATGACCATACTTTTAGTGAGATGTAAATAACACAGCCACAAAAAAACTACTCAGTACCAGAAATCATGTCCGGTTTGTTATGGTACCAAAAACTTGAAGCTTCAAATTGAGATGAAATCAAGCAAGTTGGACATCAGATTAATTTTTAGAACATTAAAATACATAAAAAAATGATAATCTGATTTCTGGAAGAGCATTTTTTGTGTGGCTGTGTCATTGTTGAATTGGTTTTATTTTCTATAAAAGTCAAATATTGTAACAATGCTGATTTTTGTTTTTCTTTTCTTGTATAGTTTCAATTATTTTTTTATACAAGTTACATGAAATAATTTACGTAAATATCATAGGATACTATATTTAAGTAAATTATGTAATATAACAAAAAATGGCAATTTTAACGATTCCTTTTCAGTTTTCATAGCGCTGTTCTGCAGTGCACACATATAAAAATAAGAGTTACTTATAAAAATGAAGCGTTAAAACAAACCATTCTTAATTTTATTACTCCATTCACTAGTTAAATACAAAATACATATACATACCTTGGTATTTATTTAAAAAGCTATTTATGTTCCTTATTGAATCTATTATAACAGCCATTCTGATTTATCTGAAAATAAAAGAAACGTCTATTAATAACAATTAAAGGGGAGGGGATTCCAAAAATAGTACAAGTAGTAAAAATTATTAATAAACTAACGTATATTTCATTTCATTTTGTTTACGACAATTATGTTTGTTTATATACCAACTATAATGAAATTTGTGGTAACAGATGGTAACTCGAGACCATGCTCGTTTGTTATGAATTATATAATCAACCTGTCTCCATTTTTAATTCGCTACATTTTGAACATCTTGTACGAAATCGAGTCACAAATCCATATGCCAACTTCTGAACTGATTTGGATTTGGTTAATTCTTATTTATAATCCGAGTTGGATTTTTAACTCTGCTCTTAACGGTTTATTAGTTATTTCTCACAATGCAATAGTTAACATTTTTAGATAAGAGCATTTAATAATTATAAAAATTTCTTTTTCTTTTTCTACCAACGAATTATTGCACAGGTACAATTAAAGAGATTTTTGCATACTAGGAGATAACAAATTCTGATACAGAAAGGTAACCCTCCTTATTTATTAATAACATTTTCAGATTTTTTTTATAAATATAAACTTTCTGTAAGATTTATTGTACCCAACGGCTAAATATATTAGTTAGTATCACCTGAGTAATTGTTTAAATTGTTTGCAATATAATAACAATGTATTTAAAAAAATATTGCGGGTAAAATAAAACTTAAAACAGAGTGCTTTATTTTTACAGCTAGATATATTAAAAGCTTAGTGCAAGATATCTTTGACGAAGAGAGATAGGTACATTTTTTATGGGTAAAGGCACATATAGGATAACGAACGCGTGGATGATCTACCCAAAGACAATATTGAAGAAAAAAATATTTCTAATTACAAATTATGTATGACGGATACAATATACTTCGATCAAAACCAAAGAACAATTAATTGGGATTACATATGGAAAGAATCAACCTGCATAAAACCATCTAGATATTCTCTGATTCACTTCGAGTTGCCGTACGAGTATGGCATAAAAATTGTGGTTGCTCAAGGAAATATATTACGATTATCCGCTTGAAATTTGGTCATACATGTTACCCTGTACATTTTCTTTAACTAAGAATTTACAGCTCTGATATTTGCGAATATTGCAATGTCACAGGTGACCTGGATCTTATATTTCTTTAATGTAAATGGTACGTAGAAGCATCTGATAAAATATATAACAGTACAATAGAATACGGCAACATCGCGACATCTTTTAATATACATTCAGTGCTATTACCAGTCTCCATCGCTAAAAATATCGACCATCGGTAACTTTAATGTAGATATTTTTTTTTATCGAGTTTGTCCTAAAAGTCAATTACAGAACCAACATCGATAAATTCCACCGAGAGCGATTAATTTATATCTACTCGATAATAATGGAGTGAACTTAGCTCAAAATAATATGTAAAAAGAGTTATTTTTACCGATGCCATAAACTTGTAATGGGGTTTCTACAGACGAGTAGATAAAATGGATTAAACAGGGTCGATAATTTTATCGACTGAACTGGTAATAGCACCGTTTATCTGTTATATCGGAATAAGAAAAATATTTTTGAGACGAAAATAAAATTAGAGGTTAGCTTTGTTGTCTATGTTCTACACCTTTCTAACCATGATCTGATTTAATGTGGTAGAAAAATGTCCTGCTTGGTTTGTGACCTTCGTATATCCTTCGTTTTATGGATGACACCTCTACGTGATGTATTTTATTGGTCACGTTAGATATAGTTTATAATTTTAATTTATTTTGAAGATGACTGTACGGCTTTTGGCCCTTATGTCAAAAAAAAATTACAATTTTATTCAAAGTAGTACAGGAAATGGAGTTCAAAATTGGGTAATAACATTTTAATATAGAGTTAGCTAAAACTACAGTTTATGGGAAAAAAATAAGTGATTCACCCATCTACTGGTCGTAAGGAGTGAAAAAAATGGAGGTGGCAGTGCGCCTTGGAGCGCTTTTTATTAAATATCTGTCGAATATTAATTTTTGCAAAAAATTTAAAGCATATTTTTTTGTAGTTAATAAAATTATCATCTTTTGTTATTCTATGATAAAAATTGACCCATATAGTTTTTTATGCAAACGTTCATTTTTACCTAAGCAAAAATAGCATGCCCGTAGTTACTCACGATGGGCGGTGGGTGCAGTGAACGTAATTCGACATCTCTGAACCGATTGAAAAAAAAATTTGATATTGTGTTAGAGACGACTATATAGAATGGTACTAGGCTATTGAAAACTAAAGAAAAAATTTTTTTACTTGGTAAAAATCAAAAAAGAAATTTTTTGTACCATTCTATAAAGTTGTCTCTAAAACCTTTTTTTGAATCGGCTAAGGGATGTAGAAGAAATTGTCGAATTACGAAATAATTTTCTTAAACACGGCACCGCCACCCTTAAATATATCCGAAAGATTTGATTATTTCAAAAAACGATGCTTACAGTTTTATAAAGCATTTGAAATTATCCTTAATGTGTTTTTTTTTTTGTAAATAGGGAATATTATGGCTAATAAGTGGCGAGTCGCTTAAATAATTATGGAGAGAAAATTGATGAGGAAAAGTGTTTTAATTATATGTATAATAGTTAGCACTTAGTAACATGGTATTAAATAATTAATTTATTATAATACTATACATTTATAATACTATACATTTCTGCATATATACGTGTCTCCGGACTTAAAAGCGTTAAAAGTGTTTTGAGTTTGGAAAAAAAAATTTTTCTAATTCTTATTCAAAATCATAAGAGGAGTTGTTATTTTGAGGCTGCCCCCACTCAATGAACGTGTTTTTGAACAGACTTCAAAAAATTTGCAAAAGGAGAAAGTTCTCAATGCGACCCGTATGTATGCTTTTTGTAAGCTTAAAGCCTATTTTATATGATGGTGTTAATTTTGTTCCACTAAAAAATTCATAAATCACATTTTTTTGGGCTTTAAAAATAACAAGTTTTTACTATACAATATTGGTGAATTAAATATACTTTTAAAACGTTTATAACACCGTTAATTTTCTTTTTAATATAATAAAACGTATAGTCCAAGATCCCAGAGCTGCCAGACCTACGTCATTTTAGCAAAGCTAATATTTTGACAACAAATAGTGTAATATCTAGTTAAGAACGTATGCGTATTTGCTAGTTTAAAAGTGGGGCCCTTTTGCAGAAAACATGTACAAAAGTACATAAGAATTTTACTCAGTACGTTAAATTATGACACGCTAACTACATAGTGTAAGCGCCTCCAAATCCGAAGGTCCGAGGTTCGATCCTGAGCGTTCTCAGCTTTTTTTTTTTCAACAAATATTAACTTAAGGTGGAGATTACCAAGAAAGAGACAACCGAAAGGGAAATATTTATTATTTTTGGCCATAACTTTTTTTCTTAGTACGTATATTTGAAAAAAAAAACTGAGAACGCTCAGAGATCGAACCTCGGACCATCGAATTTAGAGGCTCACGCTTACGCCATGTAGTTAGCGTGTCACTTGTAAAATAATCCAGCTATCATAATTTAACGTACTGAGTAAAATTCTTATGTACCTTTTGTACCTATTTTCTGCAAAAGGGCCCCACTTTCAAACTAGCAAATACGCATACGTTCTTAACTAGATATTACATTATTTGTTGTCAAAATATTAGCTTTGCTAAAATGACGTAGGTCTGGCGGCTCTGGGATCTCACTCTAGTAAACATATGAAGATATAGGAAATTTTCTTAGCTTTAATTCAACATTTTTAATTTTTTTTTTTTTCATAAAACGCTTAGACGAAAGATCAGATTTAAAAAAAATAAAATAACAAAGTTCACGTTCTCTTTTTTTCGTTAGAAACATCCAATAAAGTTAGTGTTTAATGATCTTTCAGTTATTATTGTACATTTAAAGGTAAGCTATAAAGAACCCCGCACAAAACATATGGCAATTGGCTCCAAGCTAAATTGTCTGAATTTTTTATATGTTGTAGATTTCGACTTTCTGATCTAAAGCTCTCATGGGCCCAACTCGATCCTATGCATAGTTTCCGAGATACACCTCAAGAAATGTACAAGAATGACCTTTTGTACAATTAAAAAAATGTCGAATTCATGATTTCTTTTTTTTCATACATTTTATATTGTGATACATTCTAATAGCCCTTTATAATATTTTGCACTAAAAATATTTGTTGTTTTAATAAAAATAGTGTAGAAAAAATTAAAAAATGTTGGCGAAAACGCCGGGAAATCTATATAAAAACTAGTGGAAGCATTATACTCTTCGCGGATTCACTGAGCTTTTTATATAATTGTTACACATTCTATAGGATACTCTTCGCATTTTTCTTGTAAAGAATCTTAGTTTTTGGACATTCTAAATTTTGTGATAGTAAGTTTGTTGTGAAAAAAATATATGAAAAAAAAAATGAAAAAAAAAACAACCACCCTGTCAGGGATTCGAACACAAGACCTTAAGGCAAAATCTTTAGCCACACATTAGATAAAATTGCCTGTCTGTAATATACATCATTCCAGAATTATGTTTTAACGGATTAGATATATTATTATGAAATATTATAGTAAAATGTACAAAAAAAATTATAGAGTATAACACTTCGCAAGATTTCTATTTAAGTACAAGAAAGTGACAAAAATTAAGAATTTTTTTTAATTTAAATGATTAACAACTTTTTTACTTACTGATTAATTTTTTTTCAAAAACAATAGGTTCTTCCTCTAGCGACATTTTGAAAGTTGTTCAGAATTCGTTCACTAACATAATGATATTTACAGATTTAGAAATGTGCCGATCAAATGCAATATACTCTTCCTTTTCGTATTTGCGAAGAGTATAATAGCAAGCTAAAAACTACATTTTGATATCCTTTTTATCCCTGTTGGGATGATTCAGTACCTTTTCAGCAGAGGGTCGTAGGATAACTTTTGACATGTTTTATTTTTCTTTTTTTTTTTTTCTTTTTGCATTGACTAAAGTAAAGGCTAACTACATTTTGAAATACAGAAAGGGCATCGGTTATATTGTTATTTAGTAAATGAAAATCGGTCAAATATTTATAGAGATAGAATTTTCCCCGGTATGGTCTTAATTTTTTTTGGTTTGGATAATTTCGTGAGACTTTTTCGAGAAAGCATGATATCAAAATCTGTTTCATAGTAAAGCCTGTTTTGTTTTGCATTCGTATGTTTCTTTTACAATGAATGCAGGAATTGAAAACAATGCTTCCACACACCTCAAGCCTTTATCAAATTTTAATATCATCGTACAGCTAAGGATTATAAGTAAATTCTTAAATTAATACCATTACTTAACCAAATAATGAAGTGAATGATGATATTTTAAGTATAACATTACATTATTTTTTTGCACCTATATCGCACGGAGAATTTATCAATTTGTAATATTTTTTTAAATAATTCCATGGACAATTATATATTATTTATATTCTTATTACTTAATTTTTCAAAATTTCACTCAAGAATATAGTAATAGAATATTACGAAATGCAGAAACATCAGCAGAGTGATTTCAGATTTACGATTTTATTTTCGGGCGGACTGCCAGTCTGATATACCGGACGTGGTCATGCACCTTTGTAGATAACTCGTTTATTTTTAATTTTTAGAAAAAACTCTATTTCGGATTTTTTGTCCATGCCTTATACTGGTTATAGAGATTGATAGACGGAATACTTAATTTTCGATTTTTATTAGGAAACTGTTCGGTATTTGTAGAATTTATCAAAAAAATCAAGTTTTCCAGGATTTGTAGATTCGCTTTTGTTTTGACAAACTTTTCACAAACGTCACCTAATAGACTTAATCCAGCCCTACAATCGCCATCTCTGAATATCAAAATCGGACCTTCCGTTCGGGAGTTATCAATTTCTTTGAAAAATCATACTCGGCCTTGCAAAAAATACTTGCGGTCAACGGATTCTGGCAGCAATAGGCTTCGTTTGTGGCCGTGTACCTTGGATCCCACCAAGTCTCATCGAAATCGATCAATATTCTGGACAGTTATCGTGCTTCCTAGCCCGATTTCGAGAAAACCAGTTTTTTGCAAAAAAAATTCAATTTCCATTTGTTTTCCGACATAGTCTCTGGTATACTTATCTGTAGATCGTTGCTAGCGGCACCATCTTTTTTTGAAATATCTCGATAGGACTGCCCATTACCGAGTCATTCGATTTTTCCCGAAAAACTTGAAACGTCTATATCGAGTACTTTCGGTTTCCGAACGGAGCCGAGCTTCCAGCGTTAAGGTTTCCTAAAAGCCTCCTATCAACCACCCAAGTTTCATCGAAATCCGACAACAGATTAGGGGGGCTGAGCGTGACAGACAGATAGACCGACAGACCGACAGACAGACAGAATGACAGACGGGCGGAATTTTCTAAATTCGCTCTCGAGTCGATAGATATGACTTTCATTTCGATCCGATGTTTTTTTCGGATTTCGATAGTCTGCAAAAATGCAAAACCTATACTACGTTTTTTTCAAAATGTAGCAACAAGCTAAAAACTACATTTTGATATGCTTTTTATTCCTGTTCGGATGATTCAGTACCTTTTTTTTCTTTTTGCATTGACTAAAGTAAAGGCTAACTACATTTTGAAATACAGAAAGGGCATCGGTTATATTGTGGTCATGCATCTTTGTAAATAACTCGTTTATTTTTAATTTTTCGAAAAATTCTATTTCAGATTTTTTGTCCGAAAAGGTCCGTGCCTTATATCGGTTATAGAGATTGATCGACGGAATATTTAATTTTCGATTTTTATTAGGAAACTGTTAGGTATTTGTAGAATCTATCAAAAAAATCGAGTTTTCCAGGATTTGTAGATTCGCTTTTGTTTTTTCAAATTCCCACAACGTCACCTAATAGACTTAATCGAACCCTACAATCGCCATTTTTGAAAATCAAAATCGGGCCTTCGGTTCGGGAGTTATCAATATCTTTGGAAAATCATACTCGGCCTTGGAAAAAATACTTGCGGTCAACGGACTCGGGCCGCCAGCAATAGGCTTCATTTGTGGCCGTGTACCTTCGATCCCACCAAGTCTCATCGCAATCGATCGATATCCTGGACAGTTATCGTGCTTCATAGCCCGATTTCGAGAAAACCAGTTTTTTGCAAAAAAATTCAATTTTCATTTGTTTTTCGACATTGTCTCCCGTATACTTATCTGTAGATCGTTGCTAGCGGCACCATCTCCTTTTTGAAATATCTCGATCCGACTGCCCGTTACCGAGTTATTCAATTTTTCCCGAAAAACTTGAAACGTCTATATCGGGTACTTCCGGTTTCCGAACGGAGCCGAGCTTCCAGCGTTAAGGTTTTCTAAAGGCCTCCTATTAACCACCCAAGTTTCATCGATATCCGAAAACGGATTAGGGGGGCTGAGCTTGACAGACAGACCAACAGACCGACTGACCAACGGACGGAATTTTCTAAATTCGCTCTCGAGTCGATAGATATGACTTTCATTTCGATACGATGTTTTTTTCGGATTTCGATAGTCCACTGGAAAAATGCAAAACCTATACTACGTTTTTTTCAAAATGTAGTAACAAGTGAATAAAATATTCGGTCAAATTGGCTAAAACATTTTTTACACAAAGTATGTATCTTCCTAATCAAAAAACTTTAATTGAAAAACTTTCCGAAATTGCTCCTTTGACCTCTAATACCCCATCAATAAATTAAAAGTTCGACAAAATACAGAATTTTACAAGAATTTATAGTTGTATCTCGAAAACTAGTCATAGGATCGAGTTGGGCCCATGAAAGTTTTTTTTTGATCAGAAAGTCGAAATCTACAAAATATAAAAAACTCAGTCAATTTAGCTGGGAGCCAATTTCCATGTTTTGTGCGGGGTTTTTTCTTCCGAAAAATTATTTTAAGGTCCATTTAAAGAAAAATATGAAAATTGGATATATTCCCATGTATACGTCATTGACATAAATGACAATTTTAACTAGGTACGGTTGTTTTCATAATTGCGTACAATTTACCTCAATTTAAATAAAGTTGAACTATATAGATTTAAAATATAATTAAAAAATTAAATATTTTTTTGTTTCAACAACAATTTTAATCAATTTTACGTTAAAAAGTAACAAACAATTTTTTAATTGCAAGTAATTGGCTAATAAAAATAATTAGATAGAATTAAACTTGTTTTATAAATAATAAGTCACAATTTTTTTCATTTTCCAATCTATAAAGTAAAAATTACATAAAGTTCATTGGAACCTGAGAGACACATTGCAGTTTCTATTTTTGTGCAAATTATCAAAAACCTTAGTAACATTTTGCTCCGTAGGCGCCGATATAGCGGAGGCATTCCCATAAAAGACGACAGCAATATTCAAATTAATAAGTCGGCGGCACTTATCTGCCGTTTTTTATGTTTTCCGTTTCTTATCATCAATGAAGCGAACATAATAAAAAAAGACATCTAGGTCGCGAAGTGACCTTAAACTTGGTTCAGTTTATTCCGTTACTGATTTAGTCAATATCTGTCCTGAAAATATCGTATTTCTATAGTCCAATGCAATTATGAAATCGCTTGCATGAATTTCCCGGTTTGAGAAAATTATTTTTTCATGACATTCGATTGAGCTCGACGCAATATTTAACACTTCAACAGACAAAATTTATAACGTTCGCAATTAATGTAAAAATGCTTGTAACAGTCGGAATTCACAAAATATGTGAGATACAAAAAAAAATGAATCTTTTTGTTTGAAACTTCTATTGTAGTATATTACATGTGTCAATTTTGCTATACATATAACGCCATATATTATTTCCGCAGGGATTAATGATGAGAGAATAATGGATTATTATTCCCTTTCGTAGAACAATAAAAAACAGTACTTAAATCATAATGTCTTTGAATAGTAGCCATTATATGCAAGTAGAATACTATACTTTGTCCACGACTACTAAATAATTTTGATTAAATTGTTTACTGAAGAAATTAATTAATGAATTAACTATATTATTCTTTTTGAGTAATATGTAAAATTATTGTAAGTAACGTTGACATTTAAATTTCATTTGACAAACCGTTTTTTTGACACATAACGGCCTACCTATTAAGATTCCATCATCTGTTCAATTTATCAATTGTAGCAACATTAATACACATTTTGCTGCAGAGTAAAAAAATTGTATCATTTTTTATTTCTAAAAATTAGTTAGATAAAGTATAGTATACTCGCTATAATGAATAATGTGTTCCCTCGGATGATTACAACACTCGCTCGTTCTTGTACTCGGGAATAACAGTATTCATTATAGCATCCTTGAATAAAACATATATTATATATTAGTCGTAGATAATAAGTATTTTATATAACAAGTGGCTAAAATGGTGTTTTTTTACAAGTACGAGCCGAAGGCGAGTGCTATAAACCACACGAGTAAAAAAAGACATATTTTAGTCTCAAGTTGTATATAAAATTTTTTGTACCGCCTTTCGAAATTAGAAAACAATATAATTTTGTAAAAATAGATTCAATTCTATTGCTGTTTCCATAGAAACCAATAAGTTTTATTTCACACTGTGAAATAAAATTTCATTTATTTCTCTCTTTTTTCCTTATTTTACACTTGTCAATAATGACATTGTTTTGATTCATTGAAACTGTCAAATAAATGTCATTTTAGGATACGGAGTTACAAAAAATGACTTATAACACTAGTGTTAAAAGTAAATTTTACATTACCTTGATTGGTTAACTTCATGACACAATGTCATTTTTGACAGACAAATATAAATACAAAATTTTAAAATTGTGCAATAATACACAGATATTATGTTCATACAAAAAAAACCGCTGCCCAAGGTATCACTACTTCCACATCCAGATTTTCTATCCAAGTCACTCACAACGAAAAAATTTCGTATGTGGAAATAATTGTTTATGGAACTTTAATAATATAATATTTGAAATCCTCTACCCCAAAAACCCATAAAACGGTAGTGGAGTGGGGGTGGTGATAGGGGCTGGTAGTGGGGGTGGATAAAGTAAAAAAATATTTTGTGGTTTCTAGTTCTTGTACACACATTAAATCACATTTTTTTTCATCCCCTTTAATAATGGGGTGGGGGTGGTAATGGGGGTGGCTAATGTCAAAATTTTTTTTGAGACCTTAGCTTCTCTTGTATATACTAAACACCAATTTTATGGACTCTTACCTGATTGATTTACCTATTTACCCCAAATTTACCCCAATTTACTCCCCAACCCTTCGACGGAACAAGATGAAAATATAATCTAGTTCTAGATCTCGTTAAAGTACATATATGTACCAAATTTCAAGTCAATATCTCAAACGGTTCCAGAGTAAACGGGCGCACAAAAAAAAAGTTACAGACAGACCGACAGACAGAAATTTTTTTTTTCGCTTTCGTTTCATGACATTCTAAGCCTATCTGAACAATAAAAATTTTTAAAATTTTTTTTGTCGTTACTATACCACTGGATGTGGAAGTAATAGTGTATACGTATAAAAAGTGATTTTATTTTGTTAGTGAGGCTGCTTCATTCACTTCGCCCATTCCGCAAACTCTCTCAAAATAAAATATCACTTTTACACTTATATCATAATTTTGTGTAATTTACAGAAAAAGCTCAATTCGACCCATATATATGCTTTTTTTATACATTTGTGCAAACATTATTCTAGATTGGCTTATGCAATTAATAAGACATGTTTCTCAAACTGTAAGATATGGATCGGCGGTGATCTCATATTAATTTTATCAAGCTACATCTAGTGCAAGGTGAGGAGAAATTGGAAACAAGATTTTCTTATTTGAAAATTTTGTAATATTTGGTGAAGGCGCCGCGCAATTTTTGTCAATTGGTAATGGTGCGGGAGCTAAGTGTTTTTTTCGGAAACTCATCGTTACAAGCATTTTCTATGCGTTGATTAATTCTGTCGAACTTAAATAACGACAAAATAGACTTCTGGCATACGTCAGCCCGTCGAGTTGGCCATGGTTCAAAATATAAAAATCAATGAAATTATATCATCGTTACAAGGCTAATTTTGTGTGTACACATTTTATGTATAGAATGAATAAAATAAGATCGCCAGAAAGTTTGGGCCGTCAGGGGCGCAGCCAGAAAGGTCAAAGATGTAAAAAAACGGAGTTATATAACATGATCGTTGCAAGCTTTTTTTTAGACCGAGCATGTTTATTTAAATGTTTTGAACATGAAAAAAAATTCCCAGAAAGAAACTCCCGTCAGTAAGGCTAGCCAGAAAGAAAATGTTTGGGATTTTTGAAAAAAATTGGATTTTTTTCACATATTTCATCTCAGAACTCTAAACTCATCGTTACAAGTTCTCGCTCCTTTTTAAAACGTAAATAAAAGCTCCTTCAACAATAGAATAGCCTCCCCAGAAAGTTCTTAGTGCCAAAAAAAGTGCCATAGGCTCTTAAATATACAGCAATTTAACACTTTCGGGTAACTCGACTTCCTACCGTGCCTCAGATGTATTGTATCATTATTACCTTTCTGGCTGCGCCTCCTGACGACCCACACTTTCTGACGATCTTATTTTATTCATTCTAAACATAAAATGTGTACACACGAAAAAAAATGAGCCTTGTAACGATGAGATAATCTCACTGATTTTTAGACGGTGTTCGTGGTTCGGAGGTGCCCCGCCAGGAGTCGATTTTATGAATTGTTATCATCCATTCAACCATAAAAATATCTCAAAGTTCATAAAACGATGATGTGCCGA
Source organism: Rutpela maculata (assembly GCA_936432065.2). Taxonomy (NCBI): domain Eukaryota; kingdom Metazoa; phylum Arthropoda; class Insecta; order Coleoptera; family Cerambycidae; genus Rutpela; species Rutpela maculata. Next base: position 229,166,411 of record OW386286.2, on the reverse strand, counting down.
AAAAACCACCTAGCTCCCGCTCTATAACTAGTAGGTATTTTAGGAGTAGCAAGATTCCCTGATAACGGGTAAAGCTTAAAAATTCCGAATGAAGGATATGTTTCTTCACTGTCTAGAAGCTAAATAAAGAGGTCACTAAGAAGAGTGAGAAAAAAATTTTTGAAAAAAATTGAATCGCCTTCAAAAAAAGGTCGCTAAAAATTCCCAAAGAATAGACCGACCCTGTTAAGCGGCTGTGAATACGTCACTCACCATGGTGCGCGCGCATTCTTGTGGCAACAGTTCGACGATTGCTTTCGCTAGTACCTGTGTAGTTTACTAGAGTTGGGCGATTCGACTCTTTTTAAGGATTCGTACCAAATGAATCCGTATCAAGAAAAGATTCGTATCGAGAGATTCGTACGATTCGTACCACTTCGTATCACTGATTCCATGATACTAAACGGTATCATGTACTGATTCGTACCATTCGTACTATTCGTACCCACACTTCCAGTCCACAGTGTTCAGCATAGATTATAGAATATTATATGTGGTGTTAGTTAGGGCCAGAGTATTATAATGTTATATTAACCGTATAGTTTAAACTTTTAGGACTTTGAGCACCTTCTATTACATTAATAATTTCGTCGTCGTCATTAGACATCAGTAAAAAGATAAAAGATAGCGTTTATTTAACCATATTATATACATATTTGTACATTTGTAGCAAGTCAACTAAACAAAAAACAATAACAAAAAAGTAAAAAAAGGGTAATATATATCACAGATTTTGTAATTAGTACGTTGCGTATAAAATGAATGCTATCTTGCAGTAGGTACATTGATAATAATCATATAGTAATAGTCAAATATTTCGAATATATCCATCATATTACATATAAAAACAGGAAATTTTTTCAATTATGAGATTATGAGTATTTTAAAATCTGAAATCTCCAGTTTAAACGCGCGGTCCCCATCCACCGTTTGAAGTTTAACATTATACAGCTGGCCCAGTATCGCATCGCAATACCGGTACCGAAATTCCATATTCGTACCAATCGTATCGGTGATACGAAATGTATCAATCGTATCGGCGATACGAAATGTACTAATCTTTTATTTTTGTGGGATTCGTACCATTCGTACCACTGCAAGGATTCGTACCCATGATTCGAATCATACGAGTATTACCCACCTCTATAGTTTACTACTACTACACATTTCACTAATTTGGAATTGTACGTTACTTATAATGTTATTTAATAAGTATATTATTGCACACTGTCGTACGTTCAATGCGTATCTGGGATACCGAGGCAGCCAATTGCCACAAGAATGCGCACAACGTACCACGCACTAGTTTATTGTCTCACTCAACGCACATTAGGCTGTATATATCTCGCTCGCTTGCCCTAACTGGATAGGTCAATTATCATATAGTCCGGTAAACTTTAAGGTAGCGTATGTATGAGTTGGTAACACGACGTACGATTTGATATGTGTATAAAGCTACCGCAGTGACACAGAGATGAACTAGTTGCGTATGTCTTATTCTCTTAGTTTATATGATGAAGCGACCTTTGGACGCGCCAGCTTAGAGTTTACTCGACTATATAAGTTGTATAAATAACTCAGTTTGTGAACCTTTCGAGCTTCCTACATAAAATCGCTTAGGTATATTTCGAAAATTACATCGAAGATCTACGTCCTTTCCACATAGCAGTACACAATATGCTTGTACTTCCGCTTATATAATAAGGTGACAATTTAAAATATAATATATACATTATTACTTCCAGGCGGCTTATTTTCTTCCAACTTAACTAAACCATTTCAAAATATATGCTATTAATCATAAACGTATAAACTCTTTTCTCACGCAAAATAGCAATAAACCGCTAAAAGCGTGAATTAAATTCATAACCAATAGTACAGGAGCTAGCGGCACTCTTTTTTGAAAGATCTGCTTAAAATTGATTTCTTATTTGTTTGTGTGATATTTAGGCTGTGTTTTCATGAAATCGACTCTAGTGGAGCGAAAAAGAGGTAAAATTGTGTCGTTTTTTTTATGAGCTTAGAACAAGATCAGACTCAGTGGGTATTACCAACATCATTTTACATATAAAAACACAAAATACGACATTTTTTAGTGGTCACAGATATTCTTATTTAAAAAAAAGTGTAAAATTTAATTTTTTTTTAAATCATGTTTTTTTGTACATCCATTGCCATATCTCAAAAATGAATTGAGCTATCGATGTGAACTTTTTTTTGTTATAAAACACACACTTAAGCGCTTCTCTCTATTCATAGAATTGCTAATAAAAAAAATGTAAACATGCCAAAAACGTAGATGACCCTGAAAGTTTAGAGAATACGCCATCAAATTTTCACTAATCGAGGAAATTTTTTGTTTTTGAAAATTTTGTGTAACATGCTGTGAAGAAAATGAAGTCAATAGACTAAAACAGTTTTTAGAAAAAAAATATTTTCATTATTAGCAATAGTTTGCTAGTTACGAATTTTTTAGTATGGAGGAATTGTCGAAGCGTACGCGCGCCGTACTTAGAATAATAATGATTATGTATTGCATGTAACGGAACTTTTCATTATTATTTTTTTATGTTTAGGACTGTTTCATCACGTTTTAGGATCTGAAAGGATAACTTATTTTTTCCAGTGACACATTAAGGACTAAGGTTGAAGGCAAAAGGAAAAATCTTAAATGGAGTATGCATTGCATTGGGATCTCGGAAACGGTGAAAAATAATATTATAGTAAAATGGAAAAAATGTTGCGCAACTAGGGGGTTAATAAAATCCCATAAACAGAAGTTTAGGAAAAGTAACAATTTTGGAGTGTTTTGATAAAAAGTAAACTATCGAGTTTTCCTTTTTTTGCGTTATTATTGGAGCAAAATAAAAAAGACAGTTTCTTAAAGCACGTGGCAATCTTAATATTTGCATCCGACATTTCCTCTGTCAGAGTCCCTATCCGAAACTCATATGCATTGCATTTTTACCCTAGATCCACACAATAACACAGGTCGACAAAAAAAATCTACTCCAAGGACTAAATCTATCATGCCATAAGTATTTTTGTATGCTGAATCCGAATTTTCCACTTAGATTTCGAGCAAACGTCAAACATTATCAAAAAATCGTATTTTGACGATAAAAACCGGGATTTACTCGAAATCTACGCGGTAAAAAAAATTTTAAATTGAAAACTCGGATTCAGCACACAAAAATACATAAGGAATGATAAGTTTAGCCCTTGGAACAGAACTTTTTTCTTGTAGATCTGTGGCACAGGTGCACTTTGTACACAGGTCTACAAAAAAAGAAATTCTGTTCCAATGACTAAATCTATCATTTCTTATGTATTTTTGTATGCTGAATCCGAATTTTCAATAAAAAAAAATTTTTACCGCGTAGATTTCGAGTAAATCCCGGTTTTTATCGTCAAAATACGGCTTTTTTGACAATAAAAACAGGAATTTACTCGAAATCTACGCGGTAGAAAATTTTTTTAATTGAAAATTCGGATTCAGCGCACAAAAATACTTAAGGCATGATAGGTTTAGTCCTCGGAGAAGAATTTTTTTTTTTTTTGTAGACCTGTGAATTGAGTAAACGTGTTATTTTCACCTAAATTAGGTAACAAAAAAGAAAAAAACATCCTAAATTAAGTCTTTTTTAATTTCCTAATTATAGTCTCTAAACTCTGTTTCCATGGCTTGTGAACAAGTTTATCGTTTTCCTCTATTACTACGCCATATAAAATTCATTCCATTTTACAATGAAACTTAGATTGCTTATTTATCTTAAATATTTTTTAAGTAGATAATCCACGCACAATTCGCACAATGACCATACGTTCTACAATATAATACAAGTGGTAATAAGAGAAAGAATATCGTTACACATTTTACTTCCACATTCAGTGGAAATATAGTATGGACAAAAATATTTTTGAAAATTTGTATTATCCAAATAGGCTTAGAATGTCATGAAACGTCGAGATTTTAAGTTTGAGCAAAAAAAATTCTGTCTGTCGGTCTGTCTGTAACTTTTTTGTGCGCACGATTACTCTGGAACCGTTTAAGTTATTGACTTGAAATTTGGTACACGTACCATGTATTTTAACGAGATCTGGAACTAGATTCCACCCGTAAAAGGGGGTAAATGGAGGTAAATAGGCAAATCAAGCAAGTAAGAGTCCATAAAACTGGTATTTACTATATATAAGAGAAGCTAAGCTCTCAAAATTTTTTTTTGGCACTAACCACCCACATTACCAACTCCCACCCCATTATTCAAGGGGGCGAAAAAAATAAAATTGTCATTTAGTGAAGAACCAAAGGCCTCAATTTTTTTTTACTTTATCCACCACTACTACTTACTTTATTCCACCACTACTACTTACTTTATTCCACCACCCTCAGCCTCACTACCGATGTGGCATATCGTTTTATAGGTTTTTGGGGTAGACGATTTCAAATATTATATTATTAAAGTTCCATAAAAAATGATTTCCACATTCAAATTTTTTTCGTTCTGAGAGACTTGGATAGAAGATCTGGATGTGGAAGCGGTTTTATAATTTGACCTTCGACGAAAACGAATAACGTTAATAGTACACCGCCCTGAGACTAGTTAGTTTTAGTGGACGTGGACGTATTAATATTCAATTTCTGCAATTCGCGCGCTCTAAAAAAATCACTGTACCTAAACTGTAAAAGACACAATAAAATTTATGCTATCAAAAACTTTTTTGGTCTTTTGGCTTTATTTTCTTCGCAGCATGTTATACAAAATTTCCAAAAACAAAAAAGTTTGTAGCTTAGTGAAAATTTGACTGCGTATTTTCTGAACTTTCAAGGTTTTTTTTAACAAACTTAAAAATGTTTTAGTTAACAATACTATACACAAATAGAAGCGCTTAAGTGTGTGTTTTATAACAAAAAAAAGTTCATGTGGATAGCTCCATTCGTTTTTAAGTTATAGCATTAGATGTTCAAAAAAACATGATTTAAAAAAAAAAATTTCACACCTTTTTAAAAATAACAATGTCCGTGACCACTAAAAAATGTCGTATTTCATGATTTCTAATGAACATCGACCTACTTAACGAAATGGTATATATCTAGGTTTGTTCTAAGATTAAAAAAAAAACTCGAGAAGGAAGCGACTTTTCCCCTGTTTTTTACTCCACTACTCCTACAGGCGCCCAAGCGGGCCAACGCCTGATACGACTTTTCTTGCTCCTGCCAAAGCCATGTTCCGTCGAATGGCCGGCGGCATACGTTTTTTAACAATTTCAAGTAATAAACTACTAGCAAAAATACCTCATGTTTAAACATTTCTATCAATTAACTTCAGTTTATTACGTATTTATGTTAATAACAGGAGTAGGTCGATCTATAATTAAGGTGGCAGGAAATCATTTTTCATTATACCTCTCCGAAAACACTATGTTTACATACCTATTTAGCGCACGGAAAATGGGATTTTCCTGTGCGCCCACACAGGAAAAATTTTCCCATACGCTAATGATATTAGCTGCCTACTTGCCAGTCGTAATAAAATATATGCTATTGAAAGTTCCTTATATTCAAAATATTTTTAAAATGATTTCTCCAGAAGTAGAAATATTACTTGAAGCAGCAAAAGTTAAGTGCAGAGTCTATTATGCAAGTGGCGCCAGCAAAAAAGTTAACACAGTAAGTGATGATACTCTTCTCGTATATTTGGCCGAAAAAACCAAATCAATGAAAGCTTCAACTTTTTGGAGTCGATTTTCAATGTTAAAAAGTTGTCTAGCAGTAAAAGGAAATGTGAATGTTAGTAATTTGCCGAAAACTGCATTTCTCAAACGACAAACTGTTGGTTACATACCGGAAAAGTCCAAAGTATTAATTGCAGACCAAGTCGCCAAATTCACACTTAAGGCACCAGATGAGAAGTGATTATTAACTAAAGTAATTTTAATATTTGGTATTTACGATGCATGCCGAAGAGATGACTTAATTATTTTATCCTGGAAAGGCATGGAAGATAATGGCCATTTTTGGTGGTATTTTCGAGATGGCAAAAATTACAAACCAAGAAGTTTCACAATTACAAAGGAAGGATGTCCCTTTGATCCATGCAGTTTTTATTGTAAATATATTAATCTAAGACCTACAAATATGGATAGTAGAAGATTACTTATTGCATATCGCAATGGTAGATGTTATGCTCAACATGTAATTGTCATACTATAAGTGGTACAACAAAACAGGTTGCTGAATATCTGAACCTAAGAAATCCTGAAGAATATACTGGACACGGCTTAAGACGATCTTCAGCATCCATATTGGTCAAAGGCGGAGGGGATTTGCTTACTGTAAAAAGACATGGAGGTTGGCATTCCTCGACTGTGGCTGAAGGCTACATCGAAGAATCGGTAAGCGGAAAGATTGAAATTTCTTGGAAATTGTTTAGTCATTCAAGAATAGGAAACACAACATCAACACCAGAAAACATTTTAATTGGGGAAAATCAAGAAATAAATTCTAATATAGTACCTTCGACTTCATCAACTACAATTCTACAAAATGAAGTGCCTGTTAAATAATTGTATATTTACACAAATCGTAGCATAAATATTTCATTTAGTAAAAACTAAAGATATAAGTTTTTGTTCGTTCATTAAAAGGTAAAAGTAAAAACATCGTTCATTACACATCCATAAATGCTTGTCCCGTACTTGCATGACTTCCTTTCCCGTGATTGCATGAGAATTTGTTGCGCCACGGGAAAAGCCTATTTTCTGGACTTCTAATGAAAAATATTATTCCATCATGCTGTAATCTCAATAAAGAACGCAAACAATCAGCTGTCAAGCGTTGTCCCGCTAACCAAGTGGCAGGATTTGTTCTTTAGATAAAATATATTAATATAAACAAGTCCAAACGAATATAGCAACTAAAAGTATCGCTGGCTCCTGTACTATAAATATAAATCCCATAAACCCGTATAAATAGAAAAAAGATTCGTGATCTAATAAATTAACGTCACATGCATTAAATAATATTTTTAATTTCATTTATTTTTCTAACTTCAGCTTTACTAGGTAAACAAATATACCAGACTATTAGGCACATCAGAATAAACGTTCCGAAAAGACATATTTACACGTTTCCAATAACGCATAACTTATGTGAGTTTGCGCAATACATATGAAAATTAAACGAAAATATTGAACGAAAATTTCCTGGAATGTTTACTCGTGTTTCATAAATCATACAAGTCGTTTGTGTTTGGAACTGATCATTATTTCATATGCCCTAGAAAATGATACAAAATTGTTAGCTACCGGGGTCTTGAGATTATTAATACACGATAACTTCTGTTAGATTTAAAATTTCTAATTCAAATTTGGAACTTATTTAAAATAGCGAGTACAATCTATTGAAACTCGGCCATAGACTGCAGAGAATAGTTGCCAAAGGAGTGTAAACCGTCATGTTTACGTAAACTATGTTTTACTATAATTTCAGAGCAAAATGTTCCTAAGGTTTTTTGATTAAGCACAATGAAATTGGAAAATGTGCAATACAATGAAATTGCAATATACAGTGAGGTTGCACGTATTAATTATCTCCATTATTATAAAAGATAGGAAGGACGCTTAACTTCCTGGGAACTTTCGGAGTTTTCAAAACGAAAGTTTCCAGGAAGTTTTCCTTCGATTAACGAAATAATAGTGTTTGAAATATCAATAGGGTATTTTCAGGTGGTGCCAATAGAAATAAATAGAACGAAATTCTAAAACTTCGGATTCATATAGATTGGATTGGTACCATAGGGTGTCCTAAAAAAAATTCGTCAACAAAGTAAAAACAGTACTTTAGAATTAATTTTTTTTTACACTCTTTTTAAGGGACAGTAAATTTAATTGCTTTATATGACATGGAAAATTATTATACAAATTTAGGTTTGGGGAATTTTTAGCGCTTAGAGTTAACCTGTATCGAGGTACTCGAAGAAGTCCAGCGGCACGCCACGTGTGTTGTGTTGATGGTAATCAGACTGGATAGGGAGACTGGACGCACTCCTGTGAATCTCTACAAGACTATAATAAATAAACAGTGAAGGGAGGGGCATAATACCCAGTTTAATGAAAATAGGTTGACAGTGTTCCGTAAACTTAACACTAACGAGTATTTTTATAGCCTTCTTTGTTGTCGGGAAACTTTTAATGCGTGGAAGGAGTTACCCCCTAAGACCACTGATTAGGAAAGTCTAGAGTGGAAGAGGGAAAAATAAGTGTTTTTTAAGATGTCGAGTTCGAGAATGCCTTTTAATTTCCTGAGGAGGCGTGCTTGAGAGCCTTCTATTTAACTGATCAATATGGTTTACCCAGGTGAGGTTATCATCTAGATATATACCTAGGAGTTTAACGTGGTCACCTTTTGATACATTTTTGCTAGTTGATATTATAAGTCTGAGTTTTTTCTTGAATGAGTATTAGTTTATTTAAGGTGAACCAGTTTTTTGCTTTGAGTTCTATGTCGGAACTTGGTTGGATCAGATTGGCAATGTTGCGGTCAGAGCACAGGAGAGTGGTATCATCAGCAAACAAAGTTGATTTGCTGGACAACATAAATTGTGGAAAGTTATTAATATAGACCAAAAATAACAGTGGCCCCAGGACAGAGCCCTGGAGTACACCATGATTAATATCTAGAAAATCTGACATGTTATTTCCTATGACTACACATTGCTGACGCTTTAGCAAATAGGAATTAAAAAGAGGAGAGGTAACCCCCAACTCCATAAAACTGCATTTTATCGATTAGTTTATCGTGAGAAACACAATCAAAGACCTTGGAAAGATCACACAGAGTAATAGCTGTATGATGGCCTTCCTCAACTATGTCCGAATAGACTTCGAACTCCAAATCAATGGTAAACTAATGAAAACACTCCTTTGATGAAATAGGGTGGCTTTTAGGGGTTAAAATTAAGGCAAATCTAATTTATATTTTGTGTTACATTCTTGTCCCGTATACCCCACCCTTAATTAATTTTTATGATATATAGTGAACATAGTGTGGACTCCATGTCTTGTAAATTGCAGCTACTGGTAACTACTGTTTTTTGAGCATATTGCTACAGATGAAAAACTCCTAACTTTGAAAGGCATTGCTATTGCAGGGACTGATTAATTCATGAAATCATTCATCGGTAACGATTGTAGTTTAACTTTATGAAGTCTAACTTCATGAACGCTCATGACAAATCACTTTTAATTAAAAACTGCGTTTGAGAGAAGGGTGGTTTATTTTATTTCCACCTTTAAAAGACCTTTATTCCATCAAAGGAATTTTTGCGCTATATTGCCGTTGAATTGGACGTCGAATTCTATATGAATCCGAAGTATTAGCATTTCATTTATTTTTTTTTGTTTATGTCGATATCCCGATATCCACCTGAAGCTATCCTATTTCATCAAAGAGATTTTGTTCACTAATTTTTCGTCAACTCGGTGGTTGAATTAGGAAGTTTCCTATTTTAGAAATATCATGTACATTCAACCTCATTTAGTAGTCTTTCAGATAACTAGTCAAACAAAAAAAAAAAATCTCGATATCTGAAAAACTCACGAACTTATTCAATTTCATATTTGAATACTTCGCCTCGGCTGAAGTTCACCGTGACGTCACAATACATAACGCGCTGACTTGCCATGCCGGCGGCCCGCCGTATGTTCCCTTTATTTAGTGCATGTGCTCGATTTTCTGAAATGTCACAAAATGTCACTTTTGATTCGTTCGTGCCGAGCCAAATTTTCGAATTTCGCCGTGCAATTTACGATCAGGTTTATCTGGAAGACTTCCTCTTTATGTCGCGACATCATACGGCCGTCCCAATGGTGTTTTTCGAAAAATGTGAACGTGCCAAAATTGCATGTTTTAGCAATTTTGTCGGCTCTCAAATGCAAGCTGGCTATAAACTGCCGGTGCCTGCCAGCGGGTATAAAGGTGTCCGCGCCCGCTCGCTGTTGGCGGAATCATGTATTGTGACGTAATCGAGCTCAGCCCAGATGATCGCGGCATTTTAAACTTGGAAGGACCATAACTTTCTTATTTATAGAGATAATTAAAAAAAAAACAGATATTTTTTAGATTTTTACGACTATTTATCACGAGAAAATGAGAAAAATGGAAACTTCCTAATTCTATGCGAATCTGAAATTTCAAAATTTTACTTGGTAATTTTTATTTCCACTTCCTAAAAACCGCCCCGATTTATCAATGGGACTTTTAAAATTATTTAATTTAAACTCACGAGCTTATTCTAGATCACTCTCACTTTCAGAGTTTTGGTTAGAGTCAATCTGGACCCACTATGCGCCGGTGAGTTTTACGTCAAGATGTAGTTAGAGGGTGTTTTTGACATAAATAAAATAAAAGGTAATTTTATTTTGTAATTTTTTTTAGAAAACAACACATGACAGAACACCCCAGAGAGAAGGAAAAAATAAGAAAATGGGTACAAACAACATTTTAGAAATAACCAATTTCAATAATATTATCGACAAAAAATTAATCTAAATTTTATCCAAAATCTTAAAAACATATTTTTTTAATGTTTTCTGTAAAGTAATAAAACAAATATGTAGTAAAATAATTCCCACCAAGAAACAAATTTGGAAAATTACTTACGCATAAATACAGTCCACTTTATAGCACCCAACAACTAAAATGAAGTAAAAATCTTACTTTTATTTCCTTTTAAAGTAATTTAGAATGCATTATGTCACATGATTGGTAACGTTAGTTGAGAATAATTGTTGCTTTTTGCAATAACACTAATAGTTATTAATAATATTCACGTCAAATAATATAATGATTTTCTATATTAATAACAAGCAATACATTAGAAAAATTCCACCACACGTGTACTCATTAGTAAACGATCTTCAATGAAAACACATAATTAAAGCTTTTATAAACCTTTATTGACATTAATGACATTATTCTTCCATGCCACAGTAAATCAAAAGTGAGGAATGTTATGGTAAAAGTCGGCGTTGAATTCGGTTACTTACATATTTGTGCTATAGCACTACTGAATAATATAAGTATTCCTGTCATCAGTTACTCTGTAGTTAAATAACGCAAGACCGTTTTTTTTCCTTTATATCCTTTATTTAGAAATAAAAAAAAATCTGAGTTTGTGAATTCTACATCGATAGGAAATCCAGAAAATTTTTTTAAGATGAAAAAAATCACAAAATCATGGATTGTTAGGTTCCAGTTCGTCCTGCGTTAAAACTAGTTCTAAGAGGGGCGAGTAAAGTTGGCCCTTCCACTTATTTTCCAAATGAGACTATAAAGATCCCTATAGGGAATTGCCTGTAGGAGGATAACTTTGTAGGATAATTTTGTTGAATTGAACTAGACTTTGAATTGATTAGTATGCACTTAATTTGAGTTCCATAGGATGATGGGAACATAGTTGAAATTGGGTCCAAAGTTCAATGAGGACATATGTACAGACGACTTTTTCAATTGAAGGATTTTAAAAAAATATATTGAGGCCCTTGGTTCTTGTATACACACTAAATCACAGTTTTATTTTTTCCACCACTTTAATAATGGGGTGGAGTGGTAATGGGTGTGGCTAATGCCAAAAAAATTTTTGAGATCTTAGCTTCTCTAATATATACTAAATACCAATTTTATGGACTTTTACTTGCTTAATTTACCTATTTACCCTCATTTACTTCAATTTACCCTCCAACCCTTCAACGGAATAAGATCAAAATATAATCCAGGTCTCGTTAAAATGCATACGTGTACTAAATTTCAAGTCAATATCTTAAACGGTTCCAGAGTAATCGTGCGCAAAAAAGACAGACAGAAAATTTTTGCTCAAACTTTAAAATCTCGACGTTTCATGGCATTCTAAGCCTATTTGAACAATAAATTTTCTATTTTCTATTTTTTTCGTTACTACCACTGGATGTGGAAGTAATTGCCCTCCTACCTAAACTATAAGCGCCTGAAATCTTGAAGACCTTTTTGATTTTTATCCATTTAAATAAATATTCTGCGATAAAATTTGACACGAAGTTTTTTTATAACAACAATAACAACAGTATTTTTGCATTGCAATTACTAGGACCGGAGATAAGAAAAATAGCAGAAAATTTTAATTATATAAATTAATAATAATAAATTGTTTAAATTTTATATTGAAGCAATAGTCAGATTTAATCCAAAATTTCTCATTATATTTGCAACACTAAAAACAAATTAAAACAATAAAATCGCTGCAGCAAGAAAATTAATTACTTATTCACCTTTTAATGTTTAGTTTCGCTATAGGGGAAAAAAATTCCAATATTAAATTCACCCACATTTTTTTATACAAATGGTTTTCCACATCCTATTGTTTCATTTATTTAACATAAAAATGATGAAAGTAACAGTAAGTATGAAAATTAGCACAGTTTTAAGTAGGGATTGCAATACGGTTAACCGGTTAACCGGTTAATAGGACAAAAAACACATGACGATAATTACCAGTTATTTAAATTTTTTACCGGTTATTTCGGTAAATTCCGAACTTACGATATGTCACGTGTTCAACGTTTCTATTTATGTCAGTGATTAGTATTCATTAAATACAGAGTGACTGTCCCAACACTGAGCACTTTTAGCAATAAATAAATAATATTATAAAAAGTAAAACCCAAACACCAAGCCATAAGAAATACAAGTAAGAGAGACATTGACAAGACCTTGCGACAGGAAATTGAATATTTAACTGCCGCAAATATCCGTGCAAAACATTTAGAAGTCTGTTATTACCAGTTCTTATTAACTTATCGACCTACCAATATCGATTGAGGAAGGGCATCTTCAACTGGTGGTATTCTATGCACAAATATCAGTCGAGTAACAGATACAGCTTTGAAAAACTAACCCTTTTAACGGGCTATTTTAAAAAATATTGTATCTTTAGATTAGGTATTCAGTAAATGCCCTATTTGAGTTTATGTTTGTAATTTTTGTTATTTAAGTTGATATTTTTGTTATTTACAGAATAATTATTTATTTAAATTTATTTCATTTATATTTTTTCCTTTTGATAAAAAACCTTTTGTTTGTTCATTATATTAATTATACATATATAAAAATGTTTTTTTGTTAAATTTAGATAATTTGGTACACGGAAAAAGACAATTGCCATTTTCGCCACCCTAATTATGCGCTCTAAAAATTATCGGTAAATACCGGTTATTTGCATTTTTATTTACCGATTTACCGGTTATTAAAACTTCCGGTAAATTGCAATCCCTAGTTTTAAGCAATGATAAAATAAAAAAACTGTACGAAGTCATGAACATATGAACAACTTTGATATACATACATCATTAGTTTGCAAAACATTGCAATGACCAAATGTATCTGTAGATTTAAAGTACAAACTGATATCAGAACAACATCAAATCAACAAAGAGTTGAAACCAGCATTTTAGCTTTGTTCTTGAAATAGCTTAGTTTGAAAATCCATCTAGGGATGGTAAACGCAGATGATGTGGACATTTATTTATTTAATACAAAGTAGCCTAACAGGAAAATCGTTGCCCAATAACAGAGTTACACAACAAATTAAATATGGTGTGCCTGTGTATATTTAATAACACAAATTGCTAGTAAACAAAATTAAATTTTGATTGCATCTACTGTGATTAAAAAGTAAAAACTAGAATACTTATGCCTAAAAGTAAATACAACAAATCATATTATAGTTTTCATTCAGGTTTGAATTATTTAACGATACTTAAGGTAGAGTAACCTTCTTTCTTTAAATGAAAGAATGAAATGTTGAAAAGGTCAATGTGAATGAATTAATCATAATTTTTTTATAACATACGAATTGATGAATTACTTGCAGATTAGTGTGATGTTATGTTGAAATATAAAATAGATATCGAGATCTAGAGAAACATTGGTTTAGAGTATTTCAGCAAGAATGTAAGAAGAATTAATTTTATTATTTACCAATTTATTTAGGAACAGTACAAAGCTGACAACTTCTCTGGTACATAATGCATTTAGCCTGTAATGTGATAGAAGGATCTAGTAGGATTCATAACGTTGCCTTGGCATGAAATCAAACCAAAATAGTAGTCGAATGTGAAGCGAAGTCAAGTATATATGTCTAGTACTTAGAAAATCAAGAAGTTCTTCAAGACTTGGATTTTTCAAAAGACCAAGAATTATTTTCAAGCATTACACTTTGACTTGTGGACATACCGGTGGGATTCACACTTAAAAGCTTTTAAAATTGCGTTGCAATATACTATAGAATCTAATTGTGACAATAAAAAAATGAGCCACGCAGTGAACACTTTTTATTTAGAGAACTGATTATACTCCAGTCGGTAAAGTAAAAAATACACCAGAAGTTCGCAAAAAATGTTATCTGAAATTTTCCTTCAGTAACTGTTGATTAAAACACCATAAAAATCCGTTCTGGGGAGGTGCCGCACCTCCCCCCCCCCCAAAAAAAAACCACCCCTTCGGTGAAAAAAGCCTTATTTTACGCAAAAAAAAAATTTTGAGCTAAATTTTCAAGATGTTTGGATCTTTTTTTTATTTTTAGGAAGGGATAAAAAATTAGCCAAAATTTGGCTAACTTCAACATGCTAGTAAATTTGTAAATGTGAATATTTTTATTCCTAACTTTTTCTGAATTGAAGTAGTACTTTGAACTAAAAGATAATGCATTTATAACTTATATTAAAATCAGTTATTTTTTATGGGCCTGTGAATAGTTAGAGACGCAAAAAATTAAGAGATAATTATATTATATTGTTATTTTTATATACTAATAATAAATATTAATTGCCATCAAAAATGGCAACACAAGAGAGTATTTTATATCCCCTCTAAAACCCATTTTGATTTTTCTTCCTAGCTTGTATGGTTTTCGAGCAATTGAATTTTTTCTATAGGCATATACAACAAAATTACAATAGGACTTTTTTTGTAGGAAACTAGTTATGCTTTCTTTTTACTTCCACGTCCAGTGGAAGTATAGTAACGACAAAAAAATTTTTAAAAATTTTTATTGTCCAAATAGGCTTAAAATGTCATGAAACGTCGAGATTTTAAGTTTGAGCGAAAAAAAAATTTCTGTCTGTCTGTCGGTCTGTCTGTCTGTCGGTCTGTCTGTCGGTCTGTCTGTCTGTAACTTTTTTTGTGCGCACGTTTACTCTGGAACCGTTTAAGATATTGACTTGAAATTTGGTACACATATGTACTTTAACGAGTTCTAGAACTAGATTATATTTTCATCTTGTTCCGTCGAAGGGTTGGGGGGTAAATTGGGGTAAATTTGGGGTAAATGGGTAAATTAAGCAGGTAAGAGTCCACGAAATTGGTATATAATATATACAAGAGAAGCTAAGGTCTCAAAAAAATTTTTGGCATTAGCCACCCCCATTACCACCCCCACCTCCTTATTAAAGGGGATGAAAAAAAATGTGATTTAGTGTATGTACAGGAACCAGAAACCTCAAAATATTTTTTTACTTCATCCACCCCCCACTACCACCCCCCTATCACCACCCCCACCCCACTACCGATGTGGGGTATCGTTTTATGGGTTTTTGGGGTAGAGGATTTCAAATATTATATTATTAAAGTTCCATAAACAATTATTTTCACATACAAAGTTTTTTCGTTGTGAGTGACTTGGATAGAGAATCTGGATGTGGAAGTAGTGATTCCTTGGGCAGCGGTTTTTATGATGAGCAATTGTTTTATACCTTCAACGGTTAACGAGTTATCATTAAAATAAGGCTTATTTCACCAAAGGGGTGGTTGTTTGGGGGGAGGTTGCGGCACCCCCCCAGAACGGATTTTTGTGGTTTTGTGATGTATAACTCCACTAACAGTTACTGAAGGAAAATCTCAGATAACATTTTTTGTGATGGAAATTATAATTATTAGACTACCTATTAGTAGATTTAAGATTTCGAAACAAGACATAATGCAGTAGCAAAATAATTAAAATAAACCATTTATTGAAAACAAATAAAGCCGATATGCCAGCGCACTTCAGTAACAGTCGACTTAAAACGACTTAAAAGCAGTCTTTCATCGTTCACTACCCAAGAGTTAAAGCACATGCATTTGTCGCCTAACCGGTTACGAATTTTTGAAACAGTTAATCTAGCACTGAAAGATTGCCTTGCAATGGAAGCTGAAGTTACTGGTGTTGATAAAAAATATTTTGTCGCTACGACTAAATTTGTGAAAACGCTTTCATGTCTCTTTGGCCCTTCCAGAATATGTTCTGTACTGTCAGCTCGTATTGGTGCGGGAGCTAAGTGGCTTTTTCGGACACTCCTCGTTACAAGCATTTTCTATGCGCTGATTAATTCTATCGAACTTAAATAACGACAAAATAGACTTCTGACATATGTCAGCCTGTCGAGTTGGCCATGGTTCAAGATATAAAAATCAGTGAAATTATATCATCGTTACAAAGCCAATTTTTTTTGTGTGTACACATTTTATGTTTAGAATGAATAAAATAAGATCGCCAGAAAGTGTGGGCCATCAGGGGCGCAACCAGAAAGGTCAAATATGTAAAAAAAACGGAGTTATATAACGTGATCGTTACAAACTTTTTTAAGGTTGAGCATGTTTATTTATATTTTGAACACAGAAAAAAATTCCCAGAAAGAAACTCCCGTCAGTAAGGCTAGCCAGAAAGAAAATGTTTAGGATTTTTGAAAAAAATTGGATTTTTATTCGCATATTTCATCTCGGAACTCTAAACTCATCGTTACAAGTTCTGGCTCCTTTTTAAAACTTAAATATAAGCTCCTTCAACAATAGAATAGCCTCCCCGTAAAGTTCTTAGTGTCAACAAAAGTACCATAGGCTCTTAAATATACAGGAATTTAACACTTTCGGCTAACTTGACTCCGTACCGTGCCTCAGATGTATTGTATCATTATTACCTTTCTGGCTGCGCCTCCTGACGGCCCACACTTTCTGGCGAATTTATTTTATTCATTCTAAACATAAAATGTGTACACACAAAAAAATGAGCCTTGTAACGATGACATGATTTCACTGATTTTTAAACAACGTTCGTGACGCTACTGACAGGAGGTGCCCCGCCAGAAGTCGATTTCATCCATTAAACCATAAAAATATCTCAAAGTTCATAAAACGATGAGCTGCCGAAAAAGCCACCTAGCTCCCCCTCTATATGTAAGTCTGGTATTTGTCTACTACATAATGTCAAGCCAGTGCATCATACCGAATAACAGAAGACTTCTTAAATAAACTTAGTAGATCGATGCCAAATTCGCTACAGCCACTATCTTCATCTTGTGTTAAAGATGATGCGACTCGTAATAGTGGACCGGACTGGAAATACTTCGTGCTTGAATTTCAAGAAAAGTCAAGTAATTTCTAAGAACATCAAGCTACTTGGCTTGATGAAACCCTGCATAAAATTAGACATTAAAACTGGTCGAAACCAATACCAAAATCGTAACTGAATACACAAGCATCATCAAATTTCCGTTAAAATATTATAATCAAAGACCTTAATTTTGAAGTTGTACAAAGCTTTATATTTGGATCCTTGCTAAATACTTCCTAAATATCCTTACATGATTTTAATCTTCACGAGGAAACGAAACGTGGAGTAACACTAATAAACATCTGCTACTTACTTTCAGGAGAAGCTAGAGACATTGTCATCTACATCAAACTTAGACGTCGTAGACATGTGTGTAATGTGTAATGTCATAACCTGGTGAAAGAAGAAGGCGAGAAAAACCGGGACTGCGCTGGCAATATGGAATAAACGACGATCCAAGGACAATTGGAACAACCAAGTAAGACAGATGGGCATCGGTTGAGAAAAAATACTAATCAATAAAAGTATACAGCTAGCGGCGTACGCGGACGACATCAGTATTATGAACCGAAGAACAGAAACAGCAGAGGAAACATACACAGAAATGAAGAGACATGCCAGGAATATTGGCTTGAAAATAAACACAACAGAAACGAAAATACTAACTCAAAAACTAGGAAACAGAGTCAGACATATCGCAATAGATAACGACATAGAATCAGTCGAGCAGTTTGCATATCTAGGGGCAGATGGAACGGAGGATAGAGAGATACTCCTCCTATCTCACGTATTAAGATCAAAAAACGTACATCGTAACAATAAACTCAGAATATTTAAAACAATTATAAAACCCATTGTATGTTACGGAAAAGATAAAAAACAAGCTGAACATCTTTGAAAGAAAGGTACTGAGGAGAATACTAGGACCAATTAAAGATAATAATACATGGAAGCCCCGATACGACAATGAACTATACCAAATTTTCGGAGAAACCTCAAATAACATATTAGATTCCAAAGACTGCAATGGTCTGGACATGTGAGCAGGATGGAAGACAAAAGGCTACCGAAGAGAACTCTCGACTCTAGGATGCATGGGAAATGATCAATGGGTAGACCTCGAAACCGGTGGGAATACGAAATTTCTCGCGCGAATAAGGAATAAGGGTATGGAGGAGAGCGGCAGCAGACAGAGTGGATTGGAGGCAAAAAGTAAAGGAGATCAAGGCCCGCTTTGGGCTGTAGCGTCATAGGAAGAAGAAGTGGGACAGACTGACAAAGGATCATGAGGATGTCGAAGCAAACGGCACTGAGGATAGACCAACCTTAGCTAACTGAGTTAATATTATGCATGGATATTTAATGTTTCATTAATTTAATCGCAAATTTGTTAGACACCTTATACACACCTAATTCGAGTTTAAATTTTACTTTAAATAATATTTTCAACTTGGTAATTATTTCAGTACAGGTGCGAGACATATAGTTAATTTTAAATTACATGATGAATTTTTGACGGTTAATGGCAACATTAACCTTATTTGCAATTGCAACTAAGGCTTCATATCAAGGAGGATTTTGACATTAATTGTTAAAGGTTATGCTATATGGTCATTGTAATATTCGTTCCCTCCTTTTTGTTAGTTATAATAATAATTTTACAGAATAGCTTAGCTGTCTGTCTATCTACAAGAGAACTCGCTTGTGTTTTATTATCACCACGTAGAGAAATTTGATGAAATATTGCACTAACATCAGCAGAGTAAAATCAAATCGAGTGTTTCCATAAAAATTTCTCTTAATGAAAGATATGAAATGCTAATGTAAATTTAGTATTTTTGGAAAATATTAAACAAAATATTGCTGAGGAAAGTAAATTATCTGAATGAATTTGAAGGTTAACAAAAACAAAACTAACTTGCTTTAATGTTACTAAACAACGTTTTTGCTAATCACTCAAATTGACATAAAAATACGATATTTTCTCACCGATTTCGCATAAAAATAGATAAGTGATATACGTAAAAATCAATAATGGTATACATAAAAAGTAAAATGTTCAAATGTTCATACAGTAGTAATTAAATTATACGAAACGTCTGCATCTCCCAGAGTAACTGAAGAGATCAATTGAATGAAATGAATGAAGAAATATTTGTAGTGCTCAAATTGTAAAACGAAACATTTTGACCAAAATAATCGGCTCTCGTTTTTGATCATAACCTCCAAATAGCCATTTTTTCAGCTTTTTTTTTTCAAATATTTTCCGTAAATAGACATTAAAATCCTCAGTAGTTATGTGTAATTTCTTGAACGTAACATGTATATAATTGTTGACAGCAACTGAACACAATCACCTTTAGATTTCACGATGGGCATGCCACGTCTTTTATTAATATTTACCTACATCAAAATTTTTAAAAACAGAGCTCTCTTAAAAGATCCTATATACGCTACTGCGTCTTACAATAAGCAAAACTCTCATCAAAACAATGGATTTGAATAACCCAGTACAAAATGCATATTAGAAAAAAATACAATTCCTCTTTTCTGAAATGAACGGTGTATTAAGTAAGGTGGATTATGTCGAATTGCATGCGAGGCTGACCTTGATTATTAAAATGATTAAATTATTACAATTTAATCATTTTCTGTCAAAATAATTGTCGACAGAGTACAAACATAATTATCGCTAAATAACAGGTTTTGTAAATTAAAGGTTTTACATAAGTAAACCTTCATGGGATATAGATAGGTACTTATTATTACATAATATACATAAACAAACTGAAACCTCGGCTATTTATACGCTTGTCATGCAGAGATACTTACACGACAAATACTACCAAATTTTATTATGATACAGCAGCAATTGGTATTCCAGTCATTTAGATTAGGTATACAGGGTGTCCAGAAATACCGGTGATAAACTTATAAAAAACGGTTAGTCCTACGATGTTTAACAAAGAGAAATTTTTTGTGTAAACTTCATCAGGTGACCATATTTCAGTAGGAAAATTTATAAAACAAAGATGGAACAATAAGAGTTTGGATTGTAAAGGGGAGCCCCCCCCTCCCTACGTCTTGGGAGAAATTGTTCATGTAGATGTCCTTTTTTAAAAACAACATAACATGGCAGACAATTCTAATCAACCATTTTATGTTATTCGCATGAAAATTTCCAAATTTGAGTGCTCTAATTCAAAATGGCCAAAATAGGTCTAAATTCATAATGTATGTCTTCCAATCTATTGAATGGGTTCATTCATATGTCTAATAGCAATATATACTGGTGGAAGCCATTTCTTTTTGATTTAACAAAATTAAATAAAAATTGTTGCATTGCAAGCATTGGGACTTTATTTCTGAAGGTAATTTCTCAAGAAAGGATTTTGCCCTCTTAACGAGTGGTTTGTCCATCAATATATATATATTGTTATTAATAGATTGGGAGAGAGAAATTATGAATTTAGACCTATTTTTGGCCACTTTGAATTTGAGCACTCAAATTTGGAAATTTTTAGCGAATGTTTCGTGCGAATTGGCTACATAGAATTGTTTGCCAAGATGTTTTTGAAAAAAAGGACATCCAAATGAACAATTTCCGCCAAGTTTGGTAAGGAGCTCGCTAATTTTTTTTTTTTTTTGCCCCACCGATGATTTTTTTCCAAAACTGATATGAACTGAGATATTTATCATTATTTGAAAAATTGTCTTTTTTCAGACGATTTCTTTCAAGATGGGGCCAAAGTCGCACTTGTCAGGGAGTGCAAAATTAAAATATATTTTTTACACCAATCTAAATAAAATGAATTCTAGCTTGTTCGGAATATTCTCGATTAGGAAGTACTTACCTAACTGGCCTAAGTAGCGATAAAATCGAAAAGAATATTAAACAGAAGAAGAAGTGCAATATGTTTCTTTTTACACGTTCTACAGGAAATATGTTATTTGGGTCGTCGAGGATATATAGTAATTTTTATTTTCTACATGGCACAATTAATTATAAATAAAATACCTTTAAACTTGTAAAATTTAGGTCACTTTATTAAGGAAAATAATGATGGAGTGACCCTGAATTTACCGGTTAATCTAAACAAACTTTAATTAAACCATATTCTTAATCACCAATTATGGCGGTCTACTTTTCATAATTTTTCATGAAATCGTCAAATGTTTTACAAGTAAAATATTACGCCTGAGATTCGCATCATTCCGATTAAAAATGAAATGAATATTCTTTAAAGAACGAGTAATTATTTATATATATACAAAAATGAATAATAATAAATAAATGTCTGATACGTATGTATACATAGCGGTATGTCATCACTTTATAACATAAAACAACGTACTAAATTAGTACCTATTGTGTTATAAACCTTACTCTGATAAGGTTTTATTTATTTCTAAGTTATTATAATGTAATGCTGAAAATAAATTACCACATCACTCATACTTCTGTTAATAAAACTACTGACTGATTTACTAATCACCCGATATTTTAATAAAAGGATGAACATTTCTGAAAATAAATTTGTTGAAACACGTCATTAAGTTTCTACCGAAAACACGATTTTTAAATTGGCGGAGTCAATAGAGATTTTCACTTCAGAAAAATTCCGGGAAGCTGTAACTTTTGAGAACACATCTCTGAACATGTCAGGAACAACATACCAAACGTTACCGACAATATTCCTTGAGCGTAATTTGTTATTAAACAAATTAGTTGAAAAATACCAGTCCTTGTTAAATATATCTTAAAATAATTTTTTCTTTCAAAAACCAATTGCGCCATTCGAAAATACGGGAAATTGCACATTAAAAATGTATATGAATTTTTTTTGTACGATCAAAAATGTAGGATCCAGATTTTTTTGTTTAACGCACGAAAATGGAACGCGACGACACGTAAGTACGGCGCGCTACACTTTTGTTGTAACTTTTAAACTAATTAATGAAATTGACCTCACAAAAGCTTAAATGAAAGAAGAAAGATGTAGCTATTGGATTATTATATTTTCAAATATAAAAATGAATGTATGTAGAAATAGTACATATATGAAATCGGAACAGAGATTTTCGATTTCTAAAATTTTTAAGATAAAAACCTATGTCTTTTACATTTTACTCTTAAAGTAATGTATAAAAGATTCGATGAGTGAAAAAATCTCAAAAATTTATTTTTTAAGATGTACACTTTCAAAATTTCAAAATTTTGAGAAAGTGATAAAATTTGATATACAGGGTGTCCGGAAACAAAGTAGATAAAAATTAACTGTAGATTCTTCAGTCCAAATTAATTGGGGCTCTTCATATAACATTTTTCAAAATAGCCCTTCGTTGTCAAGTTGCAGTCCCTTTAAATGGGTACGTTAAAAACCGTTTTCATTTTTTTACTCAAAAAATAAGATTCAAAAAACAAAATATTTGGCATATCTACTACACTTATTGAAAGGCATCTTGTGATTTCTTTTTATCCCCTTGATTATAGCAGCTTACTAAAAGTTTTAAAACATTATCGTTCAGTAATGATTGAAATGAACTCAATTGCATGAACGTAAATTTTATTTTTTATCACGAAAACGGTTGGTAACACGGCATTTTTTGAAGAGAAGAAAAAGTTTTAGAATTAACAATGGAATCAAAAAATATTTTATTCTGAAATGTAAAATGAATGGATTTTAAAAATATATTAGGGGTTGCCCATTCCATCCCTTGGTGAAGCACTTAAAGGGGTGAAACAAATTCACAAGATGCCTTTCAATAAGTGTAGCACATAGGCCAAATATTTTGTTTTTTGAAATTTTATTTTTTGAGTAAAAAATGAAAACGGCTTTTAACGTACCCCATTAAAGCGGATGTAACTTGACAACGAAGGGGTATTTTGAAAAATGTTATATGAAGAACCCCAATTAATTTGGGCTGAGGAATCTACAGTTAATTTTTTTCTACTTTGTTTCCGGACACCCTGTATATAACTAACTTTAACCACCTATTACTCTGGTTTAAATCGCGTTATTAGATCTCTGTAGGTGCGATTTTTAAAGCTTGATGTGTGTACTTTAAGATGCTTCAAGGGGATTTACCTTAAAAATAAAATGAACCCTCTTTTTGTACGAAAAAAAAAATTTTTTTGCTCGAAAATTCGTGAAATTATGGATAAAATAAACGTTAATAACTTTTGTAAAAAAAAATATTTGGCTTAACTATCCAGCATACGTTTACACTAGGACCTCAAAATAAGTAAATCTGATGTAAACAATTTTTTGCAATATACAGGGTGTCCGGAAACAAAGTAGAAAAAAATTATCTGTAGATTCCTTAACCCAAATTAATCGGGGTTCTTCATCTAACATTTTTCAAAATACCCCTTCGTTGTCAAGTTACAGTCCCTTAAAATTGGTACGTTAAAAACCGTTTTCATTTCTTTACTCAAAAAATAAGATTCCAAAAAACAAAATATTTGGCATATCTACTACACTTATTGAAAGACATTTTGTGAATTTTTTTCATCGCCTTGATTATAGCAGCCTACTAAAAATTTTAAAACAATATCGTTCAGTAATGATTGAAATTAACTTAATTGCATGAACGTAAATTTTATTTTTTATCACGAAAACGGTTGGTAACACGGCATTTTTTGAAGAGAAGAAAAAGTTTTAGAATTAACAATGGAATCAAAAAATATTTTATTCTGAAATGTAAAATGAATGGATTTTAAAAATATATTAGGGGTTGCCCATTCCACCCCTTGGTGAAGCACTCAAGGGGATGAAAAAAATTCACAAGATGCCTTTCAATAAGTGTGGTAAATATGCCAAATATTTTAGTTTTTGGAATTTTATTTTTTCAGTAAAAAAATGAAAACGGGTTTTAACGTACCCATTTAAAGGGGCTGTAACTTGACAACGAAGGTGTATTTTGAAAAATGTTATATGAAGAACCCCGATTAATTTTTTTCTACTTTGCTTCCGGACACCCTATATGTAAACTTACTATACTTTTCATGAAATATTGAAAAAATCAAATTTTTTCGATAAATCGACTCAATGTTGATAGTTTCTAAAATTTTTATCCTGTTTAAATTATCGAAAACATATCAGAGGACGCAGCTAACCTTCACTTTCAAAGAGTTCATTTTCAAGTCTGTCTAATGATTTGCAAGCAGAAAACTAGGGCTGGAAACGAGAGAATTCGGGTGTGACTCCAATTGCAGTGACTCAAGATCCAGCTCCAAGTGAGTTGTTACCGATGATTTTTTGCGGATACAAAACTGGTTGTGTGATTGCAAGAAATCCGGCTTACGTTGCACCGTATCCTGCTCTATTTGTGCCGAATCTGATTGCACAAACCGTTTGTCTGAAATTTATCGAGTCACGTCATTTTTAATGAATTTTTTATCGATAAATCGGTCATATTAGTTCAGCTATTTTGAATTACCTTTTTTTGACATCATAAACTGTTTCAGCGACCTCGAAAACCCCTTGTATATCAATTTGAATTAAACTGCTTTAAAATTTCTTAACTTATAATAATTTTGTTAAAAACAATTTTTTTTTGTTTAAATAATTAATAAACAATTTCCTCACGATTATATGTTTGTAACCTTTTATTTTAAGCTATGTAAAAGTGATATCAAGAGGTATTAGGAAAATCGAAGCTTCCCGTAATTATTCCAAAATAAAGCATATTTTCAACCTCTATTAACTCCACTAAATCTCAAATATTATTTCGTTCATTCTAATACGCAAAAATTTGGAGTACAGCTCTGTAGTACTCTTGTCAACATCTAATAGCGCCGAATTTGATATTTTTATGGGCTTTATTATGTACCCTATACAGTTGCAGACAACTATACTGAAACCACACGCAATTAGGGTGGTTTATTAGTCTGATAGTTTTTAAAATTGCATTTTGCAATTTTCTTTATTCTTAAATCACAAAATATGCAGCTGAAAATTAGTTTACAACAAAAAATTTCCTCGCAAATGCATTATCTTTCTAGGACTGCCTATCTTCATTCGGTGTGTTTATTTACATAACACCAACTTGTATGTTAATTTATGTTGTAATATTCTTAAAGAAAGTATTTATTTACTGTGCATTTTTAAGTTGAAGACGAATGTAGACTATTAAATTCTAAATGATATAACTGCAAGAAAGAACTTTTCAAATGAATAACATGGGATAATTCGATACTTCTTCTTCTATCTAGATCATATTTAATTAAATGAATGCGAAATTATTTTAGCAAGTCGTTTATTCACCACGATAATTTTTTTAGTTTCGAGTTTTTTAATGAACTTAATGCAACTTCTGACATTTCAAAGACAATAAATTAATACATAACGTTACGTTATGGATCATATACCATGAACAAACAAAATAACTTAATATAATTATTACGACCTGAGATTGTGAATTTTGACACAATTTGTTCGATATGTGGATATTCAAAATAACCTCAATATCCCCCAATATTGTCGTAATCAGAAATTCCTTCCTTCCAAATTTTGAAAAACGTAAAATGAAATAAAGTTGTTTATAGCATTACCAATCAAAGCTAGGCTCAAATTTTTTGAAAGTATATACAATAATAGTCTAGGAACTGGGAGCCAGGTGGCCATATTACTTCCACATTCAGTGGAAGTATAGTCACGTGAAAATTTTTAGTGTTCAAATAGGCTTAGAATGTCATGAAACATTGATATTTTAAATCTGAGGAAAAAAGAACTTTCTGTCTGACTTTTTCTGTAGGCACAATTACTCTTGAACCGTTGAAGGAATTGACTTGAAATTTGGTATATGTATTTTAATGAGATCTGAAAGTAGATTATATTTTCATCTTATTCCGTTGAAGTGTTAGGGGGTAAATTGGGGTAAATAGGTAAATCAAGTAAGAGTCCATAAAATTGGTATTTGGTATATATGAGAGAAGCTAAGTGTAATCATGCGCACAAAAAAGTTACAGACCGACAGACAGACAGACCGACACACAGAAATTTCTTTTGCTTAAACTTAAAATCTCGACGTTTCATGATATTCTAAGTCTATTTGAACAATAAAAAGTGTTCAATTTTTTTTTTTTGCCTTACTATACTTCCACTGGACATTGAAGTAAGCCTGCGGAGACGCGAGCACGATCGTCCTCCACTCAACAGTTTTGTATTTTTTTCACTTTTGCATTAAATTATTATTGATTTGTAATCTTGATTTTTGATAGAACCGAAAAAAATATTTATTATAATTATTATTAATAATGTAAAATTACTTATAAAAGAAAATTTTATAAAAACAACTTGATTTTCACTTTATATCATACTAGCTGATGCCCGCGACTTTGTTCACATGGAAGACTTCATCCGCGTGGAATTAAAAATATTGACAAACTAAAGTATGCTTATTGAAGAAGTACTACATACTCAATGAGTACTCCTATAGTACTTAGTGAGGAAATCAACTGCGCGCCCATAGTACTCGGGGAAACCCATTGCGCATTGCAATTTGATAACAATTCGTTATTCCATTTTTGTGTTAGAGCGAGTTAAACGAATAAATAATTATTTTACTCGACCATAGCGAGCGGATATGTTCCACAATAATGGTCAAAAGTAAAAAGAAGAATCGACTTTTTTCAAATTGTAGCAGTAGTAGAGTAAACTACAGCTCTTATAGCTCTTATAATAAAAGCCATAAATTTCCCACTGTGCGTCGCGTCGGGCAGTGTTGCATTTCAAAGTAATAGCAAGGTATCTTGGCTATTGCTACTGACTAAAAGGGTCTACACACGATCCAGCGGCAGGGACCCGACATTGTCGGTACGCTTTGAAGATAATTGGAATTCCAGCGAACCAGCTCACTTTTACGAATGAGTTCAAAGCATGCCGACATGGCTGGGTCCCTGCCGCTGGATCGTGTGTAGACCCCTTAACAGATGTTGATAATCGCGTCCTTTATGAACATATGTAATACGTACTTCACAGAAATGTTTGGGTTTGGGAATGTTATGAGCTTTAGTAGAATTTATTAGGTATTTTATTTAATGTTTAGTTTAGTTGTGTTTGAGACATTTGAGTTTAATTAGGTGGAGGAAAGAAGCAAGAGCCTATTGCGATTCCGTTGTTTTATTTATTTTTTATATTAAACATTGAAATTAAATAAGTTGTAATAATAGTTAGTAGGTCATAATTTCGAATTCTATTAGCGTTTTTTTACATTCATATACATATAAATAAAATATAAATAACTTTATTTAAATAAATCATATTTTAAGCCTCAACCTTTAATTATTATTATTTCATGTTAAATTAATAGCATAGATACATATAGGTATGTATATATTATTTGTCTATGAATATCATAATCATAGCTATATTCGCGTACTACCTAATACAAATTAAATTTTTGTTGCTGAGATATGAATCCATTTGTGGTTTATCTATTCTATATAAACCCACCGCTCGCTGTGATTAAAATTAAATAACAATTTCACTCGCCGATCACCTACAGCCAACAAATAGCAAAACACGTCAAACAGCGTATGCAATGACAATATTTAAAAACCGCTGCCCAAGGAATCACTACTTCCACATCCAGATTCTCTATCCAAGTCACTCACAACGAAAAAAACTTTGTATGTGAAAATAACTGTTTATGGAACTTTAATAATATAATATTTGAAATCCTCTACCCCAAAAACCCATAAAACGATACCCCACATCGGTAGTGGGGTGGAGGGTGGTAGTGGGGGTGGATGAAGTGAAAAAATATTTTGAGGTTTCTGGTTCCTGTACATAGGTACACTAAATCACAATTTTTTTTCATCCCCTTTAACAAGGGGGTGGGGGTGGTAATGGGGGTGACTAATGCCAAAAATTTTTTGAGACCTTAGCTTCTCTTGTATATACTAAATACCAATTTTATGGACTATTACCTGCTTGATTGACCTATTTACCACAAAACCCCAATTTACCCCCAACCCTTCGACGGAACAAGATGAAAATATAATCTAGTTCTAGATCTCGTCAAAGTACATATGTGTACCAAATTTCAAGTCAATATCTTAAACGGTTCCAGAGTAAACGTGCGCACAAAAATGAGTTACAGACAGACATACAGACCGAAAGACAGACAGAATTTTTTTTTTCGCTCAAATTTAAAATCTCGACGTTTCATGACATTTTAAGCCTATTTGGACAATAAAAATTTTTAAAAAATTTTTTGTCGTTACTATACTTCCACTGGACGTGGACGTAAAACAAGTTTACGCGGTTGCTTTGCGATTTCATTATCTGCTGCTAGTACTGCTACTCTTTTCTGAATAAGTTTAACAGCAGCCAGCAAGAACATTTTTACTCCGTCGTGTTTCTTATCTGTTATTTTCTCACCTGTTATTTTTGAATAGTTAATGCTATTTACAAATAACAGTTATACAATAACAGATTGTTAAATACCAACTCATCTCTACTTAATGGAGTAACGTCTCATTCGATAGGACGATCAGCGCGCTTATTTTGTAGCTATGGATTGATTCTAAACGTTTGAGAAATAGCGGCTAAAAAATTCTATGTTTATATTTATAACCTTGTGTATATAATAAACAGTTATGTTTCCAATATCTCCGATGGTTGCAAGGATTGCGGAATCTGTGAATTGTTCTTTAAAACTAATCACATATTAAACTACTTGCCATTTTTGACCACGAGCTCCTGGACTAATACACAACAACTGAAAAGGCCTCGGTATGAACGGAAGGCTCGGATTTTGAACCTGCGACCTTCCACGCTTAATGCATATGCATCCGAGCTGATAATCGCGTACCTACAAACATTTTTATTAAGTGATTATTTATTTTTAAGCACTTCAATTAACATTGTCTTTAAGAAAATATGACTTAGCAGTTTAAAATTCCCACTGTATTTAATATAAACACCTACGACGGTTTTAGCTTATGTACTTCCGTTAAAATATTATCCTGAAGTTCTTGTAGAATAATATTTGAATTTTACGCGTAGGTATTTAATTTTTCTAAAGATTCCTGCTCTTGTAGAAGATATTTATATAATGTAACTTTAATAATAAATAACGAATAATCGTGGAGGGGGTGCACCTTCACTACGTTTCTGAATACAAAAAGTTAAGCAACGTTAGTGGCGGTAAGTATTTGGCAGGGTGACCTCCAGATAAATACAGCGGCCTAGCCCCAGCTTCGAGAGGCTTGCACATCATCCTTGGGAGGGAATGTAAAGCAACCGGTTGTCTATTAGACGGCAGGCAAGTAAAAAGTTTCTACTTTTCTTACGAGAGGAGATTCGGTAAAATTTACGGGTTGGGGTAGCTCATCTCCTGCCGTTGTAAATGAATGACTTTAGTCGCGAAATAGACCGACGTTAAATAAATGATTAAAAAAACAACTTATTGCACACCCCGCTGCATGTGTGCTCTATTCTTTCTCAGTGCTCTGGCTCCCAGTTTCGCTGATTATAATCATTTTTAATTGGATAATTTTGCAAAGAATCGATTTTAATTATAACTTTTTTAAAAAAAGGGAAACTCTACTCTAAAAAATGATATCATTTTTAGATCGATTTGAACATTTACTATGTGATTGATTTATCACCGTTCTAAAATGTCTACACTATCGGAAAATGTTGGCTTTGGTACGGGCAATAAGAGCAAGCGAGAGCGAAGGGGTCTGTTACACTTTGCTTCTGCTAGGGTACTGGTAGACGTCTTTATTGTGGGCGGTCGGTTAATAGCGCAATGCCAAACGCTCGAATTTCTAATACTGTATACGTATTTTTTATAGACGTCTTTCCATACGTCTCCGTCTGGTCCAATCAAGCCAGCGCGGCGTTAAAAGAAGGTCAACCGTGCATTTTGGGTAGGGTGTGATTTTATTTTTTTAATACGTGTTAATATAAGTGCACGCATTTGGCCGCCATCTTAAAAATAAAGGTGCAAATATGTTTTTTGAAATATCTTGAAAACTATAACTCCCAGAAAAATTTGTAGACACTTTTTTTTGTAGATAATAATATTGTCTACAACTTCTATTAGCAACCTTTTGTTGTAACTTCGATAATTAAGAAGTTACAAGCAAAAATTTAGGGGATGAAGAACTATTATTGTTAACAACTTTTTTTCTATTAATTTTATGAAAAAACTGCATCAAGGCTTATTTATAGAGCACTTTATAACAAATAATTTGGTCTACTATTTTGTTTATATTTTGATTATTTTTAAGAGTTTTTTAGCGTTGCAAAGGGAGTACGGTCAAAGGTAAGTGAGGTACATAGTTAGAAAAAAAGATTGGTACTTTTTTTTCTACCTACATATCATTTATATTATTATATTTTATGTTTTTTATATTAACTTATTAATATATTTTTCATTAATAATATCTTATTTATAATAAATATACAGTGTAAACTTTCTTATTTTTGATTTGCTGAGAAAAAGTCATTCTTTATAGAAAGTTTTGCTTATCTTAGAAAGTCATAAACAGAGAGAATCCTGTACCATGCGTCATGTGGCTCTCGCTGCTGACAACAAGCATGACCCAAATTCAACCCAGTATCGGAAATCGAGGGATCAGAAGACTGAGAAAAAGAAAATTCGAAGAAGCAGAAACACAAACAGAGAAACATAAACACTCCATATCACGACACAACGCGGCAACATACTTCCCAAGTAGACCCAGAAGAGACAGAAGTCCAGAACCAAAAATACAAAAAAAGGGAGCTTAAACACTTCCTCACGCCAATACGGTAACGCATCTCACAAATACTTAAACCTCCCTTCCCACATTCCTTTATCATGCGCCATGTGGCTCTCGCTGCTGACAACAAGCAAGACCCTAATTCAACCTAGCATGGATGAAGCAGGCCCAGCTGTATAACCCTGGGAGTGACAGCAATACCTACCGCACGCTGGTAAATCAATCAAATTCAATGAAGTGTTAACATGAAGGTCAAATTTTAATATGTGTAGAAAATATGTTTTTTTTCTCTCTAAGGCGGTATCGATATAATATAAGAATTTGCAAGAGTAATTATAAGCGGGAAACTTGGTTCTCTTTCGAAGCAGATCGATAATTATATCGACAAGAAATAAAGATCGAGGATAGAGCCAACCTTTTTACTTCAACATTTTTTTAAAATTAGCAGTTTTCGAGAAAAGCACGTGAAAATATGGAACGCCCTTGCAGATGAAACCATGCAGAGAACGGGGTAAAGTCGGTAGACATTGAAGATAACTTGTACTCGTTTGACATAGAGACGTAATGTTGATGGCAACTTACACGTAGCAGCATTTTAGTTGTATGATTTATCGTATCAGTAGTAGTACGGGAGCCAGAGACACTTTTAGGTGTTACATTTGTTTAAACTTGTTTTTTTTTTTTTTCGATCATATTAATGTAACTTTCCACAAAGCAAGCTCCTTCCACTTCGTTAGCGAGCTTGGCAGCAGCATTTTCATTATTTATACGTGTTTAAAGTTAATATTTTTTGTATCCTTTATTGACATTACAGTATGATGGAAAATTAATTCCTGCCACCTTTATTGTAGACTGGTGCACAGTGTGGAATTTACGAGTTTTTTACGTCAAAATTAGACTCCTCCTTTGTAGTTCAACCAAAGTCAATCTATTTGCGCTCAAAATTTTCGTAATACTGATAGTCCAGTCAACGAAAGAGTTGTAGAGGACATTGAGGAGGGGAGAATTTTCCTCTTCAGGAAAGTGTTGGGGGTAGTTAGGAGGTAAACATACTAAAAGTCCCCGCCCCTAGCCCCGCCGCTTCAGGGGGTGGGGGGGAGGTGAAAAGGTTCCTTTTTTCGATTCTTCGCTCTTTACTCGGAAACGATGCGTTGTACTGAAAAAGGCAATCTATGCAAAATTAAAGACAATTAAATTTCCCACAAGAATGTTTATATTCATTTTCTTCCTGTGTTATAGTTTCCGAGATATTCGCCAGCGAAAATCGATAATTAATAAATTAATTAATTAAGTATCTGAAATGTTTCTATCAAAACGTGGTCTGCTAATAAATCAGTCACAAAACAATCTCTATTTTACAACACTCGACGTATTTACTAACGTAATATTTTGTCGAAGTCTATACATTTCCTTAAATATACAGTGTGACTCACTTAAAATGAAGGCACCCTTATAACTTTTTTATTTTGTTTCCGACTTGAATCAAATTTTACTAAAGCATAGAACAAATTAGGATCTACTTATAACCAGAAAAACATTCGCATGCTACAAATTCAAAGCCACCTGTGCCACCAATATATGCGGAAAAAAATAAAAAATCATATTAGGCATTTTTTTATCGGAAATTTTGTTAATGAAACTTGTTCAGAATTATCCAAAAACCTTCATTCCAAAATTTAATCAAAATAAAAATATTGAAAAATTAAAATTAAAAAAAAATTTAAAATAATTATTTAAAAAAAAAAATTCAAATTGCCTTGATTTGTTGAGCATACCAAATCACCTGGCAGCAACATTTAAACTCTCCACGTTACAACTGTATAGTATTGTTTAATAATCTACCACAAGAAATCAGAATGATTTCACAGTATAATAGTTATAAAAACGCAGTCAAAAACTTGCTTTTAGAAGGTGGTTACTATAGTACAAATGAGTATTTGAATAGATAAAATTAGGGACCGAAATTATCCTTTGATAATCTCAAAATTGTTGGTCTATGATATATAATAGTGTTATGTTCTTTACTTACTTGTTTTATGTTATTTTATTCAATTTGACTAGTCATTACATAGTTTTGCTTAACTTGAATTTTATATTGTAGTGATTATCTATTTACTTAATTGTTTATTCTACATTAACCTATAAAACTGACTTGCCATATGTACTTTTCTGTATCTCAGTAGTGAATAAAATTATTATTATTATTATTTCTTTAATTACATTATTAAATATACTCCCTCCACCGATTTACCTTGTCTTCAATCTCCAATAATGCCACTCCTTCACTGTTCGTAAATTGTTTATAATAGAAAACTAACCACAAAAAAAACTGATAATTTGACCAACGAACTAATGTTATATGCATAGCACTTATGGGATAAAACAATTTACCGGGCGTGCACTTTTGGTTTCACCAACAATTCTTCTTCAAAGCTTGTATAAAGGATCACTCCTGATATATGACTACTAATCTACTAATACGTATACCACGCGTTCAACTTTCTTTTTTCTCGAGGCTGAGACAGTCAATGAAATCGGCGTAAACTAATGCTTAATTTAATCGATCCATCACGACTAATTTGCCAATGCCACACGCTCTCAGGTGCAATTTGCTAATATTCAAGCTTGTTCGTATTTACGATGTAACTCGATTGTTTTAGACCTTATTTTAAGATGTTTTAAGGTCATGGATCATCTAAATCTTCCTAAATTAACATAAGTTAAATGACTTGGATAGCATCCAGCAAGTATATATAAACTTATAATCGATGTCATAGAAATACGTCGTTGTTACCTTGTAAGGTATACGCGACATTTACATAATTTTATTGAATATTACATAAACAAACGCTTATTAAAGAGCATTAATACTACTAAAAGGTTAAAAATTACGTTACTAAAAAAGTTTATCGCATTTTTCAAAATCGTGTATAATTTTTGTAAATACCAATATACTGAACACTACTTAAAATCTTCTACAATCAACTTGGAATCATCTAGATATATTAAAATCGCAGTTTTCAGAGTTAATCATCTCTAGATGAGGCCAACTAAGTGGCTGAAACGCACTTCAAGTAAATTATTCAGCACTTTTGCATTTATGAAAATAATTTCATTATTGTGTCACCGTCACAGCGAAGGTGCCAATCCCAGGGTGTATACCAATTCACAATTTTCAAATTGGGAGTGCGCAAGATGGGAAAAACTTTAGATATAAGTAGTTTTGCTAAATTTTCCCTTACTTTTTTTTTTATAAATTTATAAATTCCCTGACATTTCCCTGGTTCCCCTGACCAAAATCAAATTCCCTGACTTTTCCAGGTTTTCCCTGTTTTCCAGAAAGTATACCTACACCCTGCAATCCCTTATAGAGCAAAAAAAAAGTTAAAATTTTTCCTTCAAAAGACAGATAGTATAGTAGGTGTTGTTGGGGGTCTACGTGCCCTCTGCTACTCCTTAACCATTTGCATAATCTTGACCTAATTAAAATCAAGACATTTTTTCAATCAAGTAACCATCCTTTCAAAACGCACACTTAAAAAATAGTTATACAGTAAAACGAAGAGTATTATTACATTTTCAATTATTGTAGAACTAACTGACAAGGAGCGGGAGATCAAGGCATCTTACTCCGACCGCCACCACTCTTGCTTCCAATCGAGCCTAAGGAATTTCGTTGTTGCAATGTTCTTGTGTGTTCTTTTCGAAGTAGATATGCTCCAACCGTTATTCCTCTTTAGGTACTTTTCATAAAGATCTGCCTGTTAGCTACTGCTGCTCAAAAGATTAACTCCTATCAAAATTTACAGTGCAAGGAGGCTATTGACGCAGTATATTGTTTCTCCATGCGTTTAAAGGCTGCAATACTACCTCCGCCATTTTCAATCAAGGCAAAGTTGACAGTGCACTTAATATTAATCAGTATCACTACTTCATATGTCAAATCGATAGGGTAGCTCAATCGACTAAGGCGTATTGTGTCCCGAATACACTAGTCGTACTGTATATCGCGTACTGGATTCGAGCCCCAGCCCCGGCACTAACAATGCCATTGAGGTATGGTAGGTTTTTCCAAATATGTAACCAAAAATAAGGGTAATCTTGCAACATTACCACCAACCGAAGCAGCAGCACGTCAACGTACCTTACGAACAAATCACCAACGCCAACATTGGTGTAGTAAAGAAAAAATTGCGAGGAATGGACATAGTGAAAACGATGTACTCGCTTCAATTAAAGAAAGGCTGAAAACTAGTTTGCAGCTGAAAAAAAAAATCATCAAAGTTCATCAAAGACTTCAAATGCTCGGATATTTTAAACTGTATCCTACAACGGCTTCCTCCTGAGAAATTAGACAGGAGGTTTCATACGACAGCGATGAACAACCGCGATGAGGGAATTGTGGTGAGCTTAACTTTGAAAGTAACACAAGTGAAATATTCTAAAGGTAAAGAAGGTAACATACCCGAATCATAAAAAACGTCGAAATATAAAATAAATATGCTCCGTAGATTAGGTCTCCTGAGGAAATGGAAGATTCGAGTGAATGTGGAGAAGTCAGAAGCAATGGTCTTCACACATATCTTCACAAGAAACAAAATTATCACAGATATTTCGATCAGGAGCAATAAAATTCCAAGAAGGGGTTATGTAAAGTACTTAGGAGTTCACCTTGACAAAAGACTGATGTTTTCCAAACACAACAATACAGTACGGACGGTCTATTCTATGCTCAGGAGCCTGTGCCTGCTCCTGGCCAAAAATAGCAGACTAACCGACCTCGCATAATTTAGGATAGAACATCATATCCAGCATTCCAGCAACTTAACTAGTCAATATTCTACCATCCATACTGATACAACTTCTAACCTTAACTCTTTCATGTTTTTTTATTTGTAATTTTGTTATTTGCTATTTGGCCCATTTAAATTCCTTTTCACTACCGCAATTTAAGAATGATTAATAAAAATGTTTGAAAAATAGAACATTTTAGATAGAAAATTAATTATGGGGCATAATTTAACCGCATGCACTTTTTCATTGCATGAAAGGGTCTTCTGATTAGCGACTTTTCCCTGGTTATCAATGATACTTAATTTGCACTGGTGTTTTTCGTTCATATTAAATATGTTGATAAGTTTCCTGTCTTTAAACTTGTTATTATACTCTTCGCAAATACGATAACGAAAAGTATATTGGATTTGATCGGCACATTTCTAAAACCGTACATAACGCTCGCAGACAAAAATTTTCATATCATTGTGTTAGTGAACGAATTCTGAACAACTTTCAAAATGTCCGTCTGACCGTCTGTCTATCCGTCTGTCCGTCCGTCCGTCCGTCCGTCCGTCCGTCTGTCCGTCCGTCCTTCCGTCCGTCCGTCCGTCTGTCCGTCCGTCACGTTTCTTGTAAGCACGATAACTCAAGAAAGAAAAATCCGATTGTACTGAAATTTGGACAGTAAGTCAGTGTTGGCTAGAGGCAACCTTATTGTTTTTTAACAAAATCGATCAGTAAATAAAAATGTTATTAATGATTTAAATTTGAAATTTTTTTTTTTTATTTTTATATTTTTGTAATTGAATAGAAATCTGGTGAAATGATATTTATTTTAATAGCTAAATATTTATATATTTTACAGATATACATTTTATAATGTAATATACAACCGTGGAAATATGATTTTAGCTCGTCTCTTATAATAAAAAAATTTACATTTTTTACGTACTAGATGGTGGTGTAGTTCTTACGCTTTCGACTCGGAATCACATACGCGGCGCCGGTGTGGTGCAGCATACCGGCCACGACAATGAAAAAACTTCGAGTTCTCGAACATAAATTTATGCGCCTCATCTCTGGTTCGGACAGATACACCTCCCTCAGAGATTTATATGATCATTGCCACGACATAACCCCATTAGCGGACTACGTCCAATAAATTTCTCAAAAATTCTACGAATTCAAACTAGGCGATAGTCTGCTAACCCGCAACATTACCCGAATCAGACAGCATAATGCAATCCTTTTCGATATTCGACACCCCCTACCATACCAGGCGTTGCCTATCTTCCGGCAACCTTTCTAGCCACACTTTCCTATACGACAACTTCTTATTTCCACACCTTTAACCTTTACTAAAACCTATAATCAACTTTCTCTATTCCCTTTATACGTTCTATTTGTTTTTATCCTTTTTGTTATTTTGTCCTTTTTGTTTCTAAATTCTATCTTGACCAATAAATTTTCAAAACCAAAATATTTCGTACCATATCTTTTAAATTTCCACGACATTTTCCTGGCGGCATACTTTGCACTAGTACTTATGCCTCTTAAGAAACAAAAGAGAGAACCAAAAGGCTATTATTCACAAAAAGGTAGTTATTCACATTTCATTATTAGACATATGATTTTTGCAAAGGCAACTACGTTAAAGTTCAAGAAAAATTAGATTGAAAGTGTTTTTTAATAAAATAGAAAAATAAATAGTATAGATTTGAAATGGATATCAATGAATTCAGAAAAAAATCTATAATTTATTGAACACTAGGGGCCATCACCTTCCCATTTGAAAAAAAAAGTTTTCGATAAAAATGGGATTTGTTCAATTTTGGAGGCTACATAAATAGTTATTATTGAAATTAAACGAAAAATTCTATTTTTCCCTTGGACTTTACCTACCACAGAAAAAATTTTGGTATTCCAAAGCACTCTAGACGAATGTCTTAAAATGCTTAAAAAAAACTAAACATCGATTCAAAAATTCGCGAAAATGGT
Organism: Rutpela maculata; assembly: GCA_936432065.2. Taxonomy (NCBI): domain Eukaryota; kingdom Metazoa; phylum Arthropoda; class Insecta; order Coleoptera; family Cerambycidae; genus Rutpela; species Rutpela maculata. The sequence goes on along the minus strand of OW386286.2, from coordinate 229,128,473 downwards.
ATACATGGTATACTCAGAATGTTGTCTTGAATCCGAATATGTAAAAATATACAGGGTGTTCCATTTAAAAATCGAAAGTTGCGGTTATTTCCGGGTAAACCGGAAGTGGTTTCATACCGTTTCTATGTCTAAAATCCATTTTTACAGGTAGTTTCTGCACCCCAAATTTCAATGGATATGTTAAAAAATAAAGGAAGTATAGGGGGAGCCACTAGCCTGTGGCACCCGGTATATAGGTTAGGGCGAGGGTAGGGTAAGACACTCTAATACGACATTTGAAACATATACGTCCCAGAAACAACTGGCAATTCACTCCAAAAGTATAGAACTTTTAATTTGCAGAATAAAACATCGTTCCTAATATTTCTAAATTCAACCATCTCATAGAGTGGGTGTTACTTCATGACCGTGTGATATGTACAACAGTACAAACACATATAACGCAACAACAGGTAGAAAGATTTACATATTACATCAAATTCCAATAAACTAACGAAACTATGTAAACTTGAAAGACATTGAAAAATTAAGTATCGTATTAGCACGTAAGGAGTTAGCAAATAAATTCTCTACATGGAAAAACCACGCGTGAAAATGTAGGTAGTACACGGACGTTGGAAGTGTAAATATTACATTCCTCACATTCTTAAAAAATGGTAACTGAAAGAATTTAAGTTGTCTTTTACGTTATTAAATTATAACATCATTTGACTTCTTTATTGCAATACACTGTGCGCTACAACCAAATTTACATCAAAATTGATGCCACTCGGATTTTTTATTGTTTTACACATTCTTGGATGCATAGGGTGTGCCAAACGGGAATGGTGGATAGGTGGGGCCATTTAGAAGTTAGTTAGTTGACCTCTATCCAAAGTTTATTTATTTTATTTTTGAAAATTTCCCTCAAATCAGCCTTTAAGCATGTATAACAAATTTATTTATGGTTATAACAGTTCAAAATAATTTTTATTGTTCTCGGCAATGTATCTGTGCTCTAACAAAATCATATGGGACGCTGATAATTAAAGAAAAAAAATATTATGAGCTAACAGAGTCCCCAGAATTGGTAGAAAGGATCATAAAGTTCAACTTTCCCTTGCATTTGCAAAAAAACGAAAAGCTATCAAGATATTCAAATGCTTTCAAAAACTTCTCCCTTTAATGCCATTTTAACCGTATGCCACATGCAATAAAAACTTTTTAAATAACATGAGAAAATTGGTGGTAATTTGTTTAAAAGGATATCTGTCTGACTACATTAGGGGGAAATAAAGTAAAAACAAACAAAAAATTTTTTGTAAATTTTTTATTCATTAATTTTGCTCAAATTGCGCTCACCCTTTTCTTATACATGCGCGACATCTTATTCGGATTTCTACCGTTGTTGTACGGAGCCGCATCTCTTCTCTCATCGTTGCGAAAGCGGCGTTAATTCTTTCAATTAACTGGTTTTGGTTGTGAATTTCTTGTGAGTACACAAGTTCTTTAGCCCGTGCCCAGACGTGGAAATCAAGGTCTGGGGACCATGCGGGCCATGGAATAGGGCCATGTCTACCAATCTACGAATTGGGAAACACATTATCTAAGTGCTCCCTGACAGTTATTCTGTAGTATGCCGGACAACCGTCATTTTGAAAAACAATAGGCCTGTCTTCTTGAAAAATCGGCACTTCAGCCAATAATTTTGGGAGGTCATTCTGTAAGAAGTCCAAGTAATTACCATTTAGGTTGCCCGGCAAGTAGTGCGGTCCGATAAGAGACCTTCCGATCACACCTGCCCAAACGTTCACACTGAATTTTCGCTGAAAAGAGGTCGGCCTGATCACATGTGATGGTCGAATGGTGTAAAAAGGGTCATTTAGTGATATGGCAGTTTCCTACTTTTTCTTCCTCATTTTAAAGTATAACAAACCAATAGCCTCAGAAAAAAATTTCAGCTCAATTGAATCAATAGCCACAGAGATATTCGCATTTGAATAGAAACACGCTCGGCCGGCCAACAGTCCGTAGAGTGACGTCACTTGGCGTGCGCCGATACCTATATTAGAGCAGTGATTTCGTAAGTCTATCGTGTCGTTTTTTTTTTTGGCGTAAAACCAGGTCAAACATGTTAGGTTCCTTTGAGTACATCACCGTGCATATGAAATCATATTTTACGACATTTTTTTGTGGTCTCGAACTTTTTAAATCAATAAAAAGTGAAAAAAACGTATTTTTAAATAAAATTGTTTTTTTTTGTTTCTACCGCCATATTTTTAAAACTATTAAAGGTACCGAACTTTGTTTTGTGTCAAATTAAAGCACACACTGTAGCGCTTTTACCAATATAAACGGTTTGGGCACAATTCGCACTTTCATTTCTCTAAAAATCAGATAAACTAAAAATATATATTTTATGTATTGAAATCTTCACCAATCGATAAACTTTTTTATCTTTGAAAATATTTACATATATGCAGCGAAGAAAATAAAGCCTAATAATCACAAAAGTTTTTGAAACAATATATTTTTTCTTAAAATGTACCTGTGGCAACAGCGATTTTTTTTATCAGCGTTAAATGCGACATTGGGACGCAATTAATACACCTCGAATGCAGGGTTGGTCAGATTAGTCGCGTAGAAGTGGCTGTTGTCGAAAATCATTAAGTATTCATTGTTAGGATAAAAATTGTGACAATCGAAAATGTGCTTGTTTTAAGGAAGGCCTAAAATGTTGCAACGAGTGCAAATGTCGTTCCTGTAACGACATTATTAAAGATTTCGAGGCAGATATGAACGAATTAGAATGCTATTAATGTAGGGCCTACATAAACTACATACTACATATTTATCTATCCAAAAAGAAAATTTATTTCAACAATAAAACTCATTTTATGCGTACGTTTTTACTTTCATTCATTTAAAAATGTCTAATAAACTTATTAGGTGGGTAGTTAGTAACACTGATTGATATTTACAGATTAGGTATTTATATCTACCTTTTTATTATTAAAAGGAGACTATTTTATATTTATTGTACAATTTCTTAATATTAGCAATATATGATCAATACTACTGTACAATATATGAAATATTGAACAATGCTTTTGATCACTTCTGGTTTTGTATCTATTGATACCTATAAGTTAAACTACGACATACACCCCGACCGGGACCATCAGATCGTTGCAGTCGGCAGGCTTGCTACAGCCGAGCGAGCAAGAATATTACTTTGGCCCGTTAAAAAAATCGCTGACTCAATACTATGAACGGGACATCAAAAATTTTTATCTTAAAAACTTTTTTCAACTATTGGCTTCAATTTGTACGCAGTATGTATATACAAATTTTCATAAATAAATTTTTTTCTCGATTGTCTAAAATTACGCTACTAAGTTTGAGTTTCCTATTATTTTTCCAACTTGAAAAATAATAAATCGGGTTCACGTGGGACGTTGTTCGAAGCGCTATTGGGTCTACTTTAATCTTAAAAAAAAATAGCTTGATAGCACAAATATTTTCAGAGATATGCGGTGGAGACGTTAAAATACATATTTCGTTAAAAATCTATTTTTTTGAGATTTTCCGAAATAAAAAAATTCTCAACCACCAAAAAATGTAAAAAATGATTTCGTGTACACGATTATCTTACTAAAGAATCCCACTAAGTCTGGTTTGGTTCTACGCCGGTTTTTTTTTTCTCGAAAACTAAGCGACTTTACTTCCAGATTTTACTCTACTAACTTGCATTCACAGCCGTGTTCACTGGGCGGTTCAGCCATCTGACGTCACAACTCGAATACATGGTTATCCCGAGCGTTTTTAAGCGCGCCGACTTTAACAATTTTTTTATACATGAAGGCGACGTCAGAAAATTCTAATTTTTGGCATACTTACTATACTCACCAAGCTCTTTCAGAATATGTAATAATAAAAAAATGTTAAATGAGCCCATTGTAAATAGTGTAAATAGTCAACACTAAAATAGGGAACCGGGCGAGTTCTCGGATGGTACGTACCCCGCGAAAGACAAAGACAGTAGAATTATTTTACCTACGCCAAGAGGGTTGTTTACCTGCTCGCTACATGTATATTCGTGTATCTCGCAACCGACCGTTATTTGTTATTGTTAGCGTGCCCCGTATCCTTGTAAACAAATTACCACCAATTTTCTCATGTTATTTAAAAAGTTTTTATTGCATGTGGCATACGGTTAAAAATGGCATTAAAGGGATAAGTTTTTGAAAGCATTTGAACATCTTGATAGCTTTTCGTTTTTTTTTGCAAATGCATGGGAAAGTTGAACTTTATGATCCTTTCTACCAATTCTGGGGACAATAATTTTTTTCTTCAATTATCAGCGTCCCATATGATTTTGTTAGAACACAGATACATTGCAGAAAATAATAAAAACTGTTTTGGACTGTTACAGCCATAAAAAAAATTGTTATACATGCTACAAGGCTGATTTGAGGGATATTTTCAAAAAATAAAATAGTAATATCTCAAAAACGGTGATACTTTGGATTAGGGGTCATTAGGGCTAACTAACTTCTAAATGGCCCCACTTATCCACCATTCCCGTGCCGAACACCCTGTATATAACGATATTTAAAATCATTCATCTCAGAATTTTTTTTTTACTTTTTTTGTTTAATGACAGCCACACAAAAAAAGTAGTCTGGCCTGCGGACCAGACCAGTGTATCCTTATTTATTTGGACCGCTGAAACCGAATCCGAAGTCATAATTGTCAGATTGACTCGTTTTTTCGTTTTTTAGACCAGTAGTGTATTCTTACCAAATACATAAGGATACGATAAGGTATGGTCCGCAGGCCAGTTCGCTTTTTTTGTTTTGGAATTGGGGGTGAAAAACGAGCGAATTTGACAATTGACAGATTCTGTTACATAAGGATACACTGATATGGTCCGCCAGACAGACTATTTTTGGGAGGGGGGCTGTTTTTTTGGTGTTAGGGATGAAAAAACGAGCTAATCCGACAATTCTGATTTCGGATTCGGTTTCAGTACATAAGCATACACTGGGGTCCGCAGGCTACACCACTTTTTTTTTGCGTGGCTGTGTAAAAAAAATTCTACTCGTAAAAAAAATTCTGCGACGAATGATTTTAAATATCGTGGAAATTGGTTCTATATACATCCAAGAATGTGTAAAAAAAAAATTCCGAGTGGCATCAACTTTGATTTAAATTTGATTGTAGCACACCGTGAATAGTATTTTCCCAAACCATTCATTACAAGCAGGTTTTTCTCAATTCGAAATATTTCCAAAACTGAGATCAAAACATTATGCAAATAACATAAATCGATATAACATAATTCTGTTTTTAGTGATTAAATGCATTATTCGAAATTGCGTTGTTACTAATCTTTTATCAGCGAGTCGAGAACTTTTCAAGCAAATTAAACAAACAGAACATTGAATGTGTAACGTAAGTAATCAAAAGTATAGCAACAGTAGACGGTGTGTTATTTCTTTAACATTTTTCAGTGAAATTTAAAATTTAAATGAAAGTAAAATTTGATAATACATTGTCTTTGTTAATTGCTGACATGTTTGATTCAAAATTTTGCTCAAATATGGCACAACTAACTTTGCTCAGTAGCTGTGAATAGCAGGAACATAAAACAGATTAGAAGCAGCACAAGAAAGCCTGATAATAGCAGCATAGGATCAAGCATTCAATATCAAATAAAAAATACTGAAGCAGAGCGTGGACAGCAAGTGAAGGATGTGTGGAGAGGCAGAAGAACACTTTAGCCACATGGTAGCAGGGTGTAGCACGTTAGCATTAAGTGAGTATATTATAATGGCCGGATAAATATCTAGGTGACGCGCAAACATTTTCATGTATCGGTATCAGAGAAGTATTAAGAACATGAACTCGAAGGAGTGCTTAACACTAATGATGTAACAATTATGTGGAAATATTTTGCCTGTTCATTAACGTGTCTGTACTCGATGATGCCAATGTGCTACTCAAAGGAACAGAGATACTGAGCAAGTACAAAAACCTACAATTAGAGACCCACAGAAACTGAGACGCCAGAGCAAAAGTTGTTCTAGTTCTTGTTTGAGCCTTTGGAACCATCAAGAAGGGACTAGTTAAGAATTTGCAACTCCTCCCAGGTGATATGCACGGGTGGGGCGTTTATGTTGGCAAACGCGAATAACTTGAAAATAAAGCATTTTCGAGAAAAATGTTTCAGAAAAAACTTCCCTCATTCAAAAATCAGGTTCTAATGACTACCATTTTATTTCAGCTTGTTGAAGGATCTCACGATCATTTGAAAGTCAACATTGATTTTTTAAATGGGAACCTCTACTTTCAACCCTGTTTCTTTTTGCCCTCATTGTTTGCGGGCAATTAAGTGAACATGGAAATGCAGAAGCAGCACGTTTTTGTAATTCGGAAACACGAAAAATGGAAAAGTAAAGTCTTTGCAAACCTTTCCTTTAAGATATCTCTACAAAAAAATCTAGCTATACGTAAGCCAAGAAGTGTAGTCAGTAGAGGAATGCGAGTACGGGCTCTTAAAAGTGGAGCAGCACGTGTTTTGAATACGTATAATATGGTAGTTTGCGCCGGCTGACAGCGTGCCGCTCCACTTTTAGAAGCCCGTACTCGCATTCCTCTACTGACCACACTTCTTGGCTTTACTATAAGTCAAGTCAGGTGATTGTGTGGGCCAGTGTACTGGATCACCTCGTCCAATCACCGACCACGATAATCCCTATCCAAAACTGCACGTACAGCTTGCATAACTTCTTGAAGATTTACCATTACGAGAATTGAACATGTGGTCCCAGCGTGACAAAATAAAAAAAAATTCACAAAATTTCTTGTGTTCTAGTTACAGAGATGTGCTACTACTACATCCCATATTTAATTACTCACAAACAATAGGGCTGAACAAAAAAATGATTGAAACCAAAAATTGTTTAATTTTTGACATAGAATACCAATCTGTGAAAAAAGTAGGGACTTCCATTTAAAAAAACAAAGTCCTTCGTCAAACAAAAAAGAATTATAGCCATTAGATGACCGCCTTTGAAATGAAGACACTTTTGTATAAAATATTTTTCTCGAAAATGCTCCATTTTCAAATTATTATCGTTTTCCAACTTAAATACCCCACCCGGTATATTATGAGGAGTAAAATGTCGCACTTCTGGTAACAGCATATGTTTTAAGAAAAACAATAATAATAAAGTTTATTCACGATTACTGATTGTTACAATTTTCGTTTATAAATTATACCACCTAGGATCTGTACGATCTTGATTGAGCACCACTTTTATAAACTGAAACTTATTCTCGAAGGATAATGTCTGTTTATAAAAAAAAAAAAAATGAAATTAAATAAAGCAACAATACGGAACAAAGAAGAAATTATTACAATTGCCGAATAACTAGTTTATTTTTAAATTAATTTTTTTTCTAACTTTATTTTGTTTATTGAACTTAGCAAGTAATTAAATAACTTATTAATTAATTTGACATCTAAGATGTGAATTTCTATAAACAAAGTTGATAGAGGATGTTATACACAATGTCTTTAGATCAAATGATTTGATTTCATTAAATAATATTTCTGTAGGACACACTTGATGTGCATTAAATATTATTTTTAAAATAAGTTCTTGAATAATTTTTCTATTATGCAATATGGTATGGTATATCGTATTGCTTCAGTTCATTAAACTATAGTTAATGATATATTCGATAAGAGACTTGTTTACTAATGAGGTTCAGAATTTTTCGTAACTGATAAGATTTATATAACATTCCAAAACTTTTTTCCTACATATTTTTGTCTCGCAGTAATTTAAGACAATTATGATTCCCTGGCTAACATTGCCTAAAACTGATCTTGACAGTACGCGGATTCAGACATAAAAGTAAAAGTTAATATTCTTGGTCAGATTACAAGTTATATGTAAAAGAATTTTTTTAAACAAAAATTTGAAACGTCTATAATCGCCAAATTAAAGTTAACCGATTATCTCACGGTTTCTGACATCAGATACTACACACAAGCTTCTAGTAGGAGAGCTGGCAAACATTATGGTGAACGATAATATTCAAAATTTTCACTGATGGCAGTCTATTCGTTGGTCTTTGGGTATGTCAAAACCGATCGTCTATCGTTTCAAAGTGGAAGCATTAACTTGGGGGGTGTATTCAAAAAGGGGTGATTTTAGGTTTTAGTGAACCATATTGTTCAACAAAAATTTTTGCAGTCTAGACGGCATTCCTACCTAGGCAGACGATTTTTCTGGTAGCATTATCATAGCAGACGCAACTCAAAATGGCAAATGACATTTCGGTGAACTATATTGTTCAAAAATAATTATCGCGTCCTTCGATTTGTCTACTTATGGTTTAATAAATAACGAATCGGCAGACGAAAAAATCGGTAGCTTCGCCCTAGCAGACGCTGTCAAAGTGACAGATCTGGTTTTGATGAACGACATTTATCAAGAAAAATTATGTAAGGAATGATAAATACAACAACTCAAGATTACATTCTCACCCGGGCAGACGATTTTTTTCGTAGCTATGTGTGTGGCAGACGCCTGTCAAAGAGGCAAAAACCACGTTTCGGTGAACTATAGTGATCAAAAATAATTTTTGCGGCTTTCGATTCGTCTATCTATGGTATAATAAATAACGAATCGGCAGATGAAAAAATCGGTAGCATTTTCCTAGCAGACGCTGTCAAAGTGAATTTTTTTTTTTCTTATATAAATACGTTTAGAATGTTGCGACGAAATTTTAAGTTTGAACAACAAAAATCTGTCTGTAGGTCTGTCTGTAACCTTTTTTGTGCGCACAATTACTCTGGAACCGTTTAAGATGTCGACTTATGGTGTATCTATGTACTGTAACGAGATTATATTTTAAGCTTATTTTGTCAAAGGGTTGGAGGCAAATAGGGTTAAATAGGCAAACAAACAAGTAAGAGTTAATAAAATTGGGATTTAGTGTATGTACGAGAAACCAAGGTCTTAAAAATTTGTTGGCATCAGCCATCCCCACCACCATGGACCAAAGGTCTCAATTTTTTTTTGACATCAGCCACTGCCGCCACCCCCACCCCAAATTAAATGGGCGAAAGAAATAAAATTGTGATCAAGTGTGTGTACGAGAAGCAAAACTGTCAAAACATTTTGCCATCGACCACCGCCATGGCCACCCCGTTACCTTCGTCCCATCACTAAATTACCCTCTTTGATGGTATGTGGAAATAGTGATTCCCTAGACAGCAGTTTTCAAACAAAGAATTCCTCTGCATACAAAAAATCGGTGACAGATCATTATATTTCCTGTGCGAATAAAACAAAAATAAAAATCTGACTTTAAACAACAGATTTATTACTTCTATACAAATAAAAAAATAACATAACAAAAAGCCTAGAATACATTGTTTTCGGAACATAACATCAGGATGAAAATATATTTAATATCCCGAAGGGTCCATCGATTTTGAGAAACTTTTAAGATGAATTCCCCTCGGATCCCATAATTAGTTTCTATGGTAAAGGAGCAAAAGTATGTTTCGTGCAATCTGTAGATAGCGAGTTAAAAAAAGACCACCTTTTTGTTACTTTTTAAATATTATTTATTTGTTTATTGCGATATTACTATATTGTGACACTGCCATGTAGGTATCTAGGCATTTTTATATTTTTTATGTTTTTTGTTACGTAAGGATGTTGATTTTTTAAATGAATATTTAAGTTATAAGTTGCTCGTGATATCGTATTTAATCTTCCTTTTGGTAATATAAGTTACTGTTGTCAATAAGTCATTTGTATGTTCCTTACAGTATAGCCGTATATGATAAATTGATATTCTTATGGCTATACGTATTATTTGTTACTTTTAGATTATTATGTTCTGAAAATAATGTTTTCTAGGCTTTTTGTTATGTTATTTTTTTATTTGTATAGAAGTAATAAATCTGTTGTTTAAAGTCAGATTTTTATTTTTGTTTTATTCGCACAGGAAATATAACGAACTGTCACCGAGTTTTTGTATGCAGAGGAATTCTTTGTTTGAAAACTGCTGTCTAAGGAATCACCATTTCCATATACCATCAAAGAGGGTAATTTGATGATGGGACGAAGGTGGCGGTGATCGATGGTAAAATGTTTTGATAGTTTTGCTTCTCGTACACACAGTTGATCACAATTTTATTTCTTTAGCCCATTTTATATGGGGTGGGGTTAGTGGCAGTAGCTGATGTCAAAAAAAATTTGAGACCTTTGGTCCATTTAAATATTAGGGTGGGGATGGCTGATGCTAACAAATTTTTAAGATCTTGGCTTCTCGTACATACACTAAATCCCAATTTTATTAACTCTTACTTGTTTGCTTTGCCTATTTAACCCCATTTGCCATTTGCCCCCAACCCTTCGACAAAATAAGCTTAAAATATAATCTAGTTCCAGATCTCGTTACAGTACATAGATACACCATAAGTCAATATCTTAAACAGTTCCAGAGTAATTGTGCGCACAAAAAAGATTACAGACAGACCTACAGACAGATTTTCGTCGTATTCTAAACCTGTTTATATAAGAGAAAAATTAAAATTTTTTACTTTGACAGCGTTTGCTAGGAAAATGCTACCGATTTTTTTCGTCTGCCGATTCGTTATTTATTGTATCATAGAGACACGAATCGAAAGACGCAAAAATTATTTTTGATCACTATAGTTCACCGAAACGTGATTTTTGCCACTTTGACAGGCGTCTGCCATACACATAGCTACGAAAAAAATCGTCTGTCAGGGCGAGAATGTAATCTTGAGTTGTTGTATTTATCATTCCTTACATAATTTTTCTTGATAAATGTCGTTCATCAAAACCGGATCTGTCACTTTGACAGCGTCTGCTAGGGCGATGCTACCGATTTTTTCGTCTGCCGATTCGTTATTTATTAAACCATAAATAGACAAATCGAAGGACGTGAAAATTATTTTTGAACAATATAGTTCACCGAAATGTGATTTTTTGCCATTTTGAGTTGCGTCTGCTATAATGCTACCAGAAAAATTGCCTGCCTAGGTAGAAATGCCGTCTAGACTAACTATATTAGTCACCCCTGCAAAAATTTTTCTTGAACATTATGGTTCACTTAAACCTAAAATCACCCCTTTTTGAATACACCCCCCAAGTTAATACCTCCACTTTGAAACGGCAGACGATCGGTTTTGACATATTCAAAGCCAAAGAATGGACTGCCATCAGTGAAAATTTTGAATATTATCGTTCATAATGTTTGCCAGCTCTCCTACTATATCGATGATTAAAATATTATTCACATAGAATACATATTTTCCGAGATATAACGGATTAAAATTTAAAAATTTTTTGTCGTTACTATACTTCCACTGGATGTGGAAGTAATTAGGCATCGTTAAAATATCCTTAAAAAGTTGCACATTAACTTTGCAGATCTTCAAAACTGTTAATCAACTTTCAGTGGTTGGTTTGCAATAGACACATAATGACCACATCATTTTTTCAATATTATCAGGTCTTCCATTTTTGATATATTAGCGGGTAAAATGAAGGCTATTTTGTAAATATGCTCTCAGAATATGACAACGAAATGCGCTTTCCGTAGATGGTAAGTCTCTTATAGTAATACATAATACTTTAGAAGGATTCACATTTTGGCCATTATATACCACTGATATTTCTTTTATTAATAAAAGGTATTTATTTTAAAAATGATGGTCCATACTTTCCGTGAATTCTGAACGAATATTTAATAAAAACTTGAAAAATTCTACATACTTTTATTAAGCAATCTTCAATAACATATGCGCCATTTTTATTAATTTCACCAAATGACAGGATTCCAAAAATTTACTTTTTTAGAAATTAGTGGATTCAATACGTTTTCCCGCATATGTTTACAGTAAGAATGTCTCATCTGATGTTCATGTTATACATATTCGGTTAATCAGTTGAAAATAAAACTAAACATTTTTTAAATTATAACAATATTTATAGTTAAATATCCTAAAAAACAAAAAATAGTGAACTAGACACTTCATATTCACACAGAAATGTAATAAAATTAAAACTATTTGTTGCCAGATAAGGTTAGGGATTGCGCGCCAGAACAATATTCGCGTTACAAAGCATTTTTCTCACTTCTTATGCATTTTATAAAAAAAAATGCCCCAAATAAATAAATTTCCTCATTTTATTAGCTACAGCTTAATCGCTATCAATATGCAGTAATTTTGAAAACTAAAAAAGATACCTCGATCCACGCTTTTTTGCTGTAAATTACACAAAAATCGCAACTCCGCCATTAATATTTATTTATTTTTCTGTCATCATAACAAATATTATTTTTGCATACGCTGTTGGAAAGCGAAAGGTTTGAATACTGTAATACTAAAATATAAAGTTTTTGCGACAACAAATGACAGATATAGAGGAGTGAAAAACGTGAAAATAGTATTTTTCGTAGAAAAGATTGAAAAAGGACAATTTTCTCCATTTTCATAATTCCAAATCAAATTGCGACCTCAAAAAAACCGCTGCCCAAAGAATCACTACTTCCACATCCAGATTTTCTATCCAAGTCACTCACAACGAAAAAATATAAATATAATATAACTTTAATAATATAATATTTGAAATAACAAAAACCCATAAAAGGTTACCCCACATCGGTAGTGGGGTGGGGGTGGTGACGGGTGGTAGTGGGGGTGGATGAAATAAAAAAATATTTTGAGGTTTCTGGTTCTTGTACACACACTAAATCACATTTTTTTTATCCCCTTTAATAATGGGGTGGGGGTGGTAATGGGGGTGGCTAATGCCAAAATTCTTTCGAAGACCTTAGCTTCTCTTGTTTATAGTAAATACCAATTTTATGGACTCTTACCTGCTTGATTTACCTATTTACCCCTAATTTACCCCCCAACCCTTCGACGGAACAAGATGAAAATATAATCTAGTTCTAGATCTCGTTAAAGCACATGTGTACCAAATTTCAAGTCAATATCTCAAACGGTTCCAGAGTAAACGTGCGCACAAAAAAAGTTACAGACAGACCGACAGACAGACCGACAGACAGAATTTTTTTTCACTCAAACTTAAAATCTCGACGATTCATCACATTCTAAGCCTATTTGAACAATAAAAATTTTTTTAAATTTTTTTGTCGTTACTATACTTCCACTGGATGTGGAAGTAATATGTTTTGTTGGGTAACTTTACATAAGAATCAACTGTCTGTTTTTGTATGTTTGAGACTATTAATAAAATGTCAAGATACACGTAGCAGAGGTATCTCAACTTGATTATCTGCTAAGGTTACTGGTTACGAGGTAACTAGTAAAATCCACTATTTAGGCGCCATCTTCGGAAGACTGCAGCTGCCTTAGGAATATTTCTAGACACGTTTATAGTAATTTTTCTACAGTTATTGTGCTCCTAAGCAGGCTAAAGTTATTTCACCAGCACCCAGTATGTTGTAGTATATTTATCTGCAGTTTATATATAGATAATAATCTCTAGGTTAAGCATCATTAATATTTACTTTATTATTACATAATTTAAATTAGCTCTCAGGAGGACGATTAAAATGTTTTATATAACCGACCTTGACCTACATACAGCGCCTTATCACAAAGGTAGATCCGATTTTGCATGTTTCTTTTTACGGTCGAACATATTGTATAATTTATGATGCAAAAATAACGCGGTCCTTATGATTCATACAATTAAATTCATACAAATTGTTTAGATATTTGATTATTCGTTTATTTATTTGCTTGTTTCATTTCTGACACTTTACATGCATGCGTGTAGAAATAGTCAACATTTACATTACAAATACAACACAACAAAAAGTATTTAACGTGAAATTTTCAAATTTAAATGAATATTTCATACACCATGGAAGCTTCGGCAAAAACAAACGCGAGTGAGCACGTACAACAATCAGTAATATGGCGGAGATACTACAGTTTGTTGTAAACACTTAACACTTCAATAATGTACGTTAAACAGAGCACTGGAGTTCCGCGTTGTTTTTCTAAAAGGATCCTTTCTATTCGGGAAACTTTCATCGTTAGTCTTTCACAGTTTTTCAGTAATATTAATATAAGGAAGATAATAATGTGCCAAATATTTTAGATATCGATAAAAGTCGTTATCGCAATAATAACACGGTAAATATAATTTGCAATACTATTCAGATAATAATTCAAAATCTTGAGGTACTTAGAATCAAAATATAGGTATGCTACTCCAAATAAAGTAATCAGTATTTTTTAACTGACTTGTATGTTTTTAACGTGTGCTCAATTATTACTCTGGATTGGCTCAGCTATTTCTGCAGTCTTTCTCAAACTGCAAAGCATATCACAACAGTGGTCCCATTACAGTTTCATCTAGCGTAAAGTGGGCAAAAATTGAAAACAGTTTTCTTAGTCGTACATTTGGCTAATAAGGAATTCAAAAATGATTGATTTGATTAATTTATCAGCTTGCGGTAGATGTTGCTGCCAATCCTTGGGCCGGCTACGCCTCCACTGGATTGGATTTGGGTCATGCTTGTTGTCAGCAGCGAGAGCCACATGACGCACGGTACAGGAGTGTGGGATGTGCAGTGTAGGTGTTTGTGAAATGCGCTGCCGCATTGTGTCGTGATACGAAGTGTTTATGTTCCCCTTTTTATGTTTCTGCTTCTACAAATCTTCTTCTAAGTCCTCTGATTCCTCCGGTTCTGAGTCTGGTAGAGTATATATCGTTGCGATTTCTATGTGGAATTCATTTTTTCCCTCACTTTTCTTCCCAGTATACTTGGTCCTTTTCTAGTTTCTTTATGATTCCCTCGATTGTTGTTCTAATCGTTTTCAGTTTGTTGCTGTTCAGTATTAGCGCTTTCTTCAGTAGATGTGTTAAGCTCTTCTTTGGACATGTCCCCATGTAATTGTCTTCCCTCCTAGTAATGCTGATGCTTTATGTCGCTGTTTTCGTCTTGTTGTTTTTGCAAGTAGTTGAATGATGTCCCTTTCAGCTCTTCTCAAACCTCTTTTGTTGCTGCCGCGTTTTTAACACCATACGTCACCGTTGGCAATATGATAATTTAATTTTCGCGATGAACTGTATAATTGCCCTTGTGACTTTGTATGCCTTTTTAAGTTTCTCTCCTTTTCAGTTGGTTCGTCAGATATGAAAATCAAAAATATTCAATCGTTTGTCTTTCTGAACATTGGCTTAATGAAAGCCAAATAAAACTTATCAAAATAAAAAATTATAACCTTGCAGCTTACTACTGTAGGCCGACAATTAAACATGGCGGTGTAGCAATTTTTGCAAAGAGTGATATTAAATATAGACCATTATTAGATATTAATGAATTTTGTAGCGAAATTCATGCAGAATTTGTGGCTTAAACTGTTATACAATAAAAACAATTATTATAGCATTGCATAGATCCTGCCTAGGTGAATTTAATATATTTTTAAGTAAGTTCAAGGAATTGTTAAATACCGTTTCTGAAAATTACCAAAAAGTCGCCATATTAGGAGATTTTAATATAAATTTTACTGAGCACTCTAATAATTTAACAGAACTTGTTTGTTTAATAAAATCATATGGGCTCGAAATAACAATTTTAGAAACCACCAGGGCTAGTGAAACCTGCTCTAGTTGTATAGACAATGTGTTGACAAACGGAAGGTAATTGTTTTGAGACGGGCATTATCGAACCATGCCTGTCTGACCATTATGGTCAATATATTTTGGTAAAAGGTAACAATTGCGCTGCCTCAAAGTTAATATGGAAACGTAAGATCACGTTCGCGGGAATCGAAAAGCTTAAACTTTCTCTTGGAAAAATAAATTGGAACATATTCAACGATCCCAGTTACGATCTAAATTTTCTATCGAGTTTCTTAATAAATAACTATAAGGCTCTAATACATAAACATTTTCCATTGAAAAAATGTTTTTCGGGAGAGAAGGCACCAGCTCAATGGTTTAACGACGAGTTTCGTAATATGAGAGATACACTTACAGCCATTAAACAGGTCCATTGTACAACAAGGGGTCCTAATGATAAAGCTGCTTATATCACTTATAAAAATTTATATAAAAATGAAATAATCAGAGCCAAAAAACCGCTTACGATTTATTTATAAATAACTCTGATAATAAATCCAGGGATAGCTGGAAATTAATTCATTTTGAAAGTAATAGTGGCCGGAAAAGTAATAATACTGATACTAGTGTTGATCCTAACAGCTTTGTTGATTTTTTTTCAACGGTAGCAGATAAAATCATAAATAATCTACCTTTAAATAACGTAAATGCTTCTAACTTTTTAGAATATGTTCCGACGCCTAATATTTCTTTTTTTCTTGAATCTGTCACCACTTAGAGGTCATAGGCGCAATTTACTCGCTGAAAAATTCAAATAGTTTAGATATTTATGATTTAAATAGTAAAATTGTTAAAGAAAAAATAGATTTTCTAGTTCTCCCATTAACGCGGATAATAAATGAATGTTTTAGTCAGGGTTACTTTCCTGATATCTTTAAGGTAGCTCGAATTGTGCCTATTTTTAAGAAAGGTGACTCGAATAGCCCGGATAATTATCGACTAATTTCGATTATCACTGTGTTTGGCAAGATAATTGAAATTATTTTAAAAAATCGTTTGTCGAAATATTTTGAAAAATATTCCTTGCCGCATGCTTGCCAATATGGTTTTAGACAAAAATGTTCCACAATAAATGCAATCTGTAAGATTGTAGGTGACATAGTTGAAGGCCTTGAAGAAGGTAAACATACTGCAATTACGCTGTGTGATCTCAGCAAGGCCTTCGATTCTCATACTCTCATTATCGAAAAACTTAGTTTTTACGGAGTCAAAGGTATACCGTTGTCTCTGTTAAAGTCATACCTGGAGAATAGACAACAATGCGTGTCACAAAACAATTTGATATCTTATTTTAGATCAGTAAAACATGGAGTACCTCAGGAATCAGTGCTGGGGCCTCTACTGTTCATAATTTATGTAAATGATGTATTTTATTACCTATTCCCTAGTTGTATTGTTATGTTTGCTGATGATGCAACTCTCACAGCTAGTGAGAAGAATACTAATAGTTTACAAGATACCATTGATGAATCTGAAAGTCGAGCGGAACTTTGGTATAATGCTAATGCACTCAAACTAAATCGTGACACAACACAAAAACTATTTTTTTCTACCAGATATGACGTAACGAAGGGAGAAAGTGTCAATTTACTCGGCATAGTTCTTGATGATACGTTAAGTTGGAACAATCATATTGAGCAACTCAGCAATAAGCTATCAAGCTATTTATTTCTTTTGCGAAGATTAAGAACTGTTCTACAACTACACACTTTGCTGTCAGTGTATTATTTATTAATCCACTCCCAAATAAGCTACGGGCTTATACTCTGGGGGAACTCGAGCAGCGCTATAAAAATATTTCGACAACAGAAAGGGTCTATAAGAATTATAACTAGAGCAGGTTTCAGAGAACACTGTCAACCATTGTTGTTTATTAAATATGGCATAATGCCTATTCCTTGCCTATATATTTACTACTCTCTTTTAGTGATTCATAAAAATACTAGCTGAGCCAGCAAACGTTGTTTTGCCACATAAATTATAAATTTTTGTCCAAAAAATAAAAAGAAAATTTCTGGATAGGGCCACCTTTATCACCTAGGGGTATAAAAAATAGCCTACGACCTATTCTCTGACCTAGCAAATATACGCCAAAAATTTCATAAAAATCGGTCAAGCCGTTTCGGAGGAGTTCGATAACAAACACTGTGACATGAGATTTTTATATATTAGAAGAATGTGTATGTAACTCCATCTGAGCTACATAACTACAGCACGAGGTCGGCCAATTTGTTAAAACCTCCTAAATACCGCTTAACAATATCAATTAAAAACTCATTAAATTTGAACTTATTTAATAAATTACCTGAAAATATAAAAACAAAATTTTCAGAAATTTAAAATTATCATTAGAAACCATATTTTGAAGTTTTGTTTCTATACAATTGAAGATTTTATGACTACCCCCATGACTGTTATGTAATATACTGTGTAACTGACGTCGTTTGTTTTAAGGCAGTTTTTTTATTTATTATGTTATCCTTGTTTCTTACATTTTATGTCTGTTTTTTAAACTTGTAATATATTTTACACTTCATTTTTAATGTTATATGTATATTATCTGTAGATAATAACAAAGTAATGACTTGCTACAAATGTATTTGTATATGTAAAGTAGTCAAATGAACGTCTATCTATCTATCTATGTTCCTAGGTACTTCAATTTATTCGTTGTTAGTAAGTAGTCGCCTATTTTGTATTCTTCTCCGCTGGTCCGATTTTCTTTTGTTGACGGGTCTCACTCCATTATTAGACTGTTTTTGTTTATTTTCAATCAAGACGTGTTCAGACGCGGTTTCATCTTTTTTAGGAAGTTAAGAATGTGTTGTCCTCTTCTGCAAGGATTAGGAGATCATCGGGTTCTTAGTGTTTCTGTGACTTCGTTAAAATTTGGCGTTTCCCTTACTGTGCTTTGTGCCACTTGGTGTAGGACCATGGTGAACATTCGGGGGGGGGGGGGGGAGATAAGGGGCATCCTTTCTTGACTCCTGTGTTCTTTTGTTTGGTTTCCGTCATTTGTCCGAACCATTGTATGGCAGTGCGTTCGTGAAGGCAGGCCTTTATTATCTTGTTTATTAGACACTGTAGTACTCCTTTGTTATGGCTATGGGCTCATGACTGATGGTACCAAATGCCTTCTGGAGATCTATAGCGACTATGTGCAGTTTTGTCTCTCCTCTCCATGTTTCTTCCAGGATCCTTCTGGTAGTGTACATATGGTCGTCCGTTGATCTGCCTTTTATGAATGCTGTCTGGTAGTCTGGTGGTCTTCCGATGTACTTCTCTAGTTGCTCGAACAGGAATCGTGCGTAGTATTTGTATCGTATGCTACAGAGTGTTATTCTTCTGTAATCATGTATACTCTGTGGTGAGTTCATTTTGGGGAGGGATATTTGTATGGCTGTGTTCCATTCCGTAGGCAGAGGTGTGGTTTCTGTCCATACTCCATACTTTCTGGACCGTGGTGTGTTAACTCGTTATTTATTTTGTATATTCCAGGTGCGATATTTCTTCTAGCTCTGGATATTATTTCTATGAGTTGATTCTTTGATGGTGGCTTGTCCAAGAGCCAGTGGTCCGTTTTTTTTATTAGCTCTGTACGTCTTTTCGTTGCGTTCCCTTCTTCCTCCAGCTTCTTGGTGCAATGTTGCAGTGGTACGTATCTTCCCTTTTAGGTACTATTGTTTCTTCTATAATTTTTGAGATATCTGAAGGTTTGATTGAGTCGTTGTCCGTTAGAAGTGTTCTTTGTTTTCAAAGAATGCTCAAAATTTAAGAGTGTCGGGGGTGGATCTAGGGGGTGAGGGGTGTATTTAAAATTCAGATACAGAATTGAAACTTCAAACTCTATCAAATTGAGCTACATGAAAATATTGGGTCGTTAGAAGATACTGGCAGCTCAAAACTCATGATCTATTCCAGGCCCTACCAAAATTTAGAGTTTCGCTAGGTTTACGAGACTTTAAATTATATTCGGCCAGGAGATGTCAAAGTCTATAATTGTATATTATGTTGACTTTGACTAGTGCTCTTTCATGAACTTACAGGGACTTTTTACGATTTAAATTTTTTAGAACAAATAATGAAAATTACGAGGGGGAGAGTTTTACGATATGCACCGAATTCAAGCGCAATTCCATGTATGATTTGCGATTAATGAATAATATTCGACAGCTCAATGAATGTCTTACATAATATTTCTGAGGGTTTGTTGTTAATAGAAATTGAAAAACATGAACGAGAGAGAGAAAATCAAATTAACAATTGCCGGTTTTTCACAACAGACTACCATTAGTATATAAGTTGCCGAAAACCAAATGTGTAAAATTAAATAAAGAGTGGCTAGATGGTCATTTTCTGAAGTCAGCTCGTTAAAGAACTTTCACTGGAAAGAGCAAAGCCAGTATATCATATGGAGGGTTAAAACAAAACGTCGCGACGTTTTTACTTTAATTTACGACGAATTTATTTAAGTAATCATATATTTTTTGCTCCCAATTCTAAGTGAAAGTACTTTGAAAAAGCACTTAACGTATTAAGTTATGTACTTGAAATTCAAAATTTAAGTATCCAGTACAAAGTAAATACTTTTACGTTTTTTAAGTTCTTTAAATACTTAAAGTACCTTAAAATACTCAAGTATTTTTTAAAGTACAAGTAAAAGTAACATTAGTACTTATTTAAGTAATTAAACATTTTTTTTACTCCCACCTTTAAGTAAAAGTGCTTTGAAAAAGCAAAGTAATGTGCTTGAAATTTAAAATTTAAGTATCCAATACAAAGTAATTACTCCGGGAAGTACTTTAAGTACATAAAATACTTACAGTAGCTTAAAATACTCTAAGTATTTTTTAGAGTACAAGTTAAAGTAATATTAGTTCTTGTTTAAGTAAGTGATCACACATTTTTTGCTCCCAGTTCTAAGCGAAAGTATTATAAAAAGCACTTAACTTATGAAGTCATGTACTTAAAATTCATAATTTAAGTATTCAGTACAAGTTAATTACTATGGGAAGTACTGCAAGTATTTAAAATACTCACAAAGTATTTTTTTGTATTTGAATTATTCTGAATGTACTGTAAGTACTTTTTAAGAACGTATTTAGTAACATTATCTTTTAAGTTATGGAGTATCTTACGTTGAAGTACTCGCCCTCATCGTTAAATTTTTAAGTTAGCCGGTACGTGTTTTGTTTCGATAAAAATTTGACTACTACTCTTTAGTATTTTAAGTAAAAAAGCTGATTTTCATATAGCAACAAACAGACGCAACCTAGGAAAGAAAACCTTCTACGCGAAAAATATATAATTTATTATTTATTTCTGTTTGAAATTTTGAAATTCTGTAGATAAGGAGTAAGGAAGAAGCTGTTCAGCATGTGGGCTTTTTACATGTTCAAATTATGCGAACTAAGGACCCCGCAATAATCGTATGGAAATTGCAAAAATTGAAAAAGCAAAAGTCTCAATGGGCACAAAGCTCGAAAATCAATACTTTGGCTGCTACGGAGCTTGAAAGCTCCAAAGCTCCACCACAGATTTATTTATTCGTGCAGTCTTTATAGATTTTTAAATAACTTATTTTTTCGATTTTAATGTCTAGGTTTATGTTTTTGAGGTTGCTGAATTCAAATCCGATGTCAAATTGTCCAAATTGACACTTGACAGCTGTCAATTAGCTGTCAAAGTGCCTTAACAAAGTGCAAATCTTATTTTTATGTTATGGGTTTATGCTGTTTAGGTAACTCAGTTCATGTATGATGTGAATACAATAATTCGACAATTGGCAGCTGTCAACAGGCTGTCAGCTAGCTGTGAAAGTGCAATAACAAAGTGCAAACTTTATTTTTTTGTTATGACTTTATGCTTTTTAGGTAACTCAGTTCGTAACAAAAAAATAAGATTTGCACTTTGTTATTGCACTTTGATAGCTAGCTGACAGCCTGTTGACAGCTGCCAATTGTCGAATTATTGTATTCACATCATACATGAACTGAGTTACCTAAACAGCATAACATAAAAATAAGATTTTCACTTTGTTAAGGCACTTTGACAGCTAATTGACAGCTGTCAAGTGTCAATTTGGACAATTTGACATCGGATTTGAATTCAAAAACCTCAAAAACATAAACCTAGACATTAAAATCGAAAAAATAAATTATTTAAAAATCTATAGAGACTGCACGAATAAATAAATCTGTGGTGGAGCTTTGGAGCTTTCAAGCTCCGTAGCAGCCAAAGTATTGATTTTCGAGCTTTGTGCACATTGAGACTGTTGCTTGGGATGACGAAACCTAAAACATATCCAAAATTCAGACGATTTGACTGAAACCCAATTTCCATAAGATTGTTGCGGGGCCCTTTGTGCATCAAATCCAAGAGCTAAAAGTGAAAAGAAAACTAAATTTTACATAAATACTTTTAGTTAAAAACGAATAACAAAAAGTAAATATGTTGTAGTGTCAATCACTACAAGTTTTGCAGACTACTAAAATGAGTACATGAAGTTGGCCGCCTCAAATGATGGTAAAGAGAAAACATAAAAAAATCTCATTTGAGGCGGCCAACTTTACGGACCCCACTAAAATAATTTAGAAAATTTAGAAATACAATTTTTGAATAAAAAACTCCAAAATGTGGAGAAATGATGGATACAAGTCTATTTTAAACTCTTAGTACCCTAGTCGTAAAACTAAATATCATACGGATAGCAATGTGCAATTGAAAACAATAAAACTATCTATTTGATGTGAATAGGGTTGTTATACTATTAAAATTCTTATGATTTTAGGCTACAAAAGACAATAACTTTGCCACCCAATATTAGCAACGCGAGTTACATAATGATGACAAATCAATCATTAGAATTCATGCGATTGTAAAAATCGTCGATTTCAGTAATCCAGAAGAAAAAGAACGTTGAACGGTTTTAAAGATCTGCAAATACCGTGCGTGTAATTTCCCATTAGGCATGTACATTCACGTAGCGCGAGAAATATGACAACACTGGCAGCCATAAATTCGTCCATCGGTGGAGCATTCCAGCTCTGTTATTTCATTTCAGCCAGCTGGCACACGCGATGTTGCAATTCTACTCCCCATGCCTAGCCCGCGACTACACACACGGTATAAAGAAATAATATAGAGAAATAATCCACTCTTTAAAGAGATTTTAACCAATGGAATAAGCACGAGGTAACGTCTTTGACAATAGCTCCGACAATTTAAAATAAAAAATTATGAAAAAATTTCAACGTACGAAAAAAACTTTGTTATAGCAGTGACTAAAATATCATTCACATAGAATGCATATTTTCCAAGATATAACGGATTAAAAGCTGATATGGTTAAAACATCCTTAAAAAGTGGTACATTTTACTTCCACATCCAGTGGAAGTATAGTAACGACAAAAAATTTTTTTAAAATTTTTATTGTTCAAATAGGCTTAGAATGTCATGAAACGTCGAGATTTCAAGTTTGAGCGAAAAAAAAAAATTCTGTCGGTCTGTCTGTCGGTCTGTAACTTTTTTTGTGCGCACGTTTACTCTGGAACCGTTTGAGATATTGACTTGAAATATGGTACACATATGTACTTTAACGAGATCTAGAACTAGATTATATTTTCATCCTGTTCCGTCGAAGAGTGGGGGGTAAATTGGGGTAAATTTCGAGTAAATAGGTAAATCAAGCAGGTAAGAGTTCATAAAATTGATATTTAGTATAGACAAGAGAAGCTAAGGTCTCAAAAAAAATTTTGGTATTAGCCACCCCCATTACCACCCCCACCCCATTATTAAAGGGGATGAAAAAAAATGTGATTTAGTGTATGTACAAGAACCAGAAACCTCAAAATATTTTTTTTACTTTATCTACCCCCCACTCCCACCCCCTGTCACCACCCCCACCCCACTACCGATGTGGGGTATCGTTTTATGGGTTTTTGGGGTAGAGGATTTCAAATATTATATTATTAAAGTTCCATAAACAATTATTTCCAGATACAAAATTTTTTCGTTGTGTGACTTGGATAGAAAATCCGGATGTGGAAGTAGGATTCCTTGGGCAGCGGTTTCTCAATATAATTTAACAATCTTCAACGCTAAGTGATTCAAATTTCAGTGATTGGTTTTCAACAGACACTTAATGGATACATAATCCAGGTTTTCCATTTTACTTCCACATCCAGTGGAAGTATAGTAACGACAAAAATTTTTTAAAAATTTTTATTGTTCAGATAGGCTTAGAATGTCATGAAACGTCGAGATTTTAAGTTTGAGCGAAAAAAAAATTTCGGTCTGTCGGTCTGTCTGTCGGTCTGCCTGTTTTTTATGCGCACGTTTACTCTGGAACCGTTTGAGATATTGACTTGAAAGGTACACATATGTACTTTAACGAGATCTAGAACTAGATTATATTTTCATCTTGTTCCGTCGAAGGGTTGGGGGGTAAATTGGGGTAAATTTGGGGTAAATAGGTAAATCAAGCAGGTAAGAGTTCATAAAATTGGTATTTAGTATGTACAAGAGAAGCTAAGGTCTCAAAAAAAATTTTGGCATTAGCCACCCTCATTACCACCGCCAAGGGTATGAAAAAAAATTGTAATTTAGTGTGTCTACAAGAACCAGAAACCTCAAAATATATTTTTATTTTATCCACCCCCACTACCACCCCCTATCACCACCCCCACCCCACTACCGATGTGGGGTATCGTTTTATGGGTTTTTGGGGTAGAGGATTTCAAATATTATATCATTAAAGTTCCATAAACAATTATTTCCAGATACAAAATTTTTCGTTGCGAGAGACTTGGATAGAAAATCTGGATGTGGAAGTAGTGGTTCCTTGGGCAGCGGTTTTAATATACTAACGGTTAAAATGAAGGCTATTTTGTAAATGGTGCGCACCGCATTGTATCAAAATACGCTTTCCGTAGATGGTTAGTCTCTAAGAAGGGGCGAGCGTAGATGCGACTTCAATGTGAATGTCAGTCGAGGTTCCATTGAAGCAAAGTCGAGCGCAGTTAGTACTTGGGAAATACAGCGTTCTCGTCCCACCTTCTAGCGGCTTGTATATCAGTGTATACGCGGAAGTTACGTAATTTCAGACGAGGATTACGTAATGGATATACCATCCTTCGGAGGGGATGTAAAGCAGGCGGCCCCTTGTCTATTAAATGTTAGGCAAGTAAAAGATCCCCACTCTTCTTAAGGGAAGAGGTTCGGCAAAATTTCCAGGTTGGGGGTAGCTCGTCTCCTGGCGTCGGTGATAGGCCCTGGTAGCGGAAATAGGCCGACGTTAAATAGTTAAAAAAAAAAGTCTCTAAGAGTAATGCATATTTAAAAGGCTATATTTTAAATACATATTGGCAATCATACACATGTTTCTTTATTATATATTTTAGCTTGGAAATAAATGGGCTCCTAAATGATCCATACTTTCCGTGAATTCTGGACGACCTATTCCTCCTTTTCCTCTCATACTGGTACTAAGGAGTCTTTGACAGAATCGTTAAAGCTGCTTTGGAGAAAACATATTCTCCATTTTTTTACATGTTTTTATGGAGGGAGGGAGGGCTTTTCCATATTTGAGCTAGAACCGACATACATGTTTTAAAAACCACTTTTTTGTGTTCAGGGGGACTTGAAAACATGTAAGTCGAATTTTTACACGATCACAATACTTTCCCAAATTCTCCATAATGAACATTTCGGGCACAATTAAACAGTTTAATATCCTGCTTATTTTCCGCTAATACGGTATTATTGTTATTACATTACTAATGGTCGCGCTATTAGTGACAATATATCATTTACAACGATAGCCATTATCAGCCAACATGCGGGAGCTATTAGCTTCCGAATTCTATAAAGAATTTTGAACAAACTTTATATCGCAATATTTTAAAACACAGTGATAAATATAAATTGAAATTCAGATTAACGGAATAAATCTAATTTTTCAATTTAAAAATAAATCTTCCTAAGTATTGAATTTATTGAACAAAAGCGAAGGTAAATCATTCTCCTGTTTTGGTTATAATTTTTTTTGTACTTAAACACCTACATTCGTCTCTACTCCAATTCCGATTGTTAATCTTAAGTTAAGGAAGTAATACATCAGTTACAGAAATGGAATACAGCCGTGTTCACGAAATAACTAAATCAGTCAGGAGATAAATCTTTATTTTGTTTCGACAAATAATAATATTTAATATTTTATTTCGACAAATAAGTTCATGGAACCAAAATACGTGTCTCGATATTATAAGTCAAGATCCTAGAGGGGAACTTATGAGAATTCAACCTTAAATATATTAGTATGTACATATACATGGTGTTGGTTTTGCGTGTTTTAGTGATTATAGACAATCATAAAAAATATGACTGGTATTTAAAATTGTGTTACTCTTGTGTCCATCAGGGGCTGCCATGTGTGTTTACCCAGGGCTATGGTTCCAATACTCTCCAATACTATTCCTACTTTGTCCAGGGTCTGGCCCTGAGATTTGTTAAATATGATGGAAAAGGTAAGTTTGATTGGACACTATCTTCAGCGAAGAACGATAAGAATCTCAGGACCTTGTGAGACCAAATATATTATTGGGATGAATGCTGGATATATTTGGGACGATCCAGTGAGAACTTCGGAGAACTTTGCAAATGATCAAGTTTTTTGGCAATTTGGTCACCACCAGGCGTTTCCAATTTAATTACTTCTCTGGGTTTCAATTTAAAAGTTAATTTGAATAAGTAATAAAATAAATCGTATACACAAATTTGTAAACAGTAGAGGTCCCAGCACAGATCCCTGGGACACTATATGGACTCCAAAAAAAAAAAAGTTTCTACCTCTTTTCCCTTTTCCTCCTTAATGTCCTTATTGGTTCCTCTATATTGAATTTTCCGGATTTGGGATTTTTCTCAACAATCTTAGGTGTATAATCGAACAATGAGACTACGAAGTACAATAAGCTCTGTACAGGGAGAGAAAAAACATAGGAACAAATCCTAATCTGATCTGAATGCACTCCAAGCTTGGACCTGGTCTTTCTGGCTTACACATTATTGACGGAATAGGATGAAGGAAGTACCTAATTCAGTATTTTTTAAACTAAACTACCTCCTTCCATTCTGAGAAACTTATATCATTGCCTTTGAGAGAGGTCATTGTTTTTTTGACGTTTCCATATTAGCATTCCAATTATCGAACTTTCCTTTCCGTATTATCATAAATAATAATAACAATAATAATTATAATAAACAATTGATTTATTTCATTAGATTATACTCGAAGGTATGCACCAGGTAAAGAACGGGTTAGGGGTCAAGAATAATGTTAGCGTGTGCGTGAGTTATGCTTTTGCAATATATTAAAATTGTTTGTTGATATTTGTTAATAATTCAATAAAGTTATGTAAATAGCGACATTCTTATTCAAAAACATAGACTCTACAAACAAGTGAATCATAATGACAACGCTGCTGGCTTCCCAAGAATACGGGTGTCTTAAAATGACCAGCGAGATGTCCTGATTTGACGTTACAGAATTTTTTATTATGGCACCATTCAAAACTCAAGTTTTCAACACTTAACTAGAAAACATTCATGATTCCAAAATTAGAATTAGGCAAGAAAGTCGGGCATTTTATTACTGACTTAATAAACAAAGGTTTCGAAGACAGCGAATTTTTATATTTGCAGTTTCTAACTTTAGTAAAGCCTTGGACTATGTGTCCCATAGTATCTTAATATGTAAAATGCCGTTTTACAAATTTTCCACAATTAGTGGTAATTTAATAGTCATATCTTCAAGATAAATTCCAATATGAACAGTACTGAAACATGAAATTGAAACAAATATTGGAATGCCGCAAGGTTCAGCACTGGGTTCAATACTGTTCCTTATTTAAATCAATGATTTACGTAACTGTACACCTGTAACTAATGTTACTCTTCCGCTGACGGTACAACATTAAAATACAATTATCATGATATTAACTTTCTATTATCTAGTGTTAATGATACTCAGGTTTACAAAAAAGTCTTGTTCTAAGGTTCTCATTTAACTCTTTTGTCACGTTTCAGCCAATTTTGGACACAAAAAAGTTTTAGGAGATAAGAGAGATAGAGGCAAACTCACACGATAGACAAATCTTTCGTGCCCAAAGTTGGCTTCAGCGTGTCAAAATAATTCAGAAAAGCTAAACCAAAATATTAGGACAAGACTTTTTTTATGTAGACCTGTGTAATGAACCGATAATAATTCGTGATCGGTTTCTAAGTACCTAGTCAATTTTAAATTAAGAAAATGTAGTCTTAATGGTTTTCAATCTAAGAAATTGATACAGGAGATAACGTACAGTTTTTTAGGGGTTTACCTACACTGACTCCTTTACAGTAAAGAAAATCAGAATAAGTACGTGAGATGTGATCTGATTCATTCTTATTCAACAAGACGCAACAAAAAAACAAAGCATGATTTTCTACGTTTATCCAAGAGTTGAAATTGCTCAGGTTATTATATCATACTTTGTTTTAATAAGTTTTTTATAAAAAAAAAACAATCATTTTAAAACTGTAATAAAAAAGTCTACTTGAAAGGGCTTTTGACGATTTTAATGAATATTTATTTATTATATAACCTGCCATGTAGAACACCAACCAACAACAATAGTAATATACAAAGCGACAACTACAATTTTGAACGTATGGAAGCTTTCACATATCTAGAAGCCGAGATTAACAAACTAATTCAATAAGCAATGAAATTAAATCACGTAGTGTCAGTCGAAACCGCTGTTAATTCGCCTACAAAAAATTTATGATCAGTAAATAATTAGACAAGAACATCAATACTAAAATATACAACACCTTAATTAGACCTGTAGTAACATATTATGGACCATGACAAAAAGAGATGAGAAAATACTTTGGATATTAGAGAGAAAAATACTGCAAATAATATAAGGGCCAATCCAGAACGCTGATGGAACATGAAGAGTCCGGATGAATGCAGAATTGAACCAACTGGATGAAGGAACTGTCTTTATTAAATATATAGAGTCAAAGTTTATGGCTGAGACATGTTATCAGAATAGATGATTCAAGAACAACGAAGAAAATACATGAGTTGAAACCTATTGAAAGACGAGAAAGATGAAAGCCCGGGATGAGATAGTTGGATGATGTCGAAGGTAATCTAAGAATCATAAATATTAGAGGCTGAAGGAGAAAAGCTCGAGGGAGGGCAGAATGGAAGAAAATAGCCAAAGCAGCAAAGACACTCTGGGTTGTAAAGCCAAAAGAAGATGAAAGTGTTACAATGTATAATGTACCAATAAATATATATCCCTTGATAATTGGATATAGTTTGGTCAGAAATGTATTTTGAAGAAAGATTAGTATTAATCATTTGTTTTTTGTTTTATATTCCGAATGCATAAATTAATTTGATTTGTTTTTCTCAAAATGTTATATTTTTGATTTTGATACTATTCTAAATAATCCACCACATTCATTTGCACGAATGAATATAAATATGCAGTGCTCAGGTTCTTATATACTATACTTATATAGCTATACTGCAATATAAATAACGCCTCATATAAAAAAAATATATGAAACCATTGTTATGCCGTATAACAACACGGATGCATGGTGTGTTTTTTTATAATTTTGTTTTAATCATCATTATATAGATTGTCATCTACTGAAAATGTTGAGTACTGGTGCACATTGTATAACTGCCATATGCCACAAAGACATTACTATAAGCTAATATCGCACAAGACAAAGGTGAACTGATTGTATTCTAATAGAAGAAGGTGTTTAATTAATGAGCCAAAAATTTACAGATACCAAAAGAGATTACGTCACTGAAATTAAAGGCAAGAAAGACAATAGGAAAATATGTTCGTCATACCAAAGAATGTGGATTTATTAAATATGGAATTATACAAGTCAAATTATTGAATGCGAACAAACATTGTGCGACTTGATTTTCTAAGATTCCAAAGGTTAATGAGGTACCAAAAAGATTCTCCAAAAAATAAATTTTAAATTAAATAAAACTTCTGGAATATTTTCCGCCGTCATAATGAATTGCAACAAATATGCAAGTCAGATTCAAGAATATAATTTCCGATAAATGCGTGCTTAAGATACTTTTTTTAAACATGAGGGCATTGAAGTTTGTGCTATGATGGTTTTATATTTAGTTATTCTGCGTTGAATTAAAATGCATAAAATTTTATGTTTGCATCCGGGTTCGCAATTTTTTTTTATTATTTGATATCGCATACCTGAAATTTTAGTAAATAATAAATATAAGTATTTTAGGTTTCTTTGAACATCATTCAAAACCAGTTTGAACCATTCACAAATTATAATGACTATGCCTAGTACTTTTAAGACTAGTCAGTATAATTTTTACCGTTTCGAACTCATTTGGAAGCTACTCAAACACGAATTTGATTAAGAGCATTGACCATACCAGTGCACATATGGGTTGGAATATCGTAGTGACTATGTCCAATGCCGACGTCGGGTTGCCAGTGGCAACGTTGGCAAAGCGTAGAATTGTTGCTTGAGAAAAAGAAGAAATCATAACGTTAGTGAATGAAACATTAAATTTCATGATATCAATTTGAAGATGTTTCAATAAAATTATTACCGAATGCCAATGAGGTGGATTCCTATAGAAACCACTTGAGTATGAGTGAAGAACATCTACAAAAGATTAACACGTTACAGAATGGTTATTCCTGTCAGATTAAAATTACATGTAATTCTCGTTTCAATCACATTTTATGCTCCATGAATCAATGCAATAATTGTTAGAATTATAGTTTAGCTAACTAATGTACACGAAAATTTGAGCTACCTGGATCAATTTATAATCTACATCTTTACACTCAACAATAAAATGGTTAACTATTATAAAAGTATTGTTACTGTATTACCCTATGTAACTTTCCCATATTCACTTGTTAGCAACAATGTCTACATAAGAATTTACACATTGCTTAGATAACAAGATCATGCTTGTATCTATATTTGTACATCATTTTAGTTATCATATCCATGTATCTTCCTCAGTGCAGATAGTAAATCTTTAATACAGAATAAAATAATATCGGATCTGCCTTATATGAATGATTCTTCACGTTTAAGTTCCATTCAAATTTAAAATTACTGAAATACGAAAAAATCTTAATATTTTTCCTGCCGTGATAACCTAACAATTATTTTTAAATTATATATTACTACATAAATTGCTTAGTAAACAAGTAAACAATATATATGATTATAATTTATACCTTGAAAACAAATCTCTTACAAGACGCAGTATGGGAAATTTAGATGTTATTGTAAAAATAAGTGCTTTAAATTAAAAGCAGTTTAGTTTTTTTATTAAGAGAACTATTACCACGAAAAATATAATAAAAATGATAATAATAGGGTTTGGACTCTGAGCTGCTGGAGCGGACATCGCCACCGTTGTCTGGAGAGCCCAAAAACCTGGAACAGGCTCCAACAGAGCCGAATCTCAATTGCGAGGTGAATGGTTTCCAGGTACGGCTATTAAGTCTATAATAATTATAAAAATAATAATAATAACGAAACTATAAGAAACATATTTTGACAGTTCCCGAAGTAAATGATATCTGGAGGGAGCAAAACGACAGCGCAGCGGGCGAAACTATTGAACATGTTATTGGAGACTGTCCCACTTCAGTCAAAGGGATGTAATTCGGAATACGCAAAGAAATAGCGATCATACCCCCGAGACCTAGCACTGAAGTTCGGGCTCCTTATCAATCTACCGCCCTTCCTAAAGATGATGAAACATAACCAGTAGCAAATGGAGGTGGAATAGGTCAACAAATACCAAACCTTGGCCATCGAGCTTCGAAATGCGTACCGATTAGAAAAAGTGCAAACTATCCAATCATATCAGCTATAGTCGTAACGAAGAATTTTTCTATACTATAATTTACCCAAAGCCCCACAAACATTATTCAGACGACAATGATTCTTCAGAGCTGTCATAACACGAGGAAGCTTTTGAATGATGAAGAATAGACAGAAAGATTTAAAGGAAGATACCAGGAGTGGGCTATTCATGTATATAAATGAAACGAGTACTAATTCAAATCTTATGTTGAGTTGAGACAATGAAAAAAGTCATTCAAATTGTCAGTTCGGAGATACAAGGAGTTGAACCTGCACTATTGACACTTGACCGAACCAGCGTTAAGGAGCAAATCAACCCAAGTCTAGCCGATCAGCTTATAAAAATCAGTAATTGATTTTAGTCTTTTGAATCATCAGAGGCTTCTAGAACAAAACTATTGCAATCTTGTTCTGAACGTCCGTTTAGATAAGGGGGACTCAGATTGGCCCGAATCACCTATGGTTGATCGTTCTGCAGGAACTATTCCTACAGGTCATGCCCATGCCCATGCCCCACACTTACCCCCAAAGGCGTGGTGGGAATTAGTTCCATTATTTTCTGCATATATATTTCGCAAACTAGCAGGCTGACTCACTACAAAGTAGAACGAAGTTATCCAAGGATATTCAGAAGTTCATATTTGGGATATGTTAATTCAAATGAGTTTGTTCCATTTAACATTATTGATCAGAACTACAAAAACTACCATTTGATACAGTTTCATGAATGTACATCGATAGCACAGAGACCGTAATTTTCTGGCATCCTCCTGTATGTGGTTTCAATGGCTGAATTTCCCTTTTCAATTTAATTCATGAAAATGTTTTCAAAACCACTGAATCCAAAACTGCCTCAAACTTTGTTATTTTCAGCAAAATTTATACATTTTACAAATTCAAATTACCGTTCATAGAAAATTCTAAAATAAAACATATTTTGCTGATATTTTTTCGCAATTATCAATGCTTTCTGCCATTAATTATTTTTATTATAGGTAATCAATTTAATCATACACAAAGACATGATACATGACTTTACAGTAGTAACAAAACATTATCAACTTCGGTAAGTTGCAATTATTTATATTGGCTTTTAGCATGTCATTACTATTTCATGCATTAAATATGACATTTTGTTTCATTATTAATTACTAAAAAAAAATCACTTCGAAAATATTTATAAAATCCAGAAACATTAAATCTCGGTAAAATTCACCATAATCTATATAGATGTATTATTATTTTTTCTATTGACATATTTATAATTCTTACCTTGTATTTGATCAATATTGATCTATTAGTATTGAATATTCACTATTGCTAATACATACATCAATTTGTAATTTTATCTTGCATCATAATGAAATTATAGAGTTATTTATGTTATTGTTATGCATATTGTTCGAAAGACCATGCATGTATATGATCTTTGGTATCGTTAATGACCTATGCTATAAACAGAAGCTAAAATCTGCATTATACTATAAATTATTACATGTATATTGGTACAATAATCGATAAAGCTTAATCTTATTTAAGGGTGCGTTCCATCCTTGTACGTTTGCAGGAAAAGCTTTTTCAGCGTAGGATGGATATTAATATAGTTTTTTTTTTTTAGTAAATCACAATATTTAATCTAATACGATTTTTATTTTTATGAAGTAAATGGAAGTATGGTGATAGGGACGAAAAGTCGTGTTCGAGATAACGCCAAATTCTGATTGTACTACGCTCAGGATGTAAGAGAAGTGGTGTACCGCATAGTGGCTGAGGGTCTGTCTGTCTGTATCATTTGACGCATTTGTATCTTGAGTCCACATAAGCTCCATCTCTCATAGACATATGGGAGAAAAATTAGTTATCAGAATTTACCACAGCGAAGGTTATTAATTTCCAACTATGAGTTAGTTTTCGCATCAGATTTCATTGAAATCGAAATATCTCAAAAACTATTGTTTTTTTAGACAAGGAATGATATTGAAAGTTACCTTAAAATAATAAATAGAATTCGAATCCGGCAAAAAAAATAAGGCATGTATAGCGTTATCGCTATAAATAAAATTAAAATCGAAGTTAATATACGTATATTTGTTTTTAATACATGTTCATATTTTATGTGATTTGAGTATTTTTAAGTGTATTGATATTATATTTTTATATCGAATGTTTTTTATTTTTCTTAGCGACTCCATGGAAACCTCCATTATGGATCGAGTTTTCCTTTTTGTTTCTTAGCGACTCCATGGAAACTTCTCGCTTTTGGAAGTGAGTGAGTCGCTATAGTCGCTATATACACCCCCTCGTTAAAAAAGAAAATAGTCAATCAATCAACGTGTCGATTGCAAAACGTACTTTTTTAATCGGGGTAGGCAAAGTGTCACATCTGTCAACTAATACAAAAGCCGGTTTAACCCTATCAATATTGACAGTTATGACTTTGTCTCCTTTCTTAAAGGTAAATAACTTATCTGAACGAGATAAAACTTTAAACGGAACGTTTTAAACGTTCAATGCGAACGAAAATAAAATCGCAAGAGGCAAGATCTGAACTAACAAAAGTTTTGTAATTGCCATGCGAAGTTGGAGGAACAAATTTTAAATTATTAAAATAAATGCGTAATTTGTCAATGAAATAAAGAATATCTGGGGAATTATACGATTCAACGAAAAATTCGCCAGGTAAACGAAGGGTTTGACCATAAATGAGTTCAGCAGGTGAACATTGCAGATCTTCCTTGGGAGTTGTTCTAAATGCTAATAAAATGATGGGTAATTCATCTGTCCAATGTGATGTATTGGCTCTAGTTAACAAGGAAGTTTTAAGTGAGCGATGAAATCTTTCAACTAAAGAGTTGCCTTCTGGGTGATATGGAGTTGTACGTATTCTATGAAAACCTAAAAACTTTGCAAATTCATTAAATAATCTTGACTCGAATTGTACTCCTTGATCAGTCATTACTGACAAGGGAACACCGAAACGACAAACAAAGTTTTGAAATAAAGTACGCGTAACTGTTTCTGCTGTGATGTCGCGAAGAGGGTACGCTTCCGGCCACCTAGTGAATCGTTCAATCACCGTAAGAATGTAAGAGTTACCTTTGGATGGAGGTAATGGTCCTACCAAATCTATGTGGATGTGGTCGAATCTGATTTTCGGGATGGTGAAGTTCCCGAGAGCACTTCGCGTATGTCGACTGACTTTGACAGCTTGACAGTTAATGCACGATTTTGACCATAAATTGCAATCTGTGTTCATTTTCGGCCAAAAATAGTTATTTGAAATCAACAGTCTAGTGGCTTTAATACCAGGATGAGATAAGTTGTGAAAAATATCGAATATCGTTCGTCTGTAAACAAGTGGAACAAAAGGTCTGACTTTTGCACGAGAAACATCACACCAAATAAAATCATTTGAATCTGGAATTTGTATCTTTTTTAAAATGAAATTGGTTTTAGTTAGTGATGATTTATCTGACAATAAATAGTTGAGATTTGAATCTTTCTCCTGAGCTTCACTAAGCAACTTTAGGTCAAAGTTAACATTAAGGAAGGGAGAATTTTTAAGTTGAAGTGGTAAAATATCTTGTTTTAAGGAAGAAGTGTCGTAAATACGTGACAAGCTGTCAGCTATTACATTATGTTTTCCTTTAACATGTTGTATTTTACAAGAAAATTGAGCTATGTATTCTAAATGACGTATTTGACGAGGAGATCTTTCTGCTTTTGTGAATAAGGCGTTGATTAAAGGTTTGTGATCTGTAAAACAATTAAACTTTCGACCTTCAAGTATAAACTTAAAATGTTTAATTGCAGTATATAATGCTAAAAGTTCTTTGTCAAAAACCGAATAATTGGTTTGTGCTGTGGATAATTTACGGGAAAAGAATGCTAAAGGAGCAAGAAATCCCTTATTATCTTTTTGCTCTAAAACTGCACCTATGGCAAGGTTAGAACAATCGACTGAGAGAGATAAGATAGTATCGTCATTATTGCAAGGATGAGCTAAAACTACTGCATTACTTATTGCGTCTTTGGCTTTCGAAAATCCGTCTAAACATTGATCAGGCCAACTATTAATCTTTGTAATTTTATCATGAGATAAACTGTTACAAAGAGAATATAGGAGAAGTAATATTTCAGCAAAATGAGGTATGAAACGATGATAAAAATTCACCATACCTATGAAACGTTGTAGTTGTTTGAGAGTTGTCGGTAAAGGGAAATTATTAATGACTTCGACTCTCTCAGTTGATGGTAAAATACCTGATGAAGAGATGTGATGACCTAAAAAGGTTAAATTGTCAACTCTTAAGATACATTTAGATGGTTTAATGTTAATTCCGTATGTGTCTAATCTCTTGAAAACCTTTTCCAAATGTTCCAAATGTTGTACATCTGATTGACTTGCGATTAATATATCATCCAAATAGACGAAAACGAAAGGTAAATTGACAAGTACTTCATTCATAAAACGTTGGAAAGTTTGACCGG
This sequence comes from Rutpela maculata, assembly GCA_936432065.2. Taxonomy (NCBI): domain Eukaryota; kingdom Metazoa; phylum Arthropoda; class Insecta; order Coleoptera; family Cerambycidae; genus Rutpela; species Rutpela maculata. Next base: position 229,092,315 of record OW386286.2, on the reverse strand, counting down.
CATTGCGTAGACCAAAAGGCATGCGGGAAAATTCAAACAGTCCGAATGGAGTTGTTATAGCTGTCTTATAAACGTCATTTTCAGCGACAGGTATTTGATGGTACGCTCGCACTAAATCAACCTTGGAGAAAATAGTGCAGTCGTGCAACTGAGAGCTAAAGTCGTGGATATGAGGTAATGGATATCTGTCTGGAATGGTAATCGTATTTAGTTGTCGATAATCTCCACAAGGTCTCCAGTCATTCTTCTCTTTTTTCGCCACTAGATGGAGTGGAGAGGAAACTTGAGAAGATGATGGTTTGCAGATACCTAATTCTACCATGTTATTAAATTCTGTTTGAGCTATTTTAAATTTAAGATTGTCTAATCTACGAGGTCGTGAAAAAGGTAAATGACCTTCAGTAACTATATGATGTACAATAGAATGTTTAATAGGTAAATTGTAATCTGGTGAACTAATTAGATTAGGAAATTGTAAAAGTAATTTGTTATATTTATCTGTCAAAGGAAATAATTTAAGTGAATCTAATCTATAATTGTCTAAAGGACTATTTTTAATAAAACAATTAACTGACAAATTAGTCTTGTTATCAATTATTCGAGCTCCTTTAAGATCAACAACTAAACCAAAATGAGACAAGAAATCTGCTCCGACTATCGGTATGTCAACGTCTGCTATATTGAAAACGAAAGGAAATAATCTACGTAAGTTTAGATTGACTTTTAACAATTTCTTACCGTATGTAAAAATGGTCGAACCGTTAGCCGCGGTTAATATCGTATCAAAATTCTTTTTTAAATCTGTGAAAGCATTGCGTGGCACCACAGATAAATCGGCACCAGTGTCGATTAGGAAGTTCAGGTTGTTAGATCTATCGTAAATAAAAAGTCAACGACGTTTGCTGTTAGAAATGTCAAAATCAGACGTCATAAAATTATCAAACTTCAGTCATCTTTGAGAATTATCAGATTTTTTACAATTCTTACTGAATTTGCACCATTCACCTCCACAACGATAGGCATTGGCATCATAAAGTTGATGGTAGTAACAAATAGTATTGTCTGTACGATCAAATTTATTGGAAACATTATTACGGCTGGGTGAAAGATTGCGATTAGTGGTACGAGTTTGTGAATTGCTTCTACTTTTGCAATTGTTGCAGCATGAAGTAGAAGGTTGAGGCTCGAAGGATTGATTGGAAAGTCTGGATTCTAAAGAGTTTAATCGAGAATTAAAAATTTCTTGTTTTTGTAATACTTGATTAATTGAATCATGGAAAGTGATTGAAAAATGTTTGATAGTGGTAGTTAAATCTGATAACGGGGTTGACTCAGAGTCAAGAGGATTTTTGGAGTACGATGCAACCATTGAATTTTGACAGGACTCCCAGATCCGATCCGCAATATCTAGAATCTCTTTTGTGTCTGTTTTCCCTGAAGCTGTAATGGCAATATATACTGTTTGAGGTAAACGTCTTTTCCATAGCTTTATCAATAAATCTTGACTAACCATGCTGAATCCTCCAACCATATTCAGCATGGATCTATAGAAATCTGAAGGTTTCAGATCGCCCATTTGGGAACCTGATAACAGATCATTCAGACGTTTTTCCTCACTCGATGATAAACGTGAAATTAAAACTTTCTTTAAATTTATATAGAGATCCGTTTCGGGGGGATTAGATATTATATCGTATATATTATCTATCACATCTAATGGCAAATTAGCTATAACCTGATCATACTTTTTCTTGTCATTGACAATTTTTGCAACAGAAAATTGTGATTCGATCTGGGTAAACCAAATTTCTGGTTTTGATTTCCAGAATGGGGGTAATTTGACAGACGTGACATAATGGGTTTGAGGAAAATCCTCGTCTGAAGGTTGTCTTTGCATAACTGATCGATTGTGATTGATTGATTACTCTCTTAGATAAAAAAGGGAATGTACTTTAACTCACTCACCGACAGATGACAGTACTTGTAATGTACAACTTCAGTTGATTGAATTAGGAAATTACCATAAATTATAGGAACATCTATTCAACTTGGAACCTCTATTCAAAATTCATCGGGAAAATTCTTCTCTTCATAAAATGGTCAATTTATAACGGTAGTTGATATATTGAATCTCTTCTTGTATATATTTATCACGTTGGACATAAAATTTTCACTTCTGGCATATATGTATCACGTTGGACATAAAATTATCACGTCGGGCATATATTTATCACGTCGGACATAAAATGATCACGTCGGGGTCACCAAATTTATAGCGTTATCGCTATAAATAAAATTAAAATCGAAGTTAATATACGTATATTTGTTTTTAATACATGTTCATATTTTATGTGATTTGAGTATTTTTAAGTATATTGATATTATATTTTTATATCGAATGTTTTTTATTTTTCTTAGCGACTCCATGGAAACCTCCATTATGGATCGAGTTTTCCTTTTTGTTTCTTAGCGACTCCATGGAAACTTCTCGCTTTTGGAAGTGAGTGAGTCGCTATAGTCGCTATAGTATGCCATTTAAAATAAGAACCTCCTCCTTTTTTTTTAATTTTGCGAACCTGGTTAAAATGGAGACCTTCCAGAGCCCTTACGGTTCTCATGCCATTTTGCACAAAATTGAGTTATTCCATTTCTTAAATGTATATTAATGTCAATTAATCAAAAATACCTTATATATGGTTAGATAAAGATCGTTAAATGGCGTCAATATAACGTCACAAAATTACGTATCTGGACTGTGACACTATCACGTCATTGTGACGTCTATCCTGAGGTCAAAGTGACGTATCGTCTGACCAAAAAATTACGACTAAATGACATTAGTTTGCTGCCTGGGTTATTATTTAAACAACACACCGCCGTGAAACTCCTCGGGCCATTCTTTTTTGACTAAAATTGATCGGTGATATCAAAATAACATTTACTTTTACTACGGGAGCCCACCCTAACTGTACGTGCAGCTCCCCCCCAATCATTTAGGACAATATTTTTCATAAAAACTAAAGCCTAAGGAACAATTCCAGGCATGTCCTAAAAAAAAAACTGGCTGTACTTTCACAATGACGGCATTGTGTTAAAAAAACTGGTGCAAATGTTGTTTTTGTCATTTAACACAAAAATTAAAAAAGATGGAGAAAAACTTTCTGCACAAAAAACAAAGTGCATAAAATGTTCTACAATTTTGTTCCTATACAATATTTAGACAGGAGTTACCATTTTCCAGATAAATGATTCAGCTCTTAAAATAAAATATAAAATTCAATATAAAAAGTAACACCTCATTCACTTTCAGATTCACTATCGCTGTCTCCCGATATATTGAATATTTCTTCCAAGTCTTCTTCCTCTACTGCTTCATTTATGATATCGTTATCATTATCACTTTCGATTTGATTTGGAATCATTTCCTGAAAAATTTCAGTAAGCGATTAGATAGCATTTTATCTACTGAACACCAAAGAGGTTCACCATTTTCTTGCCATCCATAGTCATTCCAAGAATTTGGAATATTGTGAATACCTTCGTCGGCTAATCGCCAAATGCTTAGAGGAAGGCTGATATACACCAGAGTTGGGTAATTACTTGTAATTTAAAAATAATTACAATTACAAATTACTTTTTTAAAAAAGGAACTAATTACAATTACAAATTACTTTTTAAAAAAGGAACTAATTACAATTACAAAGTACATGTCTTTAAAAAAGGAATTAGCAATTACTTTTCTAATTACTCTTATGATAAAGTAAATTATAGTAACCAAACAGACAAAAAGGTAAGTTAAAAATTTTAATTAAAAGTGTTGTGTAATATTGCGTGTGTAATATTGCGGTGTTATATCGCCTCTTCTGTGGAACCTGGTCATGGACGAGCTGCTAACGTTACTGGACAGAGATGGACATAAAACACTAGGCTATGCAGATGACATTCTAGCACAAGGCAAATTTAACAACACAATAAGGGAACGTATGCAACAGGCCCTAAATGTTGTAACGAAATGGACAGATGAGGAGGGACTAAATATTAGTCCCTCAAAGTCAACCATAATGGCATTCACCAGAAGAAGGAAAATAGAGGGGCTGGGACCAATAAAACTTCGAGGTGATCTAATACAGCTATCGGTCGAGGTAAAATACATGGGAGTAATACTAGATCCCAAACTTACCTGGAACCAACAGTTAAACAGAACCAAAAAAAGGGCAGAAACCACACTCATGCTGGCCAGGCGCACCCATGGGAAAACATGGAGACTAAGGCCAAGCATGATGTACTGGACATATATCATGGTGGTTAGACCCATGATCACATACGCATCTTTGGTATGGTGGCCAAAGATGTTGCAGCGCACTGCTGCCACTGAACTAAGCAAGATACAAAGACTTGCCTGTCTGGCGGTAACAGGAGCGATGAAAACCACACCAACAGCAGCCATGGAGGAAAATACACTTCTGTCTCTCAGGCAGAAGTATACGCAATACTAGATTGCGCAATAGAAAACAACAGGAGAGCCTATAAAAATAGGCAGATCAGTATTCTAACAGACAGCCAGGCAGCTTTAGGGGCACTGTCAAACCCCAAAGTGACGTCCAAGCTGGTATGGGAATGCCAAGAAGAACTAAGAGCCCTAGTGGACCACAACAACCTTCAGTGGGTGCCGGGACACGTAGGAATCGATGGCAACGAAAAAGCTGACGAGCTAGCGAGAACGAGATCGTCAGCTCCATATATTGGCCCAGAACCGGCCCTGGGAGTGCCTAAAACCACAGTACGGGGCCAAACGAGGGACTGGATCAAGAACCAACACAAAGAATACTGGGACAAAATAACCGGACAACAACATAGTAAAACCTTTATTAAGGAGCCGTCCAGAAAGAAGACTGAAGAACTGCTGTCACTAAGCAGGAATCAGCTCCGCATAATCACTGGCTTCCTAACAGGGTACTGCGCCCTGAAAGGACACCTTCACAAAATGGGATTATTCAACGGGGACCTAAAATGCAGACAATGCAACAGGGCAACGGAGACATCCTACCCCATCCTGTGCGACTGTGAGGCTTTGGATCACAGAAGACAGGCAATATATGGACAACCAAGACTGAGTCCAGAAGAATATGAAGCCAAACCAGCGATGGGGTTGTACAAACTAGTGCAAGGGACCAGAGAGTGCTGGATTGGTTATCATAATACAAATGGGAGAATATCACAATAAGCCCAAGAGGCTGCAGTGATTCCGGAAACGTAACTTAGACGGCTCCCGAACAAAAAAAAAATCGCCAAATAGGCGTTTGGTAAACACTCCTTTTAATATGCTCGATAAAGCAAGCTCTTGATGATGAAATCGAATAAAAATCAACTTTAGTGTCAATTGATAAAGACAAATCTTTGTCACCACATTTCTGTCTAATGGTAATTAGGCGAAGCTCGTCCATGCTAGCGCATTTATTTGATCCATATATGGCACATATAATGATGAGACTAATTTATCAATATTCTAGCTGCTCCCCAAATCTTGAAATGTTCGGATATATTTGGTGTATTTGGGAGAAAGTAACATTTAGAAAGTAACATTTTTTGAGGTTTTATCTTTCCTTTCCCTTAAATGCGCTGACTGAGTCGCATCCAGTAAATTAATGAAGACCCAGTAATGCACGTACAGTTAGGGAGGGCTCCCCGACTATTTAGAATGGTATAACAAAAAATATATATTATACTCCATATTATATTTACGCATTTTATTTATTTACCTTTCGTTAAAAATTAAGAAAGTCTATCTGCTAAAAGATCATCCATTCTGCACCAAAACTTTTTCAGCTTATGTACGGTACCAATATTACCATTGTGCCAAATTCCATCAAAATTATTTTGCTAGTTTTGGTGCTATCGTGTCCACATACACACAAACATTTTCTAATATAATTTTTTTGTGTTCCTGGGGCCTTAAAATGTAAATAACTTGTCTTATCTCAATTTAGGACAATTGCACAAGTGCATTTTTATAGGTGGGGAGGTTAAAATGTTAGAAGGCTTAATGAGTGTATATTTATCATGTACGATTATATTTGTCTAAATATGGAATTTTCTGAAATGTGCACAACAAAATGTAAACTGTTTCTCAGTCTAATAACATGACACAATACTACAATGTGTACTGAGTTGTGAAACACTTTCGTGATGAAAGGGAAATTAATCAGCACTTAGTAAAAGTATCATCAATGACAGAAGTTGTTAGTATTCATCGACCCGGCGTTGCTTATTCAGTTCGTTCCTAATTAATTGAAAAGGAATCTGTTTCGTTGCAAAACAAGGATTGTAAAGTGGTTATTCGTGGAATTTTAATAGTTTAATAGCTTTTCATCAATTTCATTGTACTTGGATTAATTCTATAAGGTGCGCCATTAAAATAGACATACCTAACAGAGAAAATCAAGGATATTTCTACGCATCGCATCACAGTGCTGGTTTGTCTTCTGAAAGGGTAGAAGTTTTATATTCCTATATTAGTAGAGTGCTTAGCGCTCAAATGTACGCATAAAAATAAGTTCTGTGGTCACAAGCTGAATTGTATATAAAATGGATGATTGTATACTGATTCAAAATCCCAAAGCCGTCAAAAAACGTAATGTTCAAAAGGGCATTATAATTAAAAAACGGTGGTGGTAAAGAACACAAAAATTGGGATTTTTTGGTATATTTTTCATAAAAGGTTTTGTAGAGGAAATATTTTTTAATTATTTTCAAATATTATCTTATACATTGGACCTTACTGGAGAACGAAACTTAAAACCGCAATATCTCAGTTTGAAGTGCCTCAAAATTTAATTCAATTTAGACAATTTTTGCGTCCCCATCGTATTATCTCCGAAATGAAAGCTCAAATCAAAATTTTGTACTCTTAAGAAAAAATTGCTTTATCCTTTACGAACGTAATGGCCTCATAATGGATTCATAATTTTACGACTAATAATAAAGAAGATATACAACTAAATGCAATGCGATGCATATTTAATAAGATCCGTCTGAAGCCATCTAGTAGGCGACCCCACTCCAACAACGCATGTTGCATTTCACTTTTATCCTCAAAGCTCCGTTGCGCTTCCACTTTATAAGGCGCAATACTATACAGGATGTGATCTCTACGGCGGTATAAAAATACATAAGAAATAATAATATATACGTATGATAGTTTCAATTTCAATTCTTTTTCCAAATTTCTTCTTTAAAGCATCTGTAAAAGTACGTTTTGATTTGATTCATTCTAATGCAATATATTTGTCATATATAGATGTCATAGCAACAGCCTTTCCTTTTGAAATACCTTTATCTACCATATTTATAATATTTTTTAAAGCTTCGTCTTCTTTAACGTCGATTCTCAGTGTTGGTACCTGAGATGACGATTTTTTTAAATTTTCTTAGCCCTCTAATTAAGCACCTTGTCTGATATTTCACTTCCAGTGCAATTAAATCATTCGCTCCTATCCTTTTCAATACTTCTGAATTTATAATAGCTATATTTTTTATTTTCTTATCAATATTAATCGACATAACTTGTGATAAACGTTTTTCAGAAGACCACTTTTGACAAATTACGCATTTATTTACGTCAAAGATATTTTTTCGTAGAGCCCTACCTATTGGATAAGGCGGTTCGATTCGTTTTTTTATATTGTGCTTGCCTGTTTAATTTATTTCGTAAAATTTCTATATTCTTTTTGCTTGAGTAACTTAAATAACACGACTTATGCCAAAATAAATTTTCCCAGTCTCCATTTTTAATATCAAAAATTACTTTATGGATGTCTGAGTCGAATGTTTTGGTTATGGCTTCCGTAAGTTCTGTACATCTTATGAAGGTATGGCCTGATTTTTCAGTAACATTTAAAGACGCACCTTCATTTATGCAAATTATACAAATTGGTCGACGTTTCGTTTTAAATGTTGCTAAAGATTCAATTTCACTTCCAAAACTTGTACCATCCGTACTTTCCATGTTTAGGGTGGATTTTTGCAAACTCTACTTAAATTTAGTTAATCAAACATAAAAAGAAATGAGGTACTCACAAAAGTCACAAACCGCAGTCTGTTAGCTAGGTACAGGTACAGTTTCAAAGTTTTTTTCACAATAAAAGCAAAAAACCGCTGCCCAAGGAATCACTACTTCCACATCCAGATTCTTTTCCAAGTCACTCACAACGAAAAAATTTTTGTATGTGGAAATAATTGTTTATGGAACTTTAATAATATAATATTTGAAATCCTCTACCCCAAAAACCCATAAAACGATGCCCCACATCGGTAGCGGGGTGGGGGTGGTGATAAGGGGTGGTAGTGGGGGTGGATGAAGTAAAAAAACATTTTGAGGTTTCTGGTTCTTGTACACACACTAAATCACATTTTTTTTCATCCCCTTTAATAATGGGGTGGGGGTGGTAAGGGGGGTGGCTAATGCCAAAATTTTTTTTGAGACCTTAGTTTCTCTTGTATATACTAAATACCAATTTTATGGACTCTTACCTGCTTGATTTACCTATTTTCCCCAAATTTACCCCAATTTACCCCCCAACCCTTCGACGGAACAAGATGAAAATATAATCTAGTTCTAGATCTCGTTAAAGTACATATGTGTACCAAATTTCAAGTCAATATCTCAAACGGTTCCAGAGTGAACGTGCGCACAAAAAAAGTTACAGACAGACAGACCGATAGACAGACCGACAGACAGAAATTTTTTTTTCGCTCAAACTTAAAATCTCGACGTTTCGTGACATTCTAAGCCTATTTGAACAATACAAATTTTTTAAATTTTTTTTGTCGTTACTATACTTCCACTGGATGTGGAAGTAATTAAATGTTAAATGGTGTAAACCGAACACAAAAGCTACTAACACACACAAAAACAATATTTCCGTTCCACTCCTAAACACTTTACAAAACTGTAAATGAATCCCTATCAGCATTTATTTTTTAATTTTAACTTCAAACAAGAATACACAAATAAAATTAATACATACGACATTCCCTTTATAAAATGCATTTAGTTGTATATCTTACTTATTATTAGTCGCAAAATTATAAATCATATGACATTACGTTCGGAAAGGATAAAGCAAATTATTTTTAAGAGTGCAAAATTTTGATTTGAGCTTTCATTTCGAAGATAATACGATGGAGACGCAAAAATTATCTAAACTGAATTAAATTTTGAGGCAGTTCAAACCGAGATATTGCGGTTTTAAGTTTCGTTCTCCAGTAAGGTCCAATGTATAATATAATATTTGAAAATTATTTAAACATATTTCCGGTATAAAACATTTTATGAAAAATATTTTAAAAAATCGCAATTTATCTCTTCTTTGCCGCCATATGCTTAACTCTTTTTTTGATTATAATGCCCTTTTGAGCGTGACATTTTTTGACGGCTTCGAGATTTTGAAATATCAGTATATCATCATTAATTTTATATAAAAAACCGCTGCCCAAGGAATCACTACTTCCACATCCAATTCTTTATCCAAGTCAACTCACAACGAAAAAACTTTGTATGTGGAAATAATTGTTTATGGAACTTTAATAATATGGTATTTGAAATCCTCTACCCCAAAAACCCATAAAACGATACCCCACATCGTAGTGGGGTGGGGGTTGTGATAGGGGGGTGGTAGTGGGGGTGGATGAAGTAAAAAAAATGTTTTGAGGTTTCTGATTCTTGTACATATATTAAATCATATTTTTTTTCATCCCCTTTAATAAGGGGGTGGGGGTTGGTAATGCCAAAAATTTTTTTGAGACCTTAGCTTTTCTTGTATATACTAAATACCAATTTTATGGACTCTTACCTGCTTGATTTACCCATTTACCCCAAATTTACCCCAATTTACCCCCCAACCCTTCGACGGAACAAGATGAAAATATAATCTAGTTCTAGATCTCGTTAAAGTACATATGTGTACCAAATTTCAAGTCAATATCTCAAACGGTTCCAGAGTAAACGTGCGCACAAAAAAGTTACAGACAGACCGACAGACAGACAGACCGACAGACAGACAGACCGACAGACAGACAGACAGACAGACAGACAGACAGACCGACAGACAGACAGACCGACAGACAGAAATTTTTTTCGCTCAAACTTAAAATCTCGACGTTTCATGACATTTTAAGCCTATTTGAACAATAAAAATTTTTAAACATTTTTTTGTCGTTACTATACTTCCACTGGATGTGGAAGTAATTCAGCTTGTGACAACGAAACCCCCACGGAAGTCACAATAAGCGTATTAATGCACTCTACTATATTATCAAAACCGTTTTACATCGTCTCGTGTGGAGTAAACATGCTTGAAAGCTTGATTTTGTACACAGACGATACTGCAATCTCCATTAGATCATGTATGCGATGTTGAAGTGAAAAAAGTGAAATTCAGCCAAAAACTGAGTAATGTACCTCTAATAATCTGATTTGATAATATCAAATCAAGAGGTATGATGTTTTTCGTTAAATTTTGAGATTTTACAGGTATCTATTTGGATCCGCATTTGAGATGGAATATTATATACACATTGACTGCCGAAAATTGAGTAGTAGAACTTCATTATTCGTAACCTAACCTATCGTACACTATACCCACGGATACTTGAGGTCAGCTTATTTTGCATTGTGTCTTTCAATCATGAATTATGCTATAATAGTCTGGAGGATACTGCAAACTTTGATAAGATATTTGCTATTAAGAGAAGAATAGTACACTTAGGATATACTACAGATTACATAAATACTTTTATCGAATTTGTCTTATTAACATTACCTTCACTACATGTGTTGAAATGTTTTAAGAGCATATTTAATGTTATAATTTTCAATTAAATACAAACCGATATGTTTTCATGATGAGATTTTTTTAGTTGCCTATTCAGTGTTACATAACGAAATTTTTAGTTCATGAAAAATAAATCTGAATCGTGTTTTAGTTACAAACGTTTTGATACTTAGTAGAATAATTGGGGAGCACTCCTTAATAACATATTGTAACGTGTTTCCACCCCTAGGAAACCACCCTCGCATATTCCGTGGGTTCCAAAAATTATTACGAGAGATTGTCCACTAACACACTTTATTTAATAACTTACTGGATACTTCACAATACTGTTATTAACTTAAATGTACTTTACTGACTACAAATAACAATGTTTATCACTTTGTTTTCACTGTGGAGTCTTAACCTCACTTGTCCACATGTCAATTCAAAAACTACTACACTTTCTAAACTACCCGCCGAGAATGCGGTCGGTATTTTATACCTAAAAATGAGATCTCTATTTTTCTGTGATGACGCCACTATTCTCTAGATAATTCCAGATGTCACTTTAGAACGTCTCTGGTAGGTTCTTTCTCGAGTAGGTGCAAATACATCTGAATTAATTGAATTCATTCTAGGGGTGCAACACATCACAATATGAAAAGACCACATCGATTGGGGTGAGTTAGATCCACCAAATGGGGTAGAATTTGTCAAGAATGGGGTTTTCGAAAATATATCTGTTCCTGATATTGTTTATAATTTATTATTTGTGGCATATTCATGATTTCTTAGTTTGTTGGGTATTTTGCCACTGTAAAAATATTTAAAAATTTTGATGAAATAAACCTCTGCGCCAAAAGGATCAGACAGAGGTTGGTTTTTATACTTCTATTACAAAATGTCTCACACCTAAAAATATATAAACTGAAACAAAATTGTTAAATGATAAATTGAAAAATTAAAACGAAGGCAGTTGACGTTTCGGAAAATAGTTCTTTTTCCGTTATCAAAACTTTCACTTTTGAGAATGTCAAACCAGACAGTTTGTTGTTTATGTATTTCCATAGTCACGTGAGACATTAAATTATATTTATTTTATTTTTACTTACTTCGTCTCTGAGGATCGGCAACCAGCTAGTACAGAAATCTACAGAATAATTAGAAACACATTTATCCTCATTTAATAAAATAATAGCGGATTCCTTAAGTTTTCTTTTAGTTGAGTTGCTTTCTTTTTCCAAAATTTTCGCGGAGTCCCACTGGATCCTATGATTGTTATCCCACGCATGTTCACAAATTTTTGATTTTTGAAATTCTCCCTTTCTAGCATAATCTCGGTGTTCACCAAGCCTTACGTTGAAAGGTCTAGATGACTCACCTACATAATGCTTACCGCACTCACATGGAACACTATAAATACAATCCTTGGAATTTTGAATAATATTCACCGGTTTAGTCTTTGATAAAACAGATCTTAATGTGGTTCCTGTTTGAAAAACTGTTCGTACAGAAAATCTATTTCCGATTTTTCTCAATTTATCCGATAAACCTTGTATGTATGGAATTACTGCTAAAGATCTAAATTCAGGTTGTAAATGTTGAGTGGTTACTCTACTTTCAATGTTTGCCATCTGGCTATCAACAAAACCCTCGGGGTATTGATTATTCAATAGAACGGTTTTAATAAATTTTTTCTCATTACTTAAACTTTCATCATTTGAAGAAATTACTTTAGCCCTATCATACAAACATTTTACGACACCTCTCTTAACGCTAATATGTTGATTTGAATTGAAATTCAAATATCTGTTTGTGTGTGTTTGTTTTCGATAAACACTGGTTTCATATTTATTATCTAACTTTTTAATTAAAATATATCTGTTCCTATTCTAGAGAAAAAATTTTAAGAACAATTGTAGGGCATAACTTTTACTTTCAGAAAAGTCCACAAGAGGTACTTAATCAAGATTAAGTCGTCTGGATCCTATACATAGTTTGCTAGGTGAAGATTCGTTTATCTTTCTGTCTGAAGCGCAAGTTGCACTGTGGCCGTTTCTCGGGATTACAGTTTTTAAATGACAATCATGTTGTTTTGATTAATTTCTACGTCCCTGGTATTTAGACACCGGCCACTGCTACTGTCACGAACCCAGGAGAAATAATAATAATCAAATTTTTCCGTAGAAACAATAAGAACAAATATTTTCGAAAAACCTATTTTCACAAATCCTACACTCTAGGTGGATTGAGTTCACCCTCGATCAGTGTAGACTTGTGACATGTTACTAGAGGGGTGGGGGAATTCCCAGTTCCCTGCCAAATAACAAAAGTTTGTAATAAAACTTGCAAATGACTTAAGAAACTAGGTCCGAATTAAATGAATTGTGATAAAAATATGTTAATGCATCAATTAATAATGCATCACAAAATTTCCGGTTTTGTAAACAATACTTTATCAAGCCGGGTTGCCGACAGTGTCGGTATTTCCTCTCATCACTGATAATCTCAAGTGAGATACACAAAAGTTAATCTATGAGAGTGCCTAATAAATGAATCGTGGACACTATAAATCACTGTTTTCTCTAAAATAGTATGACTAGGAAAAATGTGGTAACATCATATACCTGGGCACGTCAAAATTCAAATGACTCCGCTATTTAGCTACAGGTGTGTCATATGAGATCTATTTTGGAATCATTTATCTAATTGATTACATACTATACCTAGTTAGACACATTATTATTTAAAATTATGATTGTATTGAAACAATAAAATGTATTATGTGTTGACTGTATCTCTTATTTATAAGCTAATCCCATCAGATCTTATCTTAAATCCAGAAAAATGTCTGTCATATTTTTTGATAACAAAAATTTAGTAGAACATCTAAAATACAATACCTATGTGATAAATGATTAACTATAATGTTCTATAAATTCAGGAATTTGGAAATCCAATTTAGTACAGGGAAAGATTGAAAAAAACGTAACTCGAAAATAATTTGTGCAGACTTTAAACTTTGGTTATAAGGTTAAAATAGGTCAAAGTTCGCGAAACAAAAAGGAGTTTTACGGATCCGCGGGAACCTGTAGGGGGTTAAAGGAGTATGTTTAATAAAAAAAAAATCGATTTTTCTCTCTTTTCTCTATTTTCCCGGGAAATATGGCATTTACAAAAAAAATAGTTCAAATAAAAGTTGTTTCTGGTAAAATTATCTTTAATTTGGTGTTTTTAAATTAATTTTGTAGCAATAATTAACCGAAATACGGCCATTTTTCGACGGGGGGAAGGCTAATTTTTTTTCTAAAATAAGTGTTTTAACGGGTTAAAATAAATTGGGCATCTAGGTGATGCTATATATATTAACGAAAAACAGCATTTTTGCATACAATAACAAAATGCCGACATTTTGTTGACAAATATGTGAAAACGCACATTGAATCGGCCATGACTTCTTTATTTTTTGTGATGTAGAAACAAACAAAAAATTATTTTAAAGATAGAACCTACACAAATATATAAACAAAATACATTTATTCTCAGTTTATAAGCTTCATTTTTGATGTCCACCATATTTTCTCTTAAACTAATATTTATTGAGATATTTGCAAAGAAACAAGAATGTTACGTTTTTTTTTAAATCATTTTACAGATTTAACTGCAATTTTTTTCTGAAGTAAGCGTTGTAAGTCGATGAAAAAATTTGAGCGTCTAGTTAACACTATATATTAACGAAAAACAGTATATCTGAATATATTTTTTTAATTACTAACTAGTTACATTAACAAAATGGCGACGTTTTTATTAAAAAAAAAAAGTGATAAAGTACATTTTTTCTGTCATAACTTCTTTGTTTTTTTATGCTATAAAAATTTTAAAAAAATCATTTCAAAGCCTAATTAATAGCTTTTCATTTTTGTTATTAGCGTTTTTGGCCTAAGTGTCACAGTTTCTGAGATAATTAATATTTAAACTAAATACTTCGTCTTATAAACGTTCGGACGCCACCTTTAGACTTTTAGATCTCCGAAACCATTAACTCTAAAATTAGAAAAAAAACGAAATTCATCCTTAATTTAGTAGCTTTCTTATTTGTTTCTAGCATGTTTTTGCTCAATTTAACACATTTCGAGTTATTTGACGAAAACGTATTTGAAATACCATTTCAAGCTAAAATCCCATGATACTAAGAAAGTACCCAAATTTTCTAATAGTTATAACCTAAATCTATCAATTTATATGCAAAGTTGCATACAACCTTTTCTTCTTAAAATTTAATTCTCTCTCAGCTCAAATGTTTTTGTTTTAAAAAAATAAAGAAGTTATGGCCGATTCAATGAACGTTTTCACATTTGTAGGCATATTGTTATTGTAATTGCTCAGTTATTAATTTTTCTTTCGAAAATGCTGTTTTTCGTTAATATATAGCATCACCTAGATGCTCAATTTATTTTGTCCCTTTAAAACACTTGTTTTAGAAAAAAATTCCATTCGCCATCCCCCATTGAATAATAGCCGTATTTCGGTTAATTATTGCTATAGAATTAATTTAAAAAACCAAATTAAACATAATTTTACGAGAAACAACTTTTATATGAACTATTTTTTTGTAAATGTCATATTTCCTGAGAATACAGAGAAAAATCGATTTTTTTATTGAAAATACCCCTCTTCACCCCCCCTATCCGTAAATCCGCAGATCCGTAAAACCACTTAACTTTTTTGTTTCGTGAAATTTAGTCTATTTTGAACTTATAACCAGACCCTTGGCACAATTTTTTTTCGAGTTAAAGTTTTCCTGTACTATTAAGTTACTTATTTGAATACTTCATTTTATTATCCATAATATGCTCATTTTTACAAAAAGAAACAAATTTATGAAAATTGAGTTTTTTTACTGTCAAATTTTATCGAAAAATAAGTTACAAGTCTTACAAATTTCATTAGCTTTAAGGACAATTTATCGATATTAATCTGTAAAACGCTTATTTGCAAAATGTTAGCAAGAAAAGTACTTTCTCCTAAAAACATATTTTCCCTTGACCCTGAAAAAGTAAGCATATAACAGTGTGTCCCAGGATAGATGTAACGAGGTGTAATGGACCAACAATTTTGGAATTTTGGAATGGTATTTGGAAATTGAGTCCTGCTTGTTGTAAAACTAAAGTATACCAAAAATGACTTGATTTGGTGTTCTACAGGGTGTTTTATAAGCAAAGTTGTAAAAATCACCTCTAATAAAGTACCTTTATTTTTCAAAATATGAAAAAATTCCACTAAGAAAAGTTATTGCAATTTTATACCTCTATACCAAAGTACAGGAATATAAACTCAATTAAAACTGCATAGAAATTATTTTTGTGAATTAATATTTAAAGTTATGTAGAAGCTAAAAGTAGGCTATATGAAAAGAAGTGGATACACATTTATCATTTATTATTGACATATCTGTCAAACGTAGTCAATGTTATCCTTAATTTCTGTTTCAAATTAACGAACCAGGCATAAAAAATTAAGTGAAAATGGTACCCCCAGTGCGTGAAAAAATTTATATTGTGTAATGCTACGGAATTGGCGGTGAAAACTCGCTAAGAGAAGTGGTAAGCCAATTTAATTTGAAATTTTAAAACACTGCTTTGTCACGTACTCAGGCTATGAGAATAATTAAAAAGTTTCTGGCTACTGGTAGTGTTCTTAACATGAAAAGAAAAATAAAAGCATATGATGAAGACAATGTTGGGGCTATTATAGCTCATGTCTCTGTTATAGAAAATCCTAGGATGCCACTAAGAGAGAGATCAGCTCTTATTAATATTAGCAAGTCTGAACTACAAAGAATTTACAAGGCCAAGAAAATTAGGGCATATAAAGCAAATTATAAACACACGCTTGAAGAGGGAGATGACGGCCGTAGGTTGGATTTTTGTTTGACCATTGGAGAAAAATCATGGAAGAGAGATTTCTTCATCATTTCATAATTTTCTCAGATGAATCCACATTCACAACCAATGGTGTTGTTTCATCTCAGAATTGTCGGTTTTGGGCTTCTAAAAATCCAAATTTTAGAATTCATTGTAGAAGGCAATATGATAAAAAAGTGAATGTGTGGTGTGCCGTTTCTTACCACTTTGGAGTTATTGGACTTTATTTCATTGAGGGAAGGTTAAACCAGCACCTTATTTACAGCTTCTTGAAAGATTTTCTGAAGAACATTTAAATATTTTAAGAGATATGCCTTTAGTTCATTTTCAACATGATGGTTGCCCTGGCCACTCCACAGAAATGGTTAATCGGTGGTTGAATTTAAATTTTGGAGAAAATTGGATTGCCAGGAATGGACCGATCAAGTGGCCGGCGAGATCCCCAGACCTATCAATATCTAACGATGTAGCAGTACTGAAGCAGATAATTACAAATGCCGTAAACTCCATACCTTCAGGCGAAGGACCGAAATGTGTGTGGATGTGGGTCGAACAATAAAAAAATTGTAAACATTGTTTTGTATTGGTCAATAATTAATTTGTTTGTGAATCTGTTTTTGACATTTATTACTTGTTATAATTTTTAAACCTTTTTGCTCTTCGGTTAGTAATTGTTTCTTGTTTTACAATTAGTTCGATTAACATTATACCTTCTTACATCTCGTATATTCAATTTTTTATTTACCAATAGCCTATTTTTTGAGATTATTAACATTTGCTCCTACACAACTTTAAATATGAATTCAACTCTTAATTCGCAAAAAATGGGAAGTTTCCAAAAAACAATTTTATATTCCTGAAATTTGATATACAGGTATAAAATTGCATTCTAAATAACTTTTCTTAGTGGAATTTTTTCATATTTTGAAAAATAAAGATACTTTATTAGTGGTGATTTTTACAACTTAGCTTATAAAACACCCTGTAGAACACCAAATCAAGTCATTTTTGGTATACTTTAGTTTCACGACAAGCAGGACTCAATCCCCAAATACCATTCCAAAATTCCAAAATTTTTGGTCTATTACACCTCTTGTTACATCTATCCTGGGACACACTGTATAAACATGTATACAAAGTGTCATCGATTCCTTAATTACTTTCTTTATATTTCCTATTTTTATCAAACTATTTTAAGGTAGATGCAATTAAATAATCTATAATGTGTAAATTAATCAGGTATAGAAATTATCTAGAATAAAACACTAGTATGATCCAACACATAACATTTTACTAATGATATAATCTATAATATTGTTATGAATTTATGCGTTCCAACAGACATAAAAATAATGTATTTAGTAATGATTATTTGTTTATTGGCTATGCGTATTTTGCAAAGAATGTAAACACAGTTAACCTATTTAGAACGACATGCATGATAAATTTTAACACTTGTATGGTATAAGCTTTAATAAAATAATTATATACTGGTCGACACATCAATCGACAATGATGCAGGAAGTATATCAAGAAATTGGGATATTTGTCAACTAGATTCACAGATTTGATCGTTTCTATGAAGAAGTCAACTCAAACTTTGCGCACTTTTTATTTTATAATTCAAGTCAAATTTTAACACACTGCTACAGGTGTCTCTCGAAGGAATTTCCTATCGTTTTGAGCAGGCACTTGCACACAAACTTATTTTTTTTACAATGCTTACCCTTTCGCATATGTTTATTTTAAAATCGCGTGTACTAACGACTCAAACTTTATATTGTCAAAAATCTATGAGTAGGTACATACCTTTTTGTTACAAGTTATTTCACTAAATTTGAAACTACACACAACACTTTTTGCTTTTGCTTAAAACTGGGTAATTTTCAACGAAACAAGTAACACCAACAAGAATGGTACCTGGTACCACAAATTTAACCGAGCGAGCGCTTACACTGTACTACTGACAAAATTAAACAAACTTTCGAGTTCTCACGTTAAACGTACGTACCCCACCTTGTTCGAACTTAACCGACAATGCATCTAAATGAAAAAAATCAAGGCAATGATACCTCGTGAATAAACCTTCGATTTAAGTAACATTTTCCATATACTTGGAAATTTTACAATGTCGCTATGAACCCGACATATCAGCGATTCAAAAAATACCTCATTAAATTGTAATTGTTTGTTAAAATGTTTTGCTTAATCTTAAACTCATTAACATGGGTCACATGTGCTTAAACGAGGTAATTAAAGGCGATAGGACATACCAGTTAGCGTTTTGGAAATTCTATTATTTAAGTTGGGTGACGAACTTAGATAATTATTCTTCCGTTTTTAATTAACTACTTTCACTTGAGGCGAATCGGGTGTAGGTTAGGTTAGGTTAGGTTGATATGTGAGTGGGCTAGTAACAGACCCTCCACCGCGACCATCTGGTCTATTGTGGCTCACTCCTAATTATATTTCACCCAATAGGTTCAGCTTTTTGATAAAGTCGACTACCTTATTGGGTGAGAGGTTGTCCAGATCCTCTGGCAGCAGTTGCCCTTTGCCAAAAAGTGAGAATCTGGTTCTTTCTGCAGCAGGACAGGTACATAAAATGTGCGCTGCCGTTTCATCTTCCTCCAGACACAGTCGGCATTCAGCGTTGTCCGCTATTCCGAGTCTGTGTAGGTGGTGGTTAAGTCTGCAGTGCCCAGTGTATAGGCCAACTAGAGTTCTTAGGTGTAACCTATTTAACTCTAATAGTTTTTTAGTTCTTGATTTCAAAGGGTATGTGATGAACTCCTTTGAATGAACTAATCCTGGTAGTTCTTGCCAGTACTGGAGGATTTTCCCCTCAGTCCAGGCCAAGATGGTGGTTTTCGCAGTGCTTGCCGATATGCCAAGCACTGGCTCCGGTCCGATAAATTTTGATACCGCACCTTCCCTGGCTAAGGAGTCGGCTACTTCGTTGCCCTCCAAGCCAGAATGGCCCGGTATCCAGACCAGAGTTAATTTGTTGTATCTGCCCAATCGGGCTAGAGCCTTTTGGCAATTCCAGACCAATTTAGAATTGCAGCGATGTGAGCCAAGAGCTTTAAGAGCTGCTTGGCTGTCTGAAAAGATTTTTATTGATCTGTGTCTAGGATGCATCTGCTCAAGCCTCCTTGTACACAGTTCAATGGCATGAACTTCTGCCTGAAAGACAGTCGCATAGTTACCCAGGCTCGAAGTGATTCTTACCTTTGGGTTGCGACTGTATGCTCCAGCTCCAACTCCCTCAGGGGTTTTGGAGCCGTCTGTAAACCAACAGATGTCTGCTCTTTGTAGGTCAGTTTTATTCCGATCCCATTCGTCTCTTCCAGGAAAAAGGACGGTAAAAGGCAGTTCATAGTTGGTCGCGGTAGGCATCACATCTGAAAGCATTCCCAGGATGCCATGACACTCCATGTCATCTGACAGCCTGTTGCGTTCCATGATGCTAGCCTGCGGCATATTATTTGCCGCTTGTTGAAGTCTGTATGTTGCCCACCTGGCCTCTCTCTCCAAGTAGATGTGGAGAGGAGGTAGATCCAGGAGGATTTCCAGAGCTGCTGACGGTGTGGTACTTATTGCACCAGTTACTGCCAGACATGCTTGTCTCTGTAGACCAGAGAGTTTGGCTTTGGTCGTTTGTTGTAGCCCTTTCGACCACCAAACTATGGAGGCATACGCTACCATTGGTCTTATGACCGTAACGTATAGCCAGTATATTTGTTGGGGACCTATACCCCAGGTTTTTCCACAAATTCTGCGACATGTCCACAAGGAGAGTCGCGCCTTGTGGATTACCTTTTCCAGATGGGAGTTCCAGTTGAGTGATTTATCTAGTGTAACCCCTAGATATTTCACTTCCCCCGCAAATGGAATAGTTTCACCTGCTAAGGAGGGCGGCACTAAATTGTTCAGCCTCCTTTTTCTGGTGAAGGGTACTATTACAGTTTTGTGGGGGTTCACAGTCATCTGCTCCCTCTCACACCAAATATGGACTGTATTTAGCACCTCTTGAAGGGTATTAGAGAGTACCTCTTCAGATTTTCCTCTAACCATAATGACTAGATCGTCCGCATATGCTTGAATCTCGGCTTCCCACAGAGAGAGAATGGCCAGCAGATCATCCACAAGCAGTGACCATAAAAGGGGGGAAAGTACCCCGCCTTGTGGACACCCTCTTGCGGCCCTGAATCTGACCGTTTCTCCCTGTAGAGAAGTCGTTATGATTCTGTTTTCAAGCATAGCTTGAATCCAGCCAGTTATAGTTAGCTCAACCCCTCTAGCAGCCGCAGCTGTATATAGGGAGTTGGGCAATGCATTGTTGAATGCTCCTTCGATGTCAAGGAATGCTGCCACCGCAATCTCTTTTTCCTCAAGAGATTGTGTGATTTTCCCGACCAGGTTATTTAGTGCTAGTTCTGTTGATTTGCCGGGTTGATAGGCATACTGGTGAACATTCAGAGGATAGGTGCTCAGGATGTTTCCCCTGATATGTCCATCCAGAACCTTTTCTAGGCCTTTCAACAGAAATGATGTCAGGCTGATGGGTCTTAGCGATTTGGGGTCTGGTTCTGTCCGACCCACTTTTGGTATATATACCACTTTTACCGCCGCCCAACTGGATGGGATATAGTTCCATACCAGACCAGCTCTGTATAGTCTGATGAGGAAAGGTAGCAGTATTTCCAGTCCGTTTTGTAGCAGCGCTGGAAAAATGCCATCCTCACCAGGCGATTTGAATGGTTGAAAAGATTTGATCGCCCATTCAATCGCTGGTGCTGTGATAACCTTTTTGGCCACCAGCCAGTCATCTTTGTGAGGTCGTTTGGTTCGGCCTCCCGATGGTGGTGGTTGTTGGTTATCCAGGATCGAACTCCCTGGGAAGTGGTTCAGTGTAAGGAGTTCAAGGGTTTCCTTTCCAGATTCAGCAAATGAGCCATCTGGACGTTTTACCATACCAAATTCTCTTGCCGGCTCTCTGGAAATGATCTTGTGGATTCTAGTGCTGCTAGGTAAGTCAGTAATACTCTCGCAGAACCTCCTCCAAGATTCCCTTTTTGCCCTTCTGATTTCTTTATTATAGTCCGTTAGCGCAGATCTATATTGTTCCCAGTTGCCCGAATCTTTAGCTCGATTACAGAGGCGTCGAACTTCTTTTCTCATTTTATCTAATTTTTTGTTCCACCAAGATGCCCCTCTGTTGTCTTTTTTCGTTTTTAGTGGAGAGTTTTCATGATATGCTGAAATAATTGCGCTCCGGGTCTGTTCCGCCGCAATTTCTATTTCATCACGATTCCTGATTGTGGTGAGAGTGGATTGCAGGTGTGCCTGGAGGGATTGTTTATACCCACTCCAGTTAGTACACCTAGGATCCCTGTACGTCACCACAGGTCTTGGTCCAGTTTCTATGTTAAATAGAATGTGTCTGTGGTCTGAACACGAGGGTTCAGAGGATACTTTCCAATCAGTAATCTTGTTGCTCACAAAGCTTGAGCTGATTGTTAAATCCAGTACCTCTCTTCTATTTCTAGTGACAAAGGTTGGTTCCGTTCCAATGTTATTCACAATTAGCCCTTCACCTAGTATGTATTCAAAAAGTGACTCACCTCTTTGGTTAATGTCTGTGCTGCCCCATGCCGTATGGTGGGAATTTGCATCACATCCAATAACAAGGTGAATGTTGTTCCTCTTGCTGTAGGCGATTAACGACCTAACCGCAGGTGGAGGAGGTTGATCAGCACCCCTGTCTCCCGGGAAGTATGCAGAACAGGCTATTATGTCCATTCTGCTTTCCCCCACCGGTAGCGATAAGCGGATGGCTACAACATCCTGGGTGCAGTAACCTGAGAGTACAAAATAATTGATGTTATTTCTGATCAAGATACAGGCTCTGGGTCTTTCTCCAGAGCCGACTGATACTATCTTGCCAGAAGTGTTTCCTAGTCCGTTTACTCGGCCTGTATTGGTTGTCCAAGGTTCCTGGATAAGGGCAATGTCAATCTGCCCTTCCTTGAATCTTCTGCCAAGGACGTATGTGGCGGCCTTGGCATGTTGTAGATTCGCCTGTAGGCACCTGACGTGCATAGACTTCAGGTTGATTCCTTCGGCGACTACCTTAAAGGAGGGTTTGACAGTTTCACTTTCGCAGGGATTCTTTACCCGCTGGTCATGTGAACTGCCGTTGGACTGTAGACGTTTTCCCGTTTCAGCTCGCTCAGAGAAAGTTTGTTGATCCCTCTCCGGCGGCTGGTTGGTGTCACGTCGTTCCAACACTGACTGCAAGGCGGTTTCATATGGTATTCCGCTCTTGAGTGAACGGCTAAGGAGCTTTGTTGCAGCCTCCCTTAGCTGTTCTCTTTCAGAGGAGAGGTTGTCCAAAGCTTTGGATTCCTCTTCCCCTGAATTGTCTTCTCCTTCGGACTCAGAAACCGGCTTTAACAGCTCCCTTTCCTGATCCGACGGGATCGGACGTGCTTGTGGAGTGGGATTTATCCCAGTCTCCAAGGGTTCTTCATTTTGAAGATCGAGGGTTGTACCCCACTCGTTGGGTTTTTTAGAAGAGAGATTGCCCAAAGCTTTGGGCTCCTCCTTCTCTGATTTGTCCTCTCCTTCGGACTCAGGAATCGGCTTTAGCAGCTCCCTTTCCTGATCCGGTGGGATCGGGCGTGTTTGCGGAGTGGGATTTATCCCAATCTCCATAGGTTCTTCGATTTGAAGATCGAGGGTTGTACACCTCTCGTTTGGTTTATTTTTGTTAGTCGTTTTCACCATATGGTTCCCACGAGTAGCAAAGGAATGTTGGTCCGCCACAGTAGAGCCCTGCATTGCTGTGGTAAGGCAAAATACTCCGGAAGATTGCCCAGTTTTCCGGAGGCCCCGTTAATGACACCTTTCGCCCCGGTGCCATTCAGCCTTCGGCACGGGTTGCGTACACCTTGGCTTGGAGGATTTTATCGACTTACCTTGTCTAGATCCGCCGTGTTTAGCCGAACGCAGGGTCACCTCGGGCAGGATGCGACATTGAGCCGCGCACGGACGATCTTGAGAGAAGCTTCATAAAGGATGGCCATTTCCCCTCAGCTTTTCTCCTAGAGTCAGTGGCCAAGTAGCTGACTTCTTGACCCCGAATCGGGTGTAACTCCAGCCTAAAGTTAAACTACACAGCTCTGAATTTTATCGGGTAAGCTACCTATGGCTAGCTATTTTCTTTCACAATTTTATCTAGAAAATTTTCGGGAGTTAATCATTCAGGTTAAAAGCCCGAAAGTCAAAAGTCCAATAAATAGAGGTTACAACTTATGAAAACTGGGTTTTGGTGGAGGCAAAATAAGCGAAAATTTTCGTGAATGTGGAATTGTTTTGCAATAGCGCAATTTTTTTTTAAATTATTCTGGACATCACAGAGAATCTGTAGAAAAATTCTTTATTTTCTCCGAGAATTAAAGGCCATTTTTTTGAATTTGTTAAAAAACGCTTTAATTTCTTGTTTCTGCTTTACATTCTTTTAACCATTTGCCAGCCAAAAACCAACCAAAATTGTTCGGGACAAATTTTACTGTATAGGTTTTGAAACCTACACACTTTGAATTACATAATAAAAAAATTAAGACCACAGCAGTCAATAATTTTTAGTTTTTTTTTTAATTACTTAGCTTGTAGTGTGCATATGTGGACGGAATTTTCGAAAAAGATAACCTTATGATTGTAAATAAGGGTACTAAATTTTAAACTGATTTTTTTAATGGCTAAAAATGGTCTTGAATCGAAAACTTGATTAGTCGATTATTTTTGGGCAATGCACCGAGCCTTACGTCAAAATACAGGGCCGTATTAAAGACCTGTCTGAGCGTGTAGCCGCACAGGGCGGCCGATTTCTTAGGGGCGGCCAAATCAAAATTATTGACGTTTTTTTAGGGACAGCGAAACCGAAATGATAGGCTACTTAGTTCATTTCAAGCTCAGATTGACTGTTAAAATGGATCTGACACTCCATTTTTTTTAATTTCCCCGTCGATTAGCTATAAAAAAAAAACTGAAAATAAAAAAATCTCGAATTTCACCACCAAAAACGCATTGTGTTGATGTCGCATGGCCGGCGTATCAAATAAAATACGCGTTGCTATGAATATTACTTTTTCTGCTGCTCACAGCGTCAGAAAAACCGCTGCCCAAGGAATCACTACTTCCACATCCAGATTTTTTATCGAAGTCACTCACAACGAAAAAATTTTGTATGTGGAAATAATTGTTCATGGAACTTTAATAATATAATATTTGAAATACTCTATCCCAAAAACCCATAAAACGATACCCCACATCGGTAGCGGGGTGGGGGTGGTTATAGGGGGTGGTAGTGGGGGTGGATGAACTAAAAAAATATTTTGAGGTTTCTGGTTCTTGTACACACACTAAATCATATTTTTTTTTCATCCCCTTTAATAATGGGGTGGGGGTGGTAATGGGGGTGGCTAATGCCAAAATTTTTTTGAGACCTTAGCTTCTCTTGTATATATTAAATACCCATTGTAGGGACTCTTACCTGCTTGATTTACCTATTTACTCCAAATTTACCCCAATTTACCCCTAACCCTTCGACGGAACAAGATAAAAATATAATCTAGTTCTAGATCTCGTTAAACTACATATGTGTACCAAATTTCAAGTCAATAATTCAAACGGTTCCAGAGTAAACGTGCGCATAAAAAAGTTACAAACAGACCGACAGACAGACCGACAGACAGACCGACAGACAGAAAATTTTTTTTTCGCTCAAATTTAAAATCTCGACGTTTTGTGGCATTCTAAGCCTATTTGAACAATAATAATTTTTAAAAATTTTTTTTGTCGTTACTATACTTCCACTGGATGTGGAAGTAAAAGTACTTTTACCTCCGTTGTTAATGGCAACGCACAGTCATGAAATGGTTAAGAAATGTCGTTTTTCTGGCGTTTGAAGAAGGTCTTTTATATACATATAGGTCTGTTGTGAACAATGTCCATTTTTACTTCCACATCCAGTGGCAGTAACGCAAAAAAAAAATGAAATTTTTATTGTTCAACTAGGCTTAAAATGTCATGAAACCTCGAGCAGTTTAAGCGAAAAAAAATTCGGTCTGTCGGTCTGTAACTTTGTTTGTGCGTACGATTACTCTGGAACCGTTTAAGATATTGACATGAAATTTGGTACACGTATGTATTTTAATGAGATCTGGACTATATTATATTCTGATCTTATTCCGTTGAAGGGTTGGAGAATAAATTGGGGGTAAATAGGTAAATCAAGCAAGTAACAGGCCATAAAATTGGTATTCAATATATTTTTTTTTGCAATTCGACTAATGCAAGCGGAGATATTCGCAAAAACCGAGAAAAAACGATGTTTTGCAATTTCAATTGATTATACAAATATGTTCCCTAGTTCAAAACTTACAATCATGTCTTCCTAACATTTCATCAGAGTGTCTTGTAATTTTAAGGTAACATTGAATAGGCTTCTACTTTTTTCATTGGTGGATGATATTTATGTGTTCTAACTGGGCATGCAATTAAGGTACCATACTATATAAATTTTACCTACTTATCAATATGCTGCATTTTTTTGCAATAATTAGTAGTACCATAAGCTGATTTAAAACATAATAATTAACTACTCCTTACACGTGCTTAGAGGGTATTTAAATGGACATATTTATATTTGATATATGTACAGGGTTATTCATTATATTTAGGCCAGCCTTTATTATCGTTATTATTGGAAATAGAAAAAAAGTTTCGGATGAAAGTTGTAGCACTGTAACTGAGCCCCTTTAATAAGTTAATGAAAGCACAGTGGCGTGCAGAAATTGAGAAGAAGCAATAATATTTTTTTAAATGGAACGCCCTTGTGCATTGTTGAATTTTTGAATCATTCATTTCAAAAATATTTCTATCTTTAACCGTTTTCGAGTTATTGAACATTAAACGTCGTATTTAAGCTGTTTATTATACGAACGGAAATTACAATTATTAAAGTAGTCTATGAAAATGACAAGTATTCTATTATTATATGAAACGCTGACAGATTTAATGTCAAATAACAGAGGCAGGTTAACTAGATACATATCTACTTTAATAAAGTCTACCGAATTTATCTGACAAAATTACGGCGATAACGCTGTTGGCTATGTGCAAACTAAAGGTATTTTATAACACATATAATTTTCCATATCTTCTTGAAGCTTATTATTGTACAATTTTTAATAATAACCTATTATACTAGACTTACGTTAAAATGATCCTCACAACAATATATCGGACCTTTGTTACTAACTGTGCATAACTTGCTGCCACAAATTCCTAATACTTTCATCACTTGGTAATAAAGTGAATATTTTATTAAGAGTAGACACTGATGTACTTTTACAGTCTGGAACTATACAATATTTATATAGTCCCTTCTTTTTAACCATGTTAATAATAAAATACAGAACACAAAAGATATGAAAGAAATTAGCACGTCTGTCGTGAGTGAAATTATAATGGATTGTGTGAGTCGGAAAAATACCCAAAAAAACCGACTATTGTCTGATGCAACCAATTTTCGAGGATATTGAACACCGTGGTGGTGGCAGAATTTCTCGTTGGGGCGACCCACCCCCGCAAACGGCCAAAAGCCACCTCCAAACGGGATCAAACGCGTATTGATAATGTTTCACGCAATCTGATTTATTCCACATTTCCACATTTTCGAGCATGCCAATTATGGGGAGGGCCCTGGGACGCGCGCCTGACACCCGCCCACCCCCTCAACGGCCAATAACCACCCTCCAAATGGGTGAGAGAGCGGTCTTATCATACCACTGGACAAAAAGGTTTCCCTCCCATTTTCGAGCATAATGCCAAAAAAATACCCCTTCAATAAAAATATTTTATATGATATATTATAATTAAATAAATCAGATGTTTCAATTATTATATAAACCCATTTTTCCCAAAAAATATACATTTATCTTTTTTCAGCTCCACAGTAAATGAAGATGACTACTTTGTTGACGAGATCGAGGTGACATCTTAATGTTTTTCCCTGTGTAGCATCCTCAAAAACGGAGGGGAGCTTTGCCCGGGGGTATGCTGATAACGCACTCTCGCCCCTTTGGAGAGTTGTTATTGGCCATTTACGGGGGTGGGTCATCCCGGGGAGGAATTCCACCATCACCACGGTGTTCAGCATCCTCGAAAACGGGGGATCACCAAGTAAGAGTCCCTCAAACAATTATAATACGCATTTGACCCCGTTTGGGGGTTACTTTTGGCCATTTGCGATAAACGAAAAATTTTGCCACCACCAGAGTGTTCAGCATCCTCGAAAATGGGGGCTCACCAAGAGAGAGTCCCTCAATTATAATACGCGATTGACCTCGCTGGGGGTGGTTTTGGCCGTTTGCGGGGGTTGATCACCCCGACGAGAAATTCTGTCAGCACCACGGTGTTCAGCATCCTCGAAAACGGGGGGAGAACTAATCTGGAAGGAATCAGACAATAGTCGAGTTTTCGTCAGACTCGCACAAATCCACTATTATATGGGAACGGGCGTGCGGTTGACCGCCAAGAGTGGTGTGACGTCACACTGCGTTTTCGCGCGCTCTATTTTCATTATTTATTTTGAAGGAGAATGATTTGAAAAAAAAATCTAATATTTTGCACATTTACTAACTGTAAGGTGTACTTTCGAAATATGAATTAAAAAAAAATGATAAATGAGAATTTCAAGCTCTGCGAAACTGTGTCTGTATTATTTTCATAACTTTGACAAGTAGCAGGATGCTTTCAAGAAAATAAACTCAAACATATTTTCAAGATGGCGGCGTTTCCACCGAGATAACAGAGGCCAGAAATTTAGACACATACGCGGGATAGACCTCCCACACACAAGTCATCAAAACGGCATGGAATTAAATTCATTTTCATCATAGTTGACTCCATTCTTATACTGCACATAAAAACTCAAAGCTCCCGACCGAGCTAATATAAGGGAAGATAGGGGCATGCTTTATTTTTCTACACTACTTTAAATAATAAACATAATGTATTACTTAATAGATAAAACTGAAACATGCTTCTTTTAATTAAGATTTCTAACTCTTGTCTTGTGATATAGTTACGCTACACTAGAACGGCGCGGAGTTTATTGTCGGCGTTAATACCAGGGTAACAGATAAACAGAGCCGTACATTGAACTTATCTGTCAATGTCGTGAAGGACGAGCAATGCGTCCACAAATGCATAAGATATTCCTATCTTGACGCAAACAGGAGTAAGATTTTTTTTTTATTAACTAGAAACGTCATTAAATTTCTACCTAAAACACGATTATTAACTCTTTAGTATTATTTTGTGCATTCTAATACGCAAAAATTTGAAGTACGGCTCTGTAGTACTCTTGTCAACATGTAACAGCGCCGACTTTGATAATTTTATGGTCGGTTTTTATGACCTTTTTATGTGTTCTATACATTTGTTGGCAACTAATTATTTCAGGACATACAGACTGGGCTAAAAGTAAAATTAATAAGATTTATATAAATAAGTATTAATAAATTATTAATGGTTTAAAAATTCCTCCGCAGAATAAAATGAGTTTGCTATGAGAAATTTATTTAATTTATATTTACAAGTATTTATATAGTTTGTACCAACGATAATCCAGCGATATAAAAAAGTTCGCAAAAAAACGTAAAGGGTACCGACCTGTATCAATTTCAGTCTATTTACATAAAAGGCCATAAAAGTGTTCGGCTTCTTTATTATCATCACAAAAAAAATGGTCACATATTTCCGAACAAAAATATAGGCCACTCAGAGTGAATATAATTGGTTTAAATTTTCTCTACCGGAATTATGATAGGTTGGTGGTCAACGTGGACTAGCGTTGTCAAATTGGACCGGCGGGCGGTACACTAACTAGAAGCGGTCGGCATCCTTTATGCTTTTTTGTATCGCTGAAATATTTGTGGAATACACTATACTATTTATGTAATAAAATATATATATTACAGCATTTTATGCCAATGTATGTGGGAAAATTTTGACCTATGTTGAGCCAATCATTCGTTAGGAAATGCTCTTTGTTAGATCTAATATACATAACTAGTAGAACGATATTTAGGCATGGTAATGTAAGAATTTACAGATTTTTAAAATTTGATTTACAGCTAGGAAGATGAGCTCCAACCATACACCTTTTTTGCATTATAAATGCTTTCTCTAGGTAGCTTGATGAACCCCAAAAAAGCGGCCCATACGAGACAGTTGATTGCACAAGTCCATAATAAACATTTTCAAAAATTACTTGATACTCTATCTCTAAATTTTCTAATTATGTAAGAAATATTACCAAGCTTTGAGCAGATATTGTTTATATGCGCCTCACATATGTTTAAATTGATATTTATGCCAACAAATTTTATTTCCTGAACAGCTTGTATAGATTTACCAAAAAATTTAATTAACACATTGTTGCCAGGGATAATATTTTTTGTTAAAAATTTTATGTACATGGTATTATTCGGATTTAACATTAAAACATTATCTGTACAGTAGTTTACAATTTCTTGTGTTGCAGTCTCGGTTGCAGTGTTACAGTTTTGAACCATAGTATCAAGGTTTTTCTGATGAAAAAGATTTGTATCAACTGCATAAAGTATAGTTATATCGAAAGTAGTGCAACTATCTGTTAACGCATTAATGAATATTAGAAAAAATACGGGACATAATATAGATCCTTGTGACACACCCAGTTCACTATTTTTTGCATCTAACTAAGTAAATATGAAGCATTCATGTGCAGGTAGATACTGGAATATGCAGCAAATAAATACATATTTATAGAAATCTTACCAACAAGAAGTCCGGAAGGTATCTCGTAAGTATGCTAAGAAAATGGCTATTCATAAAGCAATGAAAAAAATCGTCTGCCCAGGTAAAAATCCCATCTAGTCTAACTGTATTACTCATCCCTGCATCATTTTTCTTGACAAATGTGCTTCATCGAAACTTAAAACTACCTTCCTTTTCTTTAAATACTCTCCCTCTTCAAATTAATGGTACTACTTTGGGACGGTATCGTTCACGATTTTGTCTGTCAGCTCCCCTACATATATATTCCCCTGGTAGAGCAACTGTTACTTTATGTGAATCACAAAAATGAAGAATACATTTTTTCATCTGAGAATCCGTTAATTGTTAAACTATGACCTTCTTTGGCCAATATTTCGAAACCCTTCATTAAAATTTTTTGTGCCCGTGGAGACTTTTGATCGACGTCATAAACTACCACTGAGCAAAATTTCAGCTTCCGGGAATGAAACCCAAATTACATATGAAAAGTGCGGGGTCCTTTTTAGTGCGAATTTATGATACAAAGGTAGTGTCATAGTGCGAACCAGTGCTTTGACGATTTATATATATTTTTCATTATTTCTGTTTTTATGCCATCTAGCCCGGGAAAGCAATTACTATTAGAAGTTATGTTAATTATTTAATTATCTGTTACAGGCTCAATTATTGTACAGAGTTAATGCAATAATGCCAAAAAACTATAATTAATTATAATTGCAATCAGTTTTTTCGCAGCACATATGCAATCATACGCAAATTAGACAGATCTCAAGTTATATTTTACCACACTTATATAAGCCTGCTAGTAATTCTCGGGACTCCACGTTTAATACTTATAATTGAGTCATATTTTACCATATAATGAATTAATTTAAATTAAAAAATGATCGAATGCAATGTGCACCTAATGGCAAGACTTTGCAAATCGAATCGCACAAGAAACCAATTCTGGGGTGCCCCTCTTGTGGAGTAGACATCATAGTAGATATGGTACGAAAGAACCGAACCTGTTCCTTCGGAACAGGTACAAGCTAAAAGTTCCGTGGAACAGTTCTCAGATTTCGAAAATACTAGTTCCGACTCCGCTGGACTGTCATGCGTTTGAGCGGAGCACTGAGCACATGATAACGTTGTACCTTCGGACATGGAGCCGGAGTGGAATGAGCAGATCAATCTTGCGGACTTTTTGGTATTGGTGGTAGTGGCAGTATTTGTGTGGGATGTATATAATAATAATAAATTCTGTTTAATTAGTGTTAAGTGTTAAGTATTACAGAAATGTAGCTCTAGCATTTTTTAATTCGAGGAGTTTTAGGAATAGTTAGAAGCATTAGGTGAATATTTTGACTTATTTTCATGTAACAATAAAATGAATTGAAGAAATGGTAAAGCTTAGAAATGAAATACTCACGGTGTTCTAAATCGCATTACAAAACAAATTAAAAGTATATTAATTTATAAGACACCCTCTACTCTTATTCAGAGTTCAAATACTAGTTCATATCGGTTTTGGTATACAGGACGTATTTTGTATTGACCGCTTTCTTTTCAAGAGCTTGGAGCTCTAGAGATTTCAAAATCAAAACTTTGAATGGAGCATAATTGATGTCAGTTTATAACCTTCATCAACCAATCAGCATTCTTGTTTCAAAAAAATCAGGACTCCAAGCACTTGAAAAGGAAGCGGTGTTATTATGGAGCATATGGAGCTGCGAGTGCGAAAAACTATACTCGATTAAATAACACGTAAGCAAGCCTCTAGAAAATTTCACCATCAAGTACATATTCAAACAAAAGTGCCAATTTTTGCGACAAGAAATAACAATGCATTTGTTGGCATTGAGTGGCAGATTGTTATTACAAGCGTAATACTATTTTTTTAAAGTTCTCACATTCAGAGACGAAAGAAATTCTACAATATAATTTACGGCCATCGGCATACAGGAGGTAGTGAACATGTATTTGGCAATATCGTTAGTAAATATTATAAAGAAGAGATGTTCTAAAATTGATCCTTGAGAAACAGCTAAAGTTTGAGGAAATGAGTTGAATCGAAAGCTTGGATATTTTTCAAATTGAGATCCCATGAGGTATGACCGACACAGATTTATTAGGTCTGTGAAATATAATCCAAATTCATTGAGACTTTTTAAGAATAGGTCGTGGTCAAGAATATCAAGCACCTATCACTGTAGAAAACATATACTTCCCTCATCAACGACTTCAAATACTGGGTTAGACATATAAGATTAGAAACTGTTGATCGACCCTGTAACGG
This sequence comes from Rutpela maculata, assembly GCA_936432065.2. Lineage (NCBI taxonomy): Eukaryota > Metazoa > Arthropoda > Insecta > Coleoptera > Cerambycidae > Rutpela > Rutpela maculata. The sequence goes on along the minus strand of OW386286.2, from coordinate 229,059,406 downwards.
ACCATGTTATTCTGGTAATTATACTGAAGATACTAGGCAAAATGAAGCTATGCGGGATAAACTGAAAAACTTTACAAAAGTTGTATAAGATGATTATGTAATTCGCAAAGTCGTTCTTAGCACCTTTTTGTAAACATGCGTTATTCTAGACGGTTTCCAGACATTAGGAAAAACCCCGAGGTTATCAGATAGATAAGTAATAGTTTACAAAATATTCCGCAGCTTCTTATCAGGAACAAAGTACGGATCTTGCACATATTCTTTTTATTTTTTTCTATTGCTGCTAAAATGTCAGATTGTCATTTAAAAAGTTGGCATTTCCGTTACTTTTTGTGCCATTTCAGTTAAGTTGATTCTTGGTAAATGTGGGGTTTCATAGTATTAATTATTAACACTTTTTGAACTTTCAAGATGGCATTTTTGAAAGTTATACTATTTATACTTTTAACTTATCATACAATACAATTGATAAATTTATCAGAGGTCAATTTGTGGAATAATATAGTAATTGTTGTTTGCTTTCACTTTAACCTTGGCTTCTTATTTATTTGTTTATTAAATACATATTAAACAGAAAATAGTTCGAATTTGTAACTATCGGGCAATACCATGGTGAATGGGTATCAAGCTTATATAGATATCACTTATACCGTGCGTGTAATTTCCCATTAGGCATGTGCATTCACGTAGCGCGAGAGATCTGACAACACCGGCAGCCGTAAATTCGTCCGTCGGTTGAGCATCTCAGCTCTGTTATTTCATTTCAGCCAGCTGGCACACGCGATGTTGTAATTCTTACTCCCCATGCCTAGCCGGCGACTACACACACGGTAGACGGAGAGCTGGACACGAGATTTCGATATGACTCGGGTCATGAAAAGTTTCCGGAACAATACGTCGTATACTAAGGAGGATCCTGATTTGGGAATTTGCTGAAAGCTCGAGCAGGGAGGGACACGGGTGAGAGCGGTGAAAGTAAATCATCGCGGTTACGCTTAAAAATTGATAGAATGAGACATTGTAAATTACGTAATCGAAATGTGAAGTTGCTGACAGGTAGGTAAGGGATATATAGGTTTCGTACGAGTGTCAACTTGCCAAAGATTTATAAAAAAAATATATTGCGGTTATAATACAGCGGTGAGAGCATAAGTTCGGTAATAAGTACGGGTGTTTTGAAACTATTGGAATTTGTAGATTGGGATGCCCTGAATGAAATTAAAAAAATGCAAAATGTAATCTCAGCCGCCGGCAAAGCCATATTGTAAAAATGGCGCACAAAAATAGTTTCTTTGAAATATCTCGCTTCTGGTGCCTCATACGACAAAAAATGTTCTTATGAAAATAAAAGAGCATTAGATTTTCTACAAAAAATATTGTATACATTTTTTCGTTAACCTGAATAGTTTCGGTGCAGCAGCCGATCGAAGTCAAGCATTCTTGACAAAATTATGATTTTTTATAATTTCTCAATTTAGTTGATTTTACTTGTCTGCTACGCATAGCTCAATGTTCAATGCTTGTTTCCACACCACCTTGAGGTAGAGTATATGGCGCGTTTTTTTTTACGAGGTTGTCCCTTATAGGCCTAATCCACGACTAGCCTGCTTCTTGAGACGTTTTAGGTGCTTGATGTCGAAGGTTCAGGTTCGTTGTAGTCTTCAACAACACTTTCTTCGGAAATTGCTTGCGTTGCGCTGTTCACTGATTCTACGTATTGATTGTTCTCCATGCTTGCAAGAAATGATTCGACTGGAGAGTCGACTTCCTCGTCGTCATGAAGCTCGTTGACTGTTCCTGGTGCATTGTCGCAGCTTTGTCCGTTACAAAATTTGCAAATTACAGAACATTTTAACCACGCCCTTCTACAACCACATGCTGCACTGCACCCTTTCTTGCATTTACAGGAAAGACATTTAGGTAGCTTTTCAGAAGCAGGATCTTTCAGCATTGTTACTGGTGTAAGCCCAGCTTTGCTCTGTTTCCAGCCACATTCTTCAACATTTTTGGATTAGGCCTACACTGTAAAAAGTGGGTGTAAAAATACTTTGAAAGTTAAGTTAAGTTAAGTTCAATTTTCTATGAAATTATACTTAATTATTTTATTTTTGCAGGAACAATTTAAAAATAACTTAGACTTTCAGGGTAAAGATAAATATATTTATGGTTTATTACATAAAGTAAATTAAAACTACACACATTCATGTATCTTTACTTCAATTAATGTAATTTTCCACATAATTGTGTATAAATTACATAATAAAATGTATAAATACATAGTTAATCTAGTGAATTACAGAACCTGCCATCAGTATATTACACAATTATATGGAATTTTACAGGAAAGCACGAAGCATTTCATACATTTGTGTACCATTACCAGAATAATCGGTGGCAACAAATGGACCATCGAGTACATGTGTGTGTAATATACTGATGGGCAGATTCTGTAATTCATCGGATTATCTATGTACTTATACATTTTATTATGTAATTTATACTTAATTATATGGGAAATTACATTAATTGAAGTAAAGATATGTGTATAGTTTTAATTTACTTTATGTAATAAACCATAAATATGTTTAACTTTACCCTGAAAGTCTAAGTTTTTTTAAATTTTTCGTGTAAAAAAAAAATAATTATGTATAATTTCATAGAAACTTGAACTAATTTTAACTTAACTTTCAAAGTATTTTTACATCCTATTTTTTAGTGTATAAGGGGCAACCACGTAAAAAAAACGCGCCATATATTCTACCTCAAGGCGGTGTGGAAACTTATATTGAACATTAAGCTACGCGTAGCAGTCAAGTAAAATCATACTTGAAGATGTTCAAGTATGAAAACAAATTTTGTCTCAACACAAAAATACTCCTTCATAAAAGTCGCACTAAATTGAGAAAATACAAAAAAATCATAATTTTGTCGAGAATGCTTTATTTCGATCGGCTGCTGCACCGAAACAATTCGGTTTAATGAAAAAATGTATAGAACATATTTTGTAGAAAATGTAATGCTCTTTTATTTTCATAAGAATATTTTTTGCCGTATGAAGCACCCGAAGCGAGATATTTCAAAGAAACTGTTTTTGTACGCCATTTTTACAATATGGCTCTCACCCGTACCTCTCCCCCCTCGAGCTGTCAGCAAAGTCCCAAATCATGGTCCTCTCTTGGTGTACGACGTATTGTAACGGAAACTTTTCATGACTCGAGTCATATCGAAATTTCGTGCCCAGCTCTTATTAGACTATTAGATTCAAACATAATATGTAATATCACTTTTAATTAAAAACTCAAGTCATTTTGACTTAACGTATTTATTATACTTTTCGCAGATATGTATATTAGAATTGACAGCAGTTTTTCTAAAACCGTAAACATCTTTCGTGGACAATAATTTTTCATATTAGTACCGAGAGCCAGCGACACTCCTTTTTGAAAGATCTGCTTAAAATTAGTTTCTTATTTTTTGTGTTATATTTAGGCCGTGTTTTCATAAAATCGACTCTTGCAGTTGCACCAGCGAACAATGCCTTCGAGGACTTTTTTTGCTCCTGCCAAAGCCATGTTCCGTCAAATGGCCGCCACAGTGGTACTTTTATTAAAAACTGGCGTCAAAAATCCGTAACCTAGCCAATTTTCGATAAAAATTTACGAAACTTGGTATAGTAGGGCCCACATTTATAACAGCGATATAAAAAAGCTCGCAAAAAAACGTAATCAATTGTATCAATTTCACTCTATTTACATAAAAGGCCATAAAAGTGTTCGGCTTCTTTATTACCATCACAGAAAAATGCTGGCAAAAAAGCATAGAGACCGACCGCTTCTGTTGTGTACCGCCCGCCAGTCCACGTGGACTCTATCGCTAATCCACGTTGACCACTTAGTTTATTCCAACCTATCATAATTCCGGTAAAGTAAATTTCAACCAATTATATTCAGTGGGAGTGGCCTACATTTTTGTTCGGAAATATGTGACCATTTTTTTTGTGACGATAATAAAAAAGCCGAACACTTTTATGGTCTTTTATGTAAATATACTAAAATTGATACACGATCGGTACCCTTTACGTTTTTTTGAGAGCTTTTTTATATCGCTGAATTATTTGTGGAACACACTATAGAGTTAAGTACTTGAGTATGCTAAATATGGTTTTGCTGCAGAATTTTTTTTTTTCAATATGACGGCTTCAAAATTGAGGTGAGAAGAAGCAAGAAATATAAAAATTCAATAAAATAACCCAGCCACAAGAAAGTCCTGATCCTGGAAGTAGTTCAAAGTATTTTTTGACGCTGAATTCGAATCCGACCTCAGAAAAGCCCAAACACCCTCAAAATTTTGAGCTGGAGCAAAAAAACACCCTTAGAATAGGGTAAAATCGCACCAACTGGTGACAATAAGTACATGCAAAAAGTACTCCTAATGTAGGTACAATCCTAGGGTTTTTGAGGTTGCTGATGGCCGCCATATTGGATCCGCCATCTTGGATTTCGATATTACGTAATTTGGACTTCAGATTCATGATCAGCAATCTCTAAAACCCCCCAAGTAACAATTTTTAACAATTTGCGCATTTACAATTAAAATTAAAAAAATATTATGGCCGCCATATTGGATTCGCCATTTTGGATTACGACATTACGTAATTTAGATTTCAGATTCTCGATCAGAAACCCTTAAAAGTCCTAAGTAACAATTTTTAACAGTTTGTGCATGTACATTTCATTTAAAAAAATATTATGGCCACCATATTGGATCCGCTATCTTGGTTTTTTGAATCGCAAAATTCGGGAATCAGAAATGAGATTAGAAACCAAAGAAACCCCCCAAGTAACAATTTTCTATAATTTTAACAAACTTTTGATTAAATTTTAATTTATTTTCAAAATTTATGTCCGCGATATTGGATTAGCCATCTTTAATTTTGAAATTTCAAAATTCGGGCTCGATAGAATTAAATTCAATTTTATAACGAATAGTTAAAAAAAAATAAGTTTCATTAATTCCAGGCTTGGGAATTATCGTTTGTCCAAAAAATGAGCTGTTTGCCCCACTGTGCGGCGCAGGGGCAGCCGTTTTTTTGATCTGTTTTAAATAATTTTTGAACGTGACGCTTTCTCATAGTGGATTTCGATTTTACGCTAAAAAATATCAATCTTTCGCTCTTTACAGTTTTTTACTACAAGGCCAGTTTTCGCCAGAAACTGGCATCAAAGAGTCGAATTTTTCTAATTTCAATAATTTTGTACTGCGAAAGGATGCGCTCTGGAGAAAAATGCGAAAGAGAAAAATTGTTTATTTTTTATGTAGAATATACCTTTTTTTTCAGATTTTTTATTCGGTTATTTTAAAAATGATTTAAGCCAGATCAGAAAAACGGCTGCCCTTACGTCGCTGCCACCCGGATTGCTATGACCGACTACACACGTTCAGAGAATGACTTGATAAGCATCCCCACCAATATTTGACTCTCCAGCTTATGGGTTCCATTTTTATCGGTGGGCTCCCGTATTACAAAGGAGTTCCAGGAACAGATCACTTTTTTTATTTTGTGTGCCTGTGATTATTTGCCGATAAAGGGGTAATGGGTAATATTTAACGCAGCCTATTTAACGTACAATCATATGATATTAAATAACTATACAATTATGTAATTAACTACTCATTTGCTCTACATGCAATTCAGCGGATAACTCATATAGGTCAAGCCGAAGTTTATTTATTTATTTTCACATGCAATAAAGCCCGCTGCGAGTATTGACTATTCCATAGACTGCATGGATATGCACATGAAGTTAGTAATTACATCGATCAATAGTCTTTCATTTTTATAGCAACTGAAGTTGAAATGTTAAAAGGCCAGTTATTCTTTCATAACTTCATGTCACATACAAATTACCTTTATGGGTCGCGTGCGCGTGACGTCACAATCTGAGACCTTAGGAAAAACAAACAGAAATTCTTTAACTGTCAAATGGTAACTGATTGAACTTTTCGTAATATTATTGTTTCTATGTATATTATACATACAAAATGACAAGTTTTTGGTTTATTATTAATTGTGGAAGTGTGACAATCCAAAACAATGCCAGTTTTGGTAAAATAACCTCAATTTACAACCAGAAGAAGTTAGAGGTTAAAAGACTGCAACTGATTTCAAACAATTAAAATTAATGATTTTACGAGAGTCTTCCAAGCATTTTATCAGTGGTACGTTGTTGCATATTAATGTAAGAATTTGATTTTTAACGTGGGTTTATGTTGTAGGAAAAACAGCCGTATTACAAGACCATTACGATACATCCCGTTTGGGCATCCTCTCTTAAAAAGGAATACAATTTAAAACCCATATGTGAAACTGAAAGTGCTTATAATAATAATAACTGTTGCTCACATAAGCAATAAACAATTCATGGTAAAGGAAATTAACATTTTATATTGGTTTGTCAGTATTTTTAATAATTATTTCTTGTTTAAATTTTAGTTGGGCGAAAGGTGTGTGGAGCTGTGCCAAAGGAGAGAAAAGTGCAACGGTAGAAATTGTTTTAAATAAAGTACACTCCAAGAAGGAAATTTGCAGGCTTCATAAAGATATTTGATAAAGGAGGTACATAAATTAAGAAAGGAAATTCAAAGTACCCTGCGGCCGTCAACAAGTGCATGATGCAATGTGCCCTTTCAAAGTATATCGTGTGGTGTTTAAAAACTCAGTGTTGGACTATTGAACACTGAAAAAGTTGAAAATTAAAACTCTGAAGTGGTCTACGGTCAGTGAACACATAAGCAAAGTCTGAATTGGCTTTGTTAGTGTTGAATTGTATAGCTAAAAAAGCCCTCAAAGTTAAATGTTACTTATTGCTTAGATAGATATTACTATAAAGTATATATATCATGTTATGTTACATTACAATCATTTATTTTTTGTTACAATAAATAACTTATTTAGTAAAGATATTTTGTTTTACTTTCAATTACAAGCATGTACCTATGTACAAGTTCGACGTAACTGACAATTTCAATCCACTGCTAACAATATATAGTAGTAGGAGTGATAAATAAAACATAATAAAAAGAGGATATTTAATAAAATGATAATGAACAAACGAATTACATAAAATTATGAAAGACAACAATATATGAAAAATAAAATTTTTACAGAAATTACAATGGATTGTATAGAATTGTGTAGACGAGTGGTAACCACTGGAAGAAATTATGCATGTCTTACTACATACTTCAAATGGTTTATAGCACATCAGTCTTCATTAGTTAATCTATATGGTGTCTTTTTCACAAAATTTACGGCGGTTAATACCTTGATCATAGCCGTGTTTACTGCTAAAAAACTAAAAGGAAATACTTCCTCACAAAGTAGTGGACCTATTTTGTCTAAACTTAAGACTTTTGAATGCCTTGAACTCATCCTTCTCTCTATACACTTCTCTCAAAAACCAAGTAATTCGCAGTATCTCTATGTGTACTATTTGGAAATACATCAATATTTACACTAAAGCATTTTTTTCTCAAAATATAAGGATTTAATTCCATGACAGCAGTATACCTAACCTCTACATCATGAGAATATTCTGCAAAATACGAACTAACCGTCATCCTGTCGAACAAAATTGAGGATATAAAAGTAATAAGAATAGCTGCAGATGTTAAATAATCCAACATTAAACTTTTAAATGGCACAAACACAGTAAAATTCACTCTAAAGAAAATCATTCAATATGCCGATAATTCAATGACAGCTGTTTGTTTTTCCTAAGGTCTCAAAATCTGTGACGTCGGCGCACGCGACCCATAGACCAGGCAACGAATGATTATAGAGGGAAATTTTAGGGACAGAAAATTTGACTTCGGAACTTTGTTTGGACTAGTTTGGAGATGAACATATCAAAACTCCCCACTCCTAGGTGGTGAGTGGAGGGACGAGGGCACTTCGCTTATATCTCGGAAACTATGCTTCGTCGCTGCCTTGACCACTCTATACAAAATTGAAGCTACAAGAATCATTACTTACATTATTTGTCGATATGTTGTTCTGTTCTCGAGATATCCGCCCTCGAAATTCGGAAATTGCGGAAAACAGAACAACATATCGACAAATGTAAGTAGTGATTTTTGCAGCTTCAATTTTGTATAGAGTGGTCAAGCCGCTACGACGCATAGTTTCCGAGATATAAGCGAAAAACCAAAAAATGGGACCTTCAAAGTGCCCCCCGCTCACCACCTAGGAGTGGGCACTTTCGATATATTTATCTCCAGACTAGTCCAAACAAAGTTCCGAAGTCAAAAATAAAGTTCAACATTTTTAGCCTATCAAAATATGAGGACTTAGCTTTAATCTATAATTTTCTTTGCTGAAAGCGACCGTAGATTGGATCTATAGAACGCCAACGTACCCATCGCATTATATTGTGTGTCTCACAGAGCGTATATCATAAGATGCTCTGCATCGCGCGATAGATTGGCGGACTGTTTTAAGCGTTACCACCGGCAAAGTATTGAGTGTGATTCTTGTAACAAATTTTGTTAACTTCAATTTTGTATACGATATATAAGCGAAAAACCAAAAAATGGGACCTTTAAAGTGCCCCTCTCCCCCCCGCTCACCACCTAGGAGTGGGGACTTTCGATATGTTCTTCTCCAGACTAGTCCAAACAAAGTTCCGAAGTCAAATTTTCTGTCCCTAACATTTCCCTCTACACCCTTTTTTGATCATTCGTTGCCTGGATTATTATCAAATAAACGAACATTAAAAATTAGATTGTACGTAATTTTATTTATCATCAGCTTTTACTCGCCGCGCCGTTTTCGGGGGCTGTCCAGTACCTAAAAGGCGGTTAAAAAATTGTAAAATAATAAAATTACTTTATTTCTTTTAACGAAATGAATAGAAATTTCATAAAGTAAAACAAGAACAATTAAACAAAAAAATATTTCAAACAGATAAAAAAATTGCTTCGAGTATTAGGTATATGAAGTATTTCTACTGAGCTAGTGCTTCTTTGGAGATAATATTGGCTGCTTTGTTCCCTGAAACCAGTATAATCAATAAAGCTGGAGCAGTGACTCTTGAACTTGCCCCATAAAACTGACCAAGCGAAAAACAATTTTCTCTCAAGTCAATAACCGCTTTTTTAAACACTGCTCCTGAGATTATCATTTCTTATAGCATAATACACTTAAGGCTTGCAATCTTTTAAATTCGAAAGGATAAGTGGTGTTCGTGGGATGAGAACTGATTAAGCTTGTGCATGTCTAATACAGTAAAATTTAAAATCTTTAAAAACTCCCGAGCGTGACCTATAATCATCTGTTGATGTACATCATGTCATACAAAGAAAACCACATCCAGGCGCGGATCCAGATCTCTATTTTGGGGGGGTCATCCCATGAATTATAACATCAAAAGGGGGCATTTAAAAATGCGCCGCAGGCGAAAATTCGGTAAATTTCAAGGTCAAACGCTCTAAAACCTAAAACAAACATGAGTTGCAAAAACAGTTTCTTCAAAAAATTGGTTTCATCAACCGAATTTTCCTTTTTTCATGTAATTGCAAAAATTATTTTTTTTTTTTTTTGTCATGAACAGAGCTCTGCCTCCACAGGAAAAATGTATCACAGGCGAAAATTGGAAACTGAGTTTCGTCAAAACAAATTTAATTTTTCAGATCAATAGCAGGATTTTGTTAAAGTAAAACAAAAATAAATGTACTTTTTTTATTGAGAAAAAACCATTTAATAAAACAAAATAATAGAATACAAAAAAATATATAAAAAACATAAACCGAATAACAAATAAACAAATTCATATTGTCATTTAAGAAAACAACAGAAAAAAGAATACAAAAAAGTATAAAAAAATATAAAACAGAATAACAAATTCATTAATTCATATTGCCGTAGTAAAATAGTAGAAAATTAGATTTAAAACCTGCCCGATGGCCTGACCCTGGTCCTGGTCCTGGTCTGACAACTGCACAGTGCAGTGGCAGATCAGGCCATCGAGCATGTTTTAACTAGGATTTCCTTAAAGATAATACAAATTACAAATTATTACATACATATAACATATATGTTATACGTTAACGTTATTTTTTACGGTTTGCTTTTATATTTTATTGGTTTCGCTGTTTAATCAGCAATAAAAGACTAGAATATTTTATACACTCTTGATGTTTTGGGGGGGGGGGTCACCCCCTGGATCCGGGCTTGACCACATCGATATCGGTTGAAACATTAGAGGGCTATGTGGGAAAAATAGTGGATGTGAGGAGTCGGGATTTTCTCGAAAAAAAGCAAACTCGTGCTAAAGTTATGAAACCTGTTTCCCCTCGTTTTAAAGTGTGAAAAAATTTTTAGTCATGCGCACCCCATCAAACGGCAAATAAACACCGTTTTTTGCTTATTTCTCATATGGCAGCTTGGCATCGACTATTTTTGCAGGGATTTTTTGTTTTTTCATGGGGATATAACAGATGGTGAAAGCTGATGTCAGGTAGTGGACCGCAACCGCCCCTATCAGGGGGTGTAAAATTGTTTCCTTTGTTGTTTCCTGTTAGAGATCTTCAAGGCGTCTACTAAACCTTAATCTTAAAATTCCATGACTTTTACAGGTTTTCCAGGTTTTTAACTTCCCACACTCGAGCAAATATGAAAGTATGTATTCATCTCAAAAAAATTATAAATAAATTCTAGATGACACAATAAATAAAAATTCTTGCACTTTTTTTACTAAAACGTTTATTTTCGAGATAATTAGTTATGCAGAACCAGAGCCGCAACTAGGGCTCTGGTTCTGCAAATTTTTTTCTTTTTGAAAACACAGTCGCCCGACTACCCAATCCGGGCACCGTTATGCTCGCGGACCCTACTTTTCATATTTTTTGAAAATCAATTATCATAGAGTAAGGTTTTTTTAAGTGAACAAAAAACAATAGCATTTCAAAATGGTACACAAGATTTTTCGACACTGCATTCTAGTCAAAAGATATTTAACTTTAATTAGAATTTTTTATGCAAAAAAATCTTTTTTTTTTCCAATTTAATTTTCAGCACTTTTTTCTGAATAATGACCATATAGAAAATATTTGTAATTGTTGAATAACTCTCGCAGAATAGAATTTTTTTCTCAGCAAAATCTAACAGAAAGTACTTATAACCATTTTTCGAATACCCTTTTTTTCCAAAAAGTTGAATCTATCGTAAAATAATGCAGACATCGATCTGAAATTTTTACCAGATATTCCCTCCTACACGTACCTTAGTAAAGTTTCAAATATTTTGCTAGGATTAAAAAAAAAATTCTAAATTTCCGTTTTTTTGAATTTACTCCTGAGCTAATAAAGCTATCTTAACGTTCGGGGGCTCACTTTATAAGTTTTTTTAATACCATAACTTTCTCATTTGAACTTTTCCTCTCAGATTATTAGCCTTCTATTTAAACGCGAAAAACCGATTTTTCAACTTTACCACCAACCCCCACCACCCTTATTCGGTATGAGATCACTTGGCACGCTACAAGGGCTTCTTTTGAATGTCCAACCTATCAACTTAAAACAATAAAATCGTAGTTATCTATTTCCGCCATGTCAAAGTACAATTCGATTGGACTATTCGTCTACGAGACATTTCTAACAGATTTAATAGAGAATATTATTTAGGTATTATGCAAATCACAAATTACACACTTTTTTATTTATTATGAAAATACCTACTTTCTGTATATTGTTGCCCTAATCTGGGCACTCTAATATACTAGTTAGGTAAATACTTTAAAACACTCATTATTGGAGAACCAATCAAAACAACTACTCTTCTAGCTAATACTGACGAAGTATTGAATTACATGATAGGATTCTTAGCATTTTAAAGAAAAAAATATATTGAAAATACTTAAATTATTTATTAAAATTCAGTCATTCACAAGAGTTATTGAACCTTACATTCTATTTCAACTCTAGAAAAGTTGTACAAGTTTTTTCGAACTCGTTAGTTCTCATCAGTAGAGTATAGAAACAGTCATTCATTATTTACAAGCTTATTCTTGATTTATTTTTTGCAATTAATTATTTTTATTTATTTGCTTTTATCATGATTAAAGAATATTATTTATTATTATTTTTATTTTTTTGCATAATACCTAAATAATATTCTTTAATCATGATAAAAGCAAATAAATAAAAATAATTAATTGCAAAAAAGATTTAATAGTTCGTATTAATAATTACCTGAAAGTTAAAATTCCAGGTTTTACTGCTTATTTTAGTAAATTCCCTGTTATTTCCAGGTTTTCCATGACCAAAATAAATTCCCTGACAATCCCAGGTTTTCCAGATTAGTAGACACCCTGGTTCTTGGAGGGGAATGGCTGGAAAGAACAATGTTAAAAAAATACTTTTTTGGTCCATGCGTGGTAAAGTGTGGAAGCCATATTTTTTTACTAATTTTGGAGTGCTGAAAACGAATCCGTTTGGGCGAAAAGTCTCGGGAACAAATTAAAAAACAACCGTTATTTGGGGGGAGACATTGGAATTGATATTAGAACTTTCCACTAGAATTAGAACTACAAGGGGTTACTCTTTTGCAAGAAATTCTCTTAAAATACTAAGTTTCGATAACTAACTACAAAAAGAAGTAAAAAAACCAAATTCACCCCTTCAACCCCGCCACAAGTCATTTAAATAATTAAAGGATTTTTTAATACAAAAGGCAAGTAATATTTTCTGGATAGTGATATGCACACCATACATCCCAACCCCAAATGTGTGAGAAATATTCAGGGGTGAGAAATATTCAACAGAATTGCCTAAATCACCTTATTATGATAAAAAACATCAAACTGGGTGATTAGGGATTTCTTTTGCAATTAAAATCAATAAAAACTCTAAAAAGATAAAATTCACCACCTTAATTGGTGGGGATGGGTGTAAGAGTATTCAGAAGTAATCACATTATAACCTGATAATAGCCATTTAACGAAGAGTTTTGATTTTTTTAAAATAAATAAATAACTGTATATTAAATATTGTAACTTACACCGTTCTTATGGGTGGTGAATTTTTGCTTATTTTTCTACTTATCTATCGAAACTGAGTATTTTCAAAGAATTTCTTGCAATATCAATTTCAATGCCATCCCCAAATAAAGGTTGTTTTTTTACTGTCTTCCCAAGACTAGTAAAAAAAAGATGGTTTCCACACTTTACCACGGATGGGCCAAAAAAGACCCTTTTCTAACATTGTTCTTTAGGCGGAGTTCACTGATAAGCAAAGGACAACGGTAAGAGTGAATATTGACAACCCCAACGTATTGGTCCTACCCTCCCAGGGGGTATTTTGGCTCTCTATCTGGTTTAACCGATTACCCCCACCTCGTTTTCGAGGATGCTGATCCAAAAAAAATAAAAGTAAAAGCATTTGATTCTTTCTGCTTTCCAATAAGTATATCTGATTGAAGATTGTCAGTTTAAAAAAAACATGAATTTCAAATCCTTGCGTGGATAGGTTCATCTTTAATGAAGATGTCCAATGAACAAATGATGACTTTGAAACCACTCCCACTCAATATACAAATTAGAAAATAAAAACAATCAATTTTCCTCCTGAGGTTGTCATAATCACAATTCATTCTTACCATTGTCCTTTGCTCGTCAATGAACTTTGCCTAAATTTCTAGCCATTCCCTTCCAAGAACGCCCTGACGAACATTGATATCGTGAAACGTATGAAAAAGGTGTTCTCCGTCAGTTTCAGGGTGGAGGCCGGATTAAACCGACGTAAAACCATTTTTTCTTGATCAGCATCCTCGAAAATGTAGGGGTAGATGTTTTTAACAAGAAATAACAAAGAAAACAATTTTACACCCCCTGATAGGATAAATTCCACCCCCAAGGGTGATTGCTGAAATCACCTTTCACCATCTGTTATACCCCCATAACTCATCTTTATCCTAACGGAGTAGACAGGCCGAAAATCGAAGCTGTTAAGAAGACTATTCTATTTATTCGAATTATCAGAAGGGGGGTTCCCAAGTTACTGATCCTGATATATATGATCCCAGTCAAAAAATCCTGCAAATGAATACTTAGAAAAAAGTTCTCGAATTGAAAAAAGGGTCTTCTCTATCTCTTTGACTCTAGATAAATTTTAGAGGCACACTTCATCACAAAACTTGATATCTTTTTAGGGAAAAATATGCAAAAAAATATAAAAAACTAATCCTTTGAATGGAAAATAGTATTTGCCATGTTGTTGACAACATAGCCAAGGAAGAAAACCTGATTTGCTTTTAGCGAAAAAAATAGATCGATTGAGGACAAATCGAGTCAATTTGTATTGCAATGCTTTCTTACAGCGTTTCATCGATAGTTTTTGGTACCTCTGCACACAAATCGATGTAATAAAGTCCATCGGGTCACTTTATCTTTCCACTGCTTTCTGTATGGTGTTTTATCGACAGCATTTTTAAATTATGTTAATTGTGGATAACGATCGATGAAAATAGATCGATTGGGATCAAATCGGGAAAATCTGTGCTCCATTGCTTTATGTGGACTTTAATCGGTAATTTTTGGTTCGTCGACAAACAAACCGAACACAAAGATGGTTATTTTTTATCACACCTTTTCTTTGTGTTGCGAAGAAGGTAGTTTCCTGTGAGATTAGCGTTCTCTATTACGACTAATAAATCGCAAGGTCAGATCAGACCTTAGATAAAATATATTTGCCAAAAGCAGTATTCAGTCACGGAATTTGTACGCAGAGTTTTCTAGGGTCAAGTCATGTGATGACATGAAATGGAAGGCTATGTATTAAGGAAGGGCAGCAGGACATGCTCCTGAAAGGACTATCAAATCTTCTAATATCACAATATACAGTAAAGTTTTTCAGTACCTAGTTAAATAGTTATTTTACACCCTTTACTTTCGTGTCTAAGATATCAAATACATCTTAATCCATTGGTTTCTCGAACTATGAGCATGCTTGTCAGAAATAGGCTCTTGTGCTAGTTTGAATAATAAAAATTCAGTCACACATAAAAGTATATATTGGAGCCATATTCCAGCAAATGGTAATCAAATATGACAAAATTAAATCAGCCGCGCATGACTGCAGATCCGCCCCCCCCCCCCCCCAAATTAATTAATATTTAAATAATTGACAGACATGATATTTAAAATTATTATATCAATTTTATTTTCAGTTTTTATTGAAAATATTTATAATACAGGGTTTTTCACTCAAAACTCTGAGCGCCGATTTATCGAAAGAAAAACTGAGATATTTGAATTCTGTAAAGAGTGGAGCAACTAACATTTTTTCAAAGTGGTAGAATTTCAACACCTTCACCGAACCGGGCGTCGCAACGCCTCGAGAATATAAATCGACTGCAAGGACTTTTAGAGTGCGGAAATAACCCCGCAGAATCCTTATGGAAAATGGCTCTCTGTCAAACTCTCTGAAACTTTGGATTCTGGTAGTCTTTGATGAGCAGATCAAAAGTCTCTGTGGGCAAACTTTTAAGATATAGCACTCTGAAATTGGGCTTTTTGTGTGTTCTGCAGTAACGTTGACTGTAAATTGGTATGACTCTACGTATGTCACTATTATTATCATTATTTTGTGCACTCATTTTCGCCTTACTAAATTCAGCGTCCAAAATATCATACAATAGGTACTTGAAACTGTGTAACTGCAATCTATTAAATCATTTAAAATACATAAATCAAATCTAAGTTATTGCAGAATCCAAGCCAACTGCTACGAGTAGAAGCTTTGTACAAGGCTTTGTGTCTTAAGAGCGATTATTTATTATAAATGTGTTTAATGCTCAGTTTCACACACCGTTTAATATTAATTAAAGCTGACATTCAACTAAATTCTATTTCTAAAAATTATATTTCTAATAATAACCCGACCCGCATTAAATATTTATAAATTTATTTATTTATCTTTTACGTATATCATAGAGTATTAAAAGATTCGTCAGTTATTGTATAAATTGTGATTTTTAAATAATATACCAGTCACAAACAATTGAAGATTGATCGTCGTTTTTTAATAAATTTCGCATTGTGCATTAAGCATATCATTTGAATTGTCTTTAAAAGGAGATTTCAAATATTTAATAATATACCGGATGCTTCATTTAAGGTACTTGTATACTGATAAGAGCGAATCTAGTGGTGGATTTAATAAATTAAAGCGCGAGAGAGATAGAGTAAAAGGATTTGGCAACACTGTATTAAATATGATTGTCATAACTGTCATACTAATCTGCTACATTTAATCTGGCCGAACCGAATTTTCCAATTTCGAAATACAATTTACGACGAGGTTTAACTGGAAGTCTTCCTCTTTACGTCGCGACATCGTACGGCCGTCCCACTGGTGTTTTTAGAAAAATATGAACGTGTCAAGATCGCATGTTTTTGTAATTATTTCGTCTCCGAAATGCCAGCAGTTTTAACACAGTGTTAATAAGAAAGTACTTAATGTTATGTTAGTTTTTGAAGCATATTTCTAAAAAATTGTGTTATTAAGAGCGAAAATTAACTTAAGCCGAGCTCGACTGTGTCAAATAAGGCACCTTTGCCTATGAAAGTCAAACTTTCCGAATCGATTACTCCGAAAGTAAACGGACGATTTTATTTTTATTGAAAATTCAAGTGTAAAATCACTTTATTTATTGGTATTCCAAATTATATTTAAAACTGCAAAAGTTCATTTTAGTATACAAGTACCTTAAAAAAACATAAATTTATGGCGTCACGCTTAAATGGATCACCCTGTATACTTGAAAATCTTTTTAAACTATACCCTTTGTGTTCCAGCACCTCGCCTTTGAAAATTTATCTATCTTTTGTAGGAGAATCAGGATATTTGGACGACGCGAGGCGCTTTGTATATGAGGAGCAGAACAAAATTAAAACTATACAATTTTTAAACAAAATATCTGGCATGACGTGAACGAGAAAAGACACTATATACACAATTTTCCTTTATTTTATTTTAATTGCCTTACTTATATTAACGTATTGGCGAAGTTTAGCTACGCTACTCCACCACTTAACCAGGACGATGAGATGAGATAAGGTGACCCATCCAAGTGCTGGACTCAATCGGCATGCCCTAACTTCACTAATGGAGTCTCGCCACTCAAATTGATACCGTACCTCACCTCACCTTCCTTATGGTAAAAAGTCTATCAAAACCACCATAAGTCCAAATAAAATAATATGTATACGGGCGTGGATAAAAATCGACTACAAGATTTGTCCTAAAAAACTAAAAAACAGAACTGAATTAAATAAGTGTAAAAAAATGAAATGTGGAAAAAAATACCGATTCCGAGTAGTAATGTCGATAAATAATCTTAAGGCGAGCACTGACAATTATTTTATTTATTTTGTATTCTATTAATAAACGTAATATAAAACAAATAAAATATTTAGTATAATAACATTCATGACGGTATCTAACAAAAACACACATGTCATTCACTAGATTATATAATACTGACGACCGGAAATTCGACAATTATTGAGTGAACACTTTTATCTAAAATTGTTATTTTGTCAAAATTAATAAAAAATAAAATGTAATTAAAAAATACATATTTCATATTTTCTTTGTGGACCCTGCAAATTATTATCTTGACGAATGTAATTCGACTCAAACTTATATTTGCTTGATGAAATACCACACCACCACACTAACTCCCTTTTAACTGTACCCGCTCTGATTCATCATTTTTTCCCTTTTTACGGGAGGGTGGTTTTACTATTTATTCGTTTGCGGGAAATATAAATGCAAAATATCCAAGCTTGCTCACCAGACTTGACCAGGGTATCCTGGAGTTTTGGGGTCGCTGATTCCGAAGTCCGTTAACCTATATCACATCATTTGAAGGTCAAATTAAAAAAAGATGACAAAGACATCCAGAAAAATAGATAAATACGTTTTTGACGTTTCTGAATTCGATTTCAGGCTTTCTTGAATCGCTCGCCGTCAGTTAGTTAGAGGTCATTTCAAGATCAAATCAATATTATGTTAGAGTGAAGCTGAAGAAAATGCCGTGTAATGAATTTGAATCACTTTATGTATAGGTTTTTGAGGTAGCTGAATCAGGGGATCAGCTAGAGGTAGTTTCAAGGTGAATTTAACACCTCAAGATTGAGAAAAAAAACTATTTGTATTTTCATACAGTAGATGTAGGCATCTGGAATCGTTGATTTAAATCGGGGTCTCAAGGTCAACCAGATGTAATTTGTTAGTTGAATCCTTTTTGAGGTTGTTGAACTGAAAAAAGGAACCCGTTTAACCTCGTAACCTTTGATAGAGGTCATTGTAAGATCAGTAGTAGATTATTTTTACTTTAGCATAATATTGATTTGGCCTTGAAATGATCTCTAATTGACAGCGAGCGATTCAAGAAAGCCTGAAATCGAACTCAGAGACGCCAAAAACGTATTTATCTATTTTTCTGGATTTCTTTGTCATCTTTTTTCAATTTGAGCAAGCTTGGATATTTTGCATTTATATTTCCCGCAAACGAATAAATAGTAAAACCACCCTCCCGTAAAAAGGGAAAAAATGATAAATGAGAGCGGATACTGTTAAAAGGGAGTTAGTGTGGTATTTTATCGAGCAAGTATAAGTTTGAAAGCGATATATCTCCCCAAGAACGCTGTTAGCAAGTGATGGCATATTCAGGATTGAGGAGGGCTAGGGGGATGGGGGATCGTTCGTTTAGGGTAAAATCGACTTATTATTGTTAGTAGACATTAAAAAAAATGTTTTCTGATTTTTTCATTCAAAAATAATTTGGGGCAAAAACCGCCCAAATCGCCCCTCCTCCTTTCTGGCGTTAAATCATTCGGAATCTGTATTTATGCAGTGCGTTCCCATGCTTGTTAGGCAAGAAAGCAGGTACAACAACAAAATTATACGATAAAAGCGTAAGGTCTTCTTACATTACTATGAAAAGTTTTAAAAAATTAAATTCTTATTCCCACTAATAAAGAATCCAACCATAGTACCTATTATAATAACTAACTAATACAATAGACAATAGATGGACAGGGTGATTTACCAAGACATTCGGACGAAGTTTAGTGTTTTTTGTTATCGACGAGTTTAAGTAAATATCCTACTTATTATTGTTGAGTTCACTGGCATGGGGTCAATGTGTCAAAAGACATTAACCCTATTAAAATTAAATTTTAAATTGTATTCCTAGATCGATGTTCAATACGCCATTCGACGCTTAGAACAGTGCATTTAATGTAACACTTTCTTTGACTTTCCATTACTTTTACGTTTTGTGCTATGCTGGATTTTACAAAAATTATTTTAATTTTTGCTATTTTTGTAGTGTGATTAAAACCAAAAAATCACTTCTACCCTCTCCAGCTTTGCTGTCAGTACCGAGTCCGATAAAGGGGGGGGGGGGGGGGGGACTTATCTGATTGGAAAGCGTTACGTCAGATTAGTTAAAGACAGGCGACGCATTCCTACAAAAAAATAAGATAATTTTTTTGGTCATATTTTTTTAAGTTTTTCCTTTCGGTGGGGACAACCTGCTGATAAATTTTCCGCATGTCGTGGTAAATCACCCTGGATAATAATAAACCACAATATATAGAGTTACAGAAATATTATCAAGAATAACCGGCATCTAAGTAAAAAAAATATTAATTTGCCGCTACAGGTTCATATAGACCACAATTATTATTTTTACATAACTCACAGCTTTTATTAAAGTCATTACACATGATCCACAAGTGAATTTATAAGAGAAAAAAGACTTGAGGAAAAGACTTAAAGAAAAAGACTTAAGTTATCACGATTTAGCTTAAATCGTTTATGTATAGCGTAAATAACCGTTGGCCTAAATTTGATTCTTGCGGTACTCCCAAATTTATTATAACGAACAAAGTGCGTTATTTTTTCTAAATACAAATTAAAAAATATAACTAAGTACCACTAAAATAATACAGTGACAATTCATTTAATGAAACAGTATAATCAATTTTGTCGAGGGCTCTTGAAAAATCTGTGTATACAAGTCTACTTACCGTCCTTTATCTATATGATTAGAAATAAATTACTTTATTACTGAGAAGTCTGAAATGATCGGTTGTTTTCGTATGAAATTCTGCTGACTAAGGTTTAAATCTAAAGACTTGTTCTTAGAGACAAACATTTCAAAAATTTGCGCAAAATTGTATAAAATGAAAGATAAATTAAATAACGATCCAAAAAATTGTCTAAATATCTTCTTCTTATTCACAGTGTCCTTGCAGACGTTTTATGATCGATAAGTTACTCTAGTTGGCCTCTGTTTGCAGATCTCATAAGTATCTATTTAAAATTAGAAAGTTGTAATCACTTAGGGAGAGTTAAAATAACGAACGGTTTGTCTTATATTAGGTTAGGTTGATATGTGAGTGAGCTAGTAACAGACCCTCCACCCCGACCATCTAGTCTATTACAACTCACTCCTAATTATATTTACCCAATAGGTTATAGGTTCAGCTTTTTGATAAAGCCAACTACCTTATTGGGTGAGAGGTTGTCTAAGTCCTCTAGCAACAGTTGCCCTTTGCCAAAGAGTGAGAACCTGGTTCTTTCTGCAGCAGGACAGGTACATAGAACATGCGCTGTCTTTTCATCCTCCTCCAAACACAGTCGCCATTCAGCGTTGTCGGCTATTCCGAGTCTATGTAAATGGTGATTTAGTCTGCAGTGCCCAGTGTATAGGCCAACTAGAGTTCTTAGGTGTAACCTATTTAACTCTAATAGTTTTTTAGTTCTTGATTTCAGAGCGTATGTAATAAACTTCTTTGAACTAATCCTGTTACTGGAGAATTTTCCTCTCGGTCCAGGCCAAGATGGTTGTTTTCGCAGTGCTTGCCGTATACCAAGAACTAGTTCTGGTCCGATAAATTTAGATACCGCACCTTCCCTGGCAGAGTTAATTTATTGTGTCTGCCTTATCGGGTTAGACCCTTTTGGCAGTTCCAGACCAATTTATAATTACAGCGATGTGAGCCAAGAGGCTTGAGAGCTGCTTGGCTGAAAAGACTCTTATTCTTACGTGTTAAAAGATGGTTAAAAGCAATGACGCGTTGTACCAATAGACTAACTTTGATTTTTAAGAATATCGGGAGCACTTGACCACGTAAAACTTAAACTAAGTCGTAGGGTGGTTTCAGGTGGGTTTAATAAAAATGTAACTTCAAATTTTGATATGCTTTAAGTATAGACTATACTTGTAATGACTTAATATTAATATGGAAGATATTGAGTTCCACCACATATTAGAAGAGATGACAGACGATAAACATTTTACAGAGAGTGGCATTACTTTCCAGAGCACCGCAAAACTATAATTCCCGACCAGATAACTTTCTTTGTTGGAATGAAAAAAGCCGAAAGATCGCTTTCGCTTCTTAACCTACAGTGCAATACGTAATTGACGAAATGCTCATGATATCGCTTCACGTACTAATAGGTAATAGAATAATTAACGCATAATAATTGGAAACATAAATCTTGTACAATTTCAGAAATCATGCTCTTTCTTTCACCAGCCCAAATGATCTTTGTTACTTTGGACTGTTGTTGATTGTCGATAACCAATTACGCCGAAATTAGTTACTGTCAACTTGACAAGTTGCTTATATTTTATGTAACTCAACTATCAACACCCCGCATCGCTAGAAACTTGCACTTTTACTTTATTATTTCTGGGTTTGTTAACACCAGGGTTAATTCAGATGGTCCAACTTTTAAAACCAATGTTAAATTTTAATACGGAGTTAGTTTAACACTGGATTAAATTAGAGTAGATTGTAGATATAATAGATTAGAGTAGAATTAGGGTAGATTGGTACCACTCGACCTTAAGAGTTAGACCGGAGGTGATATTTATAATAACTTCAAATTTCTATCTCGAAAATTGTAAAGAAAAAAATGGAGGTTCCTAGTCTCTGTGCCACCCGGTATACTTTATATTTTTAAGACCTTGAGAATAATCGGATCTAATTTCCAGAGGCAATCGTCTACAATCTATAAAATATTATCACCTGTTCGTTCATTAGTCATATATATATCGAAGAACAGTAGTTGTTGAGGTCAACTTTACTGCACCAGTTAATTGGACTTTAGGAGTAATCGTGTTTTACAGGTCATAAAAGTCAAATAAAGAGGTGAAAATTACTTTACAAGGTAATCTAAATCTCTAAAATCGCTTCATTTAAGGTGTCATATGGAATAACCATTTCTTAGCGGAGCATCAAAATAGGGCCGTTATCCAAAAAGATCCTTGCTTCATTCAGTTGTCTATTTTCTACTGACACCTGGTCCTGATTATGATCTAGTTGGTCTCCTGATGTATCGAAACTGATCAAGTGCATTTATTACAGCTACTTTCTATTTGTAGTTGACATAACACAATAGACGATTCATTCGATAACCTTGACACTATTTTTTTTAGATAGAATAATTCATACATAATACTACCAATGCAAATCTTAAGTATGACTTGCTGTTAGGAATATCAACGGTTATAGGCATTTTATTAGATATTCCTACCTTGTATGAACCGCAAATTGTGTATTTTGGATTTCTCGTTTAAGAAATTATAATTTTTAAAAATAAATGTCTTTTGTTTCTACTTACATTATTATTAATGTTTTCGGCTTTGCTGAATGCAAAAGAGCTTTTTGAAAAATCTTATCCGGATATGACCACTGGATATATGTCTTTTTCGTGATGCCATTCTTCGCTTCGGAATAAGATTCTACAAGAGCTACCAGTTGTAAAATTAATATTTCACGAAATGAGTACCTTTGGCTTTGGTGGCCACAAAACAATAAAAATATCGAGAATTTTGTTTGTTCTGTAAAAACTTCGCCGATACCAGTAATTACCGGAAAATATTCCTGATATAACTTCAACAGATTTTGGATTTTATCAGTTGTTTGAAGGTAGCTGTCCCGTGAGGTAAATTGTCATTGAAAGTATTATTTCATCGACACTTGTGAAGAGAATGACATTGAATATAGGGCGGGAGTATCATTATATCATCCGGTTACCTTGGATAAGCAGATAATAACGCACCTCAAATAAAACAATGTATAATAAAAAAAACCGCTGCCCAAGGAATCACTACTTCCACATCCGGATTTTCTATCCAAGTCACACAACGAAAAAATTTTGTATCTGGAAATAATTGCTTATGGAAATTTAATAATACAATATTTGAAATCCTCTACCCCAAAAACCCATAAAACGATACCCCACATCGGTAGTAGGGTGGGGATGGTGACAGAGGGTGGGAGTGGGTGGTGGATAAAGTAAAAAAATATTTTGAGGTTTCTGGTTCTTGTACACACACTAAATCACATTTTTTTTCATCCCCTTTAATAATGGGGTGGGGGTGGTAATGGGGGTGGCTAATGCCAAAATTTTTTTTGAGACCTTAGCTTCTCTTGTCTATACTAAATATCAATGTTATGAACTCTTACCTGCTTGATTTACCTATTTACTCCAAATTTACCCCAATTTACCCCCCAACCCTTCGACGGAACAAGATGAAAATTCTAGATCTCGTTAAAGTAGATATGTGTACCAAATTTCAAGTCAATATCTCAAACGGTTCCAGAGTAAACGTGCGCACAAAAAAAAGTTACAGACCGACAGACAGACCGACAGACAGAAATTTTTTTTTCACTCAAACTTGAAATCTCGACGTTTCATGACATTCTAAGCCTATTTGAACAATAAAAAATTTTTAAAATTTTTTTGTCGTTACTATACTTCCACTGGATGTGGAAGTAAAAATATTGGCCAGAAGATTACAAATAGAAAGAAGTTTTGGGGGGAGGTTCTTTTTCCTCTGAATTTCTGGAATGGGAAACTAGTCCTTTAGCCACAATTTGGGGGAAGGTAAAACTCATAAAGTATTTATTAACTCAACGATTGTATTTGGTGGGGTTGATATGTTTTAAAACATTTCAAATAATGAAAATAAAATGAATGAACGTGAAACAAAAAATGGGCAGCTACTGGAAGCGGCTGGAACCTCCCCACTAAATGTTTGCAAAAATCGTTAACTTAGTTAATAACCTGACTCGTTATCGCTGAGTTATGTGATGCAAGCTTTCGTTCGTTGGACGCCAGAACTTATACTTTAACAACCTACGCCGCAGGACAATAAAAAATTGACATTATGTCGAAAAATGAGAAAGTTTATGTACGAAAATTTCATACAATCTGCATCAAAACCTTTTCACGACACCAATATTATCCTTATGCAGAATTTCATCAATATCGGTACTCTAGTTTCGGCGCTACGTATCCACATACACAAATACACGCACATCCACTCTTTCATGTTCCCAAACCCAAAGATATTGTCTTATTTCAATAAATTATGAAACAAGTGCATAAAGTGATACTTTTTTTCACGAATGGGAAGTTTGACGCACGAACCGTAGATAGGTAAACTGCTGCTAGCATCCTCTCGGTATGTGCAGTCATATTGAAATGTACAGATGCTTTACATCGACTGAAACTGCGGCCTGAGCACTTTAAGGTAAGTGAATTTAATTAAAAAAAAAGTATTCAATATTATTTAGATATTATACGAAGGTCAAGTATATCATGTCTTAATCATATTGATATGCATTGTAATGAGACGGGCCAGGAACATAATAATGTTCATCATAGTTCGGTTGAAGTGCAATATATGGAGCTGAGCTGACTGCTGCTCAGAAAATACAATATTAAATAGTGTTTCTTGTACTTTTATTCTGAAAATAAATTTGTCTTTTGGCGACAACTTCGACAAGGGGAGAATTGAAGAATCCAACATCTTCATAATTATGGTCGTGGGATGTTTTATTTTTTTTTTTTTTCAGTTCCAGTTTCTCCTACTCCAGATCAACCAGTTGTTTCCCGACTTCAACTTGAGGAGTTATTCGCGTTTTTGTAATTGCGGATCTTGGTCGCATAGAAGAATCTGTCGAATGGGATGGGATGACGATGGATGGGGTTGGTTAGCGTATTATGTTGTGGCGTATTATGTTGTGGTGGTTGGGATGCATTATCAGAAGAACCAGGTAGGGGGTTTGTCATGTTGGTTGTAGATGCCGGTGACAAAAATTAGGGAATTTTTTTGTATGTCTGTAATATTACTAGATGTTTGACGATGGGTAAATTGATCCTGAAGGAACAACAACTTTGTAAAATAAGGCCACTGATTAGCGTCATCAGGTGCAGCATTTCCTGATCGAATATTAGCTTCCTAAGTTGCTTACTAAACTCTTACCTCAGAATTTTCCAGCAATTTCGCACCTCTGCGTCTGAATTATAGAGCAATTTTTTTTTACAAAGATTGAAGGAAAAAGAAATCAATTACTTTGACAATTAACTTCAAAACGTTAGCTTTTTCATTCCGGATAGGAGCCTCCACAGTTGGAAAAATCATTAAAGAAGTATGTGAAGTTCTGTGGGAAACATTTCAACCTATTAATATAAAACAACCTACAACATCAGACTTTATAAGGGTTGTTAAGGAATATGAAAGACTTTGGGGTTTCCCAAACTGCATCGGAGCAGTAGATGGGAAACACATTCGGATAAAGTGACCAACTCCCTCAGGTTCCATGTTTTTTAACTACAAAAAATATTTCTCCATAGTTTTACAAGAGCTAGTTGACGACTACTATAGGTTTACTTTTATTGATGTTGGGGGATACGGGAAGCAGAGTGATGGAGGCACCTTCCAGGCTTCAAAACTCTCGAAATTATTAGAGGCAAATAAGCTAGGTATCCCAGAGGAAAGAAACCTTCCAAACTCAAATAAAAAAGTCCCTTATGTTTTCATTGTTGACGAAGCTTACCCACTGAAAGACAACCTAATGAACCACGGAATACATTCAACAAACGTTTATCACGCGCCAGGAAAACTGTAGAGTGCGCCTTCGGAACGCTCTTTGCTAAATGGCGAATTTTGTCTGGGGCTATTGAGACAAATGACCAAACTGCTGACAGCAGTGTGATTAAAACGATATCCATCCTGCACAACATAACAATTGACAAAGATTGCATTTATTGAATGTTGCAGACCTTCCTCCTCCCAGCCAGCTGTAATTTGCAACGAACTAGGTCACATAATGCTTCAACAAATAAAGCAAAAATAATTCGCGACAATTTTAAGGACTATTTTGTCGCTAATCCTTTAAGGTATGATATAGTGTAATAAGTAGACATATTTAATAAAAAATTTGTCAAATTATTATTGTTATTATTTAAGTGCAGGCCGCTACATAAATTTGAAAATGAGCAACACACCAAATATAAAAAAATATAAATAGGTACGTAGGTAGGTATTATAGCGTCGTCTAAAGGGGTCTACTAACTTCCTCACACCCTTATAGGGTACGAAGACATCGAAAGTGCTTAGCAGTTCGATGTGTAGTTCCTTATCCTCTGTATGTGCGGTCCCATTTAAGTGAACAGGTTTGTTTTGATGGCATTGAGTTAGCGGCTGTGGTGGTGAACTACACACTGAACTGCTAAGCATCTTCGGCATGTTCGTACCCGTAGTGTTGTCTACTTTCACCAAAGCAAAGTTTTCTTCATACAGTCTGTGAATGATAGATAGCAGATGTTTGGGTGTCCCCGTCCCCAATAATTCAGCTTACAGTTTGTTCCATTCCACATTGCCATTGTGGTAGTCTCCAAAGCAAAGGTACATAGGCACGTTTTCTTGACTCTTCGATAACAAAAGTATCTTAGGAGATATCTAACTGGAGGAGAAGTTTCCTTAATATTTTCAATAATATTCTTAAAACTACAATAATAAAACCATAATCCATAAGCGTTTTATCTTTAAAAATTAAAAATATTATATCGTTCACTGCAAATAAGTAGTGTACCTATTGAATACCAACAGTTAATATTTGTAATATATTCCAAAGTGATTTACATTCTCATGTAAATATTTAGAAATACTGGAATTTTTACTTTACTGTCTCGCGTATTTATGGATGCAGATCGCAGATGCCATGTGTTTAAATAATTGATATTCACAAACATAATACCAGAAATAAAATATAGCTTATCATTTACATGGGGAAACACAATGTACATAAAAATCAATTGCACATTCCTCAGCTATTTTTTCTCGATTTTTTTACATTGTTATTCATTCAGAGTGGTGTACAAATTTATTGCTATGAAATTACTATACTGTGTCGCAGATGTATTAGCACGAGAATTTTTCACAAGTATACGCTTTGAAAACATATGTAAGGTATATTTATATTTGTAAAACAACTTAATCAGTATTCATTAAAATAAGAAAAAATGGTGGTATCTAACGAACATTTAAATCAGTCCAAAAAGCTAGATTTAAATAAATTTGATGTATATACCCCACAATTGCTATAATTTTAATATATCTTGCATCTTTAAATTGTTGTAAAAATATATAAAAACAAGACATTTAATGTTTTAATACCGAAATGTCCTTTTCTAACTCTGGGAACGATACAAAATTTGATGTTTAACCCACTTCAGAAAATTTGAAAAAGGAGTCGACAAGTACACATGTTCAATCATTACCGTGAATTTGGCGAAAGTTACTGTATAATTTGTACTGCACGTAAATTAGTACTTAGGTATTTTAGGAGTAGCCGATGTCAAAAGTTAATAAATCAAAATGTTTTTCACAAGAATATCGTGTCCGCTACGGCCGCCATGTTGAAAGATTGTCAGTCAAAATAGGTTTTTCTCAATTATTTTCTTCCTTGTTAGTTCCATCCTAAAATTAGGTATTACCAATATTGTAGAGAATAAAAAAAGCTACAACATTTTTCTCTACTGTTAATATTTTACGATTTATAGAACCGTCAGAATGGCGAAAATTTGTGCTTCGCTGCACATTTTTGCAATTATCTCTGTCCTCGTTGCTCCTGTGTAGTAATTAGTTATTGTCAGTATTAGTAAAGGAGCTAGCTCATATCACGTGTGCACTTTTATGTCCCTTAAGTTTGATTCTGGGAACTTATTACATACCTATAGGTGTGTTAAACAAAATTGGTCACATACTCCAGAACATGGTCGTTTGGCCGCCATATTGAAAATGCTGGTAAATTTTGTTTTAACGTATCTCCGTAATCGGTAGTCCAATTTTAATTCTGTTTTATTCGTTCTACTCGTCATATAAACATATTTTGTCTCTACATATTTTTTAATTAACTCGTAGTTTATGGGATAAAGGGTGGTTTCTAAAATTGAAAATGTTTTCTGCGTAGTTGATACAAAAATAGGGAAAAATAGCTAAAAACGACTTTATTTACGAATAAATGAAGCTTCATGTACATAGAATGAAGTAGGTAGACACATTCGAAAAACCTATATGGTACATAAAATAAATATAATAAGGATTTTACGTATTTTGAAATCAACATTTCAACAGGATTATTGGTAGGCGTTTTTTCACTGGTCCATATCGTTTTCTTTGGATTTGAAAAAGTCACAGCACATAATTTCCAATTTTATACAGGGGCGCACATTTTCTCTGAAGCACTTCTGGCAATTACAGTGTTTGGGAAAGTTATCTCCTCTGTCACTGTGGAATTAAGGTTCCTTCCATTTTCGTGTAACCGCAGTCCAAGGAATTGAGCTCTGTAGTCACCTTCAAAGCGTTAATCCATTTGTAGCATTGGAAGTAGCTTCTTTTTATGTGAAGGCGAACAGATTTGGATGCAGCAGCCAAATTTTAAATGTTCCGTACTTTCTTGTGATGGTATTGATGGAAACGCAATGCATTTATTGTATGTAAGTTTGAACCAACTGCACGAACCAAAAACTCTTCAGCTTTCTTTCTCATGTTCTCATTAAGTGGTTCCTTACCAAAATCGAATAACAGATATTCAGTACAAGATTATGTTGTCCTCAAAGCTGCCAATTTCTTACTGATCTTGGTTGTGGTGCCACAGCCTGTTAGAGAATGAATAGCCGGTAAAGTTGTCAAGACAGCGTGTAATGCTTTATTTTCAGCAACAAGGAAGTGAAGTAGAATGTATCTGGATGTTTTTCCCATCCCAAAGGCAACTCAGTTCTTTTAGCCGTGAGTTTTTCCACTTCTCTTGGTAATGATCCAAGGAAGAGAAGTATTGTACGCATTAAGAGACTGATCTTCAGATCCCAATCTCCTCTCTGTGCTCGTGTCAGATCTCTCAGTATATGAAACAGGGTTTTCAGGAACTGGTATCAATACCGGAATTTCTCATTTTCTTTTCCTTGCTCATTAGCAAATTTCTCGATATCTTCCATAAGCATTGGCATTTGTCCTTTAACAGTTTCTGCATGAGTTCTAGCTCCTATGATATCCTTTGCCATGATACACTCTATTAGAGTTTTAATTTATATTACTGTGTTTTTTGGTATGTGGCTAGTTTCCATGACTGCATTCAGCAATAATCGTTGCAAAGCTTCAGCTAACATGGAAAAACCTCTCATAATACAAGAATAATTCTTTCCCAGCGAGTACACTCTCAACAATCTTTGAACCAAACGTTTCCGATTCAATAAAAATGTTTTCAAAACTCCACTTCCAGCTAAATATTTTGCAATACATGCCATAATTTCCTTTGGTAGATGAAAACCTCCTAAGCCAAGAAACATGTTCGAAAATTTTTCTGACTGTAGCAGTTTTATTTCTATAGCTATTCTGTACACGACTTCATCAGCCTACAGAGATCCTGTTTTCTGATTTACTGTTGTCAAGCAGTCTTGGGAGTTTTTCATACATGTACATATTGCACTGAATTACTGAGTCGCAGAATATGGTAGAATGGGTGTAAAAGCTGTAGTGGTCTTTACAATATCTGTATTTGATAGCATACTGTTGAACGCACTCCAGGAAGGGACTTCACATTTATTAGGAAAATACTCTTTACTTGCGATAAATCTACTTAAAATCCAGACCATGTTCTGTCCCTTTGCAGATGAAGCTGCCACGTCAGGAAGAAGTTTCCGTGCTACTACAAAATCTCTCTTTATTTCTCCTCTTTGCTTTTAGTTCTTATAGTATTTTAATTCTTGGCATGGATGAAAATTATGAACTTTTATCTCTAATCGTCTCTGTTGACTGGTATCACTGTTTTGACTTTCATTTTGGAATATAACCAACACTGTCATGACTGCCTCCAGTTCCAGAAAGAGTATGTTCTTAATAGTCAAAATTGTCCATTGCTGCTCTTATTGGGATGTTTGCTTTGAGTTCTTTGGGAAGAGGCACGCCTTATCCCTGTGAATTGCTCAGGTAGATTACCTAAACTTATTTTACTGGATAATAATTTGTGTGATACCGAAGGATTTTTTGAGAAAGTAAAACAAATACCATCACTAAGCTGCTCTATAAGTAAACTTTTTATTTTACGGTTTGATATGTGCTCCTTACTTGGCAAATACTTTTCATGAAATTGAATTCAAGATCTACCGTTATCGAAAATTGCTTAAGAGATTCTCTCAGATTCTTAGAATCAGCAACTTCTTCAGCTGCATCTTTTTAACTATCCCTCTCATAATTCAAAATATACTTCCTGATGTAGTTTTTGTAACAATGGATGTCAGCATTAAAAACACTGTTTACATCTTCCAGTGTACTTTTTCGCTGAAACACTACATGGTAGAACCGAGAGGCTTTAAATAGTTGCTCTGCTCTGAACTCCTCACAAATCCGGCACAGTTTGGAGTCTCTTTTTAGTTTTATTTGGTTACAGATTACACACGTTTTAAATTCTGGTCCGCTAGATTGGGAACCCCTTCTTCTTGGACGTTGTCTAGGAACTATCATCCTATAAATGTGATGGGAACACTCTAACTTCCTTTGTCAACAGAAAAATCAAACACCATAAAATATTTCAATAACTTTGTCAAAAAAAGGATAAAGACAATTTATTTGCCTTTTAACAAGGAATGAAATGAGCTAACAAAAAATTAAAATCGTTACGGAGATATGTTAAAACAGAATGTAGCAAATTTTTCAATATGGCGGCCAAATGACCATGATCTGGACCATGTGACCAATTTTTTTTAACACTTCTATAGGTAAGTAATAAGTTCCCACAATCAAACTTAGGGGACATAAGAGTGCACACGTGACATGAGACCTAGACTATATTGAAGATTATTAAATTTCTCAAAAACAACTTTTTTCCACGACTCTTACAACAGCTCGAAATTTAAAAAATTATGAAACTTTCGGACTGCTGTAACTTGTAAACAATTGATGGTGCAATAAAATTGTTTAAACAAACATTTTGGGAAATTTTATAATCTACAATATTGATACCAGCATACATTTCCACATTCTTGCGTGAGTGTAATTCGTAAAGCATTGGCAATACAAAAATTTTTTATGAAGACAGATCAGTGAAAACTCGAAAATTCTAAGAAAACTCATTCTTTTAAAGAAATAACACTATTGTAGGTCAGTTTTAATGATTTATAGAAAATTAGTAATAAGTATGAATAACATCGCAACAAAGGAGCAGATATTTTTCCGAAATTCAAGGATCTTTTTCAAATTTCAAACCGCTGTAATTTTTTAACAATTGACCGTGGAAGAACATTGTTTAAACAGAAAATATGGGAAATTTTATGATCTACAATATTGATAATCCAGTTACTCCGCAGGAGTAAAGGGAGCACAGATAATTGCAAGAATTTGCAGCGAATCACACATTTCGTGAAAATGCTTGTTGCAATTGCATCATGACGTAGACAAGGCTACTAAAGCTATAGGTTGTCTGGTAACGACTGGAAACCCAACTTCATTATTTTCAATGTCCCTCACTGGTTGCATCTTTGCGAAAGACTATGATTTTTTTTTATTCTATACCGGTTTGTTTACCTGAGTGAAATATTTTAACAGATTCGGCAAATGTTATATATGGGTCATGAGATAAACGAGCGCAAAACAAAAACAGATAAATTAGGAAAGGATAGACGTACCTATTTCCACTGAAATGCATAGGCGGCTAGAAGCGATGGGTACCGATGTCCTACGTTGACACACGATAAATTTATAAAAATGATAAAAATTTATAAAGATTTCACGAAGTGTGTAACGTACTGGAAGCAGTACATTCTTCTTACTTTTCCTAATTTCTCCGTTTTATGTCTTGCTCATGTTTATCACAGGACATATAAAACTACATTTTTGCCGATTCTATATATTTTATCACCAGTTGCCTCTGTTAGGATCTAAATGATTATATATCAATTGTTGTGAATAAAAATTGTTTGAAATGCTTATCAGTTTGATTTAATTCGAAGTTTCTTAGATAAAAAAAAACTGGTTGTAAACACATACTGTAAAAATTAATAATTATTACATGCACTAACAGAACGTATTTTTGCAAAAGTATTTAGAGAATTATACATTTCAACTAAGCGCTACGCCCGCTAGGGTTAAGCGGTGGAACTACGATATTGACGTCACGACCGGGTTAAAATTTTTTGTTTACACTTTTTTCGTAAGGCAAAGTTGTCTCCTCAAGTCTATTATTAAAGTAATTGCTTATTTAAATCAGCCCAGCTTAGGTCAGCGGTGTTATTGACATATTCACATTGTTTGTAGAAGACAGGAAGGACAATGTATCGTAGTTTTCCACAAGTAGGGCAGAAATTTTTAATAACCCATGAATTTGGTTCCAAATTATGCCAAAGAAAAAAACTTTGCCAAAACAACTAACGTATGGAAAAAAAACAGCGATTCTACGACAGTTTGTTCTTTATATTTCAAAGAAGAAGATTACACCAGCTCAGGTAAGAATATAGAAATAGTTAACGCATTATTACTCCTTATGAATAAATAAAAATACGGTCATTTGAATCTATAGCAAATTTTATATTAAAATCACCTCCTATGACGTTCCTATTTTTCTTACTAATTAATTCTAGCATTTCAGTTAGTTTTTCCTTAAAATTTACAAAGTCACTGTTTGGTGCTCAATAAACTGCAACTATCGTACAATTCATTAAATTTAAATGTGTACAGCAAACCTCAAACAAAGTCTTTGTCATTGCTCATTGCTGATTAGTAAGTTAATATTGTTGAATTGTTAATTAAATAATGCCAAATTATTTAAAATCCAGTAAGGATAATAGTTCCATAAACATTAAAGTAGAAATAGATGCGGATTTTATTAAAAAATATTCGTTGATTTTAGGCCCGGTACTTTCATCTCCAGTTAAATTTATTCTATAGATAGATCCCATGGAAACAATTATTGATACAATTGTATCCAAGGAAATTATCTGGAGGATAAATTTAACGGGAGATGAAAGTACCGGGCCTAATAAGGATATTACTATATTACTTAAATTTATTTATCTTTCGATTTACAAAAGAAAATAACAAGGCAACTCAAAAACACTCATTGACAATTTATTTACAAATTTTAAAGCACAGCACAGTCGAGTAAAAAGCAATGAAAACCAAAAGAACTAGATCAAAATTGCAAATCCACAAATATGCGAACTAAAAAATTTAATCAATATACTCCATGCAATGTTGACTTCAGGCAGAAACAATGTAGATGTAAATGTAAACTTACTATTAAAACAAAAAAAATATGAATACGAGCAGCTCTAATTGAATAAAAAAAGGTGCTAGTAAATAATGAAATTAACAAATCTATAATAAACAAAATAATATAATAAAAAAACTGGTAAAACCAAAAATCAAACAGTCACACCCACTCAGCCAATAAATATAACTTGTACTTCAATACTGTTGGAGATAAAATCGTGCATAATATACCAACCTCAAATGAACCATACAGTGCTTATTTACAAAAGGGCAAACATGCAGATGTCCATTTTACTAATTTTTTGCCAACTACCACAACTGAAATAGCTAACATAATGTCACTAAAAAACTTTAGTTCATCTGATACTACAATCACACTGTACACATGTTTAAAGAAAATTTACCTAACTCACTTGGTCCAATTACACATATCATAAATATAATATTATGTTCTGGGGTATTTCGAGTTTTCTCAGGTAACAGAGACGAACTAAATAACTACAGACCTACTGCCTTAATACCAATTCTGGCCAAAATAACTGAAAAGGTGATTGCTTTACAAGTAGCGAAATTTTTTGAAAATAATAACTTGTTTGCTGAGAATCAATATGGGTTCAGAAAGGCAGAAGTACACCGGATATCATCTTGGTATTGCCGAGTTTTGGGGGAGAGATATTTGAAAATAAAAAGTCTACTCTAGCAATGTTCATTCACCTCAGTAAGGCATTCGATTGTGTCTTGCACGATATATTGATAGATAAACTAGAATTTTATGGTTTTTCTGGGATAGAACTGGTCTTAACACGCTGCCTTGCGGACCCCATTGTTCACTTCCAGTATGGAACTCAGTTCATTATTCCACATTGCATTGTGACCTATTTGAAATATAGGAAGGCTAAACTTAATGCCTTCCTATATTTCAAATAGGTCACAATGCAATGTGGAACAATGAACTGAGTTCCATACTGGAAGTGAACAATGGGGTCCGCAAGGCAGCGTGTTAAGACCAGTTCTATTCTTAATGCATATTAACGTTACGACGGATTGCGTGAAAACATTTACAATTCTCTTTGCTGATGATACAACTTTTCCAGTGCACTTAGGAAATAATTCCCCAACAGCAGTAAATGAAACATCTGAGAATATTATTTTTCAATCAGCGGACTGGTTTAACTCAAACAGATTGTGTCTAAATCGACAAAAGACAAATGCACTCTTATTTTCAACAAAAAACAGGAAATATTAGTGCAAAATTTTTAGGTCTAACCCTAGATAACAACTTAAACTGGAAACCATATACCTTAAGAGGAGACAACGCCAATTACAAAGCTGAAGTGGGGCGAAAGGTAGGCAGTGTGGCTATTATAGGGCATCTGAACGTGACGTCACAGCTAACCTTAAGATTTAAAAGTATTACTCAGCTGTTATTAAAATTTCTGCCTGGTTCCCGTATTTTCTAAACTAAAATCTAGTTCAGTGTAATGTTTATGACGTTCTAAATACTTTGTCCTAATAAA
Organism: Rutpela maculata; assembly: GCA_936432065.2. Classification (NCBI taxonomy): domain Eukaryota; kingdom Metazoa; phylum Arthropoda; class Insecta; order Coleoptera; family Cerambycidae; genus Rutpela; species Rutpela maculata. Next base: position 229,024,246 of record OW386286.2, on the reverse strand, counting down.
ATAGTACTCTTTTTGTAGGTTAGAAATCTAACCTGTAATTAGCAGTCTATTTTTATTAATCAACAATATTGAAAAATTATTTACGTGAATTTTTAGATATTTGCTTGGAGCCAGTACAGCTTCAAGCTAAAAATGCGTATACAAACATTAAAAATGAGAATAAACCTGAAACACTTAAAATTTAAGGTTATGTTGGTTACATTAAAAAGCACTGTACTAAAAATCTTGACTGGGAAAAAGCAGTTTTTAGCCAAACGACTGGCGTTATTAAACTAAAAAAAAGATATTCTTGTAAGTAAATGAATAAACACTTCTATTGAAGAACATTTTTAGCTAAAACTTGTTTATTAGGAAGATCTCTCTTCACATTGGCTAATAAACAAGTTTTAGCTAAAAATGTTCTTCAATAGAAGTGTAGTAATCATTTACTTACAAGAACATCTTTTGATCAGTTTAATAACATGAGCCAGTTCGCTAAAAAGTGCTTTTTGCTGTAAATTTTTTTTTAGTACAATGCTGTCTTAGTAGATGGAGTCACTTCGATACACCTAATTAAAAATGATTGAAAAAATAATTACATTTATAACCGATGCGCACTCATTTCGTGTATTTGAAGCTTAGTCTCGATGTGTTCTTGACCTTTCAGGCATGATTGTAAGTAGGTAGAGCCAATAGTAAAGAAAGTACGAACGCCAAAACTAGACAACCAATACAACATCCCTCTGTACTTTATTGGCTCATTTCCGCCCACTAACCTCTGATTTGATCGCGTTGCTCCCTCTTAAGACAACTTAGAGTCAACGTAAACTTGTAAAATGCTCTACTGGCTTACTTTGGAATGTTTCACAGCATAATGGTATATGGAATAATGAACTGGGGAAACTCATGCCTCACTCACAATATATTTGTCATTCAAAAGCGTGCAATAAAAGCTCTAGTAGACTTATACCATAGAACCAGTTGAAAACCTTGGTTTATAAACTTGAAAATCCTTAGCCTTCCTTCTGCAATAATCTACAACTTACCAACATTTTTTTACGACTTTCATCGACAAACATAAATCTTACTGGACTTGGAATTTTCAATTCACTATCATTAGAACTAAAAGACTCGTCCCTAAATAACTTTAAATCAAAGATAAAAATTAATTTAATTTATTAAATGCCTACTATAATGTTTCTGATTTTCAATATTCCTAAATGTGTTTTTTAATGTATTTTTTTATGAGCTATTAAATAAATGTAATTCAGCTATTTCTTTTTGTTTGGCAAATTCTTGTAAAATTTTATGACATATTAAAACCCCAAGATGTATCATTTTTTTTAGATAAATAAGGAATCAATCGATCAGCAAACAGAAAACACTAAGAATTGTAATGTAAAAGTGGTTAAGACTCCGCAAGAACAACCTATGCTATGGAATCCAATGTTTATAATGCCTGATACCTGACATAGTATCTCCGTCGTGACGTCGCACAGAGGGAAATTTAATTTACATCGCCAATACTGGCTACTTTGAACATTTCATTAGTGAAAAAAAGTCTCAATTTTAAAGAATTAGAAAAAAAAAATTAAAAACGCTTTCTGGTCATAAATCGACATAGCTAGTAAACCTATTGCTTGAACTAGACACTCTCCTCGACACTCTCCAACAGTGCATAAATGTCATTTTGCAAAAAGTGGAGTTAGCGGGTTAACATTTTAAAAAGACGATATACACATGTTAAAATGTGCAATGTTTGTTTTACTATAGTTTAGGAAGCAGTAAGCAAACATTTACTCAAGTACACATACTGATATCTTATCTTTTGCGAATATAATTAGCGCTTCCAAGTTGAATTATATTTAATTATGTCTTAAATATTATTAGATGTGAAAACTAAAAATACATCAATTGTCCAGTCATCACGTCGCGTCGTCTACATGAAGAGTATGGGAAAATAACTCGATTTTTTTTTGTATTAAATCCTTCACTTGGGTGTCCAAAAAATCCCGAGCTTGTGAATTCTAACTCGATCGGGAACTAAGAATAATTTTTTGAAAAAGTGCAAAAAAGCTGTAAAAAAATGTAATGTTCTACACTAAATCCGTAATAGTAGGATAACAATGAACTTAACTCAGTGGCGCAGTGCTTACAATGTTAGGCTTAACATTAAAATGTGTAGACCCAATAAAAGATTTCAAATGTGAATGTGTTAGGCTTGCGACCACGGGATCCCGGGTTCGAATCCTGGCTAGAGTATGGATGTTTGGTAGCGTTTTCCACATGTTGCTGAGATGGTAGCAGTAGGCTTAGACCGCGGTTATGTGAAAGGCAACACGTCTAGTCGCTCTCCTCTCCCGAGTTCGACACTCGGCTGTGGCAGATGGCAATGTCGCAGGGAGTGGTTGTTGTGTTACTATCAAGAGTGTCTAACATGTAACAGAGCTTCGCTGATTTAATAAGCCTTTGAGAAACTTATTTTGGATTAGATCCCCTCCAAATGCAATGCCATTTTATATTTAAAAATTATAGGATCAGATTCTTAACTAAAGGGAAACGCTTTTTATTTCAGATTTTTTGATAAATTTTTATGGTTTCAGTCCGCCATTTTGAATCCACCATCTTGTTTTTGCAATTTCTAACATGGAGTTTGTAATCAGGGCGTCCAAATACTTACAGATATTAATTTTAGTATACGTACTGAATGTTACGAATATTGGCCAGTTTTTTGAGATTTGACCCCACTGTGCGACGGTGAAATTTTTTTTCATAATTTTTTTAGCGAGATTTTTTTAAGGCATCTCAATTTTTCTTCAAATATATATATTTTTTGTGGGCGCCATATACATTCTGTCAGTATAACCTATTGGATATCAGTGTACTATTGGAGTAATTAAATAACTCAGATGATTTGAAATTAAAAAAAATGCATTAAAGTGTTGTTTTGCCGAACTAGTCTTTACGAATAATATAATGCAAACAATTGAAAAATATTATCACGAAATCGAGGTTTTGTACTATTCCTCAGTATTCCAACTAAAAACATTTAATTCCCAAACTTTCAAAATTACGTCAAAATGAAAATATAGAACGTGATTTACCATGATATGCGGAAAATAAAATGGTGTACTAGTCAATGTGGAAAAGCCCTGCAAAATTTTAGAGTGTTCTGAGGTAATTTAGTATATTAAATTATTAATAAATTTGCGAAGATACACTACTGCTATTGAGTAGGTTAGTAATAGGTCGACGAACTTACTTGTGAAAGAACGCATTGGAGATGTTTACATTTCCTTAATTGGCATAAAAAGTGAAGCCGGCAAGTGCGGTCAAAGCACAGATCAAAGTGCCGCGTTTTTTGCTTTCGGTCGAACAATCAGGACACCGGCGTGTTATTGACCGATTTAAGTAAATATCTTAATTCTACTTATTTCGATTTATTTCGCTATTTTTGTAGTGTAATTTGATTAAAACCAAAAATTCACTTCTACCCTCTCCAGCTTTGCTGTCAATAGTGTCAATCCCAAGTCTGATAAAGTGATATGTTTGTACCGCGTTACGTCAGATTGGTTAGTCATTGGCGGTGCATTTCTACAAAAAAATAATGTATTTTTTTGGTGTTTTTTTTTTAATTTTTCATTTTTTTAACTCCTTTCGTTGGGGAAAATCTACTGTTAAGTTTTCCGCATATCATGGGTAGATCACGTTGTATATTGAAAAGTGAAAGGCCAATTAGTAAATCTGTGCCAAATAATATACTTATTTGCAATAAACATATTCGATAGTTCGAGAAAATTTTTACTCTTTTCCATTTCTTACTACCTTTTTCATTTTCGGGAATCACAATCACATGATATCTAATTTAAGTATTATTAATTTACTGTGTGAGCTAATTTTTTTACACCAAGAATTATTCCCTAAACTGATCGGTTTTGTATTTCAGTTACCCCCCTCATACTGTACTGAGACGTTAGAAAAAAGGAGTGGTCGTAGTCAAAAACTTCTTATACGACAGCACGATCAACCTCAAACAAAAAAGATCGGCAGTGGTGAGTAGTGGTTATGAGTATAAGTTTTGGTAGAAAAAAACTATAAACAAGGTGTCTGATGTATACGTACAAATATTTTCCATGAAAATATATTGACCCAAAAGAAGCAAAAAAAGTTTTATAAAATTTTTGCTTTATTCCAATGGTTAAATTAATTATTTTCTAAAAATACGATATTTTCAGACCAGGTAGTATATATGAAATATTGTGTAGGTCAGTTTTGCGGGACAAACTAAAACCAAGTTCTTGCGACCTACATCTCTATTTTTATTATGTTTATTGCGGGGTTGGCATGTTTAAAACATCCCACCGTGTTTTAAACAAATGTTTAAAACATATTTAATACACAATGCGATATTTTAAACAACTGTTTAAAACAATTTTAAAACGCAGTGCGTTGTTTTAAACAAATGTGTTATTTTGTAGTTTGTGGAAAAGCAGGAAAAGTACCGATGATGGTCCATTCCGATGAATAATTCCGATATAAACAGTAAACACACTCACAAAAAATTATCCTCTGTGGTCTTACTCATACGAGTCAAATGGTCAGTAGTCACATGCACTAACCTGAGCATTTTATTTGTAGAGTGCTGTAAAATTCGTTTAAGAGCGCCATCTGGCATCAAGTAATAGTAGCAGATACAGTAAGTTGGCACCATTTAATTTTAATTGATTAAAAACAAAGAAACTGTTTAAAATAAAACAAAACAGTTTTTTGTTTAAAATGAATGAAAACCCTGGTTTATTGTTTTGATAATAACACATGAAAAACTTTTTAAAAATTCCCTTATCAGAAACGGAGGGACCAAAAGACTCAGAAGATGAAGAAAATTTTTAAAAGCTGAAACACAAAAGGAGGAGCATAAATACTCTCACCGAGACTCTCACTAACATATTGATCTATCATTTGGAATTATAATGTATATTTTATGTAAAAAAAGCCAGCTCTTACACTATTACTTGAGAAACTTTCACTTTTTTCCCTGTATGCTCTGCCAGAATCAGAAACGCAGGAACCAAAAGACTCAGAAGATGAAGAAGATTTTTAGAAGCTGAAACACAAAAGGAGGAGCATAAATACTCTCACCGAGACTCTCACTAACATTTTGATTATCCATTCACCATTTGGAATTATAATGTAAATATAGTATATTTCATTGAAAAAAAAAGGGCTGGTGTTTTACACTATTACTTGAGAAACTTTTTTCCTTTTTCAGGTCCACCCTCCACTTAAATGCAGAGGGCACGGGGTGCGAGAATTGCGGTTTTTGAGATAAGGCTCATGTACACAGCTACCCCCAACAAAGTTTTGCCTTACGTAGACACTGGATGAAAACCATCGTCAGGTCAGCTCTTTGACTATTCTGATTGCATTTTCACGAGGAGTTTAGTCAGGAGTTTAGAAAACTTTCTTTATAAATCATTCTTCTCAATTTGCATACATATTTGGCAACTGTAAACGTGTTAGTGAAAATTTAAAATGTATCTAAATATATTGAATGATAATAACCGGCCACATAGATTGCGAATGTTAAAATGGTTCATTAATTAAAAAAAGTATTTTTCCAAATCAATCGACGTTGCTGTGTATTATTCTATGCATTAATACTGTGTATCTTTGTACATTTACCAGTCTTTTACATGCTGTTACTATTCATATTCAACATGAAAAACCCAGGCACACAAGGGGATGTCAATAAAATTGACAAAACGCCGACTGATTTGAAAAATCGATTTTTTGTAATTAGTGATCTATTACCACTGTTTTAACAATCTGTGGTGTCTCTAATCATTATGTTTATATTGTCGTACATTTTGTAAATAACTTCAGGAAATCTGTCTTAATTTGTTTTATCTATTTTGTGTATGATAAAGATAAAAAGTATGATTAATAAATAAAGTTGAGTTTATTAATATTTTTTTGTATTTTTATTTACACATCTAAAAGTACCAAAGGCCATATCCATAAACAATTCTCAGAAGTAAACATATAGACATAACTGAAGATAATAATTAATAAAAAGTAGTAAAAGTAATAGAATACATTACAATGTTTAATAATAAAATAATAAATTGCCTTTATTAGAAACAATTATAATTACCTCATCTAAACATTATATACTATTAATATATATACTTGATAGGGTATTAGAGGTCAAAGGTGCAATTTCCGAAAGTTCTTCAAGAGTTTTTTGATCAGGAAGACACAAACTTTATGTAAAAAAAGTTTTAGGCAATTTGACCGAATATTTTTTTCACTTATCATTTTTAGGTAGAATTTCCGGCGCCTTGCCAACATTTTTCCGAACGCATTTTTCAAACTTTATTTTTTTTTCTACGGTATTTTTATGAAAACAAAGCTTAGGGATATTAGAAAGTATCACAATATAAAATATTTTTATGAAAAAAAAAATGATGAATTCGGAAGTTTTTTAAATTGACCTCTTCAGCTGAATTTATCTCGGAAACTAGATGTATAAGATCGAGTTGCGCCTACGAGATGAAACCTTCTCGAGAAAATACTCTTTCAAATAAAGGAAACCGCATCAAAATCGGATCACCGTGGATGGGATGTGACAGACAGCCACAAAGATTCAGAGGTTAAAATGACTAAAGGTAAATAAACTTCAGACGAAGCGACTCTACTTAATTCCAATGGAAAATTGCCATTTAAATTCAACTAATTAATACAGACACAGCTGTCATGAACTAAACTATGGAAAAAAATAAAAAATAACAAGTCTGCACAGCATTCAATTGTGGAAACAAAAGAAAAGCAATGCATTTTGTCTGAAACTGACAAAGAAATCTGAGAAATTTCATTTGATAAAATTATATTAAGTACTCTTTTTATTATTATATCCGCCTTTTTAAACACTTTGGAAGCTATAACTACCAATAAATACAATTTTCACTTATGAATTACCGCAGATACACTTATACGTAAAAACTTTGATATTCACTATCATTTCCGACCTTCTGAAACTAGCAAGGCCACTTACTTATGCGTGATTTTTGAGAATATTATCCATTCATTAAGTTCAATGTATACTGATAATGCACCAGCATGACTTGCACGCAATTTTGCCATGAAAAGATATAACTATAATTATACATGTTTAGGCTTGTATCCTCCGACGATACAGAATTACCCAGGCGTCCTTGGCTAATAGTTATTCAAGAGTTCTTGTCAAGTCATCTTGGAATTTCAACAAAAAGCAAAACTCGAATAATTAATATCCGATAAAGAAGTTTAATTGTTTGAAGTACCAATATAAAATATATGCAGTATTATTTAAGTAATTACTGCTATAAATTCCATTTAATTACTATTCAAATTCATTAGTTAATTAACTAGCACATTCGACTAGGTTTAGATGCATTCTTAGGAGTTTAGTTGACTGATTTGGCCTCAACTTGAAGAAAATCCATTTTAAATTCCACCTAAAACGAAAACACTGCCTAAATTTTTACTAAATTATTTTTAACTACAATATAATTGTTTCGTCTGACATAGGCTTCCTGATACATCATCTCATCATCAGAGGAAACTTCTGTTAGGCGGAAAAATTTAAAGTTAAAAATATCAAACATGAAATTTTTTTATCAAAATTTAACCGGCCTCAAAAAAGATAGCTAAAAATTGGGAAATAAAATGTCAGCGTCGCACATTGGACGAAAAAACTAATATAGCTGTCCAAAGGTCCAAAAGCAGGTAGCTTTAAATTGAAAAAAATCTGATATTTTCTGGTAGACAACAAACCAGATAGTACTGAGATAGTAGATAAAAATCATTCGATAAAGAAAGGGTTCGACAATAACAATATAATATTACCTGCTCCACTGTTATTATACTCTTGGCAAATACGATAACGAAGAGTATATTTTATTTGATCGGCACATTTCTAAAACCGTAAATATCGCTCGCAGACAAAAAATTTTCATATCATTAAGTTAGTGAACGAATTCTGAACAACTTTCCAAATGTCAGACAGGCGCCGTCCATCCGTCACCTTTCTTGTAAGCACAATGACTCACGAAAGAAAAATCCGATTGTATTGAAAGGCCATGGCAGATTGAGATAAGTGTCCGTGCCTTTGCAACCGTGTGGTTCCTTCCAGTGATGTATCTTTGTGTAAGATATTACCACAAAAAGTTTTTCCCTCAAAGACTTCATAATATCTGGGAAAAATTTTTTTTTCGAAAATCCGAAGAAAAATTTTTTTCTTAATCTAGTGAACCAATTTGTTTGTATTTCACATATATTGTGAATATACTCAAGACAATTTATTATTGATATTTTCATGAAATCTTTTCATGAAGAAAACAAAAATTGATGCTTTTGAATTTTGTGAAAAATTTATATACGTACTTACACGTTAACGACCACTTCTATATTTTTACTAATTATACGCCATACAATAAGCTATAACATATATTTTTTACAAAACTCTATCGAAGGGGTAACGTAGTCAAATTGGCAAAGATATTATTACGAGCTTACACGCCCTTTAGTAAACACCCTGTATCGTGGGTTCGGAAATTATAACATTAAGGTAACACTAAACAATTTACTTACGTACGTACTAATTACAACAAATAAAGAAAAAGAGTATAAATTGGTTAGAAACGATATAAATATATAAATGAACAACAACTGCTTGGATTACGCGTATTGAAAATTTTTTGGAGCAGCCTATGTATTTTTTTGAAATAACGACATGTATTTTTCACAATACATATTTTCTACAAAGCTCCATCGAAACGGTAATACATAAAAAAATTATGTGTTTAATAATAAAAATACATAATAAAAAAATATGTTATTCTAATGATATATGATAATATTAGTCGTCTTCATCACTGTCCTCATTTATTGATATCTTCTGCGAATAATTTAAACAGTTTTACTGATGGTTTCGGAATATCGTCGAAAAACCTTGCATATGATGAATTCATGTTTAAGTTAAAAAAAAAATAAATTAGTTTTCTGTTACTTATAGATGCATTTATTATATGCAAGGTTTTTCGACGATATTCCGAAATCATCAGTAAAACTGTCTGAATTATTTGCAGAATAATTGAGGACAGTGATGAAGATGACTAATATTATCATATATCCTTAGCATAACATGTTTTTTTATTATGTATTCTTATTATTAAAGACGTAATTTTTTTATGTATTACCGTTTCGATGAGGCTTTGTAGAAAATGTATATATTGTGAAAAATACATCTCGTTATTTCAAAAAAATACGTAGGCTGCTCCAAAAATTTTTCAATACGTGTAATCCAAGCAGTTGTTCATTTATATATTTATTAATATATCGAGTTTCTAACCAATTTATACTCTTTTTCTTTATTTGTTGTAATTGGTACGTAAGTAAATACATTATTGTTTAGTGTTACCCTAGTGTTATAATTTCGGAACCCACGATACAGGGTGTTTACTAAAGGGAGTGTAAGCATGTAACATTATCTTTGTCAATTTGACTACGTTACCCCTTCGATAGAGTTTTGTAAAAAATATATGTTATAGCTTATTGTATGGTGTATAATTAGTAAAAAAATAGGTGGTCGCTAACGTGTAAGTACGTATATACATTTTTCAAAAAATTCAAAAGCATCAATTTTTGTTTTCTTCATGAAGAGATTTCATGAAAATATCAATAATAAATTGTCTTGGGTATATTTACAATATATGTGAAATACAAACAAATTGGTTCACTTGATTAAGAAAAAAAAATTTTTCAGATTTTCGAAAAAAAAAATTTCCCAGATATTATAAAGTTTGTGAGGTCAAAACTTTTTGTGGTAGTATTTTACGCAAAGATACATCACTGGAAGGAACCACACGCAAAAAAGGTTGCAAAGGCACGGACACTTATCTTAACCTGCCATGGCCTTTGGACAGTAAGTTAGTGTTAGCTAGAGGAAGAACCCTATTGTTTCTGAACAAAATCGATCGGTAAATAAAAATGTTATTAATAATTTAAATTTAAAAACATTTTTTTTATTTTTGTGTTTTTGTAATTGAATATGATTGGTGGAATGATATTTCATTTTAATATCTAAAAATTTATATATTTTACAAATATACATTTCATAATGTAATATACAACCGTGAAAATATGATTAGCTCGTGTCTTATAATGTAAAAATTTACATTTTTCTATGTGTAAAGTGGTGGTGTAGTTCTTACGCTTTTAATTGAAATTGACTCGGAATCCAAATAGGGTTTGGTATGTTTTTTTATTTTTACTTTATTTTACACTGAGTCTTTTACCAACTAAGTTCGTACTATAAAATTAAAAATGTCTAAAACTAACATTATTTACAAAAAACTGCGAAGAGTATCCTATAGAATGTGTAACAATTATATAAAAAGTTCAGTGAACAGGCGAACAGTACGTTTTTAGCTTGTTTTGCATATAATAGACAAGGCGAAAGCCTCGCCTTCGTATGAAAAAATTTTCCCATTTGATTTTTTTGCATATTCACGTTCGCGACATGCACCTGAATAAGGATCAAGAGTTTGCCGGTCAAAAATCTGGTCCCAATTTGTTTAAATTCATTTTTTTTTAAACAAATTGCAAAAATCGTTTTTTTTTACCCAAATGAATTTTTTTTTGAGGTTTTTTTGATCACCTTAAACAAAAATGGTCTTTTAGGTATCCTGAGCTCGATTTTCGAGAAACAAACAATGGCCCAAACCGCGTCGAACTGAAAATCGAGTAGCACATTCTTAAGGCACTTTTTTGAGTAGAATCCGCCGCAGATAGGAAGAAAATTACGATTGCCTCGGTTTTCGAGATATAGACATAACTTTTGTTTTTTTAAATGGAACGCCCTGTAAATTATATCATTATTCAATCACAACTTAAATTAGCTATCCAACGATATATCATATTGAGACGCCCTGTATCTAGGTCGTCTATTTGTGAAAGAATTTCCTAAGTTATTAATCAAATTTTACTTATTTTTGGATATTAAATAAAATTAAATTGCCGCCAAATAATTAGAAACCATTTCGCTTTATCATTTTTTGCTATAAAACTTCAGTTCTATTAAATATGCTAATTACAGTTCCATAATATTTAAAATAATTTTATTCCTGTATAGAAATAGTTTTGAATATTTCTTTTAAACGCAGTTTCGTGCCTCGAAAGTCACAGATTTTATGGTGTTAAAATAAACATATTAAAGTAATGGACTAGCCACGTTTACATCAGGGTAACGAGAACAAAGAACGGGCCATATCAGCATCCGCGGAGATATTACCTAACTCACTTACTCTTTCATATCAAATAGATATGTTCTCTTAAACAACGCTGAGGAAATTTTGTATAAATAGGGACCACAAATTGGTCTCTTGGTCAGTTAGATCAAACCAAGCAACTATTTAGAATCATCTACTTATGCTTAACCTGGTCCTAACTGTCAAACATTTTGCACCCAACAAGAAACTTAGTCTTTATAGACCTATTTTTCTATTGAGCACTAGAAACTTAGTCTAGGAGCACGCTTCGGCGTCTTCATGGACCTATTTTTCTTGAATACACCAGGACTTAGTCTGGATACTGAGGGAGAAGAAATACTGGTAGTATAACAATGTATTAAATAATATTTATTTAAATATCAGTAAAGTAAACGACTTTATATCTTCGGCTTCGCGATTGCGACAATGCTGTGGTACTTTTTGATTAGCTAATTTATTTGGAATTATTCTATATTGATTTATTTCACCGTATAGCTAATTATATTCAGAATTAACTTACTATTTTATTTGATTAATGAATGTTTCTAAAATTAAGGTAAATAAATTAAATCCGTAAACAGAAACAAGTAATATCAAACTTTAAAAAGAATCTGTTCAATAAAATAACTATCACAACGTAAATTTGGGTCCTAACTAAACAAAAATAGACGATCACGTAAAAGCTAGAATTGTTATGTTTTTCCTTTTTATCGAAAAGGGGAAAAATATACAAGGCCTAGATGCAAACCTCTTCAATATGTCATATTTATCTCTAGAAAAAGTGGTTAATTTTCGAAAAATTTGATATATTTGTAAGGAGGCCATGCAAAACTATTAACAACAGTTCTTATAATATAAAATAATTTTGCCAAAAATAGGAAAAACTAAACTACAATAAATGTTTGAATTGTCTTTCATTGACATCTATGCATATTTATCGCATTTCTAATATTTACTGAGAAGGCCACGGTAAAAAAAAGAAAATCGAAATAATTGTAAATGTCAAAAACTAATTTGTGGGTTAATTGTGGATGAGCATTACTAAAAATGGTTCAATTTAGTAATGGCAAAAAATAATTGATTAAGTGTTTTAAAAAATGCGGAAAAGATTCAAATTTAGCTTTCCAGCTTTATTTTAAGAGACAGCCAGACATAAAAATATTCAAAAGGCTACAACAAAATTTAAAAAAAATTGGATCATTCGTAAAACCTCAAGCAAAAATATATAATAAAGCAGAAGAAAAATTTTTGTTTTAGAAACTGTAAGAGAATAGTAGTTTGGTGCAACGAGAGTGGATATGATATCCATATCGCACGATAAAGAAGTTTTAGCACGACGACGTCGTAGGCGGCGTGCTTCAAATCTTTTGAGTGCAATATGGATAATCCACTCGAGTTGTACAGTATACTTTTTCTACGACCAACTTAAAAAAACTACAAAATTTATTAAACATTAATATATTACACAAATACACACTGACAGTTACTTTGACAGCTTACGCACTAATTTGATTTTAAAACGAATAGTTGTCTATGTACTTAATACACGAACTATGATTGGTCGGTTTCATTTCATATCTATACTAGAACTGATATAAAATATATCCGTTCAGTTAACTGAAACTGCCTACTTATCCATTCTACAGACTGTACAGAAATCAGCAAATTTACATAAGGTAGTAGAAAAAATCCTAATATATCGTCTCGCAAAATACAGGAAAATTTAGAAATCTCAAAAACAACCACGTTGCGTTTAAAAAAAAAATTCAAACCCTATAAAATTAGGATTAGTCACCATCTATACCCAAACGACTTTCAAAGGCGTCTCGATTTTTGCCAGTGGTTTTTGCGTTCAATGAAGTGTCAGGATTTGAAAGACCAATTATATGGACAGACGAGGCCCACATAAGCAGCGCCGGAATTTTTAATCGGCATAATAACCACCATTAGGCTCATGAAAATCCGCACGTAACAGCTACAGTTAATCGTTAATGACGATTTGGATTTGGTGTAAGGCGTGGTTTTGTTGGATACCAAATAATAGGTCCTCATTTTTTTCACGGTAATTTGAATTCCGAAAATTTTATTAACATTCTACGACAAGAAATAGAATAGACAATATGGCTGTAAGACAATTTCAAAGATTAATTTACCAACACGATGGCGCCCCAGATCAGGAATAGTGTATCAATGTCTAGTTAGCTAAGTTAACTAAATTGATAACTAGCAAATAATTTAGCTAACTGGACATTAATAAACAACAAAGTAGTTTAAATATTGTTTAATTTTTAGGAAATAATGGTCCTATTTTGTGGCCAACTAGATCTCCCGATATAATCCCTGCCGATTTTTGGCTTTGGAGTTATTTAAAAAATATATACAGAGAACGTTCTAATAACATAGAAGAACTGGAAAACAAAACATTAGCTGCGTTTCGGACAGTAACTCCTGTCATGATTGGAAATGCAACATATGCTGTAAGGAGGTCTCAAAAATGCATAGATGTCAATGGAAGATAATTTGATCATTTATTGTAGTTTAGTTTTTCCTATTTTTGGCAAAATTATTTTATATTATAAGAAGTGTTGTTGTTGTTAATAGTTTTTCATGGCCTCCTCACAAATACAAGTATTAAATTTTTCGAAAATTAACCACTTTTTCTATGATATGATATATCGTTGGATAGCTAATTTAAGTTGTGATCGAATAATGAAATAATTTACAGGGTGTTCCATTTAAAAAAACACAAGTTATGTCTATATCTCGAAAACTGAGGCATGCATAATTTTCTTCTTATCAGCAATATATTCTACTCAAAAGAGTGCGTTAAGAATGTGTCACTCAATTTTCGATTCGACACTTGGTAGTTGAGATATACAGGCGAGGGGTATTACGCAGGGGAATTTTGGTGTACAAGCTCCAGGAATTAGTAAGAATTAGTGGGAATTAGCAGGAATTAATGGGAATTAGTAGGAAATTAGTTTGGAATTAGAGGAATTATTAGGGAATTAGTGGGGAATTAGTAGGGAATTAGTAGGAATTAGTAGGCGATGAGTATGAAATTAATACGCGGCAGCGCGCAACTCGAGACATGGTAGCACTCGTAGATGAGCCGAGAAGTGCGCGCTCTATAGCTCTATCATATACAAATTCGGCAAATCTAGTTTTATATACGCATCCTGAATTCAACGAGTGCAAGAAAGAAAACAGAGAAATTAGAAAAGGAAGACGGATATTATCCCAGTACAATGCAAAACAATTTTATAAACTGTGACAAACAGGTGACTACAGTGAGCAAAGCTTAATTAAATCAGATCATGGTAAGTTAATGCACTGGTTTATTTACCAATCTCGCAATTAGGCCGTGATGAGAATCCATTTCAGCAATTCAAAAATTATAAACTATCACAGCCTTCAGTCACTGAAATTCTGGGGTATGTCTTTAAAAGTTTAAGAAATAATTATACGAGAAGCATAACTCATTATTTGCTTCATTTGTTTATTTAACAAATTTTAATCAAATATAAATTTTTTAATAAAACATCTCAAAAAATATTGCCTTTAGCGAAAAATAACAGGAATTTTTTTTTAAAACTCAGTCTTTCACTGTTTTCGAAGAATCGTATTTTGTCGCCCGCCATAAACTGTGGGCCATACGTAAAAAATGGGCTAAATAAATTCAAAAGCTTATTCAATTACCTTTAATTTGTTTTTTATCGCTTTAAAATGAAAATTGATTACCTAACTTAGATTCAAAACTCGCAAAAAATCCAGAAAAATGAATATTGAATGAATATTCGTATAACATGTTAATAATGCGGGCTCTCTAAAAATTGCTTGGAATCATTTTTGTTAAATTTTTATAGATAAATTCATCAGTGTATGCAGTTTTTATAAAATAAATATCTTTAGTAAAAATCCCTTTGGTTGACAACAATCAAGATTTTTTGTACAATCTGTTATGAACAAATTTTTTGTGGCTGACAATTTGTTTATTTATCTTCATTTTCTTAGCTTTTATAGTAGTTAAAATTATGGCACAATGTCTAAGCAAACTGCTATTTTCATATATATTGCAAAAAATATACAAATTTTTGAAAAAATATTAATGGTTTTATTTGCTCATTTTGTCGAAGTATGTTTTTGAAAAGGGCATATTTTTAATCATTTCCGAGAGAAACAGGAAAGTTTTTGCTGCCAAACTATTGGTTTTACGGAAAAATGTCAAAGGAGATAAAATCCCCTTTATTGTACTCTGCGAATACGAAAACGAAAAGTATATTGCAATTTGATCGGCACATTTCTAAAGCAGAAAATACTGCTTGGAAAGAAACAATGTTTATCATTGTGTTAGTGATTTAATTCTAAACAACTTTCAAAATGTCCGTCCGTTTGTCCGTCCACCTGTCGCGTTTCTTGTAAGCACGACAACTTAACTGAAACTCCGATTGTGTTGGAATTTGGAAGGTAAGTTAATGCAGGAAGAATCGTGTTGTTTTTTTACAAGCTTTTATTTAACTTGCAATTTTTGTAACTAGGTCTTTCCGGTTCAAAATTAGGCAGTGTGATACTATTGGTGTTAGCTATTTATGGATGTAGCGCATTAGGGGAATTACTAGGGAATTAGAGGAATTACTAAGGAATTAGTAGGGAATTAGGGGAATTATTATCTATTTTGGGAATTAGTGTACACAATATTTTTCTGCGGTATACCCCTCGTATACATGTCATCCAAAAATGCCAATTTTCCAAAAATGCTCTGTAGCTCGGTAGTCGAAAAAGATAAGACGATCGCGGTTTGCCATTGTTTGTTTCTCGAAAATCGAGCTCAGGACACCTATATTGGTTTTTGTCTATCTGCCATAGTTTTAGAAAAAACTTCTAATCCCCTCTAATTTGGTCCACCCTGTACAATTACTTGCTACTTTCCACTAATAGGTAGACAAATATTTGTAAAACTGAGTGAAATTTTATTTCTTACTTTTTAGAAATATTAAAGAAAAAAAAATTCACCCTTTTTAGTAGTAGCTTCTTTTATTTATTTCACTTCTACATAGTGAAGGAAACCATTGTGAAATTATCTTTATGTTGGGCACCATGTGAATGTTACTACAAAAATAATACACTGTTTATGAATTAATTCATATTACCGGCGAATCCGCCAAATCTTCGAATAATCTGGTAATATGAAGTCGGTTAAAAAAATCGTTCTTTGAAACGAAAAAAAATGCCATATGAAAATATTGAACACCGGCGTCCTATAGTAGGTATAGCGTCAAGTCAGACCACCTCCACCACAGCCAACCAAAGGGCACTAAGCCACGTCCCCCTCAGTGGCGGATCCAGAGTAGGCTTCCGGGGGGGGGCGTTAATTAACAATAGGTAAAATTTGTAGAAATATCCTTTATTCAATACGTACAAAACAAAAATTAAAAAAAAAATTCTATCATGTCAGTTTTTTCGAGGATAAAGGGGGTGGTAGAGGGAAAATTATGGCCAAAATTAGCTTCAGCGCGTCAAAATACTTCAGAAAAATTAGATGTGACCTTTAGGACAATTTTGTTGCCCTTTTTAGGGGATGAAAAATTGACGCGATAGAAATTTTTTTTGTCCAAAATTGGCGTCATCGGCTCAAAATACTTCAGAAAAGTTAGATTAGAACCTTAGGACAACACCTTTTTTTGTAGACCGGTGTTATTAATTATTATTTACGTGTGGTGACGGGTAAAGTCCTCCGAAGGTCCGGGGGGGGGGGCGGTGGACCCAAGCGCCCCTCTCTGGATCCGCCACTGATCCCCCTACCTCAGCGGGAAATTCAAACACGACATTAGAGGGTCTCTAATCTCTCGCGGTGACAAATTAAATTACTGCTAAAGAGTCTCAACTCCGCAATGACGCCATAAATACAAAACATCCTTATAACTCGGAAGCAATCTGAAAAAAGTCCTTTCGAACGTCCGTCTATCCATCTATCTGTAAGCATATCGTTTCCAAATTCCGATCTTAAAACAATTATCGTTAAGCAAATAATGAAACATATAATTATACACCTAATGATACCTAAATATCGATGAAATCGTAAAAAAAATAATATTTAAGTGTTGATGATATGAAACTTTAATTAAAATTGATAAAGACACCTGACGATGTTTACTGTATTAGCTAAATCGGTCAGATCATATATAACTTGAATATTTCAGTTTCTTAACGTCCGATCGATTTAAAATTTTAGTGTAAGTATTGAATCATCTATAGAGTTGTTCATTTAACTTTAGCACTGTTTATTATAAATAAATAATTTACATCATACCCATCAATGAATATAAAATATTCAATTTATTCAAGAAATTTAAAAATTATTCTAAAAATTTTCAGTCGGCGCCCAGACCATGACAGCTAGAAATATCAACAATTCATTTGTCGGCCTTTTTTATGATTTTCCAACTGAGTTTAGCAGAAGTATAAATATTGTTGGGTCCTAAGACAATGAGGATATATTTTAAACGAATTATCCAAGTAGGTACCTACTAACATAATTTAAAATATTTTACTAAATACCTTCCAATTAGGTAATATTAAAATATTCATAATAATTGTGAAGTAACAATGTTAATTTATTAATATGCTGACCTTAAAAGTATGCTGTTCGAATAAAGTAGAAAAAGTAACACTTTGTATATAGATAGCATTATTATTTTTAGGTTAGGTCCACAACTCCACAACAGGTATCATTTCTGGAAATACGTAAGTGGGTCATAGTGACCTGACCTACACCTATTTATGTCTTTTTGTTGATTAACTTGAATGGATATTATTTTTTATATTATAGGTACATAACCAAAATACCTACCTAAATAAAAAGTTGGTCATAACACCGTAATATTTTACACAATTAAGTAAACACCGTTTATGTAATTACCTATTATTTATTAACGATTTAGATAATATTTTATTGGGGTATAGATACATTCATCGTTTTATTTAAGTAAATTGTTGGTCTGGCCTATTTTTTCCATTTGATACCAAAATTATGCACATCTCTATTTTTAAAATAAGTTAAAAATAAACACACTTACAGAATAATATTCAGGAAAAAATAAATAAATCACAGATGTCAATCACTTCAACTTAAAAGAACTAACTCAAACGAGAGAAAAATTAAAATAACGTCTACAGAGTATGTTACACACAACAACACAACGCCAACTCCAACTAACCATGTACCATTCCCATAATATGAAATGTACGAGCAATCACGTGAGGCAAACTCGGCGTGGACGCGGAAAAAAGTATGGAACTGCCGGCATCACGAGCACGGAAAACGTCCGAGCGAGCTCCACAGAATGCGTCAAAACTAACTTCGACTCTTCGATTAGAGATACCTTTCGGTTACAGTTAATTTTTTATGCTTTTTAGCTTATCACCGCTTCATTAGTGGGATACACTTCGCGTATTATGCTATCGGGACTATTCGAATTTAAATCGCATATTCATCGCGCATCTCGGTTTGGTAAAACTCCAATTTTATTTGCAACTTCAGTTTGGCATATACAGGGCGTTTCTTGGCGAACGTACATACTGTAAAGGATGGTAGAGCTCGATTACTTAGAGAAGACCACGTGCTCGTTTCCTAAGTATACAGGGTGATCTGCCATGACATGCGGAAAATTTATCAGTAGGTTGTTCCCACCGAAAGGAGTTACAAAAATGAAATTTTTTTTAAAAAGTGACCAAAAAAATTACCTTATTTTTTTGTAGAAATGCGCCGCCAATGACTTTAACCAATATGACGTAACGCGGTAAAACCATATCACTTTGTCAGACTTGGGATTGACACTATTGACAGCAGTACTGTCAATAGTGTCAGCAATCACTCCAAAATAATTCGTGTGCTTTTTCAATCAATTAATTCTTTGCGATGCAACAATTATTCCATTCTCAGCGTAATCTATGTACAGTATCGGAAAGTTTTGCTTTTGGGATTGCATAGTTTCAACGACTTAACCGACCGCCCACAATAAAGGCGTCTACCAGCAGAGGCAAAGTGTGACACGCCCCTCAGTGTACATCATTGCTTACTTTGCTCTCGCTTGCTCTTATTGCCGTACTAAATCGAACACTTTCCGATACTATATATCTCGAGCAGGCATAGTTAAGTCACTGATATCAAGCGGAACTCCGTGTTGCATATGCGGAGCATTTTAACAATTCTTCTGCGATTAAACTAAATAGCAATAAAAAGAAATATCGTTTCAAAAACTTCCTTGACCTTTAAATTTCACTTTTTGTTGCTATGCCACCCTTTTATCCTTAATAAAAAAAATTCTTGCTTACTATATTTAGTGTATTTTTCCATATTTTTGTACATGTACTGGTTTATATATATTTTATTAAAAAAATTACCTGGTAAAGTAATTTTGAGAATATCAGAGGAACGTATTCATAAAATTTGAGAACAATATCTCTAATAGCGTACGAGATACTGAGTCAGAAATAAAAACATATTTATTTTCATGTTTTCCATCTTTGACAAAAATATGTTTTTTCTACGATTGTGCTGAAAGTCAAATTTTCTAACTTCAAAATGACTGCAGAAAATATCACTTTGCCGCTCGCCGTGCGGCAAAGAATTTGTCACACGCATTACATTTTCACACACCGAAATAAAATACTGTGTTTACCTTAAAGAATTTTATATTACTTACTGGTAATAACAATTAAGTTCTATAAATGTACATTAATTACACATGAATTGCAATTACAAAGTCAAATTTTCTAACTTCAGAATGACTGCGGAAAATGTCATTTTAAATAAAATCTGACAGGCAGCAAATTTTAAATTTTGGAAAGACTTTAAAAAAGGGAAATAACTTCACAACCGTAGAAAAAATAGTATGTAACACACGTGTGGCAAGCTTCATTGCAAAACTCGTATGATAGGAACACTCGCTGCGCTCGTGTTCCTACTTTCATACGTCTTTTTGCAATGAAGCCCTTGCCACACTTGTTTCACTTTTTCTCAAATTTCGTAATTACGAATTAATTGGCGAATTCAAAATTCGAATGTGGCAGAAAATTTTAGAATATTTTTCGTTTTTGTATACCCTTTGGTCGACCCACCTTCCTTTAAAATGTATACCAGCGAGCGCTAGATTCCCTACTAGAAGGTCCAGTTAAAAGATATTTTATTTCTATATTTTTAATTACATTTTTTTTAAAGCGGTTGAATTTGTTATAAAAAAAATTATAAGCCAATATCTGCTACAGGCATTTTCTTAGAATTTGACAATGATCATTCCATTACAATAGGGTGACCATACGTCCGGAATTTCGCTGGACAGTCCAGCATTTTGGAGTACTATCTGTGATCAAAAAAATGTTTCCTCTCGGTCATCAAAAAATGTTGGGATCAAGAAATAATTTTTCGGATGTCTGCTCCCCCCGCTCATCAATTTTTTTCCCAGCAGAAGTGTCCAGCACAAAAATCTGGTCACCCTACATTACAATTGCACGTACGCATTTGTTATAGTTGTCTATAAATGTATAGGACACATTAAAAAGGCGATAAAAACCGACCATAAAAATATCAAAGTCGGCGCTATTAAATGTGAGAAGAGTACTACAGACCCGTACTTCAAATTTTTGCATATTAGAATGAACAAAATATTACAATAGATTTAAAAATATTGTTGTCGGTAGAAACTTAATATAATGACGTTTCTGGTAATTAAAAAAAATCTTACTATTTTGCGTCCAGACAGGAATATCGCAGATATTGGTGAAAGCATTACCCGTCTTTCGTTACATTGACAGATACATTCAAAGTACGGTTCTGTTTATCTGTTACCCTGGTTTCAACGCCGACTATAAACTCCTCGCATTCGCCTATCTAGTTAGCGTAACTATATCACAAGAGTTAGAAAAAGAAGTGTGTTTCCTTTTATTTTTCATCTTAATCATGCGAGAACATACTTTACATAAGAGTAATGATATTTTAGCCCGGTTTCCCATTATATTAGTTTTTTTGCATCTGGCCACTATCCATACAGCCAACCGCTTCCCTAAAATCATTTATTCCACTTAACCTATGTCGACAATGAAAAAACAAATATTGAAGATCAGTAAAGGAGAAAAAACAGGGGCACACGCTTCTCGTCCTGGGGTCTATCGGGACATGTATTTCTTTAAACACAAACAAAATTAGAGGACCACTATAAATTAAGGGATTCAACAGAGGAAAAACAACAGAGAATACGAAGCTAACCTACTTAAACATTCAAAACACACAATCAAAAATTTGTTTATTATGGTGGCTGAGGAGACAAAGTATTTTAAAAGGAGCCTGAATATTACAATTGAAGACCTAAGTGGATAAAGGTGTTATGTCACACTTTTAAAGTTTTGAGTAAATTAAACAAAACGGTTTTGAGTTGGAACTTATTTATTTTGTCTTCGATTCAAATGAATAATACCTCATAAAATAGATAATTTTGGGTTATGTTCTTTTGTTTACACTAATGTTAAAGAACAACATCAAGCTGTTATGAAACTAGATTTTTCTGTCCAAAACTGTGTACATCCACTAAAATTACTGGTTGTATGTATGACATGGCGCCTTTATAATTAAAAAGTTTCTATAAAATATTACAAATTTAGAATTCGCCGTTTATTGGGTGTTAAATCTATATCAGGGGTGTTCAAAAATTGCATAAAGTATTTTTTTTTTAAAATGCGACATAACACCTTTATCCACTTAGGTCTTCAATTAATACGATTGTTAGAAAGTCTGTCACTTGCTGCTCTATATTTAGAACATTGGAAAAAATATGATCCAGGTCACCTTTAATATTACATCTATCACAATTCTTTGAAGGCTGAACATTTCTGAGATGATGCTTTCCTTAGCCAAAGAGTCGATAATTTCATTATTTTTTTTGCCAATCTGTGCTTTTACCCTTACAAAATGAACCTCTTTTCCCATACCTAAAACATTGTGTAGCAGTTTTTTTATTATTAGAATAGGGTTGGTTTTAATATTGAAGGAAAAACTGTTTTCTATTGAAGATAAAACCGATAGAGAATCTGATAAAATTATGGAAGTATCTGCATTAGAAGAATAAATAAATTCGAGAGCCTCGTATATAGAATTGTTTCTGCTGTAAAAATGAAGCGTTGAGACGGCAATTTGATTTTTATAGTTATTGGTCGAAGGAATGTGCATGCCCAACCAGTACCCAAGAGAGACTTAGAAGCGTCTGAGTATTTAATTGTATTTAAGATATTCATACTAATATTTGGGTGATCACTGTATTGAGGTGTAGTTATCGTCACTTTCGAAAAGAGATTAGAGTATTCAAAATTTGAAGTGTAATCATATGGGTTGTCTAATAGGGGAAGAATATCGCTTGAGTCTCGAAAAGCTACACAAAGAGGCGGAGAATTTCTATTTATCCAGAATTTATTTGTTAAATAAGATGTATTAAGGACAAAAATAGTATGTAAAAGCGGTTGATTATTATTATTTTGTGAAGGAACTTTTCAGTCAGGTAATGTCTAAGTGAAAGAGGCGGCACCAAAGCTTCGGCATATAAGGCATCAATTGATGTTGATCTCATGGCTCCTAAACATATCCGTAGTGCTGTATTTTGACATTCAAGCATTTTAAAAGAGTATTACATGCAGATACATAAAGAATACATCCATAGTCCAAAATTGATCTTGTGTATGCTTTGTAAAAAAGAAGAGCAGTTTGTACGTCTGCACCCCACCAGGTTTTAGTAGACATTTTTAGAAAATGTATGCTTTTGTTGCAACGGTTTATTATGTTCTCAAATAGAGGTCCCATTTGAGTTTTTTATCCAGAATCACTTGTAAATGTTATATTTCGGTCGGCAGCTTGAGTCTTTTACGTGCACTATAAGAATGGAGTGAACTATCATTTATATTTTTTTCAGTAATATCAAACTTTGAAAAAATATGAATGTGTAAACACCGAAATTATACTAACTTTATGTAGTACAGGGGAGTTTCCATTAATCCAACAATGTTTCGTAAACAATAGATAATATCTCAGCACTTTTGGTCATTTTCTGTATTACATTGTTTGCCGTTGTATCAAATATAAATGACTAAGCTGTACTGTGAAATAATCGATAGGGACAATTTTCCTGAAATAATAATAACGTATGATGTTTTCAAAGATAAAAATGAATGAATATACTAATAGATCTAAAAGTATGTACTTACTATGATGGCGGTGGAAAACCGAAGTAAAAAAGTGTTTCGGAATGTGCTCTATTTATAGATGTAAAATATTGACTACTTATTACTACTAGTGAACCGAGGAAGGGCGTAATTTCGTATATTGAATTTATTTTATTTTTATTTAATTTAAAAATTTAAGTAAAACGTACGAAAGCGTATATAGCGCATATATTTTTTCTAGCTCGAAATTCACAACTGTAGGACGAAATTCAAAATTGTAAGTTGGAATTCTCAATTGTAAGCCGGAATTCACAATTGATAAGTCGGAATTCACAATTATTAAGTCGGAATTCATGGGGTTGAAATAATACTACAAATACTCGAATACTGCAAATTTCACGAACCATGTAGGCACCATCTAGATATGATTAAAACTGAAGTAAATTTAAGAATGTATTGTATTTATATCACACTATTGCCATTGTTCAATGAACTCAACTAATCCCGTCGACCATATCTACACTAAACTCGACAAACCACCACTTTCTAACCAATAAAACGGGTTATTTGGAATAGGGCCTTTGTCACTGTTGGTACTCTTTACATTTTCAATTTATATATTTTCTAAAGTATCCTGCCGGCTTTTATTTATTACATCCTTAATTAACCTTCGGTTATTTATCATAAGGAATTCAGAGCATAAAACTGAATAAATCGAAAGTCTGTGATTTACAAAATCAGTTGTAAAAATTGTAATTTTAAGCGTGTTGGACTAGCGAAACGTCCTAGTATAGTATAATAGACCAGACGCCAGGTATTTTGGAGTAAACAAGAAGTTTCTTAATGTCAATTAGTTCATTTGGTTGTCAGTAAGAAGTACTTAATTTATCCCACTCGAACGAGGCCCAAGAGATATGATTTTTCGTGATTTTCTGCTTTCCCGTTAAATTTACGACAAAAATGATTATGTACAAAATTAAAGCTTATAAAATTCTCCACAAAAAAGCTATATACAATTTTATCTCCAGATGCATATTTCTACCAATAATTAGCGTCGAAAGTGGAGCGATCTTCAAATTAATAATAACACAGGTTTACAAAAAAAAATGTCCGTACCCCCAAGGTTTTTGACGTGCTGAACGCGATGCCGTAGTCCGCTTTGCGCTATCACGTCAGGATTTCGAAAAAACTTGTACCTAAAAGTGCTAATAATACCTTTTACGCCTTCGTTTGTGCACAAATTAGTTCATTCAAACGACCCCAAGTAATAAGTTCTGGGCCACAATCTCAAAATTTTGTTAATTTCTGGATTTTAGCATCTGCCATATTGGATTCGCCATCTTGGATTTTGAAATTATCAAATTCTGATTTCAGATTCGTGATCAGCGACCCCAAAAACCCCCGGGTAACAAAATTCAGGCCAAAATATTGAGTGAATTGATTTGTGCATGAACGAAAAAGGTATTTTTAACACTTTTAGGTTAAGTTTTCTTGAAATCCTGACATGATCGCGCAAAACGGACTACGTCATTCTGTTCAGCATGTCAAAAACCTTCGGAGTACGGTAATGAAATCCCATTGGTCCGACATTTTTTTTTTTTTGTAAACCTGTGTAATTAATTACACAGGACCACAAAATATTTTTGCGAGGTGCGCCGAACCAGACCTTTGGGGTCGCTGAAATCGAATCTGAAACTTATTTTGCCCCATCATGTCAGTATATTTTTTTAAATTAAGAATATTTTTTTTAACTGACTTCATTATTACTAGAATAATCTCGAAGATTTGGCGGAGTCGCCGGTAATATCAATTAATTCATAAACAGGACATTATTTTTGTAGTAATATTCACATGATGCCCAACATAAAGAGAATTTCACAATAGTTTCCTTCAGTATGTAGAAGTTAAATAAATAAAAGAAGATAATAAGGAGATTGAAAAAACATTTAAAAAAAAAGTCGAACCGCCTTCAAAAAATCTTCAAAAAATATTTCTAAAAAGTAGGAAATAAAATTTCAGTCAGTTTTACAAATATCTGTCTGCCTACACTCAAAGAAAATGATAGGTAAATTCAACCAAAAAGAGCATATGAAATCGCGCCTATCTAGTTTCATAGTTAAATCAATCAGTAAAGAATAGTCATACAACTTTATTTGTTTTCGTAAACAAATAGTAGTTTAATAATCATATCTTCTTGTAACAAATTAAATAGTACAATGACATTTTTTTATGTTCACTAACCATTTTCAATTTGGTCTACAATTAATTAGTACAACGACTTTGTTTTTTGTTCACCAACTAATTTTTAGAGATGAGTTGCTATTTAACAACCTGTTATTTTATAACAGTTATTTGTAAATAGCATTAACAGACTGTTATCTCTGTTCGAAAATCACAGGTGAGAAAATAACAGATAAGCAGCAGCGGCAGCAGCATGATGTATAAAATAACATCTCTGACATAATATTTGCAAACTGCGCGCTGCGGTATACGCATGCCAATACTTCTCAGCGATCTGTTATTTTTAAACTGTTATTTTAAACAGTTATTTCAAAATAGCAGTAGCAGTTTAAACTGTTATTAAAAAATAACTGCTTTTACCCATCACTACTAATTTTTAGGTTGATCTACACTTTATTATATGATGAAGTTTTTTTTGGTTAGCCAAAATCTCAGTATTGAGACATCAGACCACCCAAACCAAAGATTAGAGATCGTTTATAGCCCAGGGTCGATCCAGGTCGATGCTCAACAAATTAGAGACAAGCTGAAATTTGGTATGGTGCTTTGCTTTGAAGTGCTAAATAGACTCTGAAACCCCAGCGGTGAGTGGTTTAGACCGTCCTCCCAAAACAACCCCCCAAAAGGGGTAAAATGGTCCATTTTTCACTTTTTTCTTTATAACTCGAAAACGAAGCATTGCAGGAAAAAATTCCAAGAAGCCAAAGTTGAAGAGCAGAAAATTTCCCATTGCAAACGTCTACTTTGAGAAATTTTGAGTTAGCAGTGGCGGAGCAATGAATTTTCAAATTTAGGTTATTTTTCTAAATATTTCGAAAAAGTGCTAAATTATGTTTTTTTGGCTAGGTAACTTCAATTTTAATCAAATATATAATAATACAGTGTAGCACTATAGAGGTATACCAAAACGTTTTAATTTTAAAATAGGATTTAAAAAAAACAAACAACTTTTTCTTCATCTATGTCCAAATTTACAGCCCGGTTTAGAAAGTAATTCCATTGCACTGACTACATGCCATAGTGCACTTCAGGCCCTTTCGTTTGCATGCACATACTTTTTTACATCCTCTTGATGAACAACTACAAAAAAAAAATTATAGAATCCATGTTAGGCAATGTTTTGGTCGGAATGAATTGGCTGGTTTTTTAGACTCCAACCCCAATCTTGCGGTGGTAAATGGTTATTTAACCACGTTTGTACCTAAAATTTGAAAAGAATATGACCTAGAGTTTTAGTTGCATGATAAATCTGACTTTAACTTACTTGGTGGGAAACTCTAAAAAATCTAATCTAAAAAAAAAATCTAATACTTTGCTCTGCTTGAGGTAGGTGGTAATGTGACCAAGTTAAAATCAGTATTAAGGTTTCGTTTACGTACGTACTGATGATAAAGAATGTATCTAGCACTATCCAAATCTGTATTTGATGAGTTTTTAACATATACTGCTATAAATAATTGCGAAATTAGAAGCAATCGCTTCTAATTTCTCCTTTGTAGCCTGAAGGTTATAAAATTCTTTTAGTAGGTTACCTAACCATTTTTCTTGGTGGTATTTACTAAATAAATTTTCCCTTTATTGAATAATGCAGACGTGGTGTCACAACCGGACATAGCGTGCAAACTTAGAATATAAAACATCTTTTAGGTAGGTCTCCCAATTTTTGTTGTAAGGTTGGTATGTCGGTTATTTTATTTGGCTTTGATGATTTTCCCGGACGAACGATAAACAATCTTTTCTGGCAATAATGGATTAATAACACCATGAGGTCTGTATCATCGCTAACTACTGCTACCGCATTTTCAGAAGAATTCTCACTAATTGCTATTGCTGTCAATGCTGTCATTACAATGAGATTATCGGCATCACCATCTGAGTATTTTACATTAATTCTATTTTCAAACAACATTTTTCTGAGGGCATGTATAAAATTGTTTTTGTAGGTGCTATTTAACAAAAAATGTGCTTTTGGTATCCTCACAGCAGATAAATTCGAAAAGGATACAATGGGTACTATTCGTAGACTGCTCGTAGACCTGTGATTTTGCTCAACTATTTTGGTCCATAAAACCTCTTTTGTGTGTCACTGTATAATATTTTTTGATAATATTGATTTATCGGGTGATTATTACATACTTTAATAATAATTAATCCTAACTATAAAATATTAACATTTTGAATAAAAATATATTAAAAATCCATTACTCCACCACTGCTAGGTCAAAATTTCTAACAAAAGATTTACTTGATAGGAAATTTTCTGCTCTTCAACTTTGGCCTCTTGGAATTTTTTCCTACAATGCTTCGTTTTTGAGTTATAAAGAAAAAAGTAAAAAAAGGACAATTTTACCCCCTTCTGGGGGTTGTTTTGGGGGGACGGGCTCAACGACTCACCGCTGGGGTTTCAGGGTATATTTAGCACCTCAAAACAAAGCACCATACCAAATTTCAGCTTGTCTCTAATTTGTTGAGCATCACTCATATAATATGAGGAATCGACCCTGGGCTATTATAAGATCCATCCAAATATATCGATGATCCCTGAGAGAATTTCAACACTGCAATCATGTTATTAATTTTCTGTAAATTCGTAAGAGGATAAGATAATGCATGATTGATTATTGTCAGTGATTTGTATGTGGCGTCATCTGGGAATAATTAATGTAATAGACTACGTGGTAAGCAAGCAAATCTTATGGTAATTCTTTTAGAACTTCTAGAAGACGACAATAATATTGGTTTGTCTACCAAGTAAAATAGTACAGTGAACTAATACTGGGTTAGAATTACAATTCGATAATAGTTAAAAATAAAATATACTATTATCTAGTTTAATTTGACAGAATTCAACAAAATAATAGTCAGACGAACAAAATAATAGTCTTATTCATCTATTTTTTAAGTTAATGTTTGTTTTGTTGTACGACAATTTTTTATTAATTAAAATAACAATCACCTCTTGTTTAAAAATACCACCAATATAGTTTGGTTTAACAAAATTAACGATATTGTTAGTTAACCATTTTTTTTTTGTTGAATTTACCCATACTATTTCTTTTAGTGTATTAGTGGAAAGGAGGAAGGAACTGTACCTTATTACCTAATATCAATTTGAAATCGGTGCAAAGATATCTAATTTCAAAACTGGCTGCGGTTTTCATCATCTGGTCTGGCGCAAAAATATTTTTGCGAGGTGCGCCAGACCACATCCGGTGTAGCATATTTTTTGGGTCACTGAAACCGAATCTGAAACTTATTTTGCATCATCACATCAGGATTTTTTTAAATCAAGGGGAACCTTAAATCTGTAGATGGAAACCGCTGCCAGTTTTGAAATTAGATATTTTTGCATCGATTTCAAATTTGTATTATAGACTGGCGGTACGTGCAACGTTTTTAAAATGCATGCCAATCATATATATGAATGAAATTACCGTGAATATGCCAGAAACGCAAATTTTAGGCAGTGCAGAAGGCTGTGAAAATTGATTTTTTTTGTTTATTTTTTTTTGTGTTTTTTTTTTAATTTAAAGTAGATGCCAAGAGTGCCAAACGAAAAGCCTTAAAAAAAATCCAAAATCAGAATAATCCAAAATCAAGAACACCAAAAAATTTTACGATTTACTATGAACATCAACGTGTGTTTTGCGCGCGTAAACTACATGCCAATGAATTTTCGCTGGATTCTTTTTCACGGCTTTTCGTTTGGCACTATTGGCATCCATTTTAAAATTAAAAAAAAATACAAAAAAAAATAAACAAAAAAAATCAATTTGCACACCTTTCTGCACGCGACGACTGCCTAAAATTTGCGTTTCTGGCATATTCACGGTAATTTCATTCATATATATGATTGGCATGCATTTTAAAAACGTTGCACCTGACTGGTCATGTACCGCCAGTCTATTAGGTAATAAGGTAGTTCCTTGCTACTTTCCACTATAGTACACGGAAATTAGCAAAAATAGAAGAAAAAAATTATAATAAGCTGATATTTTCTGAATCGACAGTCGATGGAGGTAGGAATACAGGGTCAAAAAGTTCCCAACCCTAACTGGCGAGCTTCATCCCCTTTTCACCCTTATAATCACACTGTGCTGGTTTTTCAATAATATTTTGGAAATGTGATTTTCTACGACAAAATTAGAGGTATTGAAAAATATTGAGAATTAAATTTTCTATGAAACATGTCTTATAGGTCGTTTGCAAATTATTAAAGGTGTTTACGTTAATCAACGGCAAACTTGAGGGTAGGTAACAAAAACGCTTTTGGATGGAAACTTTTTAGAAATTATATAGAATTTAATTAAACTAAATCCACTAAACGCCGAGCATTTTAAACCAACCTTTAAACATCTGCATCGCTTTCCGCAGCCCTTTTTGCAGGCACACGAAATTAACTCTTGATGAAGGAGCTGCTGCTTCAGTAGTCAAAAGAGGTATTAAAATATCACTTGATTTCTTCCATCCCCATTCTTCTGGCTCTAAAACATTTCCATGCGAAGCCTGAATTTGGTGGTAAACCCGCAACGAATGTTGTTTCAAAGCTGCGAACGTCGGGGGTAGCCTTGCCAAAGTAACCGTTTGACTAGAATTGCCAACCGAGGTGTTAAACAGAACATACCTCGTTTCATTTTTTTGTGCTTTATATAGCGCAAGAGCAAATTTTTCCCCAGTCTCAGTGATATCCTGTTTTGTAGCATTTGGTTTGTTAAAGGTGTTAACAACTTCTTGTAAATTTGTTTTCGAGTTTAATAAATTTATAGTTTGGAGTTTGCCTTTTCCAAAAAAAGCAGACGTTGTGTTACTACCACTAAATGCATGAGCAAAAAGAACTATTTTTGTTGAGTTCTTAAGGACATTTGACAACTGTAAATCTTTAGAGCTATAAACTCTTGCTTTTATATTACCTTGGGCCTCCCTTAGTAGTCTAATATCCTTTTCAGTGGGCGTTAGGGCAATAATTAAGGTAAGAAGATCGACATCTTGTCCTACAATTACGACCGGTTCGGATTAAAAACTTTTTTGAATAGCAGTTTGAACTATAACTGTATCAGCATCATCATCCGCAGTCACAGTTTGTATCTCTTCAGTTAAGAAATTAATCATTCTTTGTTGGCCAGGTTGCTTAATAATTTTTCTTTAGGGTCTGTAATTGGCGTATTTTGATCAAAAATAACTCATAAGTCATAGGCAGGTCAAAACAACCTCTCTCTCTAGCGTGTTTATAAATAAGGCGGTTAAAAATCAACTATTACCTCCGATTTCGGTGAACCTCCATCGATTTGCATGAAAATTTGGGATTGAGTATATTTTACCCTCAACTTCAAAAGTGACATATGCTCGACTTGCGCTTTTTGCATTTTAGGGG
This sequence comes from Rutpela maculata, assembly GCA_936432065.2. Classification (NCBI taxonomy): domain Eukaryota; kingdom Metazoa; phylum Arthropoda; class Insecta; order Coleoptera; family Cerambycidae; genus Rutpela; species Rutpela maculata. The sequence continues at coordinate 228,993,142 of OW386286.2, read as the reverse complement.
TGAAATCCACCCCTTTTGTTAAAAATGGGAAAAAATGCAGATTTAAGCATTCTGGCATAAGTAATCTCATTTAATTAGATAAAATAAATATTTTTCAACACTTATATGCATGATTTATGATTTTAATTAATTTTTCAACCCTTTTAGCAACCACCCCTTAAATCGAAAATCATGAAAAAATCATTTTTTATATTTCTGAAATATGAAATCGCATATTAACATTACACAAACGGTTTCTTTAATGTTTATGATATAATTTTTGGTTGACTGTGGAATTTCAACCCTTAAAAATCATCCCCTTAATGCAGAATCATTGAAAAAATTGGTTTCAAGAAACTTTATTCATTTGAATAATACATTACTGAATTGAAATCTCATTTACTGAGTATTAAAGTAATTATTTATTTATTGCGAAATTTTCCACCCTTAAAAACTACCACTTGTCATAAAAATAATGGAAAATTTTTAAAGTCATTACTTATGCTAAAATAAAGAAAGTCTTATAGGGATTACTATAAATTTTAATTTTTGTGGAAATGGCGTAGGTTTTATTTTTCACTTTTTCCTAAAAAATTCGAAAGGGTCCTCTTATTTTCATCATAACTTGCTTAATTTTGATGCTATCAACTTTTTCTACAGCTCATTTGATAGGTATTTCTGAGTACTTTGAAAAGTGTTCAGTAAGTATATTTTATAAAATGCATCGTTTTCCCGTTATTTAAGCTTGAATACTTAGATTTGAGTACTCGCCGAAAAAATATTTACATTCAATTACTATAGCTCACTTTGAATTAATATTAAAAGGTTTTTTAAGGAAGTAATTTATTCGTTTTTTTTTTTATTAGTTTCAATTTTGGTAATGACAACTTTTTTGTAAAAACTTATAGTTTTTGAATTATTTATGAAAAACCGCTTTAAAACATGCATTTTTTTCACGAAAAATCAAAATCTTTGATCTTTAATAACTCAAAAAGTATTGATTTATTTTAATAACTTTATACAACAAATTTTGCTTAGAATTGGTCCCTCTACCGATTCCTGGGGTTATTTTTCATAAAATAATTTCCACCCCTGAGAAGGGGTAGCATCCACCCCCAGGGTAAAAGCGCAAGTTGGCACTATGTCACTTTTGTTTCTTGGGGTATCCTCTAACTACTCACAAATTTTCATGAAAATCGATGGAGGTTCAACGAAATCGGAGGTGAAAACCTTCAGTGACTGTACTATGAGAAGAGGCAGGAATTATATCTTGTATGGAAGAGAGATGACAATGAAGGAGTGATAGGAACGATAGTAGTGATGGAAATAGCTATGGAGATGATAATTACGCTTCATCTGCCAGAAAAAGCAAAGAAGCACAAAAGTAGAACAGGTAGAACTCAATGACTTAGTACGTGATCTCGGACTACCAATAGATACCACAGAATTATTGGCTTCCAGATTGCGAGAGAAAAATGTCTTGGAAGAAGATACTAAGGTTTCCTTTTATCGAGACAGAGATAAAGCATTCCGACAATATTTCTCCCAAGATTTAGATTTAGTGTATTGCAATAATGTTAACGGGTTGATGAATGAGTTAAAACCAAATATTTACAAAGCAAACGAGTGGACGACTGTTCATTGACTCATCAAAGAGAAGCCTCAAAGGACTATCATTGCATAATACAAATAAATATGCCGCTGTACCCATAGCACATTCGACAGTGTTGGAAGAAAAATACACTAATCTAGCGATGCTATTAAAAAAATATATATGAAGAACATAGGTGGCAAATTTGTGGAGATCTTAAAATCACTTCCATGATTTTAGGTCAACAGTCAGGATTTATAAAATATCGTTGCTTCCTTTGTGAATGGGATAGTCGAGATCGAAGCAATTACTACAAAAAATAGATCTGGTCCACGCGATCGTGCCTTTTACCGGGTGATAAGAATATAATAGAGCAGCAACTGTTTGAACCGTCGAAAATTATCCTTTCACTCCTGCATATAAAATTAGACTTGATGAAGCAGTTTGTAAAAGCGCTTGATAAACAGGGTGACTACTTTGAATATTTGAGTCGAACATTCAGTCAGTTGTCGGAAGCTAAACTTAAGGAAGGAATTTTTGGTGAACCACGAATTCGAAAGGTTTTGAAGGATGATATATTTATTGCAAAGATGGCTCCAAAAGAGAAAGCCGCATGGAAAGCTTTAAGGCAGTAGTCCATCAGTTCCTAGGGAATCATAGAAGTGATGACTACGAAAGCATTGTAGCTGAGATGATCGAGAATTACCAAAAATTAGGTTATTTAATGAATTTAAAATTACATTTTCTTGACTCGCATCTAAGTTATTTCCCTGACAATCTAGGTGACTCCAGTGAAAAGCGAGCGATTTCATGAAGATATCAAGGAAATGGACAAACGGTATCAAGGAAGATGGGATATCAATATGATGGCAGACTTTTGTTGGTTATTAAAGAGAGAAACAGTCCAAGAGTCACATGAACGTAAAAGTCCATTGCGTAAATCATTCGATGATAAAAGAGTCAAGAAACGAGCAAAATAACTGATCTCCAAAGAGTGACCGCAAAAGAGCCTAAAATTCGCCTGTTTTTGCATAGTAGATAGCGGGCCAAGGGAAAGAGCAAAAAAAATCATATAAGGCTCAAATTAAACTTTGAGAAATTTTAAGGTGAGCGTATTTTTTACTTTTTTTAAAAAATGCAAAAATCACCCCTATTCCGGGGTAGAAAATATTTAAAAAAGGCAGTATATAATGAATATTTTAAATAAAACGACTGTTATTACAGATTTTATATTGTATGAATTATTTACGGATTATATATTATTCTGTAGCGTATTTGGTAACCCTTGTAATAATTAAAATACCAACCCCAGAAAACGAAAAAATTCATAAGTCCTACCCAGATGATACAATCGTCATGTGATTTTCACTAGAATTATTGTTATGACTAGTCGAACCCTCACATCTACAGGGAAATTGAGCTACCACCCTCCTACCCATTGTAATAATTAGAAACCCCCCCCCCCCCCCGAAAATCTCATCGGGGGGGTGGTTTTCTTATTATTACCCACCCTCCTACCTAATAATAGGAAAACCACCCCACCCACGATTTTCGGGGGGTGGCTTTCTTATTATTACAAGGGGTAGGAGGGTGGTAGCTCAATTTCCCTGTAGATATGGGTTCCACTAGTCATAACAATAATTCAAGTGAAAATCCCATGACAATTGTATCATGTGGGTAGGACTTATGAATTTTCTCGTTTTCTGGTATTTTAATTAATAATAATAATATAATAATAATAATGTTTATTGTAATTCAAGCCAAAATTTCACAATAAAAATAATTTTAATATCAAATAAACATTTATAACCCCACAAAGTTAAGAACTTGATCGTGGGCTTAGGTAATACTAATTAAACATACATAAATTATAAATACATTCATTAAATTCAAAAGGATATTTTAAAAATAATATTTGTGTGCTATATACATTTAAAAAATTAACTGAAACATTAAGTGAGAGGAGGGAAGTTGGGAAGCAAAATTTTATCATTATTATTCTTTTCTTTTTTTATTTTAATTTTTTGTTTATCTCATTTTTTATATATTTGGAAGGTAAGTATGTAATTGTTTTTAATATCAATCAATGCATGAATGTAAGTTCTTTGATTACTACTTATCCATATCTTGGTTTTAGTTTTAAAGAGTCTGGTAGAGTGTATATTTTTAATTATGTCAGGTAATATATTATAGAGTTTAGGGCCAAGAAAAATGAAGGACCTCTGTCCGATAGTTTTGAGCATTTTAGGTTGTGATACAGACATCTCTTTTTTCCGAGTATCATATACATGATCGATTTTATGCAATTTGTGTTTATATTTTCCAAAAAAGAGTATAATATAACAAAATAATTGCCGTATGTCAAATACTCCACTTTCAGCATAAAGAGCATCAGATGTGTAGGTGTAACTTATACATAATTTTTAGTATCCACTTTTGTATGACTTCTAATTTTTTTAGGTAATCGTTCGTTACTCCGCCCCAACCAATGATCCCATAGCTTAAGTGCGATTGTACTAAAGCATGGTAAATCATTTTCAGCTGAGCTTTTCCTAAGATTTGTGTTAGACATTTAAACTTTATTATACTATACATTTTAGGTGGCAATCGATTATGATGCCAAGATACTTAATTTTTTTAGTGGAAGAAAGCGAGACTTGGTTACCATTCAACTTTATATTAATAATATCGAAATCTGGCAGGTGACGTGCATACGAAGTAAAAGGTATGAATTTAGTTTTTTCTACATGTATAGTTAATAATTTCATGTTAAAGAAGTCAATGATCACTTTAAAATCCTGTTGTACTTTTTGTTTTAGAGAATTCCACGATTTATTTTTGAAAAATATTGCAGTATCGTCCTCAAAATTTACTATTTCACCGTCAACAGGTATTTTAAAAAGATCATTGATATATAACGTAAATAATAAAGGCCCTAAAACGGTTCCTTGGGGTACCCCCATAACATACCATTTTAGTGGAACTTACGCTGTCATCTATCTTAACCATTTGTTTCCTATTTGAAATGTAACTCTTTAATATCCTACAGGCAACTCCTCTGAAACCAGCATTTTCTAGCGTATTTAATAAATTTGAGTGACTCACGGTGTCAAACGCTTTGGCCAGATCGATGAAGATACAATTATTACAAGGGGTTCCAAAGACGCTATAGAATAATATATAATCCGTAAATAATTCAAACAATATAAAATCTGAGTAATAACAGTTTTATTTTTTTAAATATTCATTGTATACTGCCTTTTTTAAATATTTTCTACCCTTGAATAAGGGTGATTTTTGCATTTTTTCAAACAAGTGAAAAATATGCTCACCTTAAAATTTCTCAAAGTTTAATTTGAGCCCTATAGGATTTATTTTACTCTTTCCCTTGGCCCGCTATTTACTATGCAAAAACAGGTGAATTTCGAGGTCACTCTTTAGAGGAAAGCGTTTTGATAAACGAATTAAGTTACTACACTGAAAATAGAGAGATAAATTCAGACCGATAAGTGTTGAAACGCTCAAATAAAAGGGTGATTGTAATAGATGGGGTGCAAGGTCGTTCGAAGGTAAGCGTCAAAAGGTTTCTTCACAAGTCGATGCCGGTGAGGGTCCAATCTCACATGCTGAGTGTTCCAATACAATCCCGAGATATAATTCCCACCTCTTCTCATTGTTCTTTCCGCGTTTGCAGTTCTGCTCAGCACCGCGAACACAAGTACAATCCCGAATCAATCTACATGAATATGTTTATAAACCACCGTTGGTAGCAATATCCTCGGAAATTTAGTATAATAGTGCGGGCCAAAGTGAACACACTGTACATGAGGCTCTATCAAGTAATGCAATAAATTAGAAAATACTGTATTTTCTCCCAAAAATTATATTTCCATGTCTCCCAAATTTTTTCTATTCATTTTGAATCTGGAAATATAACAAATCAAGATTTTTCATGATTTTCGTCTAATTTTGACCTCTAGCTCGAAAATTCGTCCAAACATACCATTTTGACTTCAGATTCGTGTTCAGCGCCCCGAAAAACATACAGAAAAGTGGGTCTTAATTCTCAATCACGATTTTTTTTCGTGGGCCTGTGTTATAGTAATATTAAACACCTGTGTTTATAATAATAGAAGTGGTGGGGGGGGGGGTCCAGTCAGTCTCTTTTAGTAGATGCGTTGCTTTAAGTCAATCTGAAAGCTTAGTTTTCCTGCGAATATACATATTATTATTAATAATGTTACATTGTTACATACAATTTCTTAACCAAAATTTATTTTTATCCATCATAAAATTTAAAAAAGGAGAAGGTTCTCAATTCGACCCTATATATGTTTTTTTCATAGTAATCAAATATAAAACAGAACACAAAAATATCTTTTACTTCCAGATCAACGACGAAAAAAATTTAAAAAATTTTTTATTGTTCAAATAGGCTTAGAATGTCATGAAACGTCGAGGTTTTAAGTTTGAGCGAAAAACTATTTTCTGTCTGTCTGTCGGTCTGTAACTCTTTTTGTGCGCACGTTTACTCTGGAACCGTTTGAGATATTGACTTAAAATTTGGTACACATATGTACTTTAACGAGATCTAGAACTAGATTATATTTTCACCTTGTTCCGTCGAAGGGTTGGTGGGTAAATTGGGGCAAATTTGCAGTAAATAGGTAAATCAAGTAAGTAAGAGTCCATAAAATTGGTATTTAGTATATACAAGAGAAGCTAAGGTCTCAAAAAAAAATTTTGGCATTAGCCGTCATCCCCACCCTATTATTAAAGCGGATGAAAAAAATTGTAATTTAGAAACCAGAAACCTCAAAATATTTTTTTACTTCATCAACCCCCACTACCACCTCTATCACCACCCCCACACCACTACTGATCTGGGGTATCCTTTTATGGGTTTTTGGGGTAAAGGATTTCAAATATTATATTATTAAAGTTCCATAAGCAATTATTTCCACATACAAAATTTTTTCATTGTGAGTGACTTGGATAGAAAATCTGGATGTAGAAGTAGTGATTCCTTGGGCAGCGGTTTTTTATTTAGTTATTTTTTATATGCATTACTTAATTTTTTGTGTGCTGACCGAAAAGTTAGATGAGAACCTTAGGACAAGACCTTTTTTGCCTTTTTTAGGGAATAAAAGGGGTGGTAGACAAAAACTGACACGATAGATTTTTTTGTCCAAAATTGGCTTCAGCGCGTAAAAATACTTCGGAAAAATTAAATGATAACCTTAGCACAAGACTATTTTTTTTGTAGATCTGTTAAGTTATTTAAGCCTAGTCTTCAATTTTCAAGTACCTGTTACCTTTTTTTTGTAAGATAAACCACATCGCATCAAAATCGGATCACCCATTGAAGAGATGGATATACAGATACACAGACAGACATAGAAATATACTCGTCAAATTTATACACCACTTTTTGTGTCAGGCGTTAAAAATGGTAATATGGCATCTCAGATATATTGCATTATTATTAATAGTCTATTGTCTAGGTTTTTATTGTTTCTTATGTTCAATTGATCCCAAAATTTGAGAAAATCGCGGAGTGCTACCATTTAAAGTGGTGCGTTAAAACAGATCGAAGTAAAAAGGTCCACTTTCACATTTTTGAGTTTTGCTCGAAAACTATGCATTTTTCCGATAAACACGTCAATAGAAAAATTGTAGAGAATTAAATTGCCAATCGAAATGGTACCATAAGAAGTCACAAAAAAATATTTTTTTACAAAAATACCTCCAAAAAACAAAACAAAAAAAACGAAAAAAATTTTTTTTTTTTTAACCTGTAACTTTTTTCGGGTACATTTAGGCATAGACATTGCTGCATAAAAAAAAGCTGGCGTTTTACCCGTTAAAATGAGATTTTGTAAAAATTTTGACGATTAATAGTGACCGAGATATAGCGTTTCAAAGTTTGCAGCTTTTAACTTTTTTTCAAATTTCGTCCTGTAACATTTTTCTGACTGAATTTAAGTATAGACATTATTAGATTAAAGTGAAAGCTGACTTTACGCCCGTTGAAACGGTGGCAGGTAAAAGTTTCTACGACAAATAGAAACCTAGATACAGCGTTTCGAAGATTGTTACTTTTATTAACTTTTTTCTAATTTTTACGTTCTTTTTTAAATTTCGGTCTATAACTTGTCAAATACTTTAAGTACAGATATTGCTACATTGAATGTACTCGCAGCATTCTTGTTTAAATGGTCTGCAATAGAAGTTTATGTGATCAATAATAACCAAGATACAGTTTAGATATAGTAGATTATTGTACTTAAAAAATAACTTTTTACATTTTTTCCCGTCTGAAGTTTATATCACGTGATTTTTTTTTTTTTTGTTCAAATGGCAACTTAGAAAAGATAGATTAAATTAATTTATTCATAATTGTATACCTGTTATACATTATTTATGTTTATAATTGCACATTATTTATGAAATTGTTCAAATTCTGGATTTAACATATTTTCAAAATCAAAGTCGATTTCTTCATGGGCATCTACGTGAACATCGTCTTCCGCTATTTCAGACACATCAGCGTTTTCACAGTTTATTCCCTGACATTCTTTGCAAAAAATGGAGCAATTCATTCCCAATTTCCTGCAACCGCAGTTTCCTCTGCATCCTTTGGTGCATTTACAGGCTATTTTTTTCAGCAAAACTTGTGGTGCAGGAGGTTTATTTGTCAAAATTGGTACTAGTCCATTTTTTGAACTACGAAAAATGGATAAGGATAATAAGGAGATAAAACAATACTTTAAGATGGGTTAAAATTCTATTGCAGACCATTTAAACAAAATGCTGTGAGTACATTCAGTGTAACAATATCTGTACTTAAAGTATTTGACAAATAAGTTATAAGCCGAAATTTAAAAAAGAACGTAAAAATTAGAAAAAAGTTAATAAAAGTAACAATCTTCGAAACGCCGAATCTAGATTTCTATTTGTCGTAGAGACTTTTACCAGCCATCATTTCAACGGGCGTAAAGTCAGCTTTCACTTTAATACCGTGCGTGTAGCGGGGCGCTAGGCATAGGGAGTAAAATTACAACATCGCGCGTGCCAGCTGGCTGAAATGAAATAACAGAGCTGGGATGCTCCGCCCGACGGAGGAATTTACGGCAGCAGTGTTGTCATATCTTTCGCGCTACGTGAATGTACATGCCTAATGGGAAATTACACGCACGGTTTAATGTCTATACTTAAGTTCACTCAGAAAAAAGTTACAGGACGAAATTTGAAAAAAAATAGTAAAAATTAGCAAAAAAAGTTAAAAGTTGCAAACTTTGAAACGCTATTATCTCGGTAAATATTAATCGTAAACATTTTTACAAAATCTCATTTTGTGTCGCAATGTCTATGCCTAAATGTACCCGAAAAAAGTTACAGGCTAAGATTTAAAAAAAAAATTGCATTTTTTCGTTTTTTGTTTTGTTTTTTGGACTTATTTTTGACTTCTGAAGGTGGAAATTTAATTCTCTACAACTTTTCTATTGACGTGTTTATAGGAAAAATGCATAGTTTTCGAGCAAAACTCAAAAATGTGAAAAGTGTACCTTTTTACTTCGATCTCAAAAACGCACCCTTTTAAATGGTAGCACTCCGCGGTTTTCTCATATTTTGGTAAAGAGGGAAAACAACATGAGGTTAAACAATAAGACCTATGTATTACAAAACCTATAATTTCTATATTTTTACCCCAGTTCTACTGAGAAAAGTAATTATATATTTTAATATTTCTACTTTGTTTAGTCACAAAACATGTAAAAAAACGAAAAAATTTACTATATTAAACGAAATGAATCTCACCGTCGTATCTCGAATGTTATAAATCATTATTAAAATTCTGTCTATGTTTTATTACCTAGGGACAAAATATGCTTCTAAGAACCAAATGACGAGTTTATCATTGTTAAACGTTCTGTATCTGAAACTTATTTTCGTCTTTCATTCCAGAAAAGTTCATATTTGTTCTTTTTTTTATTCTTAAAATTATGTTTTTTTTCGTTGTTTTTTTTATGTATGTGTTCTATAGGACTTATAGTATTAGTTGCTTCATAGAAAATTTCAAACTCCTAAATGTAATATCGTACAAGGGCAATAATTTATGAATCCAAGCTTTTATCGATAACAGAGTGGGCGCCACGCCGACTAGGCGTCGACGTAACGTTTTCAGCTGTTAAAGGAAAGAGCATTCAGATCGAAAGAGTAAGCCCGCGCAATAAAATCTTGAATTCATGAATTGCATCTATTTTATAAAATATTAATAGTTACGTATATAGGCATTATTAACTTTGACCTTACCTTGAGGCGTATGTGTCTCATGAAATAAATAGGATTTTTCCTCACTCAGTAGAATTTAATATTGTCCTTTAACTACTATATTAAAATTCTTACATTAAAGAAGAGTACCTTTACTGAATATTATTTCTTTATAACAATATTGTAGTAATAATCTTTATTCATATATCACTCATAAATACATTAATACGTATACATAATGTAGGTAGAACAGATGGTGCAACACAAATTATAGTTTTAACTATTCATGAATGTACAAATAAAGAAGAAGAACCCCTGAAACATCTCTAAGATACTTGTATAGGTACGACAATATAAACAAATGACCATTTAATATAAATAATGCAATGAACATAAGTTTTTCAAATAACAGCCTATAGCAGCGAATTTTGTTCAATTTTTCTAATATGCTGCTGCTAAGCTGTTTAATATCTTAAGAACTAAATATTTGTATGTGGAACACAATAAAGTATATAAGCTTTAGCGAGGTAAGCATAGAATAAGTTTTTTTTGATTTATTTTAAATTAGAAGAAAAATATTAACAGAGAAGAAAAAGAAGAAATATTCTATATCAACATAGAATCTAAGAGAGTTGGTGTGTTATTTTAAGCTATTATATTGTTTCTGTATAGACAAGAATAAACATGGAGGTGTTTCCACTTTTGTCAAAAATACAGTCAAATTTAAGCAAATTCAAATTAGTGATTATTGTAGTCATATTAATGCAGAATTCTGCGCCATTAAAATTTTACAGTTTAATACTGTTCTTATAAATCTATATAGATCACCACTGAAGGACTTAACCATTTTCTTTGACTCGTTGGAGCAGTTATTAACAAACTGTTCAACTAAATGTAACAAAATTATATTGACTGGGGATTTTAATATTTTCAGGTGCACGTCTCCTGCTTTATCCGAGTTAGTCTGTTTGACTTCATCTTGGCCTCGATATTACAATATCGGATTTTACCAGGATTACATGTCATTCAATAACTTGTATAGATAATATAATTACAAATCTGGAAGATTGGAGTTATAGGACGGGTGTTGTTGACCCGTGTTTATCTGATCATTTAGGTCAATATATTGTAATAAAAAATGTAAGGCATTATGTGAAGGACATCTGGAGAAGATCCATTAACGCCAAAGGTATGGCTAAGTTAAAGAATTCGTTAAATAACGTTGAGTGGAGTTTACTCGATGACCCAGAGCTCAACTATACCTTTTTATCAGAATTTTTAGTTAACACCTTTTCATCTCATATTGACAAACATTTTCCTTTAAAAAAAATGCAAAATTAATAATAAGCCATGGTTCGACGACTCTCATAGAAAAATGAGAAATGCAATTTGCTGTGTAAAAACTATTTCTAACTGTACAAGATATTATACACTGTATAATTTATTAAAAAATGATTATAAATCTGAAATAGTTGACTCAATAAAAATTGCAAATGAAGTCTGACAACAAAATGCGTAATAGTTGGAAATTAATAAATTTCGAGATCAATAAATCCAGCTCATGCTCCCCTGAACACGATACCTCTCCAGACCTACTTCTCTACTTGCAGTGGACGTTTCTGCCACAGACCATTTAAAAAATGTACCTAATGTTAATTCCTTCTTTTCCATTGATTCGGTAACCTCTATTAAGGTTAGATAAGCAGTTAATAGCTTAAAAAATTCTAGTTACACTGATGTGTGTGGTATAAATAGCTTAATCCTTAAAGAAACCATTGACATAATTATTCACCCACTTACTCTTCTTATTAATGCCTGTATTCGCGAGGAGCACTTCCCTGAAGTATTAAAAGTTACCAAAGTTTTATCTCTTTTTAAGAAAGGTAACATTAATGTTATCGACAACTACCGTCATATCTCCATCATTTCCATGTTTGGAAAAATCATTGAAATTATTCTGAAAAAAAGACTATAATGTTTTAAATTGTCGTCAAGTTGGGTTTAGAAATAAACATTCCACCACTACGGCAGTATTTAAATCAGTGTGCGACGTAGTTGAGGGCCTTGAAGAGGGCGAACATGTAGCTATTAGCTTGTGCCAAGGCCTTCGACTGTGTCTCACATGAAATACTTCTGGAAAAGATGAGTCTTTATGGCATTCAATGTTTGCCATTGAATCTTCTCTATTCTTATCTCAATAACAGATTTCAGTGTGTGATAATTTAAAATCAGAACTTCTTCCGGTTAAGCATGGGCTTCCTCAAGGCTCTGTTTTGGGGCCTCTACGCTTTATATTATATGTCAATATTTTTTTTCACTTTATGTCACCAAAAAATGCATCGCTTATGCTGACGATGCATCCATTATTGATTTTAATTTAAATATTCCTGACCTACGTGAAGATAGCTTTAGTTCTATCAAACAAGCTGGTGTTTGGTTCTCTTCGGATAATCTTAAATCGAACGAAGAAAAACCCGACAAATCGTTTTCTCAATAAATAATTCACTAATCAAGGGTAACAGTGTTAAAATTCTTGGCGTTGTTTTAGATGACACTCTTAACTGGTCCAGTCATGTAGAGCAAAAATTATTAAGTTCGATATTCATGCTACGTAGGCTAAGAAATTAACTTTGTTCTAAAACCTTAAGAACAAGCTATTTTTCATTATTTCGTGCTCATATTAATTATGCTATCCTCCTATGAGGTGGATCATCTCGGGCAGCTGTAGTCTTTCATCTGCAGAATAAAGCAGTCAGGTTAATTGTTGATGCAGGTGGGAGGGATCACTGTTTAGCAATATTTAAGAGTCTTGATATAATGCCGGTTCTTTCTCTTCACATTTATGTTACTTTACTTGAAATTCACAAGAACGTAAATTCTTTTTGCACTAACTCAGATTTTCATTCGTATATGTCACTAGGTCTGCCAATCAACTTAGGCAGTCTCGTCTTAGATGAAACAAATCACAGAAAAACTCTGTAAACCTTCAATTATACAATCACATTCCTACTGACGTAAAATCTCTTAATTTTACTAATTTCAAGAACTTATTAAAAAAACACATTTTAAAATATTGTTTCTGTTCAGTTGATGAATTTGTGAACACACAGATTTGTTGATATCTTTTAGTTTAACCTCTGCTTGTTTGGCATGCTCTAGCCATTTCGTGGAAGCTTGCCTCTTCTTTCTTTTTTTGTATTTTTTATATTGTGTGAAGTATTTGTATATGTAGTGATGTGTATACACTTTTCATATTTTTATATTTTTGCATTTTCTATTTTTGGCTTGCCAAAAACGTGTTTTGTAACTTGGTCAAATAAAATATCTGTCTAGCTATCTATTAATGTAAAACAATTCACATAATTGTTTTTAGAGGATAAGAACAGGATTTTGATTTGAAATTTTAGTTCATTATAGTCTACTTCATCGAAATGTAAGTATTGCAAAACTTGAATAAACAGTTGTAATGTTATTAAATTTTTCACAGCTAATATTATTATATAATTCATAATATAAATGGGGGACTTTTATATTAGTGTGGCTAGTAGGATAACAAAATAGAACATTTTGACGTGCCTCCATTCTCGAGATTATCAAATTAATTTTTGACAGCGGCATTGAGAAGTCAATTAAATTGTTAAATAATTTATACAAAAATACTAAGGTAATAAGGATCCTTTTATTCTCTAATGACTTCATATGAAGCCTAACAATAACAAAGCTTTCGGCTATCTCTGCTCTGGATAAATATTATCAATTTTAAAGATAAAATACTTCATAAACTTTCGTTGAATCTCTTCTACTGCTTGTAAATAAATATTATAAATTGGGTTCCAAATTACCATACAATACTCATAAGTTTTGACCGCACTATTGTGAAATACAACGTGTTAAGTGCATCCAGATTGATTAAAAACTTTAATGCCTAATTTGTGGATGAGATAACATGGTGTAGAAAATTCAATTTAGTGTCGAATAGTATACTTAGGACAACTCGTGTCATCGAATTATACCTAAAATTTATGGAACTCACCTTACACATGTACGTTAACACCTGCCATTCTGAGACGTCTATTTGTATTATGTTGAACCATCACCCGGTTTTGCGTATTTGCTGTTGTAATGTTAAACAGTCTTCTATGTTGTTAATTTCACAAAATAATTTGAAATCATCAGCAAATAAGAGTTTCTCCCAATCTAATATATCACACAAATCGTTTATAAATATAAAAAAAAATATTGGCTTAAGTTTGAACCTTGAGGCAACCCTGATGTTGCAAGGTAAGTATTTGACTTAAAACCATTATATTGAACACATTGTAACCGATTTTCCAAATATGATACAAGAATATTAACAGTAGTAAACTACCAAAACCAGTTTAAAAAATAAATACCTATTATTTCTGCTTACATCATTGTTAAAAAATATTATTTTGGGTATTCAGCACATAACTTTCAAAGAAAACATTCATATTCTTTCATATACCATTGATACAAGTCTGACCAAAAAAGAAGATCAACAAGGCTCCCCCTACGAAGTGACTTGTCGACTTCTTTCATACACCTACCATATCTAACATTCAGCATGAAAAAACAATAAAACAACCACTCTTTCTATATATTGATGATTCAAGTCTGATCATGCTAATGTAGATAATATTAAGTATCTCTAGCTCTACCTAGAGGATACTCCATCACAATCAAACGTTTATTACATTACAAAGTAAAAAAATACTAAATAGCACAAAGAAAATAGTTATAAAATTTCGCTCACCGCATGCATGTCCAATAAATGAAGTATTTCATATATTTTCGATGGATTAAGCCTCTAAACATTGTACAATCTTTTTCGTTCTCTTCAGAACTCGTCAGAAGGATATAAATCCAATTCGAAATAAAAGTTAGTATTAAAATATAAAAATGAAATATTTTCATGTCAAAAAACTGACAGGAAGACATCTATTTACTTGACAAATATATTAAAAATAACAAAAAACAAACATTCCTTTAGAGTCCCAAAACTCATCTAGTTTCGAAATAAAAGTTAGTAGACTTGTACCAATGGTATATGAAAGAAACGAATGTTATCTGCTGAATACCAAAAATAATATTTTTTAACAATGATGTAAGCAGAAATAAGGTATTTATATTTTAAACTAGAATGATTCAGAGGCAAATTGGATAAAGGACCCTGCACTTTTTAAAGGTATTTTGGTGATCAATAGATCTTTCTGATTTTTTTATATGTTAATTCTTGAGGTATGTTTACCAACCCTGCAAAAGCATAATCATATGAGGTTCATAGTTTAGACAGGAGAGGACGTTGAAGTTGTTTTTGTAAGTTTTATATTTGTTTCCATTCCGGTAAAACCGTTGAAGTAAAACTCACCGGGAACGATACGTGTATAAGTACATGTTATTTATATCATAAAACGATTATTGTGTCACATCCGTTTGGACCGGAAATGACGTAAATTGCAGATTTCGCACCAGAATCGGGGGTACGGCGTATAAGTATCTGGATACATGCCTGAATTAATAAAAGGCGCAATGACATATTTTTGCCACATCTATAAAGCGTGATTCATTTGTAGCATATACAGGATGATGCAGTTACATCCATTCGTAAACCAAATAAATTCGCCAATAGCCTTTACAATCCCGACCCCAAAATCGCGCGAGTTATACTTTACGAAGATTGTACGTATTTAAAAGTGCGCAAAATCTCTAATTTTCATGTTGCTAGACAATCATACTCAATGCATAAAAAGCATACCTTACTTAAAGCAGGTCTCTTAGTTGTCCCAAATGGTTTCATTTTGGAGACACGCACAACAATGACGCAAACATTCTAATGCATGGCATGAGAAACGAAAATGGGGCGCAGATACAACATTGAATTCGAAATGGAGATATCTTAATAACAGACAGGGGTTACCATGATGCCTCTGCCTTTCTGCAAGATTTGGGTTTACTTCATGAAATGCCAGAATTTCTTCCGCGGAATCAAAGACAATTCACGACAACAGAAGCAAACCACAATAGGTTAATAACTAAAACAAGATGGATAGTAGAAAGCAGGAATGGACATATAAAATCGATCTTCAAGTTTTTTCAGAACATGATACATATTCAGCATTGTGAATACCTGGAGGAATTGCTAAAAGTTGAATGCGCAATTATAAATAAATTCAGAGAGCCGATTCGTATGTTGATGCCATGTTGAGATTGGCTCAAACAGAAAATCAACTTTTTCGGAGAATTGAAAGGGGCGAACTGAGCTTTAGGCGAAGTGGTGGGCCTTGGGTGGACATAGAAGCATGCGACCTAAATTTTCCTCACCTGTCGCTCGATTATCTTAAAGACTTCGGAACCTACCAAGTGTTTTTGGCTCCTGGATACATGCAAGATGTTCAAAACCGACAAGGATTAGAAGAAAATGAATTAAGTTTTCAAGTAAAAAGGGTGCAACCAAACCTGATACAAGCCAGATTATATTCTCGTTTTACCCAAGCCGATAAACACAATTTATTTATTGAATTTAATAGAATGGAAGGGGATGGAATAGAAAATAATCCTCTAGAAGAACTAATAACTGCGGTGTACTGCAGCTGTAAATCGGGAGCTAAGACACTGCGGTTATGGGCACATGTGTCCACGGTCCTTTGGTACCTAGGCATACGCAGAATATGCAATATCCGCAACAAGCTTTGCTAAGAAAAATTAATTATGACGTCGACAGAGCTTTACCTGGACATGTGGATATAGAGTATGATGCTTGACTTTTTGAACCTGATAGTATGTCCAGTATTTATTAAGTAAGGTATTTGATGTATACGCAAGTATTGTTTTAATTCTGATACTATTACTACTATTAATACTGATACTATTACCATATTTGCTATAGTTTTATTGTTAATGTGTACTACCTCTCCTAAAAAATGATTGCGTTATTGTATCTACTCTCTTTCTCAATTTATTTGGTTTATGAATGGATGTAACTGCATCATCCTATATATGCTAAAAATGAATCACGCTATACACATTCGGAAAATGTTGGATTTGGGTGGCACGCATAGTTTCAACGGCCTGACAGACCCGCCTACAATAAAGGCGTGTACCAGTGCTCTAGTAGAGGGAGCAAATAATGACGCGCTATCAAGAAAACACGTACATACATCATTATTGCTATTAAAAATTTCAGTACCATTTATTCAAAGGAAGGATGTAGTTGGCTCTGTTCAGTATAGGTAATATTATTACGTGCTTTAATAACTGAAATTATTTAACCCGTTTTACTTTCAAAACGAGTCAAATAATTCTTTACATTGCAAGTGGAAGACGGAAACAAATTGAAATTCCGCAAGCAGAGTTGCCCACGCACATGTGGTGGGGAAAGCAGGTGGCATCAGAAGGATGTGTTATACGATAAAAAAGAATAGCCTAGTTGCTTCGCTCTCGCTTGCTCTCATTGCCGACCCAAATGAAAAATTTTCTGACTCTGTATAGATGTGGCAAAAATATGTCATAACGCCTTTTATTAATTCAGACATAGGTATGTATCCAGATACTTATACGCTGTACCCATTGTGGATGTGACAGTAATCATTTTATGATACAAATGACATGTACTTATACACGTACCGTTCCCGGTGAATTTTATTTCAACGGTTTCACCGGAATGGAAGCACATATAAAACTTACAAAGACAACTTCAACGCCCTCTCCTCTCTAAACTATGAACCCCATATTATTGTGCTTTTGCAAGGTTGGTAAACATATCTTAAGAGTTCTCCGGAGTCGATAGCGTCATCACTAGTTTTGTTATATATCTCAATTGTAAATATCTTCACGTTAAACAAAGGGCTACGTTGTAGATATTTCATATCAAGTAATGTGTTCCCATTAAATGAGTTTTACGACCTTCCTTTATGGATTTTTTATTTACTTAATTGCGCGTCCCGAGAGTTTTAACAACTGTTTTCAATAAGTCATAGGCGTGTTATACCTTGTAAAATATGTATTAATATGTCTCAGTCAAATTATCAGCATTATTAATAATGAACACAAAAATAAATTGTATAAAGCAATTAAATATTTAGTAAAATCGGTTTTTTATTGTTATCGCAAAACGGGGTTTACAAATTTTTTTCTTTAAAAATTGCGCTGTTGTGTTTAAAAAATAAATGGGAACTAACGGTAGAATTAGGTTATATAATTATATCCATATAATAATAAATAATACAGAATAATTAATAAAGGTATACTATTAAAAATATATTTAATAAAAGAATTAAATATTATTTTTTTCTTGAACTGGATTTTTATTTCCAAACACTTTAAATAACATAGGTCTATTTACTCCGGTAGGAGGCATTTTTTGGGAAATGTTAATTTGGGCCGCATTATCTTCTAAAGTAAATGTGTATATATAATCGTTGGTACAACTAAAATGAACACCGTAAGTTGTTTTATTCAATAAGCTCTGTGCGTATAGTTCACTGGTCAAATTATTATTACTTTTCGCAAATACAGAATCGAAAAGTATATTGCATTTGGTCGGCACATATCGTGCGTGTAATTTCCCATTAGGCATGTACATTCACGTAGCGCGAGAGATTTGACAACACCGGCAGCCGTAAATTCGTCCGTCGATGGAGCATTCCAGCTCTGTTATTTCATTTCAGCCAGCTGGCACGCGCGATGTTGTAATTCTTCTCCCCATGGCTAGCCCGCGACTACACACACGGTATCTAAAACTGTATGTCGCTCAGAAAGCAGATTTTCATATTAGTGTGATAGAGAAAAAATACTGAACAACTTTTAAAATGTCCGTCTGTTCGAGTGTCTGGCTGTCCATGCGTTCGTCTGTCCATTCGATCCGTTTTTTGTAAGCACGATAAGCACGTAAGTCCGATTGTATTGACAGTAAGTTGGTGTTAGATAGAAGAGGAGTCTTATTGTTTTTGATCAAAATCGATTAGTAAATGAAAAAGGTATTAATCATTTAAATGTAAGAAATTTGGTTTCTCAATTTTTGTTTTTTATAATTGAATGAAAATGTTGTGGAACGTTATTTCCTGCCATTTCTTTTATATATTTTACTAATATACATTTCATAATAACATAATATTCAACCGTCGATACGATTTTCATCTAGATATGTTGAAGTTTACAATTAATAATAATCTAAGCAACAGTGGATACTCCTGCCAACATAGACATTTGAAAAAATATATATAGGAATATTTTTACTTCCCTCGCTTACCGAAGGGAAGTATTGTAATTATGAAAAAATCACCTTCCGGGATTTCTCAAGATTTTCACATTTCAAACTAGGTATGTAGATTACGAATTTTTTTTTTATTCCGGCTGTCAGTCTGTCTGTCTCTCTTTTGGCGCTATACCTACAAAACCATTTGACGAAGTAGAAAAACATTCCGTAGGTAGTTGACGCTACTGTTAGCTAAGGAAAAAAGTGTGACGGAAGACAGTAATATTTCGCATGCAGTTAACACAACTACTGTCAAATACGAAAATACAAAAAATAATAAAAAAAACGTAATGGTGGGAAATAATATTTCGCATGTAGTTAACACAACTGTCAAGGAAGGAATTTATAAAACATATACAGGGTGATCACTTTGATGTAAATAATATTTGGACTGCAGTTGACACAATTATCGAGGAGGAACCTGACATTATTTTAATGAAAAACAGAGTCACTTTAAAAAATAAGAAACGACCACTACTGCCAGCACAAAAACCGATCTGGTCTGATAATTTTAGTAAACGAAATATACAGGGTGGTCATGCAACTGAAAAAGTTATAAATAAAGTATGCCAAACAGAGAGGAAAGTTTTTGTGTAAATATCTTTACAAATTTTTGTGTATTGTAGGGGGAAAGCCAAATTATGGCTATTAGCTCATACGACAGCAAAAATGTACCTGCCTCAATTTTTTGTTGTCTGTTTGTCAGTAGATGCAGGAGGAGGGGGTGAAATGGGGGTTAGATCTCTGCGCGGTTATGTGACTTGTAAAATTCAAATTGAAATTTGACATAGTACTTTTAATGAATTTTTTTTCTGGCCATTTAATACATGTTTTAAGATGACCTAAAAAATCCATAAATACCCTTGACAACATTTTTCGTGCTCAGGTCTGGCATCCAGGCCCAACTTTCAGAAATTTCGAAAAAACGGTTCCAAGTGTCATGAACGTGGCGATTTTTTTTTAATCGAGATATTGCGTAAATGTAGTGTTATAAAGCTAAGATACTATTGACAGCATTTTTTTGTGTCATAAAGAGAGCAAAAATGGGTTTGGCCAGGTTATCCAAAGGAAGCTGTTGTTTGCAGAGAATGTAATATCAGAACTAATGGTCTAAAGGTGTTTTTACTCTAGAAATATTTGTATGGCTGTTAACTAAAATGTTTTATTCTTGACAGCAGTTTTCTTTGTAGGTTTTATTTAAGCAAATTGATGTTATGAATTTGGCTATTTAGAAAACAACATTTGTTTTAAAACACGTTGTGAATATAAGGGTGAATGGGGTAAAACCACTACAAAGAAAAATGCTGTCAAGTGTAGAAATTTTTAGTTAACAACCATAAAAACATTTTTAGACCATTGTTTCTGATATTACATACTCTGCAAACAACAGCTTCCTTTGGACGACCTGGCAAAAACCCTTTTTTGCATATTAACCCTTTCTATGACACAAAAAAAATGTGTCAATAGTATCTTAGTTTCATAAAAAACACGTTTAAACAATATCTCGATTTTTGAAAAAAATCACCACATTCCATCGTGGCACTCGGAGCTGTTTTTTCGGAATTTCCGGAAGTTAAAAAACCAAATTAAACATTATTGATTAAGCTAAAAGCCCTTTTTTAAATTTTTTCTCCTGCCTAAAAAATAAAGTAAGTCGATACAATGTGCCTCTTCGCATTTTTCCGAAAAATCTCGCAATTTGTGACAATTATTATTTTCGGCAAATTTACCTTAAAGCGCAACTTCCTGTTGAGTAGTTGTAGAAAAAGTATGGTGTTCTACTCGCGTGTGATAGCTGTTACTCACTCAGTGAATGTCATCCTCTTGAGTAATAGCCATCATTCGTTGAATAATGTACTATTTTCTACGATTATTGAATGATTCGTTTTTATAGACATATTTTGAATAAGTAATAAGCTCATTACTCACGGCCTTAATAATTCATTACTTATTGTGTTAAAACCAATTAATTCGAAGAGTTCATGTTCATTACTCAATACTTGTCTATCACAAAAGACGCTTTATAGTTCAAAAACATCGTGCATGCCATGACTCGATTCAATCTGTCGTATACACATTGATTTCTTGATTTTAAAATTGCTATCATGTTTTTTTTAATAATTTGCACTTTGTTGTGAAAATATGATTTCAAGCGAAGAGAGGGTCGTAGATAAAATATAGTATTCTATTCGCGTTTAACAGCTATTACTTGCTCGTTGAATAAAATACTATTATTACCCACGGTAAGCAATAAGCCGCATTCAAACGTATCTATTCGTTCAATAGTAGAGAAATTAATTATTAAACTTTCGCGACGTTACTTTTAAATCATTAATCGCTTCAAAAAAATTACAGTTTTCGATAACTTTATCGTCTACCAAATTCATAATAATAAATACTTTTTCCGTACAATCAACAGAAGAGTTATTCCGAACAAACGTATGACAAGATGTCGTCGATAAGGTAGCCCCACCTGAGGATGAAAACTTGGATTGTTAATGAAGAATCCCCCTACAATACTAAGAAAAAATTTAATGTTTTTTTCACACCCTACAAATGTACAGATTGACTGGAGTAAATTTTGACTTGAAATCGAAGCAAAATACAAATAGTTTGGATTTAGTCATTTATTGTATACAGACGAGTGTTTCATCAACTAAATTTGCATAATAAAATAAAACAAGCTAGAAACGTACTCTTCGCCAATTTACTGAGCTTTTTATATAATTGTTACACATTCTATAGGATACTCTTCGCTGTTTTCTTGCAAATAATGTTAGTTTTTGGACATCCTAAATTTTGCGATATCAACTTTGTTGTGAAAACAAATATATGAAAAAAAAATTGAAAAAAAAAAACATCCAACCTGTCTGGGGTTCACACACGATCTTTGTATTGCAAGGCAAAACTTTGAACCATCACACATTACTACAAAAATTGAATGTTTGTAATATATATGTTTCGAAAATCATATTTCAACACATTGGATATATTATTATAAAATATAAATATTAGTAAAATGAATAAACAAAAAAAATATATATAGATAACATTTCGCAAGATTTCTATTTAAGTACAAGCGACAAAAATTAAAAAAAAAAATTTTTTTTTAAATTAAATGAATAATAACTTCATTATTTACTGATTGATTTTCTTCAAAAACAATAGGATTCTTCCTCTAACACTACCTTACTTTCCAAATTTCAATACAATCGGACTTACTCTACGAGCGATATTTCCGGTTTTAGAAATGTGCCGATCAAATGCATTATACTCTTCGTTTTTGCAAAGAGTATAATAAAGATGCCTAAAATTAACATTCTTTACAAAAAAGCTCATATAAAACATACAACAATTGTATGAAATGCTCAGTAAATCGAGCAGAGTATAATGTTTACTATGGTTATTTCTCAAAATTTTTGGTTAATTTTTGTTATAAACAACTTACCAACAATGAAGGAGTGGCACTATTCAATTAATTAAAACTATATCCAAATTTGTTTATAATTTTAAAATTTCTCGCCTCACATTTGCTTTGCGTTTTTTGTACCTTATTATTAATTTTACAAGTTTTTAATAAATTTTTATAAATATTTTAGAAAACTTCTCTAATTATAGTCTACGATTTTTTCTTTTGCTGATAATGTTAAAATAGATATTTGAGATCCTTCGACGTCTTAATAATTCCTCCGACTTTAAAAAACGAAAAAATTTATACAATGATACACCACACAAACCTAGAAAGTAAACGTACTACGTAATTATTCGCACGTAAAATATAAATATGTTTCTTATATCAAAATTAAAAATAAAGCGCGTTATCTCTAAGGGTTCGCTCGGTCCGCCTATGACTAGTAAATTGTAAACACATTACTTTTATAGCTACTCGCGACGTTCTCCGGCCAAAGGATTCTCTTCGAGGGAGAACGATAAATGAAACGGACAATCTTGATTGTAATTCAACAGCAAAAATTCCTTGATATATTAGGATGCAAATTAAAAATATATAATTCATTTTTTTTTTAATTCTGTCGCAGGGATAATTCCTAAATAAATTATACCTTTCATGGAAAACTAAAATTTTCTCAAAAAAAACAAAAATGAAGGAAATAAATGCATATATATTTTTTTTGAATTATCTTCCCCATTTTCCACAATTCTAACATCTCAAAAGAAATAATAGCGAAAACCAAATTTTAAAATAACGGTTCATATGAGAGTAATTACGATTCGCAAATTTACCACACTCCGGAGCGCTCTTAAGCATTAACATGTAAAAAAATCAGTAAAATCTATTGATCACCAAAATACCTTTAAAAAGTGCAGGCTCCTTTGTTACTGTAGAACGTTTTTACATAAAATCATGTTGATAATAGAAATTGAATTCTTTACACCAGCATAAATTCTAATGTCCATTGAAGCTTCAATGCCGTAACTTCAAAAATATGAACTTTTCTCAATATTATAAACACGTTAAAACGAAAAAAGTGCCCTCCGACAATTCACTATACTCATTTTTTATTCCGTTACTGATACCGCATGTTTATGTTTTTATTATCAGAATATTTCATTATTACATACATGTTTTAAGCAAATGCAATATAGACAGATGCTATCTCTGGAAATTCCAAATGGCAAAGTCAATTAACTTCTAATACAATTTAGCTAATTGTTGTTTCCTTCCGACATGCCTTAAGTTTTTAATCGTAGGGCATTTTCCACTTGTTATATTCCATGGTGAAACCCAACTTTTTTTCGTCTCTATTTTAGTGAGAAAGCGTCACTAATAAGAAAATAATATCATACATTATCAGGTCAGATTAAATTTACTAGTGTTACAATTCACACATGCCGAAGATTTTTGTACGACTGGGATAAAAAAAATGTTGGTTTTTCCATCTCCGGGTTTATAAACTTTACTGATGACGTACATCTTCACAATAAACTAATAATAAAGATATTATTGTTGCTTTGCGGCAGAGCTTTATTTAATTAATAACATTATTAAAAAACACTTTATAGAATGCCAAATCCATTAGAAAAAAAATTGTTTTTCTGACTGGAAACAAACCTGTTATTTTCATATAAATTTCATATCACCATTTGCAAAAAATGCTGAAATAGGAATAATACTACAAAATGAACGTCATTAGCTCTGTAAATAATACAATGCAATCAAAAATTACTTAAAAACAAGTTAATCAGGTAATGGAAAACAACGTAAGAGCAAGTTTAGTGCAAAGACTCAAAGTTATCGATAGTTTTGCTTAAAATTCTCCTGTATTAATCACAAAGTGTTTTTGATGCCACGAGATAAGCTAATCTTCTGTAAATTTTGCCTAAACTCCACTTTGTCGTACATTCGAAGGTCGTAGTAGAGCAGTACTGAGCGTGTGGGATCTTGAAAAAAATACCCAAATCGGGCATTTAGTTAACGGCCTATATCTCACGACCCACTTGATCATTTTAACTGCTTTCTTAAATCGCAGGCTCATAAAGCCTCCAAAAAGAAAGATTCTTACAACATATCCGTTTTTATGGTTGCCACACCAACAAATATAAAAAACGACGTTTGCACGATTTCAGTATTTCAGATTTCAGATCAGTATTTCATCTGCTAATTAAGAAATGCTCTACTTAAACGTACTAAAATGCAATCAGTGATTATTCCCTATATCTAGCCACCCCTTGTCAAACCGTTATTACAAGCAGATCAATATCATACATATGCACACAGTCTTACTCTAGTGTGCACGTATCGTTCGCACCTAAAATACCTCTGCCCAAGGAATCACTACTTCCACATCCAGATTTTCTATCCAAGTTTCTCACAATGAAAAAAAAAATTGTATGTGGGAATAATTGTTCACGGAAATTTAATAATATAATATTTGATTGAAATCCTCTACCCTAAAAACCCATAAAACGATATGCCACTTCGGTAGTGAGGGTGGGGGTGGTGGAAGGGAGGTAGTAGTGGGGGTGAATAAAGTAAAAAAAAATTTTGAGGCCTTTGGTTCTTGTACACATACTAAATGACAATGTTATTTGTTTCACCCCCTTTAAAAATGGGGTGGGGGCGGCAAATTTTTGACACCTTAACTTCTCTTATATATACTAAATAACAATTTTATGGACTCTTACTTGCTTGATTTATCTATTTACCCCAATTTACCCCCTACCCTTCAACGGAATAAAATCAAAATATAATCTAGTTCCAGATCTCGTTGAAATACATGTGTACCAAATTTCAAGTGAATATCTTAAACAGTTCCAGAGTAAACGTGCGCACAAAAAAGTTACAGGCAGACAGAAATTTTTTTGCTCAAACTTACAATCTCGACGTTTCATGACATTTTAAGCCTATTTGAACAATAAAATTTTTTTAACATTTTTTGCATTAATAAACTTCCACTGGATGTAGTCAAGTCTAATTTGAGTGCTAATGAATGGTTTTTGATGAAACCTTGTGCAATGTGTTTGTAATGACGTTAATAAAAAGTTTAAAAAAAGAGTAGAGTAGGAAATGATCGGAAGAGGTAGCAATCTTTTTATCACGGGTTTCGTAACTTGTAGAATTAGGTCAAAAATGAAAAAAAAAACAATGTATTT
The DNA here is from genome assembly GCA_936432065.2 of Rutpela maculata. Classification (NCBI taxonomy): domain Eukaryota; kingdom Metazoa; phylum Arthropoda; class Insecta; order Coleoptera; family Cerambycidae; genus Rutpela; species Rutpela maculata. The sequence continues at coordinate 228,967,412 of OW386286.2, read as the reverse complement.
ACCTTTTTAGGCTCAAAATAAGATGTTTTTACTCTAGTAAATTTTTTTTAAAAATGCACATTTTTCGAGATATGGCCACTCAAAAATTCCTAAAAATGCGGGAGGGGAAATGTAAAAGTTGAAACAAAATCTGAAAAAATTTAAGTGAATGTATCATCGAAATACAAGACTTTTTTTGACTTGCAACTTTTCTGTAAAGTGTGTATTCACCGAGTTCTTCCGGAAAAACATGAAAAACCGCTGCCCAAGGTATCACTACTTCCACATCCAGATTTTCTATCCAAGTCACTCACAACGAAAAAATTTTGTTTGTGGAAATAATTGTTTGTGGAAATAATTGTTTATGGAAATTTAATAACACAATATTTGAAATCCTCTACCCCAAAAGCCCATAAAACAATACCCCACATCGGTATTGGGGTGGGGGTGGTGATAGGGGGTGGTAGTGGGGGTGGATGAAGTAAAAAATATTTTGAGGTTTCTGGTTCTTGTACACACACTAAATCACATTTTTTTTTCATCCCCTTTAATTATGGAGTGGGGGTGGTAATGGGGTGGCTAATGCCAAAAATTTTTTTGAGACCTTAGCTTCTCTTGTATATACTAAATACCAATTTTATGGACTCTTACCTGCTTGATTTACCTATTTACCCCAAATTTACATCAATTTACCCCCCTTTGACAGAACAAGATGAAAATATAATCTAGTTTCAGTTCTCGTTAAAGTACATATGTGTACCAAATTTCAAGTCAATATCTCCAATGGTTCCAGAGTAAACGTGCGCACGAAGAAGTTACAGACAGACAGACCGACAGACAGACAATTTTTTTTCGCTCAATCTTAAAATCTCGACGTTTTATGTCATTCTAGGCCTATTTGAACAATAAAAATTTTTAAAAAATTTTTTGTCGTTACTATACTTCCACTAGATGTGGAAGTAATTACAAAAATTACAGTCTATTGAGTGCTATATAAAAATTTAGATACGTAGTGCAAGTATCACAGATGGTAATTCAGTAATACATTTTTTTTAAAGTGACATGTTCCATAACATGTGGATAAAATGGTGAAGAAACATACAGCCGAGTTATTAACTAAAATGACCCACCTAGAGACGGAAATAAAGAACCTGCGAGAATCTAATATTGAATAATAGCCCAGGCAATGAAGGCCAAAAAGTAAGATGTGTCGGAAGAAATTAGAGACAAGCTGAATTTTTGCCAGTTGTTCGAACTCACTAAGGGTACATTTTCCCAAAAGTCCCCGCTCCTCCCCCTTGCGCTTCCAAATTAAACACAACTCTTTAAACTTTTGTACGAAAAATACTATTTTCACGTTTTTCATGTTCCCACTCCTCTATATTTGTCATTTGTTCTCGTACAAACTTGATATTTTAGTATTACAATATTCAATCCTTTCGCTTTTCAAGGGTGTATGCAAAAATAATATTTGTTGTGATATGACTGAACAACATAGAGAAATGAAAGAAGTTGCGATTTTTGTGTAATATACAGCAAAAAAGTGTGGATCTAGGTAACTTTTTTATTTTTCAAAATAACTGCATACTGTAAACGAGTAAGCTAAAGCTAATGAAATGAGGAAATTTTTTTATTTTTATTTCTTATTTATTTTATTTTTTTATAAAATGCATAGGAGGTGAGAAAAAGACCTTGTAACCTGAACATTGCTCTGGCGCTCAATCGTTAACCGTATCGTTCAACACGTAATTTTCATTTTATTACATTTCTATGTGAACTATAATACACTCTTCTAGCTAATACTGACGAAGTATTGAATTACATAATAGGATTCCTGGCATTTTAAGGCAAACAAATATACTGAAAATGCTTAAATTATTTATTGAAATTCGGTCATTCACAACAATTATTATTGAACCTTACATTCTATTTCAACTCTAGAAAAGTTGTACAAGTTTTTTCGAACTCGTTAGTTCTCATCATTAGAGTATAGAAACATTCATTCGTTATTTACAAGCCTATTCTTGATTTATTTTTTACAATTAATTATTTTTTATTTATTTGCTTTTATCATGATTAGAGAATATTATTTAGGTATTATGCAAATCATAACTTACACACTTTTTTATTTATTATGAAAATACCTACTTTCTGTATATTGTTGCCCTAATCTGGCCACGCTAATATACTAGGTAAATACTTTAAAACACTTATTATTGGAGAACCAATCAAAACAACTACTCTCCTAGCTAATACTGACGAAGTATTGAATTACATGATAGGATTCTTAGCATTTTAAAGAAAAAGATATTGAAAATACTTAAATCATTTATTTACATTTAGTCATTCACACTTTTTTTATTTAATATGAAATTATCTACTTTCTGTATATTGGTACCTTAACCGGGTCACGCTAATATACTACTTAGGAAAACACTTTACAACACTCATTATTGGAAAACCAATCAAAACAACTACTCTTCTAGCTAATACTGACGAAGTATTGAATTACATGATAGGATTCCTGGCATTTTAAGGCAAAGAAATATATTGAAAATGCTTAAATTATTTATTGAAATTCAGTCATAACTGTGAAAAGTAATAAGATAGCAAAATCTCTCTGTTAGTAATATTTCTTAATCTGTATAGAGCGAAGCATACAGAAGATAATTTTTTACATAGAACTTCTATATGACATTCCCGATTAAGAGAATTGTCTAAATAAATACCCAAGAATTTTGTAGTCTTTACCTGTTTCAAAGACTTACCATTTATTTTGAGAAAATGACTTTTGTTATAGTGCAACAATCTCGGCGTGAAATGTATGAAAACGGTTTTATCCTCATTTAGCAGCAACTTATGACCACTGAACTTTCCAACAAAGTCGTTTATTTTGGTCTGGGTAATTTCTACGAGATTTTCCACATTATCATCCCTAGTTAAAAGCGAAGTATCGTCGGAAAACATAACTAATAAACTATCGCTGACAATGGCAGGTAAGTCATTTATAAAATGTAAAAACAAGAACGGCCCCAAAACTGAGCCTTGTGGAACTCCACAGGAAATAGTCAATGCACTTGACCTAATACCCTCTATCTAAGTTAAAACCTCTAGTCACTGTTAGTAACTGGCGTGTATAGCAACGGTAAAAAAATTATTTTTTTTTATTCAAATAGTCTTATAATGTTATGAAACGTCGAGATTTTAAGTTTGAGCAAAAAGAAATTTCTGTCTGTCGGTCTGTTAGTAACTTTTCTTTGTGCGCACGATTACTCTGGAACGGATTATGATATTGACATGAAATTAGGTATATCTATGTATTAAAACGAGATCTGGAACTGGAATTTATTTTGATCTTATTGAGTTGAAGGACTGGGGAGTAAATAAGGGTAAATAGATAAAGCAAGCAAGTAAGAGTTCATACAATTGGGATTTAGTGTATGTACGAGAAGCCATGGTCTCAACATTTTTAGGCGTCAGCCACATCCACTGTCACCTCCACACCATTATCAAATGGGTAAAAACATAAAATTTTCATTTAATTTATGTATAAAAACCAAAGGCCTCAAAATTTGTTTGACATCAGTCAACTCCACTAAGGGATAATGGTGGTAATGGTGGTCTTGGAAGTGAAAAGACTTGGATAAGAAATCTGGATGTGGAAGTACTGATTCCTTAGACAACGGATTTTTCATTTGTTCATCTGTTACAATTCGTTACAACTTTTAAACATAAAACCGTGAAATGATTATTCAGAAGCTAAAAGAAATGAGTTCATTGACATCACCACCTATTACCTATTTACCTGTTGTTGTTGTTATTGTTGTTGTTGTTATTATGCTAGTTGGAGTTTACGCAAATCATTTATTATGTATGCCTCTATTAAAGGAAGTAATTTCGAATTAATTAATACAGCCATTAATAAGCACATTTTATCATACTGAGCTAGGAATATTCAAAATTAGACTAGTAGGAAGTGGCTGCTGACCCTCATTGTTCTATGGTATTTTCTATTTAAATAGGCAAGTTCATTGGAAAATATGAATACAGATTTCTAGCCAAACCATCACTATAGTATACACTATATGTATATCTCAAGCAATGGTGTAGCGGTTCGGGTGCGCGCGGGTACGTGGCACAGTGGGCCACATAATTAATTTAGTATGCCAAAAATGAGAAAAGTAAAATGAGCCAATCTCGATTTTGTAGCTTTTCCTCTATTCTAAGATAAATTATCTACCAATTTCGCGAAGAAGTCAAGTAAAGATTCTACTACTAGTTCGTAGATAGTAACGGTAGCATTATTCGTATTCATTGTATTCGAGCGTTCGCATCTACAGGGTATCCAGAAACTCTCCTGACAAACGAAAACTGCAAATTCTAAACGTGATATTATAACGCTTTTACCTAAGAAGAAAAACTTAATACATTTATTAACCTAAAAATGGCCCATCGTTTGCTGCAAACATGATTTTCCTATTGCGATTATAAGTGTCTCATTTGAGGGAGGCCAATGAACATCAGCGGCGTCAGGGATGGCAGGATAGGCAGTGCCCACCCAATTATCTAAGCGCGCCAAGACCAAACGGTAGTTAGTCATAAAATTTTGCCGTTAATTAATTTTAATATTAACATTATAAAATTAAGTTAACTTTACTTATGATAATATTTGTATTATTTTACCACATATTAATCCGCCTTCGCCAAGTTCACATACGAATCCGCTTAATCTTAATACCGAGTCGCTTGCCGCTAATATTTTCAAATTTCGATTAGAAGTGTCATGCGCAAGCGCCTAGACTCTAACCACTGGTATCCAGGGTGGCAGTGGACACTGAAATAGTGATGGTAAGACCCGGCTCATTTGAGTGAACCGGGTCTTACCAGGTCAATCACTCAAATGACCCGTTCACGAAGATCCGTTCATATGAACGACACGGTGGGTGCATGGTCAGTTCATTCTGTTGGTTCCACATGTTGTTTCTCGTTCGCCGCGCACCCATCGTGGATATCTGAGTAGAAAATACGTCCGAAATTCCCTGTTCGGTCAGGTCATATGAACGATTGGGTCACGGAGAGTGATCGAATCGTTCACGGGTCTTTCGGAAGACCCGTTCTTTGCGAACGGGTCGTTCATGAACGACACATCACTACACTGAAATCGTGTTATACTACGTCTACGCATGTGTTGGTCATTCTCTTCGATCTTACGCCTGCAATACGTATCAAAACGGGACGTATGTCTAGCTTCTTTAGACGATTTATATGTTAGGGAAGGCAAGCCATGCTTCGCGTAAAGAAACAGAAAACTTAACTCAATCTTAGTAAACTTAAAAGTAATAAGCATTGATTTATTGAAAAGAATATGTTTACATTTGATAAGATCTGATCACAAAGCTCAAATAGTTAAATTTATTGATGCATCAAAAAAAGAAAACCCTTTGTACAAAACTATATTAAACAAAAGCTCTGAAAACAAAATAAAATTTTCTAATTACCTAATTTCTGAAGACTGGGAAGAATTATATAATGAAAGCATCCCAGATAAAGCTGTTGACATTTTTGATAATACAATAATATTATCATGATTTATCCTTTCCTCCAATATCTGTTAAAATCAAATCAAATTACACTAACAATAGTCTTTTTACACCCAGAAGTGGTATCAAAAAAAGAAGATATTGATCGGCTCAGTAATATCATAAAACTACTCCCCATTGAAAAAATAAGCGCAGAAATGAAACAAAAAAAATATGAGTACGAACAACATCATTAAATCAAGAGAAGATCAAGTAAATAAAGAAATATTAGATTCAAAGAACAGACAAAAGACTATTTGGAACATTATCAATAAAAATACCGCTAAAAACAACAATAAAAAGGAAGCAATGTCAATATCTCCTGATGAATACAATGTCTTTTTTACCCAAATTGCAAATAAACTAATAAATCAAATACCTAATTCAAATTCTACACACATGGAATATTTACATAATAATGCTAAAACAAGTGATTTATCAATTTTTCTTTACCCCGCTGGAGAATTAGAGGTGCAAAATGTTTTAAGATCTCTAAGGAATTCTCAAGCTACTGACCCGTACAATCACACAATTGACATGTACAAAGAAAACTTAGTATCTTTATCTACCCCACTAACCCATATTATTAACCTTATACTTGAGACAGGCGTATTTCCAAAAAAATTAAAAAGAGCAAAAATTATTCCTTTGTTAAAATCAGGAGATGTTGAGGATTTATCCAATTATAGACCAATAGCGTTACTACCCATTTTAACTAAAATATATGAAAAAATTATAGCTATTAGAATAATAAATTATTTTGAATCTTTTAATATTTTTACAAACAGGCAATTTGGGTTCAGGAAAGGTAAAAATACGTCAATGGCAGTGCTAGAACTAGTAAATTTTATTAGTGAGAGCTTTGAAAACGGGGACTTCACACTGGCACTTTTTCTAAATCTGAGTAAAGCATTTGATTGCGTTTCTAAAGAGATTCTACTTAAAAAGCTAGAATTTTACGATTTCAGAGGTGTAACACTTAAACTTATGAATTCTTACTTATCAGATAGATATCAGTGTGTATTTTGTAAAGATAAACTTAGCAACATGCTGCCAGTACAACATGGTGTTCCGCAAGGTAGTGTATTGGGGCCGCTACTATTTTTAATCTACGTAAATGACTTACCTGACGTTATGTCAACGTTTACAGTTCTTTTTGCAGACGATACTACTTTTGCGAAACAGGTGAAGGATGCTGGCAGTAATGTTGCTGACATTGCAAATGACATTATAATTAGAGCCTCTGACTGGTTTAATGCAAACAAGTTATGCTTAAGTACAAATAAAACAAACTCATTACTTTTCTCTACGAAGAATAATACATCTGAGACCGTAAAATTTTTAGGTTTGACCTTGGATAATAAGTTGTCTTGGCATTCCCACATCAACAACTTAACTACGAAATTATCTAAAAAAATATACGCAATTAGACAGATTAAAAACAGGTCAAATCTGGATGCTGCACTCATGGCTTATCATGCGCTATTCCACAGTACTATGATATATGGTTTAATCAACTGGGGTACATCTAACCAAATTTCAGATGTTTTTATTGTACAAAAGAGAGCCATAAGAGCTTTAGCGGGCGTGAATAAACTTGAAAGTTGTAAACCATGGTTTATTAAATTTAATATAATGACTTTACCATCAGAAGTAATCTAGTGTCACTTAATTCATATAAAGGCACATTTGAGCGAATACGAAAAAAATGGTGAAACTCACAGTTACAATACCCGTAATCGGGATAAAATACGAACACCGCGCCAGAGACTGACTTACACAAAAAGAATTAATTTTGGAATTGAATTATTTAATTCACTTCCAAATACTGTTAAGGAATTGCCCATTAGACAGTTTAAAATAAAATTAAAACTGCATCTTTTAGCCAATGCTTACTATAATCTAACAGATTTTAATTATATGTAAATTTGTGTTATTATATGATATTTATGTTGTTTGTTATGGTGTTGACTAGATTCACATCATATCCTAATGTTTGTTATATACTTGTGTTTTATGTATGTATATGTTAATTATTTATATGTTATGTGCTTTCTTTGACTATATTAGGACTCTCCTAATGTCATATGATATATTTTAGTCTTATGTGTTTTTTATTTATATTTCTTGTACTATTTTTATTTGACTTGTCAAAACACTACGGTGTTACTGTTTGATTAATAAAATTATTATTATTATTAAGATATCAAAATCAAACTGGAACATGAAAAATGACTAATTAATAGATGTGTTGAAATTGATTAAACGATTAATTAATTTCTTAATCGTATGAGATATTGAGAATATCAAATACCTAGAATATTAATTGTGTAATTTCTAATTTGATATTTGATAAATAATAAAAAGAAAATGAAGTTAGTGTGATTAAATTAGAGTCACACTAACTTCCTTTTTTTTATTATGCATCAAATATTAAATTGAACTGTAAAAAGGAAGGTCGAGGTCAATCACCTTCCTCCAACCACCTTCTCAAAAAATTTTCGCACTGCCCACACACAGCTAAAAGCCACGGGCCGCCGCTGACGGACATTTTGAATCATATTTTTTTGCATTTTTGACGTCAGATTTAAAAACTTCAGAGTTATTTCAAACATTAAGGTACACTGGTTTGTTATCGCTATAATGCGCCGTTTCCGAGAAGAATCGATTTGGGAACTTCATTCACGAAGAGTTCAAATCGATTTTTCTCGAAAACGATGCATCATAGCGGCAACAAACAAGAGTAACTTATTGTTAGAAAAAAATTCTAAAATTTAAATCTGACATAAAAAATTTAAAAAAAATATAATTCAAAATGTCCGCTGGCCTTCTTCAAAAGAGAGGAATCATGTTTACTTACAGCAAACGACGGGTCATTTTTAAGTTAATAAATATAGCAAGTTTTATCTTTTTAGATAAAAGCGTTTTTAGTCCAGCCGGGTGGTAAATATTCGTGCACTTCAAGCAAAAAAAATGAAACTTGGCACAATTGTAGATAATACCATATACTTCAATTTCAAGATTATAGTCCCTTGAGGTAAACCAGAAAAAGGCAAAAAACCCAAAAGTTTTGCGACCGGACCACAAGACATCTTCTCTTCCATTTTCGAGGGCGGGGGACACGATGGTAACAATGTTTTCTGGTCTACCCTCCAACCACTACCCTTAAATTGAGAGAACCACCCCCTGTTTCCGGTGCTAGGCTTGCAAGGGTTTTTTTTGGTCAATTCGAATAAAATAAGTAAACATTGACCACAGGTGACCTAACCCACCGGGGGATGAAACTACCCCCACCTTCAATAACGAAATACCACGATAATAACCATAATAAGCTCTTATATTTTATTAAAAACCGCTGCCTAAGGAATCGCTACTTCCACATCCAGATTTTCTATCCAAGTTTCTCTCAAAGAAAAAACAAAAAAGCAACTACGATGACCTGGCAACGGATTTGGAAATTTCTCGATCCAAACTCCAAAACAAATGCATAACCTAATGATCTATGCAAGGTAGCTTAAAATTAGTCAGCTTTTTATATTTGAAAAAATATCTTCCTGAAGGAGATTTTAATGACATTAGATTCCATTTCATGCTTCAGCAAGATGAGAATATGGATATACGCAAATTTCCTCCGACAGAGGCAGCCATACGCGAGCATGCTCTTAGGGTATACTATCAATGTCAAGGCTGGCTTTTGAATGTGAATATAAATCCGGTAAATTGGGGATGGAAATGGATTTTTAGAACCAAAATTTTCTTCAGAGAAACTCATTCCAGATTCATTTTTGAAGCAAAATAATTGTACTTGTATGAGTGGATGTGTCAAGCGATCTGGCTGTTAAAAACTAGGTATTAAATGTAGCTCGTTCTGTAAGAATTGTAAGGGTACTGACTGTAATAATTGTACATATAGAGGAATCACTTGAACAGGATGATCATAATCTTGATTACGACATAAATTTAAGTACAGAAATAATAATGTCTGATGATAATGGTAACGATGGTAATGATGATAATTCTAGTGATGATGGTAATAACGATGAAGATGATGATTATGAACGTAACGAGATGGACTGTGATGTCCATTTCGACTCGGACGAATAGTGTGATAATAATTGTAAGCGTCGAAAGATCTATTAACATAGAATAAGAATTGCATATAATGAACCAAATGTGATGAATGATCATTGAATGTATAAGAACGATAATATTTTTACATATAATCAATGAAAAACCAAAAATATCTAATATATACCAATGACTCGTCTCAATTCCCTACAAACCACTAAAGAAAAAGTTCACTTCGTATAAAGGTCTCTTGAGCCCTCAGGTTGGTTGGGTCTCGTCTGATCCAGGTTTACTTATTTTATTCGAACTAACGATAAAAAATCCTATCTGACAAGCTCTCGCAAGTCTAACACCGGAAAACAGGAAAAGAGGGTGGTTTTTTGGGGACACTCGAATTGCGCACACATTGATGAGGGTCACACTCGATTTGCGCTCACATTAAAATCAGGTACTTTATTCCCATACTGAACTGCGCTCACTGCTCCCAGGTACTAAAAGTAGGAATAACTAAATATTGTCTAAATGTTGGTTATGGCATTTTCTTAATTTTTCTGTTTCTTATTGGGATACAGAAAAATTAAGGAATAACTAACAAACTAACAAACCAACAAACTAACAAACTAACAAGCTAACAAGCCAACAAGTTAACAAACTAACAAACTAACAAACTAACAAACTAACAAACTAACAAACTAACAAACTAACAAACTAACAAACTAACAAACTAACAAACTAACAAACTAACAAACTAACAAACTAACAAACTAACAAACTAACAAACTAACAAACTAACAAACTAACAAACTAACAAACAAACGAACCAACTAACGAAGATTTTATGAGCGAAAAACTACAAAACAGTCGAGTGGATCAGTTTATACATTTTTTAGTGGAAAATTACATCGAAAGTGACTTTCTATTTCCACCGACAATATGGGTTGCAAAAACAGCAAGTATTTTAAGGACCACAAATGCATGTGAATCATTTCATTCAAAGTTTAAAAGTGAACCGGACCTAATCTAATCAATATGGCGTATCTAATATGACGGACCCAACATGGTGGATGCAATTTGAACCCTGCCTATCACCCATGTCTAACTCCGTAAGATAAACAATCATTATAAAAAGCGTTGTTTTACATATGAGAATAGATACCACAAGTCATAATAGACATATTATAAGTTTTGCTCGGTCTTCCTTTGCTTCATGGTACGTCTAACAGCATCACGTCTTTTATCGTGGTTGCTAGTTAAGCGTACGATCTCATTAAAATATATTTTTATGTTGTTATATTGACTGTCTAATGTTTACTTTTTTAAAATATATCCTACCAATAAACAATAATTATAAATTATAACGAAGCGTTGTTTTACATGTGAGATAAATTTGGAAAAATTGTGTTATCTAAACTAAAAATGAAAATTTACATGTCTTGAAAATGTGAAATCTATAACACTGAACCAAAGTGAGCGCAGTTCGAGTGTTAAATTAGGATTCATTAGGGATGTGAGCGCAATTCAGTGGCACCGGGTTTTTTAGGTTTAGGTGGAGCGTAGGTCGGGAAATATTGTCACCATCGTATTCCGCGCTCTCGGGGGTTTACCGCTTTCCAGCTGATTTTCGTTGTTTTCGTGACATTTCGTTATTGGGTGGAGACAATTTCGATCCCCGGTGGTGGGATAGGTCACCTGTGGTAAATATTTATTTATTTTATTCAAATCGACCAAAGAGGGTAGATGTCTTGCGGTCCGGTCGCAGAACTTTTTGAGTAAAAGGTTTATCCTAAGAGACTATTACTTATCGCGTTTCTGGAAAAAGAAGTAAGCTTTATGGCCGTTTGATTCCTTTCAGTGTAATTTCTACTCGTGCATCTGTCAATACAGCCCCTCGGTCCTCCCCTATCCTTCATATCATTTCCCACATATTTAATTATAGAGTTAATAATAAAACAAAGGATTTTGGCTCAAACTTGATACATATTTGGTATGTATGTTTCCTTATTATTCTCTTCATTTTCGTTTCTTTTTATTAGCAAGTTTGTATTGTGTTTTTATATATGTTTACTTCTATGTTTCCTACTCTTTAACTGGATGCTTATCTCGTGGGCATCTGTACCTGTAGTTGCGTTCCTGTATAAAATAAGATTCATCGACACTTGGATACTTGGTAATTCATAAGCGTCGTAGATGATGACCTCAGCGGACAGCCACTGACCTTTTTATATACTTCTAAAATAATTACTGACTGGCCTCGTAAAATAACAAAGGAATAAATACCTAATGCGTCAAAAGGATAATCAGCAAGTATTGCTCTCTCACACATCTGCAGGATTTTACTATCTCACGTACGATTGCTCGTCAAAATTCCAACGTTGTATTGTACTCATCAATTTAAGGAAAAAAAGGTTGTGTGAACGTACGTTCTAAACTATTTAGTATTTGAAACATATGATATCGAAATGCTATATTTTTAATTTTACTTCCACATCCACGTAGTGGACCGATTTTGATGAGTCTTTTTTTAAAACAAAGCTCTTTATCCACAGATGTATCATCATTAGTTTTTATTTTCTTAAATCGTTATTTTCATACATAAAACCGAAATATATTTAGGGCATAAGGAGATGATAACGAAGAAGGACGTTTTGACTAGGTTTCGGAAAATATTATTTGTAGCTAATTATAATCGTAAAAAGATCACTTTCCGAAATGTCTTCGCTTTGAGATTATGTATATACAAAAATTAGGGTTTTCTATTCCGTTAGTACTTAGTCTGTCTGTATGTGTGTCTGTTTAAGAACCCATTTGATGGATAAAAGTAATATTTGACAGGCAGTTTATCCTATTGACAACTCTTAATGAAAAAAATAAAACGGCAGGAAACTAATATCTGGAATGTAGTTGACAAGGATCAAAATCTGATACATTGAAAGGAATAAGATAATTAATGAATAAAAGTTACAAAATAGAGAGGGGAAATTTTCGCAAAAACTTTTACGAATTCTTTATATTCCAGAAATATTGTAAACGTGAAAAAATCACCATTTCAAGCTTTAGAGCAAATGCACCAATTTTTATACAGTTTTCTGTTAATATTGGTTAATTTTTTAGAGCAGGTTCTTTGATACTGATCATCGCGCATCGCACTAAAACACTAAAGGATGCACCGTTGAAGGTGCATTCTTGTTTTTAAAATTATTGCCTTAAAATTTAGAAGAAGAGGTGGTGGATTCTGTTCACTTAAATCACTTAAAGTTTTTTAAACATTTTTAAATTGTCTGAAGTATGCAAAATGAATTTGGCGTTCATTTGACCCAAATCTGCAATTAAATATACTATTGGTTTGAAAATTATAATCATTCTCTCAATACGGACAAAAAAACATCAGCATAAAGCAATCTGTGTTGTTACATGCGCTTAGGGTGTGAACTCGTTTGTTTACCAGTTCTATCACAACTTTAAAACAAATGCACCAATTTTGATTCTGTAAAAATTCGATTTTTTAGGGCAGGTTCTTTGATACTGATGATCGCGCGCATCGTACTGAAACACTAAATAGCCCTTTGCTGCCTGATAAAAACCGACAGGAAATACTATTATAGCCCTTATAAACCTTATGATTATCATAAATATACGAAAGAATATCTACTCTTTGAGACTCTTATCTATGTGGGAAAAATTTTTCGTGGTAAAGGTATTGTCTACCAGTTCTACTAATATTGTTATCCTTTATCTTTTTTTTTCCAATGGACAGTTTGCGATTCAAATATGTTTTACTAGCAGATTTTCAGTGCTACGTTCCCCTACACGTGGGACACTGAGACAACATTGTTCTATCGAGTACATAAAATCAAACAACTCTTGACAAACAATTCTTAATATTTTTCAGAAAATCAAAAATAAAAAGATGATATATTTTCTTGTCACATAATTCACATAACTTCATTATTCAATTAATTCATTGTTTGTTAAGGTTCATTTTTGCGTACATAAGGTGGTTCCACAGGATAACCACCAGGTCACAAAGGGATAGTCTAAGAGCTGGGCACGAGATTTCGATATGACTCGGGTCATGAAAAGTTTCCGTAACAATACGTCGTACACTAAGAGAGAACCCTGATTTGGGAATTTGCTAACAGCTCGAGTGGGGAGGGGCACGGGTGAGAACAGTAAAGTTGACTTCTTTTTTTTAAATCATCACGGTTAGGCTTAAAAATTTATAGAATAAAACATTGTGAATTACGTAATCGAAATGTGAAGTTTCTAAGTAGTAGGTAAGGGATATGTAGGTTGCTGACGGGTGTCAACTTGCCAAAAATTCACTAAAAAAATACTGCTGTTATAATACGGCGGTGAGAGCATAAAACATGGGGTTTAGTCCGAATAAGTGCGGAAGTTTTGAAACTTATGAAATTTGTAGATTTCGATGTCCTGAATGAAATAAGAACAAATGCAAAATGTGATCTCAGTCGTCGGCGTCGCCACATTGTAAAAATGGCGCACAAAACAGATTCTTTAAAATATCTCGCTTCGGGTGCCTCATACGCCAAAAAAATGTTCTTATGAAAATAAAAGAGCATTAAATTTTCTACAGAATATGTCGCATACATTTTTTCGTTAAACTGAATGGTTTCGGTGCAGCAGCCGATCGAAGTCAAGCATTCTGGACGATTTTTTGTAATTTCTCAATTTTATGAAGGAGTATTTTTGTGTTGAGACAAGATTTGTTTTCATACCTGAAAATTTTCAAATGTAGTTGATTTTACTTGTCTGCTACGCATAGCTCAATGTTCAATACTGGTTTCCACACCACCTTGAAGTAGAGTATATGGGGCGTTTTTTTTTTCTTTTCGTGGTTGTCCCCTATAGGCCTAATTCACTACTAGCCTGCTTCTTGAGGCGTTTTAGGTGCTTGATGTCGAAGGTTCAGGTTCGTTGTAGTCTTCAACAATACTTTCTTCGGAAATTGCTTCCGTTGCACTGTTCACTGATTCTACGTATTGATTGTTGTTCATGCTTGCGAGAAATGTTTCGACTGGAGAGTCGACTTCCTCGTCGTCATGAAGCTCGTCGACTGTTCCTGATGCATTGTCGCAGCTTTGTCCGTTAAAAAAATTGCAAATTACAGAACATTTTAACCTCGCCTTTCTACAACCTCATGCTGCACTGAGCCCTTTCTTGTATTTGCAGGAAAGAAATTTAAGTAGCTTCTGAGAAGCATGACCTTTTATCGTTGTTACTGGTGTAAGCCCAGCTTTGCTCTGTTTCCAGCCCCATTCTTTAATATTTTTGGATTAGGCCTACACTGTAAAAAATGAATGTATTAATACTTTATAGATGTAAAAATACTTTGAAAAATTAAGTTAAAATTAGTTCAATTTTCTATGAAATTATACATAATTATTCTATTTTTACAGGAACAATTTAAAAAAAAACTTAGACTTTCAGGGTAAAATTAAACATATTTATGGTTTATTACATAAAGTAAATTAAAACTACAGACATTCATGTATCTTTACTTCAATAGTGGTGGAATAGCTATGCTAAACTCCGCCAGGACTTAAATATCAATAAAGGCGATTTATTATTATTATTATTATTATTATTATTATTATTATTATTATTATTATTATTAATTAATGTAATTTTCCATATAATTATGAATAAATTACATAATAAAATGTATAAATTCATAGTTAATCTAGTGAATTACAGAACCTGCCCATTAGTCTAACAACTTCTTTTGGTTTAACTGTCATAATTTCTCAATTTACAAGAGTTAGTGCAACATGTTCAAGTTGCATTGACAACATTTTAACTAATTTAAATGACGATAGTTATGACTCGGGTGTGTTAGATCCTTGCTTATCTGATCACCTTGGGCAATTCATTCAGGTCAAAACTGTAATGAATCATCCCCATAAGGTAGCATGGAGGAGACATTTTAATAAGGTATGGACGAGTTGAGGTCTTCTTTACAGGAGATTGATTGGGGCATTTTTGATGTGCCAAATTTAAATCCAAACCACTTAACAGATTTTTTGGTTTATACTTATCAACATTTGGTAAGTACTTGTTTTCCTTTAAAAAAAATCGAATACTAATACTAATACCAAGAATTTTCCTGTTAACTGGTACACTAATTCCTTACGTAACATGAGAAATACACTAGCCTCTGTAAAGCATGTGTATAATGTTAGTAGAAGCCCAGAAGCTTTAGCTTCCTATAATATCTTACGCAAGGAGTATAAGTCTGCTATTAAGAACAATAAAAAAGTGCCTATGATAATTATATTTTTAACTCTCAAAATAAAGCAAAATACAGTTGGAAGCTGGTAAATTTTGAAAGAAATAAATCAAATTTTCAGAAAATCGATTCAAACTTCACCAGAAATTTTCAATGAACATTTCTCAACTATCGCAGACAATATAACTCTGTCGTTACCAAATAGTAATGATAGTGTTTCAGACATTCTAAAAAATACTCCAGCTTCTACTCACTCTTTTTTCCTTCATCCGGTAACACCACAAGAAGTGATTGATGCTATAGCAGCTTTAAATCATTCTCACTGCTCTGATATTTATGGGCTAAATAGTCAAATTATTAAAGAAACATCTGATATCCTCGTGTGCCCACTAACAGTTATAATTAATGAATGTTTTGTTGAAGGTGTATTTCCTGACACATTAGAAATTTCGAAAGTTATACCACTGTTTAAAAAGGGTGATACAGAACTTTTAAATAACTACAGGCCTATATCTATTATTCCCATCTTTGCTAAAATAATTGAAATCATATTAAAGTTCAGACTTACCCAATACTTTGAATCAAATTCACTCTTATGCTCCTGCCAGTTTGGCTTTAGGAGTAACTGTTCAACAACCAATGCCATAATTCAGATAGTGTCAGAAGTAGTTCGAGGTCTTGAGGAGGGCAAACATTCAGCTATCACGATGTGTGACCTTACCAAGGCATTTGATTGTGTCGCACATGACTTGTTACTAGACAAACTGTATTTCTATGGTATTAGAGGTTTACCTCTTGATCTTTTTAAATCCTATCTTAACAACAGATCTCAGTGTGTAGAAATCGACAATAAACAATCAAAATTAAATAAAGTAATTCAAGGTGTTTCCCAGGGTTCGGTTATGGGCCCATTACCCAGATAGCATTTTTACATTCAGAGCATGTGCTCGGAATGTACTTTATGTACCCATGGAACTAAGAATGAATATTCATTTTGTATTCCATGTAGAAAATCTGAATGTCAGAGAGACGTACAGATGACCGCCTCTCGATATACGAGTAAGATTCCTACAACGTACCCATAGACCAAAACGGAACTTGATATGAACCAGAAACGTATATTGATATACTGATAGATACATGAGGTATAAAAGAGGAAGGTCCATCCTACATTCACAATGTACACTGCATGTTCCCGGTATATGAGTACTACCTTCGTAGGAATTAAACCGTAGGTGCCCGGTATGTTACACATGGATCATAAATCTATGATGCATGTATATTGTAGAAATGAACATTATGTATCAGTGGCAGCTATAAGTACTTCACTCATGCCAAGTATTTTTTTCAGAGTTTAATTATTATAATAATTTATTACTTATTGTAATCATTGATGAGTCGCTGCTTCATTCTGAATATGTTCAGTATGACGCAGCGACTCATCTATGATTACAGCAAATAATAAATTATTATAATAATTAAACTCAAGAGAATACACGATATGAGTGAAGTACTTGCATATAATAAATCCAATACCTAATTTTAAAGTTTAATTGTTACAGTCAATTATTAGGTACTTATTCTAATTTTCCACTTTCACATTCCTTGTGAAGAATATTATGTAAGTAAATGTGGAATATATGCACAGAAAATTTGTTTTTACCATTAGTTTTCAACTAAAGTCAAATGTTTTATTCATCAAATTTTATTGAATGGAGCATACAAATGCTAAATAAACTTAAATAAAACTGTATTTGCTATAACAATACTTTACAAAAGTCCAAGAATATATGTAAAAAAAATAGTTTTACGTTAATAAAATCTGTTAAAAACCATTTTAAAATGGATCAAATATTTATCACTCTAAAACATCAGCTTAAAAATCATATTTAACGTGTTATTTATGAAAAAATCTAATGATCATATTACATTACCTCAAAGTTTTATCTATTTCAAATCGTGTTTTAAATTGCCAAGAACAAAACATGATTTTATTTAGGAAGAGGTATAAATAAAACAGTTGTTACTTTAAATATATTTTTATTTTTTGTTATAAAAATGAATTGCAATAATAAAAAACAATTGTGACAAAAATTTCAATTGAGATTTTTTTTTAACAAAAAAATTTTCTTTACAACTTATGAACTCTCATATTTTACTATAACGAATTTTTTTGTCAATAAATAAAAAGAGGTAAAAATTGGAGGGCTTACATTTTCAAAACCAGTGTCCAGGTGTTGCCGATGGTGATACTTGTAATTGCGAAAGTCCACTTTTCATTCTCAACACATCATCTGTGACTGATCCTACTGGCTGAATATTTTCTTTTGGCTTTTCCAATTTTTAGGAGAAGGTATTTCCTTCCTGTCCAGCGGAGGAGATACACGTGCTAGTCCAACTACAAAAGAAAATACATTGTATTATATTTGAATAGGTACTTATTTCTCTTTAAAAACTGGCCATGATAAAGTTGAAAAATATAAAAACATCTTACAAAGATCTTACAGAAAAAATAAAACTGATCAAACATAAATTAAACAAACTGATATTATCATAAAGGACACGGCAGGCAGAAAATAAATGGAAAAGAAGGTAAAGTCAAATGGGCTGAAAATGTAGTAAGTTGTACTTCATAATATCCTGATCAAAAGTTTTCATGGGCACAATATCTGAAAATCGCCAGTTTTTGAGATATGAAAGGTCAAAGATCAGGAATATCAGTACCCGCTGTCATAGTTGAGAGTATCATATTATGACGAGGATTTGTTTAATGTTGTTATTCTAATGTATTTGCACATATGAACCAAAGAGTCTGACTAGAGGAAATAAGCCGTTGATTTGCTGGACGGCGCGAGCATCCTTGTCCTTGTCGCACACCTCGTACCCTCTTCTTTGCTCTTCACTCTGTTTTACAAAGCAACACAGCCCCTCATGTACTGTGCGACAAAGAGAGAGAACGAACTGTGTGAGAAGGATGAGAATGCTCACACCGTTTGCGCGCTGTCCACTGCTCATACATTACAACTCTTTGATAGGAACACACTTTCACTCTCTCACGCACGCTAACCCCCCCCCCCCCCCCACTACACACATACACACCCTCACTTTAAAGTAAGCATAGGAACTTAAAAAAAATCACCACCTCATTCATGAAACCTGCGGCATTTCCGGTCTTATGAATATGAATAACAACATTAAACAACTCGTCACATAATACTCTCAACTATGACACTAGTGGGTACCGATCTTCCTGATCTTTGACCTTTCAAACTGGCCATTTTCAGACATTCTGCATTTTCAGCCCATTTGACTGTGCCCTCTTTTTCATTTGTTTTATGCGGTGTCCTTTACCTACAAAACATAGATATTTTTTTGCAATTCGGAAATATTTATGCTTGTGATTTTAAATGTACCTGAAGTTTCGAACGTTCACTTGAATGAATTTTAGATGAAAAAGAAAAGTTAATAAAAACCACACATCGATTTAGGCATAAACACTTCATTGCCACATTTGCTGACAATAAATATCCACAATACTTAAGTTTTTACACCTAAATCGAAGTGTGGCTTTTATTAATTTTTCTTTTTCATACCTATGAAATTCGTTCAAGTGAACATTCGAAATTTTAGGTAAGTACTTGATTTTAAATGCCTACCAGAGTTATTAAAAGAACATATCTTCTTTCAACTTCTAGTATGGACAAAATTTCTTGGGAAGTCGACGGCTTCCAATATGTTCTTCGATATCATTATGTTCATCTGGCGGGAGGAATAACGTGTTTTTTGTACATAGTCCTTTGATTTGTTTTTGTTCACTCTTACATCAGATGTGATCTCTGCCCTTTTCAATTAATTGCAGCTCTTCTATAATCCTCTGAAATAGGTATAAAGCAAATTACTACAAGTAAATACCTATCACAACTCGTACGTTGTAATCAAATTCAATGATTGTGATTTAAATAAACAAAAGCTCCTTAATATTGAAATAGATCGAACCTACCTTCTTGAAAATAAGATTTAAACACCCCGTAAAGTGTCCACGTTTCTGGGGGGTTTTCTCCTGTCTTTCAATGATCAGTCAAATTGTTTCCATTTGAATGGTGACCACCAAGCTTCCTTTTCGTGGACCGAGACCATTACAAAGACCACCTCAGTTTTTTTTCCAAAAAATCGATACCTACAAACGCCGTAATTATTATAACTAATATAGGTAGTATGCTTAGTATAATATGTACAATATATACACATTAAACATTAGACTTTAGTGTCTAAATATAAAATATCTGCAAATGACAACAAAACTATGTGGTAGTTATATTGTATACAATAATTGTAAAATACTTACTGCAATGCAATTAATGTATACTTGGACTAATTAATAAATCACGGGAAAACAAAAAACAAAACACAAAATGAAATCAACATTTGATGCATTTGACAGCAGAAAGCAGAAGCGTGACGTGTCTGCTAGAGTACGATGAGCATGCGCACTAATCTAAGGACCGTGGCGCGCATTTAAAAAATTCTACAAGGGGATTGTAATGACATGGAAAACGGAAATCTAAATATAAAAGATAAAATGTAATTAAATAACCATTCTAAGTCTGAACTACCTGCTTAAGAAATGCCGATAGTTACCGAGATAGTTACTAATTAATTGAACACAGTACATAAATTAAAAACGGATTATTATTCATTATTATTTAATATTTCATTCACTATTATTTAATATTTCATATTCATGATTATTTAATATTCGATCATAAATCTAAAGTCTGGATTCAAAATTTAAAACATATTTCATATATACAATATTGACGAACGATTTAAAATTTATAAAACGTCATACACCACACAGGAGATGATTATAAATGTACTTAAACCAGATCTATATAGATAGAGAAACATCATAATTATTTTTGTAGGTAGGTAGATAGGTACTATAAAACTAGCATTGCTGTCTCATCAGTTGTGATGCAGGTTTATTTTTATTAGTTCAAAAATCGAACCAATATCAGCGTTCGAGTTAAAAGTGCTGAACTTTTGATGATATTACTATCGGCGCGGCGCTCGGGCGATGCAAATATTTCTACAAACAATATACCTGTATTATACAGATAAAATCATTGACGAATGTCCATACGATGTACATGAACACATATACGAAGAACGTTCCCTGATACGTATACACAGTATATGCGACTGTGAACATAAACTTTTCTGTATATTCCATTTATATCGTATGTATAATCATATTGTATATGTGAAAATATTATTTATATGGGAATGTTGAGGGAACATACATGGCAAGTACAGAATGCAATTAGAACATTGGGAATACAAAATGTACATTCGTGGAATAATAAATGCTATCTGGGTATTATTCATTATTTCTATTAACGATTTATATAATTATTGTTGTTGCCTAAAAATTATGTGTTGTTTGCACATAACACAACAGTGATAAATTCTGACAAAGATTTAAATAGTCTAATACAGTCATCAGATGACACAGTCTCTCGAGCTGAAGAATGGTTCATCGCTAATAGACTAAAACTAAATCAGCAAAAAACTCAAAGACTTATATTTTCTTCACACACGGATGTTACGCAAGGTTTTAGTGCCAAATTACTGGTATCGTGCTGGATGACAAACTAAATTGGTCCAGTCATGTCGAACAATTAAGCCACAAACTTGCCAGTGTGATCTTCCTCATTCGTCAGTTGAAGAGTATATTGAATTTTGATATTCTTAAATCTGCCTACTTTTCCCTATTCCATAGCCATCTAACTTATGATACTGTACTTTGGGGAAATTCATTGCATTCAGTGCGCAAACAATTTTTCGTTTGCAAAAAAAAGTGATAAGAATAATGGCAGGTGCCGATATAAAGGGTCATTGTCATCCCTTTTTCGTCAGTTTTGGCATAATGCCTCTTCCATATGTTTTTATTTACTCCACTTTATTAGAAATCCATAAAAACATTAATGACTATGACTCACAGTCTAATTCTCAAGATCTGGTTATCTAATAAAAAAGCCTCGATTTAGATTAGCGATGTCTGAGAAGAATTCCATAAAATTAGACTTATATAATAAGCTGCCTGTTAGAATGAGATCCTTGAATTTCCACTGCTTTAAACGTACGCTGAAATCGTTTTTCTTGAGAAACTGTTTCTACTCTGTGAGCAAATATTTAAATTAAAACAATTTTACAGAATTAGTGTGAGGCACACTTCTTCTTTATTCTCGAATGTTTGTAATTACTAGCACCTATGTTATACATAGTCCTTAATCTGTGATGTATTGATTCTGTTTGTTTGTAATATTGATATGTATTGTGTATTTTTTTTATATACTGTACTGTTTTTCTTTTTTTGACCTGCTACAAATGTATGCCATATGTAATGTAGTCAATAAAATTCTATTCTATTCTATTACACAATTATATGGAATTTTAGAGGAAAGCACGAAGCATTTCATACATTTGTGTACATTACCAGAATAATCTCTGGCAACAAATGGACCATCGATTATCTATGTAACCGCGATTACATGTGTGTGTAATATACTAGCAGGTTCTGTAATTCACTGGATTAACTATATATTTATACATTTTATTATGTAATTTATACAAAATTATATGGAAAATTACATTAATTGAAGTAAAGGTACATGAATATGTATAGTTTTAATTTACTTTATCTAATAAACCATAAATATGTTTAACTTTACCCTGGAAGACTAAGTTTTTCCTGTCCTGTAAAAATAAAATAATTATATATAATTTCATAGAGAATTGAACTAATTTTAACCTAATTTTCAAAGTATTTTTACATCCAAAGTCCTGGCTGATGGAACCCATCCAAGGCCAAAAATTGGAAAAAAATACATCCAAGGTATTCTTACATACATTTTTTACAGTGTATAGGGGACAACTACGTAAAAACGCGCCATGTAGAGTATATCCTACCTCAAAGTGGTGTGGAAACGAGTATTGAACATTGAGCTATGTGTAGCAGACAAGTAAAACCAACTATATTTGAAGATTTTCAGGAATTAAAACAAATCTTGTCTCCACACAAAAATAATCCTTCATAAAAGTCACACTAAATTGAGAAATTATAAAAAATCATAATTTTGTCAAGAATGCTTGACTTCGATCGTCAACTTTCACCGCTCTCACCCCTCGAGCTGTCAGCAAACCGAATCAGGGTCCTCCCTTAGTGTTCGACGCGACGTATTGTTACGGAAACTTTTCATGACCCGAGTCATATCGAAATTTCGTGCCCAGCTCTCCGTCTAAAAGGATACACCGTTGAATGTGCATTCTTGTTTTTTAATTATTGCCTTACCAGTAACACCTCTTCTTGAAAACTGAGTAGTTAAGTATTTTATAATTCGACAAATACCTTGGTGAATACCGATTTATAGATATCCTACACATTAGGTATTTACCCAACTGACATCACCAGACTCTAGTCCGAGGAAATTTGTTTGAGTGCATCATGTGGATTTTCCTGCACTGCGAGTAAACAATGCATTTAACTGCATTTCCTCATTTTTTGAAGGTCAGTCGCGACATGAAATAACGGTAACACAACTTACATACCATTCAGGATACATTTTTAGTGCCCTTTCCTAAATTTCGAGTATATACTTAACGCAATACTGGCATATTAATGACTATAATTTAGATTTCTCTTCTCTCTCCAAAGAATTATTTCCAGAAATACTCAATAACAAATGACATTTGCAGGTCTAATAGGCATTTACGATTTGTATAAATAGCATTGAAATTATAGTTCTGTAAAAATTTAAAAGTAGGGCACTGATTTATTATAATACCGACCTAATGCAATTGCACAATTGATTTTGTAATAGGAGACGGTACACGAATCTTAATTGCTTTTGTTTGTAACGAATAATATCCATGCTATTTAATTACATAAACAATTGTCTATTTTATAAGGTTTATATTACTTATATCACTATCTCTTCTTTATGATAGTACAAGAATGTTGCTATTCTGCTACCAGCATGATACATGGTGCATATGTGAACAAATATATGGGCTACAAAAAACTGTCAACACGCAAATTATATCCGAAATATTTGATCACCACCAAATGACTGATGTTAACCGATTTCTTCTAATATTTCAAAAATTGTGAAAATTATTGAAGATATCAAAAGTTTTTAGCGTAAAAAAACGAACATGATTTGTTTAAAAAATTTTTGTAAAATCAGCAAAAATACCGCTACATTGAATTCAATAACGGCATGGTTTCTTATTTTCTCAAGAGAATGACTAATTTAGCCGAAAATGTAGAATTTTATTTGAAAATAGATGCCACCTGAAATATTACGGGAAACTGTTGTTTAGGTCTCATAAGCATGTAAAAAAAATCAGCTGGTGGCTAAATTTTTGAGGAGTGGGACAGAGGCTTTGTGCAAATTTTGTAAACTACAAATTTTGTCAAAAAGTGCTAAATGTACAACTCAAAACCTGTGAAATTACTAATCGTGTCTAATTTGACCGACCTATGATTTTTTTGAGGTTAAGTGGTTTTTCATCCTTTTCTATAAGTCAAATTGCAACACAAGTTTTTCGCGATTAACTTTAAAAGTCAGGTTTCTACAAAAAAAATACATATTGCAAAGTTGAAAGGTAACTCAATTCTCTATAATTCTGTTCTTAGTACAACCCTCTACGATAGATATTAATCAAGTTATGGCTACTTGTTATTATGAATTACACTCAAAGAAAATGGTAGGTAAATTCAACCAAAAAGAGCATATGAAATCGCGCCTATCTAGTTTCATAGTTAAATCAATCAGTAAAGAATAGTCATACAACTTTATTTGTTTTCGTAAACAAATAGTAGTTTAATAATCATATCTTCTTGTAACAAATTAAATAGTACAATGACATTTTTTTATGTTCACTAACCATTTTCAATTTGGTCTACAATTAAATAGTACAACGACTTTGTTCGCCAACTAATTTTTAGGTTGATCTACACCTTATTGTATGATGAAGTTTTTTTTGGTTAACCAAAATCTCAGTATTGAGACATCAGACCACCCAAAACCAAAGATTAGAGGATCGTTTATAAGATCCATCCAAATATATCGATGATCCCTGAGAGAATTTGAACACTGCAATCATGTTATTAATTTTCTATAAATTCATAAGAGTGCATAATAATGCATGATGAATTATTGTTAGTGATTTGTATGTGGCGTCATCTGGGAATAATTTCTGTAATAGACTACGTGGTAAGCAAGCAAATTTTATGGTAATTCTTTTAGAACTTCTAGAAGACGACAATAATATTGGTTTGTCTACCAAGTACAGTAGTACAGCGAACTAATACTGGGTTAGAATTACAATTCGATAATAGTTAAAAATAAAATATACTATTATCTAGTTTAATTTGACAGAATTCAACAAAATAATAGTCAGACGAACAAAATAATAGTCTTATTCATCTATTTTTTAAGTTAATGTTTGTTTTGTTGTACGACAACTTTTTATTAATTAAAATAACAATCACCTCTTGTTTAAAAATACCATCAATATAGTTTGGTTTAACAAAATTAACGATATTGTTAGTCAACCATTTTTTTTTGTTGAATTTACCCATACTATTTCTTTGAGTGTATTTAAATTCTAAAAAAATTTCTTTAAAAAAACGTTTTTACTGAAATAGTATATTTCAAGTAAAAGTAGTATAAATTGTACTTCAATTACTTTTTATTACTTGAAGTATTCTACTTCAAATACCCGAAGAAATGAGTACTTGGTACTTGATACTTGCAGATATTTTAGAATAATACTTAGTACTTAGTACTTGTTCAACGAAATTATAGTACTTAAAGTACTTTACAATTTACTTCAAGTATTTAAACTACCTGATCATTATTTCAAGTAACTTAGGTACTGCAAGTAAGTTTACAATCCAGTTGAAACCTGCAGAGACTGGTAAGAGCAGTTATTCGTTATTGCTAAAAAGAGCATTTGCCATTAGTTTGTATTAGACAGACATAGTGTGAGGGTAATAAACATGTAGTCCTATATTGAGAGTGTTTATGTTATACCGATTATTATACCATTATAGACTAGTAGATGGTGACAGAAAATCAGAACTGATAGCCTACCGTCTGCAAGTAATATAGTCAGTATTTTGTATACAATAAAGATCAATTTGGGGTACTTTCAAGATTTGCACGCATGCACGGGATATAGGAAACGATTTCCGGTTTGCATAAAAAAACAATGTTTTCAACTAATAAATTACCGTCTGTAAAGTTCATAATTCGAAATTAAAGAAATAAAAATATGTCGGAAGCGCTTTTGCAGACAGTTTTGTCATGCACCAAACTTTATACAGGGTACTCCAAAATGTATCAAATTTTAGTAAAAAAAAATAATAATAATTTACTGTCTGCAAACAATACAAAATGATGATTCTGGTTCATGAAGACAAGTAGGGGAAGGGTGCAGACGTTTACGATATGCACATCACCATATCGTGCACATGTCAACTTGTTATTTTTTTTTTACAACTTTGAACAATTGTTTACCGTTTAGTTATAGTTTTATTAGAAAATTTAGGTTGCAAAACTATTGTAAAAAATATTTGCAGATGAATCCAATATGCACGGTTGTCCATTGAATTCTATAAACCTGTAAAAAAATGGGGGTAACTTTTACCGATTATTAACTGTTTGCAACTTGGTACAAAGAAAGGTTATTGGTCCTATTAAGCAATTATTTAATTTGCAGACAATGCTCACATGCACGAAAACCACAATGGAGTGTCAAAATTTTGCGAAATCCGTTTGATATCTCTCCGTCCGCGATATGTACCAAAAACAACTGTCTACCGTCTGCAACTTGGCACAAAGAAAGAATACTGGGATAAATACGCAATTATTCAATTTGCAGACAATGCCCACATGCACTAAAGCCACAATAGTGTCAAAACTCAGCGAATTCCATTTGATATCTCTTCGTATGCGATATGCACCAAAAACAACTATTTACCATCTGCAACACGAAATTGTATAAGCTAACTTATGCAAGTATATTTTTGTCGCATGGGTAGACAACATACAAATGCACACGGACCAGCATTAGTACTGTTATTCGATAAAGTTGGTCGATAATTCGCGTCTTAGTTTAACTAATTTCAATTGAAAAAATATTATTTTATTAAAATTGTAACAAAAATCTTTACATAATATCATAATAATATTTGAAGACACATGTGATATTTTCGGAAAAAAAACGAGTTTTTTATATGAATGAAGGCTGTAAGTACACGAAATTCCCTCAGGTACATTACATTTGTTTCTAATGCAAAAATATCTGATTTATAAATTTATAAAGGATCTATGTACTGTTAAAGTTGGTAGGTTGTTAAAAACTTGAGATCAATTATCTCAAAATCACTTTGGTATTACATAGACCCTTCATCCAATTGTTTCTTCAATTATTATTTTAAAAAAATTTTGTTTGATGTCAGTTTCTTCTTCAACATCATCACTCTCAACCACTGATTCCTGGAACGTTTTCTAATAATCCTCGGTGAAATCATACATTTCTTCCTCGCTGTCATTGATATGTTCTAAAAACAAGTTTTCTTCATCTGAATCATCATCAGCATTGTTGTCGGTGAGCATTATTTGTCTTTATCCTCCTCGACCACACTGTTATTCGTAATTGCGACTGTAATTTACAAATTAATTAGCATTTGAAATTCATTGGAATTAACAAGAAAACTATAGTATTTTCGTACCGTTGTCGTTATCAGCTACAAAAATTTCTTTGACGGTTTGTGGCATTTCATCTCCATCAAACCAGTTAAATTTAATATTGGAGTCCTCCGATTTGCACCAGTCATACTCCTCAACTTTTAAGCTTGATGGCTTAGGCTCCATATTTTTGCCACATATATTTTCCTACGGTACTGTTGCTCCAATTCTCAGAAACATGGAGGAAGCATGCAGGCATCAAAGTAATTTTTTTTTAACTTTTCCATATCATTGACAACAGACAAGTTACGCGTGGACAGGTGCAATCTGAATATAAAACATTATATATTCTTTCCTATTCTTTACAATAATTAGTAGATTAAATTAATAAAAAAGCGAAGTACAAACCTTGCTGTATTCACAGAAGAGTGCTTCAGCAAACCATTTTGTTTTGTGCTATACATTTTGCACATGGAATCTTAAATGATTTCCAAACGTCTAACAGTCTAACTAATCTTTCAACTTATCGAAAGTTGCACGTTGCACCTCCACGTTGTGCTTGCTAGAGCCTCCTGTTAGTGGGCTAGTATTGTTAGTGGCCTATGGTTTGAGATGAAATATATGGATCTCAGGCTCTCATGCATGTGCGCATCGTCTGCAAATTAAATAATTGCGTACTTAAACCAGTAATCTTCCTATGTGCCAAGTTGCAGGCGGTAGATAGTTGTTTTTGGTAGATATGGCGAACGGAGAGATATCAAACGCATTTCGCCAAACTTTGACGCTTTATTGTGACTCTCGTGCATGTGCGCATTGTCTGCAAACTAAATAATTGCATATTTGAATCAATAATCTTTCATTGTACCAAGTTGCAGACAGTAAATAATTGGTAAAAGTTACCCCCATTTTTTTACACAAATACGTTCGGCGGCAAGTGCTTTGTACACATTTAATCTATCTGCAAATAATTCTTTATCGAAGCTTTGTTTTTAAATCATGTTTTCTTTTTAGTTGCAAACGGTAAACAATTGTTCAAAGTTGTAAAAAGATAACAAGTTGACATGCGCACGATATGGTGATGTGCATATCGTAAACGTCTGCACCTTTCTCCTACTCGTCTTCATGAACCAGAATCATCATTTGGTATTGTTTGCAGACGGTAAATTATCATTTTTTTTTACTAAAATTTGATACATTTTGGAGTACCCTGTATAAGGTTTGGTGCATGACAAAACTGTCTGCAATAACGCGTATTTTTATTCCTTTAATTTCGTATTATGAACTTTGCAGACGGTAATTTATTAGTTGAAAACATTGTTTTTTTATGCAAACCGGAAATCATTTCCTACATCCCGTGCATGCATGCAAACCTTGAAAGTACCAAAAATTGAGCTTTATTGTATACATAATACTGACTAAATTACTTGCAGATGGTAGGCTATCAGTTCCGATTTTCTGTCACCATCTACTAGTCTATTATTATGATAACCGATTATTATACCAAAAAGGATACAAAAAATTACACATTTAGCGAGTATTGGTCGAGAAATTATCATTTTTAACATACTAGGTTTTGGGGGTGGTCTGGTGGTGGTTTTTTTTACATTGAAAAAAAAAATGTTGGCACTCACAGGGACTATTCTTTGGTACAGAAACTACAAGTTTGAGAAGGTGCCAACATTTTTCTTTGAAAAGCACCAGTTTTGGCCAGTTTTTGGCCAAAAGTCTAATTTTTGGCCAAAAGTCTAATTTTTGGCCAAGGAAAATTTTCCACCTGATCAGAAAGTGTTATACTATTTTGGTTATTTTAGAAGACATTAATGAAATGGAATGTTTTTTAGGAGCAAAATTTTCTCATTTGGTAAAGAAATAAAACAAATTCAAAAAACTGTATCATTATTTAAATATACCCTACATATAAAAATATGCCAATGTACAGAAATATTTACACATAAAGATTGGTTTAGATAAGAATAAAAAATTTAAAGTACTTAGTTAAAAAATGTACTTGTAAGTGTTTTACTTTTAAACAGTACTTGATACCTGATACAATAAGAAAATACTTGAAGTATTTAAATGTACTTGTTAGAATTAAATGACGAATTAATTGAAGTAGTACAAGTAGTACTTACACAAAAAATTGCAAGAACTACTTGAATACTTGAAGTATTCTGCTTTTTGAAAAGTAATTGATTTTTTAAAAGTAATTGATACTAACTATTTGGTACTTCATACTTGAAGTAGTTTAAATGAGTACTTTGGCCAGCTCTGATAGTACAGTAACTAAAGGTTTTAACTTCGTAATAATGTCATATGAATTAGATTTCGTACATTTTTGACAATTTAATAGTAAATGCATCAAAGAATAGTTTCTATATTGCGGGAGCTTACTAATTTATAGAGGGTGGATGCCACCTCTATTTGGGGGGGGGGGGGGGGTGACACCTAAAAAAAAACAAAAACATTGAAGCTGAAAGAGAATAAAATTTTGAGAAGAAAAGGTTATATGCAACTTTTCATATAAATTGACAGTCTTTGATTATAACGACTTGGATTTTAGCTTGAAAAATGGTACTTAAAACAATTTTCGCCAAATGATTTAAAAAGTATCACATTGAGCGAAAACATGCTAGAGACAAATCTGAAAGCTACCAAATTGCGGATGAATTTTGTTTTTTCCTGATTTCTGTGGAGTTGATGGTTTCGCAGATCTGGAAGTATAAAGATGGCGTCCAAACATTTATAAGGCATGTTTATTTATTATATAGTATTTAGTTTAAATATTAAATATCTTAGAAACTTACATTAAAAATGTTTACGACCAAAATGAAAGACTCAGATTTTCAAATGAGAAAATAATTTTTTTCTACTCCCTTATGTAAATTTGCTGTTTTTTGTACAGTCTGTAGAATGGATAAGTAGGCAATTTCAGTTAACTGAACGGATATATTTCATATCAGTTCTAGATATGATATGAAACCGACCAATCACAGTTCGTGTATTAAATACACAGACAACTATTCGTTTTAAAATCAAATTAGTGCATAAGCTGTCAAAGTAACTCTCAGTGTGTACTGTCAAAGTAACTGTCAGTGTGTATTTGTGTAATATATTAATGTTTAGTAAATTTTGTAGGTTTTTTAAGCTGGTCGTAGAAAAAGTATACTGTACAACTCGAGTGGATTATCCATAACGCACTCAAAAGATTTGAACTTCTTTATCGTGCGATATGGATATCATATCCACTCTTGTTGCACAAACTACTATTAACTTTGTAAATAGAAAACCATTAGGCGCTCATAAAATATTACTTCGTCTAATCGTTTTGATTTACGTTTACATTTTATGAGCGCCCAATGGTTTTCTGTTTACAAAGTTATAGTACAATTTGGTTTTAAAATAAAACCATTGTGTTTTAAAAAGTTTTTTTTTTTATTATACTCTTCGCAAATACGAAAACGAAGAGATATTGCATTTGATCGGCACATCCGCAAATATCGCTCGCAGATAAAGAACTTTCAACTCATTGTGTTAGTGAACGAATTCTGAACAACTTTCAAAATGTCCGTCTGTCCGTCCCTCACGTTTCTTGTAAGCACGATAACTTAAGAAAGAAAGATCCGATTATATTCAAATTTGGAAAATAAGTTAGCGTTAGAGGAAGAACCCTATCAGTCAGTATCAGTAAATAAAAAGTTATTAATCATTTAAATTAAAAAAAAAAATTCTTAATTTTTGTCACTTGTACTTAAATAGAAATCTTTCTCTATATATTTTTTTTGTTTATACATTTTACTAATATGTATATATTTCATAATAATATATCTAATCCGATAAAATATAATTGTGGAATTATATATACATTACAGACATTCAAGTTTTCCTGTAGTGTATGATGACCCAATGGCTGAAGCTTTCGCCCTACAACCCCTAAAGCAGGGTTTTTTACTTATTTTTCCTGCATTTTAAGAATTATTACTTTCATTTCATTTTTAAAATAAAATCCACTTTATTAATATAAAATCATCTGATATGATACACTCCAATACGATTGAGCTAATTGAGACCGTTTAGTAAGCTAAAATAACATGAGCTTGATTTTCATTTGCCGAAACACCTGGCCGTTGTGGTACTTTTCGCGATCAGTCGCGAATATGTGACGCCATGTATATATTTTGATTGTAAAGTGAAATATTGAAATAAAAATGACATGTTCAACATAGTTAAATAAAATAAAGAAAATGTAATTTGGTAATTTGGTACAACCCAAAGGTCTTGTGTTCGAATCCCTGACAGGGTGGTTGTTTTTTCTTCATTTTTTTTTTCATATATTTTTTTTCACAACAAAGTTGGTATCACAAAATTTAGAATGTCCAAAAATTAGCATTATTTTCAAGAAAAATGCGAAGGGTATCCTATAGAACGTGTAACAAGTATATAAAAGGCTCAGTAAATCGGCGAAGAGTATAATGCTTCCACTAGTTTATTTTTAACTTTTTAGTCTTTGTCACATAGCTCATTGTCAAACCTTTTCATTTGATACCCATGAATGACGAAGGTAAGCCACCATATTGGGCACATTTCGTGTAATTACACACCAATTGGCAACTCTAAAGAGAAGGTACGCTCTCGTGCAGAATTCCCCTTACCTCAGCCTCCATCGATGACGTCAGCGGCTGGACACAACAACATGAACTGGTTCGCAGCTGGTTTTACTCTTTGAATTCAATTTTCGCCATGGTTTATTTTGATTATTGTCGATTTTGATTTGTGGTTATCATTATAAAAATATTGAGCAAATTAATAAATAGTTATTAGATTTGCAGTATGTAATAATTATTACATAAGGATAAGACCCGCGCTACCAAAGTAAATGATACTGCGAAAACTCTGTTTTATAGAAGCAAAATATATTTTCGCATTAGATTTCTTAGTAAAACTATAAATGAATCCGACATTTAATTTGGGGCGAGCGTAGAGGCATCTTGAGTGTGAAGCAACGTTCAGCGTGGTTAGTATTTGGATGGGTGAAATCAATCTTGGGAAACACAGCGATCTCGTCCCACCTTCTAGCAGCTTGTATATCAGCGTATACGCGGAAGCTATGTAATTTCAAGACAAGGATTACGTAATGGATACACCATCCTTCGGAGGGGATGTAAAGCAGGCGGTCCCTTGTCTATTAAATGTTAGGCAAGTGAAAGATTCCTACTCTTCTTACGAGAAGAGGTTCGGCAAAAAAAAAAACATAGGTATACGAAAAAAATTAAGTTTAAAAACATACAAAATTATCAAAATGCTAATATAAAACAAAAACATAAAACAGCAAGGTATATAATTGAAAAATTAATCATCTTACCTAAAGATTAATTTAAATTATACTTCTAAAATAATTATATAAACACAGGTACTCTCCGTTTTTTGAGTGATTGAGTCACATATAATAATAATAATAGTAATAATAAACGTCTTTATTGTTCGACATACAGAATTACAAATACAAATAATAAAATAAATGGTGGTCAAACAAACGGCGAGGTTTAGATTCTGCAAAATTGCAGATCTACTCTTACAATTAACCTGAACCCATAGTGCAGCACTTAACATTAGAGTTGTTTAAAATAATAATTGACAAATACGTGTATATTTAGAATAAAGAACATACAATTACGAAAATATACTTATTGCAAGGGGCTAACAAAAAAAAACAACAAACAACAAAAAAAACAAGTAAATTGATTATTATTGATTATTAAATAATAAGTTTCATTTTCTTTTTAAATTGAGAGATTTTCAAATTATTTAATATGTCCGGAATTGAATTGTAAACATTGCAAATTTGGTACCTATAAGATCGCTTAAAGTATTCTGTAGGATGTACAGGGGGTGTTAACAAGCCCTTAAATCTAACATTTAAGGAGTGAACATCCGTTCTGAATGTGATTTTCTGATATAAATAAGGTGGAGTATTATAATTTTATGATACTGACACGATGCATGTAAAGACCTTCGATTAACCATGCTTAACCACCCTGTTTCTCTCAGCTTGTGAGAGATTCTTTCATGTTTACGTATGCCAAATATGAGCCGTAAACAACAGTTTTGAATTTTTTGTATTTTTTGTCTATATAGTGCAGTTAAATTAGGCCCATAAAGAACATCACAGTAATTTAAAAGTGACAAAACTTTTACAAAGCAAAATTTTTGTTTTTTTATGTAAATAATGCCTGCTTCCATAGATTAATTTAATAGCAGCGTACGATCTTTGTATTAATTTATTTATATGTGACTCAAACCTAAGGTCATTGTCTACCTAAACTTTTTGCCTGTTCCACGACTTCCAACTTATTATCATCATCATCTATATAATATCTAAAGTGAATTTTCTTTTTAATAAGATACGCGGGATAGGAGGGAGAAAAAGAAAAAGAAAAAACTCATTTTAAACATTGTTACTCAACAGCACCAAGGACGAAAACTACCTGTCTTTATGAAATTATTGGGGAAGAGACTGTGAAATATAATTCAATAAAAATAAACATAGGAACGATATAGCTCACAGGCAGAAAGACAAAGAATATATGAGCATACTTGTCTAGAGTAAAATATTAGTTAAGGACATAGTTTTTATTGTTACATAACATTTAAAAACTATGGTAAAACGCAAAAGAATTTAATAACAATAAATTCCATTAGGAAGTTACCATACGATTGTGTAGGAAATAATGACTAGTTGATAATAAAATAAAAATGCTTGAAATTAGCTTATTTTTGATTTATAATGACATATTCTATTACTTGACTATAAATTATAAGTACTTAAATTATCTGTGTTTGTTTATTTGTTCACCACAACTACTTTATGTGCCGGTATGCATATTATTTCACAGTCTTTTCCTAAAACAGATACTTCATCAGAGTTGAAATGATTGGCCTTGAAATTATATGCAACTAATACAGATTTTTCTTTTTACTCTTGTGTTTTTCTTGTATGGGGTTTCGTGCCAAAATAAGGAGAAAAATTGTTAAAATTGCCAAATTGCCAAATGATAAAATAAATTATCTTCATTATTGAATGTTTGTCTGTTTCCCTGATCCCTAAATAACATTTTTTGATAAATATAGTGTGAGCATAACTAAATTAAATAAAGTAAAGTAAACATAATATTATACTATTTATTTTATAAATTAAATTAATATTAGATAAAAAATTGTAGCTAAATAGTAACTTATAAATAAATTATTATACACGTCCAGTTTTCCAAATTTTACTAAAATTAAATTTAAAGATGAAATGTCTATACAGTAAAGGAAGTTTGCTTGAAATAGAGACATACGGACTTTTACAAATGCTCACCTTATACCATGATAATCTTATACTAAGTCATTTAGAGTATGAGCAACGGTGTAATTTTCAGAAGAGATGTTTGTAGCAGTTAACGTTAAGTATACATATAAAGAAAATGTATTGACAAAATAAATAAATTTTGATACTGTATTTGCATTTCACTATGTGAAAATAACAAAGGTCTACAAAAAAAGTCTTGTGCTAAGGTTACCATCTAACTTTTCTGAATTATTTGAAGCCGATATTAGACACAAAAAATTTTCTATCGTGTCAGTTTCTTTCCATCGCCCCGCTTTCATTCCCTAAAGAGTGAAAAAAGCTCTCAGTTCTGACCTAATTTTTCTGAAGTACTTTGACGTGCTGAAATCAATTTTGGACAAATAAAAATTTGTAGTAGATGAATGGGGGATGGAAGAGGGAAATTGACACGATAGACAATTATTGCATGTCCAAAATTGGCTTCAGCTCGTCACAGTACTTCAGATAAGTTAGATCAGAACCTTAGGATAAGACCTTTCGTTTTGGAGATCTATGTAATTGGTCACAGAACTTTATTTAATATAATATTTGAAATCGTCAACCTCGGTCCAAATCGGCAACAAAACTTTGTTTTGTTGCCAACACTGCCTTTCAAAAATGACTAGACGTTCAACTGACATGCGTTCCATTGATTTATGCGTCCAATTGTCGTGCGACTAATTTGCCACGTCCAGTTGTCGCGCGTCATATTATCTACGCTTAATTGACGGGACACCACCATTCTAAGGTGTATCTCTGATGACTCATACCATTGGGTTCAGCACAAAATGGCTGATTTCAATTTCTTGATTCATCGTCTATTAAGTACCCGTCTGAATGATTAGAAATTTGCAAAAGAGAGTTATTTAATTAACAGCTAAGAACAATGAATAATCTATAAGTTTAGTTAATAAATTAATTAGGAAACGTAGATTTAAGAAAACACTCCGAAACTTTTCAAACTAAATGGAGGAATTCAAAATTTGTATCAATTCGGACAAATGGCCGAAACCAAACAAAATAACATAGAAGCCAAGCAAGGATGCCCCCTATCCCCCGGTTATTCACCACGGTCCTAAACCAAGTGATACAAAGCACAATGAGGGAAACACCAAATTTTAACGAAGGCAAAGAAACACTGCGAATCCCAATCGTACTGGCATACGCCGATGATCTCCTAATCGTCACAGAATAAGACCCGCAGATTCTCTACTTCCTAGAAAACATGAAACCGCATCTGGACTGAAAATAAACTTCAAGAAAAGTCTAATAATGGAGCGAGACCCGTCAACAGAAGAGAGTCGAAACAGCGGAAAAGAATACAAAATAGGCGACTACTTTTTACAATTAATTATTTTTTATTTATTTGCTTTTATCATGATTAGAGAATGGAGACTACTTACTGAGAACAATGAACAAATTGAAATACTTAGGAACATATCTGACCAACCAACTGAAAAGAGAAGAAACTATAAAGGAGGAAATTAAAACTACATACAGAGTTATAACGACGATTATACCGTTCATCAAGGAAAACAAACTATCATGGGACCTGATCAAATTGCTGTACATAGCCATCATACTACCAACGGTGACATATGGAGTCAAAAACGCAGCAATAACAAAAGAAGAAGAAGAAGTTTGAGAAGAGCTGAAAGGAGCATCATCCAACGACTCGCAAAAACAACAAGAGGGAAATAGTGGCATAAAACATCAACACTACTGGGAGGGAAGACAATTATATAAAGGATAGGAATATGCGCTATCAAGTACTGGGGACATGTCCAAAGAAGGAACTGAACACATCTACTGAAGAAAGCGCTAAAACTGAACAGCAACAAACTCAAAATAGGGAGACCATGCAACAATAATGGAAACTAGGAAAGGACCAAGCATACTGGGAAAGAAAGCGAGGAAAGAAATAGAAAAATGAATGCCACAAAGAAATTGCAACGATATATGCTTTACCAGAATCAGAAAGGGAGAAATCGGAGGTCTCAGAAGAAGAAAATTTGTAGAAGCAGAAACACAAAAAGAGGAGCATAAACACTCCATATCACGACATAATGCGGCAACGCATTTCACAAATACACACACCAACCATCCCGCACTCCTGTGCCACGCGTCATGTGACTCGCTGCTGACAACAATCATGACCCAAATCCGACCCAGCGTGGACGTAACCGGCCCAGCGGTATATCCTGGAAATGGCAGACATGCCTACCGCAAGCTGGTAAATCAAATCAAATTAAACATATTAATAACAAGGTTAATTAAAAATATTTGCATGATTGCATGTAAGACATTTAGATGCTTTTGAAAACCTAGGCTTTAAAAAGTGCCTAATTAGCTAAACTCACTCATGGCAGAAACATTTTTTTCAAATATTCTCTTAATCGATTTTTAAATACAACTAAACTTTTTCGTTTTTAATATAATTGGTAGCATATTGTAAACAACTATTTGCACCTTACGGTGGTTTCTTTTATTGACTTAACTGGAAATTTCTAATATAAATAAATGTCATTGGCCTTTTTTTTGTTTGAAGATCATATTTATTGTTATTTACAATAAAATCTTAAATCCAAACGGAATATTTATAGATATAGATTGTAGATATAAACAGTAATCAATCCTTTCGTTATCAATGTTTCTCTGCATAATTCTCTAAATGGCAAACCAAAAATTATTATTAACTTCTGTGTTCTGTATGACGAATACTGTAGTAATATCAATGGCTTGACCCCATATTATTATATTGGAGCTTTATTCAAAATAAATCAGTGAGGATGTTAACGGTAAAATTGTTTATTTGTTTTTATTTGGATATTCCTTTTTCGCAGTCGTGTTCTTATTGTATTTATTGTAAACATGGTATAAATATGTATCAAGTATGAGCGATGTGTTAAGTTAAATATCAATATCATTGTAATCAAGTGTGATATTTTATGTATATAAGTAATAAGGTTAGGAATAAACATGTCATTTTTGTAAACACACCATGGAATCATATAAATATTGTTAGTAGTATAGAGATGTTCCACGTAAACTTCAATTGTAAGGATGTAAGTAAAATGAATGTAAATGTAGGCATTACGTTGACAAAGTACTTATATTTGCTTTTTCCCATTTGATGATGTAAGTAACATTTATTTCCCATCATTATTACAACAATTAAAATAAAGCATGACAATAGTCTCAGTTTACAATGTAATAGCAAATAAACCCACTTAAAGGTGTAAGAAGAGATTCTCAAGGTGTAGAATAGAACAGTCGGAATAGTTTTTTTTGTACGAAATGTCGTTTACCCGCAATTTTTTTTAAGTATAGTTTGGGATGTCCAAAAACCTATGCCAACTATCCGCATGCGTGACAGGTGGGGCAACACACTTTAAAATTCAAAAATCGTCAATTTTTTGCCATTTTTCGCTTTATTTGCAAAATAACTCGTAAATGAAGCATTGTTCGAAAACATATCAAGAAATAGACAAGTTGAGAACATTACTTTTGAACATTTTATTATTCTTAACATTTTCCCAGAAAATTCTTCATTTAAGAGCTACAGATGAAAGAACAATGCTACTTTTCTATTTCTTAACTTAAAAAAAAAATGAATATAATGATTCAATATTGTTGTTATGATATTGATGAAGATGAAGAAAATAGAGAAATTGAATGTATTATTGCATCACCTCCAACAAAAAGGGCTAAATTATATTAAATTATATATTAAATCAACTACGAATCAGGTACCCGTTTAGCTCTGTTACCAACTAATTCTAGTAAATTGCGAAAATAACCTAAATTATGAGTTTTTTTCGGGTTAATTTCGCAATTTACAAAAATAAATGGTGGCCAATGGAGCTAAACGGACATTTGATTCGTATTCAGCACGTCGAAGTACGTATAGGTTACCCAATGGAGTAGGTATCAGAAAAAAAACACTTTTAATTTTGTGTGCTTGTGTTACCATAATGTTTTTTAAAGTGAACAAAAAAACTAGCACTTTAAAATGATACACATGATTTTTTCTAATTCAATTTTCACCACTTATTCTTTCTGAATAATGACCATATACAGCAGTAAATAAAGACAAATTTGAGGCCAAAATAAGAAAAAATTACGAGAAAGCTGGTTTTTTGTGGAGACCTTCATCGAGATGTCCTTAGTACATCCTGAGAAGTTCGAGCAATTTGAGCCATGGGTTTCTTTTGGAGGGGGGTTAAAGAGGTGATTTTCAGTTTATTGCCATTATCTCGAAAAGTATCACTTTTTCGACAAAAATAGTCAGGAGTAAAAATATTTATTATAAAATTCTAAACAAAAAAGGTCATTACACTTTTTTCGTAGGATCAATTATTTCAAAGATATACAGTACGTACATACAGTACGTACATAAAATGTTGTGTGTCTAATTGTGAGGACAAAGTTTCACAAAGATATCCATTCCCAAATCCAAGAAAGACATTAATCGATTTAAAAAACGGTTAGAAGTCATCAAGCAGTAGAAAAACAGTAATAAACAAATAGTAGAAGCAACAAAAAAACAAATAGCAAATGCGTTTGCAGATAAATTGGTTCTAGTTTGCACTGTTTCTTCTGTTGTTTTGCTTTATAAACATTATATTTGTCTTCGAAGATAATTCCCAAACAGCAATATTAGATGTTAAAAGGAGGTGGAATTTATAGTAGTGTAACGTGTTTCCACCCCTAGGAAACCACCCTCGCAAATTCCGTGGGTTCCAAAAATTATAACAAGAGATTGTCCACTAACACGCTTTATTAAATAATTTACTGTATACTTCACAATACTGATTACTAACTTAAATTAACTTTACTGACTAAAATTAACAATGTTTATCACTTTGTTTTCACTTTGTATTCTTAACCTCACTTCTCGAAACTTCATAACTTTCTATACTTTCTGAACTACCCGCCGAGAATGCGGTCGGTCTTTTATACCTAAAAATGACAGATCTCGATTGTTCTGTGATGACGCCACCATTCTCTAGATAATTCCAGATGTCATCACTCTAGAACTACTACTGGTAGGTTCTTTCTCGAGTAGGTGCAAATACATCTGAATTAATTGAAGGGGTTGCAACACATCACAGTAGATATACTTTTTGCAGCTAAATTTTATTCGGACATTTAAATATTGCACGATAATAAAAAAAGCAATAAAAGAAATGTAAAAACTGTAGTTGTTCTTAAAATAAAGAGAAACAAACTAGACAGCTTTTTTTTAAATTTATTTGTCTCTTAACGGATGGACTTCATTAAGGTTACAAAAGAAATAGATAGAAAAGTAGGTATGTATTGTACGTAACCTGTTATTGGTATCAAAATAATCCGATCATTTAAAATAGAGGAAGTATTAAGTATTCATTGAATATTTTTATTATGTAAACTATTTGCATATACAGTATAATACCAGAGCTTCAGAAACTGTGCTAAACTTATTTTAATACATACAATTATTATCAAATGTGGCACAGTCCTGCTTTCAAAATCATCCTAACAAAATAAAGTACAGTAGACGAAGGGTGATTAAGTTGATAAAATTTTATCCATAGGAGAAATATGTTATCTGCAAAAAGATGCAGAGTGATCACGATGGTGATGTCCAAATTTTTCTACAGTGTGTTCTACCCTTTTAAAATACTCTCCCTCCAGAGCGATTTTCCAATATAAATTTTCTGAAAAGTGTAAAACTTTGATATTCATATTTTCTCCGTATGGAAAACATGATATCAAACAACTTTTATTCTTATCATTTTTTTTTTCAGAAAATTGCAAGGAAAAGAAATAATTAACATTATACATAATGTGCAATTTTTCACCTTTCCGAAAATATTTCACAAGGGCCCATTTTTGAAAAATTTGGACATTACCATCGTGGTCGGCACATTTTTTACATTTAAAAACATACAAACATACACACCAGAGGCGCGTCGGTTCTAGTCCCAGTAGAATGAGTTAAATCCTGAAGACTAGGGATGGAAGATCATCAACAATAGATTGGAACCTATTCAAAACCTCTTGTCACCGGCTCCCGATCAGTTGATCAATACTATATTCTGCAACTGTGCCAAAGGCTGTAACGCTAGTTGTAGCTGCAGAAAACTAGGTCTTCGCTGTTCTGCAGTATGCGGGCATTGCCGTGGACAATCTTGTTTGAACGCCGCGACGGA
This sequence comes from Rutpela maculata, assembly GCA_936432065.2. Taxonomy (NCBI): domain Eukaryota; kingdom Metazoa; phylum Arthropoda; class Insecta; order Coleoptera; family Cerambycidae; genus Rutpela; species Rutpela maculata. Next base: position 228,926,217 of record OW386286.2, on the reverse strand, counting down.
AGAAATAGATAGGTAGCTATAGATGAAGATATAGTTGAAGATACGATACCATCAACAGCCAATTGACGAAGCTCTTTATGAAGAGGACGATGAAGTTGACACGGAATGAGATCTGCTAGAAGAGAACGAATGATTTATGCAAAGGGTTGTTTTGAGTGTCAGATATGTATTAGGCCTACTGTTTGTTACTGTTAAAAAAATACAGACATTGTATCTTTCCGTAACTTTTACTCAAAAACGATTGATCCTACGAAAAGAAGTGTAATGACCTTTTTTGTGTAGAATTTTATAATAAATGTTTTTACTTATAACAATTTTTGTCGAAAAAGTGATACTTTTCGAGATAATGGCAAAAAACTGAAAATTTACCCTTTAACCCCCCGCCAAAAAAAGAATCCATGGATCAAATTGCTCGAACTTCTCAGGATGTACTAAGGGCACCTCAATGAAGGTCTCCACAAAAAAACAGTTTTCTCGTAATTTTTTCCTGTCGAAATGTCTTCATTTACTGGGCTAACATAGGAGACGTTTGTAATTATTGAACAACTCTCGAATATATTTTTTTTCTCATAGCAAGATCTGACAGAAAGTGAAGTACTTATAACCATTTTTCGAAAACCCTTTTTTTCCAAAAAGTTGAATTTATCGAAAAATAATGCAGATACCGATTTGAAATTTTTACCAGATATTCCCTCCTGTATCTTAGTAAAATTTCAAAAATGTTGCTAAAATTTTGCTAAAGTTAAAAAAATTTCAAAATTTCCGTTTTTTGAATTTACTCCTTACCTAATAAAGCTATCTTAACGTTTGGGCTTATTTTATAGGTTTAAGACCTATAATTTTTTATTTGAACTTTTCCTCTCAGATTATTAGCCTTCTATTTAAACGAGAAAAACCGATTTTCCAGCTTTGCCACCCCCCACCTCCCTTATCCAGTATGACATCACTTAGTACGCTATAAGGGCTTGTTTTGGATGTCCAACCCATCAACTTAAAACAATAAAATCGTAGTTATCTATGTTCGCCACATTTTGATACTTTTCGTGACCATCCGACTGGACTAATACTCGTCACATTAGGCAAGAAAAAGCAGCATCTGCCAAAAAAATCCAAGTGAACTGAAATTCTGCATATACCTTTATTTTGACCTTAGAAGCAACGTCTCAAAAGTCTTCATCTATATTGCGCTTGCGACTTCAGTTATTCAAGGTCAAAGGTCACAGAATTTAGTTTTTCTCAAATATCTCGCTTCCTATTGGTCGCATGACTTTTTTGGCTATTACAAAAAATGAATAATAGAAAATTCTCTACAAGGTTATATAAGCCTTTTACGTACAACTAACCATTCAGTAAATAACACACTGTTATGTTTTGTGTCGACACTGACGTTTTAATAGTAGAAACAGCGCCACAGAACATCACAACATCATTGGAAAATATGAAGGTCTTTTAGTTCTCCTAATAGGACGTGCTCCTTCGAACTAACAAGTTTTCTTCCTCCAAACAGGTAGAGGAAAAAATAGAATCGAAGATATACTCTGTATCTAGCATAGATAAGTTTCATAATTGTAAAAATCGTTTATTATTTCTACATCCCATCACTGGGTGCGACACAACATCTGCACTCGTTAGCAAAGGAAAAATAAAAGGTCTTAAAATGATCGAGAAACGCCCAGACTTGCAGCAATCAGCAGAAGTTTTTAAGCACGAAAATCGTCTAGTAGAAACCATTTTGCGAAATGGAGTACGCATTCTTCTGGCAATGTATGGAGCTTATAGCGACTATAGCGACCTCACTCACTGGAAAGCGAGAAGTTTCCATGGAGTCGCTAAGAAAAATAAAAAACATTCGATATAAAAATATAATATCAATATACTTTAAAATACCAAAATCACATAAAATATGAACATGTATTAAAAACAAATATACATATATTTACTTCGATTTTAATTTTATTTATAGCGATAACGCTATAAATTTGGTGACCCCGACGTGATAATTTTATGTCCAACGTGATAAATATATGCCAGAAGTGAAAATTTTATGTCCAACGTCATAAATATATGCCAGAAGTGAAAATTTTATGTCCAACGTGATAAATATATACCAGAAGTGATCGATATATATGTCCGAAGTTATCCTATAACTTACATGATGAAATCTACGTTATTTAATTAATTTGAAGGAGAGATAAAATCATTTCCACTTCAAAAGATAGAAGAATATCTCAGATATAATTACCGAAGTACAACACTTTCCTGTTTTGGAACAATTATTATCAATAATTTCAAGAAGAGATTCAATATATCAACTACCGTTATAAATTGACCAAGATGATTTTTATCATTTTATGAAGAGAAGAATTTTCCCGATGAATTTTGAATAGAGGTTCCAAATTTGAATAGATGTTCCTATAATTTATGGTAATTTTCTAATTCAATCAACTGAAGTTGTACATTACAAGTACTGTCATCTGTCGGTGAGTGAGTTAAAGTACATTCCCTTTTTTATCTAAGAGAGTAGTCAATCAATCAATCAATCACAATCGATTAGTTATGCCAAGACAACCTTCAGACGAGGATTTTCCTCAAACCCATTATGTCACGTCTGTCAAACTACCTCCATTCTGGAAATCAAAACCAGAAATTTGGTTTACCCAGATCGAATCACAGTTTTCTGTTGTAAAAATTGTCAATGACAAGAAAGAGTATGATCAGGTTATAGCTAATTTGCCATTAGATGTGATAGATAATATATACGATATAATATCTAATCCCCCGGAACGGATCTCTATATAAATTTAAAGAAAGTTTTAATTTCACGTTTATCATCGAGTGAGGAAAAACGTCTGAATGATCTGTTATCAGGTTCCCAAGTGGGCGATCTGAAACCTTCAGATTTCTATAGATCCATGCTGAATATGGTTGGAGGATTCAGCATGGTTAGTCAAGATTTATTGATAAAGCTATGGAAAAGACGTTTGCCTCAAACAGTATATATTGCCATTACAGCTTCAGGGAAAACAGACACAAAAGAGATTCTAGATATTGCGGATCGGATCTGGGAGTCCTGTCAAAATTCAATGGTTGCATCGTACTCTAAAAATCCTCTTGACTCTGAGTCAACCCCGTTATCAGATTTAACTACCACTATCAAAAATTTTTCAATCACTTTCCATGATTCAATTAATCAAGTATTACAAAAACAAGAAATTTTTAATTCTCGATTAAACTCTTTAGAATCCAGACTTTCCAATCAATCCTTCGAGCCTCAACCTTCTACTTCATGCTGCAACAATTGCAAAAGTAGAAGCAATTCACAAACTCGTACCACTAATCGCAATCGTTCACCCAGCCGTAATAATGTTTCCAATAAATTTGATCGTACAGACAATACTATTTGTTACTACCATCAACTTTATGGTGCCAATGCCTATCGTTGTGGAGGTGAATGGTGCAAATTCAGTAAGAATTGTAAAAAATCTGATAATTCTCAAAGATGACTGAAGTTTGATAATTTTATGACGTCTGATTTTGACATTTCTAACAGCAAACGTCGTCGACTTTTTATTTACGATAGATCTAACAACCTGAACTTCCTAATCGACACTGGTGCCGATTTATCTGTGGTGCCACGCAATGCTTTCACAGATTTAAAAAAGAATTTTGATACGATATTAACTGCGGCTAACGGTTCAACCATTTTTACATACGGTAAGAAATTGTTAAAAGTCAATCTAAACTTACGTAGATTATTTCCTTTCGTTTTCAATATAGCAGACATTGACATACCGATAGTCGGAGCAGATTTCTTGTCTCATTTTGGTTAAGTTGTTGATCTTAAAGGAGCTCGAATAATTGATAACAAGACTAATTTGTCAGTTAATTGTTTTATTAAAAATAGTCCTTTAGACAATTATAGACTAGATACACTTAAATTATTTCCTTTGACAGATAAATATAACAAATTACTTTTACAATTTCCTAATTTAATTAGTTCACCAGATTACAATTTACCTATTAAACATTCTATTGTACATCATATAGTTACTGAAGGTCATTTACCTTTTTCACGACCTCGTAGATTAGACAATCTTAAATTTAAAATAGCTCAAACAGAATTTAATAACATGGTAGAATTAGGTATCTGCAAACCATCATCTTCTCAAGTTTCCTCTCCACTCCATCTAGTGGCGAAAAAAGAGAAGAATGACTGGAGACCTTGTGGAGATTATCGACAACTAAATACGATTACCATTCCAGACAGATATCCATTACCTCATATCCACGACTTTGGCTCTCAGTTGCACGACTACACTATTTTCTCCAAGGTTGATTTAGTGCGAGCGTACCATCAGATACCTGTCGCTGAAAATGACGTTTATAAGACAGCTATAACAATTCCATTCGGACTGTTTGAATTTTCCCGCATGCCTTTTGGTCTACGCAATGCCGGTCAAACTTTCCAACGTTTTATGAATGAAGTACTTGTCAATTTACCTTTCGTTTTCGTCTATTTGGATGATATATTAATCGCAAGTCAATCAGATGTACAACATTTGGAACATTTGGAAAAGGTTTTCAAGAGATTAGACACATACGGAATTAACATTAAATCATCTAAATGTATCTTAGGAGTTGACAATTTAACCTTTTTAGATTATCACATCTCTCCATCAGGTATTTTACCATCAACTGAGAGAGTTGAAGTCATTAATAATTTCCCTTTACCGACAACTCTCAAACAACTACAACGTTTCATAGGTATGGTGAATTTTTATCATCGTTTCATACCTCATTGTGCTGAAATATTACTTCCCCTATATTCTCTTTGTAACAGTTTATCTCATGATAAAATTACAAAGATAAATAGTTGGCCTGATCAATATTTAGACGGATTTTCGAAAGCCAAAGACGCCATAAGTAATGCAGTAGTTTTAGCTCATCTTTGCAATAATGACGATACTATCTTATCTCTCTCAGTCGATTGTTCTAACCTTGCCATGGATGCAGTTTTAGAGCAAAAAGATAATAAGGGATTTCTTGCTCCTTTAGCATTCTTTTCCCGTAAATTAACCACAGCACAAACCAATTATTCGGTTTTTGACAAAGAACTTTTAGCATTATATACTGCAATTAAACATTTAAGTTTATACTTGAAGGTCGAAAGTTTAATTGTTTTACAGATCACAAACCTTTAATCAACGCTTTATTCACAAAAGCAGAAAGATCTTCTCGTCAAATACGTCATTTAGAATACATAGCTCAATTTTCTTGTAAAATACATGTTAAAGGAAAACATAATGTAATAGCTGACAGCTTGTCACGTATTTACGACACTTCTTCCTTAAAACAAGATATTTTACCACCTCAACTTAAAAATTCTCCCTTCCTTAATGTTAACTTTGACCTAAAGTTGCTTAGTGAAGCTCAGGAGAAATATTCAAATCTCAACTATTTATTGTCAGATAAATCATGACTAACTAAAACCAATTTCATTTTAAAAAAGATACAAATTCCAGATTCAAATGATTTTATTTGGTGTGATGTTTCTCGTGCAAAAGTCAGACCTTTTGTCCCACTTGTTTACAGACGAACGATATTCGATATTTTTCACAACTTATCTCATCCTGGTATTAAAGCCACTAGACTGTTGATTTCAAATAACTATTTTTGGCCGAAAATGAACACAGATTGCAATTTATGGTCAAAATCGTGCATTAACTGTCAAGCTGTCAAAGTCAGTCGACATACGCGAAGTGCTCTCGGGAACTTCACCATCCCGAAAATTAGATTCGACCACATCCACATAGATTTGGTAGGACCATTATCTCCATCCAAAGGTAACTCTTACACTCTTACGGTGATTGAACGATTCACTAGGTGGCCGGAAGCGTACCCTCTTCGCGACATCACAGCAGAAACAGTTGCGCGTACTTTATTTCAAAACTTTGTTTGTCGATTCGGTGTTCCCTTGTCAGTAACGACTGATCAAGGAGTACAATTCGAGTCAAGATTATTTAATGAATTTGCAAAGTTTTTAGGTTTTCATAGAATACGTACAACTGCATATCACCCCCAGGGCAACTCTTTAATTGAAAGATTTCATCGCTCACTTAAAACTTCCTTGTTAACTAGAGCCAATACATCACATTGGACAGATGAATTACCCATCATTTTATTAGCATTTAGGACAACTCCCAAGGAAGATCTGCAATGTTCACCTGCTGAACTCATATATGGTCAAACCCTTCGTTTACCTGGCGAATTTTTCGTTGAATCGTATAATTCCCCAGATATTCCTTATTTCATTAACAAATTACGCATTTATTTTAATGATTTAAAATTTGTTTCTCCAACTTCGCATGGCAATTACAAAACTTTTGTTAGTTCAGATCTTGCCTCTTGAGATTTTATTTTCGTTCGCATTGAACGTTTAAAACGTTCATTTACTCCTTTATATGAAGGACCGTTTAAAGTTTTAACTCGTTCAGATAAGTTATTTACCTTTAAGAAAGGAGCCAAAGTCATAACTGTCAATATTGATAGGGTTAAACCGGCTTTTGTATTAGTTGACTATTTTCTTTTTTAACGAGGGGGTGTATATAGCGACTATAGCGACTCACTCACTGGAAAGCGAGAAGTTTCCATGGAGTCGCTAAGAAAAATAAAAAACATTCGATATAAAAATATAATATCAATATACTTTAAAATACCAAAATCACATAAAATATGAACATGTATTAAAAACAAATATACATATATTTACTTCGATTTTAATTTTATTTATAGCGATAACGCTATAGAGCTCCTAAATCAGAAGTACCCATTAACAACTATCGATACATGACATTCGCGAAATCAACAAGACTTCGCCACTTCCACCTACTGCTGCGCTGATGATTTAAATCCTGAACAGTATAATAATCATATTTTAGAGCCCACTAAGACACTACCTGCGCCAGTTGTACTTCTAAACACCATCTTTTGCAATTACGGGTGCAAAAAAGTTGGGTTGTCCTGTTCAATACTTTGTAGCCATTGTCACGGACAGTCATGTCACAACGCAAATGTCGATAGTGCTAACGAAGACTCAATAGAAAGTATTCAAGATGAAGAATATAATGAGATTAATCCCGTTGATCTCTTTACAGAAAATATTATAGATTGCAAAAGAAAATGATGAGGAAGAAGTTAACAAAGAGAGAGAAGAAGAAGAAGAGGAACATGTGGAGGGGGAGGGAGAGGGAGAGGACGACAATGAGGACGAGCCACAGAAGGTGATTAAAAACATGGATTAGGCTTACTGGGAAAATCATATAAAAAAAACGCACCTTGCACCCTACCTAGTATGGAAACGGATGCACCGCTGCTCATTATTTATCTAACGTATAACGTGAAAAAGGCCGGTTAAATATAAAATATGTATATAACCTTTTTTGTAGAGAATTTCCTAGTAATCATTTCTTGTAATAGCCAAAAAAGTCATGCAAAAACTGATTTCCTTGACCTTTGACCTTGAAGACGCAAACGCAATATCGATGGGGACTTTTGAGACGTTATTTGTAATGTTAAAATAAAGGTGTATGCAAAATTTCAGCTCACTTGGATTTTTTTACCAGACGGATCCTAATGTGACTAAACTATAATAAGATTAGATTAGATTTGAAAGGAGCTGGCCGCTCGGCCTTGGCTACCGCGACCCCTCGAGATCTATTGTGGCCCTCCTAATTTAATTTTATTTAGAGTTCCTTACCCTGCTTAGAGTCCCACAATACTCCAAATACTCTTTGAACAGAACTACTACTATCGTCGAGATCCTTCATTGTCAGTAAGTCATTTGAAAGACTATTTTTTACAAGCGTTGAGTTAGTCATCTAATTAACTATTTCCATAACCTCCTAATTTAAATCGGTCAGACGCAGCTACTTTTGCTGCGGTGCCGCCTGAAAAACTGCGCAGTTCAAGTGAATCTTCATGTGAATACCTGTCCAACCTTAAAAGTAGCGCTTGCAGTACGGTTGCATGCAATATTTATATGCTGCGTGCAGCCTCAAAAGTAGCCAGTGGTGTGAATTGAATTTTAAAGAGTAGCGGTGGCTACAAAAGATATCTATTTGGTTGAAACTTTTGCAGCGGCAGCGAGTGCAGTATTTTTAAAGTTTGTGTCCATTTGTGTACCTTACATTTTAAATAATATATTTGTAAATAAGTTGCGACTTGACAAACCTATTAATATTTTTACATTAATCATTCTTGTTTTCGTCTGGCGTCGGCGTCTTCTTCGTTTTAATAGTACAGCTAATAAACAAGCTGTAGCTAGTGTATCGTCATCTAAGTTTTACAGTACACAAATCGGATTTTATTACGTATATTACTACACGAACACAGCGAGGTGTCAAGGAACAATAACTAGCATCCAGCACCTGGTTGCACGATGCAAAGACAGCGTGTTTTGTGTGAACGTCACTTTTTCCAGACTTGACGTTTTGACGGGTAACTGTAGTAGAAAAAACTGCCCGCTGCACGCTACTTTTAGGATCAGTGTGAACATGATACGAAACTTTGGCAGCTGCAACCATAAAACTGCACAGCAAAAGTAGCTGTGTCTGACCGTACCTTAAGAATTCTTCATAGTTCATTGATAGTTTCTAATGCTTCTTCGATGTCTTTGGAATCATAATAATCGTCTACATAAAATTTCTTTATAATTTCTACCCGAATGTCTTGTGCCACCAACTGTTCAGCGTTCAATTTTTTTATCAATTGTGCACAAGCAGGTGAACATGTTGCTCCGAAAATCATAACTTGCATTTCATATGTATAAGTTTTGTGGCATAGGCATGGCATGTCAACCCATTGTATAGAAAATAATCAACATAATGTCGAATTACTTCATTCAGAAAAGAAAGGTAAAAAGTTAGATTCATTAGAGCAGTTAGAAATAATGAAGGCTGTAAAAAATAATAAAAATGTAACAAACGAACAGCAGATCTTCTTTTTAGAAAAAATTGCTCAAATTGAAGGAAATGTATAGTATATGTTTTATATAAGTTTTATGGTACATTAGATATTTTATTTTTATTCTATAGCATTTAGCAATTCCAGGCACAATTGTAATCTCGGTCATCTTTAATTTGGGAAACGTAATAAACTGTGTTAATGCATCAAGTTGATTGAAAGCGATCAAGTCTTCACTGAGTAGGTAGTGTTTCTGTATCTTCCTGACAAGTAATGCATCTGCCTCATATAATAACAGGAGTAGAGTAGAGGCACTGTACCACCTTCATTTCTAATCTTCATCTTTTTGACATTTTGCTAGTTATGAAGCTGAAAACAAAAAAAGAATACCCGTTAAAATATAATTGTTTTATTATCTTTTACTCATGTTTTAACTTTTAAATAGTTTCCCAAATCTCTACTATTTTTTCAAGAGTGGTGTAGGTCTTCATGCGCATTGAACTTCATAAAATTTGAAAAAGGAGGAGGTTCTCAACTCGACTCGTTTGTGAGTTTTTTTTTGTGTCTGTACAATCATGATTTATAGAATCGCTTGAGCGATTTCTATGAAATCTTCTCAAACTGTAAGGTATGGCTCAGAGGTGATCCCATATTAATTTCATCAAGCTACGTCTAGTATAAAGTTAGCAAAAATTATTTTTTAGTACAGAATATTCGAGAATGTGGCGAAGTCGCCAGGATAGTTTAATTTAATAAAGGACAATGTTAAAAATAAGGGATTTTTTGCCCCCAAATGAAAACGCATACGACACAAAATAAAATGTTGGAAAATGTTAGTTAGTGGTAGTGGTCTAACTCTTTTCGTTTTTAAGTGGTAAAGTAAAAAAATTGTATTCGTAATTTATCTCTATCTTGGTATCTACTTCAAAGTTGGTAACGACATGTTTTTCAGGTCGCTAATTACAATGGTGATAATGCTGATGCCATATTTTATAGATGGCGCTAGTTACAGGACTTTTACGTGCCACTTTAAGCCATAACTTTTTTGGGGTTAGGTTTCGCACATCGTCTTCTATTATAATCGAAACGCAATTTAGTTCCCTAAAGACAAGGTGTACTTGTTTAAAAGCGATAAAATGCACCCTTTCAGAGAAATGTGCGATTTTCAACTCTGTCACACACCAGTTCGAAGAAATTCAACATCCCGGGTGTTTTGAAAAGATTGGGAGAACGCTTAGCGTAGACTCTTGACATCAAAACAAGTCGATTTAACCCAAAAAGTAGCGGTCTAACTCTTTTCGTTTTCAAGATACAGAGTGGTATAATAAAAAAATTGTTTTCGTATTTTGTCTCTATCTCCGAGAGTATTATACGTATCACAACAAGCACTATTGACGATTTCAAGGCATCATACTTGACGTACATCTACTAGATAAGAAACCGCTTTTAGATACAATTGAATTTCCTCGAACTGGTGTGTGATAAAGTTGTAAATCGCGTATTTCTCTGAAAGCGTGCATTTTATCGCGTTTAAACAAGTACACCTTTTCTTTAGGAAACCAAATTGCGTTTCGATTACAATAGAAGACGATGTCCAGAACCTAACCTCAAAAAAGTTATGGCTTAAAATGTCACGTAAAAATCCCGTAACTAGCGCCATTTATAAAATATGGCATCGGCAATATCACCATTGTAATTAGTGACCTGAAAAACATGTCGTTACCAATTTTGAAGTAGATACGTATAATAGTCTCCAAGATAGACACAAATTACGAATACAATTTTTTTACTTTACCACCCTGTAACTTGAAAACGAAAAGAGTTAGACCACTACTTTTTGAGTTAAATCGACTTGTTTTGATGTCAAGTATCTACGGCTAAGTGTTGTCCCAATCTTTTCGAAACACCCTGTATTGGTGGTGATATTATTGCATGTTATGGGCTAATGGAAATGAATCCACATTGTAAAAATATAAAATAATGATTTATTTACGAACATCCGCCATGTTGACGCCATCATTTTGAATCATTAAATTTGGACCGGATAATTGCAATCCACAACCTCGATAACCCACAAATACCGATTTTCAGTCAAATCCGACGATAATTGATAAAACCTATCCGCCATGTTCATGCCGCCATTTTGAATTTTTATGTTTTCAAAAAAAATACTTTAGAACAAAATAAAATAAAATTGTTAGAAAACCTTTAGTATAATGCACACCAAAATGCGAAAACATTTGAACTGAGTCCAACGTTTCGACAATACCATCACCAACTTCAGACAATTTTTTCATACCAGTATAAAACCTCTAGCGATTATTTCAAGTCTCCAACTGATCTCGCAACATTGCTTTTGTTCTCAAATGTGTCGGATAAATTGTTCCACTATCTTCGGACAACTTGAAATTAAAATAAATATTGGCAGTAGAGTGCGTGTATGCATTAATTGTACTACCTTACATAGTCCAAGTAAATAAGTCGGCAAATCAAAATTTTGAGGTAAATACTTGAATTTTTGATATAACTTACTTTGATGTATTAGAACACGATTAATGAAAGAATTTTTTTTGTGAACCCCCGGGGAGGGGTGAAAAAAAATAAAATAAAGTGTTTTTTCAAAATTACTCAAAATGTGTTAAAGCCAGTAAAAAAAGTTTCAAACAAAAATTGTAAAGCATGAAATTTTATATAAAAATGATCTCTAGACTTTTTTTGGTATTACTAAAATTAACGGAGTTAGGCTGGTTAGAAATTAAGGGCTGATATGTACAACTTTAAAAAATCATAGCGTGCAGAAAAATATGAACATTCGTTTCAGAGAAAGGGATTTTTTTTAAATTGTTATATAATATTTTCAATTAAAACCACTTTGAACGGTGAAACGATTTTTTCTTTATACCATTCTGTTCATTATTCAATATATTGAACATTTGCTTTTGAAATTTTTTTTTACCCATCATTTTCGAGCAGGTATGAATTTATTTACCTGTTTAATTTTTTTCCAAACGTAAGACACTGTTCGTGTGACGTCACGATAACTGAAAAGAAATAAAGAATGCATACGACAAAGATAAAATGGTTTCGTAGCTGCTGCGTTGCCTACAAGACGCGTATACGTCACATCTATACTGCCGTCATAAGTCATAAGGAGAATAGCCCATCTGTAAATTGTCGGTTGGCGAGGAAAGTAACAAAGGCGTTTGTTTTTTTCCCAACTAGTAAATATTAATTAAGAAAATCATATAGCTGCTTTTTATCCACTTATGTTTTTGTACTTTATAATTTTTTAATAATATTTTTAAATGCAGAACTCTTGGGTGCTCATATATCATTAGAATCTCATTTATGACAAATATCTAGATGCGGCTTTTCACCTTATGACGGCAGTAAGGGCATCCGCGCGTGATGTCACAACTAACCTCAAAAATATGTGTTTCTTAAGATTTAAGAGTATTACGCGACTATTATTAAAATTTCTGCCTGGTTCCCGTATTTTCAACTAAAATCTAGTTCAGTGTAATGTTTATGAAGTTCTAAATACTTTGTCCCAATAAAATAGGACTCTTTTTGTAGGTTGGAAATCTAACCTGTAATTAGCAGTCTATTTCTATTAATCAACAATATTGAAAAATTATTTACGCGAATTTTTAAATATTTGCTTGGAGCCAATACCGGCTCCAAGCTAAAAATGCGTATACAAACATTAAAAATGAGAATAAACTTGAAAAACTTAAAATTTAAGGTTATGTTGGTTACATGATGCAGAGGCCCGATATCTCAATGCAGCAGTTGTGAATGTTTTGGTGAATAAATGCTCCTACAAATTGTTAACAAAATTTTTAATTGTGGTCAAGTATAATAAGATTGTTTTGCGAAATCTACATACTTATACACGCTTCGTTTTATGTACATTTTGGTTATAGGTTATTAGACACGTGGAATTTTTTTTTCATGATCTAAATATTTTTTAAATTAATCTTTGAATTGTAATGAAAGAAATTATTATTACTGCCAATACTTGCTGATTTCTACTAAATTTAGAATTATTTCTTTGACATTATTGATATAAATTAAAAATAAAGTACACAATATAATTTTTTTTTATGAGAAAATTTTGCAGACGAATTATTGGAGTATTGGAAATAATTGTTTGAAACATCGTTTTAAATTAGTCCAAATTCGCGTATTTTAACCAAGGTTGCAAAAAATGTTTTTTTTATGCATTTTCGATTAAATTAATAAACTAATCCGTAATGTAGAAGTAAAAAATTATTTGCAAAAATGAATATTTGCAATAGTGAAAATTATTTTTTTTTCCACATTAACAATTGAAATAATTTTTCTTCTTAATTTCAAAAAATTGACAATTACAAATATTTACATTACTTATTTTTTTAGATTACAAAATTTCAATTATTTTAATTTATTATTTTTTAAGACCATAAGAAATTATTATAAAAATTATTATAATTGTATACTATTTTAAAAATTGTGTACACAGAAATATATTAATCAAATTTTTTTTTTTTGGATCATTAATTTCAATTTTGAATGAAAAAAAAAATGACATTTAAAAAAAAATGATCGATACATTTCCATTAAAATAGATCATTGATATTATTCTATTCCTAATCTAAATAAAAATAAACAGTTTAAAAAATAAAATTGGATAAATTAAATAATAAATAATTGAACCATTTTTTGGATGGATGGATAATAATAATTAGAAGAAAATAATTCATTCTTAAAACAAAATGTATGATCCATTCTATATTAAATTAATCTTATGAAAAGTTAAAATAAGAATTATTAAAAACAAATTTGTTAACAATTTTTAGGAGCATCTGTTCACCAAAACATACACCACCGCTGCATTGAGATATATAGACTAGTTCACAAGTTCAAAGCCGTGTTAATGCTTAATAAAGCTCGTGAAAATATGAGTGAGGGCTCCTTGGATTCGGAATGACACCTAGAAAAATGTGCAAAAGTTTCAAATCCGCATATAAACAATTGCAAAAGTTATAAACAAATGAAGATTGAAAAAATAACGAGTTTCGTTTTTTGCAAATAACTTGAAAACTATTAACATTTAAGAAAATTCAAAGGAAGGTTTTTAAAGAGGAATGAATTTCAAATAATAAAAAAGTCCGAACTCCCGAAACTCTATGTCTATTATTAATAATTTCAATTTAATGTTGAAAATGGAGCTCTTCGCGGCGAACACTAAGCCGTTACGATGCTCTGAAACCGGCCGTAATAAGTAAAAATATTTTTTATGTTATTAAATATTAATTTAAAAATTTTAAAAAATTATGGTATTATTTAGACACTTAAAGGAACAATATCCCGTTGGAAAAAAATTGTTTCACCGATTTTTCATAAAATGAGCATATTGTTGTTTTGAGTTTTGTTCGAAAAATATGCATTTTTCCTATAAACACGTCAATAGAAAAGTTGTTGAGAATTAAATTTTCAATCGAAATGGCACCTTCAGAAGTCATAATTTTTTTTTTACAAAAATACACCCAGAAAACAAAACAAAAAAAAACGAAAAAATGCAATTTTTTTTTTTTTTTAATTTTAGCCTGTAACTTTTTTCGGGTACATTTAGGCATAGACATTGCTGCATAAAAAAGCTGGCGTTTTACCGTTAAAATGATTATTAACGGGTAAAACGTCAGCTTTTTTTATGCAGAATATCTATGCCTAAATGTACCCGAAAAAAAGTTACAGGCTTAAATTTTAAAAAACGCATTTTTCCGTTTTTTTTTGTTTTGTTTTCTGAGCGTATTTTTGTAAAAAAAAAATTGACTTCTGAAGGTACCATTTCGATTGGAAATTTAATTCTCTACAACTTTTCTATTGACGTGTTTATAGGAAAACTGCATATTTTTCCAGTAAAACTCAAAAATGTGAAAAGCGGACCTTTTTACTTCGATCTCAAAAACGCACCCCTTTAAATGGTAGCACTCAGCGGTTTTCTCATATTTTGGGGTCAATTGAACATAAGAAACAATAAAAACCCTTTAACGTTTTAGTTCCTTTTTTTGGACAAAGACTAAAAAAACATTGTGATTAAAAATTAAAAAATCTTCTTTAAAAATTTTTTTAAATTGTTTATAATATTTTGTTCCATTGTTTCATTATTTAAACAAATTATTAAGAAAAAAATGTATTCTTAAACTTTATTATTTGCAATTCTCTACAAGATGGAAGAAAGAAAAAAAAATTTGTTGTTAATTTATTTTTCTATTTAATAAACAATTTGTTATTAATAATCGCCGAATGTGTTTATATTCTTTTTAGATAGAAAAAAAAATAACAAAAACAACCGTATACATAAACATGTTAAATTTATTTTTCTTTTTACATGTTTATGTATACGGTTGTTTTTGTTTTTTTTTTTCTATCTAAAAACATTCGGCGATTGTTAATAACAAATTGTTTATTAAATAAACAAATAAATTAACAACAAAAATTTTTCTGTTTTTCGTCTTGTAGAGAATTGCAAATAATAAATTTTAAGAATACATTTTTTTCTTAATAATTTGTTTAAATAATAAAAAAAGAAAAACATTATTATAAACAATTAAAAAAAATTTAAGAAATTTTTTAAATTTTTAATCATAATATTTTATAATAAAATGGCAACAGAATTTTTATAAGGTCTCCATGAAGCGAAATAATTTTAGTGGCTTTTGTTTAACAATTATCCGACTTGAAATATAAACGTAAAAAAATTTGTTAATTAACAATAGGCTCATTTTATGAAAAATCGGTGAAACATTTTTTTTCAACGGGATATTGTTCCGTTAAGTGTCTTAATAATACCATACTTTTTTAAAATTTTTAAATTAATATTTAATATAAAAAAATATTTTTACTTATTACGGCCGATTTCAGAGCATCGTAACGGCTTAGTGTTCGCCGCGCAGAGCGCTGAGAGACAGTTTCGTGAGTTCGGCTTTTTTATTGGAAATTCATTCCTCTTTAAGAATCGTTCTTTCAATTTTCTTAAATATTAATAGTTTTCGAGTTATTTGCAAAAGACGAAACTCGTTATATTTTCAATCTTCATTTGTTTATAACTTTTGCAACTGTTTATGTGCGGGTGTGAAACTTTTACACTTTTTCTAGACGTCATTTCGAATTCAATGAGCCCTCACTAATATGTTTACGAGCTTTACCAAGCATTAACACGGCCATGAACTTGTAAACTAGTCTGCATCTGCATCATGTACCTAACATAACCTTAAATTTTAAGTTTTTCAAGTTTATTTTCATTTTTAATGTTTGTGTACGCATTTTTAGCTTGAAGCCGGTACTGGCTCCAAGCAAATATTTAAAAATTCACATGAATAATTTTTCAATATTCTTGATTAATAGAAATAGACTGCTAATTACAAGTTAGATTTCCAACCTACAAAAAGAGGCCTATTTTATTAGTACAAAGTGTTTAGAACTTCATAAACATTACACTGACCTAGATTTTAGTTGAAAACACGGGAACCAGGCAGAAATTTTAATAATAGCTGTGAAATACTCTTAAATCTTAAGAAACACATATTTTTGAGGTTAGCTGTGACGTCACGTGCAGATGCCTTATAGATAGATAGTAGGCAACGCAGCAGCTACGAAACAATTTTATCTTTGTCGTCTTTTCTATCTCTTCTCTCTATATCTTCTATCTCGTCTCTTTTATCTTTATTTCTTTTCAGTTATCGTGACGTCACAAGAGCAGTGTCTTACGTTTGGAAAAAAATTAAACAGGTAAATAAATTCATACCTGCTAGAAAATGATGGGTAAAAAAAAATTTCAAAAGCAAATGTTCAATATATTAAATAATGAACAGAATGGTATAAAGAAAAAATTGTTTCACCGTTCAAAGTGGTTTTAATTGAAAATAAAAAAATTAAAATTTTTATAACTTTTTTATTAACAATTTAAAAAAAAATCCCTTTCTCTGAAACGAATATTCATATTTTTCTGAGTAAATAGAAAAAAAAAATTTTAATTCACTATCTTTTCTGCACGCTATGATTTTTTAAAGTTGTACATATCAGCCCTTAATTTCTAACCAGCCTAACTCCGTTAATTTTAGTAATACCAAAAAAAGTCTAGAGATCATTTTTATATATAATTTCATGCTTTACAATTTTGGTTTGAAACTTTTTTTACTAGCTTTAACACATTTTGAGTAATTTTGAAAAAACACTTTATTTTATTTTTTTTCACCCCTCCCCGGGGGTTCAGAAAAAAAATTCTTTCATTAATCGTGTTCTAATACGTCAAAGTAAGTTATATCAAAAATTCAAGTATTTACCTCAAAATTTTGATTTGCCGACTTATTTAATTGGACTATACAGTAAAATTTTAGTCAAAATAAGAATATTATATTCCAAATGATACACAAAGGGAAAGTGTGTCAGTTCGAATGATTTTCATTAAGAAATTAAACATTATTGTGTACTTAGTATCCACGAAGTTTGAATTTTTAGCATCATTGAGCGTTTTGAGAGTTCTAATAATGCAATTACTAAATACAAGAAACTGGAAATAATTTAAATAAACATCAAATAATAATTAACCTTTAATTAATAATGTCAGAAACGTTGTAGCAGAAAAATAATTAGTTGGTTAATTAACAGTTAAATGCAAAACTGTTTTTTCATTATTTTACTTCCACATCCACATAATGGAGAGGAATTATAGTAACGGTAAAAAAAAGAAATTTTTTCAAAAAATTGAAATTCTTTTATCCAAATAGGCTTAGAATGTTATGAAACGTCGAGATTTCAAGTTTGACAAAAAAAATCTGTCTGCCCAGTTAATAAGTCGAAATTTCAACAAGTTGCTATATGTGTACATGCAAGATGTACCCAAGATATGTCACTCTAAAAACCAAATCCAAATTCTGTTTGAAGAAAACTTCCAAATTCTATCTTAAAAAAAAATCAGTTTTGCAAAGCCAAAATCCATTTCCATTTCTTGATTATTATGGCAACGTTGTTTATTTTTATGGAATAAGTTAAGATTCGAAAAATATCTGATTTTTATTCCAATTGAAATTATTTAAGATTTTATTTCCACATCCAGTGAAAGTATAGTAACGAGAAAATTTTTTAAAAAAATGTTCATTGTTTAAATAGGCTTAGAATGTCATGAAACGTCGAGATTTTAGGTTTGAGAGAAAATAAATTTCTATCGGTCTGTCCGTCTGTAACTTTTTTGTGCGCACGTTTACCCTGGAACCGTTTAAGATATTGACTTGAAATTTGTTACACATAATATGTACTTTAACGAGATCTGGAACTAGATTATATTTTCATCTTATTCCGTTGAAAGGTTGGGGGGTAAATTGGGGTCAATTTGGGGTAAATGGGTAAATCAAGCAGGTAAGAGTCCATAAAATTGGTATTTAGTATATACAAGAGAAGCTAAGGTCTCAAAAAAAATGTTGGCATTAGCCACCCCCATTACCACCCCCGCATCATTATTAAAGGGGGTGAAAAAAAATTGTGATTTAGTGTGCGTACAAGCACCAGAAACCTCAAAATATCTTTTACTTCATCCACCCCCACTACCACCCCCCTATCACCACCACCACTACCGATGTGGGGTGTCGTTTTATGGGTTTTGGGGTAGAGGATTTCAAATATTATATTATTAAAGTTCCATAAACAATTATTTCCACATACAAATTTTTTTCGTTGTGAGTGACTTGGACAGAAAATCTGGATGTGGAAGTAATGATCCCTTGGGCAGTGGTTTTTATTTCTTGGATTCGATAAAATTTTGGTGCTATTATATATTTCCTATTTTAATTATATATGACGAAATAAATATATACAGGGTGATTCATCAAATGGTTGATTTGGATACACAAGATACAGGGTGCATCACGGTTAGTGGGCTATTAGACTTTTTACAGGTTTTCAGGGGCACTCTATTTAATGAAAATGAAAATTATGTGTCAGGTATGTGACACATCCGGTCATACCGGAAGTTAATATCAACTTCCTTAATTTAAATAGCATACCTTATTTTTATGTGGGATCCGAATTCTATTCATTATTTTAAGGTAACTTTCAATATTATTCCCTATCTATTGAGATATTTCAATTTTAATGAAATCTAATGCGAAAACTAACCCGTTGTTGGAAATTAATAACCTTTGCTATGGTAAATTCCGATAACCAAATCTTCCCCATATGTCAATGAGAGATGGACCTTATGTGAGCTCAAGCTACAGATGTGGGTTCAAGCTACAGGGTGCCCAGAAAATGAGGTCCAATTTCGACAACTTCGATCTTCATGAACTCGCTTGCTTCAAATGGAACATACTATATTTTATAATTCTATACCGCTTTTATTACCTGTCAACCTATATATGCATTCCTTTTGGCTAAAATGTACAGTTATTGGGTTATTTAATGCTATTCTAAAATGACCTGTTTTATACATATTATGTATTTTGTAGTATGTCTAATGAAATGGAATAAATCTATCTATCTATCTATCTATCTATTTAGAAAAATGGTCAACTTAACATCCATATCGACAATAGTGTGCCATGGAGAACACTGTAATTTACAATCATTTTTAAAAAAAATCACAGTAGACTCATCAATGTTGTTAAAAAATCTTCAGAGATGGTAAAAAGTTCGATTTATTCGTGTTCTGTGCTCTCTCTCGAAAAAAATAATAAATGTGCAGAAAATTCATGTATAATATCAAAATCATGTTCTACTGGCATTGGCGCAACTAGAGGGGGACAGGGTGGGCCGGGCCCACACCAAACTAGCCACGGCCCACCCCAGAGGAAAGAATAAAAATTAGCAACAAAAATTTAAATTTATCGACTAATATATTACTAAATTATTCGGAATCCATAAATTTAAATATCTAAACGTTTTGTTTTAATGTTTTTGGTTATTAGTTCATTGATTTAGGATTTAGGTTTCAGTTTCTTGTGAATTTTTTTAATAAAAATTAAAAATCTGAAGCGTATGTGTTTCAATATGTTCCTAATATTAAATCTCTTACTTTTAAGCGTCGTATGGTGTCAACATCACGATAAAACCATTCGAAACCAATAATATTTACATATTTGTATAGTTTTTCATTTTATAATTTGACTGAAAGTGAAAAGTAGTTTTATGCATAATGTGTATGGCCGTGTCGATGAAATAGCTAAAATAGGATTTCCCATCTAGGTATAATAGTAATTCAGAGGCGGTTTCTTTCATAAGTGCTGCAGAGCTGCAGAACTACCAAAAATTCTGACCATAATTATTATACTCTTCGCAAATAAGAAAACGAAGAGTATATTGCATTTGATCGGCACATTTCTAAAACCGTAAATATCGCTCGCGGACAAAAAATGTGTTAGTGAACGAATTCTGAACAACTTTCAAAATGTCCGTCTGTCCGTCCGTCACATTTCTTGTAAGCACGATAACTCAAGAAAGAAAAATCCGATTGTACTGAAACTCGGACAGTAAGTTAGTGTTAGCTAAAGGAACAACCCTACTGTTTTTAAACAAAATTGATCGGTAAATAAAAATGTTATTAGGTAATGATTTAAATTTGGAAACAATTTTTTTCTTATTTTTATGTTTTTGTAATTGAATAGAAATCCGGTGGAATGATAATTCATTTTAATATCTAAATATTTATATACTTTACAAATATACATTTCATAATGCAATATACAACCGTGGAAATATGATTTTAGCTCGTGTCTTATAATGTAAAAATTTACATCTTTTTACGTGTAAGGTGGTGGTGTAGTTCTTACGCCTTTGACTCGGAATCCAAGGGTCCCGGGTTCGAAACCCAAATAGGGTATTGCATAGTTTTTTTATTTTCACTTTATTTTACACTAACTATTAGTTTCTTAAATAGGGAACGATATAGAAAGTTATTTTAAAATAATGAATAGACTTCGAATCTGGCATAAAAAAATAAGGCAGTATAACCGAAGTGTCACATATGTGACGTTATTTTTATTATATAGAGCCGGTTTTAGCACTACCAGCGCCCTGGGCGTAAGGTTGCCAGGCCTAAAATTCGAAAAGCCGGAAATTGGTACAAAAGGCCGGACAACATTCGTTCGCCATAAAAAAATTATTAAACCACAAAATCAGTCTTTTAATAATTTTTATTAAACTTACTTTAAAAATGAATATTTGTTACATGGAAACAGAAAATTCATTGCAAAACAATAAAATACCTATATCTATAAAAAAGCGAATAAAGACGGGAAAAGAAACGAAAAAATCACGTATGAAACTAATTCATACAATATCAAATGAAACTTTGGTAAGTGTATCATAAAAAAAACTGAATAATTCATTATAATCATATAAAATAAAATAATTTTTATTAATAAAAAAAATGTCTTTTTAAAACTTAAAAGCGCAGAAATTATGTATATTTATCATTTGAGCCTATTTTATCAAGTAAGTTTTTTTCTTCACGGATCATATGGTAGAATTCTTGGCAACTTATTTTTAAATTGCACTGTTGGAACATCATCTTGGCTATCGTATCTGTATGTAGTTTATTTCGTTCTTTCGACCATTGGGCATTTATTAATAAAAATACTCTTTCGATATTGGCATTGTGGCCTGGAATAGCACCATAATACTCTGCCAATATGAATAATTGGACATCCCGTATATATTTGCATATTCGTTTTCTTAATCTTATTCTAAATATAAATATTATATGAATTGTCAAGGGCGGATCTCGGCCTTGAGCTTGGGGGATAACATGATAAACCCAACTAAATAAAATATATATTCTAAAATATAAATAAAAAATATAAAATGAAATACAAAAATAACAAACAACAAGAAATTATTTCCTTTTGCTTCGTAATTTATTTCCTAAATATTTAAAAATTTAAAACGAAGGTTGATGACTAATAGAACCTTGGGGGCGTGATAACCCCCATCCCCCTCCCCTGTAAATCTGCGCTTGTGAATTGTTCTGCAGATTCTAAGCTATTAATAGAAAACAAATGAGATATTGTTATTAAAATAAGATAAGCTGTACACTACCAAATTATAGTTGCTAGAGGATGCGTATAAAAAAAAATAGATTGAGATACTCCAGGCATTAGAGATCATATAGGCCCCTTACCTGGAAAAAATCATGGTATTCCTGGAGATATAGTCTAAGAGCCAGACCCAAATCAATTCTCTGAATTTACTATGCCTGGTTTTTTGTCAGTTGATTACAGTAGTTGTGTACACAAACATACTTCGGTCAGTCAAGCGAAATCGAGAACAGGTGTCTCAGGTACACCTTCAAAGGTGTCATAATTGCGGAGGTAATAAAATAAATTTACTATGGCTGAAAATCGTTAAGCACATTAGATATTGCATATAAATAACAGTTATGTCAGTCAGTCAGTTGAATGTGGGGACGGAGCTGGTCAGTCAGCCCCAATGTATGTACAAAAAATAAATAACGTGCAATTCATTTACTATACTTCAAAATCTCTGTGAAGGTATTAAACACTATATTAATCATAAATAAAATGGTCAGTCAACCATCTTGTGGGACAACGCCCGTCAGTCAGCGAAATTATAAAAAAAAAATTCGCGCGCGCGATCGGTGTGGGAGGCGGAGGCTCGCTCTTTTCCTTATTATTACTTAACGAACTCTTAACTAACTTTATTTTAAAGTGTAATTGACAGCAATGTTAATAATATACATTTTGTAAATAATTAAATTTGTTCTAATTACATTGAATAGACAATAGACCATTAGGAGCGAAATATTGAAAATCTATGCAGTTGAAATATTATATTTAACATAAATTATTATTATAAAAAAGACTATTAATCAAACTATTCCTCCCAATCAAATTAAATGAATCGAATCCTCGACTCATCAGTTGGATATGTTATTTACCTGAACCAGTAATCTATGAGCTGAACCGCTTAAGGGGAACGAACGAATAATTCACTTTGGCTGGCAGCCAGACAAGACAAAGTTTAGTTATAATTATTTGTCAATTGATGAATATTAAAATTATTTATTATTAAATAATTATTTTATGAAAGAAAACGAATTTTAATAAGATTAAAATCGCTGCCAGGTACGCGTATATTGCTCACTTGATTCAAGCGAACGGCAAACAACGGTTAATTTTAGTTGAAACGGCGGCAAGACTCAAGACTGAGAGCCATTCGACAGTGAAGACAAGAACGAAATATGCTTACGCGTTGACCGGCTCAATTGAGCAGGTTCGGTGAACTGGATTGTCCACCCCTCCCCCTCCCCACCAAAAGTCCTCTATTCAAAAACATGACGACTCTTTTGCTGAGAGCAGTGCTTTCAGCAGAAAAGTCGTTACGTTTTGGAGTAGAGGACCTTCGTTGGGGGGGGGAGTATATTTCCATCTTAAATAGGAAAGGGGAGTTAATGAAACCTAGCAATTGTGTACAGATATTCCGGTTCTTACCTAGGAATATCCCTGCTCGCTTTAAGTATACACTTTTATTCACATTAATTTTATTTACGTGATGTCAAAGATAAATTTCATACTTTAAGTAATAATTTAATTTTCATATATTGTATATATTGATTAAGTATATAATATAATTTTTTATGTGCATGCATTTTCAATATTTCTTTCCTAATGGTCTATTGTCTATTCAATGTAATTAGGACAAAATTAATTATTTACAAAATGTATATTATTAACATTGCTGTCAATTACACTTTAAAATAAAGTTAGTTAATAGTTCGTTAAGAAATATTAAGGAAAAGAGCGAGCCGCCGCCTGCCAGACCGATCGCGCGTGAGAAATTTTTTTTTATAATTTCGCTGACTGACGGGCGTTGTCCCACAAGATAGTTGACTGACCATTTTATTTATGATTAATATAGCGTTTAATATCTTCACAGAGATTTTGAAGTATAGTAAAGAATTGCAAGTTATTTATTTTTTGTACATACATTGGGGCTGACTGACCAGCTCCGTCCCCACATACACAACTGACTGATTGACATAACTGTTATTTATATGCAATATCTAATGTGCATAACGATTTTCAGCCATAGTAAATTCATTTTATTACCTCCGTAATTGTGACACCTTTGAAGGCGTACCTGAGACACCTGTTCTCGATTTCGCTTGACTGACCGAAGTATGTTTGTGTACACAACTACTGTAATCAACTGACAAAAAATCAGGCATAGTAAATTCAGAGAATTGATTTGGGTCTGGCTCTCCGTCTAATAGGCTTACTTTACGTTTTTTGGAGCGCTGAATCCGAATTTTTAACTTCCCACCAAATATTCTCTCCGGAACCTCCTCAAATTTATAGAAAAAAAGCAAAAAAATCGGTTTTTTTTTAATTTTTTTCTTCGTTTTAGGAAAAGGATACCTAAAAATTCGGAAAGTAGACAAAATTTGCAACAAAAAAGGTCATTGAAATTTTAACGAAATTTTAACGTTGAACAAACGGGGAAGCGCTAGCACGCCTCGAAACATGAGCCTTTTTTGTTATTTTTGTTTGCTTTCTGAATATCTGGGTATTTTTTTTATCTAAAACGAAAAAAAAGTTAAAAAACAAAAACAAATTTTTTGTTTATTTTCTCTAAGTTTGAGGGGGTTCCGGAGGGAACTTTTGGTGGGAAGTTGAAAATTTAGATTCAGCGAGCCAAAACACATAATTCCAGAATTACGATGAATTTTTCTAGGTAAAATTCTCTAATGCCTGGAGTAAGAGTCTAGTCTTCAAAAAGCTCTCCATTTCGCCTCAAGAAGGATCATTTAAATTACATCATAACTTTCGTTTCGACGTATTTTTATGTGTAGAATATGAATACGAATTTTGTGCATATATCTCGGATACAACTTGTATGTCCCTACCAGGGCTAGAACATCAAAATAATTTGTTGCCATTTCGCTCCCCTCCGCCTATCAATTTTGAGACGAGAATAAAAAAAATTTTTTGTGATTTTGCCCCCCCTCGCTCATCAATTTTGAGACGAGGACAAAAAATTTTTGTTTGTGATTTTGCTTCCCCGCTCATCAATTTTGAGACCAGGGCAATTTTTTTTTATCGTTTCGCCCCCTCCCCGCTCATCAGTTATTAAACCTGGGCAAAAAAACCCTCATATTGCCCCGCCTCTACAAAAAATAGTATATTGTGTATTTAGGTGTGAAAGCAATACATTCCCGGACGACGATGCATCGAAGTCCGGGAATGTGCTTTCACACTGAAGTACACATACTATTTTTTCTGAAATCACAATCAATATTATTATAAATTAAGGAATTTGTATTAATGCATAACATTTCTTCATTACAATCTAACTGCTTACTAATAAATGCAATTTTAATGCGAGATGGTTTGTCTGCGTGTATTTATTTTCTGTCTAAAATATACATAAAAAACCGTACGGGAATGCTACTTTCCCGGCCTAGGCCGGGAATAGTATATTGTGTATCTAGGTGTGAAAGCGATACATTCCCGGACGACGATGCAATTGTTGGCCGAGGCGCTAGCCGAGGCCAACAAGCATCGAAGTCTGGGAATGTGCTTTCACACCGAAGTACACATACTATTTTTTCTGAAATCACAATAAATACTATTTTAAACGTATAAAAATCAAAAATATAAACATTTAAAAAAAAAAATTTCTGAAATCACAATCAATACTATTTTAAACGTATAAAAATCAAAAATATTAACATATTAAAATATATATAAAAAACCGTACGGGAATGTTACTTCCCGGCCTAGGCCGGGAAGTAACATTCCCGTACGGCTTTGTTGATCGTTGCTTGGCAACGGATCTTTTCCGGTCTGTTTTCTGATAGTTTCCTAGCAACGGACTAAAATACTGGAATTGTGCATTTTTCGCTCTAAAATCGCGCCGAAAATGTAGACATTCCCGATCGATTTCAGAAAAAGTAACATTCCCGTACGGTTTTGTTGATCGTTGCTTGGCAACGGATCTTTTCCGGTCTGTTTTGTGATAGTTTCTTAGCAACTGACTACAATACTGGAATTATGCATTTTTCGATCTGAAATCTCGCCGAAAATGTAGACATTGACGATCGATTTCAGAAAAAAACTATTTGCGTTCTTGGTTAAGTTGAAATTTCGACTCATTATCTTGAAATTGTAACTATATTTCTGTTGAAATTTAAACTTTTTTTTCGTCGTGGCCTCAATACATTGCTGTGGTTTTACGTCAAAGAGACAATTAATGCAGAGAAAAAATGAAATCCCCAGCTCAAACTATTGAGCTCGAGTAGCCATCTTGAAAAAATGTCGCTCCGATTAAGTTTTTTGCTTATATCTCTTTTACCATTAGCAATATCGAAATTATGTTTATATAGAAAATACAGTTTATAATCTTTTTTACATAAAGTGTTATTTGCATTTTTTTCGTATCTATTATTATACTCTCTTTGAAAATACAAAAGCAAAGAGTATATTGCATTTCATCGACACATTCCACATTTCTCGTAGAGAAACAAATCATTATGTTAGCCAAATAATTCGCAACAACTTTCAAAATGTCCATCATGGGTCTCGTCTTTCTGTTAGTCCGTTCGTCAGTCCATCTGTCTTTCCATCCGTCATGCCTCTTTTAAGCTAAATACCTAAAATTTGATTTTATTAAAACGTAGACAATAAAGTAGTGTTAGCTAGAAGAAGAACCCCAGCGTTTTTGAAAAAATCGATCAGTAAATATAAAGCTTATGAAACATTTTATGAAAAAAATACACGTGAAGAGTGTTGTAATCCTTTTTTTCGTATAGGACACCGTTTGGGTAAATAATTCTAAAAACTGCAAAATTCACCTTTTTTGAGAAGTAAGGGTGAGCTCGCTTTTTAATGGTGGAAATTTTTTAGTTTTCAATTGTTACCTATGTTCTGAACATGTCGGCAATATTTCAAAACATTATTAATGTCTTCTTCTATTTTTTACAAGCTTTTATATAACTTGCTTTGTATGTACGTATGCATGTATGTATGTATGTTAAGATGTTTAGTTCAAATCTTGTAGGTGAAATCTTGCAAGTCAAATTTGAACCACTTTACGACGTCCTATTCAGCTAAAATTTTGCACACTTGTATAAGTCCTTTGATAATGCAATGTTACTGAAAAAAATTGGAAAACCAAAATTGCGGCACCCAGATGGCGGACCATTTTTTTCATTTATGATCCGATACGACTGAAATTCGACATCTGGGGGTTTTCGAGGACGCGGATTACGATTTTTTGGTCAAAATTGAAAAATCAAAATGGTGGCACCAAGATAGCACAATTTTTTTTTATTTATGATCCGATACGACTGAAAATCGATATCTGAGGATGTTTATTAACGCGGAAATAAATCGGACGAAGGACCATTCAGCGTAATGCTGACAAACTGAACTAATATTAATAATTGAATTTGAAATACCTTGTGACCTCGTGTACTAGCGGCACTTCCTGGTGTTGTTCTTTTCTAGTTGGGCCCAACAAACTCCAGGTCTCCAGTATGGGAATATGGCAAGGTACACAAGACACTCGCGTGGTGATAAATAGCGGTTTTTATTATTTTTTAAGTTGACCGAAAAAATGACTTTATATTTTTTTTGTAGCGTTATTATTTTTGTTGATATGGAAATCAAAAACAAATTGAGTTATAGAAACAAAAAATGCTAGCATTGTTTTCTGAACATACCGCCCATCCAAATGGCGAAGCATTTGTAATAAAGTTTGTAATTTCCGTGGGAAACGTATTTATGAGTACAAGAAATATATCTAAAACTATGAAACTAAAACTAGGTTAAATAATAATACAAAACTAGTGAGGAGTAGGTAAGGGACATAGTTTTACAAGAGGTCTCTTAAGGACACCGTTAGCTGTTCGCACAGTAGCAACACGGGTCTGCCCATCAGGACTAGAGTGCAATTCGATAATTCGGCCAAGATGCCACGTTAGCGGTGGGACATTGTCCTGTTTGATGACAACAATGGTGCCAATATTGGGAGGTTTTGTAAAATCTGTCCATTTATGTCATTGCTGGAGAGTGTGAAGATACTCGTTATGCCAGCGCTTCCAAAATCCTTGTTGAATTTGTTGCAACAACTGCCATCTGGACAAACGATTTATGGGTACAGAGATTAACTCCTCGTCGGGAGGAGTTGTTAATGAAGATAATGTTAAAAAATGACCTGGAGTTAAGGCCTGAAGATCATTTGGATCACTACTAAGCTGACATAATGGTCGTGAATTTAAAACTGCTTCGATTTGGTGAAAAACGGTATTAAGCTCCTCGTAGGTCAGTACTTGATCACCAATAATTCGAGAAATGTGATGTTTGACTGATTTGACTCCTGCTTCCCATAAACCACCAAAGTGAGCCGCAGACGCGGGATTGAAGTGCCACTTAATTTGCATGACTCCGGCGGCGTTTTGGGTTAATTCATTCAGTTGACGATTAGCGCCAACGAAATTAGTTCCGTTGTCACTGTAAAGATGAGTGCATTGGCCTCGACGTGCAACAAATCGCCGTAATGCTGCTATAAATGAATCAGATGAAAGATCTGAAACAAGTTCAAGATGGAGAGCTTTAATGGCGAGACATACAAATAAGCATAGATATGCCTTTTGAGTTTTACCACCCCGGCGTCTACCAAAAGTAATATGAAACGGCCCAGCGAAGTCTACTCCGGTGTGCAGGAATGGTTTAACTTCAGAGACTCGAGGAGTGGGTAAATCACTCATCAGAGGTGTATAGGATTTTGGATTATGTCGCGAACAACGATAGCAATGAGAAATGCAATGATTAATTGCTCGTCTAGCGGACAATATCCAGAATTGTTCAGCTAATAAAGCCTGAAGAGCGGTTGCGCCAGGATGCAGATACTTATTATGATACTGATTAATAAGAAGTTTAGTTAATCGGTGTTCCCGTGGTAATAAGATTGGATGTTTTCTCTCAAAGGATTCTTGAGAGTGGCGAAGTCTTCCGCCCACCCTGAGAATACCCTCCTGATCTAGGAAAGGTGCAAGTTTGCGTATAGGTTTATCACAAGGGCTTTTTGAACAAATTTGCTTTATTTCATTAGCAAAGACTAATTGTTGAATATGTTTTATAATGATAAGCAGCGCATTATGTAGTTCCAAATTTACCAAAGGACCTCGAATTAAATTAGTTTTATCCTTTAAATAGCTGGTAAATCGAATTAAATAAGCTATGCTTCCTTGAACCTTTCGCAAAGAGGAAAATCGTGATAATAAAATTATTATGAAATCATGTTGTCCAGTGACAACGAGAGAGATTGTATTGGTTTCTAAGTCTACATCGGAAGGCAAGGTAGAAGATGAACTAATAGGCCAAAGTTCAGGCGGAGAGCTGAGCCACTTGGGACCCGCCCACCATGAAGAACATTTCAAGAGGTCATGGGGAAGAAGACCCCGTGAGGCGCAATCAGCAGGATTATCGATACCATCAATATGATGCCAATTTTCCGGAGATAATTTTTCCTGAATTTGTGTAACACGGTTTGCAATAAACGTTTTCCACTGATGTGGAGAGGATTTAATCCAGGTTAATGCGACTGTGGAATCGGACCAAGCGTAAATATTTTTAAAAGCAATGTTGGCATAGGTGTCACGTACAAAATAAACTAAATCTGAAAGTAACAGTGCTGCACATAATTCAAGGCGTGGAATTGTGATACGCTTAAGCGGAGACACCCTAGATTTAGCACAAACCAAAAAAATGCGTACAGAACCATCATTTTCTATAACCCTAAAATATACCACACATGCATAACCAGTCTCAGAAGCATCACAGAAACCATGAAGGTCACATGCTTGATAATTGTCCGTTATAACGCGCCGAGGTAACTGAAGTTGAGCGAGACATAATACCTCACGCTTGTATTGTGACCAACGTGAACAAATCTCAGCGGAGGGAACCTCATCCCAAGACAATCCTTGTGTCCAAAGAATCTGGATCAAGTGCTTTGCAAAAAGAGTAAGCGGAGCTAACAATCCAAGTGGGTCAAATATGCGTGCGACTTCAGAAAGTATTGATCTTTTGGTACAACAACGGTCGATAGTGTCTATTTTGTAAGTTAGGGAATCATAAGTTGGATTCCAGTTCAAGCCCAACACCTTTTGAAAGTAATCAGCAGTGTCAAATGATTGACAATTAGTTTGGCGTAATGATGGGGGTATGGAGTCTAATACGATAGGATCGTTGCTAGACCACTTCCTCAAATCAAATCCACCACTTTTAAGAAGATCTCGAAGTTGAGATTGTAAAGTAATAGCTTCTTCAGCAGATGAACAGCCCGTGACTACGTCATCTACATAAATGTCGCTAAGTAACACTTTTGCAGCGTGAGGAAAATTATCTTTTTCATCTGAAGCAATTTGTAAAAGAGTGCGGATAGCTAGATATGGAGCAGATGATACTCCGTATGTAACAGTATTCAATTCAAATTCTTGAACAGGAGTGTTTTGAGAAAAGCGCCATAATATGCGTTGATAGGCTCTGTGATCAGATGTTACTAAAATTTGCCTGTACATTTGTTTTATATCTGCAATAAGTACAGTGGAATGGGTACGAAACCGTAAAAGTAATGATACTATGTCTTGTTGTAATTTAGGACCTGTTAATAAGGTGTCATTCAGAGAAACATTATTAGTAGACTTTGCTGAGGCGTCAAAGACGACACGTAATTTCGTGGTAGAACTTTCGGGCTTCAACACACAATGATGAGGAATATAATAACACGAATCAGAATGATTGGAAGCACTTTGACCACTCACAGGAGACATGTGTCCACAGTCAAGATAATCCTGCATGAAATTTGAATATTCTTGTTTTAATGTAGAATCTTTATTCAAGCGATTTTCCAGAGATAAAAAACGACGCATTGCGGTATTAAAAGAATTACCTAAAATAGGAATATCTTCACGAAAAGGTAATGAAACGATGTATCTGCCTGATTTGTCACGAGTATGAGAATTGATAAAATTTTGCTCGCACTTAGTGTTCTCTGGAGAATTGAATATTTTGTCAGGTATACTTTCAAGTTCCCAAAACTTCTTTAATGTGGAATCAAGTTGTGAATAAATAGACACATGAAATGAGTTAACAACAGCTGGTGTAGAAATATGAATTTTTCCAGATAGTATCCAACCAAAGATGGTTTTCATTGCGATTGGTTCACCAGGACGACCATATTTAATAGCGGGTTGTATTATTTGTGAGTAGACATCAGCACCAAGCAAGATGTCTATTTCACTCGATTTCCTATAATCAGGATCAGCGAGAGGCAGGTTTTTTAAATGTTCATAACCTTGAGTGGTAATGTGACTAGACGGAATATCATTACAGATGACCGGCAAGACCATTGCCTGTATATTAAAACTGGGATGATGCCAGTACAAGCGGGTGAAGAAGTTCGACCAATTCCTTGAGTAGGAACGGAGCATTGCGTAAGCGGTAAATTAAGTCTTTTTAGACATTTCTCAGTTATTACTGATATTTGATTGCCATTGTCTATAAGAGCACGGCAAGTTTGAAAATTACCACTAGCATCACAGATAGATACTAAGGCGGTGGATAAAAGAACTGTAACTGGAGCAATAGCACTAGCAACAACTTGAGGAATGTCAGCAGCGGCGGCATTATCTGTAGAATTAAAAGTCGAGATCGTAGTTGCTTCACGTGGAAAATGTAGCATCGTATGATGGCGTTTTTGACAAACGCGACAAACAGACAGGGAAGCACAAGTCGAGAAACTATGTGTTCCAAAGCAATTTACACAACGTCTGCATTCTTTAATAAAGTTATATCGATCTTGAGGCGACTTATTTAAAAATAAATCACATTTAAAAATAGAGTGGTTAGCATTGCAAACAAAGCAAGATGCTTGTTGAGGTTTTGCAAGAGGCACTGCTGAACCAATATTGTTTTGAGAAGATGTTTCCACCACGAGAGACTGCTGTTTTGATTTTATGGGAGATTGCGTATGTTGCTTATGAGATAATGAAGGAGAAAATATTCCAGTGTTAGAAGTTGAATACTGAGAGACACCAGAACAAATATTTGACAACATAGTGCTAGACTCCAAAGCATTGCATTGATCGGTCAAGAATTTAATTAACTGTTCATATGTGGGCAACTCCGTAATGCTACGATGCATTTCAAACCGTTTTCTAGTATTGGGATCAATTTTCTGCATTAACCAATTAAATAGAGTAAAATCCCACAAGTCAATTTCATATTTATTGAGAGCAAAAATATTTTCAGAAAATATATTTAAGAGAGTACGAAGAGAACTTGCGGAATCAGGTTTAGCTTTTGGTGAATTAAGAATATTTCCCCAATAGGTCGAAATAAGTATGCGTTTATTGTCATATCTTTTCTCTAGGGTTCCGAATGCAATATGATAATTCTCAGAGGTTATTGGTAAATGTTTCACTAATTTCAATGGTTCATCAGATAAGGCACTTATTAAGTATTGGAATTTCTCTATGTTAGACAATTTTGTGTGATTGTGTATCAATGACTTAAACAGTTCATAGAATGAAGTCCATTCAATAGCATTACCTGAAAATTTAGGTATCTGAATCTCCGGTAGATGAACAGTATTTTTATTGCTTTCAACATCAACCTTTTGATTTGTTGTAACAGCAGATGCCATTTTGGTTAATTGTATGTCAACAGCTTGAACGTTATCATGCAAATCATCTATTTCTTCCACCAGTGAATTCAGTTGATCCAAATTTTCAACTGAGAGTTGACTCAATTTTAATGATTTGCGTTGTTCTTGAAAATCCTCGTAAATGAGGTTAGATCTTTTAAATTTTGCATAAAACATAGAGTGCGTTGAAGTGTCTGCCACAACGGCAGATGAGTATTCTGACACGGCGGTTAATTTTCTAATTACCACATTACATTCCCTTACAAAGTCCTCAAACTTCATTTTGTAAGTATTGATAAGCTTCTTAATAAAGTTATATTAACCAAATGTAAATAAAATTACAAAATAGTTCTATTATCAGTACTCACAAATACGTTAGAATGACAATATAATAACGAAAATATGTTTAGAGGAAACAAGAAAATGAATTAATTATAGCGGCAGGTTCAATAAAAAACACCGTGTGCTAGTGTCAAAATGAATTTAAGCAACAAATGTCAGTTATGAAGTAATTAATTTAAAACGGTTTTAGATGGATGTAAGGCAAAGCTGGTTTTCTTTTTTAAGGTATCGGCATCGAAGGATCAAAAATGTTTATTAACGCGGAAATAAATCGGACGAAGGACCATTCAGCGTAATGCTGACAAACTGAACTAATATTAATAATTGAATTTGAAATACCTTGTGACCTCGTGTACTAGCGGCACTTCCTGGTGTTGTTCTCTTCTAGTTGGGCCCAACAAACTCCAGGTCTCCAGTATGGGAATATGGCAAGGTACACAAGACACTCGCGTGGTGATAAATAGCGGTTTTTATTATTTTTTAAGTTGACCAAAAAAATGACTTTTTATATTTTTTTTGTAGCGTTATTATTTTTGTTGATATGGAAATCAAAAACAAATTGAGTTATAGAAACAAAAAATGCTAGCATTGTTTTCTGAACAGAGGATTTTCGGGGACGCGGATTACGATTTTTTTATCAAAATTGAAAAATCGAAATGTTTTCATGGACGAGGATTACGAACTTTTGCTCATTAAGAATGAATATAAAATAAAATAATTAATACGTAACTAAAAATTTAAAAACAAAATTACAGCGTGACCCTTAAGCGTAACTCAGTTATTGGTTATCCAATTTCAACCAAATTTGGATCGGTATCAAAGATATTCTTTTTGAGTAAAACAAGACTTATTTCAGTAATTGGCGTGCATTTTTATTAAGAAAAATCGATTTTTCGAGAAGTCATATCAGGCATTTTTTGTTGAAAAACTAATGCAATATTATTGAACCCCTATATCCAGAATTGATTTTTGGTTTTGAGTTTTTAAATTACGGCCCCCTTAAAATTATCTATTTTAAACATTAAATAACACAGCCCCACAAAAAAAAAGTTCAAAGCAGCGAACCAGACCCACGTATCCCTATGTACTTTCGGTCGCTGGATCTGAATCCGGGGTCAAAAAAAAAATTGTACACACCCAAAATCATTAGCTAGAGCCAAAAAACACCCCTGAAATGGGATAAAAAGAAGATTAAGCTACGAGAATAGTTGTTACTTCTTAATCAATCGAATTATACAAATTAAGGTTAAACAGCAGCGTACATACAATAGATATGAAACACACCCCCAGGGAGGGGCGAAAACTAGCCCCCCCTATATAAAAAAATCGATCCAAAACAGCAATGACTACTGAAAAAGCTCAAAATGTCTAAGTTGTTAAAGCGTTACGAAACTACATCAGATCCGACGTAATCTTCATAAACTGCCCCTATAGGGTTGAGAACAACCACCCTTGAGTTCAAAGGACACGAGAGAAACAAGAAAAAACGTAAAATCCAACAGGATTTCTATTTTCATGGATGCTATGATTGGCTGAAATTGCGTAGTATTCTAAAATAGAACCAGAAACTTACGTACCATCAACATCCTATAATGTCAACCCTCAGAGGGTGTTATGTAAGATTTAACTATAAAAAGTTACAGTGACTTCTATAAAAATTCGAAACACCTGCGTTGTGTGGAAGAGAGAAGAAACTAGACTATGTTCGACGATGTGCTTGAAAACCACCCCCACGGGGTTGCGAGATACTACCTCTATATCTGTAGGATGCTGGAAAAACAGAGAGAAACTAACCGGATTTACATTTTTATGGATGCTATGATTGGCAAAAATCGTGTTGCACACTTAGAGTTTGAAACTCATGTCCTATAAATGTTTTTAAGTAACACCACCACCTACCGTAATTCAAGATGTAACGAAAAAGCTATACTGTTGCTTATTCGTTTCATTTCCATAGTTTTTTTTATAGTCTCTCAAACCCGTAGGGGTGATTTTCAAGCACAGCGTCGAACATAGTCTAGTTTCTTCTCTCTTCAACACAATGCAGGTGTTTCGAATTTTTATAGAAGTCACTGTAACTTTTTATAGTCAAACCTTATATAGGGGGTAGTTTTCACACCCTCTGAGGGTTGACACTGTAGAATGTTGATGGTACGTAAATTTCTAGTTCTATTTTAGAGTACTACGCATTTTCAGCCAATCATAGCATCTATGAAAATAGAAATCCTGTTGCATTTTACGTTTTTTCTTGTTTTTCTCGTGTCCTTTAAACTTGGAGGTGGTTGTTCTTAACTCCATAGGGGCAGTTTATGAAGATTACGTCGGACCTGATGCAGTTTCTTATCAGTTTAACAAAACTTAGACATTTTGAGCTTTTTCAACGGTCATTGCTGTTTTGGATCGATTTTCTTATATATGGGGTGTGTTTCATATCTATTGTATGTACGCTGCTGTTTAACCTTAATTTGTATAATTCGATTGATTAAGATGTAACAACTATTCTCGTAGCTTAATATTCTTTTTACCAAATTTCAGGGGTGTTTTTTGGCTCTAGCTAAGATTTTGGGGGTGTACGATTTTTTTTGACCCCGGATTCGGGTTCAGCGACCGAAAATACATAGGAACACATGGGTCTGGTTCGCTGCTTTGAACTTTTTTTTTTGTGGAGCTGTGTAATCAATAAATTGGTAACGAAAAAAAATCATTCATTTTCTCTTTATATTCACTTTTTCTACCATCCCATATCATCGATACTTTCAAATTCCGTAGACCAAGAATTTTCACTGAAAAATTGCTAAAAATTTTGGGCCATCAGCCCTGTAAATTATTCGGGCATGAAGGATTTCCGAATTTCAAAGTACCGATAATATGGGATGGTAGAAAAACTGAATGTAAAGAGAAAATAAAGAATGACTTTTTTCGATAAAAAAATTCGTTACCAATTTATTGATTATTTAATGTTTAAAATAGGTAATTTTAAAGGGGCCGTATTTAGGAAACCAAAAATCAAAATGTTATAGGGTTTCTACAGCATGTTGATCAATAATATTGCTTTAGTTTTTCAACAAAAAAATGCCTAATATGACTTCTCGAAAAATCGACCCTTCTTTCTTAATAAAAATGCACGCCAATGACTAAAATAAGTTCTGTTTTACTCAAAAAAGGATATAGTAAAGGTCTTTGATACCGATCCGAATTTGGTTGAAATTGGATGACCAATAACTGAGTTACGAAGGTGTGTACACTTGAAATGGGTCACCCTATAAATGTAAAAAAAACTTTTTAAAAACAAGCTTTTATTATTATTTAGGTGTACTCTTGGGTATACTAAAACGAAGAAAATAAAGAAAAAACTTTGTCTTATAAGCTTGTCGAATGACTAGAAAAAAAAATACGAAAATAAGACAATTCATTTTATTTTTTTCTTTTTAGTACAACTTAATAATAAAAGTTTGTTTTTAAAAACTTTTTTTACATTTAATTATTTATTTCTCAGCCTAATTTCAATATAAAAAACGCAGAATGGAGGGAATGAAGAAATATTTACAAAGGCGTCGCATAAATGAACGTTTCTTAACATTCTTTGAATGAAATAAAGTTGCATAAGAATCTGTTGAGACACTAAGAAATAAAACTTTTTATCAGTGAATGTGACAATGAAGAAATACGATCTTGTCACCTATTTCACTTTACATCACTTTATTTATAATTTTGTTCCCTTAATCCAAACTTGCAGAACACTTTATGTGTTCCCTTAAAACTTCACTTGTGTACGCTACTGCCACACTTACCGACAACCCTATAGTAAAAAAATATACAATAAGGCCCCCTAAATACTGTAAACCGGTAAGTCATATAAAGTACTGACTTGGGTCCTTTGTTGGTAAACCGGGATTGTGTCCTTTAGTTTGTATGGGGTGTTGTTATCCCTCATTGATGCAACAACGGACTACTCAGGGTAAATCAGTTGAAATCATGAGTCATAAGAAATAAGACGCGATCAATCAAAATCCTCCCGATTCGCACGCTGACTAAAACTAACTAAAACTAAACGCGGTTAAGGGAAATAAAACAGTGAAAGTGGTTACGCTATAA
The DNA here is from genome assembly GCA_936432065.2 of Rutpela maculata. Taxonomy (NCBI): domain Eukaryota; kingdom Metazoa; phylum Arthropoda; class Insecta; order Coleoptera; family Cerambycidae; genus Rutpela; species Rutpela maculata. The sequence continues at coordinate 228,889,113 of OW386286.2, read as the reverse complement.
CTTGTGTAAAAACAGTGTGTTGAAAAGCAGTTCGGCTCTCTTATTTCTGAAATGGATTTGGCGCCTAAAAATTCGCATTCGTTACCTACCTGAAAGTATCGTGACTTTAAGGTTGGAATTAACATAAAAAGGTTATTGATTTGACCTTCCCCTTATTAAAATCTTTGTTACCGTTAAGCAAAAATAACAAATTATATAATTTTTTGCATCATTAATATTTTCGCATAGAATTATTGCTTCGTGCAACGCGCGACGTTAAATGCTGATGGTGTATCGTTTTGTGAAAGAAATAATAGTGCAGTCAAACTAAGTATCGAAAAAGGTGAATAAAGAATTGTTTTACTGCAGCGATTGTATTGTCTTAATTTGCTTTATATGTGATAACAAGTGTAATGACAAGTTGTGGATTAAATCTGTCGATGGCTTCATATAAAATTTCAACAGTTTATGTTACAAAACTAAAATTTTCAATTATTTTTCTTATTATCCCAGTTCTAGTAACCGCGACGTAAAAATGAAAATACCAAATTGTTCGTAGTAAGATTTCGAGCAAAACTAAACCTATATATAAATTTTCTGATGACCTGTCAACTTGCAGAAAAATAAAAACCATTAAAAATTGGCGTTTTTTGATAATTTAGGAACAATGTAATAATGCAAGAGTCTTCACGAAAGTAGATGAATATAAAACAATGGAGAGATTTAATCCAAATCTTCTCGTTACACTTATCGTCACATCTAAAACAAATTACCCTAAAATCGCTACAGTAAAACAATTCAATTCTAAATCTATTTAGGCTTCATTACAAGCATTTAAACTATTCTAAAGATAGGTAAAAAAAAGGTACAATGTATTTTATGATAATTTTATAAATTTTTAAAATAGTAGACGGTTTACTTTTAGTTGTTAATTCAAAATAACATCAACATTGGTTGATGCTTCAAAGTGAGAGTATTGTTGTATTACATAATGTAATGATAGCTACTAGCTCATCATATAAACTGTTTTTGGAAAAACGCAACATTAATGTCTTTATTAATGTTAACATCCCTATACAATTAATAACCTATCGTACAGACCAATGAGGCTTAAATCAAACATATCTCTGATATGCTGAGAATTGTTGTTTTCTTTCTCATTTTCGTCAAAGAAAAAAAGCCGAAACAACTCGTTTATAGGACAAAAGAACAATGCACGAAACGGTTAAGAGTGTTTGAATTTGTTAATAGGAGCATCTGGAATACAATTTCACGCGCCAAAATGAAAAATAATATCCATAAATGGTAAAGTGAATTTACAAATTTGCTATTTTTTATAATTATAAACTTTGGGAAAAATCCTGAAACAAGGTCGGTTTTTAATTTGAAACTACTATTATTTGGCATGAAAATAAAACCCCACGCGTTCATTCGCGTGGGGTTTTAAATTAGGAAGGGGGTTCGTGCAGCCCTTCATTCAAAAGAGATCTTAATTCTCTATTCAGCAGTATAAATTTTTAAATTAAGGGCATTGATTACTGACAAAATTAATTCTGAAAATGTAAAATTTTGTTAATGTCTTATAAACTTATTTGAGATATTTTACTTTTACATTCAGTGGAAGCATAGTACTTAATTCAAAAAAAATGTATTCAAAATTTTTATTGTTCAAATAGGCTTAGAATGTCATGAAACGTCGAGATTTTAAGTTTGAGCAAAAAAAATGTCTCTGTCTAACTTTTTTTGTGCGCGCGATTACTCTGGAACCGTTTAAGATATTGACTTGTTTGGTGCACGTATGTATTATAACGAGATCTGGAACTAGATTATATTTTGATCATGGAGGTAGAATATAAATAAGGAGTAGCCATAAAGCTTATATCTTACAATGAGAACCGGCCGCAGAAGGCATGGCATGTGATCATACTCATACTGTCATGAACGGCTCGCCAGGTCCTGATTTAAAAAAAGTTTATACAGCATTTAAGGAGATACATGTTAGTTGACTTTATACATTGACACTACCATATTTCAAGCCAGTAGAGTAATGAATGAGATGACGGTTTCACATTTCAAGCAAATATAATATAATATAATCTAAAATAAATAGAAAATAGTTTCAACATATCTTTTGAGTACAGACCTGTTTTAACCTATGAAAAGTGATTCCAAAACATTTCTTCTTATCGATACTACTTTGATTTGTACAGCTACTTGGCGGCCATGAAATCATATGTAATGGCGAAAAACACTATTTTCTATCAAAAACATTTATTTTATAATAATATTAAACCAAGATACGTGTCGCGTTTTGTTGACGTTTCGATCATACTAAAATGAGGTATGTGCTGCCACATTCTGCTTCTTATGGCGACTCCTTATTTATTCAACCTCCTTGATTTTGATCTTATTCCGGTGAAGGGGAGTAAATTGAAGTAAATTGGGGTAAATAGGTAAATCAAGCAAGTTGGAGTCCATAAAATTGGTTTTTAGTATATATAAGAGAAGCTAAGGTCTCAAAAAAATTTTTGGCATTACCCACCCCCATTACCACCCCCACGTCACTATTAAAGGGAGTTAAAAAAATAATGTGAGTTAGTGTGTGTACAAGTACCAAAGGCCATTTATGAATTCAAAAAAAATTGGCCTTTACTGAATTCCCGGGTGACATTTTATATGAGCTCAGGGGTTATTTTGTGAATTTCTTCGGTTATCATATTTTTACTTCGACATCCAGTGGAAATATAGTCACGCAAAAAAAAATATGAAAATTTTTATTGTTCAAATAGGCTTAGAATGTCATTAAACGTCGAGATTTGAGCAAAAAAAATATTCTGTCTGTCGTTCTGTTGGTCTATCTGTAATTTTTAATGTGCGCACGATTACTCTAGAACCGTTTAAGATATTGACTTGAAATTTGGTACACGTATGTATTTTAAAGTGATCTGGAACTAGAATATATTTTGATCTTATTTCGTTAAAGGCAAATTGGGGTAAATGAGGGGCAAATAGGTAAATGAAGCAAGTAAGAGTCCATAATAATCGTATTTAGTATATACAGGGTGTTTCACGAGGAAACGGACATGCTTTAATGACATACAGAGGACACCGGGGGTAATCATAATCAACCATAGAAAAAGCTAGTTGGGCCCTCGTTGCTGAAATTTCTTTTGGTTGTTACTTTGTAAAGGAATGGAATACAAAATTCATATTTGGCACATATAATACACTAGTGATCCTGAATAAGTACTTGTATCATGCACATAAAAAATACAGGTCCGGACTTGAGGAAAAAAATGTTTTTGTTGTTCTTGCTTCCACTATTAAATTGGTCATTTACTTTTTTTTAGCAATAATTATTATGTTCTAATTACATTTTTTTTATGGAGGAAGTGAAAATAAATAAAAAAATAAATATTAGAGGACACCGAATCAAGAAACTATTTCATTCCTCTCATTTATCAAAGAGTGGTAATACAGCAACACAACATACCTATTGCCAACAATTATAACTGTAATAACAAAGTTGTATATCAATAATGCACATAGTAACAAAATAACAACAAAATATCAACAGAATAATTGTACCAAAAATAAAAAATGCAGATATTGTCATAAAACATATTTACAAATTAGATTTATAATTAAATTGTATGTTCAAAATAGCCTCCTCAGTTTCACTACATTTTCTAGTGTGGTTCACGAGATGACCGATTGATCTCCTTATCACATCTGGACTATTTCTAATTTCGTTGCGGCATTCAACAATACTTTGAATTAATTGATCTACGCAGTCCAATATCCACTCTTTAAGTGACCTCATAATCTAAAACTAACTGATTTTACGTTTAAGGCCATTGCTTAAATTAAAATTTCTGGTCTGATCTGATCATTCTTTTTGCCAATTAGTTTAGATAAAAATCTCAAATTAAGGTTTTTACAACTTATATTACCGAATCTTTTAGGAAATGTAAATATCCGAGGTATGTTCTTTCAACATGATGGAGCCTCACCACATTTGTCCAACCAAATTAGAAACCATTTAAATGATATATATCCAAACGGATGGATTTTCCACGAAAGTCCTCATGTATGACCGAAAAGGTCTTCGGATTTCAACTATGTAGATTATTTTTTATGAGGTCATTTAAAGGGTGACGTCTACAAAATGGACACTGATTGCATGGAGCAATTAAATTCAAAGGATTGTTGAATACCACAAAAAAATTAGAGACAGACAGTCCAGAAGTGATAAGAAGATCAATCGGCCATCTCGTGAAGCACACTAGAAAGTGTACTGAAGCTGAGGAGGACATTTTGAACAGAGAATCTAATTATAATTCTATTTTGTACATATGTTTTATAACAATATCTACATTTTTGTTTTTGGCACAATTATTCTGATGATATTTTGTTGTTATCCTGTTACTATGTGCATTATTAATATGCAACTTTGTTATTACAGTTATTGTTGTTGTTTAATAGGTATGTTATGTTGCTGTATTACTAGTCATTTAATAAATGAGAGGAATGAAATAGGTTCTTGATTCGGTGTCCTCCAACATTTATTTTTTTTATTAATTTTACCCCATCCACAAGAATTGGTAATTAAAACATAATAATTATTGCTGACAAAAAAGTAAATGTCTAATTTAGTAGAAGAAGCATTTTTTGCGCGTAACATTCATCGATATTTCCTAAAGTCTCATATTGCATTATTTATTGGAATTTATTACGAAGACGTCAAAGGTGTGGCAAAAAAATTAATGAAGCCATTCTGTTCAGTTTTTTATGTACTTTTCGAATTTAATATTGAAATTTAAAAAAAAACATATACAGAGTATTGCTTTCTTGAAGAACAAAAACATTTTTTTTCAAGTCCGGATCTGGATTTTTTTTATGTATGGTATAAGTACCTATTCAGGATCACTAGTATATTATATGTGCCAAATATGAACTTATTATTCCATTCCTTTACAAAGTAACAACCAAAAGAAATTTTGGCAAAAATACATACACCCTGAAATACACCCTGTATTTCAGCAGGGAAGGCCCAACTAGCTTTTTCTATGGATGATTATGATTACCTTCGATATCTTCTATCTGGCGTTAAAGCATGTCCGTTTTCTCGTGAAGCGCCCTGTATAAGAGAGGCTAAGATCTCAAAAAATTTTTTAGAATTAGCCACTACCAACATCCTATTATTAAAGAGTGTAAAAAAATGTGCTTTAGTATGTATACAAAAACCAAATGCCTCAAAATTTTTTTACTTCATCCACCCCCACTGCCACCCCCCTACCACCATCCCCACCTCCACTACCGATGTGCTATATCGTTTCCTAGGTTTTTGGGGTAGGCGATTTCAAATATTATGTTATTACAGCTCCATAAACGATTATTTCCGCATAGTGGGGTGCAAATATAGTACATTTTTTCGTTGTTAGAGACTTGGAGAAAATCTGGATGTGGAAGTAGTGATTCCTTGGGCAGCGGTTTTCAAATCTGCAATATTGTCTGGTCGATTAACGTACACTTTGATTTTAAATAACCCTATAAAAAGTAATCAAGAGGAGTCAAATCGGGTGACCGAGATGGCCATTCAATAGTTCCACGTCTTCCAATCCACCTGTAGGGAAAACTTCGTTTAAATCAAGCGCAAATTTATGGAGAGGGGTAATGTGGCAATTACCTCCGTCCCCCAAGATTCTGTAGACCATCAACTTTCGTTTTAAAATTTCATAATTTTTATTATTTTATTTTATATTTTATATATTCTATTTAGTTGTTTATAATTTTGTTTTCTATACTGGAATTTTTTTTGTGATTTTCTTCTCCCCCGCTCATCAATTTTAATTTTCGAGAAAACATTTTTGTTATTTTCAGCACGCGGCTGTGTTAACCCCCCCCCCCCCCCCTCAGCTCCAGATCCGCCCTTGGTTTATATAATTTCTCACTCTACATGAATAATGCGGTGAAGTTCCATCTTTTGTAGATACCAAATAGACCGGTATATTGTATTAAATACAATTTTACAGTTTCAAAAGCAATTTTGTCAGTAAGTTATGCCTCAAATTTAAAAAAACTTTAAAGTGCTGAATAGAGAATCAAAATCCCTTTCGAACGAGGTGCCGCACGACTCCCTTCCTAATTTAAAATTTTCCGGGGGGTAGTCATACTTCAGAGGGGATTAATGCGGGGGGGGGGGGTATTTTCATGCTAAGAAATGGCAATATCAAATTAAGAAACCGCTGCCCAAGGAATCACTACTTCCACATCCAGATTTTCTATCAAAGTCACTCACAACGAAAATAATTCGTATGTGGAAATAATTGTTTATGCAACTTAATAATATAATATTTTTCTGAAATCGATCGGCAATGTCTACATTTTCGGCGCGATTTCAGATCGAAAAATACACAATTCCTGTATTTTAGTCCTTTGCTAAGAAACTATCAGAAAACAGACCGGAAATAATCCGTTGCCAAGCAACGATCAACAAAACCGTACGGGAGTACTTTCCCGGCCTAGGTAGTGGGTGTGGAAGAAGTAAAAAAATATTTTGAGGTTTCTGGATTTTGTACACACTAAATCAATTTTAATTTTTTTTCATCCCCTTTAATGATCCTATGTTTAGTTTCCGAGATTCAACTATAAATTCTTGTAAAATTCTGTATCTTGTCGAATTCTTAATTTATTGATGGGGAATCAGAGGTCAAAGGAGCAATTTCCGAAAGTTTTTCAGTTAAAGTTTTTTGATCAGGAAGACACATACTTTATGTAAAAAATGTTTTAGCAAACTTGACCGAAAATTTTTTTCACTTGTTATTTTTATATAGATTTCCCGGCGCCTTCGCCAACATTTTTCAAACTTTAATTTTTTCTACGTTATTAAAGGTACAAATGTTTTTAGGGCAAAATATTATAAAGGGCTATTAGAACGTATCACAATATAAAATGTATGAAGAAATCAAGAATTCTAAATTTTTTAAATTTTACTAGAGGTCATTCTTGTACATTTCTTGAGCTGTATCTCGGAAACTAGACATAGGGTCGAGTTGGGCCCCATGAAATCTTTTGATCAAAAAGTCGAAATCTACAATATATTAAAAATTCAGCCAATTTCACTGAGGACCACTTCCCATAAGAAACGAGAAATGAACTTTTTGTGTTATAACTCGAAAACGATGTAATATTTTCTAAAAAATATAGAATAATTTTCCCCTCTACTTTATAACAAAAGAAATGAGTATCCACTGAACTTTACATGTCTGGTTGGTAGATTTGATACCACCGAACTTAAAAAGATGCTTCCTAATTTAAAAGCCCCAGGTCCCGACAATATCTAAAAAACCTTTCTAAAAAAGCAGTCGTCCAATTCTCCTGCATCCTTAATTCCGTGCTAAAGTTGCAATACTTCCCTCCATCATGGAAACTGGGGATAGTGGTACCTATCCTGAAACCAAACAAGCCGCCGCATGATCCTGCCAGCTACCGACCTATTTGGGAAATAACCAAACATCGCTTGATACCGGTGGAACAGTTTGTTTCCAGGGAAGGGCATAACACATGGCTATCCCTAGTAAAAGTGGTGCAGGATGTCATTGACTCCTACAATAAGAAGTAGTGCAATGTTGTTACTCTTTGACATTGAACGCAACTTCGATACCGTGTGGCATAACGGATTAGTCTACAAACTGGAATATGTTTGTGGACTGCCCGGGGTGTTTGGTTGCCCTCATCAAGAATTGCTTTTGGGACAGGCTAATAATAGCAAGGCTGAATAACTCACATTCATTACCCCAAAAACATTCAGCGAGGGTCCCTCAAGGATCCGTTCTCTCTCCCATCCTATTTAACCTTTAATCTCTAACATCCCCACCCATCCATCTACCAACCTGTTACTGTAGGCAGACGACTATATACGCACAAAGTTTTTACGCACAGACGGCTACGCAAAAAAACGCTACCATACAAAGACATTGACAGACTACTATAAAGATTGAAAAATAAAAATTAACCATTCAAATTCCGAATAACTTTTCATAGAAAATTCACAAACATCAATACTATAACAAAACTGAAACTAGAAATCACGGAACGAAAAACTGTAAACTTACTTGGACTGACAATGGACACGAGACTTTCTCTTGCACTCCACGTAACCAAGGTTATAAACAAAGCCTATGCAGCACTAAGCAAATTGTATCCGCTGGTCAACAGGCGCAGCAAACTTACAATGGACAATAAATTATGCCTCTACAAAGTAATTTTTCGGCCTATTTTGACCTATGCCTGTATGTCATGGAATTTCATTTCAGACACACAGGCTACAGAGGACACAAAATAAGTTGCTGCGCCTGTTGACAAATTTCCCGCGATATATAACCCTCGACGATTTGCATAGACTTACGGGGGTACAAATGATATAAGACTTCATAGACGAAACTTCAAAAAGATCTTTAACCTTTAAAATGACAAATTCTGAACTGACACGAAACGTGACGTACATTAGAAGACAAGACAACTTCCGACACACTCACAAACTAACACACGAACGACTTCCAATCTACGATTTACCCAGAAAAGACTGACGAAATTTCCTTCCCACCTTCCTATAAACACACTCTCTCCAAAACACACTTACCTTACCAACCCATATCCTTCTACCTCCCCCCCCCTCGTTGAAAACACATTTCCTTAAAAGATACACTTAGTGCAGATTGGTTTTTATCTTGACAGCTGGAGCAGAGTTTTTTATTATTTCCCCTGCGAAAACTTCTTATATCAGAACCCACAAATAAACATTTTAAGCGAATTTATGTGAAGTCAGTTACACACTAAAATAAAACACAATTGAGCTTCATCAGAAAATCGTCTCTTTTCTCTACAACTTTACCAGAGAAACTTCTTGTCGTTAATTGAATAATTGAAAAGACCCTTGGAAGATTTGTCACAAAATTTTCTTTTAAGCGCTAAAACTTTTTTCTTCGATTTTAACAAAGAAATCACGTTTTTGTAGAGAATTTCATAACGAATAATTTTCATTTATACTTTCTTTAATTTCCTTAATTCTGAAGGGTGTAAGTGCGTAGCTGTAAAGCGCTGCGAAGGGATCAAAGTAACAGATCATGGCTTACAAATTGAGAGATCGACGGTTCGATCCCTACACACTACTGATTTTTTTCATTAAAAACTTTATTAATAATTGCGGAAAAATATAAATATTCTCTCTAAAAAATTTTTGTAAGATGTACTAACTGTCGTGAGCAAAAAAAAATAGAACAATTATTTTTTTCTAATGTAAATCTGTTTCTATTTGCACACTTGCAATGGATTTTGACAAATAACTGACAATGTCACAAAAATTTAAGTTGATATACACAACTAGATTTCAGCAAAAGTACGTTATAAGACTTGTCCCATTTTTTTGCGCACGATAGTACCCCGTTACAGAGATATAGGGCAAAAACTGTTAGCACCCCATTTTTGGTAACCGTCGACCCCGAAAACTCAATTCTAAACTTACACTGCCCCTCTCCACTACACAACGAAAAGAAAAACCTTGTCCTACCCAAGATGCAAGGTTAAATGTTACATTTCAATGGACTAATTATATAACAAAAAAAATTATCCTACAAGTCTCTAAGGTGAGATGAGGAATGAGGACCTGAAGTAGGGTATAAAATAGCTATTTTTGAATTTTTCAGTAATCTCTCATTTTTTGTAAAAAATGTACAATGTATTACGAAAATGTGTATTTTACCTTTAAGTATAAAACATATCACCTGTCTCTAACAAACTGAATCCAAAAAATCTTCTATTATGTAGTTGGAATCTTGTGGTATAATGGCAGAATATTGTGAAATAGTAAAATAAACTTTATAATACAAGATTTTTTGGATTCACTTTATTAGAGAAAGATCATATTGTTTTATAATTAAGGATAAGAGAAACATTTTTGTAATAGTATATCATTCTTTTGTCGATTTTACTTCCACATGGTCAAAGCGTAGTAACGGTAAAATAAAAATTGTTTTTTTTTTGTTCAAATAAGCTGTGAAAAAACATCGAGATTTTAAGTTTCAGCAAAGAAAATTATGTTTGTTGGCCTGTCGGACTGTCTGTAACTTTTTTTTATGGGCACGAATGCTTTGAATGGGTTTATGATATTGACTTGTTTGATACATCTATGCAGTATAACGAAATCTGGAACTAAACTGCTGGCTAATTGAAACAGACCAAGCGAATTTTTAGGTTGAATTTAAATCCACATTTCTTGAAAAAGAGAATAGATATCAATATGCGCTTTGGATACATTTTTGTGGGGGTATTTAAACGACAAAGTGAATTATAATCATAAAATAGTTATAAAATATTGTTCATCTCAGGATTTTATTTTCATTCTTATAATATATTTAATGTCAAGAAATATTACGGCTAGACTTATCAACTTTTATATATTTTAAATCGGGGAAAAAAGATCTAAAAGAATATGTAAAAACATACAGGCTTTTCCATTTAAAAAACCGCTGCCCAATCACTACTTCCACATTCTTTTCAAGTCACTCACAACGAAAAAAAATTGTATGTGGAAATAATTGTTTATGGAACTTTAACAATATAATATTTGAAATCCTCTACCCCAAGAACCCATAAAACGATACCCCACATCGGTAGTGAGGTGGGGGTTGTGATAGGGGGGGGTAGTGGGGGTAGTGGGGGTGGATGAAGTAAAAACCTCCTTGAGGTTTCTGGTTCTTATACATACACTAAATCACATTTTTTTTCGTCCCCTTTAATAATGGGGTGGAGGTGGCAATGGGGGTGGCTAACGCCAAAAATTTTTTTGAGACCTTAGCTTCTCTTGTATATACTAAATACCAATTTTATGGACTCTTACCTGCTTGATTTACCCCAATTTACTCCCAACCCTTCGGCGGAACAAGATGAACATATAATCTAGTTCCAGATCTTGTTAAAGGCATTTTATATGATCTCTCCTCTCTCCTATCCTCAGTATTAATTATTTCTTAATAATCCTAACTAACCTAAGATCCTATGAATCCGAAATCCAACTTACAAAAGTGTCTAGTAATATTGACAAGAATAGTACAAATTTAAAAGTAACTTATAAATGTAACCAGTTACTTCCGCAAAGTTACTAGTAACTCAGTTACTTTAAAAAAAAGTAAAGTAACTGTATCTAACTAGTTACTTTTTTTAAGTAACTTGCCCAGCTCTGCCCCTATGGTGCCGTCCCTAATTGTGAGAAACCTTGTATGTATATTAACTTTCATAAATGAAAATATTCACAATTTACATAACATTTTTTAAAAGTATAGAACGATGTTATTGTTCTCCGCACTTTTATAAAACTGCCTATTCTTCAATGGCAACGAGGGTATTATACCCATAAATTAATATTGCACTTTGTCACAATTTGTTGTCACTAAGGTCGTTCACAGAACATTTTCAAATTTGCTGCGACCAGTGACCATTCATTATACTGATTCGAAAGCAAGGAAATGCAGTTTTTTTTCTTCCGCTGTTTGTTAAATAATACGATATTTTTAAGGTATAGAGTTTCGTTGTGCAGGTACTTTGACAAGTAGATCATTGAATACTCGAATTACACCATTACTTAAATGGGCCACTCTTGGAACTACTATCACCACGAAGCGGAAAATGTTGGGCAACTCCCAGCAAGTACAGAAAAATACATCCCGCTCCATAAACAAAAATACAGACCACAAACATGATATCCCGCGGTAACTCAATATAAGCAAATACTTAATACAAACACAAACAAAAAAAATGAGGAAGGAAATATAGAGTAGCACCCGTATTAGCTATTCAACTACCATATCTTTGTTTTTATCAAAATTAGCTGAAGGGTTTTAAGTTTTCTGCAGCCGGTTGTAAGTGAATATCTATTTTGTCTTAAAGAACAAACTGTGACATGAAATTTATACTTAAGTCAGGTTGTTTATAGGCAACTATCAGTAATAAAATGGTGATTTGTGGATGTGTATTAAAAATAACGCTGGTTTTTGTGTCGAAATCTTTTCTTTAATATTCACTTGGTTTTGAGGACTGTTTTCTTATGGTGTCGAGATTATTTTGAATTCTAGCACCATACGAAATCAGTTCTTGGTCCAAAATATCTGCCGTTGGTTTATTTTTGGAGTACCGATGTACGTTATGGTGGTAAGTAATCTACACTTTATATAGTAGTTAATCCCTTACTTGAATATTTTTCAAACGTGGAGTTTAGTAAAAGTAGAATAATGTATTGGCCGACCTCAGAGATGTATAAAATATAAAATATCTGTAAACTATTATAAGTAGTCATTTAAAAAGTCTACACTAGAAGAAACCCTCAGTAGTTGGCATTTTTAAATTATTTATACATTTTTATATAGAAATGTACAGAACGTCAATATAAATAAGATATGAAAAAAACTGATGAAATCTAAATTTTTAGCCGATACCTGGGGCTCTACATCTGCAAAAATTTTCTGCGAAATAGCGCCTTTGCAATGGAAGCAATCACCGACATATTTTCTGCAACTGTTGACAATTTCCACACCACAAGTGTTTTAAGATCTTCTCTTCTATTATTTCAAAATGAGTAGAAGTTGCAGTCGGGCCGACTGCAGATAACCTATTTAATTTACATTCAGTCCAAATACGATACAATTAACTTTTACGAGGTGCAAATATATTTTTTATTTTTAACCGACATCATAACATTTTTAAAAAGGGGTGGTTCTCAATTTGACGCGTACGTATGTTTTTTTATATGATTGTGTACAAATAATCCAGTAACCTTATCATCAAAAAGGGCGTCAAATGGGGCATCTATGCTTTTTTATGTTTACGCCCTCGGCAGATCTCCAGGTCTTGGTCAAAAATCCAAGAAACTGCGAAATTTTTGTTGTCTTTTCAGTTTTTGTTGATTTTGACACTTAAGGTCTACTTTTTTGGTAAAAACAATTTACTACTTTTTTAAAAGTATGTAGACTAAATTTACTACAAGTTGGTACAAGAGCAGACTCTGTAGATCAAATAGTATTCGAGACATAGCTGTTGAAGGTTTGCAAAGATTGTCGGTGAAGACTTCCAAAATGTTAAATTCCAAAGTCTAAATATACTCCAGGGAAACAGGGTTTTTGGCCAGGACAGTAAACCATCCAGGCATCTGACAAGTTTATTAGGTAATATAGGCCTATAGGAACAAAACCTATACTTTTCTTGCAGTGGATTTGGCGTGGTTTTTTAGTTATTAACAATTAAAGGCCAGAAATTGTATACTTTTGCACATTTTTGCCTACCAATAAAAAATAAAGTATTTGATCAACAATTCGGAGAAACTATCTTGTAGAGAATTAAAAAACCTTTAAAATGGCTTTTTGAAAATGTCGATATGATTATTTGTTGCTTAGAAAATTGCAAAGAACAGTCTGTATTCGCATAATATTCAATTAACAGTAAATATTGCAAAAATCAACTTACGACTTTGTAGTTACTACTTAAAAAATTTGGTGATGTAGTACTTAACTAGAGGTTTTAACTTCGGAATAATGTCATATTGAACGGATTTCGTTCATTTTTGGCAGTATAATAGTAAATGCTTCACAGAAAAGTTTCTATATTGTGCGGGGGCTTGCTAATTCATAGGGGTGGCACTTAAAAAATATATATATATTTATTGGAGCTGAAATAGAATCAAATTTTAAGAAGAAAAGGTTCTATGCAATTTTTCACATAAATTGATAGTTTTTAAGTTATAACGACTTAAAAATTGCAATTTTAGCTTAAAAAAAGGTATTTCCAAACGGCTTTCGTCAAGTATCTCGAAAAGTATTACTTTATCGAAAAAATGTTATAGGCCAATTACAGAAAGTACAAACTGGGAATTAATTATATTTTTTGTTTATTGATGTAGGATTAATAATTTTGGAGATATTTAAGTTTATATTTGGTATCCAAGCGTTTCGAAATTACCTTTAAAGTTTAAAATGCATTTTTTTCTAAAGCCAGTGCTTTAAATGAGCAAAAAAAATTTGAGCATGTTACATCTTAACGAAAAACTGTAACTGTAAAACTGTATTTGAGATAATGTTTTTAAATTACTGGCTAATTAGAGTAACAAAATGGCGACCTTTTTATATAAAAAAATATAAATTCGCACATTTTTCCATCATAACTTTTTATTTCTTATACTACAGGAACGAGTAAAAAATAATTTAAAAGCGCAATTAATTGTCTTTAATTTCATTTCTTAACATGCGTGACGTGGGTCTTATAAACGTTCGGACGCCATTTGTAAACTTTCATATCTCCGAAACTATTAATATATTTTGTTCCTATAGGCCTATATTACCTGAAAAACTTGTCAGCTGTCTGGATGGTTGAGTGTCCCTAACAGGGTATTTTTTTGCTTATTTCCCTGGAGTAATAACGTGGTCTCCCTTTCTACTTCAATGAGATGTGTTAATGTTCGTGAACGAAAAGTGACTGTCAATCCTCTCACACTGTTTCACAGGTTATGAGTTTTAAAACAGTCAGGTGAAAATTTGAAAAGATTTTTTACGTACGAAATGTCCTTTTCCAATGTTAATATTTAGTGAAGAGGGAATACGGAAGGGCACGAAATCTTCTTTCTATGCAGGATTCCAACCAATAAAGATGGATGAGATTCAAGGAAAAACTAAATTTGTTGTAGTAGATGGTGGTCATCTACTTCACAAAGTTGTGTGGCCTCCAACTCCTTATTAGGGTGGATAGCTGCCAGGTACATCAAATAACTCGTTTCACATTATAGTCCAAGAGTAGCTGTAGTTTTCAACAGCTACCCAACAGACGCTTCACAAAAGAGTACGAAGAGCTCAGAGCGTGTTCGCCGAGTTAAGACAAATATATCGCCCGACGTCAAATTTGACGAAACAACTTTTACACAAATTTCACAAGAAAAGGTTTATCTAGTGAAAACAATAAAATTCGTTTTATCGACTTATTAAAAACCACATTTGAAAAAGAGGAAATTATTGTAATCCAGGCAGAAGAAGATGCAGACAGGCTGATTGTCACCACAGCCATTTCTATGGCTTCTACAAACGATATTGTGGTAATCGCCGGTGAAGACATAGATCTTCTAGTCATTCTCACTGGAATTACAAAGAAACACACAATCTTTTTCCAAAAATGTGGGAGAGGAAAAAACGGGACGCGACTTATTCAAACGCCTCCTCGAAATACAAGTCTCCTGAACTCTTTCTATTTTTTTAATTTTTTTTAAGTATTCCTTCCTCTCTTCCGATCCATTCAATATAATTGTACTATGCATTTGGGGAGGGGGGGCATTTTTTGGCCCCCCTCTGACCCCATTTGGGGCTTGGGCTCGCGGTAAAATGAATTTTCTGAACCTAGTTATAGTAGTAGTACGTAATTCACAGATTTTTAGGTTAAAAATCGTTCAAAATGTCAAAATATGAAAATTTTGCAAAACTTTGGACAGCTGATCTTGGATACTATTTGATCTGCAGAGTCCGCTCTGGTACCAACTTGTAGCAAATTTAGTCTACTTTTAAAAAATACTAAATTATTTTTACCAAAAAAGTAGGCCTTAGGTGCCAAAATCAACAAAAACTGAAAAAAAAAACAAAAACATCGCAGTTTTTTGGATTTTTGACAAAGACCCGGAGGTCTGCCGAGGTCGTAAACTTGGATTTAACATTAATTTGTAATCCTATACAACATATTAAAAAAAGCATAGATACCAGATTTGACGTCAGGTAGGATGTATAAAGTTACTGAATTAAAACATTACTCTCGGTTAATTTAAGCGATTTCTATGAATTGCAAGGTATGGCTAGGCGGTGCGGCGCGGCGGCGCACAGTGGTGCTTTTTTATAAAACAGGCGTCAAAAATCGGTAACCTAGCCAATTTTCGATAAAAATTTACGAAACTTGGTAGAGAGTTAAGTATTTGAATATGCTAAATTCAGTTTTGCTGCAGATTTTTTTTTCAATATGGCGGCTTCAAAGTTTGGGTCAGAAGAAGCAAAAAAGATGATAAATTTAATCTCAGCCAAAAAAAAGTCCTGATCCTGAAACTCGACCCGAGTACTCGACGCTGAATTCGAATCCGACCTCAGAAAACACAAACACCCTCAACATTTTGAGCTAGAGTGAGTGAGTGAGTTTTTGTTCTTTTGTCCCTTTTTGTTCTTCTTCCAAATTACCTTTAGACCAATAACTGCTAGTAAATCCCAACTTTTAAAATCATAATCTCCCCTCACCCCATCCTTCCAGAGGCAGGTAGACCACTGGATAAATCCGTGACTCTCGAACGGGTTTTTTCACTAAGTTTTTCCCGTATGGATAACAAGATTTTCTTCGTAAATTTAGTGCGCGCGTGCGACAGTGCGCGTGTGTTAAAAATGCAATTGTTTCTTCGTAGTTCTAACTATTTCTAAGTATTTTAATATCTTCCCGGATTATTGTTCAACGAAACTGTTAGGTTTAACTTTTTTATATATGTTAAGCAGGAGCCCTAACGCCCCAATTTCATCTGTTGTTACAGCCGAAGCTAAACCCCTCCTCCCGATCACCTACCTACCGCGACGTTGCACGCCGCGGTGGGGTGATCGGCTCTAGACTGGACCCAGCTGAGGCGCATTCATGTCTTTAAACATTAATAAATAGCTTTAATTTGATTTGAGCTAGAGTGATAAAACACCCTTACACACCCAAACACCTAAACATGTACATGGAAAAAGTACTCCTAATATAAAATCCTAGGGTTTTTGAGGTTGCTGATTTCAAATTTCAACATGCCAAAAGCCAAAAATTAATTCTGAGGGTGAAAATCGAGTAAAATAAGGGTAGAAAGAGGTGTAAACATGAAAATTTAACAAAATACGTAATTTTGATTCCAAAAGTATATTTCTAGGGGTTTTTGAGATTGCCGATTTCAAATTTCAGCATGCCAAAAGTCTAGAATTTATTCTTGGGTTGAAAATAAAGTAAATTAGTGGTTGAAAAGGGTGTAGAAATAAAAAGTTGAAAAAATACGTACCTAATTTAGATTATGAAATTATATTTTTAGGGGTTTTGAACTGGTTGAGTTCAAGTTCGAATCCGATCTAAGAAAAGCCCATGTGCCCTCAAAATTTTGAGTCTTTAGCGAATAAACAACATACGGTAAATCATCCCTGATTTGTGGCAACTAGTCCAATCAATGAATGCCCAAAAGGGGATTGTAGAGAACATTTTGGAGGGGAGAATTTTTCTCTTCAGGGATGTGTTGGGGGTAGTCAGAAGGTAAACATACTAAAAGTCCCCGCCCCTAGCCCCGCCGCTTCAGGGGGGAGGGGGGTGGAAAGGTTCCTTTTTTCGATTTTTCGCTTATAACTCGGAAACGATGCGCCGTATGGGAAAAGGTAATCTATGCAAAATTAAACGTAATTAAATTTTCTACAAGAATGTTTATATTCATTTTCTTCCTATGTGTTATAGTTTACGAGATGTTCGTCAGCGAAAATCGATAATTAAAAAAAAATATATATTATTTTTTCTTCAAGCGTATTAAAATGTTTAAATTATGTCACCAAAAACAGAAGTAGAAGTAGGACATTGTTTTACTAGTAACAAAATGTTAGTACCGAACGCCACCGTAGTGGACATTGTTTTACTAGTAACATAATGTTAGTTCCGAAAGCGCCACCGCAGTGGGTGTTGTTTTACTAGTAACATAATACCGAAAACCACCGGTGGCGCGCTATCCACTAGCCACTTGTCATATTGTGTCAACATGTAAGACTGTAGTTTGAATATTTGTACATTTATGATAAATAAATGAATTTTTGCATTTTAATACGCTTGAAGAAAAAATAGTATATATTACACGGAGTAGAACGCCTTTTTTTGTGTTTCGCCCAGTTTGCGGCTTCGGCTTCGCCTCAGCCGCAAATCCTGGGCTCAACACAAAAAAAGAGTGCGTTCTACTCCTAGTAATATAATATACTATTCCTTGTATATTTCTATCAAAGCGGTTTACCGTGGTCTGCTAATAAATCACAGTCACAAAACAATCTTTATTTTACAACACTGGACGTATTGACTAACGTAATATTTTATCGAAATGTATACATTTCCTTAAATATACAGTGTGACTCACTTGAAATGAAGATACCCTTATAACGTTTTCATTTTGTTTCCGATTTGAATCAAATTTTACTCAAGTATAAACAAATTAGGATCTACTTATGGCCAGAAAATCATTCACCTGCTATAAAGGCAAAGCCACCTGCGGTACAAAAATATGCTGAAAAAAATAAAACATTTTGAATGTTAGAAATTCTAAAAAATGCATCCGATCGGCGCCACAAACGTACATACACCAAAATTTGATTTAATTATTGATGGGGGATATCTCATACATAATCTCATCTGGCAAAGGGGGTCCACAGTTTCCGCAATTTGTGATGGCTACGTAAAATTCAATATGATTTTTAATCTGTTTCCTCATATTTTGGTACCGCAGGTAGCTTTGCCTTTATAGCAGGTGAATGATTTTCTGGTCATAAGTAGATAATTTATTCTATACTTGAGTAAAATTTGATTCAAATCGGAAACAAAATGAAAAAGTTATAAGTGTATCTTCATTTTAAGTGAGTCACACTGTATATTTAAGAAAATGTCTAGTTTCGACAAAATATTACATTAGTAAATACGTCCAGTGTTGTAAAATAGAGATTGTTTTGTGACTGTGATTTATTAGCAGACCACGGTAAACCGCTTTGTTAGAAATATACAAGGTACATAATTTTTTTTTTTTTATTAATTATCGATTTTCGCTGGTGAATATCTCGTAAAATATAATACATAGGAAGAAAATGAATATAAACGTTCTTGTGGGAAATTTAATTACGTTTAATTTTGCATAGATTACCTTTTTTCTGAAATCGATCGGCAATGTCTATATTTTCGGCGCGATTTCAGATCGAAAAATGCACAATTCCAGTATTTTAATCCGTTGCTAAGAAACTATTAGAAAACAGAACGGAAAAGATCCGTTGCCAAGCAACGATCAACAAAACTGTACGGGAATGTTACTTTCCCGGCCTAGGCCGGGAAAGTAATATTCCCGTACGGTTTTTTATGTATATTTTAGGCAGTAAATAAATACACGCAGACAAATCAACTCACATTAAAATTGCATTTATTAGTAAGCAATTAGATTATAATGAAGAAATGTTATGCATTAATACAAATTCCTTAATTTATAATAATATTGATTGTGATTTCAGAAAAAATAGTATGTGTACTTTGGTGTGAAAGCACATTCCCGAACTTCGATGCTTGTTGGCCTCGGCTAGCGCCTCGGCCAACAATTTGCATCGTCGTCCGGGAATGTATTGCTTTCACACCTAAATACACAATATACTATTTTCGTACGACGCATCGTTTCCGAGTTATAAGCGAAGAATCGAAAAAAGGAACCTTTCCACCCCCCTCTCCTACTGAAGCGGCGGGGCTAGGGGCGGGGACTTTTAGTATGTTTACCTCCTAACTACCCCCAACACATCCCTGAAGAGAAAAATTCTCCCCTCCAAAATGTTCTCTACAACTCTTTCATTGACTGGACTAAACAAATATGCAAAAAGTAGTTAACAAGCGCAAAAGTATTTTATTTAAATATAGATTTTTGGTATATCGCAAAGGATTTTCTACTCTGAGGTGATAAAACAATCCCCAAAATAGAAGGAAGCCACCCTAAAATGAGGAAAAACTAACCCACATTTCAGGATTTATAAATTGATGTGAATGAATGGTAAAGAATATCAAAACAGAGGGTTATGTTTTATACTTAGCAGTCATCTCCCTAAATAATGGCAGAACAACTACTCTTAGATTAGGCTAAAAAATACCCCTGTTCTCGCAAAGAATATGTACACCATCATACCATCATAGAGTATATAAATGCTAAAAAATGACATAAAAAATGAAGATTTGAAAGTTTGGAATTATGTAGAACTAGAGTGACTTACAGTTCACCTTTTTAGTGTGCATGTTTACTCTGGAACCGTTTGAGATATTGACTTGAAATTTGGTACACATATGTACTTTAACGAGATCTAGAACTAGATTATATATTCATCTTGTTCCGTCGAAGGGTTGGGGGGTAAATTGGGGTAAATTTGGGGTAAATAGGTAAATCAAGCAGGTAAGACATATATTTGTCCCACATATTTGCCACAAATATAGCAATAAGAGCCTTTCTCTGCATTACAGGCATGGTAAGATACTGACGATATATGGTCAATTCGAGTGAGGCATACACGTAGCTTTCTTGTAGCATTATACTCAACAGTAGCCAAGTTATCCACTACTGAAAAGCTGCGGTCGCTGGATGACGACGCCTGCGGGCCCTCTTTCTCACCCTGACCAGCCGCCGATACTGGGTTTCCGATACCCTGCATTGTAAATGCCTTACCTATTTTTGCCATGACGGCATATTTTATTAACCCAGGAGCTTTGCCAGAAGAATCTGTTGCCCACCGTCACCACGTGGAGGTGTCCTGGTCACAAAAATATGGAAGGGAAAACTGAAAAAACAAAACTTATAGCTTTTCCATCAAGTTTTAAAATTATAAACTTAATGCTCAATCTAAGTTACAGTCTATATGTATTTAAACTGTATTTAAGATGGAATCACTTGCATGATCGGTTTTATATATTTGGCTCCAAATCGTCCCTATATTTCATTCGTCCTTACTTTCACATTTAAGCGAGACAGCTCACTGCAAATCGAATTTATATTCCTTGTTTCTCATTTTTAGACATTTGCCTATTTTTACTCAAATGCCTCAATTTTTTAAAACATTCATAACGTATTTCTTTGGGTCGTAAATACCAATTTCTATGGTACTTTTTAATCCGCCATAATGGGACCGCCATTTTGGATTTAAGAATCGTGATCGGCGACTCCAAAAACCCCCGAGTAACAAGTTTCAGCCATAATCTTCAAATTTTGAATGCTTTTCCGATTTTTACATCCGCCATACTGGATCCGCCATCTCTTATTCAGGAATTTTCGGATTCGGACTTCAGATTCGTAATCAGCGACTCCAAAAACCCGCGGTAACAGAATTTAGACCAAACCATTGAATAGAAAAATATGAGACTCAAAGTGGTAAGAAATACCTAGGTCTGCAGAGGTGGTTTCAAGACCCTCAAAAATAAGATTATATTATATTTTTTAGGTATAGATAGATAGATAGATAGATAGATAGATAGATAGATAGATATTTTATTTGACCAAGTTACAAATCGTTTTTGGCAAGTCAAAAATACAAAACACATAATATAAAAATATAAAAACATTATTTACATATCACTACGTGTACAGATACTTCACACAAACAAAATAATATATATAAAAAAAAAGAAAGAGGCACGCTCCCACGAAATGGCCAGAGCATACCAAACAAGCAGAGGTTAAGCTAAAAGATATCAACAAATTTGTGTGTTTAAAAATTCATCAATTGAATAGAAACAGTATTTTAAAATGTGTTTTTTAATTAAGTTCTTAAAACTATTAAAATTAAGAGATTTTACGTCAATAGGAATGTGATTGTATAATTGAAGGTTTAGAGAATTTTTCTGTGATTTTGTTAATCTAAGACGAGGCTGCCTAAGTTGATTGGCAGACCTAGTGCCATACGAATGAAAATCTGAGTTAGTACAAAAAGAATTTACGTTCTTGTGAATTTCAAGTAAAGTAACATAAATGTGAAGAGAAGGAACTGGCATTATACCAAGACTATTAAATATTGGTAAACAGTGGTCTCTCCAACCTGCATTAACAATTAACCTGACTGCTTTCTTCTGCAGACGAAAGATTACAGCTGCCCGAGATGAACCACCCCATAGGAGTATAGCATAATTAATATGAGCATGAAATAATGAAAAATAGCATGTTCTTAAGGTTTTAGAACCGAGTTGATTTTTTAGTCTACGTAGCATGAATATTGAACTTGATAATTTGTGTGACAGTTGCTCCACATGATTGGACCAGCTGAGAGTGTCATCTAAGACAACGCCAAGAATTTTAACACTGTTACCCTTGATTAGTGAATTATTTGTTGAAAAAACGATTTGTTGGGTTTTTTCTTCGTTTAATTTAAGATTATTCGAGGAGAACCATGCACCAGCTTGTTTGATAGAACTAAAGCTATCCTCACTTAGGTCAGGAATATTCAAATTAAAATCAAGAATGGATGTATCGTCAGCATAGGCGATGCATTTTTTTGGTGACATAAAGTGAAAAAAATCATTGACGTATAATATAAAGAGTAGGGGCCCCAAAACAGAGCCTTGAGGAACCCCATGTTTAACCGGAAGAAGTTCAGAGTTTAGGTTATCTATAGAGACACACTGAAGTCTGTTGTTAAGATAGGAATAAAAAAGGTTCAATGGCAGACCTCGAATACCATAAAAATTCATCTTTTCCAGAAGTATTTCATGTGAGACACAGACAAAGGCCTTGGAAAGGTCACACAAGCTTATAGCTACATGTTCGCCCTCCTCAAGGCCCTCAACTATGTCACACACTAATTTAAATACTGCCATAGTGGTGGAACATTTATTTTTAAAACCAAATTGACGACAATTTAAAACATTATTACGATCTAAGAAATTTGTAAGTCTTTTTTTGAGAATAATTTCAATAATTTTTCCAAATATGGAGATGATGGAGATAGGACGATAGTTGTCGATAAGATTAATGTTACCTTTCTTAAAAAGAGGTAAAACTTTGGTAACTTTTAATACATCAGGGAAGTGCCCTTCGCGAAAACAGGCATTAATAAGAAGAGTAAGTGGGTGTATAATTATGTCAATAGTTTCTTTAAGGATTAAGTTATTTATACCATATACATCAGTGCAACTAGAATTTTTTAAGCTATTAACTGCTTCCCTAACCTCAATAGAGGTTACCGGATCAAGGAAAAATGAGGAATTAACATTAGGTACATTTTTTAAATGGTCAGTGGCAGAAGCGTCCACTGATGGCAACAAGTTAATCAATTGTTCAGCAATTGTAGAGAAGTAAGTATTAAAAGAGTCTGGAGAGATATCGTGTTCAGGAGAGCACGCGCTGGATTTATTGATCTCGAAATTTATTAATTTCCAACTATCACGCATCTTGTTGTCAGACATGTTTATGAAATTGTCATATGCAGTTTTTTTTGAATCAGCAATTTTAGATTTATAATCATTTTTTAATAAATTATACAACGTATAATCTCTAGTACAGTTAGAGATAGTTTTTACACAGCAAAGTGTATCTCTCATTTTTCTATGTGAGTCGTCGAACCATTGCACAGGTGGCTTATTATTCATTTTGCATTTTTTAAAAGGAAAATGTTTGTCAATATGAGATGAAAAGGTGTTAACTAAAAATTCAGATAAAAAGGTAGAGTTGAGCTCTGGGTTATCAAGTAAACTCCAGTCAATGTCATTTAATGAAATCTTTAACTTAGCGATACCTTTGGCATTAATGGATCTTCTCCAGATATCCTTCACACAATGCCTTACATTTTTTATTATAATATATTGACCTACATGATCAGATAAACACGGGTCAACAACACCCGTCCTATAACCACCATCTTCCAGATTTGTAATTATATTATCTATACAAGTCATTGAATGAGATGTAATCCTCGTAAAATCCGATATTGTAATATCGAGACCAAAAGATGAAATCAAACAGACCAACTCAGATAAAGCAGAAGACGTGCACCTGAAATTTATATTAAAATCCCCAGTATAATTTTGTTATATTTAGTTGAACAGTGTGTTAATAGCTGTTCCAACAAGTCAAGAAAAATGGTTAAATCCCCCAGTGGAGATCTATATAGATTTATGAGAATGGTGTTAATCTGTAAAATTTCAATGGCGCAGAATTCTGCGTTAATATGACTACAATAATCACTAATTTGAATTTGCTTAAATTTGACTGTATTTTTGACAAAAATGGAAACACCTCCATGTTTATTCTTTTCCCTACAGAAACAAGCAGCCAGTTTGTAGTGCGGTATATTAATGGCTTTTAAGGCAGATAACTCTAACCAGTGTTCCGAAAAACACAAAATGTCGAAATTATGTTTATCTAAAAAAATTGATAACTGGTCTAACTTATTTGATATGCACTGGACATTTACGTGGAATAAACTTAAACCTACCTCATTCTTTTTACAAATATTAGTATTAAATTTTGAAACATTAACTTCGAATTTATCTTGAAGTGGGTCTAGCTTCCCGCTAACACCGCCCTTCGCTTGTGAATATTGTCTGTCAACCTACATTTGAATATTTGGAATTACAAACTACGAGGCTATGACTTTTCACATTGTTTTGCACTATAACATTCGTTATTTGATCACATTTTCCATCATGGTAATTATTGCTTGCTTTTAAGGTGTAAAAAAAATGAACCTACCCAAGTATACCTACCCGGAAAAAATAAAAATTTCACATTTTATTGTTCTGCCATTACCATATTCAAAAAGCTACAAAAACTGACAAATTATTGTTTTGGAAAAATGTATTATGAACGTATAATATTAAGTATATGTAGGGGTAGTTATAGAAAAATGTTGCCAATGTTTGTACCAACTTATATAATGTCCATTTCTCATTCGTACAAAGATATACTACTTTAATTTGGATAATCTGTGCATTAGGGGTGGCTTGTGAAATGTATCTTTGTATTTAAAGCGTGGGACCAAGACATACCTTTAGGCATGATTGATGACAGCCAAAAGACTAATTGAAGAAGTTTTTGTACGTAAAAAAATTGCAATAGAAATTCGTGAAAAATGTTTTTCCTTAGCCCGCTAATATTTTTGAAAAAAGTATATTTTCAAATTATTTTCTTCAGTAATGAAGAAAATTGGTTAACGTAGATATCAAATTTCATTAAGAAAATTTCGATTTTTTACAAAACTACACCTTTTGATGAAATGTTATCTTTGACTTTTAATTCTATAGTTTAAAATGTAAATATGAAAAATCGAAAGATTTTAATGAGTGTCAAATATTTTCACAAAATATCTATATACAGTGTGTCCCCGGATGGAGTTGACAAGAGGAAAAACATCTCTATTATTGATTTTACGACGAAAAGTCATTCTTTATAAAAAATTCTGCTTGTCGAAAAAATGAATTTACCATATGAAAATCTTGGATCAGATGTATCGGGTGTTAATAAATTAAGAAAACATCAAAATGCATCAAGAGAGAAGTACCTTTATTTATTATTTTGGACAAAATGTTTATAAAACAAAGTTGTTTATAATCCAAAATAAAGCCTAAATACAAATTATAAAGTCTAAATTTTGACTTTTACATTTATGTCAACTTACATTTTTTTTTTCAAACATTAACATAACTTAATAACAATAACTTCAACGATTGTGGAAAAACAATTTATTCTACATAGCTCCTCCAGCCTCAACACATTTCTCCATCCTTTTAATAAATTCACCATAGACCTTACGAGTGGTTGAGAGTACATTCACTTCATTCACCGCGTGTTTTTAGTGTTTCTCGACCATGCGGCAGGTCATCTGCATAAACTTTCCGTTTTAAAACACCCCACAGAAAAAATCCATTGGTGTAAGGTCTGGTGATCTTGCAGAAAAATTAATTGGAGCATATCTTCCCAACCATCTGGCTTCGAAGTGATCTGTCAACCACTGCCGTACCAAAACTGAGGAATGAGCTGGGCAACCGTCTTGCTGCCAAAAAATGTTACGCCTTACTTCCGGTTGCGGAGTGTTTATAAATGGCAATACAAAGTTTTTGAAAAGGTCCAAATAAACATGCTGATTTAAATTTTCTTCTAAGAAATATAGACCAACGATTCGATTATAAAAAATCCCACACCATACATTCACTTTTTTATAACGTTGACTTCGTTTGTGAATGACATTGTTTGGATGTTCAAAAGCCCAATAACGACTGTTTTGTGATGAAACGTGGCCATTGGTACAAAATGTTGCTTAGTCAGTAAAAAAAAAACATTCTGTGAAAACTTCTATCTACGAGGTAATTCTCACCGACCCATAAACAAAAATCCAATCGCTTCTCTTCATCTCCATTTTCAAGTGTATGACAGAACCTTGGCTTAAACGGTCGGACTTTGTTTTCCATATAAATTCTCTGTAAATGACTTTTACTTACTTCCAGTCCTTGTGAGCGTTTCCGTAAAGATAATTTCGGGTTTTCTATTACTGAATTTATTGCCAAAAGTGTTGCCACATCGTCTTCATTGTACTTTTTCTTGGGTTTTTTGACATCCAATACAGATCCAGTTTCATTGAATTTTTTTACAAGTTTGCGCTATGATTGGCGCGATACCGCTGTGTTAGGGAACTTTTGGTGGAAAAGGTTAATTGCATATTGATAAGAGACGTCTCCAGTCCCATAACATTTGATCAAATAAATTCTTTCTTGTTGGGTCAACATTTTTTAAATAATCAACAGAACACTAATAAATGCAGATGTGAGATAGTAATATTCTACACAATGTCACAATGACGTTTGTCAGTTCAATACTATCGACAGCACACTCTGTCTCTTAATTTGAATTCTTATTCATATTAATAAGTTCAACGTAAAAAGATAAACACAATAAAAACATAAAAGTCAAAATTTAGACTTCATAATTTGTATTTAGGCTTTATTTTGGATTATAAACAACATTGTTTTATAAACATTTTGTCCAAAATAATAAATAAAGGTACTTCTTTCTTGAGGCATTTTGATGTTTTCTTAATTTATTAACACCTGGTACATCTGATCTAAGATTTTTATATGGTAAATTCATTTTTTCGACAAGCAGAATTTTTTATAAAGAATGACTTTTCGTCGTAAAATCAATAATAGAGATGTTTTTCCTCTTGTCAACTCCATCTTTGGACACACTGTATACAGTCGAGGAGAGGAAAATTTTTTTCGTGAATTTCAATTAGGAAGTTTCCTATTTTAGCAATATCATGTACATTCAACCTCATTTAGTAGTCTTTCAGATAACTAGTCAAACAAAAAAAAAATTATCTCGATATCTGAAAAACTCACGAACTTATTCAATTTCTTATTTGAATACTTCGCCTCGGCTGAAGTCCACCGTGACGTCACAATACACAACGCGCTGACTTGCCATGCCGGCGACGCGCCGTATGATACCTTTATTTAGTGTATGTGCTCGATTTTCTGAAATGTCACAAAATGTCACTTTTGATTCGTTCGTGCCGAGCCGAATTTTCGTATTTCGCCGTGCAATTTACGATCAGGTTTATCTGGAAGACTTCCTCTTTATGTCGCGACATCATACGACCGTCCCAATGGTGTTTTTCGAAAAATATGAACGTGCCAAAATTGCATGTTTTAGCAATTTTTTCGGCTCTCAAATACAAGCTGGCTATAAACTGCCGGTGCCTGCCAGCGAGTATAAAGGTGCCCGCGCCCGCTCGCTGTTGGCGGAATCATATTGTGACGTAATCGAGCTCAGCCCAGCTGATCACGGCATTTAATTTAAAAAAAACATTACAGATATTTTTTAGATTTTTACGACTATTTATTACGAGAAAATGAGAAAAATGGAAACTTCCTAATTGAATTTTGTTTTTTTTTTCGTAAGACATCTTCAATTAGTCTTGGTAGTCATGCCCCTAAAGTATGACTTGTGCCCCATGTTTCACTACAGAGATGTGGGATAACCTAAATTTCATTGGCCACCGATGCAGTACAGTAAGTAAATTACTTCCTATACATTATGTAAACGGGTGACAACAATTCTGAAGCATACAGTTCATTGGTATTTCTATTTATCATAAATAATGAGTCACTGGAAAGAAGGAGTTCCATAAATAAATGAGTACCTACTGGTCACGGTCAATAAACGATACGGTTGCATCAATCAACAGCTTTAGGACGAGAGAGACGCGGGGGGCGGGAAATCGAATGAAAGAGATAGACATATCTGATTTCTGTGCAAAAGACAGAGACAAAGATGCTTGTAGTGTCTACAGGTGACGTAGGCTGTAGACCCTACCGGAATCTTTGTCTCTGTCTTCTGCACGGAAATCAGATATGTCTGTCTCTTTTATTCGATTTCCCGCCCCCCGCGTCTCTCTCGTCCTAATGCTGCTGATTGATGCAACCGTATCGTTTATTGACCGTGCTTACTGGTATCTTATAATTACCATACCTGAGACATAACTGTTACTTGGTAAAGAACCCAAACAGTAATAGTTTTCAGTGCTGACATTAGAGGTGGTACTCTACGAGGATAAGGATTGACAATACCGCCCTATTTCAATCATTCCTAAGGAAAACAGAAAAAAAAATTAATAGACAATAATAATAATAGGGTGATAGTACCAGTAATGGACACTGCTTCAGTAATGAACACGTTTTGTATTAGGTTAGAGGTATATTTTTACGCATAAGACGCTACAAGCAGCGATAAGCCGAGCAATTCGAGCGAGTAAGCTGCGACGTCACGCTTAAAGACGCTTAAAGCGGTATCGCGCGGTCTCACTAGGACGCTAGAAAATGTGTAAGTGGAAAATAGTGGGGATATGACATAAGAATTCAAAATTTTTTCTGAGTTTTGTCCTGTGCGTCTTCTGAAGAGGTCATATTTACTTCCCGCACTTAAACAGAACGTTATAGGTTAGAGATGGTTGGAACTAAACTGTCAAAACAAAAGCTAAAAAGACATTCATTTTTGCGGAGAAATGTATGATGACGTCGGGTTTCAAGGCGCTTAAAACATTGGCGTAAGATCGCAAAAATATGCCTCAAATACTCAGTAGGTTATTTACCACCATATAACTTAAAAGTAAACAGATAACTTCACTCTACTGTCAAATGTCAAACTAAAATCAATATGGCAGTTAGTGCTTGCTTTAAATCTTTGAATATGATTAAGGTTTTTGGGGGGGTGACCACTACTAATGCACAATAATATCAAGAGATAGTGGTTGCCATTTTAGTTATTGTCACCTTTTTAATAAAGATGAATTCTCATGCATCCGATAGGTATTGAAGGAATTCCACCAATAGGAAATACCGATTATTCTGAAATCTCCTTATTGTTGGAGTTCCACCAATAAGAAAACTTTCGTATCATCGGATATCGGATGCATGAGAATTCTTCTTTAAAGAAAAAAGTGTCCCTGAAAAATTAGAGAGGAACACATTTGTCTCTTTGATGAAGGTCTTTCATAATTCATAACATCTTTGTGTCCATTACTGGTTAATTTGCAAAATTTTCAATAAATGCTCAATAAATATTTTAATTGAAGACAAGTGGATGAATGTGACATTTCCGAAAAAAACTAGT
Organism: Rutpela maculata; assembly: GCA_936432065.2. NCBI lineage: Eukaryota > Metazoa > Arthropoda > Insecta > Coleoptera > Cerambycidae > Rutpela > Rutpela maculata. The sequence goes on along the minus strand of OW386286.2, from coordinate 228,859,706 downwards.
TTTTTATATGAATGAAGATTATAAACAAAATTCCCTCAGGTACATTACATTTGTTTTTAATGCTAAAATATCTTATTTATAAACTGATAAAGGATCTATGTAGGTACTGTTGAAGTTGGTAGGTTGTTAAAAACTTTGAGATCAATTATCTCAAAATCACTTTGTTGTTAGACATAGACCCTTCATCCACTTGTGTCTTCAATTGTACACTACACTTTTATTAAAAAGGGATATATTACCATTTAACCTCTCCCACTCGGCCGCCCGTTCGCGGAACCGCTGTACATTTCTGTTCTGCCTGTTTCTTTCTGCACTACACTTTTATTAAAAAGAAATATATTATCATTTAGCAACTCCCATTAATTTCTGTTGTGCCTGTTTCTTTCCATCTTAATGTAAAAAACAAAGAAATTATTAATATTACAATTAGGCTTATTCAATATTAGAAAAACTAAAAAAACACGCAAAGCATGGGACGTTTTTCAAACGCTATTTTGAACAGGTTAGATAACCCAGCCACACAAAAAAATGAATTGTTTCTGTGTTAACCACACGTTTTTGAGATCGCCATAACCTCAAAAAACACATAATTTAAGCTATTAAACGCATATAACCCAAAGAATGAAGTTGTAATCTGAAAACCCCATAAACCCCCCACTTAATCCCATAACCCTAAGAATGAAATTGTAATCTGATTTCACAGCCACACAAAAAAAAAGTGGTCTGGCCTGCGGACCAGGCCAGTGTATCCTTAGGTATTTGGACTCGCTGAAACCGAATACGAAGTCAGACTTCCTCTTTACGTCGCGACATCGTACGGCCGTCCCAATGGTGTTTTTCGAAAAATATGAACGTGTCAATATTGCATGTTTTTGCAATTTTTTTAGCTCCGAAATGCAAGATGTTTTTTGTTATTTTTCGCAGATATCTCCTTTGTTTCGAAGGGCCAAGATTTACGGAGCGTCAAAGTAGTACATGATATTAAGTGAACATCGTATATGAGATCGATTTCAGTTAATTACCGATTAATTACGGTGACAAAATGAAGAAATTTTACCTATGAAAAAAGTCCCAATTCCTTCATTTTTGTCGGACTTCAAAAAATAAAAAAAATGAGTTTTAGCAAATTTAATTCTATTTAAATTAGCTAGAGTAGTCTTTTGACGTAGGAGCCAAGATTAAAAAGTTGCCAACTGTAGAAGCTCAAAATTACATGGCCGATATTTCAGTAAAACGAAAAAAAAATCAAAATTCTGATGGTAGCAAAACGATTTGAAGTGGAAAATACTATAGTTTGACCTTATTTTTTATTTCGAGCTAACTCCGACCGTTTTGGAGATATCTTCGAAAAATAGCAAAAATAGCTTGCATTTCCGAGCCGAAAAAATTGTAAAAACATACAATCTTGACACGTTCATATTTTTCGAAAAATACAATTCGGACGTCCGTACGATGTCTCGACGTATAGAGGAAGTCTTCCAGATAAACCTGATCGTAAATTCGGCTCGGCACGAATGAATCAAAAGTGACATTTTGTGATGTTTCAGAATATCGATATCTCTTTTTGCAACATGTTATTTAATTTTTTATTCATTTTTGCAGAACTTATAGATTGGCAGAATTGCACCTTCATCATTGATACCGTCTAAGCTATCATGGGAAAATAATCTAGCTTTATAGATATTAACATGCAGTGGCGGTTCCAGATTTCATTTGGGGGGGGGGGGGAACTCGAAAAAAAATGAAGAAGAAAAAAAATTGTTGTGTATTTAAAATAAGATATACATGGTGTAATCAGTTTCATGTCATTAAAAAGACTGGTAATGGGGACCGACTAGAAAAACAAAAAACCTTTATGACTTTTCCCTCTAGGGGCACCTTGAAAAAAACTAACCTAGGTCAACAATTTGAATATTAAGGTAGAAAACATTTGATAACCACTGCTTTTCTTGGTCAATGGACTTGTAGTTCCCAATTATACAACTTTTAAATTGTCATAAAAAAGTGCAAAGTCCTCGCCGGCACACGCGGCGGTCCGCGGTGTCAAAGCAAAGGCCTTTGATGGACCGCCTCAACCGAACTCAGGCAATTATAAAGAGGTAAATAATTCGTTATCTCTTTCTGCACAACTGCAAGCAAATAATAGCCATAGAGGTTTAAACAGAGCATTTCTTTACGTGTGTTTTTCAATTTAGAACAAAATATTGGATTGTTGTTTATAATTTAGAAAATTTAAATGTGGTTTATTAACATTTGTAACTTAAATGAGTGTTCTGGGTTAAAAGCTTACCTACATAAATTATTCGAAATCTCTGCATCTGCATCAATACACAGTTCGGCACGTCGAACTAAGGACATACGCACTCCGTTCAACACTAAACACTAAACTATCAACTAACGTTGTCAATAAAGAAAAATAAAAGAAAAACTTGGTCCAAAATCCAAAAAGAAACACAAAAAGAACGAAGAAGTAAGTTGTGTCTGTACGTAATCAAGAACTTAACGACTTGAACGGTAAGTCAATAAAATGAATCTTAACTATAAATACAGTGACCCGAAATTCAAAAATAACAAAAACAACGAACGGTTGGGCGTGTGTACATAACGAAATACCCACAGTAACTAAAATATTGCACAAGGAAGAGTCAGAGTATAGGATCTACTAAACACTCAACAACAACGTCGACGTCTTTCATCTTTACCGCACCGCTAAAGACCGCCGACATTTTATAGCTATCTGAACAAATATCGAGTATCATAGGCAAAGACACGCGACGATCTAAACCTACCTCAATATTCCAGCAGTTCTCAAACAATATTATTAAAAATTTTCGAAATTTTGTTTATTTTTTTTTTTTTCTAAAACTATGGGCTTTAAACCTCATGCTATATAAGGCTTTTTTGTGCGTTTAGTCGTTCCCCACCATCAGTTTATTTTTAATGACATGAAACTGTATTCATTATTCATGAAAACATTGAAAATCAAATAAAACATAAATAAAAATAAGTTATATCTATAGAACCACTAACTCAAATCTTTCAATCGCATTCGTCTTGGCTTTATTGCTACAAAACGATCAATGACTTTTTGGTGATTGGTGATTTTGGTTTTTATTTGATTGTCATATTATTGAAGAAGCACCAAGCCAATGGGGGGGGGTACCCCCCCCCGTAGGACTGCCACTGTTAATGTTGTAGAACTCTCCAAAATCGTCCTAAGTTGACAGAATCAAAATTCGACTTAGGCAAAAATTTCATTTGAAGACATTTTTGGGGGTCTGCAGAGGCGCAGATCAGTCCATAAGGACCGTTTTGGGTTCTATAAGGCGTTGGAAATGACCAGATGAAAATTCGAAGAAACGCCGAATTTTCACTTAGGAAAAATGTTTTTGGTTCAGAATATGAGAGCAGAAGTATATAATGACAAAGATTTATGAATAATATACTTTTTCAAAGGTACCACAAATTGGACTTTGAAAAATAATATTTTTGGAAGGGCGTCAAAATTTGGCTCAGGAATCGATTTATCGAAAGTACGCCAAAATTTCACTTGCAGACTAATTTTTCAAAACTGCGTTGAAATTTGGCTTGAAGATCGATTTTTCAAAAGTACGCCAAAATTTCACCCGCAGATTAGCTTTTCAAAACTACCTTGAAATTTGGCTTGAAAATCGATTTTTCAAAAGTACGCCAAAATTTCACCCGCAGATTAGTTTTTCAAAAGTACCTTGAAATTTGGCTTGAAAATTGATTTTTCAAAAGTACGCCGAAATTGGTCTTAAAATAGATTTTTCAAAAGTACCACGAAAATATACTTTGAATTATTTTTTATTTTTTATTATTCCTCCACCAAAGACATTGACCTTTGAGGTACGGTCATTGAAAGCCCAATTCTAAAGTATGAACATAAAATTTTAGCGATGCACTGCATCCAAAAGGCAAAATAGAAGATTTTGACAAAGCCGGCGTAGTGCCGATAAGCAAAAATTGATAAAAATCAATGCACATGTACAAGGCCGGTTTCTCGCATGGAAAGAGTTTGGATCGACTCAGCGGCTCGCAACTTGGTCGAGCCCGTTGAGTGGTCCAGACAAAGTGTTTCTTTCAGGGTTAGAAACTGAACCTTACCAATTGTGATTAATAAATGCTTTTGTTTTTGATTTTAACACTATTTATTAACTTAACTATAGGTACAGTGTTCAACACTTAACTTACTTAACTCTCTTAAGTCTAGTTCTTAACTATCCCTCTCGGGGTGGCTTGGACGCTTAGGGCGCTGAGATCCTCCCCGCTCACATATGCAAAACGCCATATGGCTTATATCGAAGTGTGTGCATCATTTGCACCCAAAACTAAATAAACATCAGTTACACCAATCTTAAACATACCCCCAGCCTTGAAAGGGTGTAAAAACCTTTCAATAAAGTTAAACTTATCCTAATTTAAAAGTCATTCCAAATAATCATAGTCACTTAATATCTACACTACACGTCACTAATAGGTTCCAGAGGTAACGGACAAATTTTAGTGAACGCGCGTTTCACAACACTATTTTGTGTCCTGACACTTGCAACTCTTGCCTTCCCATCTGGTCCTGGATGAATCCTCACAACTCTACCAAGTTCCCATTTTAAGGGAGGCAATTTGTCGTCCCGAAGTAGAACCAACTGGCCCATAGTTAAGTGGCCTTGACCAACTTTCCACTTGCTACGATTTTGAAGCTCAGCCACATACTCTTTCGACCAGCGTGACCAAAAGTGTTGATAAAGCTGCTGTATGTGCTGGTACCTTGACAGCCGATTTTCTTTTATGTCCAGGACGTCTGGATCTGGTAAAGAGGTCAGTCTTTTGCCAATGAGAAAGTGTGAGGGAGTGAGCACATCCAGGTCATTAGGATCCGATGACAATGGAGTGAGAGGACGGGAGTTTAATGCAGCCTCGATTTGCGTGAGCAGAGTATAAAAACTTTCAAATGTGAGAGACGCATTCGCCATTACCCGTTTCAAATGATACTTAGAGGACTTTATACCCGCCTCCCACAAACCACCAAAGTGGGGAGAATGTGCGGGAATGAATCGCCACGTAACCCCTTCATTTTCGAATGATTCTACCAGTGAATTTTCATTCCTTTTTAAGAATTTGCCTAACTCCACCAACTCTGTATTTGCACCGACAAAGGTTGAACCATTGTCGGAAAACACATATTGAGGTTTCCCTCTACGTGAGACAAATCGTCGAAATGTTGCGATGAAAGCCTCTGACGTTAAGTCGGAAACTAGTTCCAAATGAATGGCTTTCGTAGAAAAACATACAAATAAACAGATATAACATTTCGACAATTTTGCCCCGCGGCCTTGTTTAGATTTTATTAAAAAGGGCCCCGCGTAGTCTATCCCTGTGGAATAGAATGGAGGCATTGGACGAACACGCAATTCTGGCAAGACACCCATAATTGGAGATTTGTGTATTGGTTTAGCACGAAAACATCTTATGCATTTGTGGACTGTATTTTTAGCTAAATTTCTGCCTCTCAGGGGCCAATACCTTTCCCGTATTGAGGACAATAACAACTGTGGTCCTGCATGCAGAAGCCTAACATGTTCGTAAGAAAATATGAGAACCGTTAACGGATGCTTAGCCGATAGTACTATAGGATGCATTTTACTGAATTCAAATTTTGACAATTGCAACCTGCCACCTACTCTGATTATTCCATCAATATCTATAAAGGGATTTAAACCAAGAAGACATCCCTTTGAGTTAAGTGGTTTGTTGGTTTTTAATTCATGTAATTCTTGAGAGAAGCATTCCTTTTGAGATGCTTTAATGAGGGCTTTCATTGCAGTATCCAATTCAACCGACGTTAACGGACCTTTTCGACGACTATTAACAGATTTACAATTTGATATGAAGCGTATGACATATGCGACGCTGCGCATCAACCGATTTAAATTTGAAAACCGATTGAAATCTACAATTGGGACACATGACGTACTACGAACTAACATATTACATTTTTTTAGTTCAGGTAAATTTTGTTCCAATTTAAAAGCGGAGCTTGGCCACAATTCTTCATTATGTGACAGCCAAACTGGACCACTCCACCACAACTGGCATGAGAGTAAATTTTCTGGAGCTACACCACGAGATAACAAATCTGCTGGATTGTGTTCTGACCGAACATGATGCCAATCAGTTGCTACACTAAGCATTTGAATTTGGGAGACCCGGTTACCAACGAAAGTTTGCAACAAATTAGGAGAAGTTGCAATCCAACTTAAAACAACTGTTGAGTCCGACCATAAGTGTACCGCATCAAAAGTTAGGTCCATGGACCGCTTAACCTTATCAACAACTTGTACCAATACCAACGCAGCACACAGTTCAAGTCGTGGAATTGTGATCGACTCAATAGGTGCCACCCTAGACTTCGCACAAACCAACGCAACTTGAATTTGTCCATTTGACCCAATACTTTTAATGTACACGGATGCACCGTACGCTTCCTGTGACGCATCGGCAAATCCATGCAATTCCAACCGAATTGTCTGACTACATACAACTTGTCTCGAAACTTCAAGTTTATTCAGCTTACATAATTCTGTCCTGAATTGTCTCCACCTTGATTCGATTTCCACTGGCAGTAAGTCATCCCATGATAACTTTTGTGCCCACAACCGTTGAAGTAATATTTTTGCCGTGATAATACCAGTAAACCCAATGGATCGAAAATTTTCGCAATATCAGACAGAATTGAGCGTTTTGTGATTCGACTAGGCATCTCAGAAGGTGTTATATTATACATCAAACCGTCCCTACTACTTGACCAATATAGTCCAAGAGTTTTTGTTTCACCTTTGTCTCCAAATTGAACAGTTGGAGCGACATGAGTAGAAACTTTCACTTGTTCCAGAACACTCTGCTTATTAGAGTTCCACTTTCTTAATTCAAAACAACCTGAGCGTAAAATTGCGTCAACTTCCTTGCAAAGTTTGACCGCTTCCTCTACTGAATTTGCCCCAGACAAGAAGTCGTCAACATAAAAATCGCGCATGATCATGTTCGAAGCCTTTGGATACCTATCAATATTTTCAACACCTAACTGCTTCAAACACCGTATAGCCAAAAAAGGTGCAGAAGCAGTCCCATAGGTAACAGTATTTAAAGTATAGATGTTTAGCTCTTCGTTAGGATCAGCTCTCCAGAAGATTTTTTGAAGTGACCGTTGATTTGGATTAATTTCAACCATTCGATACATCTTTGCGATATCTGCACATATTACAACATTATGTTGTCGAAACCGTAAGATTAAAGATAATAAATCTTCCTGTATATTAGGTCCAATATATTGAAGGTCATTTAATGAAAGACCAGAATCAGACGGGGCTGATCCATTGAATACCACTCTCAGCTTGGTTGTTATGCTATTATCATTTAAAACCCCATGATGAGGTAAGTAATACGAAACCTGATTATCTAAAGATTCACATACCTTAGACATATGACCCATTTGTTCATATTCGACCATGAACTCACTATACATTTGTTTTAGTGTAGGATTTTTCCGCAACTTATTTTCAAGAGAATAAAATCTATTCAAAGCGTATTGCCTTGAATCCCCTAATTTTGACGGAGACTCCTTCAAGGGAATCTGCACCTCAAACCTGCCCTCGTTGTTACGACTTGTGGTGGCTACAAATATTTCCTCACATTTCCTTTCATCTTCAGATAATATCGGTGTAAATGTCGGAGGTTCCTCCAGTTCCCAAAATTTGGCTAATTGTTGTTGAATGCCCAATTGAATATTTAAATTACAATGACGAGTTAAATTACGATTTACACATATTGGCCCAGAAATTATCCAACCACATCGAGTTTTTTGAAGTGTAGGTTGACCTTGTCCCAAACTAATTTGTCCAATACACAACAATTCATAAAATAATCCCGCACCTATCAACATGTCGATTGGGCCAGGAATTTGAAATTGCGGGTCTGCCAACTTGACATGCTTAGGAATATTTAAATGTGACACGTTGACATAATGACTAGGTATACTTTCACCAATTTTTGGAACCACCAAACAAGAAATAGTTTTTTCAAATGCAGTATGACACGAGTGCAACTGCACCAAACATTTTTTATTTATATTTGACACAACTTGACTGATACCTACTATAGACAAATTGATATCAGATTTTATTAAACCTAACTTGTCACACAAACTTGAAGAAATTAAATTCGATTGTGAACCGGAATCCAGGAGCGCACGACAAGTTTGAGGATGCCCATGTACATCCATGACCTTAATCACTGCTGTTGACAGTAACACATCGCATTCCTGATCAATTCTTGACGAAGACATTATAACAGAAGGGTTACCACTACCTACATTTGGTAAATTTTCGTTTACCTCAACACTTGCATCAGGTGTACTTGTCGACTGGGATTGCTTATCATAGTGCAATAACGTGTGGTGCCTTGCTTGGCATTTTCTGCAAGTGATTGCAGTACAAACTTTGCTAATATGATTACCTTTTAGACAGTTTAAACAAAGCCTTAACCGCTTTGCTTGTTCATATCTCGAATACACCTTCAATTTTAGAAAACCGTCACAATTGTTAATATAGTGATTTCCTCTACAAAACGAACACGTTTGATTTGTCGCTATAAATGTTTGTTGCGATCTAAAATGTGATTTATATTTGCTAATTTGTTTACTTTCTCCCCGATTACCTTGTAGTGATTCAAGAAGCTCGACTCTACCTGTTAAAAAGATTTTAAATTCCTTCAAGGTAGGAAGTTTGTCCCTAGTCTTGTGTTCTTCCCATTCACGGAAAGTAACCGCATCTAACTTACCACTAATTAAAAAAATAATCATCACATCCCATGTGTCAGTTGACTGACCTAAAGTATTTAATGCTCTAAGATGTTTTACCATAGAATCCAATAATTTGCGTAACTCTGTTGCCGACTCGCGAGTTAACGATGGCAACGAGAATAATAGCTTGACATGATTATTTACTAGTAAGCTGGTATTATTATATCTCTCACACAAAACTTCCCATGCTACTTTATAATTTGCAGCAGAAAATTCTAAGGAGTGAACTGCCTCCTTTGCGTCTCCTTCCAATGCTCCACGTAAGAAATGAAATTTTTCAATATCACCGATCGATGTATTCTTGTGAATTAGAGATTGGAAAGTATCCCTAAACTCTAGCCAATTTTCATATATTCCGTTAAATTTAGGTACCGGTATATTTGGCAACCGGGGTGCTGTCTGCAACGTTACAGAGTTTATGGCATTAGTCAAACTCCCATTAGTTGTATTTGGTCTTACATTTGATTCAAAACTAATGTTAGATAGGATTTCTTTACCCCTGGTATTTAATTTAAAATACGAATTGTCAAATATTTCTCGTTCTTTGAACTGTTCTTCAAAGTTGTCATGAATTAATTCGATTAACGTTTGAACATTATTAAAGTCCGAGCATACACTATTTAACTTTTCCAACCTTGACTCTAATTCCATATATGACCTTTTATCTAAACTATTTGACTCTACCAGTAATCGCTCAATATCCTCTAAATAATTTTTGAAAAGAGTAAGACGTGCTTTGACACAACCCCGTTTTTTTATTAGTGTTTTTAAGTCCTCACTCATTTTTATTTACTTATGTATTTTATCAATTTACCAACAATAACAACTAATACCTGCTCCTACAAATAGAAACTGAGAAGGAATAAATAAAGGGCATGCAAAGACTCACTGTACCAAACCTCTCTGTTTAACTCGTGCTGCAAGTGCGCCGTATTTTCTCTGAACACGCTGCTCCAGATGCACTTGTTGCTTCTCTCTCTTACCAGCCTTGCTAAGGGCGCCCGTTGGAGATGCTGGAATTCTGCCTGTCGTTACGAAACTTTCGCCCAGTACTTCTAGGAATTGATTCCACACTTCGGCTCGTATACCTGCAGTGACACTTTGTTGCACCCCGCTTGACCCAAGCGTGCCACTTTTACAACTTATGTACTGTTCATATAATAGTTTTATTGAAAATATTTGTCTTTCAACCACTAGTCCAATTTACAGAGTTTTTATAACCAATAACCAATTTTAAATCACCAACCGTTTTAACGTTTTACGAAATGTCTAACTTTTAATTCACCAATTTAATTTCCACGTTGAACATCTGTACCAATGCCAATAATAAATCCAATCCAATAATATGTGTATATGTTTAATTTTGTTAAAACACCACTTGCATTTATTTCACTTTTCCACTCAGAATATCCGGTTCGAAGGACCATATGTTTCTTTCAGGGTTAGAAACTGAACCTTACCAATTGTGATTAATAAATGCTTTTGTTTTTGATTTTAACACTATTTATTAACTTAACTATAGGTACAGTGTTCAACACTTAACTTACTTAACTCTCTTAAGTCTAGTTCTTAACTATCCCTCTCGGGGTGGCTTGGACGCTTAGGGCGCTGAGATCCTCCCCGCTCACATATGCAAAACGCCATATGGCTTATATCGAAGTGTGTGCATCATTTGCACCCAAAACTAAATAAACATCAGTTACACCAATCTTAAACACAAAGCAATGGTAGAAAAGCCAATAACGGGGCTTTTCAAATGACAAAGTTATAGAGGAAAACGCCTTGTGTATAAAAATTCAAAAATTCAATTTTGCCTAAAAGCCACTCGAAGGTGGGTCGCTGCCAAATCGATAATATTGAACGACTGTGATAAGGGCTAGTAAGTCGTGGACTGATCGAACGCCATTCAACTTACGCAGTAATAAGTCCTCTGAATGTGTTCGAGTACGTGGCTCTTCACGATACAAGAACTTTAAAGCTAAGTAGTCTCTAGCGAACCTAAATTCAATGAGTAAAACTTTTTTAAGTTATTTTAGTCAGCCATAATTATTTATTTACCCAGAGTCTGAGACGACTCTAAAAATGCTCGCATTTTGATTCTGAGAAGGTATGTATGAATCTTTTCTACCTAATCGATCGTTAGCGTGAGCGCTCTCGCTTGTATGGTCTGAAAGTCATTACCTTGATTGGGGAAGGCACGATTCATATCTTGAGAATTTTGTAAAACCAATTTTGTTAAATAAACAGATTCTTTGAACTATTGCTTCTTAATTGATCTTGAGGCCTGTTGACAGTCTATAATCCCTGGAACTTTCGTATCGAAAGCCGGATGTGTCGAGTTAATTCACATTAACGTTCGACCTTCTGGTTGCTTTACGGAGGTTTGAGAGGGATTTTTTTATGCGTTTTTTGAGAAATAGATTCCGTCATTAACGGACCAAAACGTGGTTTCCACGTACAAAAATTAATCCCTCCGCAGAGAAATTCTCCGGTTGGTATTTTTTTATGCAAAATTTCAGGAAATTAAGAGGTGCCTAAACCCCTATGAGGGAATTCATCTCCAGAGAGAGCGTCATTTCCGATCTGTGGTAGTGCAGCCTTGGTCCATTACTCGGCTATCGAAGTGCATCTTATCTCGAACCCGCCTGGGAGGTAGAAGAACGGGGTAATACGCGACTGGCGCCCCCTGAGAAATAAATTGGTGTCGCGTCATTTTGACGCCCGGTAGTGCGTTCTTCTACATTAACACGGAAAACCTGTCGCTACCTCCCTGGCTATTACAAGGGAAACGTCCATGAATGGAATTAATTTAAAATATACGCTAGCGCTGTGCGTTTCCTGACACATGACATCACACGTTGTTTGGGCGCCTAACGGATTTATTCAAATTTAAATGTAAATGAAAAAATAAGAAAAAATCCTTTACACACTGTGTTTTGTATTAAGTAAAGATTCTAAAAATGCCAAAATTATATTTTGTGCAAGAAGCCTATACATAGTTCAATTTTAGGTAATTTTATAGGTATTACTCCTTTTTGCTAATCGATAATCTTGAGATTTCGTTTCAGGGACAAAAAATTTTGAGAAAATCGCTTTTACTGAATAATATTCGGCATAAAAACCAGTGCGAGTTTGCCGTTGTCGTCCGCATCATAATTTTCAACATTAGGTAATAGTTAGAGGAACCAAATCACTAGGGATTGCATTACCGGTTAACCGGTTAACCGGTTATTGGGACAAAAAACACATGACGATAATTACCGTTTATTTTAATTTTTTACCGGTTATTTCGGTAAATTCTAAATTTACGATATGTCACGTATTCAACGTTTCTATTTATGTCACTAACTAGTATTCACTAAATACAGAGTGATTGTTCCAACACCGAGCACTTTTAAGAATAAATAAATAATATTATAAAAAGTAAACTCCAAACACCAAGCCCTAAGAAATACAAGAGAGACATTGACAATATCTTGCGACAGAAAATTGAATATTTCACTGCCGCAAATATCTTGGAATACATTTAGAATTATGTTATTACCAATTCTTATTAACTTATTGACCCACCGACCGAAGAAGGGTATCTTCAGCTGGGGTATTCTATGCACAAATATCAGACGACTAACAGATATAGCTTTGAAAAACTAACCCTTTTACCAGGCTATTTTTAAAAAGATATTGTATTTTTAGATTAGGTATTCAGTAAATGCCATATTTGAGTTTATGTTTATAATTTTTGTTATTTAAGTGGATATTTTTGTTATTTACAGAATAATTATTTATTTAAATTTGTTTCATTTATATTTTTTCCTATTGATAAATTAACTCCTATATAAAAAAGTCTGTTTGACAGTCACATTTTTGTCACTTTGACAGCGATAAAAAAGATGCATCGTTTTTAATCACCCATAAAAATGCCTGTTCCTCAAAAGCAAAGTACATGTAGTAGTCGCACGTCACTTTGAAATCTGTACTGTCAGCTATAATTTTTAAGTATTGTGGAAACTATACTGTACAATATGAGTCGTTTTGGGAAAATTATAATTATTTTTAATAAATTATTGTTGTTGTTCGTTCACATATTCTGTCGTTAATTTATCTTGCCAAAAAACATTCGAGCTTTTCTTTTATGGATAAAGGACCCCGCACACCATATAGGGGGATTTCTGCTTCCAGTCAAATTTAATCCAACCCACGTAAAAATGTTCTCTTGAACCTCCTGAACAAATGTTCAAATGCAGCCAGGTCCGAAAAGGTCTTTGTTTCGAGATATGGAGTCCTAGAGATCGTTCCAAATACATTTTAAAATTGAAAAAATTAAATTAAAGTTGGCTTTGATTTTATGGCAGAACAGCATAATTAATTCTTAAATAACACCACATTTCTTACTCATGTTAATGACACCGTGGGTCTTCAAAGGCTTCTCTGCAGTTTTTTCAATTCAAGAATAAAGTTGTGATACTTTTTTTTTTTAAATAAAAAACTTCTGTTAAGTTCTGTGACTCAAAATCTTATGATGAATTATTGTTCTCCGAGCTTCCTAGGATTGGAATTGTTCTTTTTTTATTTGAAGAGTGTATCATGTTTTTTATTTTAATTGCCCATTAAATGGGCAATTTAATCAGGTCCATTGATTTTTATTTGAACTATGATTATGGAATTTTCTGTGGTAATCTTACCTAAACAATTTCGATTAGTAATTCGTGTCCACGTACTCAAAAAATGCCGATATTTTTTAAAAAATAACACACTCGTTCTTGGATAGTAGGAAATTCAATGAATCAAAACAATGTCATTATTGACAAGTCAAAAAGAAATAAAAAAGTGTGAAAACTTAATATTTTGTTGTTTTGCTATTGATTTCTATGGAAACAACAATAGAATTTAGTCATTAAGACAAGGTAACTTTGGGCGATTTTGGATTTGGAACGATCTTTAGGGCTCCATATCTCGAAACGAAGACCTTTTCGGACTTGGCTGCATTTGAACATTTATTCAGGGGGTTCAAAAGAACATTTTTACGTGGGTTAGATTAAATTTGACTGGAGGCAGAAATTTCCCTATATGGTGTGCGGGGTCCTTTCTTTTTAACTCAAAAGTTTGCCAATCAGTAATTTTGTTCGAAAAACTGACATTTGACAAAATCGCTCGACCTCCGGTCTCGCGATTTTTTCATGTCAGTTTTTCTTATAAAATCACTGATTTGGCAAAATTATTTCGTTACAAAGAGAAATTTATCCGATAAAAAAAAGCTCTTGTGATCTTACTGTTGATAAAAAACCTTTTGTTTGTTCATTATATTAAATATACGTATAAAAAAATGTTTTTTGTTAAATTTAGATAATTTTGTACATGGAAAAAGACAATTGCCATTTTCGCCACCCTGTCATCCATTCTAAAAATTACCGGTAAATACCGGTTAGCCGGTTATTTACATTTTTATTTACCGATTTACCGGTTATTAAAACTTCCGGTAAATTGCAATCCCTACAAATCACGGGTTAGTTTTTCAAGTTCTTCATAAAAAGATTCTGAATGAGTAAAACGAGCTTTAAATTAGGAATGTATCATCGTTCAATGCATTCGTAATAATTATTAAGTCACTTATACGTTCGATGTAATTTTTACGGTAAAACATAATTTGTTTAATATTATTTAATGTTGAAGCAGACATGTTGAATACGTTAAAATGAGTTCAGAATGTATTGAGACATTTGATACAATTTTATAGAGGGACCACAACGCGTAACCAGCCGTTTATTTATTTATTTTTTTTAAGAAAGATTTAAATTTTTGGGCCATCAAAGCTGTCACAATGTACCACGTGTGAGAGAGAATAAATCAATTTAATAAGAGTAATGAACATCAATGACTTGTACACTAAAATTTTAATCTCAAGTGAGACAGTCACTCATTAGATCAAAAACAATTAATTTCCACGATTCAATATGAGTGAATTTTTTATACAGATCGAAGAACCAAATGTATTGGGTAGCGGAATGTAATGAGATCTTAAGAATTAATTGCTCCTGATCTATGTATATGTGTGCCTCTAGATGGGTGCAGTGAATAAATTCATGCAAGCCAAAATTATTGAAGTACAAAAAACGTGAGCTGTGCTTTTCTTACCTTTGTTCAGAGTTGCTGATTTCACTAAATTTCAAATGATGCATGCACATTTAGTCTATTTGGGGTATATACTTTATATTCTATGATGCGACTCCAAGGGGAACAACAAATTGTCAAAAAATATGAGAATTGTCACTTTTTTATTAATTTTGAGTTTTACTTTACAAGTCAGGCCTGTAGCTAGGGGGGGACCAGGACGGGCGACGCCCGTCCTGGAATAAGTTTCGCCCGACCTACGGTGATCGTAATGGGGGCAATTTTAACTGTCTTTTTAATATTTTGAAAGAGATTGGGTAAATTTTTTTAAATTTTTTCGGACTAAAAAGTTTTTTTTGGATTTTCCTTATTAAAAATTTCCCCCCCCTCCCCGCTCAGCAAAAAATTTTTCGGACTTTTTTACGGGCCCGTCCTGAAAAATTGTTTGCCCGCCCTGAAAGCACTTTCTAGCTACAGGCCTGTTACAAGTAGGCCTTTTCTCTTCAAAGAGAAACACAGTAAATGGGAAATTCAGCGCAACTCGAGATTAAAATATAATTTATATAAAATTGGGAATAATAGAAATAAAGAGAAAAATATAAAAGCCATTACTGAACAATTACTATAATATAAGATTTAGATGTTAGGTAGATATTATTTCATTTTTGTCTTGTCTTCTCCGATTTCTGTTTCTGCATTTCTGCATTGTGCACAAAGAAGTTATACTTATAGCCAGGGAGATAGCGACAGATTTTTCGCGTTAATATCTATAAAACTAGATTTTTTCCCATGATAGCTTAGACAGTATCAATGATGAAAGTGCAAGTCTACCAAACTTTTAGTGTTGCAAAAATGAGTAAAAAATTAAACAACATGTTGCAAAGAGTTATAGATTTTCTGAAATGTCACAAAATGCTACTTTTGATTCGTTCGTACCGAGCCGAATTTTCGAATTTCGCCGTGCAATTTACGATCAGGTTTATCTGGAAGACTTCCTCTTTACGTCGCGACATCATACGGCCGTCCCAATGGTGTTTTTCGAAAAATATGAACGTGTCAAGATTTTTTTTGCTCTGAAATGTAAGCTGTTTTTTGCAATTTTTCGCAGATATCTCCGAAACGGTGGGAGTTAACTCGGAATAAAAAATAAGGCCAAACGAGTATTTACAAAGCTGATTTTTTGTCTACAAGCAGTTTATGCACTATTTCGATTAAAAATCACATTCTACCTCCGTTGAAAGGTGGCTAAATCTATTATAGACGTTGCACGATATAGGGCATAAAAAAGTTAAACAATCTATAACGTTCTGAATTTCTTTCCCAAGTGCATAAAAATTTTACAGTTCCCATCATTTCAATTCCTTATTTTTATTCAATTTTCAATAGTAAAAAGCATGTAAAAAAATTTCAGATGGTAAACGTTGTGGACATAAATGTGAGAGAAAAAGCAAGCTTATTTTCATTGAATATTTTCATCTGTAGCTCGACCACCAGCAATATTAAAAAGTAAATCCTTATCTAATGTATTATCAAAGGGATTAACGCTTTCTAATGGAGTAAATAAAAGTGATTATTAACACATCTATAAGAAAACTGTCTGTTCGTTAATATTAATGAAGAATATAATTGTCATGGTTTGACTATGTATGACTATGTAATCTTTGGTAGACGTTGCCAAAATGGCAACGTCTACCAAAGATTTAGCCACCTTTCAGTGGAGGTAGAATGTAATTTTTAATCGAAATAGTGCATAAACTGCTTGTAGACAAGAAAATCAGCTTTGTAGATTAATATTCCGCGGCAGCAAATGCAAAACTTATCTGCGAATTGCAGTAGCCCGGAGCGCACATTCGGACATAAGTCTTTTGTTTTTTATGTTACAGAAAAAATAAAAAAAAGTGTTGGAAAGCTCAATCTACTTTCTTCACATAAGCTGTCTACAAATTTTTCGAAAAAAAACGATAATTATCGCGATATTCGAGGAAATGTAGGAAATTACACGTTTTCCTATTGAGTGTAAGTAAATCTTAAAAAAATAATTTTTCTCAGAAACTTTTGTTTCGAAGGGCCAAGATTAACGGACCGTCAAAGTAGTACATGATATTAAGTGAACATCGTATATGAGATCGATTTCAGTTAATTACCGATTAATTACGGTGACAAAATGGAGAAATTTTAATGGAAAATAAAGTCCTAAATCCCGCCCCCTCTAATTCCTTCATTTTTGTAGAAATTCAAAAAATAAAAAAAAGAGTTTTAGCAAATTTAATTCTATTTAAATTAGCTAGAGTAGTCTTTTGGCGTATGTGCCAAGATTAAAAAGTTGCCAACTGTAGAAGCTCAAAACTTGCGATTTTTTGCCGTACATGGCCGATATTTCAGTAATCTCCGAAAAGAAAAAAAAAATCAAAATTCTGATGGTATAACAAATGATTCGTGGAAAATGCTCGTTTGACCTTATTTTTCATTTCGAGCTAACTCCCACCATTTCGGAGACATCTGAGAAAAATAGCAAAAAAACAGGAGCCGAAAAAATTGCAAAAACATACAATCTTGACACGTCCATATTTTTCGAAAAACATCATTGGGACGGCCGTACGATGTCGCGACGTAAAGAGGAAGTCTTCCAGATAAACCTGATCGTAAATTGCACGGCGAAATTCGAAAATTCGACTCGGGACGAACGAATCAAAAGTAGCAATTTGTGACATTTCAGAAAATCGATATCTCTTTTTGCAACATGTTGCTTAATTTTTTACTCAGTTTTGCAACACTTATAGATTGGTAGAATTGCACTTTCATCATTGATACTGTCTAATAGACGGAGAGCCGGCCGTCGAATATGTTATGAATAAGATACATGAAAAACTTGATTAGTACTACCACAGACCTAAAGGGAGCCACCTTTTATACGAGCTAATTTTGCCCGCTTCATGGATTTTTGACCTCACTTCCGATTACGATTTTTAATGTTTTCTTAAGTCATCAATAGTCCCTTGAGGTAAAGCTTTTACCCCACCGGACCGCAAGACATGTACCCCCGCGTTTTTGAGGGCGGGGAACACGATGGTGACAATATTTTCCGACCTAGCGTTCAACCAAACCTGTTTCCGATTTTCCAGTGCTACGCTTGCGAGGGCTTGCCAGATCTGGTTTTTCTTGCTCAGATTGAATAGAATAGAAGTAAATATTGACCACAGGTGACCTAACCCACTCCCGGGGGTTGAAACTACCCTCACCCCCAATAACTAAATGCTACGAAAACAGCGAAAATCAGCTGGAAAACGGTATACCCCCGTTTTCGAAGGCGAGAAATACGATGGTGATAATATTTCCCGACCTACCCTTCACCCACTACCCCTAAACCTGAATACCACCCCCTTTCCGATTTTCTGGTGCTAGGCTTACAAGAGCCTATCGTATCGTTTTTTCTTTTGGTCAGTTAGAATAAAATAGTTAAATATCTTTCACAGGTGACCTAGTCATTAAAAAAAATGATTAGACCCTTAGGGAGGGTTTAATCAATCCTCTCGGCCTGCTGTCTGGATTCCACTCATTCTATAACCCCCTTCCATTTGATTTCAAGTATAACTCGTCGATAAATCACTCCCCATACACGTTTATATATGAAAACATAAAGGGATCCATGAAAGGGAAAACGGGAGCAAACGGTAATCTCACCTTTGCACGAAATATTTACTCTTTCTGCCTTCATTAGGCATAGACTACTAGTCTCGAAAGACCACGGACTTGATTTTTTTTCACTATGACGTAATGTTCCGACCATGCTGCGGAAAAAATGTTATATGGGGTGAAAGGAGACACTACAAAAAAATTTTGAATCTGGTGCAACGAGGGGAAGTTACTCTTAAAAATATTTGAGAGAATCCTCTCAAATACTTGTCCAACATATATTTTTTCCAAAATTTTCCGTTGCTGCGTTTTGGCACAAAAAATTGGTCCTTTGGATTTCACTTATTGCGAACTATATTCCTTATCTCAATGAAGATAGTGCCGGGGGCCGTTTCACCCTACTTATCCGGCTATGCCCTTAGGAAGATAAACGGGTAAAACAAAAACACAATTTACAATTATTCCTTTTATTTAATAATGTATTATCAAAATGGATATACATATTAAATTCATAAAACACTTATTCGATTATACCTGTGTATAATAATAATTATGATAGTAATATTCTAAATCATAAATATTAGGATTTAACTAATTAATCAATATATACAAGAAGAAATATTTACAGAAAAAATATTTACAAAATATATGTATAAACCGATATTCTGCCCACAATAAAAGTAATGTAAGTATTATACAAATAATGCATTATGAACTTACTTTTAGAGCATATACATAGGAGCATTCACTTCACATAGGCAATCTGATGTCTCCCCCACTTTGTTCAAGAAGTGATAAAGTACTAAAAATAATTCAAATTATATTTATAACAAAAATCATTAGAACTTTAATCTTTATACTTATTTTAATATACTATATTAAGATTTATATTTATTTTCACGTTTACATTTTATCGTTAATTGTACGTAACCTGCAGTTGATGCATGAGGTCTGATAAAAACACATTCATTGTATAGCTGCATTCAAAATGAAAAAAATTATTATGTACCAAATTTTAAAATCTTTAAATGCCTACTTGTAACACTGTTTTAATATTGGGAAAATGTTCGAAGTGTAAGCTACTGTTACTACAAATGCTGCATTTGCACTGATCAAATGATAATTCCCTTTTGATTGGTTCAAATATTTTCTCACAAAATAACTGTTTTTCTTTTTAATTTCCAAATCTAAGTAATAAATCACCCTTTATATGTGCCCTAAGAGCATAAACTAATATTTTACCATCACTTTTAGTAAATATATTGGAGCAGTTTGAATGTCATTTAATAAAAAATGCACTGTATCTTGAAACTTATAATTTATAATAAAGTGAAAGAATAACCACATTGGTTCTTGTAGGGTAGACCACTGGTACTTAACATTCGTTACTGTCATGAGACCAAATAAGAATATGGGAAAAAAAACAGATTTATCTACTATCAATATAGAATTAAATTCAACTCATAAGAAACAACAAAAAAATTTGGTTATATTTTTACCAGGTGATAAAAACAAAGTTAAATGTTAATACATATCCCGCCTTTTAGAACTGATTCAGACGTAACATGAAACCTGATCTACACATAGTTGGATTTACTTTCAAGGCACCCTTTATTTATGCTGGGTGAGGCATTTAAATTGAAATACTAGAATATCTTGAAAGTAAAGCACTTTAGAAAAATTTCACACAAAAATGTTTTGTTGAGAAATAGAACAGCACAATTTATTTTTGGCTCAGCTGGTGTTTTTAAGGTAATTCCAAGGTGATTATTATTATTTTTTATATCAAATCATACATTTTATTTAGCAGCATCTTACTTTATATAAAAAACTAAACTACGATATCCATCTTTATAGAATCAAAATTTATGAATTCTGTTTAAAACAGCACTATTTTCCAGCAGAATGGAAAAAAGACAAATAATTGTAATTCACGAGCCCAACATTGATCACATAATAACGGATATTTACAGACCGATTAATTTTTACGGGTTCTTGGAAAACTATTTCAGAAAATAATAAAAAGTAGGATTCAAGATTGCCTAAATGATAAAATTCCAACATATCAATTTGGATTTAAACATAAATATTCGACACTACACCTTTTTACGATCCTCATGTCCAATGTCCAGTCAGCTGAATTAGACAATTTTAAATCAGCTACTGTTTTCTTAGACATTAAAAAAGCATTTGATAGTATATGGCATTTGGGTCTGCTTTTACAAATTAAACAAATTAGAAGTCCCCAACTATCTGATTCATATTATAAGAAGCTTTTTAGAAGAGAGAAAACTATGCAACAAAATAAGCAACGTTATATCAGATGGTTCTGTTGCCGTACAGGGATTACCGCAAGGTTCTGCATTATCACCAGTTGTGTATAATTTATAGTGCTATAATTTTTTTTTATTTGAAATTTATCCAAAGGCTTACCTTTTGCAATATGCTGATACCGCTCTAATTTCACATGACAAAACTGACCAAAACCATTGGTAATTTACTAATGATAATTTCATTGAGAAATGGAGACTACAATTAAATACCTCTAAAGCCCGTTTTCTAATTTATAGCAATAAACTGTCCATGGATTCACCTCCGATCAGCATATTAAATTCACGAATTAAATCTTATTTATCTTGAGATACTTAACAACAGAACTAGAGAATTAGATCACAAATGTAACCTGAAACAGGCCTTCTAACTGGCCATTGCCTCTTGAGATATCATCTCAAGAACATGAGCATGGCAGAAGATGACAAATGCAGATACTATGAAGCTGCAACCCATATACTTTGTGAATGCAATGCACTAATCCGCATTAAGCTAAAGTACCTAGAACAGCCGGAATTAATGCCTGAAGACATAGGGAAATTAGCTCCCAGAAAAATCACAAGCTTTGCAAAAAGTCTTGGAATCCTGCACAACGACTAGTTGTAGGTTAATTCACTAAAGACCTTTCAGGTCAAGGTAAAAAAAGGCCAACTCAGGGCCAAGCGACCCTTTAAACAAA
Source organism: Rutpela maculata (assembly GCA_936432065.2). NCBI lineage: Eukaryota > Metazoa > Arthropoda > Insecta > Coleoptera > Cerambycidae > Rutpela > Rutpela maculata. The sequence goes on along the minus strand of OW386286.2, from coordinate 228,838,077 downwards.
TCTAGAACCTGAAATAATATACAAAATCACTCAAACGAAAAATTACAACACGCTCGGTAACATATAAAAATGAGGGAATTTCGGTACAATCTGTTGCCAAAATATAAAAAATTCAAATGAATTTCATAATTAGTCTCAAAGTGGAAGTTTTAGCAACTTGGACATTTTTTGTAATGGGCGGGTATAAAGTATGTCCAAATTCTAACAAAGGCTGGCATTTGGACATACTTTATACCTGTTCATTAAATGATACATTGGTCCTACCTATCGGTTGTGAGACCTATGGTTACCTGTGCATCATGCATATGGTGGCCAAAAACAGAAGAAAAAGTAGCACAAGGAAAGTTGCAGAAATTGCAACGCCTTGCCTATCTAGGGTCTACAGGAGCAATGCGCTCATGTCCCACAGCAGCTATGGAGGCAATGCTGGACTTACTCCCTCTGCATTTGCATGTGAGGAAGGAGGCAGCACTTAGTGCCTTAAGGCTGCATCAGGCACTTAAATTCAGACCAAGCGACCTGGTTGGTCACTTAAAGATTCTGGAGTTAATCCAATTCGAATCCATGACCAAACCCACTGACTCAATGCCAATCAAGCATGACTTTGACTGCCCGTTTGATGTGCTGACTGAAAGCCGTCAGGCGGGCAGGGTCGGAGCACTGCGGTTGGAGAAAGAGTCACACATCTGGTACACAGATGGATCCAAGATGGATGAAGGGGTTGGTGTGGGCGTAGCAGGGCCTAAATGCAGGCTATCTAAAGCCCTTGGTAACACCCTAACCATCTTCCAAGCAGAAATTTATGCTATAGATCTATGTGCCCAGGAATGCCTAAGTAGAGGCACTCGAAGGGCAAAGATCTATATACTTTCAGATAGTCAAGCAGCATTAAAGGCTCTCAGGTCATATACCTTTGAGTCAAAAATTGCCTGGGAATGCAGACAATCCCTGAAGCAACTGGCAAAAAACAACAAGGTTATCTTGATGTGGGTGCCAGGGCATGAGGGGATAGAAGGCAACGAATTGGCTGATAGCCTCGCAAGAAAAGGGGCTGAAGCCCCATTTTTTGGACCCGAACCGTTCTGTGGTCTATCTAAGGGACACATAACGGAGGAGGTCCTAAAATGGGAAAAGGAACAAAAAGAGTCCTACTGGAGGAACACTCCAGGCCAAAGACAAGCCACAAGGCTTCTCGAACTTGAAAAGTCCGACCTAAGGCTGATCACAGGCCTTCTAACTGGCCATTGCCCCTTGAGATATCATCTCAAGAACATGAGCATGGCAGAAGATGACAAATGCAGATACTGTGAAGCTGCAACTGAAACTGCGGAACATATACTTTGTGAATGCAAGGTGCTAATCTGCATTAGGCTAAAGTACCTAGAACAGGCGGAATTAACGCCTGAAGACATAGGCAAATTAGATCCCAGGAAAATCGCAAGCTTTGCAAAAAGTCTTGGAATCCTGGGCAACAACTAGATGCAGGGTAATTCACAGGGTAGGTCGAGGTGAAGAAAGGCCAACCCATGGCCAAGCGACCCCTTAAACAATCTACAATCTACCTGACCATTACAAAAAATGTCAAAGTTGCTAAAACTTCCACTTTGAGACTAATTATAAAGACGCACCAACCGAGGAATCCAGTCCACACACAAGCCTTCTAATAATTATCTTTTTTCTAAGATGAAGGTCAATCCTATCCAGGAGAGGCTGAAGATGCTTCTCAAGAAATCTGCACAAAATCCTCAAAATTTAGAGATCATGAATTCTCTCATGAGAACAAGAACAGTTCAGTGGCCAAGGCGTCAATTTGCCGAGCAGGGCCGGTTCTAGACATTTTTCAAATGTAAGTGGACGATATTTTGGCGCCCCTCATCTCAATGACAATAAAACGGTAGGAACTTGCAATGGAGAAAAATTCTGCAAATAATTATTACAATTGCAATTTTCTTCAATATCCATAGTTTCCCAAGTCTATTTTAGTGGGGAAAAAGTGTTCTTTCAGTGTTTGGCGCCTTTCCCTTTCGCTGTTTGGCGCCTCTTTCAGTTGGTGCCTCTGCGACCGCGTAGTTAGCAGGGTTCAAGATCCGACCCTGTTGCCGAGAGAACTATTCAAAAAATGTTGAGTTCCTTAGGAAGCTAATTAACTCTCTTTTGATATTCTCAGATTTGTACTTTTGCTTTTAATCGTCTTATATTTTATATTTTAAACTACCGGGTGTCAATGAGATCACTTTCCGGTCGCCACGTTTTTATTTTTTAACTAGGCATGCTTCATATGTTACCAAAACGAGATTTTTTGATCCATCATCATTACTTATGATTTTAAATGGAACACCATGTATATTTTTGTATTTTTGGAATCTAGAGGTCATTCTGGATATGACTTGAAATTTTTGAGCCAATTTTAATGTTCAATCTAATGTTCCGTGACCAACCAGAAATTGACCCACCAGGATGTGTTGAGATACATTGTTAGATTGGTATTGAAAAATTACATCTAGCTGTAGCATAAAAGTGACCTCAACTTTGAACCTCTCTGTGACACAAATTAACAACAAAATTCAATACGTATTTTTCTTCAACAAAAAAAAGCAAATTAAAATTGGCTGGAAAAATTTCAAAATGGCGGAGAGTCATGAAATTAGCACAGTAATATGCAGAATGACCTTTAGATCCAAAAATACAAAAATATACATGGTGTTCCTTTTAAAAACTTAAAGTAGGACCAGAGCTGGGCAAATACTTTGAAAAAGTATTTAAATATTAAATACTAAATACTTTCAGAAAATTGAAAGTATTTAAATATTAAGTATTTTCAAAAGATAAAAGTATTTAAATAACAAATAACAAAAGTAATTAAATAGTTTGAATTTAGTATTTAAATACTTTCTGAATATTTAAATACTTTGATAACACTGAAATATTTTGAAGCATAGTTAAGTGTAAAAATAGCCTTTAATGGCTAAACTTTGCCAAATTGTATTTTCTATTTTTGTAGAAATCAATAAAGACTTAATATTATCATTATCATTATTATTATTATATTAAACACTATTTGACTATTTGAGGTGTCAAAATTTTAGATTTCATGATTTTCATGAACTTTACAACACTATTTTAATACCTCTATACTTAATCAGTTCTAGTTGGGTATTGGACTTTTACTTATACGTAGAGCTAGACCTTTGCGTCTTCTGCAAATACCCAAATAAAGCACAGAGACTATGGCACTAGTTAAACTGTTCTTTGTCACAATCACAAAACATATACATGCAGAGTGAGAGGCATTTATTTTCGGTTTATTATAAATATTTAAAAAATCATAAATGGTATATTCCTTAAAATAGTTTCAAACACTCAAACAAACTTGCTCTTAGGAATACAACCATATACAGTTTTTATCATAAACTTTGTATATAATAATTAAATGCCATATACTTTAATAATGAAATTAGGAACTATTTTCATTGACAAACTACGATATTCAAGTACAACAGAAATTTACAATAAAAAAATATATATATATAGTTGTATTCGTTAGAACCATAACAATTATTTAAAACAGTTTTAAAGATTATAGTATATTTGGTTATTTAATTATTTATAATAAACCGAAAATAAACGCATATTTCCCTCTCACTCTGCGAAAGCCTAACCTTAACAGTTAACACTTACTGTCTATGTCTGTTCTCAACCAACTGGGAATTAAGACGTGAATGACTGAAGACTGAATGATGCAATGTGTTTATTAACTACATAGTATAGTACATGTTTTGATTTTTGACGAATATCTGCTTGTTTCCCTGGTGTATTTGATTATATTTGTTGTATTTATTTAAATACTTTTGAGATTCAAATACTTCTGAAAGTATTTAAATACTGTCAGAAAAGGATTTAAATACTTTTTTAGAAGTATTTAAATACTTCTCAGTTATTTAAATAGTTTAAGTATTTATAAATACTTTAAGATCATTTTCACAAATACTAAGTAGTAAATATTTCAGATAAAGTATTTGCAAGTATAAATACAAATACTTGTTGCAAGAAGTATTTAAATACTTGGTATTTAAATACTTTCTAGTATTTAAATACTTAATGAGGTATTTGTAAGTACATATTTGCCCAGCTCTGAGTAGGACTAGTAGAAGTCACTTCTGCTGAAACCAGAAGACAAAATGTCGGTAACATGTGACACATCTTGTTTCATCTCAATCCATTAAAAAATAAAGAATTGGCAACCGGAAAGTGATCTCGTTGGCACCCGGTATGTTATAAGGTAAACATTTTCTTTTAAACTGAAACTGATATTACTTTTTACTAAATTTAATTTTTTGATAAATATCAAATGATGTAATAGACAGGCTAAAGGACCTCGGTCGATAGCCTTTTGGTTATATTTGTATTGTTTACTTGTATGACCGATATTATTTATTATTATTACAAAAAACATACGTTTTTTTTTTAATTTAATTTCAGTTTACAAATATAGATTTCAACCAAGTTGACCATGAAATGACCTCAAAATGTCCTTGAAAGCATCTATAGTCAGAAATAAATCATGTTGCTCTATTTCCCCCTCAGAAAGAAACAATTTTTGCTTGTAACATTTTTTTCTAAAATGCACTCTGGTGTCCCAACGTAAATGCCTCGTCCGTTATTTTATGGTCTAAAGAGCGACTAGTGGGCATTGAGAACAGGTCACCGGGCATTGAACCAGTTAGTGAATGACTTGTTTGGCCACAAGATTTGGACAATTGACAACATGAACTGGCCATTTTGTTAATTGAAGCACAAAATTAGGAAACGTTATTAAAACATAACATTCCACAAATGCGTGAACTAGGCAGGTTTCTTTTTCGGATATAAAAAAGAAGCACACATGCCACATATTGTCCAAAATACACCTTCACACTGTTAAAGTGGCAATAAACAGTTCTTCCAATTCTCAGATACCATCCTCAAGGACTGTGGCATTTTATACAATATTACATTTTATGGTCAAGTTAATATATCCCTGAAAAATACTATAGTACCTACATACAATATCTGTATAGAACAAAAGATTAACAATTAACTTAATCAAAGTAATTACGACATTATCGATACTGTTCTAAAAATAATTATAGTAAAGCACATTCCAGTGTTAATATAATAAAAATGTTATTACTTTGTTAACTTTTGTTGTCAGCAATATATCACAAACTATCCAATAATGAAATAAATGTTTCATCCCATTTGGATTCATTGTTAAATTGAATACAGGGGTCGGACTTTTGCAAAGGTTTATATTGAACTTAAAACAGATATTACATTATTTTATTGTTTCACATATTTTCGCTTTATATTTTGTATTTTATATTTAGAAGATGGGAGTTACAAACTGGTAGCAAAAAATAAGGAAATTGTGCCAGGAAAATGACAATTTAAAAAAAAGTTGTGGTAATCTGTAGCTGAGAATTTCTTTAACTTCCTAAACTTTTTCTAGGTAGGAAAGATGCACTCTGTGAAATCTCATTTTTTAACAATACTGTCTAGCTCACTCAGCTGAGAGAGTATTGAAACAGAAAAAAATTGATAATATTTTTTATTTCATTCAATAGTCTATTTGCGTATAAAATCGAATGTAAGAGCTACATCAAGTGTTTTAATGTTTATACAGTGTGTCCCCGGATTAAGTTTGCGATAGGTGTAATATACCAAAAAAAAATTAGTATGGCTTGCATTTCAAATGCTTGCAAATTTTACCTCCAAGAAAATTCAAATCTACAATTAAAGACTTCTTCATAAAAAATGCATTCTTCTCATTGGAAGAAATTGAACGTGAAATTAAAAATATAGAAACGTGATATATTATTATTAAGCTGCAATTTTGTCTATTTTATATTAGTGACTGTTACCTGTTCTTTTAAAATTATATACATATTTATACTTGTCATGTTATGTGTGCTTTTACCAGAATTTATGTAAAAACCCTTTTTCTTGACGTGTGTATATTTTTATGATTTTAACATAAATAAACTATTATTATTATTATTATTATTTCCTGCAGTCTCGGACTGCTTGGCGTAAAATGGATTTTTACCAAATTTCAGTTAAAATGAGATCTAACTTGCGGAGTTAATCTAAGAAGAAAATAAAAGAAAATAAATCATTGTAGGTAAACCGGTCTTTCTGTTAATTTTACGGAAAAATTCTATTTGGATAAAATATTTGACATTGAAAGTTAGAGCCATATGCCCACTTTCATTGCATATGAACAAATAATAATAATGACACCTCTTGAAGAAATTAAAAGAAGTTACAAAGAATTAGAAGGTGGAATTATGCAGTAATTTAGGTGGGGTACTATTTTAATAGGTTTTTAGTTGAATTCGTTGAAATTGCTGATTGTTAAAAAACAAAAAGCTATTTACTTTAAGCAGTATTATTTTTTTTGGTAAAAATCCATTTTATGTCAAGCAGACCGAGACTGCAGGAAATGAAAGCCGTACTAATTTTTTTTTATTACACCTATCGCAAACTCAATCAAGGGACACACTGTATATATTTTTTTTGTTACATATAAAACTCTGTGTGAAATGTGAAGAGAAAAATGTACCCCTTGTGATACCGACCATCTCAAATATGATACAAAAAATAGTTGTGTGGTGTGTTCACCAGGTCATTTTTTCTATTAATCGGGTGACAATGATTTGAAGTACACCAAATAATGAAAAGAATGCCCAAGTAACACGAGTGGTTGCAAACAAGTTATGCTTATGCTGTGTAACGGCTATTTGACTGTTGATGCTAATTGCACCGATAAACAGTGTGGCGAACAATCTAAAATCGCTCCGAGTGTCAACATTTGAGCTATCAACGTTTTTTTTTTTAAATACTTGCAAAGGATTCTGGAATAATGAGTCACTGCTGCATTGACAGAAAAAAATTATTTTTAATTGCAAAAATTGTTTTTTTGACGACCCCTATCTCTCACACCTTTGAAGCCACTACAATGTAATCTTGCACAAAGGGGTTTCTATAGGTGCTGATTAGGAATATCTTACTAGTTTTCTTCTAAAAAAATCGCTAATACTTTTTTTTTTGAAAATCGACCCCCTTTTTCCGATTCTAGGATGGAAGGTAAATTTTCAAAAAAAAAGTATTAGCAATTTTTTTAGAAGAAAACTAGTAAGATATTCTTAATCAGCACCTTTAGAAACCATTTTGTACATGATGACATCGTAGTGGGTTCAAAGGTGTTTGATATAGGAGCCATAAAAAACAATTATTTCAGCTAAAAATAATTTTTTATCTGTCAAAGCAGCAGTAACTCACTATTATAGACTCCTTTGCAAGTATTTATAAAAAAAAAACGTTAGTAGCTTCAACAGTTGACTCTTAGAACGATTTTTGACTGTTTCGCCACACTGTGCGACGTTTTAGTGGTTGTGAAGTTTTTCCAGACAAACTGGTACAACATTTTCTGGCATTTAAAGCATTATAAAGCTATGGCCAACTTGCTGCAAAATAAAAATGATATTTAACTGTAAAATTATCTTTAATAGGCATTTTTGGATTCTAATATGAGAATACTTTTTTCTACCCCCTTATGTAAATTTGCTCTGTACACAGGGGCGGCCCTAGGACGGTGTGAGCGGTGCGGCCGCACCGGGCGCCTTTTTGGGGGGGCGCCGAAAATGGAATGATAGTTCGTCTGCGTAAAAAATTAAACCCAAGCCCCTTAATATCACTTAGGGCCGGTTTTATAGGTACAGTTTAAAGCAAGGTTTAACTAGAAGACTCTGTTGAGGTCCGAAATAAAAGTAAATAGCGTATTTAGCAAAGTGTACATTAAGCACATTCATCAAACAGGAAATTAACAAGAACCTTTTGACAAGAACTCAAAAAGACGCTTCTCACAGCAGTTTTTTTACTACAAAAATCATTCGATAACTATCGATAATAAGTATCAATAACAACTATCAATACCACAGAATCTTTATTCAAATTTATGAATAATTTCCTATTTGATGAATGTGCTTAATATACACTTTGCTAATTATGCTATTTACTTTTATTTCGGACCTCAACGGAATCTTCTAGTTAAACTTTGGTTTAAACTGTACCTATAAAACCGGCCCTTAACCTTACAACTTCCATTTCCGTGAAAAGAGCTATATTCATTTGTTTCAGTTTTTAATTAATTTACGACGTAAATTTGACGTATGCCTGTTTTTTCGGATTTCTCCCCCTCGCTCTTCAAAAAAAAAAAAATTTTTTTTGGATGTAAAAAATCTTCGGTCTCTATATACAGCCTAATCACGAATAAGCGATTGCATAATGGGGGGGGGGGCGCCACAATGAGATCTCGCACCACCTGAAAAATTTGCAAGGGCCGACCCTGTCTGTACACTCTGTAGAATGGATAAGTAGGCAATTCCAGTTAACTGAACGGATATATTTCATATCTAGGATGGATATGATATTAAACTGACCAATCACAGTTCGTGTATTAAGTACATGGGCAACTATTCATTTTAAATTCAAGTTAGTACATAAGCTGTCAAAGTAATTGTCAATGTGTATTTGTGTAATAATATATTGATGTTTAATAAATTTTGTAGTTTTTTTTAAGCTGGTCGTAGAAAAGTATGCTGTACAACTCGAGTGGATTATCCATATCGCACTCGAAAGATTGAGCACTCCACCTATGGCGTCGTGCTCAAACTTCTTTATCGTGCAATATGGATATCAAATCCACTCTTGTTGCACAAACTACTATATTAAATATTACTAAGGTGATTTTGATGACGAATTCTGAATAAAATTTCTTACGAATATCTCCTTGCCCTTAAATATGTGATACTTCAACATGTATGAAGTGCTTCAGAAAATTTATGTGTTTATAAAACTAATAATCTCCTTAGAAATATCATTTTTATGTATTTCATCAGGAAATCATTTCAAGTTAGTTACTAGAGTATTTATAGCTTTTTTATTTATTACAAAAATTAAAGTAAATTGTAATAAATGAAAAAAAATATTGTCAAAATGGATGCACTTCTCACCCCATGTTATTTACAGAAAATAATAACTGTTATGTCTATATCCACTATTTAGGTTCTGTTTCGCTGAAATTCAGCTTCAAAAGATATTTGACAGCTTAATGGTTTTTAAACTGTTTACTCTGTGCTACTTGGATAAACTAAAGCAAAACTTTCTAGGTCCAAAGTTATAAACAAAAACCAACCAGTATAACCTTTAAGTATTTTAAAACCATTTAGTTCTGTTAAATGAAATTGCTAGATTTAAGCTTTATTTTAGTTTAAGCAGGAGTTCTAACGTAACTCAACATCCGTCGTTATAGCCAAATCAGACCCACTTCACCTAACCGCACATCCACCACGGCGCGCAGCGGCTCTGAACCAGAATCTGACCAGGCGCATCAATGTATTTGCTAATTATAAATAAATCTTTTTGAATTGAAAATTGAAATTGGTCGACGTTGAGGGTTTAAAAAAATTTCTATGCCATGTGAGGTTTTTTTTGAGTTTCGAGAACCTTCTTCTTCTTCTTTTCAGATTTTTCAGCCAATTATATATGACCAAAAATAATAAATTACCTGAATAATTGCAAAAATTAACTGATGGCACACGATATCTTAATGTTTGCGACATTATGACTTTAGACCTATTAGTCGCTGAAAGTTTTTCATTACCTTATTCTTCTCGTCATTTGATGTACTTCAAATCATTTTAGATGCATTTTTGTCACTCGATGCACGGAATGCAAAGTTACTTGGTGAAAAGAGTTTTTAAACATTTCTAACCATTCCTTGTATCATATTTGAACTGTTCTATCCCCTGTTCTATTTATAGTAAGGTATTGTTTTTACACTCATTTTATGCAGATTTTTATGTGACAAAAAGTATCAAACTGTGACTTTTGCTGTTTTCCTATATCAGGAAAAAATATTCCTTTACTTGTTGATAACTTTTAAATGCATCTCTACTGTTTTTAAAAAATTTAAATACACAAACTATTTTATCAAACAAAATAGAAGTATCCAATTTTTTCCTCTCCAGTTATTTTTATTTTCTATTTATCATCTGGTCTGTATGAATTATTTCGATACTCGCTTAGTGTTTGACATACGTACTGTAATCGCCAATTGTGAAGAAGCCACCTGACGCAGATAAGTCCCACCAGTTCTTTCTAAAACCGTACAGCACTCAAACATGATTGGTGTAATAAACAACCACCAACACCAGTGACGTGCACGTAATAATGGTTAAAACTTATGTATGCTACTGACTAAAACTGATATGCAATCTATGCGCATGCGTTTGGAAGTAGACGTCTACGCATAACCGCCCACGTATGCTGCAATTTGTAGTTCTGTGTTTAGGAGGATCGGCTAGAAGTCGTCTTTCGTGCAGCTTATTCATAATCAATGATCGGAATTTGGGTTTAATTTCAGTGGCGCACATAGGTACATAAAATTTTACATCAAGAAATTAAATGTATGTTTGTTCTTACAAAGTAAATCGAAATTAAATGTAATGCGAACCTACCTTATGAGTTTTTCATTTATTTTGACATAATAGAATACATGTATATATATATATATATGTACAACTAAAAATGTATGCAGATTTTAATAAATCCTTGAAACGACGCACCTGAAATTAAACCCAAAATTCCAATCACTGATCATAATTGGCGATTACAGTAGAATGCTGTGATTATCAGCAGGGTGGCTTTTGTAACAGTCACCAAAGACACATCCACTGTAGAACTCTTTTCAAGTATGAAAGATGTATCGCCAACACAAGGGAACAAAATCAGTATTAAACATAAAAGACATTGAAATTTTTAAGAACTACATTACGTTTAAATATTTAACCTCTCCAAGCCACTTTTATCATTAATTTTCAAATGGATTACTTAAAATTGCATTTTTGTCATAATGAAATAATAGGGTCAAGTAAGCGTGGCAATCCTCCTGGTTCACCTGCCAGGAGTACCAAAATCCACAATACTGACCTGAGAGGTAGAATTTGTTTATTCTAGCCATTTTACTAATCAGAGTGTCATAATAATTAGCCACAATTTTAACCAACAACTGTAATATGCTCCTCAGAACAAGGAGGTAAATTAAAAACAAAACTAATTTTCTAAAGTTACTCGTTACTAATTCCTTTTAGACATGGCTTTCTGTCAAACTATTTTTAAAATCTTACACTCACCCATATTTAATGCAAACCAGTTAAATAGGTACACAGTACATCTAATATAAACGTTGATAAACTAGTAGGATAGAGAACGAAATAAATAAATTAAATGGAAACTAGACTATTTTCACTGGTATTAGTTTTGATTTCTGGGTCTTTTTTGTTCAGTTTCGCCCAAGTGTCACCAAGTGCTTTGGCGAAATGATCGTCGACAGATAAACCTGTACTGTCCATCAGTTCAATGACATTGGTGGTAGGAGTCTTCGGAGGTGATTTTGGGGCGTTTTGTTCTTTGGAAACGTTATTGTTCTGGAAGAGGGTGTGATAATCATTGCCCAAGGATCTTCTGAAGTGCTCGTCTATAATCGGATCGCACATAGACATTCCTAGAAATAAAATACTTCTTAATCAAATGTGGAATCCACGTTTTTATAATTAATTAAGGCGTAATTATTATTAACAAGTTTTATCATTAGCTTGGAATTTTTCTAAAAATAGATATAGAAACGCACTACACCTGTAAGTAGCCTAATGATATATTTGATATATTTAAATAAGAACTTCACTTAACTAGTACAGTCAATGCATTTGCCCCACGAATAATTCCTACAAGAGATTTTCCTTTTTTATACTATAGAGAGGGTTGCCCCAATCATCAATTCAAGTTTTCCAAAAAAACATCGTATTCGCTACGACCGCCATGTTGGAAAAATGAAGATCAAAATACGTTTCTCTCAATTATCCCCTTTCCTGTTAGTTCTATCCTAAAAAACCGCTGCCTAAGGAATCACTACTTCCACATCGAGATTTGCTACCCGTCTCTCACAACGAAAAAATTTTGTATGTGGAAATAATTGTTTATGGAACTTTAATAATATAATATTTGAAATAATCTACCCCAAAAATCCGTAAAACGATATCCCACATTGGTAGTGGGTTGGCGGTACTGGTAGGGGGGATAGATGAAATAAAAAAAATATTATGAGGCCTTTGGTTCTTGTATGCATACACACTAAATCCTATTTTTTTTCACCCCCTTTTGTAATGAAGGTGGCTATGCTAAAATTTTTTTTGAGACATTAGCTTCTCTTGTATATACTAAATACCAATTTTATGGACTCTTACCTGCTTGATTTACCCCCATTTACCCCAATTTACCCTCCAACCCTTCAACGGAATAAGATGAAAATATAATCTAGTTCCGGATCTCGTTAAAATATATGTGTATCAAATTTCAAGTCAATATCTTAAACGGTTCCAGAGTAATCGTGCGCACAAAGAAAGTTAAGACAGACAGAATTTTTTTTTGCTCAATGTTAAAATCTCAATAGCTAGAGAGGCGTGGGTTCTGAAACGCGATGAGAGGTGAAAGTACATACCTCAAAGACGCCAAATATAAAATATTTTTGAATCTAGGCCGGGTGCGTCCAAGAACGAAGCCAAGATATTTTTTAAAAAATTTTGCATTATATACAGTGTGACCCACTTAAGATCGCAACACCCCTGTATACCCGTTAACTGATGCTTGATTAACTTCAAATTTTGGTGGTAAGAAAAGATCGATAAGGTGATTCTTTGAACTTGGTAAAATGTGATACCGTGTGTGTAGTCGCGGGCTAGGCATGGGGAGTAGAATTACAACATCGCCTGTGCCAGCTGGCTGAAATGAAATAACAGCGCTAGAATGCTCCATCGATGGACTGCCGGTGTTGTCATATTTCTCGCGCTACGTGAATGTACATGCCTAATGGGAAATTACACGCACGGTATATGTCAGTAGCGTGCGATTTTAAGGGGGTTTCAAAAGCCGATTTTTCAAAAAAGTATTGGGGATTTTTTTAGAAAAAAAATACTAAGGTATTCTTAATCAACACCTTTAGAAACCCCTTTGTACAAGATTGCATCGCAGTGGGTACAGTGAGATAGTGGCTGTCAAAAATACAATTTTTTCAACCAAAACTAATTTTTATTTGTAAAACGGATTCCCAAATCAAAAAAATCTATTCTTCATTTTTTGTTCAGAATAATGCATTGTACTAGAAAGAATTGATTTTATAACAAAATAAGAAAAAAAAGTATACAGTGTCACCCACTTAAGATCGCAACATTTTTTTCTTATTTTGTTATAAAATCAATTTAGTCTAGTACAATGCATTATTCTGAACAAAAAATGAAGAATAGATTTTTTTGATTTGGGAATCCGTTTTACAAATAAAAATTAGTTTTGGTTGAAAAAATTGTATTTTTGACAGCCACTATCTCAAACACCTTTGTACCCACTACGATGCAATCTTGTACAAAGGGGTTTCTAAAGGTGCTGATTAAGAATACCTTAGTATTTTTTTCTAAAGAAATCTCTAATACTTTTTTTGAAAAATCGGCTTTTGAAACCCCCTTAAAATCGCACGCTACTGACATATATCAGATATTACCAAGTTCAAAGAATCATCTTATCGATCTTTTCTTACCACCAAAATTTGAAGTTAATCAAGCATCAATTAACGGGTATACAGGGGTGTTGCGATCTTAAATGGGTCACACTGTATATGTCTTCCAGTTGGACAATCTGTAGTAGTAGAGTAAAATCTGGAAGTAAAGTCGCTTAGTTTCCGAGAAAAAAAAAACCGGCGTAGAACCAAACCAGACTTAGTGGGATTCTTTAGTAAGATAATCGTGTACACGAAATCGTTTTTTACGACATTTTTCGGTGGTCGAGAACTTTTTTATTTCGGAAAAACTCAAAAAAATAGATTTTTAATGAAATATGTTTTTTAACGTCTCCACCGCTATATCTCTAAAAATATTTGTGCTATCAAGCTATTTTTTTTTAGATTAAAGTAGACACAATATCGCTTCGAACAACGTCCCACGTGAACCCGATTTATTTTTTTTTAAGTTGGTAAAATAATAGGAAACTCAAACTTGTTATTTTCAGTAACGTAATTTTAGGCAATCGAGAAAAAAGTTTATTTATGAAAATTTGTATATACATGCTGCGTACAAATTGAAGCCAATAGTTGAAAAAAGTTTTTAGGATAAAAATTTTTCATGTCCCGTTCATAGTATTGAGTCAGCGATTTTTTTTAACGGGCCAAAGTCATATTCTTGCGCGCTCGGCTGTAGCAAGCCTGCCGACTGCAACGATCTGACGATCCCGGTCGGGGTGTATATAATAGTTTAACTTATATCAATAGGTACAAAACCAGTAGTGATCAAAAGCATCTAGGGGATCAATATTATTGTTCAATATTTCATATATTGTACAGTAGTATTGATCATATGTTGTTAATATTAAGAAATTGTATAATAAATATTAAATAGTCTCCTTTTAATAATAAAAAGACAGGTGGTAGTAGTACAGTACCTAGAGGTAAAAAAAACTTCGAAGTAATGTCATATTGAACGGATTTCGTTCATTTTTGGCAGTATAATAGTAAATGTTTCACAGAAAAGTTTCTATATTGAGCGGGGCTTGTTAATTTATAGGGGGTTAATTTATATATTAATATATAGGTGGATGCCGCCCCCTATGAGGGGGCGGCACTTAAAAATATATGAAGTACAATCATATTTTAAGAAGAAAAGGTTCTATGCAATTTTTCACATAAATTGAAGTTTTTAAGTTATAACGACTTCAAAATTGCGATTTTAGCTTAAAAAAAAGTATTTCTAAACGGCTTTCGTCAAGTATCTCAAAAAGTATTACTTTATTGAAAAAACATTATAGACCAATTACAGAAAGTACAAACTGGGAATTAATTATATTTTTTGTTTATTGATGTAGGATTAATAATTTCGGAGATATTTAAGTTTACATTTGGCATCCAAGTGTTCGTATTTAGAGTGAGAGTTAAATATCTCAGAAACTGTGACACCTACGCCAAGGATACTAATAGATACAATAATAGGTTATTAATTAAGCTCTTAACTATTTTTTTATTTGTTTATGTAGCATATAAAAAACAAAGAAGTTATGACCGAAGCAATGTCCGTCTACACATTATTTTAATAACAACGTCGCCATTTTGTTACTGTAATTAGCCAGTAATTAAAAAAAAAATTAATTTCAAACACGGTTTCTCATTAATATACAGCATGACGTAGATGCTCAAATTTTTTGGTTCGTATACAGCACTTGCTTTAGAAAAAATACAGTTTAAACTATAAAGGTATTTTCGATAAAACGTATTTTTTTTTCCTATTCCAAATATCTCAATAAATATTAGTTTTGTTCAAAAATGTGTAGAGACCAAACATAAAGCTCGTAAACTAATAATAATGCATTTCGCTTGTTTATTTAGTTACATAGATTTAATAGTTTCGGAGATATGAGTTTACAAATGGCATCCGAACGTTCATAAGACGAAAAATGCAGTTTAAATGTTAAATACCTCAGAAATTGTGACGCATGCTAAGAAAGGAAATTAAAGACAATTAATTGCGCTTTCAAATTATTTTTTACTCGTTTTTTTACCCTAATTAGCCAATAATCTAAAAAAATTATCTCAAATACAGTTTTTCGTTAAAATGTAGCATTACCTAAATGCTCAAATTCTTTTTTGCTCATTTAAAGCACTTGCTTTAGAAAAAAATGCATTTTAAACTTTAAAGGTAATTTCGAAACCCTTGGATACCAAATATAAACTTAACTATTTCCGAAATTATTAATCCTACATCAATAAACAAAAAATATAATTAATTCCCAGTTTGTAGGGTGCTTTCTGTAATTGGTCTATAACATTTTTTCGATAAAGTAATACTTTTCGAGATACTTGACGAAAGCCGTTTGAAAATACCTTTTTTAAAAGCTTTTATTTTAAGCTAAAATCGCAATTTTGAAGTTATAACTTAAAAACTATCAATTTATGTGAAAAATTGCATGGAACCTTTTCTTCTTAAAATTTGATTCTATTACAACTCCAATAAATATATATTTTTTAAGTGCCACCCCCTGAGAGGGGGTGGCACATTTTTTCTGAATGATATCTAATTTTTTAGACGACAGTAAGCAACTCCACCCCAACCTAGAATGCCATATATTAATCTACATTCAACTAACGCTACTTCTACGTGACTAATCTGACCAACCTGCATGCGAGGTGTATTAATTGCGTCCCAATGTCGCGTTTAGCGCTGATAAAAAAAATCGCTGTTGCTAAACGGTACACTTTAGGCAAAAACATATTTTTTCAAAAACTTTTGTGATTATTAGGCTTTATTTTCTTCGCTGCATGTATGCAAATATTTTCAAAAATAAAAAAGTTTATCGATTGGTGAAGATTTCAATACACAAAATATGTATTTTTAGTTTATTTGATTTTTAGAGAAATGAAAGTGCGAATTGTGCCCAAACCGTTTATATTGGTAAAAGCGCTACAGTGTGCTTTAATTTGACACAAAACAAATTTCGGTACCTTTAATAGTTTTAAAGATATGGCGGTGGAAACAAAAAAAACAATTTTCTTTAAAAATACATTTTTTTCACTTTTTATTGATTTAAAAAGTTCGAGACCACAAAAAAATGTCGTAAAATATGATTTCATATGCCCGGTGACATACTCAAAGGAACCTAATATGTTTGAACTGGTTCTACGCCAAAAAAAAAAAACGACACGATAGACTTAAGAAATCGCTGCTCTATAGTAAAAGTAATCAGTTATCGTTTGACAAAGCGGAAGAAATTTTGGTCACGGCGCATTTACACAAAAAAAATTGAAAATTTTTTGTCAAAACTTTAAAAACAAAGAAAAAATACGTCTTATATATGCTTACTTTTAAGTTCTTTTACTTTATTATGACCCTCATACAAACGAAATTGAGGTGGAAGACTTTTTGGGCAAGGCGCAGTCACAGGTTTGGCCAAAGTAACCACTTGAAAAACTTGCGCGTGCGGCTAAATTTAAAAATACTTAAGTGTACTTGGAGTTCATTTTAAGCTTTGAAATTTTGTATGGGGCTTCTTTAGGGACCAATAACACTAAATTCACGAGGGAAGAAGTTTTGGCCAACTTTACACCCCTTACTACCCCCCTTTCAATTATAGCTCTTTTTATAGTTATTTAGTGTATTATTTATCATTTGACTATTTCTTTTTTTCCATATTTAAGTGAATAAAGTGAGCCTGACTGTTAGTTAATAAGAAAAAGAATCAATTTCAACCCCTTACATAAGGGTTGTTCTTATTGAAGTCAAATAGTACATTTTAGCATAGAAAATTACACGTGTAGAGTAGATAAATGAAGATAAATAAATGTAAACTTCGATGAAGTCAGACTTGGCAAAAGTTGGGTAAAAGTAGATGCATTTTTGGCTTTATTTTTTATATAAACATAATTTCCATGTCGCTAATGGTTAGAGAGATATAACCATCAGCAACATCGAAATTATGTTTATATAAAAAAAATAAAGCTTATAAAATTCTTTATTTTTTATATAAACATAATTTCGATGTCGCTAATGGTTAGAGAGATATAAGAAAAAAACTGAAACGGAGCGCCATTTCTCCAAGAAGGCAGCGCAAGCGCAAGAGATAGAGTTGGGGACTTTTAGTATATTTAACAGTGAGGATCTCTGCAAAGTTTCAAAAGTTTATCAGTTTTTCCATCAAACGTCGAAATTTGTTCCAATTTTATTGGGGTATTAATAAGATGAGGTACATTTGCCTTGTTATCCAGTTAATACACTAAACACTCTAATATCAATAAATGAATGCATACTATGTACCAAAAATGTACCTTTGTGGTTAAAACATGAAAAAGCACAGCACTGGGACAATTCAACTGTTATCCTGATAATAAAAATTCATGAATGAATGAGTACTATGAACCAAAAATGTATGAACCATGAAGATTTCTTTAATATGAAACTGCTTTGAAAAAGCACAGCACAAGAACAATTCATTTATATCTTTTTCCCATGGTTTCTAACTGTAAATAATCTAAACAACAACAATCTTAACATGTTATTTGATTTATATTATTAATAAACTACCTTGGAACGTTGTGCTAATAATGGTCCAATGCAATAATTTGAAATAAATCTACAAAGAAACGAGTAGAAGTTGCAGTTGGGCGTGGCCGACTGCGAATAATTATTTGATGCACATTTTGCACGAGCGCGGCATAATTCACTTTTAAAGGGGGTCACTAAGATGAAATACAGTCTATATATTTTTTATTTTTGTTTTTGGAATAGGTATTCGAAGTCAGCAACGCCTGACTGGAACTTTCAGTCGTTTCGTAATAGTCTACTTTGTTATTCTACATATAAAATGTTTATGCAGGGCCTCTGCTTATTACAAAATATATATTATCAATTTTCGTTTTCGAGAAAAATAAATTTTTCCATTTGCTCCTCCCTGCTCGTCAATTTTCGTTTAAAATTTTGTTTTCAGATTTTTCTCTCCGCTCATCAATTTTGAAACACTTCGTAACCTTGCCTATGAATAAGAGGGCGTCTAGGGGCGCGCCAATCCTTAATCCGGCCCTGTGTTTATGTCAGACGTCATCGTGTTTATTAGGTATTCGGTACGGTCCGACTGCAAATTTCATTCGTATTGGTAATAGTTTTCTTAAAAATACCTTAATAACATTTCAAGGTAAAATTGTTATATCATCTATCCTACGCAAAGTTCCCACGAACCTAAAATATGCACTGTAAATCGCAGTTTAGATATCTTATACATCTTTGTATATTACTTCCACATCATTACCACGATGCGGAAGTAAAATGCCAACAGAAAAAAATTTTCTTTTGTTGAAGTAGGCTGTCTGTCTGTCTGTCGGTCGGACGTTCTTTTCCATCATAAAATCATTTAGCATATATTTTTTATTACATTTTCCAAAAGATCTCTTAATTTTAGAGGGCAATACAAAAAACTAGAATATTCTAAGATCTCTATAGGCTTTGAAATTAATCAAGAACATCGACGCTGCGTGACATCATCACTCCTACTTGCATTTTCATTCCCCCCTTTCGGCACTTATATGCTGCATTATCGTGTTAAATTACTCCAATGGTCTCCAAATAACCATAATCAAGTACATCTCTGTCAGATTAGACAAATAGCCGGGTTCTAACAACGAAAACTCAACTTCGAGACAGACTTTCGAATTCAATGACATCAGCATTTTGAGCGAGTCGGTTCATGTCTAAAGCAGTATATTTCTGAAACTACTTATCGTGAAGTATGAAATTTGACTAAATGACCCCACCGACCCCCCCACTACCAGCATCATTACCACCCTAGCCCCAATATTAGGAATAAAAAAATGATATTGTGATTTAGTGTGTGTTCAAGAACCAAATGCGTCAAGATTTTTTTTGACATCACTACTACCCCCATTACCACACCCAGCCCTTTATTAAAGGGGTAAAAATTTAAATTGTGATTTGGTATGTGTCCAAGAGACAATGGCCTTAAAAATTTTTTGGAAATTTGGATGTGGAAGTAGTAATTCCTTAGGTAGCGGTTTTATGTTCAAAAACCTTTGGAACATTTGGCTCTAAAATAATAATAACACATAGTTTATATAAAGTATGTTCGTTTCCACGGCTCTGACAAACACCCTGCATGGTGATACAATTTCATTAGAAAGTGTTCTACCATGCTATATTAAATTATTTTAAATTTGAATCAGAGAGTTTTAAAGTTTTGTTCTGAAATTATAATAAAAATGTCTGCTTGCGCGCCTCTGATGATCACTCTGTATGACGGATATGGCCCAATTTCAATAGGGACTATTCTACTATGCTGTTTCATATATGTTAGAAATTTGAATAAAATTTGTAAGTTTAACAGAAGTTATTATGTTTACAAGAAACTGTCTACACGCACATGCATACTAATAGACTTTTTTATTCGACATTTGAGTTCAGTATGTTATGAAACGAATTTGTGTACAAAAATGTTTTTTCTACGGTTAGTAAAAAAATTTTTCCACGATTAGTAAAAAAATTTTTCCGGTTATTAATGTACTTATTTGATTAAATTAAATAGGTATAATAATGCAGAATTAAAAGAACCCTGCAGGCTTAAAACAACTTTATATCCGAACAAAATTTAGCCTCCTCCATCTATATACACTATGTCATTCAAACAGAATTTTCACTAACCTGAGGGCAATTCTTCTCTAGTCGGCACTCCATTATGTATAACCGAAGGTCTGTAATTCGACCTGTATCCTGGATTGTTGATCGTCTGCGAATAGGAGGGTGGAAGCCCTCTCTGTCTTACGCTCATATCCAGTGGCGTATCCACCCCGCTATTATTCATTATTTCGTGAGGCTGTTTCAACGTCGATCCGTTCGTGTTTATGCCATTTGAAAAGTTGCTCTCAGGGCTGGACGGTTCCAAACCAAAGGTCTCGGAGAACTTCGGATCGGACTTGCGGGAGTATTCTGGCAGTCGTGACCGACGATCCCGTTTCCATTTTGTTGTTTGTTTTTGACTAAATGGTTTTGATGAATCTTCTGCAACAAAAAAAAGACATGATAGAAATTGTTTTTACTACTGTTATACTCTTCGCAAATACGAAACCGAAGAGTACTTCATTTGATCGGCATATTTTTAAAACCGTAAATATCGCTCGTAAAGAAAAATAATAATATTGTATTGGTCTGTCTGTCTGTCCGCCCATCAGCTCTCGTAAACGCGACAACATAAGACAGAAAAGGCTAATTGTATTGAAATTAAGATAGTAATGGTGCGGGAGCTACGTGGCTCTTTCGGAAACTCATCGTTACAAGTATTTTCTATACGTTGAATAATAGGAAAGATGCATGAAATTTTAAAATGCTTGAAAATGATTTGCTCTTAATTTCAATTACGCAGAAAACGATTATAACAAAAGAAATTCAAAATAAAATTTATTTTCTGTAAAATTAATATTTAGATTATACCGTAATTTGTAAACAAAACCGCGTGACTGTAAACGGTTTCTTATTGGCGTGAAGTCAATGACGACATCCGTTAGTCGGATAATTTGTCCAAAGTAGCTGCAGTGTCCTAACCTCTTCTGTCTATGTACTAATTTTGGAGAATCTTGAATGAAAAATTACCATATTTTAGTGATACTCGTTTTACATTTAGGCACAATGCAATATTTGTAACTCATAAGTCATAATAATGTTGTTCACTAGCTCATTAACCAAATAATAACACAATAACACCACAAACAAGAACTTGGTAAACTGACTGTAAACAATAAATAGTAAACTGACATTTGACAAACCCATTGAAATTGCTTTAGATATACGAAACTACTGAAGCATGTTTATACGGGAAAAGAAACTTCCGTTCACTAGTCCGTCCTTGTCAGACAAGATCTGATTGGTTGAAGAAAACGTCCGATTGGCTTAACCGTCTGTAAACAGACCGAGAAAAAGGATGGAATAGTGCACGCAAGTTTCTCTCTCTATGTCACTTCCTCTAGTCGAGTGCACCTTCCAGTTTGTTATTAATTTCGATGGACAAATCATAACGAAAAACGTCACAGTTAATGGCGCCAAATAACTTTCGTTTTGAAACATCCAAATTCCTCACCGATGAAATTATTTATTTTCTCACTGTATTAACATTAAAAAAATCGTAAATTTTACATTTTTATAACTTTTTTGACGCTGTATCCATTTTCATTATAAAAAAAATCATGCAACTTCTCTATTCTATCGAACTTAAATAACGACAAAATATACTTCTGGCATTGAGTTGGCCATGGTTCATGATTAAAAATCAGTAAAATTATGTCATCGTTACAAGGCTCATTTTTTGTGTGTGTACACATTTTATGTTAAAAATTAATAAAATGAGATCGCCAGAAAAAGTGGGCCGTCAGAAGGCGCAGCCAGAAAGGTCAAAGTTGTGTAAAAAAAAATGGAATTACATCACGTGAACGTTACAAGCTTTTTTTTAGGCTGAGCATATGTATTTAAATGTTTTAAACACAGAAAAAAAAATCCCAGAAAGAAACTACTGTCAGTAAAGCTAGCCATAAAGGAAATTTATAGAATTTTTGAAGAAAATTTGATTTTTTCCGCAACATTTTCTTTCTGGCTAGCCTTACTGACAGAAGTTTCTTTCTGGGAATTTTTTTCCGTGTTCAAAACATTTAAACACATATGCTCAGCTTAAAAAAGGCTTGTAACGATCACGTGATAACTCCGTTTTTGCGCCACCTGACGGCTCACACTTTCCGATCTTATTTTATTCATTTTAAACATAAAATGTGTACACACAAACGAAATGAGCCTTGTAACGATGACATAATTTCACAGATTTTTAGACAGTGTTCATGATGTACCTGACAGGAGGTGCCCCGCCAGAAGTCGATTTTATGAATCGTTAACATCCATTAAACCATAAAAATATCTCAAAGTTCATAAAACGATGACGTGCCGATAAAGCCACCTAACTCTCGCTCTATAAGTTATTTTTTCCTTGTGGTGTCGAAACCCCGCCGTACTGAAGCTTAAGCCTGTTGTACCCCAAAGGCTCACTAACTCATTAGCCTCGTTTCTCCCCAAAAAAGGCGATGTACGGTCGATGGGAGCTCTGGGCTCTTTCTTCCGAGGTCACGAATGGTCCCCAGAAATATGCTCTCCAGCCACCAAGGCTGGGCTTTCACATAGCTATTTTCAGTTCTATGGGCATAGCTATTTTCTGTTCTATGGGCATATGTTCTACTTTTTTTTTTTAGTTAAATATACAAAATGTCCCAAATCTAAACGGACATAGGGAAATGGGATATAGAGCACACTTTGCTGAGTTCAACCTCTACATTTGCTCCTGAAAGTGAATGGTTTTTATGATTATAGACAAATTATTTATACCGCCATATTTTCGGAACGGCCGCACATATTGGGATAAAATTTGGTAGAAATATTACACTCTTTTAGTCCAGTCAAAGGCATAATATATTTGGAAAAATTCCAGAACCGGACTTTTTTTTTAATGTTGCTCTCAGTGCCTCGAACAACACCATTTATTGAAAAATGTTAGTAACCAGTAAAAAGGCAATGGATCAATGTGTAATATAATACCATAATATTTGATGACACATTTACGGATATTCTTTAATAAATTTTCGAAATTGTCAATTGACCAAATTTTAAATTCTTCAAATAAAGTAGTCAGCTAGCTGACGTAATTATATTGTTAATTTTACTTAAATAACCTACAAAGGAAGTTATTATTTGTTTTTCTGTACATGGAGCTTTTTGGGTTTAAATCAAGGGCGGATCTGGGCCTTGAGCTTGGGGGGGGGGGTAACGCAGCCGCGTGCTGCTTCGAAAATTAAAATTGATGAGCGGGGGAGAAAATCACAAAAAAAAAATTCTGACAAAAAATTTATAAACACAAACGAAAGTTGATGGTTTACAGAATCTTGGAGTGGTAATTACCCCATTACCCTCCCTATAAATCCGCGCTTGGTTTAAATTTGCATTCTTTTGATGTACGCTGCTGGCAATACCTCTAGTCCAGTGCATTTAGTCATTATAAGTGAAAAATAACGGAACCCAGCTATAGTGAATGGATTTGAATGATTTTTTTTATGGATTTCTAATGCCATATACTAAAAAGTTTACCCAGTTTACCGCAATTTCGAAAATCCGTAAATTGAAAAAATAATAATAAAATTTTTAGAAATCTCAACGAAAAATACAATTATCAGTATTTTTTAACATTTATTTTAAGAAAATAATGATTGTTATAGTTTTCGAGGTTATTTATAAAGAATTTGTAAAAAATAAAACTTTTTAAAATTAATTTGAACATGGCAGAAGCTCCAGAAAGCGAAAGAAATGAATAGTACAGTAAGTGAAGCTTTTAAATCCTAGCCCGAAAACGATGTAATGAATTTCCATTTTTTTTTCTTCGATATGCTTCATAAAGTATGTACATAAGAATCTATATTGTCATTTTTCCAGCTTTTCGGTTAGGGGCGGTTCCCACCCCTTCTTAAGGATTATCGCAAAAAAAACAAAGATAGAGAATCAAATTATAAGAAAGAAAGGTCTTATTCACTTTTTTTCTAAAATGCATATTTTTCCAGATATTGTGAACTGAAAATTGCAATTTTCACCCCCTAAAATCGTTTTTTTTAAATTACTCGAAAAATGTGGACTTTAAAAACATGCAAGGATACAAAATTAGAGTTTTTAAGAAAACAAATCGAATGGTTTTTTTCTTTTTTTCTCCGATGTTTAGTTTTGGAAATATGGCATTTTCAAAATGGCGCCGAAACGTTCAGAAAAAATATACGACGTTAAAATCTAAAATTACTCAAAATCTACAGCTATGAGAAAAATTGTTATTCTTATAAAAATTAAAGGTATTAAAATTTTCGTATTACGACCCTTTGTACTGAAAACTAAAAAAGTTACAAACAAAAAAGGAGCGCATTTAAAAATTTAGGTGGCATTTTTTTTAGTATTATTGCTCTAATTTCTTATTAATTCAAATTTTTTTTAAATCCTTCTATACCGGGTGTAAACGAATAGTGGGCCACCCTTGTAACTTTCTTGTTTTTAAAGATATCGGGATGAAATTTTGTGTGGTGAAATTAGGTAAGATTTCCAACTTTTTTAGACCTATCCGCCATATTTATCACTTCCGGTTTCACCGGAAATGGCCCCAATAGTCTTTTCTAAATGGACCACCCTGTATGTTTTTACATTTTTGAAATAAAGATTACATTTTGGATACATTTTGAACAATTTATTCTGTGTTGCATGAAAAATAATTCGAATTTTAGTTATCAATCTAGATGGCTGCGAATATGTTAAAATTAATTTTGTTCCAATGTAATTCATATAAAAAATACGAAAACGTCAATATGTCCAATAATACATCATACAGGGTGCTGTAAACTCATTAAAATAACATTTTTCAAAATTCATTTCATTCAATTCATTTGTTTTAAATATTATGATATGGGCCACCCGGATATTTAGAAAGCTCTATTTAGTACGGGTTAAACGGTACCAAAAGTTTCGTAACGTGTAATCGTTACCGGCAGGAATGACAATTTTTCTTAAGAAATTTATGATTTATATCTAACTTCAATTAAATTTTTATATATGTATATTTGTGTTAATGTTTTACAGGGTGGTCCATCTAGAAAAGACTATTGGGGCCATTTCCGGTGAAACCGGAAGTGACAAATATAGCGGATAGGTCTCAAAAAGTTGGAAATCTTACCTAATTTCACCATACAAAATTTCATCCCGATATCTTTAAAAACAAGGAAGTTACAGGGGTGGCCTACGATTCGTTTACACCCGGTATATTGTTAATGCATGTTATTACTAATATGCTCAATTTTTTTAGAATTTTTAAAATAATTACTTTTCATTCTGTACCCATTTTCAATAATTAAAATTTTCATAAAGAAACCAAACTCTTCGTTTTTTTATAAGCTTCATTTCATTCTTATATCATGATTTTATCAATCTTATGGTTTTTGAGATATTTCAATTTTAAATACATAACTATATTGCGTATGCGCTCGAGCGTCATCCCATATTTATATCTCTGGGACAGTTTGTCGTAGGAAAGAGTGCAGATTAAAAATGTTATTTAATTAGTTTACTAAATTGTATTAATTTGATTTATTTATAACAATCTGTATTTTTAATAAAATTAGACATATATTAGGTACTATCCTCTTTTGTGACCATTTTTACTCCATTTTTTTTTTTTTTAATAAATTTAGACCTTATAATCATATTCAGCGACCTAAAAAAAGTATATGGATTTTCGAGAATTTATTTGTAACATCAGTATTTAAGGGTGATTTCAACCCTCAATATTTTCGTCTCATACGTTTTAATCTCACAGCCATATTCAGCGACCTCAAAAAGACAAGTCTAAGAATTTTCGTTATTTATTCGTAAAATTAAAAGAGTAATTAATTTTTCCGTTTTTAGGGATAGTTTCCACCCTTAAAAATAAAAAGCTGGTAATGCGACAATATAGACTTTAAAAATTACAGATTAAAGTTTTATTTTTTTACAAATTCTTTATAAACAACCTCGAAAACTATAACAATAATTATTTTCTTAAAAGAAATATTTAAAAATTCCGATCATTGTATTTTTTGTTGAGATTTCTAAAGATTTTAATTTTTTTTAATTTGCGGATTTTCGAAATTGCGGTAATTTTCAACGGGTAAACTTTTTAGTTTATGGCATTAGAAATCCAACAAAAAAAATGATTTAAATCCATTCACTATAGCTGGATTCCGAGGAATAAACCTAATTGCATTGGATTACTCAGTCTGCACGACTAATTTAATTGTCGTGGAGGTAGACAAAGTAGTGCTTTCATGGCTGCGTTAGGAGTTGTTGACAATGCTCCCATTATCCCTAGACAATTTGTACCTTTCTTAGTTTTCTCATTGCCTTCTCTTTTCCGGCTTTTCGCCACCAGATCAGGGAGGGTATAGGTTATTATTGGTACCACAATCCTTAATACTCTCCTGTCTGTCATACACATTAAAACCTTAGTAGTGATTGCATCGGCACGAGCCTCGATTTTCAAAAACACAAATCTGGCAACACTTAAATTATAATTTGTATTCTATTTTTGATGGTCATCTTTTTCTCACCACTAAATTCGTGAGAACAGTAACATATAAAACGTATAAAATCCCATTTATCTAAATTCCCTTAGCTCAAAATGAGATATGAGTGCGCATTAAAACGGGACACCCTGTATATTCGGTTCGTCTGATTCGATAATGTGCCCACCCGAACCCTAATAATATAGAGAAAGATAGGGTCAAACGTTATGTTATGCCGGATGTAGTTGGTATTTCATCTCGAAAGTTAATTTGTTATGTTCGGCCTTCGTAGGTCATCAGGTTCGTTCAGTCATTAAAAAAGATTGTTGCACGTATATATTACCCTGTAACATCTGTGCTCTGACATGCACACTAGAACATACGACTGAATAACTTAACGTTATTTATAACTATAACATCGTTACAAATTGATATTGCTTGCAGGATCGACTCACTCGAAATGTTGTATCAATTCGGGTCAATTTTCGGTCTAGGTACACACCAAATATTCTATGATGAATAAGGATTTTTTTATTGTATGTAATATCACATAATCGATTTAATTTACTCTCAGTTGGACTAAAAACAAAATAAAACATTACAAAATCAAGAATTATTATTTTTGTTTATAACCATATACCAACGGTGTATTTATGCAATTATATAAAAATGTTTTTGTCTGTCACAAACTGTCAGATTTACAATCACGATAGCGTAACAATAGTATATGTTTTAGGAGTAAAAGTGATACTATAAAAAAAAAATAAAGATAAAAAAATCTCGAATTTCACAACCAAAAACGCATTGTGTTCATATCGAATATCCGGTGTATTAAATAAAATAAGCGTTGCTATGGATATTACTTTTTCAGCCGCTCACAGCGTCAGAAAAAGTACTTTTCGTCATGCCTCCCTCTAGTCGGAGAGCAGCCAATCTGTAGGAAGCATTTTAAAAGTAGTCTATACAACTCGCGAACACCCACCTAAAAAACAGATGATATTATGTAAAATGACCTTCTGGATTTGATTTTTGAGTTCGCCCGTTAATTTGAAATTGCCAAATCGGTCAATTCGCAAATTTTTTGAAAAATTTTAAAATTATGTGTTAATTTTTGTTTTGCACATAACACATCATATCTTTTTTATGTTAATTCCGATTTAGACCAATATTTTACACATTATCCCTCCAATATTCTTGGACAGGCTGACGGCAAAGAATATAGTGTAACTAATAATATAGTGCCTAAAAAAAATATAATTACCCTCTATTGCCGCGGTTTTTTAAATTTTGCATTGAAAAATACCCGATCGAGGAAACTTTTTTACTTTTAAAGAGAGAGTTATAGTATAAACGAGAAAAATGTTCCATATACTTTAAACAAACTTTTTTATAAAGAGATTTTTTTGAAATTCGGCTCATGTAACGAGATGACGCTGTTGAATGCGGCCGCGCAACTCGTCCGCATTAATTTAAAGCATAATTTCCGTTAACGTCGCCCATCTGTGGTGTCGTTTAAGCGATCAAGTGAGTCTACGAATTATTTAGTTTCTATTTGCAATTAAATGTTATAAAATTATGTAGATAATCTTGAAACATACACATTAAAAAATATATTTTCATTAAATATAACAGCAAGTGGGTACTAAAGATTACATTTTCCTTCGCATAAACAACTTATGTTACATTGCACGTTTGCTTTGCTACACTTGCAGCTTGTAGTACAGTTAAATAATTTACATTTACAAAATGGAGTTAACTCAATAAAATTGGGTTTTGAGCTTTTTTAAATCATCTTTGGAAATAAGATTTCCTCCTTTAGGTACCATCCAAAATCTAAAACATTTGGAATTCTGGGCTTAATTTGGTAGGCTGTCTTGTAAATAGCACATTGCAGAAATGTCCTTTTTACTTGTATTCTCTGTACTAGGATTTACAATTTCTGATTTTCTTTTATAAGCAATTCAGTTCGGGTACCCGATCTTCTACATTGTGCATGGTAAACTGGATTTAGTGATAAAAATAAATTTTTCTGTTCTAAATATTGTTTTAGAGCCACAGAAATGTCATCGGATTTTGCATTTGATCTCTATATTTCTAAAACCGTAAATATCGCTCGCAGACAAAAAATTTTCATACCATTGTGTTAGTGAACGAATTCTGAACAACTTTAGAAATGCCCGTCTGTCTGTCCGTCCATCACGTTTCTTGTAAGCACGATAACTGAAGAAAGAAAATTCCGATTGTACTGAAATTTGGACAGTAAATTAGTGTTAGCTAGAGGAAGAACCCTATTTGAACAAAATCGATCGGTAAATAAAAACGTTATTACTTAATGATTTAAATTTGAAAAAAAATTTTTTTAATTTTTATGTTTTTGTAATTGAATTTAGAAATCTGGTGAAATGATATCTCATTTTAATATCTAAATATTTATATATTTTACAAATATACATTTCATAATGTAGGTAATATACAACCGTGAAAATATGATTTTAGCTCGTGTCTTATAATGTAAAAATTTACATTCTTTTACGTGTAAGGTGGTGGTGTAGTTCTTTTGATTCGGAATCGAAACCCAAATGGGGTTTGGTATAGTTTTTTTACCAAGTCTTTTACCAACTAAGATCGTACTATAAAATTAAAAATGTCCAAAAGTAACATTATTTACAAAAAACTGCGAAAAGTATCCTATTGAATGTATAACAATTATATAAAAATCCAGTGAACAGGCGAAGAGTACGTTTTTAGCTTGTTTCCTTTGATTTCCTATCCGAGTAATTATAATTTATTATGCCAAACTATGTGTTTATAACGCACTAAATATAAGGACTGAGACAAAAAGCACTTTCAACTTAACATAAATGGACACTGGAAAATAATAATCACCCGGCACGTGTCTGCGTTTAGCTCTAAATGCGATTGCGGCCGATTTATAGTAGCGCGCATTCGTTCGGACGCTGAAATAATCAATATTTCGAAAAGGGAGCAAAATTTCAAAAAAAACTTCTTATAAAAGATTTTATTTAGTTCATTCGGAACATTTTCTTCGGTTATAGTAGGCACCTAACTTTAAAAATAAAAAAGATACCTCGATCGGACATTTTACTCTACAAATTTTAAAGATTTTGCGTCAAAGAAAAGTTGTTATTTTTTTTTGCCAACTAATTATTTTTTAGGTAAAGTTTTTTACTTTCAACATATCAAAGAATAGTTAGAGAATATTATGTAAAAAGATTTAAAAATTCTGAAGTAAAATAAAAAATATATGACGTGTTATATGAAAAACAAAAAATAACCCATAATTTTTATTTTTTTTAGAAAATTGCCAATTTGGTCATTTTGGCAATCTCAAATCAATGGGCGAATTCAAAAATCAAGTTTAGCAGGTTATTTTACATCAGATTACCTATTTTTTAGGTGGGTGTTCGCGAGTTGTATAGAGGGTGTCGAATTCAGAGGGTCTGGTCTTCCACTACTCGTAAGTACACCCTAATTCCATTGTTTCGTCGACCGCAAGTGACGCTTTATGCATCAAATACTTGGTGCTATTGGCAACGGATCGTTATTTTTCATAATGTCCCTCGGGAAATAAAATAAATTAGGGAAAATTTTCTCTTTTATATAACAAGAGTATTAAATGTTTTAACTTTTTTGGAAGTAAGTCCAGACAAGCCTTACTTGATGTATCTTCTATATCGGACAATTTTTTTAAAAATGTTCAGAGCTATTATAATATGATTTAATTTACCTTGACAGTAGTTGTCATTTGAATAGAAGCCGCGTCCTAAATTTATTTTATTGACGGTTGCCATGGATATTCCAAACATCGCTATCTTTACTATTTGCTTAGCAAATATGAAACCTGACTCAAATAATTATGTTTTTTCAAGTTTTTTTCTAGTTTAATGATTCATGAGTATGACGAAAAATATAGTATGCACCGCGGGTCGTAGAGTGCGATTTTTTGGTCTCGAATATTTGCAAACCTCGGCCATATAGGCCTCAGCTTGCAAACTGTATTTTCGACCAAAAAAACTGCACTTACGACCTTTGGTATATAAATAACTATTAACCTCCGTTGTTAATGGCAACGTATAGCCATCTAAAAAGTCAAACTTTAATGTCATGAAATGAGTTAAGAAATGTCATGTTTTTCTGACATTTGAAGAAAAAAGGTGTATATAGAACGCCCTGCGGTCAATTAATTAATAAGTATGTTTTCCAAATCAAAAATGAATCGTTTTGGGAAGATAGAATTTGTTAAAATTGACGAAGAAATTATAAAAGTACGTAAGGATTTTGTTCGATTGAGAAATAATCTCGACATATACCCCTCGAGCTCTAAATCTTATCTCACAAACTACTAGTACAGGGAAAAATTGAAAAAAACGACTGTAACTCGAAAAAAAATTGTGCAGACTTTAAACTTTGGTAAGTTTAAAATAGGCCAAAGTTCACGAAACAAAAAAGTTTAGGAGTTTTATGGATAAGCGGGAACCTATAGGGGGTAAAAAGGGTAAAAACTTTTAATAAAAAAAATTGATTTTTCTCCATTTTCTCGAGAAATATGGCATTTACAAAAAAATAGTTCAAATGAAAGTTGTTTCTGGCAAAATTATCTTTAATTTGGTATTTGGTATTTAAAATAATTTTATAGCAATATTTAACCGAAATACGGCCATTTTTCGATGGGGGGGGATGGCGGATGGAATTTTTTCCAAAACAAGTGTTTTGAAGGGACAAAATAAATTTAGCACCTAGGTGATGCTATATATTAACGAAAAACAACATTTTTGAAAGAAAAATTAATTACTAAGCAGTTACAATAACAAAATGCCCACATTTTGTTAACAAAAATGTGAAAACGCATACATGTATAAAAACTATTAATAAATTGTTATTGATTTGATTTGATTTGACTTGGGCGATTGACAATATTTTTTCAGGGCACGGACGTCTCGGGTTCAAATCCTGCTTGCGAAATATTTTTTTTTATTGTATCAGTGATATTAAAAGTTTTACAAAGCTGTATATATGAACATAAGGGTAGTTGTTCAAGTTAGGTTGGTTTTTCGAGTATGAAAATACTCGTAGCATATTTTTTTTTTTTCAACTTTAACATGCTGTCACCTCTAGCTCCACCGCGGGTGTGGCGGCTGACGCTCATTTTGCTGATTATTGAATATTAATCAACTGATAAAAATGAAATTTATTCGATATAAAATTCCTCGAAAAAATGCAGCGCTGCCTCCCGTACTATAATTCGTTTACCATTTTTGGTTTCATAAAAAAATACACAGTTATTTGAATTTGTTTATAATTAAATTTCAAAAATTATAAATAAAAAAACCGGTTCAACAAAAAAAAATGTTTTCTTATACCACTGCAAAATACATGTAGGTATGTCTACATTTTAAAAAAACTGCCCGCCTAAGAGTCGACGCACTTAAATTATAAGCGATTGAAATTGTGGAGATTTTCTGATTTTGAGTCGGTTAAATTACTATTTTACGCCACAATTTGGCATAAAGGTTTAGTCCGATAAGAGGCACAATTTCACTACTTTCATTAAAACCGCTGCCTAAGGAATCACTACTTCCACATCCACTTCCACAACGAAAAAATGTCGTATGTGGAAATAATTGTTTATGGAACTTTAATAATATAATATTTGAAATACTCTACCCCAAAAACCCATAAAACGATATCCCACATCGGTAGTGGGGTGGGGGTGGTAGTGGGGGTGGATGAAGTAAAAGAATATTTTGAGGTTTCTGGTTCTTGTACACACACTAACTCACATTTTTTTTCATCTCCTTTACTAAGGGGGTGGTAATGGGAGTGGCTAATGCCAAAATTTTTTTTGAGACCTTAGCTTCTCTTATATAGGTATACTAAATACCAATTTTATGGACTGTTACCTGCTTGATCTACCTATTTACCCCAAATTTACCCCAATTTACCCCCCAACCCTTCGACGGAACAAGATGAAAATATAATCTAGTTCTAGATCTCGTTAAAGTACATATGTGTACCAAAGTTAATATCTCAAACGGTTCCAGAGTAAACGTGCGCACAAAAAAAAGTTACAGACAGACAGACCGACAGACAGACAGAAATTTCTGAGATCGGACTGGTATTCTGTTATTTTTAAGTGACATCAACTTTGAAATAATTTCCATTGTTTAAATAATAAATTAATATTTATTTTTAACTTTTCATCAAATTATGCTAGAAAAGTCAGTTTTTTTTTTGTAATAGTCATAATGAAATTTGTATATCAATTAATTTTATGTTTTTCATGTCTTAGTTGTATAATTTAACTAACCATAATTTATTTAAACAAAGTAAATTTGTTTAAACAAAGAGGGTTTATTAGATAATATAGGTAAGATATCTAAAACATAAAATGGTCTATTACATAGAAAGCTGATTTTTCTAGCGTAATTTGAAAAAAAGTTGAAAATAAAATAATAATTGATTGTTTAAACAATTGGAAAATATTTGAAAACAAATTAATGCCATTTAAAAATAATAGACTGTCTGTCCGCTCTCAGAAAACAGGATTTTAAACAAATTTTCGAGGAAAAAATTTATTTAAATAAATGGAATTTGGATAGTCCTCTCCAAGTCCTATGTTTATTGCAAGATTTTCCCTAGCCTTGAATAATTATTCAAAAAATCCCAAAAAGTGATTTTTTCCCATGCATTTAAATTCGGGTCTCCATTTAAAATCAAAATTTTGAAAAACCAAAAAATACGTAGGTGCTTACTTTTTCGGATTTGGAAACAAATTAGGGGATCGAGACCCTCTATAAAAAAATTAACTCATTTTTGGACCACCCTAATGTACAACGGTATTAAAAACCAACCTGAAATATACGATTCTTGGACCAGAAATAGCAAAAAATAATGGTAGGGCGTTTTTTACAAACTATTAGGACTAGAACATAATTAGTTTTTTTTGTTATGCAGTTCTATCAGATTTTTTCTCTTAGAAGTTATAATTATCTGCTAGTACTGAATTGATATTTATGTGATATGTGACTATAGTAGTATTCTAATTACATTTTAGATCTAATTTTTACATTTTTACATTACATTTTTTACATTTTTACATTTTTACATCTAATTACATTTTACATCTAATTACATTACAGTAGTTCTAATTACATTTTTTTAGTTATTTAATATAGGTGGAAACTAAAATTGTCTATTAAAATGAGTTCAGAAAAGTTCATATTATTGGCGATATGCACACACCACTTTAAAAACAACACAAAATATGTAACCTAAGTGCTACATCAGATTTTATTTTTTTTTAAACCAACGAGATTGTCCCTTAATGTTAACATTAATAAGTTAATAACACAAAAGCATTTTTTTTAAATAAATCCTGTGTAGTTTTTACAATGGGCGAATCCCAACTGCTACCAAGCATATTTGCGTTTTATAAATTATTTACTAGTACCAAAATAATATTAATTCGACGAATATTTTTTAAACCCGCTGCGTACCTAAAGAAATGATGCAACATCCTTACTGAAGTCATTCCTCCTAACATTGAAACGAAATCTGAATACATGGGACTTTTGCTATGTTAATAAGCTAAAACTGATTATGTTATAAAACAAAAATTAGCTAATTAAAGTCTGGGAAAATATCAACTTTGTCCTCGCAGAAAGAAATTATTTTTTTTTTATAAAATTACCTGTATCCAACCAAGGCTGCCAAAAAACGGTCTCACTTTTTATTTTCGGCTCCAACTTTTTTTCAAATCTCTGCCTAGCCCTCATTATCAGCGAAACCCTCAGCAGCTCTTGCACAAGATTCGGAACTTCCATAGTACGACACGAAAACCACAACCCCAGTAGCAAAAAGTGTCGCGTCGTTGTCGGCAAATCGACAATAATAAAAACGTAAATAATCACTTAACACATTTTATTATTTACACACTGTAAAGCATTGTAGCACCGCATCTAAAGAAATAGTAAGCCATGGATTCATTCATAAGATTCTATCCAGGTAGACAGGCCAGGTATATGTAATTAGTTTTTTACGCGGCCGCCTAGATTCGACGCTAAGTCAGGCTCTGATAGAGACGAGTTTGGCGTGTCGAGACGTTTTTGACCGGTTCGTTGTTTTTTGTTTTTAAGCCGTACCACAAGAATTAACTTCATCCCGACGTTGGTTCTCGTCACGTCGACTAGCAAGCACCTCTGCTGGCTCGTTAAAAAACCCATGAAATTTTTAACGCACGGCCAGCTTCCTGTGATAAATTATCGAATAAAATTGATTCCTCGAGATACAGCGCTCAAGAATTCCACAGATTTAATATTTAATGATAGTCGGAGAGCAGCCAATCTGTAGGAAGCATTTTAAAAGTAGTCTATACAACTCGCGAACACCCACCTAAAAAACAGATGATATTATGTAAAATGACCTTCTGGATTTGATTTTTGAGTTCGCCGGTTAATTTGAGATTGCCAAATCGGTCAATTCGCAAATTTTTTGAAAAATTTTAAAATTATGTGTTAATTTTTGTTTTGCACATAACACATCATATCTTTTTTATTTTATTTCCGATTTAGACCAATATTTTACACATTATCTCTCCAATATTCTTGGACAGGCTGACGGTAAAGAATATAGTGTAACTAATAATATAGTGCCTAAAAAAATATAGTTACCCTCTATTGTCGCGGTTTTTAAAAATTTGCATTGAAAAATACCCGATCGAGGTAACTTTTTTATTTTTAAAGAGAGAGTTATAGTATAAACGAGAAAAATGTTCCATATACTTTAAACAAACTTTTTTATAAAGAGATTTTTTTGAAATTCGGCTCATGTAACGAGATGACGCTGTTGAATGCCGCCGCGCAACTAGTCCGCATTAATTAAAGCATAACTTCTGTTAACGTCGACCATCTGTGGTGTCGTTTAAGCGATCAAGTGAGTCTACGGATTATTTAGTTTCTATTTGCAATTAAATGTTATAAAATTATGTAGATAATCTCGAAACATACACATTAAAAAATATATTTTCATTAATTATAACAGTAAGTGGGTACTAAAGATTACATTTTCCTTCGCATAAACAACTTATGTTACATTGCACGTTTGCTTTGCTACACTTGCAGCTTGTAGTACAGTTATATAATTTACATTCACAAAATGGAGTTAACTCAATAAAATTGGGTTTTGGGCTTTTTGAAATCATCTTTGGAAATAAGATTTCCTCCTTTAGGTACCATCCAAAATCTAAAACATTTGGAATTCTGGATTTAATTTGGTAGGCTGTCTTGTAAATAGCACATTGCTGAAATGCCCTTTTTACTTGTATTCTCTGTACTAGGATTTACAATTTCTGATTTTCTTTTATAAGCAGTTCGGGTATACGATCTTCTGCATTGTGCATGGTAAACTGGATTTAGTGATAAAAATAAATTTTTCTATTCTAAATATTGTTTTAGAGCCACAGAAATGTCATCGGATTTTGCATTTGATCGGTACATTTCTAAAACCGTAAATATCGCTCGCAGACAAACAATTTTCATACCATTGTGTTAGTGAACGAATTCTGAACAACTTTCAAAATGTCCGTCTGTCCGTCTGTCTGTCCGTCCGTCACGTTTCTTGTAAGCACGATAACTGAAGAAAGAAAATTTCGATTGTACTGAAATTTGGACAGTAAATTAGTGTTAGTTAGAGGAAGAACCCTATTTTTAATTTTTATGTTTTTGTAATTGAATAGAAATCTGGTGAAATGATATTTCATTTTAATATCTAAATATTTATATATTTTACAAATATACATTTCATAATGTAATATACAACCGTGGAAATATGATTTTAGCTCGTGTCTTATAATGTAAAAATTTACATTCTTTTACGTGTAAGGTGGTGGTGTAGTTCTTTTGACTCGGAATCGAAACCCAAATAGGGTTTGGTATAGTTTTTTACCAAGTCTTTTACCAACTAAGATCGTACTATAAAATTAAAAATGTCTAAAAGTAATATTATTTACAAAAAACTGCGAAAAGTATCCTATTGAATGTATAACAATTATATAAAAACAGGCGAAGAGTACGTTTTTAGCTTGTTTCCTATCCGAGTAATTATAATTTATTATGCCAAACTATGTGTTTATAACGCACTAAATATAAGGACTGAGACAAAAAGCACTTTCAATGGATACTGGAAAATAATAATCACCCGGCACGTGTCTGCGTTTAGCTCTAGATGCGATTGCGGCCGACTCATAGTAGCGCGCATTCGTTCGGACGCTTAAACAATCAATGAATATTTCGATAAGGGAGCAAAATTTCAAAAAAAACTTCTTATAAAAGATTTTATTTAGTTCATTCGGAACATTTTCTTCGTTTATAGTAGGCACCTAACTTTAAAAATAAAAAAGATACCTCGATCGGACATTTTACTCTGCAAATTTTAAAGATTTTGCGTCAAAGAAAAGTTGTTATTTTTTTTTTGCCAACTAATTATTTTTTAGGTAAAGTTTTTTACTTTCAACATATCAAAGAATAGTTAGAGAATATTATGTAAAAAAATTTAAAAATTTTGAAGTAAAATAAAAAATATATGACTTGTTATTTGAAAAACAAAAAATAACACATAATTTTTATTTTTTTTAGAAAATTGCCAATTTGGTCATTTTGGCAATCTCAAATCAATGGGCGAATTCAAAAATCAAGTTCAGCAGGTTACTTTACATCAGATTACCTATTTTTTAGGTGGGTGTTCGCGAGTTGTATAGAGGGTGTCGAATTCAGAGGGTCTGGTCTTCCACTATGAAGTAGTAAATACGCTGCAAGGCCGGGTTTTGGTTTGGGTGTTTCTTTTTTTTTTTGTGAAGATGAAGTTTACTGTAATTAAATTATCTGAAGGAGGTTAATACAACTGTATTTTACGGGTTTCATTTTTTGATCGGGAGATCTGTTTTCAAAATACAGCAAAAAAATAGTAAAAAACTGGCCAAATAAAGAATAAAATCCGTAAATTTCTTTCAGGCATGCCTTAAAAAAACTATAATCAAGCAATCAATCATATGTTTGCTTTCAGCAAAAACTTTCAGCAAAAGGTTTCTAAAGCTCAGAAAAATCAGATGAAATATTTTATTTGACTGTTAAAAGTTAATCGACAAAGGATTTTTTTAGGCGCGGTGATTTTCCACGGTTTTCGAGGAAGCGTTTTTTCTCGCGCACCTTTCGCATTTTACTCAAAAAGTGTTCTATTTAAAAAAAAACGCTGCCTCAGGAATCACTACTTTCACATCCAGATTTCCTATACAACGAAAAAAAATTGCACTTCACTATAAGTCACATTGGTCTTCGAGGTGCAGAAGGTTTGACCAAAATGGATCCAAAAAAATGCACACCCCTTCGCGAGATATTCAATTACACAGCCTCACGAAAAAAAAGTGGTCTGTCCGGTGGACACCAGTAAAGACAGGTTTTTCGCTTTTAACATTGTTATGGAGTTGTAGGGTTGTGAGGTCACAGTGATAAGGTGATGGCATTTAAGGTTATGAAATAAACATATTTTAAAAAATTTCTACTTATTTGAGTGTGAAAGTCGAAAAACTGGTATGTTTAAAACAAAATGTTTAAAACATGTTTAAAACATCGCACCATGTTTCAAATAAATGTTTAACACATATTTAATGCACAATGCGATGTTTTAAACAACTGTTTAAAACACAGTGCGATGTTTTAAACAAATGTATGATTTTGGAGATTGTGGAAAAGCAGGAAATGTGCCGATGATGGTCCATTCCGATAAATAATTCCAATATAAACAGTAAACACACTCACAAAAAAATAGCCTCTATAGTCTTACTCTTCTGAGTCAAATGATCAGTGGTCACTTGCACTAAAGCGAACGTTTTATTTGTAGAGAGCAGTAAAATCCGTTTAAGAGCGTCATCTGGCATCAAGTAGTAGTAACAGACACGGTAACTTGGTACCATTTAATTTTAATTTAATAGAGTTTTAAACGTTTTAAACCTGTTTTAAACATACCATTTAAAACACTGACAAAAACTGTTTAAAACAAAAAAAAAACTATTGTTTTTTTGTTTACAATGAAAAAACTTTTTTTTCTTTTTTGAGGTTAGACACAAAAATCGAGCCAATCTGACAATTCTGACTTCGGATTCGGATTCAGCGAGTCAAAATACATAAGGATACATTGGTCTGATCCGCTGGACAGAGCACTTTTTTATTCAGGAGGGAGTTAGGGATTCAGATTTAGATTTGGCGGGTCAAAATATATAAGGATACACTGATCTGGTCCACCATACAGACCACTTTTTTATGGTGTTGTGTAATTAGAAATTGAATATCTCGCGAAGGAGATTAGCTAGGATTTTCCGGTTTGCATTTTTTACCCTGCAGATATGCTAAAAACATTCTGTGAACGCCGTTTTTGGATTAATTTTGGTCAAACTTTCTGCAGCTTGAAGACCAGTGTGAAGTATGTGAAAATAATTGTTCATAGAACTTATTATTACAACATTTAAAATCGTCTACCCCAAAAACCTATAAAACGGTATGCCACATAGGTAGTGGGGGGTGGTAGTGGGAATGGCTGTGCCAGAAAAAATTGCTTTACTTATTTATCCCAATTTACCCCCAACTCGGATTATGATATTGACTTGAAATTTGGTTCACCTTCATATTATAACAAAATCTGGAGCTAGACTATATTTTGATTAGGGACCGTAACCGAACCGAAACCGTAACCGAAAACCGCACCGTAATTACGATTTTTTTCTAACCGAAACTGAAACCGAAAACCGGATTGGCGCTGCTTTGAAAACCGAAACCGAAAACAACATTAACGCTGCTCTGAAAACCGACACCGTAACCAAAAACCGAAAATGGTGTACGTTAGGTAACCATAACCATAACCGAGCCAAAAAAAAATCGTTTTCGGTCTCTGCAATCATTAATTTAATTTTAACCGAATTTTTCCTAACCGTAACCGAAACTCGGAATGTGAGATTCTGGAAAACCGAAACTGTAACCGAAAACCGAAACTGTAACCGAAAACCGAAACAGTAACCGAAAACCGAATTGATGCTGCTTTGAAAACCGAAAACCGAAAATGATGTACGTCAGTTAATCGTAACCGAAACCGAACCGAAATAAATTTCGGTTTAGGTCCCTGATTTTGATCTTATTCCGTTTAAGGCAAAGGCGTAGCGAGCCAACTTTTTTGGGGGGTTATTTTTTAAATTTGCCAATTTCATAAACTTAAGAAGCCAACTCTATAAACAAAAAAATTTTCCACCGAAATAAAAATTGCCAACTTATATCTCAAATTTCCAACTTTTGTCAAGTCTGACAAAGTTGGGGGGTAACGTCACTCCATACCCCCCTTCGCTACGCCCCTGCTTAAAGGGGATAAACTGGGGTAAATAGGTAAAACAAGCAAGAGTCCATATTACCATCCCCACCTCATCATTAAAGAGGGGTAGGTAAAAAAATAAAATTATGATTTAGTGTGTGCTCAAGAACCAAAGGCCTCAAAATTTGTTTTAGTATCAATCACCCCCACTACCGATGTGGCATGTATAAAGTGATCATTCATCTCGCATAAGGCGGGACAGTCCCGTTTTTCGAGGAGCTGTCCCATAAAGGGAACCGGCCCACATCGGTGCAAAAAGTCCCGCATTGGTTTATTAGCCTATAAGTCAGTGAATTTTTAACGTTCATTAATAAAACCATACATTTCGACCCCCCTCCCCCACCGCGCTCGGCAAAAAAAGTTTTCGCGATTTACAAAAAAATGATGGCCAATGGAGCTAAACGGACACCTGATTCGTGTTCAGCACGTCGAAATACATATGGGCTACCCAATGGAGTACCAGAAAAATACCACATTTTTTATTCAAATTCAAATTCAAAAAATATTTATTCATGTATGCGCCTCGGCTGGGGGCCCGGTCTAGAGCCGATCACCCCACCGCGACGTGCAACGGGGGGGTGATCGGGTGGGGTGGGTTCAGCTTTGGCTATAGCAACAGATAAGATGGTGGAGTTAGGTCTCCTGTTCTTAAAATAAATTAAAACTTAAACCTAACAATTTATTTAACGAATAATCAGAGAACATAGATTTTAAAATAATTAGAACTACTTAAAGGTAAAATAGAATGAGGGATTTTTAGGCCCCGCGCACTGTCGCACACGCGCACTAAATTTTAACGAAGATAAGGTTGTTGTTATACGGGAAAACTCAATGAAAAAAACCCGTTCGAGCTAGTCACGAGATTCATCCAGCGGTCTGCCTGCCTCTGGAAAGGTGGGGTGGGAGGAGGTTGCGATTTTAGAAAGTTTGGATTTACTAGAGGTTATTGGTCAAAAGGGGATTTGGAAGAAGAACAAAAAGGCACAAAAGAACAAAAATTGACAAAAATAACAAAAACGAGATTAATAGAGGGAATAGAAAAGGGGTTTGAGAGTAAAAGGTGGTGAAAGTAAAAAGTGGTGAAAGGGAAATTGTGGTGTAGGAAAGATTTGGCTAGGGAGGTTGCCGAAAGATAGGCAACGCCTGGTATGGTAGGGGGTGTTTTATATTGAAAAGTATGGCATTATGCTGTCTGATTCGTGTAATGTCTCGGGTTAGCGGACTGTCGTCCAATTTGAATTGGTAGAATTTTTGCGATGTATTTTGGACGAAGTCCGCTACTGGGGTTATGTCGTGGCAACGTGCATAGAGATCTCTGAGGGAGGTGTATCTATCAGAGGCTGAAATGAGGCGCATAAATTTGTGTTCTAGTATTTTAGTTTTCGCATTGTCGAGGCCGGGATGCTGCACCACACCGGCGCCGCGTATGTGATAGCCGGCCTGATTACCATCGTATACAACAACTTTTTATTGGTCCTGTTGAGTCCGCTACCCCGCGCCAGAAGCGGATACAGACTCCTGGACATGGAGTAGACCTTTCGTATCGTCTCGTTTTTACATTTTTTATTACACAGGTCTACAAAAACCCGCTTTTACTCTCAAACCTCTTCTCTATTCTCACTATTAGTCTCATTTTTGTTAATTTTGTTAATTTTTGTTCTTTTGTGCTTTTTTTGCCTCTTTTTAAAATTCCCTCTCGACCAATAACTTCTTGTAAATCAAAAGTTTTTCAACCATAACTTCCCCTTCACCCTACCTTTCCGAAGGCAGGCAGACCATCGGAAGAGCGTTGCCATTGGCTCGAACGGGTTTTTTCGTTGAGCTTTTCCCGTATCAGCAATCAGATCTCCTAAAACAGTTCGCGTGTGCGACAGTGCGCGCATGCTAACAAAAACTCATTTCCTTAGTCTTTAAGTATTTTTAAAACTGTTCTAATTATAGTAATAAAATTGTTAGGTTTAAGTCCCTTCCCCTGGACAGGAGTCCTAACTCCACATTCCACCTGTTGTTCCAACCTGAATCTAACCCGCTTCATCCGACCGTACATTCACCACGACCCTGCGCGACGTGGTTGTGCGGTCGGCTCTGAACCGGGATCCGACTCGGGTGCATATTTGTATGTTAAATATTTAATAAATCTGTTTTGATTGATTGATTGGTCTACAAAAACAAAAAAGTTCTTGTTAAGACATCATCTAACTTTTTGGAAGTATCTAGACGCGCTGAAGCCAATTTTGGGGAAATAGAGGTAGTTTTCGCGTTCTTTTACAAAATGAGCAGACAAGCTCTAGAATTTCCCAAAGTTTAATTTGAGACCAACGCAACGGGTCAATTTTCCACCTTTCCTTTTGCAATATTTTCATTAATATTTATTTACAAGCCAACGAAACTTGACAAATCAGAACAAAAGTATCTCTTATCCCGTATCGTGAAGACAAATACCCAAAAGTATACTTACAAAGCTTAAATCCAGTAAATTATAATATAATTAAAATGATTTCATAAAAGTACCTTATGTTTAATACAACCTGCCAAAGTCTTAAATATTTACATTTTGCGTAAATTAAAAATAATATTCCGGTTTCACAGAACTCAGTGATGCAAAATATCATTATCTTAGAATTACAATTAATAGGAATTTTCTTGATTAATTTGCAATTGTAATACTGCTGATGGCTTTTTATTTATTCTTTTGAGAAAAATTGTTTCATAAACTTGGTCAAATTATAGGAATTATACGAGTGTAATACAAAACAATTTTTTATAACAAAGCAAGACATTACATCGAATTAAAAAATAACAATTTTTATTCCTGCAATAAACAAGAACAGATAAAACAAGATATGAGTTGCAAAATAAATCCATGTTGTTTACACCTGCGTTATTATGTTATTAAACACAGTGTCTGTTTATTGTTCTTTAGTCCAGTTTTAATAGAAAATTATTAAATAAAAATAAACGACACTTCCAAGACATTCAGTCGAAAAACGAGATCCTGGATTCGACACATGCCATGTAACTCTCGAACATACAAAAACAGATAGTTGATTCTCATATAGAAATACACCGAAAAACATATTTTTGAGCTCACAATTTGATTTGGAATTGCGAAATCGGAAAAAAATTCACTTTTTTATTTCTTCAGGAAAAATGTTATTTTCGCATTTTTCATCTTTCACCAATTTATATATCATTATTTGTTGTCGTAAAAACTTTATATTTTAGTATTACAATATTCGAACCTTTTGCTTTCCAAAGTGTACGCAAAAGTAATATTTGTTTTTTAATATGAAATATAAATAAATATGAATGGAAAAGTTGCCATTTTTGAGTAATTTATAGCGAAAAAGTGTGGACAGAGGTAATTTTTTTTTTTTTCAAAATAACTGCAGACTATAAGGAATAAGTTTTACCTAAAGGAATGAGGAAGTTTCTCAATTTGAAGCGTTTTTTTTTATAAAATGCATCCATAGTAAGCAAAAAAAAGACCTTGTAACAAGAACATTGCTCTGGCCCCAACCGTATCGTTTAAATTTTTTTTTTTTTTTTTTTTTTTAACTGTTTAACGTCGGCCTATTTCCGCTACCAGGGCCTATCACCGACGCCAGGAGACGAGCTACCCCCAACCTGGAAATTTTGCCGAACTTCTTCCCTTAAGAAGAGTAGGGATATTTTACTTGCCTAACATTCAATAGACAAGGGACCGCCTGCTTTACATCCCCTCCGAAGGATGGTATATCCACTACGTAATCCTCGTCTGAGATTACGTAACTTCCGAGTATACACTGATATACAAGCCTCTAGAAGGTGGGACGAGAACGCTGTATTTCCCAAGATGGGAGAGCCCATCCAAGTACTAACCGCGCTCGACGTTGCTTCAACGGAATATCGACTGATATTCACATTGAAGTCGCCTCTACGCTCGCCCCCGTTTCCATTTTAATACGTTCTTTGTGTCTATAGAATTTTTAATTCACCACTGTTAATTTTAGGATAGTAGTTCTCGCAATATTGGCTTTGATTTATTAATGTATCATTAGCTCAGCGCCATGTGGAAGTTGACGTGTTGTATTTGGTAATCAGTGTAACACCTTAATGGCCAAAAATTTTAGGATATATTATTGTAAGTATGGTTAAAAAAACAGATGGTTTTATTTTCCGGTTTATGATTAGCATGAAGAGACCAGAAGAACCTAAAATATTGTATCTACTAATTTCAAAAAGTCGATTTTGGGAATCCCCAGTCATTTAGTGAAATTAATGAAAATGGGGCATATGTTACTGAAGATTGCTTAATAAAGACACTTACAGTTTTTCAAGTCTTTATGTGATCATCCAGAATTTACGAGAAGTATGGACTATTTAAAACCATTTCTTTCCCACCTGTACAACGAGCATAAGCTATGTAAAGAAATATCAGTTGTTATACATAATTGCCAATTTAAAATCTCGCTTTTTAAATATGTAATGCTTTTAGGAGGCACCTAAAGATGG
Source organism: Rutpela maculata (assembly GCA_936432065.2). Taxonomy (NCBI): domain Eukaryota; kingdom Metazoa; phylum Arthropoda; class Insecta; order Coleoptera; family Cerambycidae; genus Rutpela; species Rutpela maculata. Next base: position 228,793,373 of record OW386286.2, on the reverse strand, counting down.
CGCACTTCGTTGTCATACCCTGAAAGAGTATTTGCAGTACGCCTACTTAGCCAAGTCAAAATGGCAATCATGATAAAAATAAATGTGAATCCAGACCTGAGAAACATACACCATTTTGCAAGTGTAAATACTTCATTTGTAGGACAGCATATATTTGTGTAAAAGCAAATGATTTCTTTAATCCGTTTATGTGCAGGCAACTGCATATGTACCGAATAATAAAATGTATTTATGGTGTGTTTGTGCACAATTGTATTGAGCCCTTATAGTCCAGTCAATGAAAGAGTTGTAGAGAACATTTTGGAGGGGAGAATTTTTCTCTTCAGGAATATGTTGGGGGTAGTCAGGAGGTAAACATACTAAAAGTCCCCGCCCCTAGCCCCGCCGCTTCAGTAGGAGAGGGGGGTGGAAAGGTTCCTTTTTTCGATTCTTCGCTTATAACTCGGAAACGATGCGTCGTACGAAAAAAGGTAATCTATGCAAAATTAAACATAATTAAATTTCCCACAAGAATGTTTATATTCATTTTCTTCCTATGTCTTATATTTTACGAGATATTCGCCAGCGAAAATTGATAATTAATAAAAAAAAAATCAATTGTGTACCTTGAATATTTCTATCAAAGCGGTTTACCGTGGTCTGCTAATAAATCATAGTCACAAAACAATCTTTATTTTACAACACTCGACGTATTTACTAACGTAATATTTTGTCGAAGTCTAGACATTTCCTTAAATATACAGTGCGACTCACTTAAAATGAAGATACCCTTATAACTTTTTCATTTTGTTCCGATTTGAATCAAATTTTACTCAAGTATAGAACAAATTAGGATCTACTTATGATCAGAAAATCATTCACCTGCTATAAAGGCAAAGCTACCTGCGGTACCAAAATATGAGGAAAAAGATTAAAAATCATATTGATTTTCAATCTTACGAACGATGAATTTTACGTAGCCACCACAAATTGCGGAAGCTGAGGACCCCCTTTGCCAGATGAGCTTATGTATGAAATATCCCCCATCAATAATCAAATCAAATTTTGGTGTATGTACGTTTGTGGTGCCGATTGGATGCATTTTTCAGAATTTCTAACATTCAAAATTTTTATTTTTTTCAGCATATTTTGGTACCGCAGGTGGCTTTGCCTTTATAGCAGGTGAATGATTTTCTGGTCATAAGTAGATCCTAATTTGTTCTATACTTAAGTAAAATTTGATTCAAATCGGAAACAAAATGAAAAAGTTATAAGTGTATCTTCATTTTAAGTGAGTCACACTGTATATTTAAGGAAATGTCTAGACTTCGACAAAACATTACGTTAGTAAATACGTCGAGTGTTGTAAAATAAAGATTGTTTTGTGACTGTGATTTATTAGCAGACCACGGTAAACCGCTTTGATAGAAATATTCGAGGTACACAATTGATTTTTACTTCCACGTCCAGTGGAAGTATAGTGACGACAAAAAAATTTTTTTAAATTTTTATTGTCCAAATAGGCTTAAAATGTCATGAAACGTCGAGATTTTAAGTTTGAGCAAAAAAAAATTTCTGTCTGTCTGTCGGTCTGTCTGTCTGTCTGTAACTTTTTTTTTGTGCGCACGTTTACTCTGGAACCGTTTAAGATATTGACTTGAAATTTGGTACACATATGTACTTTAACGAAATCTAGAACTAGATTATATTTTCATCTTGTTCCGTCGAAGGGTTGGGTGGTAAATTGGGGTAAATTTGGGGTAAATAGGTCAATCAAGCAGGTAAGAGTCCATAAAATTGGTATTTAGTATATACAAGAGAAGCTAAGGTCTCAAAAAAATTTTTGGCATTAGCCACCCCCCACCCCCTTTTTAAAGGGGATGAAAAAAAATGTGATTTAGTGTACCTATGTACAGGAACCAGAAACCTCAAAATATTTTTTTACTTCATCCACCCCCACTACCACCCCCCCCACCCCACTATCGATGTGGGGTATCGTTTTATGGGTTTTTGTGGTAGAGGATTTCAAATATTATATTATTAAAGTTCCATAAATAATTATTTTCACATACAAAGTTTTTTCGTTGTGAGTGACTTGGATAGAGAATCTGGATGTGGAAGTAGTGATTCCTTGGGCAGCGGTTTTTTTTATTAATTATCGATTTTCGTTGGCGAATATCTCGTAAAATATAACACAAGAAGAAAATGATGTGGGAAATTTAATTACGCATCGTTTCCGAGTTATAAGCGAAGAATCGAAAAAAGGAACCTTTCCACCCCCACCCCCCCCCCCCCTGAAGCGGCGGGGCTAGGGGCGGGGACTTCTAGTATGTTTACCTCCTGATTACCACCAACACATCCCTGAAGAGAAAAATTCTCCCCTCCAAAATGTTCTCTACAATCCCTTTTTGGGCATTCATTGATTGGACTATTACACAATTCATTCAAATGTAATGAGCCCTCACTTAACAGCGAATATCTCAAAAACCGAAGACTTGATAAGATTGAAAAATATTATATGTTCATTATGTATCTATAGAAGCAAACCACTTACATTTGAATAATTTACGTTGAACAGGTTTGAGAATCTGTTATATTGAAAAATTTTCCACTTTTTAAAGAGATTTTCATCATAGCAGCTTTTAATCCATTGTATTTAGGAAAATTTGCATAGCTTTTTTCGTATGGTAAAATTTGTTCATAATTTTTTATTTTAAAATTTTGGAGTTATATACGTTACATACTTCATGCTTATTCGGTTGGTTAAAATCTTTTTAAAATGTGGAATATTTTTCTAGATAACTTAGCAGATTTTTAAAACCGTTCAATGGGAGTTTTTAAAATTTCAGCGAGTAGTATATAGTATATACAACATAAGAACACATGCATTATTCAATCCCACTTTTTACATTTCTGTGATCACCAAACTGTTATTGATTGATCGATTGATTTACCAGCGTGCAGTAGGCATTGCTGCCACTTCCAGGGTTATACAGCTGGGCCTGCTACGTCCACGCTCGGTTGGACTAAGGTCATGCTTGTTGCCAGCAGCGAGAGCCACATGGCGCATGGTGAAGGAATGTGGGATGGCAGGGGTAGGTATTTGTGATATGCGTTACCGCATTGTGTCGTGAGTGAGCGTTTAAGCTCCCTTTTTTATGTTTTTGGTTCTGGGAATCTGCCTCTTCTGAATCTTCGTGTGAAATATGTGTTGTGTCTTGATATGGAGTGTTTATGCTCTTCTTTTTGTGTTTCTGCTTCTTCGAATCTTCTTTTTCTGAGTCTTCTAATTCCTCGGTTTCCAATGCTGGGTTGGATTTGGGTCATGCTTGTTGTCATACATCCACACGTCATGTGGTCACAGATCCACATGACGTGTGGTACAGAAGTGGGGATGGGCAGTGTATGTGTAGGTGTGTTTCTGCTGTTTGTGCTCTTCTTTTTGTATTTTTGCTTCTACAAATTTTCCTCTTTTCTGAGTCTTCTGATTCCTCCGGTTTGATTCTGGTAGAATATATATCGCTGCTATTTTTTTTCGTGGAATTCATTTTTCTCCTCGCTTTTCTTTCCCAGTTTGTTCATGATCCTCTCGATTACTGTTTTCCACGTGTAACATGGTCTTCCTATTTTTAGTTTGCTGTTGATCAGTGTTAGCGCTTTATAAACAACAATTCTTTTTCTCAAAAATTAATTCAGATCTTCAGTCTCATACTCTATCCTAAATTCAATTCAACTATATTCAATGTATTGTTCAATGGATATAAATAAGATACAATATTTATAAATTACAATTTATATACATAATTGTACAATTAGTACGGGCACCTAATGACTAAATGACAGTAAATAACATTTGAATAATAAAAAAGTATCCCCGATACGGACTTTTTCAATGAAGCTACTCAAAAATTCAAGTGATCTCGAATGAAAATATTTTTATGATATATTTTATCTTTAGTGTAATTACTTCCACATCCAGTCGAGATTTTAACTTTGAGCGAAAAAAAAATTCTGTCTGTCGGTCTGTCTGTCTGTCGGTCTGTCTGTAACTTTTTTTGTGCGCACGTTCACTCTGGAACCGTTTAAGATATTGACTTGAAATTTGGTAGGCATATGTACTTTAACGAGATCTGGAACTAGATTATATTTTCATCTTGTTCTGTCGAAGGGTTGGGGGGTAAATTGGGGTAAATCTGGGGTAAATAGCTAAATCAAGCAGGCAAGAGTCCAGAAAATTGGAATTTAGTATATACAAGAGAAGCTAAGGTCTCAAAAAAATTTTTGGCATTGGCCACTCCTATTACCACCCCCACCCCATTATTAAAAGGGATGAAAAAAAAATGTGATTTAGTGTGTGTACAAGAACCAGAAACCTCAAAATATTTTTTTGGTTCATCCACCCCCACAACCACCCCCACCCCCTACCGATGTGGGGTATCGTTTTATAGGTTTTTGAGGTAGAGGATTTTAAATATTATATTATTAAAGTTCCATAAGCAATTATTTCCACATACAAATTTTTTTCATTGTGAGTGAGTTGGATCGAAAATCAGGATGTGGAAGTAGTGATTCCTTGGGCAGCGGTTTTTTATGTATGACAATCCATTCATCAAGTTTCAGGATATATGTCTTTCAAACCTAGTGAATGGTTAGAAACAAATACTGTACTTCCGAGAAAAATTTAAAAAAGAGAAAAAGTGCAATTTTTAGCGATTTCGCAATTTCATAATCGAATTCGGCAGGCCATTTTACATATGAATAAGACTCCAGTTTTTATCTGTATGCGAGTTGCATAGGCCACTTTTATTTTGCATATTTCATGGGTTTCGCTCTCCAACCAATTATAAATTTAAAAAAACAATTTATTACAAAAGCCTATGTTTGAAAATAAATCATTCTCGGTGCTTAAAACGGTAAATCGAACACTGGATAATAAAATCGTTTCTGCAAACGAGACAAATATAAACACTAATTAAAATTAATGTCCATGAAACAATAGAATTGTTAAGGCTTTCCATATAAAATATTCAGGAATTCCCTGTAGCGCGTGATAAAACAACAGATTTAAATAAATGGCGAGACATACATATAACAAACTATTTTTAAATCTGGACAAACTTTATCACAGATATTAGGCCAAACGAGTTGATAAATTTCGACCGTTAAACCTAAACGATTTTACGCTAAATAGAGTTCTCACGGATGTGAGTGACCCTTATCAGGATTGGTACCAACTGAAATTTTAAAAGTTTTTATAGTTTCCACACATTTTACACATTTTAAGATAAACACTGTTAAAAAACACTGTTTAATATACCAGTAATATATCAACGGAATCATTAGACAAGCCATAGTTTCCAGAGTTTTCAAGATAAGATTTCAAGTTTGACGGGGGTAATTATATACCAAAAACGGCAATTTTTTTTATAATTTGACTTCACTTTCGGTTTCCCCGGAAATTACCGCAACTTTGAAATTTGTATGTTTTTATATTTTTGGATTCCGGAGACGACTGCGTAGTTTTAAAAATTTTTTGAGACTACTTGATTTTTTTAGTTCTATTTTTATTTTTGCATTCAGAGTACAGTGGATGCACTCAAATCAATCAAATGAACCAAAACAGTAAGAGAAAAATGAGTCGACTATTTCCAAAACTGGGTATATATCTCTTATGATACTGTCGCGTGTTTCCACCCTTAGGAAACTACCCCTTGCAAATCCGTGGGTTCCAAAAATTATAACAAGAGATGTCCACTAACACACTTTATTAAATATTTACTGGATACTTCACAATACTATTATTAATTTAAATACACTTTACTGACTAAAATCACAATGTTTATCACTTTGTTTATCCTTGAAGTCTTAACCTCACTTTCTATACTTTTTGAACTTTCTGAACTTTCCGAACTACTCGCCGAGAATGCGGTTGGTCTTTTATACCTAAAAATGACAGATCTCGATTGTTCTGTGATGACGCCACCATTCTCTAGAGAATTCCAGATGTCACTTTGGAATCTTCTGGTAGGTTCTTTTTCGAGTAGGTGCAAATACACTACATTCATTCAGACATTCGATCTGTTGAAGTCTGCCTACTTTTTAGTAACATAACCTTAAATTTTAAGGGGTGCAACATATTACACTGCCCCCTCCTTAAGCCTGAACGTCCCGGTCAGGCAATTCAGCCTCTTTCACATACTTCGCCAGTCTATCCAAGTGTACGATCTTCATCTTGGACTTTTTGTTTCGTTGAATACGATAGACGACATCATTAATTCGGGTAATAACAGTATACGGTCCATCCCAAGGAGGTTGAAATTTCGGGGATCTCCATTCCTTCCGCTGTGGGTTGTACAGCCAAACCAGATCCCCCACCTTGAATCCCCCTGTACTGGCATTCTGATCATAACGAGCCTTCAAGCGGTTACTAGTTCTGTTCATCTGCTCTCGATCATTCTTTGGCTGTTCTCGACTTCCATTTCTGTAGTTGCTCATGGAAAATGGTTCCCCACGGGCAGCACAATTCTTACACTTGCGACACCAGGCCTCCACATCCTGGCGACTATTAACCCAATAGAATTGTTCCCGTGCTCTACTCAATGTCTTGTTTAGGCCGAAGTGTCTGCTGGATGTTTCATTATGTGCTTCCTGGAGTACTTCTGGTACACGACACCTGGGAATCACTAGACGCATGGCAACCTGCTTCCCATCTGGGCTTTCCCATGCTCTCCTCAAAAGCCCATCTACGACCGTAAGTGAATCCCATTGTGACCATAAAGCCTTCAGCCCCACTTCTTTGTTGGAAACATCCTTCCATGCTGGACGCGTTCCCTCTTCTTTTGCTCTCAACATGGGTCCGATTTCTACATCGCGCAATTGCTCTTGCCTCAGAGTTTTCTTTGACCAACTCTCTGGAAGATCGACCTTGACAGTGTTGACTTCAACCATGTTCGGCAATTTTCTCACCTTGCAATCTTCCTTGTCTGTTTTTCTGTATAATGCAGGAGTTTTGACTGCCTGCGTTGTCAACAGCCTGGTTTTCTCGCATTGGTCGTTCACTTTTGACAAACTAAATTGTTCGTTCCCAATCCTTAACATTCGCTTCCCTACGTCAACAATAAATCCATACTGTTCCATAATGTCCAGTCCCAAAATGAAGTCATCCGTAATGTTAGCCACGATGACCCTGTGGTCGAACCTCAAATGCCCAATCTGCAAACCCAGGTCTAGTTCTCCATGAACCGTAGCCCTGTCCCCCGTAGCTGTCCGGACGATCACTTCTTCATTTTGCCTCTTGGTAATCTTTATGCCCGATATAAATCCTGTCCGTACTATTGATGACGTAGTACCTGTGTCGATGGTAAACAAACATTTTCTTCCGTTCACATATCCATGCAACAACAGTCTGCTTGCGATTCTTCGAAGCTGGGAAATCTTAATTTCTCTGGGGGCACTGCATTCCCTAGCCAGAACAACCCCCCTGGTACTGTTTTCCTGCTTCTCTTCAACATTCACAGCATTTACTCGACTCTCCGAGTTCTGCTGTCGACAGTCTCGTTTCATATGGCCCACCTTGCCGCAGTTGTAACATTTAATACCACCACTCGGCTTTCCTTTATTTTGTTGTTTTTCTTGCTTTCCGAGGCCATCCAATTTATCGCATAATTTGGTGAATATTTTCTGCATCTCAGTCAGCAAGGGGTTCTGGTTCATTTCTGGTTGCGATTCTTCGAGAGTCACAGCTCGAATTCTCGACCTTGGAGTATCCCTGTAAGCGGCTTCTACTTCGAGTGCACGCACCAAAGCTTCGCTACTACTTTGGTGTCTTGTCAGCCTCAGAACTCGCGTGACCTCTTCGTCCCTTATGCCATCTAAAAAGGCCCCTACGGCTAATTGTTCCTGAAATTCTCTAGGTGCACTCGGGTACGCCAGGTGTGCCAGTCTCTCTATCGCAGCTTCGAATTCCTGTAAACTCTCTCCAGCCTTTTGTGTTCGTGATTTTAGCTGGGCTTGGTATACTTGGGCGAGATGTTGGTCGCCATATCTCAAGTCCAATGCAGCTTCCAAGACTTTGAAGTCCCTTTGTTTATCCACTGGGATAGTCTGAAGCAACTCTGAGGCCTGGCCCCTTAATGCCAGAACTAATGCCATGGCCTTTTCCTCGTTATCCCAGTTGTTCGCACATGCTGCTGCCTTAAACTGCCTCTTGTACGTCGTCCAGGAACTTTGGCCGTCAAAAGAAGGAGGTTTTAGTCGCTGACCTGATGATACCACCTGCTGACTTCCTCTATCTCTCAACTGTCGTTTAAGCCGGTCTATTTCTACTTCAAACTCAGTTACTTTTTCTTCTACCTTATCTACTTTTCCTTCAACCTTATCTACTTTTTCTTCGACCTTGTTTATCTCTTCTTTAACTTCTTCCTTGACAGAAATGATTGCGCCCTGTTGTATTTTTATTTGATCGCTCAGGATTTTCCTTAATTCCTCCTGGCGTCTTTCTTCCAAGTCTTCCATTATTTTTCTGAGTTCGTCTTTTTCCTCTTGACGTTGTCTTTCTTGTTCTTGACGTCTTCTTTCTTCCTCCTCTTTTTCTTTCTGACGTCTTATTTCCTGATCTTCCATCATTTTCTTTAATTCGTCTCTCTCTTCTTGACGTCTTCTTTCTTGCTCTTCTTTTTCTTCTTGACGTCGCTTTTCTTGTTCTTCCTTCTCCTCTTGACGTCGTCTTTCTTCCTCTTGACGTTTTCCTTCTTCATCCTCTTTTTCTTTCTGACGTCTTGTTTCTTCATCCTCTTTTTCTTTCTGACGTCTTATTTCCTGATCTTCCATAATTTTCTTTAATTCGTCCCTTTCTTCTTGACGCCGTTTTTCCTCCTCTTGGCGTCTTCTTTCTTGCTGTTCTTTTTCTTCCTGACGTTTTTTCTCCTGCTCTTCTTTGTCTTCCTGCCGTTGCTGCGCCATCATTTTTTGGAATTGTTCGAATAAGTCCTGTATTTGTTTATCGGATGCCATACTTCTTGTTGTTACGGGCATACGATGAAATTAAAATAAAATAAATTTAACTGTCACGTCAATATCGGTAATGGAACTTTCCAGACAAATCTCGAAATAGCACGAAAAAGTCTTATTCAGAGTCTTTTGTCACTATCCAGTTTAGAGAATTTACTAATCTCCACTAATGTCCAAATAGAAAAGTTCTAGAAATTTTCACGCACTAAATGAGTCTTTTTCAGTGTCTCTATCACTTCTCAGTTCAAAGGAATTAATTATCACACTAATGTCCTAATAAAATGTTCTACAATGTCTCAAAAATGCACTTAACACTATTTTCCTGTTCGAAAATAACCCTCGAACAATGTCCAGTAAATTAGTCCTGTGTTAGCACTAAACCTCGAGAATACTTCTCGAACACTCCAGCACAACTTCAGAGCTCCTCTTGTCATAAAATTCCGCTTCTGACACCAATCTGTCGCGTGTTTCCACCCTTAGGAAACTACCCCTTGCAAATCCGTGGGTTCCAAAAATTATAACAAGAGATGTCCACTAACACACTTTATTAAATATTTACTGGATACTTCACAATACTATTATTAATTTAAATACACTTTACTGACTAAAATCACAATGTTTATCACTTTGTTTATCCTTGAAGTCTTAACCTCACTTTCTATACTTTTTGAACTTTCTGAACTTTCCGAACTACTCGCCGAGAATGCGGTTGGTCTTTTATACCTAAAAATGACAGATCTCGATTGTTCTGTGATGACGCCACCATTCTCTAGAGAATTCCAGATGTCACTTTGGAATCTTCTGGTAGGTTCTTTTTCGAGTAGGTGCAAATACACTACATTCATTCAGACATTCGATCTGTTGAAGTCTGCCTACTTTTTAGTAACATAACCTTAAATTTTAAGGGGTGCAACATATTACAATACTAAATTTTCAGGAGGGCCGAAAACTGCAGCGCATGTATGAATAAACAGAGAAGTTTCAACCCTGTACTGAAAAAAATTATACACTTAACAACAATAATATTTTACCAGAAATTTCAATATTATTCGAAAAAACAATAAGTAAAATCAAAATGAATCGAGCACTGCTTTTAAACAGATGGGTATAGACGATTTTGAACTAGAAGTAACTGGTAATTTGATTTGATAATAAGCCTGACTTTCACAACTCGTTTTAACAAGTTTGTCAGTTTTGGAGCGGCGCATTTCTAGTACACCAATATTTTATGTTACTCACTACAAGATGGCACTACTAACTCAATTGGCTTAAAAAATGGATATACCCGTTTCTGGAAATAGCCGACTCAAATGTAAACGTGAGATAATTCGAATTGATTTAGTAGCTACGACAAACCAACATTTCCGTCAACTTTTTCAAATGGCAACATATTTTAGACACCCAGTAGTTAAATACTAATTTTCACGACAAATCCATTGATACCTTCAAAACGAAAATCGGTTTGATATTGACCCAAATACAGAAGTTCTTTGGTGGATAATAATTAAAATGTCAAGAAAATATGCTTATCAAGTAAGTATGTCGTGGAAATTGAATAAAACTAGATTCAAAATATTGATTTTGTCAACAAAACAACGCTGCAAATAAAATAAGTGTATCGTGGAAACAAAAATAACTTTGACAGATAATAATACGTGTGCATTGTTAACTTAATAAGTTTGCTCTTTATTTTTAAATTTGTTGCTTGTTAATTATTATTATTGTTTAGCATGTATAAGGGATGAAAAATTGGACATGTTATTAATTTCAAGAGAATACCACAAAAAATCCAGAAACGCCGCAGATTTGTATGCCCAAAGGTATTCGAACAGACAACATCCATGTTTTCAATATTTTCCAACGGAATGGGACGTTTCGTCGCCGCCGGTTCGCTGCGGCCATTTTGTCACTAGTGTTTCACCGCCAGATCTTTTCGCCACCAGACGTTTCGTTACCGTCCATTTCGCCACTGGTCCAGTTGGCTGGCGCAGTGACAGCATACGTCAAAGAATTGTCGAAGATAAATACATTCCAGACAATGGAATCCCGAATCGTAAGAAAGCGTGGTTGTGAAAAGTTTTTAAACGATGGTTTCATCTACGTTTTCGATACAGTAAATGCAAGAGATAATAACACAGCCCCACCAAAAAAAAAGTTCAGACCAGCGAACCAGACCCATCCCTATGTATTTTCGGTCGCTGAATCCGAATCCGAGGTCAAAAAAAATCGTACACTCCCAAAATCATTAGCTAGAGCCAAAAAAACACCCCTGGACTGGGGTAAAAAGAATATTAAGCTACGAGAATAGTCGTTACATCTTAATCAATCGAATTATACAAATTAAGGTTAAACAGCAGCGTAAATACAACAGATATGAAACACAACCCCAGTGAGGGGCGAAAACTAGCCCCCATTTATAAAAAAATCGATCCAATGACTGCTGAAAAAGCTCGAAATTACTAAGTTTTGTTAAAGTGATAAGAAACTGCATCAGGTCAGACGTAATCTTCATAAACTGCCCCTATAGGGTTGAGAACAACCACCCCCAAGTTTAAAGGACACAAAACAAGAAAAAACGTAAAATCCAACAGGATTTCTATTTTGCGTAGTACTCTAAAATAGAACTAGAAACTTACGTACCATCAACGTCCTACAGTGTCAACCCTCAGATGATGTGAAAACTACCCCCATGTAAGATTTATCCATAAAAAGTTACAGTGACTTCTATAAAAATTCAAAACACCTGCGTTGTGTGGAAGTGAGAAGAAACTAGACTATGTTCGACGCTGTGCTTGAAAACCGCCCCCATGAGGTTGCGAGATGCCACCCTTGTATCCGTAGGATGCTGGAAGTGTGCAACACGATTTTTGCCAATCATAGCATCCATAAAAATGTAAATCCGGTTAGTTTCTCTCTGTTTTTCCAGCATCCTACGGATGCCAACCACCCCGTGGGGGTGGTTTTCAAGCACAGCGTCGAACATAGTCTAGTTTCTTCTCACTTTCACACAACGCAGGTGTTTCGATTGGGGGTGTACGATTTTTTTTGACCTCGGATTCGGATTCAGCGACCGAAAATACATGGTTCGCTGGTCTGATTTTTTTTTTGTGGGGCTGTGTAATTTAAAGCTTTTGCACGGTTGTCTCCGGACCGGGATCCGGTTCGGCTAGAATGGCGGATCTTAATGTGTTAGCACTCCTGTTTAAAAAGGTGAAACTTAAAGCTAACAATTTGGTTATCGTGGCTGTGAAAAGTTTTCTAACGATGGTTTTTCCCCTTATGTTAAGGTTGAACTTTTCACGTGAGGTTAGGTTAGATTAGTTAAAGATGGATGAATTTATGTGAGGTTAGCTTAAGATATTTCTTTGATATAATTGGTAGCGAAACGGCTGGTGGCGAAAAGGTCTGGCGGCGAAACACTAGTGGCAAAACGGCTGCGGCGGATTGGCGGCAGCGAAATGTCATACACCCATCTTCCAATTGTGGAGAAACAAATCAGAAGAGGAATTGATAATAATTCTGCAGGTTTTATAATTGATGAAGCGACATAAATTAACGTGATGGGTTTTGTGGAAGTGAATCCTACTGCCTCTGGCCACGAGGCGCAAATTAGTCATGAATCAACAAGAAAGATTCTCAAAAAATATGATTACCGCTCGTTTAAATATCAAGTGCATCAGCATTTGTAAAAGATGATGGCAACCGAAGATTATTGTGGCTGGTTTACTTCAGAACAATACCGCTAACTCGAATTTTGTTTCTTTGATAATGTTTTCTGATGAGTCGGGATTCACCCACAATGGAATGTTCAATAAACAAAACAATAGATACTGGGCACATGAAAATCAACATTTAATGAGTCAAGGTAAATTTCAAAAAAGATTTGGAGTAAATATGTGGGCTGGGGTGATTGGAACAAGAATTATTGGACCTATTTTCTTTCAAGGACCTTTGACAGGGGAGAGATATTTAGAATTCCTATGAAATGATATTGAAGAAATGTTGATGGACTTGCAGTTTCTGAACAAATGTATTTCCAACAAGATGGGGCTCCGCCTCATAATGCCGCTCGCGTTATGGCTCATTTAGTAAACCGGTATCATGGGCGAGTAATTGCAACATTGCACCTGTACGTTGGCCTGCCCGCTCACCCGCATTTTAGATTTTGTTGTACGGGATTATGTGAACGAACGAGTTTTTTACACACCCCCTCAAAAACTTCAAATTTTACAAAATCGTATCCGCGAAATATAACTCCTGCTATGTTGCGAAATGTTATGCGAAACACCATTGACCTAGCCAGAAAATGTCAAGAAGAATGGATGCACTTTGAACATTTGCTACCATTTAATTATTCTTTCAATGTTTTTTATTGTTAAAATACATCATTTCGGACAGCACACTTCTTTTATTTGCAGCGTTGTTTTCTTGATAAAATGAATGTTTCGAATCTAGTTTTATTAAATTTGCGCGGCATACTTACTTGATAAGCATATTTTCTCAGTATTTTAATCATTATCCACCAAAGAACTTGTGTATTTGAGTTAATATCAAACCGATTTTCGATTTGAAGGTATCAATGTATTTGTCGTGAAAATTAGTATTTAACTACTGGGTGTCTAAAAGATGTTGCCATTTGAAAAAGTTGACATAATTACAAATTAGTTATTTCGGAACTACTAAACCAATTCGAAAAATTTCACGTTAACATTTTTCTTTTATTAGTAGGTATGCTTTTAGAGGGCGGAATATTTACTAGTGAAATATTTTTGTCGAACTCCTCTATACGTTTCCTTAAATATATAAGGAATAAAAACCAGACTGCAACCAACAGCTATTCTCCGGACTAATGCCCCGCCGAGCGCTGAATTACGAATTACAAGCCTGGCGTCGTTAAGTGGCAATACACAGTTATTTTAAGTGGCAATACACAGTTATTGCACTTAACGCGGCCCGGCTTGTAATTCGTAATTCAGCGCTCGGCGGGGCATTAGTCCGGAGAATAGCTGTTGATTGCAGTCTGGTTTTTATTCCTTATATATTTAAGGAAACGTATAGAGGAGTTCGACAAAAATATTTCACTAGTAAATTTTTTTTCTTATTGTTTTGGTTCATTTGATTGATTTGAGTGCATTCACTATGCTCTAGATGCAAAAATAAAAATAGCCTTAAAAAAATCAAGCAGTCTCAAAAATTTTTTTTAAAACTACGTAGTCGTAATTAAAATCGTCTCCGGAATAAAAAAAAATTCAATTTCAAAGTTGGGATCATTTCCGGGGAAATCGGAAGTGATGGAAAAGTGAGAAATTATTAAAAATTTGCCGTTTTTGGCACATATTACCCCTGCCAAATTTAAGACATATCTTAAAAACCCTGGAAACTATGGCTTGTCTTCTGATTCCGTTGACACCCGGCATAAGTTGTTTAAAATATACACCATATCCTTTCTGGGTAAAAAACCAATCGATGAAAAAATCCATCCCTTGAATTTTGTAACATTTCTGATGATATTTGCTTGATTTCATGGCTGAGCCGTTGCTGCAGGTCCGTTATCCGGTTTTTTTTATATAAATCTTACTCTCGAGATATCTTCATAAAAAGAAATCGAGTGCAGTAAGGTCCAGTGATTCTGCCGGCCACCCAATTATATCTCTTCTTCTAAAGCAACTATTTGGGAAAATTTTGTCTGAATACTGACGAACGATTACAGCATAGTGCGATGAAGCTGTGTCTTTTTCATACCAGATTCTTTGGTCGGGTAAGTTCGGATTTAACAGATTTGGAAATAAATCCGCCAAACGTGGATGGAGATTTTCTTGAAGGAAAGATATGTTGGTTAGGACTGTCCGTTTCTTTTTAAGTTTGAAATTTAAGTTCTTCACAAGGTTGTCCTTGTTTCAGATCACCTAAGTTAGCTCTCTACAAAATTTCAGCAAAATTAAATAATATTTAGGATTAATCACTTTTAGGTATAAAGTTATAAATTAAGCAAAAAGCCGTTACTTTCATTAATTTGTTCAATAAACTAAAACAAGTTTTAATGTTCCAAAGTCATTTTCATCACGTTGGATTTTGAAACAACTGAAAATTGGTTTTTATCTAGATCGACCAGGCGGAAAAAACATTATTTTTGCTTCTCATACTTTGTAATATTGAAGTCGATTTTTCTAATCGCAGGTATCCCACACACTATACAAATATTACACAGGTACACACAAAAAAAAAAGAAAATTATTTTCCAAAGGTTGTTTTTCGCTGATTCCAAATATCATGACAAAAATATATGTTTTAATACTCAATTTTTCGCAAATTGACATTTCATCCCCAAATTCGGGGTTAAATGGCTATTAAATCTAATAGAACGACACGCGTTGAAATGAAACTTCTGAATCGTTCAAAATGACTCTAGTCACATACTCCCAACGTTTTATCGTACCACGGAAATGATGGTGATGTACTCCCCCCCCCCCAAAAAAAACGACTACTACCCCTTGTTCTGATTTTTCCATAATACGCTTGTGAGGCAGATCGGGGTTGTTACAGGGAATATTAATAAGTCAAGAATCTTTTGACAGGAAACGTCAAAACAACCACCGGGGGTTAGAACCACCTCCTCCCTGAATGACAAAACATTCCGAAAATATTGCGAAAGAACGGTTTCCTCCAGTTTTCGAGAGCGAGTAACACGATAATTGCAATACTTTCCCCCACTCTTCTGGAACCACCCCTAAATGAAAAAACTACCCCTTGTTCTGATTTCTCCGTCCTACGCTTGTGAGGGTTTGACAGATCGGGGTTATTACAGGGAATATTGATAAATCGAACATCTTTTGACCAGGAGACGCCAAAACAACCCCGGGGGTTGTAACGACTCCCTCTCTGAATGAAAAAACATTCGGAAAATATTGCGAAAGAGCTAAAGAATGGTTTAACCCCGTTATCGAGGCGAGGAACACAATGGCTGCAATGGCTGCAATATCCCCTCCCCCTTCTGGTACCTAAAAGGAAGAAAACTACCCCTTGTTCTGATTTAGCCATTGTGAGGGCTTGACAGATCGGGGTTATTACGGGAAATATTGATAAATCGAGTATCTTTTGGTCAGGAGACGCCAAAACAACTCCCGGAGGTTGTAACACCCCCTCCCTGAATGACAAAACATTCCGAAAATACCGCTGCGAAAGGACCGAAGAACGTCTCGAGGGCGAGGAACACGGTGGTTGCAATACTTAATATCTCGACCAGACGACTCGTTGAAAAATGTGAAAAAATTAGAAAACGCTTATGTAGTTAGCAAACGTTGAAGAAAAATTAATACACGCCCTATCAAGAATAAAAATCAACTAATAAAATATTAGCCTTAATGTCTAATCTTTATATTGTTCTGATAACCCAAATATCTGGTTATACTAGAAAATAAACTAAATTTATTTATCAAATATCTATCTAAAAACGTTCAAAGTGCAAATATGCCCGTCTAGTATATCTTTGGATCTGAAGTAGACACACTTTTAAGAAAAAACTCGTCGACTTCGTATCCGAGTGGGAAGTTCCAAACCACTCTTGACTAAATTTTATACTCGACCTTTTCACTGATAGCCACTGAACCTTTGGAATTTCAAATAGCATCCTCTATGCATAACGCTCACAGCTCACAGCTAATGCATCCATTGCATTTTTAATTTTTTCATGACTCCCTCCCCTCTGCTCCATTCAGTACAGTATCGTCGTTTCTCATAATAGTCTAGGTAATGAAACATTATAAGACGATTTTTTTGTAAACATTTCGTGCAAAGACGAGATTACCTCCCCCCCCCGTTTTCGAGGGTACTGAACACGATGCAAATGGGGGAGAAGTTTTTGACCGCCGCAACCCCCTGAAACGGCCAATAACCACCCCTTTTATGGATCCCCTTATGTTATCATATATAAACGGGTCTGGGGAGTGATTTGTTGACGAGGTATACTTGAAATAAGATGAAAGGGGATTATAGAGTAAGTGGAACCAATCGCTGATCACGGGAAAAATATTGATTCACTCCCCGAGATGCCATTTGGCACGGTTCTTCCTTACTCCAAGGAGATTCATTTTCGATTAGGACGCATCGACATTTTCTCTTAGGAACCAAGATGGCGACCAATTTTGAAACAATGTTCTTTTTAATTACAGTCACTCATTTTGACGCAAAACACACGTTTGGAGCATGATCTCTGGTTAAATTATATTTTCAGCTGCTACAATGAAATCTTCCGGAATGTTACGGGGAGAATAGGTACGTAATGATATTTGCTCCTTTTCATATTGAGCAAGTATTTTAAAGATTAATTGGGAAGTTTATGAAAGGCTCTGACTAGGTGCAGTAGATAGCTCAAGTAAGTTTAAGTTCCACAAGATTCTATAATATAAACATAAAAATCATCTCTACATTTCACTTTTACCGCCGTACTTCGATTGTTCGATTTATTAATATTAGTTTTTTAAATAGTGTAGGTATACAGGGTGATTCTTTTAAGGCGGCCATTAGAATATTTCCCACTTGCAGATGAGATAGAGATTTGGGATTTGGTACCCTACCATAGTCGACCATTGCGGGTCCGAAAATAATAAGTTCAAGGTGGCGGCACTTCCGGAAATACCGGAAGTCGATACCAACTTGCTTATTTTAAATGGAACACACTATATATTTTCGACTTTCCGAAATGATCATAAAATTCTGAGTCAAAACATGTAGCACACCCTATACCTAAACTGAGCAGTTTCGGAGATATTTGATATTTTATAAAAAATTTGACAGGTGCAACGGTTTGCAAGAATCGTTATAACTTTCTTCGTGTAGGTGATCCTTATTTGCTTTTTGGTACGTAAAAAGAACACAAGATGAGCTACTGTCTACAAAAAAAATAGATTCCAAAATAGTATGCCAAGTGTTTTATTTTTCACGTTACATTTTGTCAAATTCAAACCTCAAAAACTTTTTTATTTCAAATGGAACACCCTGTATTTTTTTACATCAAATTTTGTTAAATTAAATTTCCTTTTTTCTAGTCTAAGCATTGTAGGGGTTAAAGTTACAACTTTTCGAAATATTGTCGATTTTCTTAAATGTCCAAAAATGTTTTACCCATGATTAGAAACAATCATTAATGTCAGTCATTATTTTATGTTAAAAAACACCAGCACGTTTAAATTACACCCACGAAGACTTTTAGGTTTGTTTATTATTTATGGAGAATGTGATAAAGTAATACCAAGAACATGTAACACATTTGCTACTCGATACCCACAAGAACAGAAACCATCCACCATCCTCTGCATATTGAATAATTTTAGAATATTTGGCTCTGTCAAATGGCATGTGCTAAATATTATTATGGCAATCGATGTAGAATTAAATTTGAGGTGGACTTATATCAGCATGTCCTATATCTAACACATGTACTTTGAATTTTTCGCAAGTTTATGTTGAAAATTATAATTTATCCAAAAAAACGTAGAAGCCTATGAAACAATTGAAACAATAAAGTGGGTATCGATTAGCAAATGTGTTAGATGTTCTTGGTATTATTACTTATCGCATTCTCCATAAATAATAAACAAATCTAAAAGTCTTCGTGGGTGTAATTTAACACACGATCCAGCCATGTCGGCATGCTTTGAACTCATTCGTAAAAGTGAACTGGTTCGCTGGAATTCCAATTATCTTCAAAGCGTACCGACAATGTCGGGTCCCTGCCGCTGGATCGTGTGTAGACCCCTTAAACGTGCTGGCATTTTTTAACAAAAGAGAATGACTGACAATGATTATTTCTAATCATGGGTAAGTTGATGGCAATTTTTACTAAAAATTCTTGGACATTTAAGAAAATCGCCAATATTTCGAAAAGTTGTAACTTTAACCCCTACAATGCTTATACTAGAAAAAAGGGAATTTAATTTAACACAATTTGATATAAAAAAATACAGGGTGTTCCATTTGAAATAGAAAAGTTGTTGAGGTTTGAATTTGACAAAATGTAACGAGAAAAATAAAACACTTGGTATACTATTTTGGAATCTATTTTTTTGTAAAGAGTAGCTCATCTTGTGTTCTTTCTACGTACCAAAGAGCAAATAAGGATCTCCTACACGAAGAAAGTTATAACGGTTGTTGCAAACCGTTGCACCTGTCAAATTGTTTATAAAATGTCATATATCTCCGAAACTGCTCGGTTTAGGTATAGGATGTGCTATATGTTTTGACTCAGAATTTTATGATCATTTCGAAAAGTCGAAAATATATAGAGTGTTCCGTTTAAAATAAGCAAGTTGGTATCGACTTCCGGTATTTCCGGAAGTGCCGCCATCTTGAAATTATTATTTTCGAACCCGCAATGGTCGACTATGGTAGGGTACCAAATCTCAAATCTCTATCTCATCACAAAGTGGAAAATATTCTAATGGCCGCCTTAAAAGAATCACCCTGTATACACTTACGTGCATAGAAATCGGCCCACTGTAAATTTTTGATTTTAACAATATTTTATTTTTAGAAACTATTCATCAGATCAAAAAAAAAATATGCTGTTTGAAAGACAATTTAATATGAGATATGAGTTTAAATTTATTAAAATTTAATTCGGTTCTTAGGATTAACATAGTGAAATTAATGCATGAAACAAATTAACTTTTTTTATTACTAAAAGAAGTATGGTATTGACAATTATCTAAATTAACACTTAATTTTTAATAATGGGTATGACTCTTTCTTGCCCTAATAACATCTCGCTATTGTTTCTTGTGGGCTGTCAAGCTACTCTCCTGTACTGCAACAATAAGCTCCGGGATCGAGGTTGAGGCACCAAGAATAGCTCGAATTCTTCGTTTTAGCTCATCCCGTAAATGTTCCATCGGGTTTAGGTCGGGTCTCTATGCTGGCCACTCCGTCATCCGAAAACCGACTTCTGTAATGTAATCTTGCACGATTCTTGCGGTGTGCGGCCTCGCATTGTCATGCATAAAAATAAATTCGTCTCCAATGTAGTCGACGCTAAGTACCACATGAACTGCTAAAATCTCCTCGATGTACCTAGCACCCGTTAAACCTCCGCTCTCGTGATCACGGTCGCCCCTACGGATGAAAGCAGGGTCCTATAGAAGTTGCACCCCAGATCATGCAGAAACCACCTCCATAAGTTTGGAACGCATCAGAGTCGAATACTAGCACAAAAAGACTTACCTACGTTCGAGGTGAAACCAGGTGAAAATTCGAAGAAACAGCGAATTTTCACTTAGGAAAATATGTTTTGGTCCAGGCCGTGGGAATGAAAGTATATTGTGGTCATGGAAAAATGTACTAAAAATAATAGTATAAGGAAAAAGAAACAATATACTTTTAGGAAACACTTTGAAAATATTTATGAATATTTTTAACTTTTTAATATCTTCATAAAAGACCATGAAAGCAAAGATACCGTCATTATTGATATCATTCAAAAGAATGAATATAAAGTTTTTAACTATGCGACGTACGAAAAGAGCGAAACTGACAAAAGCGACAAAGGCGCATAGCGTTTATAAGCAATTATTAGTAAAAAAAAAAGTAAAAAGAGACAAGGCCGGTGCCTCACATAAAACAAATTTGGATTCATCCAGCAACTCGTAATTTGGACGATTGCGTTGAATAACCAGTAGAAAAGCGATAGTAGGAAAGCCAAATGCAGGGCTTTCCAAATAACAAAGTTATAGAGAAAACCGCATTGAGCAAAAATATAACAAAAAACAATTTTGTCAAAAAGTCGCTCGAATGTGAAGTCGTGCCAAATCCCCTATTTTGAACCTGCATGGGGACCAGTACGTCGTGAGACTGACCGAAAGTTATCTAACTCATGTATTAGTTGAACGCATTTATGAACTCAGTTCTTATGAATGATATAATCACAAACGAGAACTTTAAAGCACACAAGCAAACCAAAATTTTTTAAGTAAAATATTTTTATATTATTTTCAGTCAGCCATAATAAAAACCCAAATGCTTTCATTTAATTCTGGGGAAATTGCATGAATCTTTTCTACCAAATTGATTGTTAGTGCACGCTCTCATTTGTATGGTAAAATTTACCTTGCCTTAATTGGGGAGGCGATTCATTTCGAATTATATAATTTATTAAATAGGATTTTACACAATTTCATTGTACTGATTTTAAACCTAGTAAATAAATGGTCTTCTTTGAACTTTTTGCATTTTATTGATAATACGACCTGTTATAAGTCTAATCCCTTGAGGGTTTTCGTTTGGAAAACCGAATATTGAGTTAATTGGACGTCTCATGACTCCACATATTTGAAGCTCAATATTCTGATTACCTTACGGAAACTTGATAGGGATTTTTTTATGAAAACAAATCAGAAATCTTTAGGCGTAAAATCCATTATTAGTAAGTAAATAAATAAAATCCCGTCAAAATAAAATTCCGTCAGAGAGAAAAATCAATTATTATCAAAAGAGAGCATCGTTAATAATCTAAGGGAGTGCAGCCGTGGCCTATTACTTATTCTATCGAGTTGTATCTTATCTCGAACCCGCCTGGCAGTGGAAAAACAAGGGGAGAACGCGAGTGGCGCCCTTGATAAATAAATTAGTGTCGCGTCACTCAGACGCAGAAGTTCTTCTACATTATCACCATTGTATTAGTTGGTAATGGTAAATATGGGTTGGTAGCATAGTGACAGAGTGGGGACTGATGTCATCTTCATAACTGTTTGAGTTTTCACGATGAATGATAAAAAATCTCCAAATGCCAACGGCAGTGAAATAAAATTGTAAATTGAAATAATGAAAAAGCATGAAGATATCATCGAGTGCAAGAAAAGTGGTTCTATTATATTGATTACACCTTCTTTATCGCTTGATAAAATGTCCTCGAAAATATCGAAAATGTGTACTACACAACTATCGTAGCTTTGCCTCCGATATGCGCACAAGATGAACAGAGAACATCGTCGTGTAACAAGTGCAGACCAGCGGCTATCCGTAGAAAATACAATCGGAGATAGAAGTTTAGTGTGATTGATATAAGAACACGTTATTTTGTTAATTATCAGTTTATCACCAATTTATTGTAACTTAAAAACGTTACTGCAGTTTCGGCATATTAACGTGCTATTTTCAAACAATCGATTCAAATGAATGAATTTACAGGTGATACGGGTACTTATAAATTAATTAATTACAGAATTTAAGTTTGAGGAAAAAAATTATAATTAATATTATGGTGCAATAAACATAAACACTTTAAAATGATACGAATGAATTTACAAATGGTTAGGAATTGAATGCAATAAAGGAGTTGATGTAGGTTAATCTAAAGTACAATAATTACTGTAACACAGTACTTACATACCTTTGAGGTAGCTATCATGGGAACTCCAGTCTCTGCTTCTTCCTTCATAAACTTTAATACATTGTGTTTATAATTTCCCGACTTTGTCCAGACCACACTTTATGTTTCAGTTTGCTCGTAAACGGCATGTTTAAAAATAATAAAATAAACACAGAGGTGAACAAAAAAATATCGCTTTTCTCGAGACTGTACCGATGCGAATAGCACTTATACAAATTCATAAATGAGCTCCTGCTGGTAGGAGGAGACTTGCACCACAGCATAGGCACACTGCACATTCAAGAAGGAATTAGAGAAATTAGAAAATTAGAGAAATCATTAGAGAAGGAATGAAAATACAAACGCTTCAATCAATACTCCATAAATTTCTTGTGGAGGGTAACCACTAGGTATTAACGGTGCTATCTATGCAAGATGGTAAAGATTGGTCAGAAGTAAATGTTTCACAAAGTTCGACTATTTAAAGTTATCACAGAAACTGCGAATGCAGATTACTAACTTCTGAAACAATCCAAGCGCAATGCCAGATGTAAATAGTAAATCTAGCGTACCATAGATAGCGTACTAGACAGACTCTTTTCAGTCTGGTTATACTCTACACTTTTCAGTCCAACAAACCATAGAACTAAAAGTATTAGGAGAGCTGGTTGAAACCCATTGCGTAGCCATTCAATTCTTAACAGTGGCAGACGCGTTTCGCCTTCCCAGGCTCATCAGTGCCACACGGTAGTATTGGTTGAAGCGTTTGTATTTTCATTCTTTCTCTTCCATGTGGGAAGGCAAAACGCTTCTGCCACTGTTGTGAAATGAATGGCTATGCGATGGGTGTAAAAACTACTTTTCTACAAAATTTAGAGTTAACTATCAGATCTAAGATAAACGGAACCTATAAAACAGACCCTAAAGCAAATGCACGATCACAACATATCCTCTTTCTATGTGCAAGGGATTCGATGTGGTGCAGCGTAACAAATTGACTAAAAATGATCGAAGTATTTCAGATAAAACATAAACATCTAAAAACCTCTTAACACAGCTATTTAAAAATAAACATTTAATAATCATTGACAGTATTGGAATTTCTGGTTCAGTAGTTTCGCTTAATTGTCATTCCGATGTCGAACGTTTTAAACGTTCAATCTCTAGACATTGATATTGATTAATACCGGTATATTAAAAGAATCTGATGTCTTATGTCATTACTCATTGATATATTTAAAGAGAAATAAAAAATGGAAAGCATTCGGATATAAACTATTTTCGTTTCTTAAAATGTTTGGGGGGGGGGGGCACAAAAAAATAACAATTGGAAGTGAATGAAAATCAAATTGTCAAAAAAAGTTCTATACAATAATTACTGTAAGTTATAACAACTTGAAAATTCCGATTATTGAGAAAAGAAAACAGGTATCTCAAAACGATTTTCGTCGAATAACTCTAAAAGTATCACATTTTGCAAAAAATAAGAAAGCTTATAAATTGAGGATGAATTTTGTTTTTTTCTAACTTTCGTAGGATTAATAGTTTGGAAGATAAAGTTAGCGCCCGAACGTTTATAAGACAAAGTATTTGGTTTAAATAAATGTTGAATATCCGTGACACTTCGCCAAAAATGTTAAGGAATAAGATAACCAATTATGGTTTCAAATTATTTTTCTCTGTTTCTGTAGTATAAAAAACAAAGTTATAACCGAAACAATGTGCGTCTTCACTTTTTTAATATGAAAGTGTCGCCATTTTGTTACTGAAATTAGCCGGCAATTAAGAAAAATCTAAAATACTGTTTATCGTTAATATATAGCATTACCTATACGCTAAAAAAAAAATGCCAGTTTAAAACACTAGCTGAAACTCGGCTGAAAACCAATAATAATTTCGAAATTTCCATCGCTCATTATTTAAGTGCATCGACTCGTAGGAGCACATTTTTTTGTTTCAAAATGTAGATTTTCACATGTATTTTACAATGGTATTAAGAAAACAGAATTTTTCTTCATTTAAACGGTTTATTTGAAATTTGTTTATAATTTTCACAAATATAGTTTAAACACATTCAAATAACTGTGGATTTCTTATCAAACCAAAAATGGCAAACGAATTATGAAAATGGATGAAATATCTAACATTTTTCTAAAAATGAACAAACACACCATACCAATGTAACCTATGTATATCTCGAGCAAGCGTTGTCACTGATATTGTAGAAGAACCCAACACACTGCGTCTGAAGGACGCGACACCCATTTTTTTTATTAAAGGGCACCAGTCGCGTTCTCCCTTGTTAGTATGTGGTTTTCCACTACCAGGCGGGTTCTATATATATTTTAAGAAATGTCTGACAGACGAGAAAGGTGAAAGCTGCACTTATCGTAGATTGATAAAGGCGCTCTCCCCAAAATTGGTTTCCCTTTTGATACACTTTATCTTATTTACTTAACAATTTAATGAATCTCTGATTTTCCTTCATAAAAAAAATTCCTCTCGAGCATTCGTGACCGGTTATTGAGTTAGAAACTTATATATATGGAGATGCTCCATATCGAATTCCGGACTAACACACAAAAGCCCTTGCGGAATAAGACTGAAAGTCAACCATCCAATCAGTAATACAGCAGTTCGAATAATACCATGTATTGATTAGATTCAAAATAAGTACAAATGATATTATGCATTATCCTATCTAAGAGAATCTATATATTTCAATGAAACGCTTCCCCAAGTAGGGCAAGGACGATTGAGAACTTTGGTTTTGCAACTCCATTTAATTGAGAGCATGCAATATTAGGTAAAAAGATTCACACAACTTCCTCGGAAGTTTATGTATGCAGATTGGTTTAGGGACTGACTGAAAATAATATAAAAATATTTTACTTTTTCAAAAGTTTGGGACACTAGTGGTTAGTTTTAACGTTCCTTTTAGTGATTATATCATTCACATGAACGGGGATCGATTTGAGGTCCACTATATCTGAATTATTACAGCTTTCCTGCCTCGCGACGTACCGGCCCTCATATAGGTTCAATATAAGGGATGTGACACGACTTCACCTTCGAGCGACTTTTTGGCAAATGACCTTTTTACCTTACTTATGCCCAAGGCGGTTTTCTCTTAACTTTGCCATCTTTAAAGACCTGCATTTGGTTTTGGTACCACAGCTTTCTGACGATTCTGCAACGCACTCGTCCAACTGGCGAGTAGCTGGATGAATCCAAAGTTGAGAAACAAGCCTTGTTCATTTTTGCTAATTTTAGCCTAATAATTGCATGTAGATGCTACGCGCCTTTGCCACATTTTTCAGTTTCGCCTTTTCAGTACATCGCCTCGTTCAAATTTCATATTCATTCTTTTGAATGATATCCACAATGATTGTATCTGCACTTTCATCATGTTTCGTGAAGCGGTAAAAAGGTAAAAAATATTCTAAAATATTTTCAAAGTACACTTTTAGCGTACTTCTTAAAAAGTATAATATCTCCTTTTCCTTGTCCACAAAAATATTTTTAATAAATATGACGCACTTTCGAAAAAGTATATATTTTTTTCCTGAACCAAAAATATACTTTTATTTTCGGTACACCTTTCCATGACCATAATATACTTTCACTCTCACGGTCTGGACATAACATATTTTTCAAAGTGAAAAATTTTTGGGCGCCACGTGTTGGGCCTTTTTTGCCTTTGTTTAATTATGCTCTAATAGTCTGTTAATACATTTTTCCTAAGTCAATATTTTTATTTACTCTTCGACTATCAAGCGGAACTCCGTATTGCGGGCGCGGAACATTTTAACAATTTTTGAACGATCAGACTAGATAGCAACAAAAAGGAATATCAATTCCAAAAACTCCTTGATCTTTAAAATTTCACTTTTTGTCGCTATACTACCATATTTCTTTAATAGTAACAAAAGTTTCTCATTTACTATATCTTACAATGTATTTTCGTACTCTTGTATGTACGACATGTACTGGTATATTTTTGACAAAAAAAATCAGCTGGTAAACTAATTTTGCTTCAAACAATAAATAAAAAGAATACCAGAGAAACATATTCATAAAATTTGAGAACAATATCTCTAATAGCGCACGAGATACTGAGTGAGAAATAATAAAATACACATTTTCATGATTTTTATAATTTCCGCAAATAAATGCTTGTTTCTCCAATTACAGTGGTTGATTGTTTTTATATATTTTTACTTGAAATGTGTTGTAATGTTTTTTGTAATGTGTTTGAAATTTTAATGCATTAAATTAATTAAAAGTAGGTAGTTTAAATTATATTTGTCTATATTTTTGTGTTATCTTGTTTTTAGAATTAACACCATGACAATATCTATACTTAGGTAAATAAGTCACAGAAATAATTATCTATATATCTATCATATATCTCGAAATTCGATGTAATAAAATTTTACATAATAATCTGTTTTTTGTTTTTGTATACCCTTCCTTTAAAATGAATTTAATTGTGACAAAATAAATAGTATATATTCGGTAGCCAAAAATACGAACATAAATGACGATCAGTAAGATAAAAAATAATCACGCTGTCTAGTCTGGTTATTGTCGAAGCAGTGATACAATGATATCGTGAGAAAGCCGGCTCTGTATAAATACCGACAATTATTATTAGTGACTATTAGATGCATTCCAAGACTACTTTTCATTTCACATAATACTTATTAATGCATCTGTAACATGACAACTCATTTGACTAATATTTAAAAGCATAATAAAGCACAATACCTAGCGTAAAATTTATTACCGACATAAAACCCGAAAGTATGTTAAGAATTTTGTCTAAAATTCTTAATCACAACAGTTATCTAAACAATTATTCTTGATGATGGTATTGTGCCTCTCAATAAAGGCCAAAATCCAGTTAAAATGGACACATCAGAGGCAGATGGGACGGTGTGAAGTGAGAATTTTTCATCCAGCGTGGTATGCGGTCTAACTAGTGACGCCCAAAGATAAGAAACCGGGAATATCGGTTGTTCTGAATTAAAAGGAATCCTTGCTATTGTTGAGAACAAGAATTACTTAAAAAATGTTGTTTAATTTCAAATAGATGTAAACACTAACGTTGAAAAGCTGTTTTGTAAAAAACACAACGTTACAAAAGTGTTGTCACCACACAACACACATTTTTAAACAATTGTGGGAAGGTAATAAAGCAATTAATAAACCTATAAAATATTTCATAAAATAAACGACTGGATTGAAAAATTGATATACATAATATTTGATACTGTTTCACATCAGAAAGCATTACAATATCAATAGTAAATCGATATCTATGTAGATAAATAAACGAAATGTTTCTGTACTATGTGAGGCTTGCTAATTATGGGGTGTGGATGCCACCCCTTTTCAGAGGGTGGTACCTAAAAAAATTTAAGCTGAAAAAGTATCAAATTTTGAGAAGAAAAGACTCTACGCAACTTTTCATATAAATTGATAGTATTTAAGTTATAACAATTTGAAAATTGTGACTTTAGTTTGTAGTACAGTACCTAAAGGTAAAAAATATGCAAAACTTCGGAATAATGTCATATTGAACGGATTTCGTCCATTTTTGGCAGTATGATAGTAAATGCTTCACAGAAAAGTTTCTATATGGTGCGGGGGTTTGCTAATTTATAGGGGGTGGATGCCACCCCTTCTCAGGGGGTGGCACTTAAAATATATATGTATATTTATTGGAGCTGAAAAGGAATCAAAATTTAAGAAGAAAAGGTTCTATGCAACTTTTCACATAAATTGATAGTTTTTAAGTTATAACGACTTCGAACTTGCGATTTTAGCTTAAAAAAAAAAGGTATTTTCAAACGGCTTTCGACAAGTATCTCGAAAAGTATTGGTTTATCGAAAAAATGTTAAAGACCAATTACAGAAAGTACAAACTGGGAATTAATTATATTTTTTGTTTATTAATGTAGGATTAATAATTTCGGAGATATTTAAGTTTATATTTGGCATCCAAGTGTCCATAAGATAATTATTTAGAGAGAGAGTTAAATATCTCAGAAACTGTGACACCTACGTCAAGAATGCTAATAAGCAGAATAATAGGTTATTAATTAAGCTTTCAATTATTTTTTAATTTGTTTCTGTAGCATAAAAAACAAAGAAGTTATGACCGAAGCAATGTGCGTCTTCACATTTTTTTAATAACAAAGTCGCCATTTTGTTACCGTAATTAGCCAGTAAATAAAAAAAAGGAATTTAAAACACTGTTTCTCATTAATATATAACATGTCGTAGATGCTCAAATGTTTTCGTTTGTATACAGCACTTGCTTTAGAAAAAATTACAGTTTAAACTATAAAAACGATAAAACGTAATTTTTTTTCCTTTTCCAAATATCTCAATAAATATTAGTTTTATTGAAAAATGGGTAGAGACCAAAAATAAAGCTTATAAACTGATAACGAATTTCGATTTTTTTATTTATTTACATAGATTTAATAGTTTCGGAGATATGAAAGTTTACAAATGGCGTCCGAACGTTTATGAGACGAAAAATGCAGTTTAAATCCTAAATATCTAAGAAATTGTGACACCTACGTCACGCAAGCTAAGAAGTGAAATTAAAGACAATTAATTGGGCTTTCAAATTATTTTTTACTCGTTTCTGTAGCATAAGAGATAAAGAAGTTGTGACGGAAAAATGTGCGTACTTATATTTTATTATATAAAAAGGTCGCCATTTTGTTACTCTGATTAGCTAGTAATTTGAAAAAAAAATGATCTCAAATACAGTTTTTCGTTAAAATGTAACATTACCTAGATGCTCAAATTTTTTTGCTCATTTAAAGCACTTGCTTAAAAAAAATGCATTTTAAGCTTTAAAGGTAAATTCGAAACATTTGGATGCAAAATAAAAACTTAAATATCTCCGAAATTATTAATCTTACATCAATAAAAAGAAATATAATTAATTCCCAGTCTGTACTTTCTGTAATTGGTCTGTAACATTTTTTCGACAAAGTAATACTATTCGAGATACTTGACGAAAGCCGTTTGGAAATACCTTTTTTTTTTAAGCGAAAATCGCAATTTTGAAGTCGTTATAACTTAAAAACTATCAATTTATGTAAAAAATTGCATAGAACCTTTTCTGCTTAAAATTTGATTCTTTTTCAGCTCCAAAAAATATATATATATTTTAAGTGCCACCCCCTGAGAAGGAGTGGCATCCACACCCTTTAAATTGGCAAGCCCCCGTACAATATAGAAACTTTTCTGTGAAGCATTTACTATAATACTGCCAATAATGAAAGAAATCCGTTCAATATGATATTATTCCGAAGTTAAAACCTCTAGTTACTGTGCTATTGTGGCTGCTAAACTAGAATGATTTTCGTTTTTTTTTTTTTCACCCCAATTTCTGTAGAATTAATGGTTTCAGAGATTTGGAAGTACAAATATGGCGTCCGAACGTTTATAAGACGAAGTATTTAGGTTAAACGTTCAAATCTCAGAAAATATGTAAAAATTAAAAATAGTCTCATATGTAATGATAATTTTTTTTTTTTTGATAATTATTATTGTATCATCTTCATTTTCTATAAGCTTTTACTCCCAAGGGGTGAAAACCACCCCTAAATTTAGTATTTGAAGAAGTATTACTGATTTATTTTTGAAACGTGGGATATTTTATGTTTTTGGGTCGCTGATTATGAATATGAAGTCAAAATTAAAAAAATCAAAACGGCTGCTTGAATATGGTGGATGGAAATTCTTCTAAAGAAAGCATTTTAAACGAGCAAAAAAATTAAGCATTTATACTAGGTGATGCTACATATTAATGAAAAACAGAATGAGATTTTTTTTAAAGTACTCTACAATTACAGTAACATGATGACCACATTTTTTTATAAGAAATTGTAAAGACGCACATAGTTTTCGGAAAAAACTTCTTTTTTTTTATGATACAGAAACGAACAAAGAATCATTTAAAAGTTTGATTTTTGATCTTTAATTCTGGTCCTTAGCGTTAAAAAATCATCAAAGTTATTTTCAGTTTATAAGCTTTATTTTCGATCCCAACCATTTTCCCCCCAAAACAAATAGGTATTTATTAAGATATTCGCGAAGAAACGTTTTTTTCGAAAATCTTTTTATAGTTTATAAGGCATTTTTTTTTCTAACGCAAATGCTGTAAACAGAGGAGAAAAATTGGGCGTTCAGGTCATGCTATATGTTAACGATAAACAGTATTTGAAATTATATTTTTTTTAATTACTGACTGCTTACAGTAACAAAATTACGACGCTTCTATTAAAAAAAAAAATTAAGTGCATTGTTTTTGTCTTTCTTTTTTATGCTACAGAAACAGTTAAAGAAACATTTAACATAAGAAACGCTAACGACCAAAATAATAATTATTAATTAAACTTTCAAATGATTTTTGACTGTTTCTAATATCGATTAGGTAATAAAGATGAATTAACTTATTTCATAAATTTTTTTAAAACTTTTGTTTCGTTCTTAATAGCCTCTTTATTTAGCTTCTTGCAGTAAAAGAAAATATCCGTCGTTTTGAATTTTCCAGCTTAACATCAGACTCGTCATAAGAGAAACCTGAAATCTTCATGTATCTTTCATATAAATATGCAAAGATATTATCCCATATTGGATTCGCCATTTTGAACGTTTAACTTTTGACATCAGATTCGGTAACAGTTATTCCTAAAATAGCCAATTACCAGTTTTTATGCAATTCCGAAGAAATTTCGAACTGGCCCAAAAATATTTTTTAAGTCAAGTCAAAATTTGACGTAACTTCGAATGCGCATTCGCCTTTACGACTATAAAAATGTTTCTTTCCAATGACCACCTTACACTATAGTAGAAGAGCTGGCAAACATTATGGTGAACGATAATATTCAAAATGTTCACTGATGGCAGTCCATTCTTTGGTCTTTGGGTATGTCAAAACCGATCGTCTACCGTTTCAAAGTGGAAGCATTAACTTGGGGGGTGTATTCAAAAAGGGGTGATTTTAGGTTTTAGTGAACCATATTGTTCAAGAAAATTTTTTGCAGGGGTGACTAATATAGTTAGTCTAGACGGCATTTCTACCTAGGCAGATGATTTTTCTGGTAGCATTATCTTAGCAGACGCAACTCAAAATGGCAAAAAATCACATTTCGGTGAACTATATTGTTCGAAAATAATTTTCGCGTCCTTCGATTTGTCTACTTATGGTTTAATAAATAACGAATCGGCAGACGAAAAAATCGGTAGCAGACGCTGTCAAAGTGACAGATCCTGTTTTGATGAACGACATTTATCAAGAAAAATTATGTAAGGAATGATAAATACAACAACTCAAGATTATATTCTCGCCCGGGCAGACGATTTTTTTCGTAGCTATGTGTATGGCAGACGCCTGTCAAAGTGGCAAAAATCATGTTTCGGTGAACTATAGTGATCAAAAATAATTTTTGCGTCTTTCGATTCGTCTATCTATGGTACAATAAATAACGAATCGGCAGACGAAAAAATCGGTAGCATTTTCCTAGCAGACGCTGTTAAAGTGAAAAATTTTAATTTTTTTTTCTTATATAAATAGGTTTAGAATGTTAGAACGAAATTTTAAGTTTGAACAATAAAAATCTGTCTGTAGGTCTGTCTGTAACCTTTTTTGTGCGCACAGGCTACTCTGGAATTGTTTAAGATATTGACTTATGGTGTATCTGTACTGTAACGAGATCTGGAACTAGATTATATTTTAAGCTTATTTTGTCGAAGGGTTGGGGGCAAATAGGATTAAATAGACGTGACTTTATAATAGATAACCGAGAGAAATTCAAACTATCAGGATGGAAATATATTTAATATCCCGATTTTGGGAAACTTTAAAGATGTATTCCCCTCGGATCTCATAATTAGTTTCTATGGTACAGGAGCAAAAGCATATTTCGTGCAATCTGTAGGTAGCGAGTTAAAAAAAGACCACCTTTTTGTTACTTTTTAAATAATATTTATTTGTTTATTGCGATATTACCATATTGTAATACTACCATGTAGGTATCTAGGCATTTTTATATATCAGAGTTTATGTTTTTTGTTAATCTTCATTTTGGTAATATAAGTTACTGTTATCAATAAGTCATTTGTATGTTCCTTACAGGATAGCCTTATATTTGTTACTTTTAGATTATTATGTTCTGAAAATAATGTATTCTAGGCTTTTTGTTTATGTTATTTTTTATTTGTATAGAAGTAATAAATCTGTTGTTTAAAGTCAGATTTTTATTTTTGTTTTATTCGTAAAGGAAATATAATGAACTGTCACCGATTTTTTGTATGCAGAGGAATTCTTTGTTTGAAAACTGCTATCTAAGGAATCACTATTTCCACATACCATCAAAGAGGGTAATTTGATCATGGGACGAAGGTAACGGGGTGGCCGTGGCGGTGGTCGATGGCAAAATGTTTTGATAGTTTTGCTTCTCGTACACACACTTGATCACAATTTTATTTCTTTAGCCCATTTAATATGGGGTGGGGGTAGCGGCAGTGGCTGATGTCAAAAAAAAATTGAGACCTTTGGTCCATTTAAATCCATCCATAGGGTGGGGATGGCTGATGCCAACAAATTTTTATTTTTTATTTATTTTTGGTTTCTCGTACATACACTAAATCCCAATTTTATTAATTCTTACTTGTTTGCTTTGCCTATTTGCCCCAACCCTTCGACAAAATAAACTTAAAATATAATCTAGTTCCAGATCTCGTTACAGTACATAGATACACCATAAATCAATATCTTAAACAGTTCCAGAGTAATTGTGCGCACAAAAAAGATTAGAGACAGATTTTTGTTATTCAAACTTAAAATTTCGTCGCAACATTCTAAACCTATTTATATAAGAAGAAAAAAAATAAAAATTTTCACTTTGACAGCGTCTGCTAGGAAAATGCTACCGATTTTTTCGTCTGCCAATTCGTTATTTATTGTACCATAGATAGACGAATCGAAAGACGCAAAAATTATTTTTGATCCCTATAGTTCACCGAAACGTGATTTTTGCCACTTGACAGGCGTTTGCCATACACATAGCTACGAAAAAAATCGTCTGCCCGGGAGAGAATGTAATCTTGAGTTATTGTATTTATCATTCCTTACATAATTTTTCTTGATAAATGTCGTTCATCAAAACAGGATCTGTCAATTTGACAGCGTCTGCTAAGGCGATGCTAACGATTTTTTCGTTTAACGATTCGTCATTTATTAAACCATAAGTAGACAAATCGAAGGACGCGAAAATTATTTTTGAACAATATAGTTCACCGAAATGTGATTTTTTGCCATTTTGAGTTGCGTCTGCTATCATAATGCTACCAGAAAAATCTTCTGCCTAGGTAGAAATGAGGTCTAGACTAACTATATTAGTCACCCCTGCAAAAATTTTTCTTGAACAATATGGTTCACTAAAACCTAAAATCACCCCTTTTTGAATACACCCCCCAAATGAATGCTTCCACTTTGAAACGGCAGAGGATCGGTTTTGACATACCCAAAGACCAAAGAATGGTCTTCCATCAGTGAAAATTTTGAATATTATCGTTCACCATAATGTTTGCCAGCTTCTCTACTACTAGACGTGACTCGATGAATTATTGAACATATTTTGCTAGGTAAAATATAATGATTTTGTTAAGGCAAAGTCGGCAATAAAACACCAGACAGAGAGAAATACATATCTCACTTTCTTCCACGCGTATACAATCAACGGAAGACCCCCTCATGTTTTTATTAACAGAGTTGTTTGTGCTGATCCAATACGTAAGTTTTATCTCTTGTCTTGCCCTTGCTCATGAATTAAACAAGGATAATTTCTGAAAGGACAGATAATACAAGTAAGTCGCGAAATCACAGGCACGGATTAAGATTTTCGGCTTGAAATTTTCATCATTTTTTTTATTATGAGATTATAAAATACCACGGCATTTCCTATTCGAATGTTCATGGTTTATGTTTATTAAAGATTAAAGACAACAAATATATTCTATATTTTTAATAAATGTTATAACTCGGCATGTATTTAATGTATACACAATATTTTCAGAGATGGGTCGAGGAAACTTTCCATATTTGATAAAAGTCTGTAAAAGTCATGTAAATAATATAATTGTATGCAGTTATTTGGTATCAAAATGAAGCTTACATCATCACGAATCAGATTTCTCCATAAAATAGCCTATCAATATACCCAATGGAAAGTTAGAAGGAAAACTTCCTAAAAACTTTCGGTGTATTCAAAACGGAAAGTTTTTCAGGAAGTTTTCCTTCTAACTTTCCATTGGGTGTATTGATGTGCTATTTTATGGTGAAATCTGATTCGTGATGGTGCAAGCTTCATTGTGATACCAAATAAGTACATACAATTAAATTATTTGCATGACTTTTATCAAATATGGAAAGTTTCCTCGACCCATCTCTGAATATTTTATAATCCGTTTCTGTGCTGCAGACCCGAGAGCAGTACCTAATGCCTGCAGTACACTCTCGCCGAGGCGTTGCGAGGGCAGGCGAGCGCGAGAGTGTACTTGCTGCTCTCGCATCGCCCCGTGCGCCCTTGCCTTGTCTCGTTAATGCACTCGCCTGCCCTCGCAACGCCTCGGCGAGAGTGTACTGGCTACGCTCGCATCGCCCCGTGCGCCCTCGCTTCGCCTCGCCTCGCCTCGCCTCGTTAACGCTCCGATTTGTGTCGGTTTTTTGGCCACGAGTCAAAGGGAACACAAGCCGCGAGGCCGAGGGCACCTAGTATATTCTCACTTGCTCTCGTCTGGGGGAGCTGAATTTTTGCAAAAAGGGCAATTGTTAATTAAAAATTTGTTGCAACTTACCTAATTGGCGAAAAAATTTGAAAATTATCGACCATAAAGATCTTCCAGATGAATTCAGAAAAAAATATTACGTCGAAACGCGACAAAACTCAAAGACAAATTTTTACTCTAGTGCTTATCCAGTCGTTCTAATTAATCGTACTAATTAACTAATCGCTCTAATTAAGTTCTATTCAACAAAAATCAAGTATTGTGAGAATGAGAACAAAAATAAAAACTTATTTTATTTTCTCTCGTGAAAAGTGACTTTTATTTCAAACTTAACTCATATACAGGGTGTTCAAAATTCACGGAACAAAAAGTGGGTGATAGTGCAGTGTCTTCTGTGCACGAATTAATTACAGACAGACAGAAATTGGTACCAAGATTCTTGTTTCGTTCATGGCCCGAAACAATAAAACTTTCTTTTGGCCCAATAAGGAAGATAGGCAGGAGCTGGAGTGCACTGGAATTTTGAGCAAATTAAAAGATGCACCGGTTCCAATTTCATCAAAATATTTTAAAGTTTTAAATAACGATGAAATTGACACACTTTTTAACCAAATATTTAATAAGTAGTACGTAGTAGATTTTGTAACTTCTTGTTTTATTTCATTTTTTTAAATAGGTATTAAACATTACAATTTTCTTCTATTTTGTTTTCATTTGTTTATTCTCATATCAATTCGAAAATTTATTATACTGTTAGTAATTAGGTCATTCTGATGACGAGAGTCATTCTGTGCCATTCCGATGATGCATTGTTAACATAATTTTTGTACTACATTACACAAAAAAACGTTTGGAAACCATACTTCTTGGAGACAAATTAAGTAACTTAACCTGAGAAACCTAAAATCTGGTGCCCTAAAACATCATTCATAGTTTAGAAGCATTTATAAGGCTAATTTGCTTATTAATTTATTAATTTTCTTTAAAAATATGGTCTGGCTGGGTTATTAGGCTACAGATGAGGGGGTTGATTGCCGTTCTGCAAAGATTACCTCATAACTAACATATTCTGAAAATTTTATCGATTTGGATTTCTGGAATAATATTGTAACAAATATTTTTTTATAGTCAAGGGAATATTTTGATGTCCATTTCATGTAATTTCCTTTATGGGCATTTTTCATATGCTTAACCGGCCACACCCTTTATTAATTCAGGCATGTTTCATTGTTATACAGTGAGGTAAATAATGATAATTAAAATCACATTTAAATTTTCAACACTCACTATTTCGATGAATTGTTTTCATCCACCATCTTCTTGGTTTCCAAGGATTTTCAATTTTATATTTTTTGTATATATGCACATAATTAAAATATGCAAACGCACAATAAGCTGCAGCAGCGGCAATTTCAGCAACGTCCATGTCATTATCAGAAAATATTATTTTCAACATAATTTTTTTCTTTAAAATGCTAGGAATCATGTCATGTAATTCAATACTTCGTCAGTATTAGCTAGAAGAGTAGTTGTTTTGATTGATTCTCCAATAATGAGTGATTTAAATATTTATCTAATTAGTATATTAGCGTGCCCAGATTAGAGCAACAATATACAGAAAGTAGGTAATTTCGTAATAAATAAAAAAGTGTGTAAGTTGTGATTTGCTTAATACCTAAATAATATTTTCCAATCATGATAAAAGCAAATAAATAAAATTAATTAATTGTAAAAATATCCGTGTCTTTCATTCACATTACTAAAAACAGAGACATTCGCCGAACGGTCTCGGCGAGAGTGTACTGCAGGCATAATAGTTATCGAAATACTCAATATTTACTTTCTTTGTCTGATTAATGTAAGTTTAAAAAGAAGTATGTTAGAGTGCATTTTAAAGGTGGGCCTAATCACTAGGCCCCCCTGGCCCTAGTGCCTAGCGAATTTGATTGCATTACGCGGGGAGGAAGGTGAGATATGCATTTCTCTCTGTCTGATGTTTTACTGTGCGTGTTATAGTCCACTTACGAGACAACCTGTATAGTTCCCTGTTCCCTGAATACGACACTGACTAAAATTTAAAAAGCATGAGAGAAACGAGAAATTATATCAAACTCCTAAATCTTAGATGGTATTTGTAAACATTCAAAAAATATTTTCGACTTAATATATTAGCAGATAAGTAAAAATAAATACATATTGCTCTTGTCGTTATCTATAAACAAATATTGTAAGTAAACATTTGAACAAATTCCACATACCCACAATGAAATAATCGCGTATGTGTGGCAGCTGTGATATTATATGAACTCTCAATATTTCAATTATTATAACAATAATTTAAAATCATTTACAAAATATATCAAAATTTAACCAAAAGGAAGAAAACTTAAAATGTAACGACGATTAAATCAAAAAGGAGTTTTAAGCAGCCACGAATTCTTTATGTTCAAGTATTATTTTTATGTGAAGTAGAAAATAGTTTGGAATTCTTTTGCGTTCACGCAATTATTTGTATTTCTCTGTGGGATACTTAATTTGTGCGTGACGATGACTAAAGTAATTTGTGAAAAATACTGGGAATTCTAAACTTATTGTTATTGTTGGTTTACTGGGTTGTTATAATAACCCAGGCGTGTACGACGGGAAATTCTACAAATTTTTCTGAAACACTTTCACAGTAAGTAGAGGTAAGTAGAAAAAAAACGGAAACTCTACATTTGGTCAATACTGTTAATATACAGGGTGATTCTTTCATCATGGGAAATGCGTTTTTCTTACGAAGTAGGTACTAAAGAAAATTATATTATGTAGAAGTGTTATATTCCTGCTGTCTGCCACTCAAAATTAGGGTAGAAAAATTTTAAAAATATGCATGACGGTGGGCGTCGCGACGTTTCAAACATCTTTTTCCAGCAACACACCGGTTTTAATACATCAATGAAAAGTTCTTTCAATATACAGTCTTTTCCGTGAATATTATTTATATAATATAATTTAAAGTTCTGGTCTAATTTATGATATTATATCACAGGCCAGTGCCAAACCGTTTCTAGAGGCCAAGAGTCTGAAAAATTCTTAGCAGTATATGGATGGTGCGAAAAGGTGTGTGTTTAGAGGTAAAACGTGGTTTTTTACGATTTCTGACAAAAGTAGTCCTCCTATCGAAAAAAGTTTAATGTAAAAGTTGTAGATAATTGAGGAATCTACAACTTTTATTCGAACCATTTTTTTACATAACCTCAAAAATTTTGAGAAAAACGCGAAACGAAACGAAAAATCACTTTTTTGTTTTTTTATTTTTATCTTCCACAAAACTCATTTAATTTTGATGAAATTCGGTGAAAATGTACACTGTTATGCATCAAAAAAGCTGTAATTTTTTTGAGGCGTAATATTCTTTTTCTTTATTTTTTTGCGAATTTAATTTGAAAAAAAGGCCTAACTATTAATAAAAAATGTTGATTAACCAAGTTTTGATTTTTGAACATTTCAGGATGGTATTTTTTTTACTAAAACCTCTACTTTAAGATAGTGTAAAAAAATCATACTGTTACTCTGGAAAAACATTGTCAAAAATGGAAAAAACCAAAAAAATACTTTTTTCAAGATCGATTTTACCGTAAATGTCACTAATTCTCCATTTTTCATTTATATGAAGTATTGTAAGTTATGCAAAACGGTAATTTCGATGTTATACGTAATAAGGGAACTTAATTAACCGTTTAAGGTTGAAAACCGAAATGTTTAAACAATAATTTTATCTAAGAAATTGCTAAAAATGATCATTTTTAGGCAAGAAGAAACTTTTTTATGCTTTATATGCACACATACATTGAAACAATTTTATTGACATACATATTTCAAAATATTTTATTGCTTGTCGAATAACGAAAACAAAAAAATTACAAAAAAAATTTACAGTAAGGGGCCAGTAAAATACTATTTACCCACTTCAATGGATTAGAAGAAATGGTCCCACTAAATGGCCTCATTTCAAAATTGCATAGAGACGTCTCTCAATCAAACATGTGGAGCACTTATCATAATTTTTTCTAATGAATTATTTGAAGAAACCTTTATTTACTTTTTTTAATTTTGTACTTATTGCTCAATAAAACGAAAATGATTGCAATTAACCATAGAGAAGTACTTACAAAAAATATTCGTTTTTTATTTCTACATTACATCGTCGAAAAATAAACAGGGTGTTCCATTTGAAAAAAGTTGAGAAAATTCAATTTAAAAAGTTCTTAATTGAAAAATAATGTTTGACCACCCTCTACATTTTTAGGAAGTAAAAACGATTCAAAAACATTAATTAGATGTCTCGTAACTAGCATTTACATATGTTTTTCTTAAAACCCTTGATTGTGACTTTGGTGATTTTTTTCAATATGCATCTGCAGATGGC
Organism: Rutpela maculata; assembly: GCA_936432065.2. Lineage (NCBI taxonomy): Eukaryota > Metazoa > Arthropoda > Insecta > Coleoptera > Cerambycidae > Rutpela > Rutpela maculata. The sequence goes on along the minus strand of OW386286.2, from coordinate 228,753,795 downwards.
ATTATTTCAACAAAAAAATTCATTACAACCAAGTGGTTGGGAGACAGTCAATAATAATATAGGAATGAATGGAGTCTAGAAAGGAGCTTCAGAAAATATACTGATATACACGTAGCATTCCATTTAAAAAAAAGGCACTTGATTCTGTAATTTCGTCTTGGCTCGCCCTGTATATTCGAAAATAATTTCCGGTTATAGACTTTTTCATCTAGTTTACTTGTATTTTTTTTTAATTTCTAGATGTCGTAGAACTCGAGATATCGAAGTCTGACGCACTATTGTTAGTTAACTTGTGTATTAGTATGTTTAGTTTAAATCTTACAAGTCAATTTTGAACCACTTAACGAGGTCCAATTGAACTGAAATTTTGCATACGCATGTAGTTCTGATGACATTACAATATGGTACCAAAAAGTGTGCTTTTTAATTTTAACACTATAATAATAATAATAATTAAGACGTAACTAAATATTTAAAAATTAAATTAAGTAAATATAAAAAAACTTTTTAAAAACAATTGTGTAATCGTGAATATATCACTGTCCAAGGTTTCTTCGCATTTTCACGTTTCAGATCGTAGATTACGGAAATTAAAGTTTTTCAATTTCGTTAGTCTGTCTGTCGGTCTAGTATCTGTCTGCTAGCGCTGCATCTACAAAACTATTCGGAAGGGGAAAATAATATTTGGTAGATAGTTGACGCTATTGCCAACGAAAAAATTGGACTGAACCACCTAAAAAAATTAATTAATGAAAAAAATGTGATGCAGGACGATAATATTTAACATGTAGTAAACGCAATCAAGAAGAAAACCTGCTTTACTTTTAGTGGAACTTATACATAGAAATAATTAATGAATAAAATTTGACGAGAGATAATATTTGGCATGCATAGTTAACACAACTGTCAAGGAATTGATACATTTTTAGTGAAAAAATAATTAAACTAGAAACGACAGAAGAAAACGATATTCGGAATGTAGTGGTCACTATTGCCAGGAAGAAAACCTGATCTGACTTTTACTTAAAAAAAAAGTAATTAAAAAATAAAAGGTGCCAGATAAAGAGAAATTTATGAAAATAACTTTTCTTAAATGAACATTCCATTACAGTGTAATCAGAAGTTATTGAATCTTATCACATATCAAAAATCGAAAGTTCATTCAGTATCACAGTAATTTACATACCTACGACTGTACGAAGGCAGAATGTTAATAACGAACTAACGATTGTTTATTATATGCTAATAAAAATATTTACTACCTTGTGATGTGCCATTAAGTATACCCAACGTTGGCCTTTAAGGAACATTCATGGTTAATTCAACACTTTAATTAATAATTATAAATCTTTACGTAACTCATAGACAGTAAATGTTTAATTAAAGTAAATGTTTAATTAAAGTAAATTCACTTTATAATATATTATTATTTTATAAGTTTTTTACAAAAAATCAGACAATACCCAAAAAGTAAAAGCGATTTTATACCCTAACTTCAGGGCCTCATATCTCCATGTGACTGAAGTTCCTTTAAACATTGAAAAATGGACGAAATTTAAAAAAAACGGAAAAATGCGTCGAATAGACGTTTATCGACACATTATACTAATTCGCGACCAATAATTCTAGTTCAAAGGGTTACTAACAACTCCGTAGCATATTGTGGATGTTAAACACTTTTCAAACTTCGCGATTTTTTTGTAAACAATGATAGTCCAGTGTTTGACGGTAAAAATAATGAATTCTTTCAAAATCGATGTTGATTTTGATGAAAATTTGAAATTAAGCTTATCTAACCCTCCTCTTCAATAGTTATATGTTCCTAATGTGTGCTTTTTGTTTTTCGGGGTGAAAACTACACCTTCCGAGAAAAAAAATTAAAAACATGGATTTAAGCGTTACATAGATTGAAATCATGTTTAAATATGTAGAATAAACATTATTTTATGTCCTGGAATATAATTTATGATGTGTTACGACGTTTCAACCCTTTAAAACCACCCCTTATGACGAATTTTTTCAAAAAATTAGTTTTCAACAGCTTGACATGTTTTAATGGTGCATTTATAATGAATTAAAATCCCGTCACTGTTTATAATACAATTTATGATTTATTGCAACGTTTCATCCATTACAAACCGCCCTCGTGATAAAATTAACTACCATATTTACTTAAAATTAAAAACTGAAATTTTTGAATGAGTTTAAAGAAAAAATAAAAATTTTATTTACATTATGATAGCATGTTTTATTACTGAAAATCTATGGATCATCAGAAGAACTATCATTACTATCGACCTCCTCCTCTTGGTCTGTAACTGGAGGACAATTTTGACAGTTGTCACTGGGGCATGTTCCGCATGTTGCGTTACAAAAAAGTCCAACTTTTCGGCAACTACAAGCTCCACCGCACCTTTTTTGCAATTACAAAATATCATTTTGAGGAGTTCTTCCGGTGCAGGCGTATTCAGCATTTTGATTGGTAGTAAAGATCCTTCATTATTAATCCATCCCCAATCAGTTGGACGAATATTTTTGTTCCCAAGCCACGTCTGAGTTTGTAAATAAACCTTCTTAATATGCTCATTCAGATCATCAACTGTCGGAACGATGGGTGATAATCTCACAGCACTGTTTTTAGTGGTAGCCTTAAAGGAATATAAAGGAATCATAGTGCATCTGTTCGAGAAACGCTGATAAGTCTTCGACACGGCTCAATTTTTTTAACTGTTTCTCCTTAGCAGCTCCGTACAGTAATATTGTGCAGTACCTGCCGGCTTCTAAAATGTCTTCCAGCTCTGAAGTACTATCATAAAATATCTCCACCTGATCTCGTATATATGTGTTTACATGTATTTATAAATGCTCCAAAATTATCGAGAATAAAACAATTTACATGCTCTGAAAATGTCACGGAAAAAGGGCGATTAGTTTTTCATCGATAACTTCCTTCATTTTTAAGCTATTCAATCGCTCCAAAAACCATTTTTAAAGGCTACAAGGCATGTAAAATTGAACTTCCTTGAACTCTTTGTATTTGAGATTTTTGAGTTTAAAGGGCGCGTGGAAGGTGGTCCTCGCACTCAAATGCAAACTTATAACGGTGTTATCTCAATTAATATCCTAGAGAAATTAAAAAAAAAGAAAATCAGCAAAAGAAAAACTTAATTTTTGTACTCTAGTATTTTTTTACGTATCTTCTTTAGTTTTTGAATTATTGTGAAAAAATAAAAAAAATTTAAGAAATTTCAAAAATCATTTCAAATGTGAATCAAACTTTTTTCAAATATTGGCATCCCTAACCGATCAAACTTCTAGAACATATTGCTAGTACTTAAATAAAGTAAATTGTAAATGGATTACGTTCAATTTCAATCCTTGCGGTGAAGCCATTGGTTTTATTGCTGATTTTTTCTCCTAAAAAGCGAGACAACCATTTTATTTTCATCATAACTCCGTTAGTTTTTATGCTAACGACTTTTACCAAAGCTCATTTTAAAGGTATCTTCACGTACTTTTAAAAATGTCTTATATGTTTTCCTTCAAAATTTTTCCGTTTTTCCGTTATTTAACGTTGAAAGGTTCGAATTCAGTTTTCGGAGAACAAAAAGTTACTTTCAACGAGCCATAATTCGGTTCGTATTACATCTACAGAAATAAAAAAAAAGAACAATCGATTTGTTATTTTATAAACTTGATTTTTGCTTATAATGTTTTTTTTTTGATAAAACGTAAGGTTCTCGAGTAAACATGCATTTTCTTTTATATGAAAAATCAACATTTTCAATCACAATTAACTCAAAAAGTATTGACTCATCGAAAAAACTTTATAGGACATTTTTTGCTTAGAATTTATTTCCCTATTTCTGCGGTTATTTTGAATATAATAATTTCCACCCCCGAGAAGGGGGTGGAAATTATTGGTGGCATCCACCAAAAGCACACATCGGCACTTTTGTTCCTTGTGCCATTCCCTAATTACTGTCCAAATTTCTCGTCAATCGGTTTTGTCCGAAAGAATTCTGAGCGAAAAACCGTCAAACACCGGACAACTAACAGGGATGCAGATTTTTTGTGGATTTTTGACATTGAGAATGTATTATAGCAAAATGAGGATTAACACGAATTTTTTATGTGCTTATTGTGCATGCCCAAGGTCATTGAAAATATGTTTCCAACCTCTAGAGTTACCGCAAACTACACTCAGAATATCGAGAATATACAAAAACATTGATTTTTAAATCGAAATAAAATTATATAAAAAAAATATGTTTAAGAAAAAGCTTTTATTTGAAAAAACTACTAAAAAGTAAAAATATTTTTTTTTTTTAATTTATACACCTGGAAACCAAAAGCTTTGGGGGCGGTCATATAGCGCTATTGTATAGTTACTTTGCTCAATTGACCGCCCCCAAAGCTTTTGGTTTCCAGGTGTATAAATTTAAAAAAAAATATTTTTACTTTTTAGTAGTTTTTTCAAATAAAAGCTTTTTCTTAAAAATATATTTTTTTATAATTGTATTTTTTACTTTTTAGTCTACTTACTTTACAAACAGACAGACAAAACCTATTCATTTGCCACCGCCATCCACCCCTTCCCTCTCCCGTCTTCTCGCACTCACACTTCCCACTTCTTCCCACCCCTTTCCCACCTCTCCCCATCCCTTTACCATCTCTCCCCACCTCTTTCCACCCTATTCCCACCCCTTCCCCACCTCATCACACCCTATTCTCACCTCTTCCCAACCTCGTTCCACCCCTTCCCCACCTCTTCCCACCCCTTTCCCACTTCTTCCCACCTCTCCCCACCCCTTTCCCACCTCTTCCCACCCCTTCCCCACCTCTCCCACGTCCGCCATATTGAATTTAGAATGACGTCACACACTTTATCGTATTTTACTCGTCAAACCCTTTCCTTTGATACCCATATCAAGGGGGTTGTGACTAAAAATCCGATCCGACATCTTGGGACGTCCGCCATATTGGATTTAGAATGACGTCACATTGTTTATCGTATTTTACTCGTCAAACCCTTTTATTTGATGCCCATATCAAGGGGGTTGTGACTAAAAATCCGATCCGCCATCTTGGGACGTCCGCCATATTGGATTTAGACCGATAATGGCTACACTATGTTGCATTGTCACCGGACGTATGTACGTGTACCAAATTTCAAAGCTCTAGCTTAATTAGAACTAGTCGAAATTCAGCTTGCAAGATTTGACCTAAACTAACAAACACATACAAACACACAAACAAACATTAGTTAAATAAAAGCTTTTAAAAAGGTGAAAATTCACGTTTCGAATAAAAAAATCTTTAATGGCACAACAAAGTAACTTTTTGACATCTACGCAAAAATTTGACCTAAAAATATTTGCTCATATCGCCGACATGTGGCACAGTCGAAAATTTTGAAGGTAAGCCGAAATTTGACTTTAAAAAATTTTAAAATTTTAAGAATTGGCAAGATATTAACTATCAAGAGAGAAAAGTGTAAGAAGGGCGTCCCTTCAAAACTAATTATTAGGCAAACAAGGCTAAAATTGCCAAGGGCGGTTTTTACGATAATTATAAATTATTTCAATCCGACGACTTGACCGTGGGACAGGATTACCGGATGGTCAGTAGGATGGTCAGTAGAAAAACATAATTTCATACCAAAAGGCGACTTTTGAATTTTAACGAATTTACGGAAAATTTGCCCATAAAAACCCTTATGCGGATATCTGCATAGGGAGCGGAGCCAAAGTACACATTGTCTTATATGCAGCCGGTAAATTTTGCAAACAGCTGGAAAGCCATATATTGCTGTAGAAAGCCTTCCAAAAGACAAGTTCTAATGAATGATAAAATCACTGTCAGGAACCAAAATTTATGTGAATATTATTACCGTCAGACCCAAGTTAAATAGCCAAGCATAATATTTTTGTATGCTAGTCGATTGATACTATTACTCTCCATTGCAGGTAGTTGAGATAAATGCCCTCTGAGAAAGGCGTCCGCCTTTGCCATGTTTGGTAGGCAGATTCTCACATTATAATTAGATAGGCTCTTTCCCAACATTTACTTGTACACTTTACAGAATAAATGGTAGTTTTTACCTTTTGCATCTTCTTGATTGAATTATTAACTTTATAGCCCGGGGGGCAGCGACACATTTTTGACACTCATACCATTAAGACTGATTTTCAATTATATAGTGGTTTATTGCGTGTACATACACGAAACGGCAGTCAGCTGGCGCACCCGCGGTGTTACGAGAACGCCACCCACGCGTAAAAAATGTATTGAAATAAAAACATACCATCAAAGTTGAAATGTTGTTTAGTAATGTTAAAAAGTGTTAAAAAATCAGAGTCAGCTTTTAAAATGGCGGTGGATAATACGTCCGCTGCTCATACCGTGCGTGTAATTGTCCATTAGGCATGTACATTCACGTAGCACGAGAGATATGACAACACAGCGCTGTAAACTCATCCGTTAGCGGAGTATCCCAGCTCTCAGTTGATCGTGATTTTTATTCAATGTATTTAATACTGCATTATATATTTGAATAACCATTTTTTTTGCTATTTAATTAATAGACTAATTAATAGAAAAAATTTCAAAACATACCATTTGTTTGTGCTTTAGTACTACAATTTGTGCATTATAAACAACTACATAATATTAATTAACTATCGTTTTAATCTTCCATGAATATCATTTTATTTATAGCTAATGAGGAGGAAGAGATGGACAAGGAGATAAAAGCGTTCGATTCCGATGACGCCAATGACGAGAAAGATAGCGAAAAGAGCGACATTAAAAGTCTAAAATCAAACGATGCGTAAGAAAAAATAAAATGTATTAAAGTAATGCAAATAAAAGTTCCCTCTTGTTGATTTTTAAATAATGTATTTTTCTCTCGTTATAATAACTTATATAATTCAAGATATTTTTAAGCGCGAAAGTTTTCTATTAATTAAAATAACGATCAGCTGGGTTTGTCATAAGGGAAAAGCTGTCAGCTTTTGTTATGAAAACAATGCGCGATGCTCGATAAATATGGCCTACGCGCCGCGCGCTAGCTGCAAACTGCAATGTTTATGGCGTCAGCTGACAACCTTTCCCTCCTCTTTCCGTCAGCTGACGTCAATTTTTCGTTAAATACATTATTCATATTGCTATATACAGAATTTGAACCTTGATGAAATTACTAAAATTTAAAATTTTAATCAACATGTTCATATGAGCAACGGACGTATTATCCACCGCCATTTTAACAGCTATGATTTTTTATAACCGCCGTTTCGTGTACGTGTGTGTAATAAACTATTAGATAAATGAAAACCAGCCTTAATGAAATGACAAGCTGCAAAAGTCCAAAAGGTCGCTGCTTTCCGGACTATTAAGTTTAACCTCTCTGGCGTTTTTGTGTGTTAGTTCGACAACTTGATAACTGTAGGATCCTCATAATATCCTCAAGTCTGTTATTCAAGACACCGATCAGATGTTGAAAAGCAAGAGTTTTGATATACTTCCTTTTGGAAAAGTATGTACTTGTACTGCTCGTTTTTTTTTTTTTTCAATTAAACGGTTTGTATCACCAGAAATTGATGCGAGGAATTCTATAAAAGTAATTAGAAAATTAAAAAGTGATTAGAAAAATAAAAAGTGTTTACAGAAAGGAAAAGTGCATCGTAAGAAAGCAGTAAGCACACCACGGTAGGTACAAACTTATACCTTTCCCGTCTACTACAGGTCTCCGGTCCTAGGCCAGCCTAGATTTCATCGAATCTCACTGAGAGTTAAAAAGAGATACTACGTCGAAGAAGACGCGACTGGCGCTCTTAATAAAATAAATATTGTCGCGTCCTTCAGAAGTGTGGTGGTGAGTTTTTCAACATTAGCAACCCTTTAAATGTCGATAAACGTTAATTAAACGCATTTTTACGATTTTTTTTTATTTTCGTTCATTTTTCAACATTTGGAATTTCACACATAATACATATATCTCCGGTCCATCTGGACTTTCAGACCTCTATCGGGCTCCTTTGGCAAATATATGATTTAGTAATGATTAACAAAACTTTATAGCCAGGAAGGTAGCAACAGTTCTCGTGAAATCATTTCTATAAAGCTAGATTTCTTTTTCCCAAGAAAGTTTAGATCGTATCTATGATGAAGGCGCAATTCTGCCAATCTATAAGTCTTGTAAAAATGGGTAAAAAATTAACAACAAGCAAAAAGAGATATCGATTTTCTGAAATGTCACAAAATGCTACTTTTGATTCGTTCGTGCCGAGCCGAATTTTCGAATTTCGCCGTGCAATTTACAATCAGGTTTATCTGGAAGACTTCCTCTTTACGTCGCGACATCGTACGGCCATCTCAATGGTGTTTTTCGAAAAATATGAACGTGTCAAGATTGGATGTTTTTGCAATTTTTTCGACTCCGAAATGCAAGCTGTTTTTTGCTATTTTTCGCAGATATCTCCGAAACGGTGGAAGTTAGCTGGAAATAAAAAATAAGGTCAAACGAGTATTTTCCACTACGAATCTTCTGCCATCAGAATTTTTTTTTTTTCGCTTCGGAGATAACTACTGAAATGTCGGCCATGTACGGCAAAAAATCGCAAATTTTGAGCTTCTACAGTTGGCAACTTTTTAATCCTGGCTCCTACGCCAAAAGATTACTCTAGCTAATTTAAATAGAATTAAATTTGCTAAAATTCTTTTTTCTATTTTTTGAATTCCGACAAAAATGATGGAATTAGAGGGGGCGGGATTTGGGACTTTTTTTTTCGGTAAAATTTCTCCATTCTGTAACTGTAATTAATCGGTAATTAACTGAAATCGATCTCATATACGATGTTCACTTAATATCATGTACTACTTTGACGCTTCGTTAATCTCGGCCATCCGAAACAAAGGTTTCTGAGAAAAATTATTTTTTTAAGATTTACATACACTCTATAGGAAAATGTGTAATTTCCTATATTTCCTCGAATATTTCGATAATTATCGTTTTTTTCGGAAAATTTGTAGACAGCTTATGTAAAGAGAATTGATTGAGCTTTCCTACACTTCTTTTAATTTTTTCTCTAACATAAAAAGTATCAAAGATGAAAGTGCAAGTCTACCAAACTTTTAGTGTTGTAAAAATGAGTAAAAAATTAAACAACATGTATTGTTACAAAAAGTTGAATAAAGTTTATATATCTACAAGATTGAAATTTTACAGACTCACAGATGACATAAAAACATAGAGGAAAATAATATTCCACTGCGTCGAAAGCGTAGCCATGTCAGGTCTACCACCCACGCAAAGTGTGGAAAAAATAAACATTTTTTACTTATATCTACAAAGCTGAAATTTTTTTCTGGAACAGTTTATTTAATAAGATATCCAAAAAATACAGTCTACCGATCGTCTCATATTGCTAAAGACTCGGTAGACGTAATGGAATGCAAGCGCGTGACCGCGGCCGCCGCGCTCCGGGCTATTGCAGTTTGCGTAGAAGTTTTGCATTTTCCGCCGCGGAATATTAATCTACAAAGCTGATTTTTTGTCTACAAGCAGTTTATGCACTATTTCGATTAAAAATCACATTCTACCTCCGCTGAAAGGTGGCTAAATTTTTGGTAGGCGTTGCCAAAATGGCAATACATAAAATAATCTATCATGTCTGCAATTTCGAAGAGCTTCAGCCACCATTTAACGTTCTCGTGCGTTGCTCAGACACGATATATTGATGAAGTGAAGGTGTAGATGGAAGTTGGTTTTGGCACTTCATTAAGGTGTATAAACGTTAGTAAATTGTACGAGAAGTTGAGATCAAATATATGTATATTCGGTCATAAGTCTTTTGTTTTTTATGTAAGAGAAAAAAGTGTCGGAAAGCTCAAACGATAATTACCGAGATATTTGAGGAAATGTAGGAAATTACACGTTTTCCTATAGAGGGTATGTAAATCTTAAAAAAATAATTTTTATCTCGATTTCAGTTAATTGCCGATTAATTATGGTGACAAAATGGAAAAATTTTACCGACAAAAAAGTCCCAAATCCCGTCCCATCTAATTCCTTAATTTTTGTCGGAATTAAAAAAATTAAAAAAAGGGTTTTAGCAAATTTAATTCTATTTAAATTAGCTAGAGTAGTATTTTGGCGTAGGATCCAAGATTAAAAAGCTGCCAACTGTAAAAGCTCAAAATTTGCGATTTTTTGCCGTACATGGCCGACATTTCAGTAGTTATCTCCGAAGCGAAAAAAAAATCAAAATTCTAATGGGAGCAAAAGATTCGTAGTGGAAAATACTCGGTTGACTTATTTTTTAATTCGAGCTAACTCTCACCGTTTCGGAGATATCTGAGAAAAATAGCAAAAAAAGTTTGCATTTCGGAGCCGAAAAAATTGCAAAAACATGCAATCTTGACACGTTCATATTTTTCGAAAAACACCATTGGGACGGCCGTACGATGTCGCGACGTAAAGAGGAAATCTTCCAGATAAAGCTGATCGTAAATTGCACGGCGAAATTCGAAAATTCGGCTCAGCACGAACGAATCTTAAGTGGCATTTTGTGACATTTCAGAAAATCGATATCTCTTTTTGCAACATGTCGTTTCGTTTTTTACTCATTTTTGCAATACTTATAATTTGGTGGAATTGTACTTTCATCATTGATACTGTCTAAGCTATCATGGGAAAAAAATCTAGCTTTATAAATATTAACGCGAAAAATCTGTCGCTACCTCCCTGGCTATTACCATTCGTGTTGGAGAAGGTTCAACCATCTTAAACTGCAGTTTACATACAAAAAAATGAGACAGAAGTAGTAGTTCCAAAATAATCATAAAAACAATGTATACACTACTTCTCAAAATAACATTTCTAGTTCAAAAAAAGATTAATAATATAGACTGATACGAGACAGTCTATGCGATATTGAGCCACACAAACAAATTTAAAAATCATTATTCACTACTTAAATTGCAAATAGAAATTAATTAGAACGCATATTAAATATCAGGCTACCTTAACAATTGTGCTGTTCATTGAGGAATGTTGTTGATGTGCAATTGTTTGCTGTTTTGCTCTTGAAATATTTAAAATATTTGTCCGCGTTAATTTGCTCGTTTTGTCATAGGATATTAGTAAAACAATAATTATTACATCATTTTGCACTTAGTAACGTTAAGTGTTTACTGGCTACCTGCCTTTATAACTAATAAATTAAAACTTGCCGCTAACAAATTTGCTATTCACGCTAATTTAAAGATAAATCTTTGAGCCAAATCCTTCTATCAAAATGAGTCTTTCAGATATGTGTTGTGATTTACTGCTTTAGGTTATTATTCCACAAAAGCCATTTACTAAAAAAATGTACATATTCCAGTCAAATTGTGTTTTTACCAGGAAAGTTGTGGGGTAGTTTTGATTTCTTCCATTCTATATGTTTTTTGGGTTGCTGAGTCCGAATCCGAGGTTTACTAACAAAATTCCGTGACACAACGTTGGAAAAAATGCAAAAAAACGTAAAAGTCTCATTTTTTGCGGTTTTTTGCTTATAACTCGAAAACTATCAACTTTTCGTAAATAACCTTTCTATTCGAAATGAAAGTACATAAAATTTCCTACAAATTTTATTACTTAGGTTTTTTTCTCCGACGAACCGTTCGAGCTAAAGCGCTAGTTGAAAATTGGAGTATTTCGGCTATCTTCGCAAAAACCCACTTTTTCCACTCCGAAACTCTAATTTATTATTAGATTCTCTCCCAACCTCCCAAAATGATTTTATAACTGCCTCGTCTGGTTTAAAAGCCCTCTATCTATGCTAATGGAAAAATTTTATGATGTAGAAATTGATTCACAGCAAGCTGTGGAGGACGCTGATATCTTAATTATTACAACAGCTCTTATGTTGGACTTGTCAAATGAATATGTGACAGTAGTGGTGATTGGTGATTTTGATTGGCCTGTGTAGCCTTGACATAAAGAATGTCTTTTTTTTTGAAACCAGGAAAAGGAAAGATGTCTCAAACCTTCTACAATCCTTATCTTGCCGCTGACAAAACCCTATCAGACCATATATTGTTTCTGCACGCGATGAGTCGTTGTAACACCTCTTCTGCTTTGTTTAATCAGGGAAAAATGAAATATTTCAAAGTCCTGCAGAAGAACAATGACTTGCAACCAGTCATTGATGCTTTCAAAGACCCTCATGCACACCAGGACAAGATTGCCGAAGCAGGAAACGTGTTTCTCATGGCTCCGTATGGGAAAGGACATGAGACTAGCCTGAACGATTTGATATACAGGCAATACCATCGTACAAATTGCCTCACTTCCTTCCGGAGACGCAGATTACTATTTTTTTATCAAAAATGAAAAATCAAAATGGCGTCGTTAAGATGGCGGACTATTTTTTCATTTACATATCATTTACAATATATATATATACACTAAAAATAATGAAAATAAGTACAGTTTTTTTTAACAGTTTTAGAAAATAGTTATTTATGCAACAAGTTTGTAAAGTAATACTTTTTTCACGAGCCGATAATCCCATGAGTGAAAAAAGGCACTTTACACACGAACTGCCATACAATATTTATTTCCACATCCAGTAGAAGTATAGAAACGAGAAAACAAAATTTGAAAATTTGTATTGTTCAAATAGGCTTAGAATGTCATGAAACGTCGAGATTTTAAGTTTGAGCGAAACAAAATTTCTGTGTCTGTCTATCTGTCCGTCTGTCGGTCTGTCTGTAACTTTTTTTGTGCGCACGATTACACTAGAACCGTTTAAAACACTGATTTGAAATTTGGTACACAAAATTAAACAGGTAAGAGTCCATAAAATTGGTATTTAGTATATACAGGAGAAGTTAAAAGGTCCCGAAAAATTTTTTGGTAGCCACCCCCATTATTAAAGGGGGTGAAAAAAAAATGAGATTTAGTGTGTGTACAAGAACAAAAAACCTCATTTTTTTACTTCATCCACCCCCACCCAACTACCGATGTGGGATATCGTTTTATGGGTTTTTGGGGTAGACGATTTCATATATTATATTATTAAAGTTCCATAAACAATTTTTTCCACATAAAAAAGTTTTTCGTTCCGAGAGACTTGGATGGAAAATCTGGATGTGGAAGTAGTGATTCCTTGGGCAGCGGTTTTTCTAATACCGAAATCGTTACCAAAAATATATAAATTTACATTAAAATATAACAATTTACTTGACGACCTAGTGCGAAAATAAGTGAAACGTCAATATTATAAGCATTATTGTTAAGGAACACTAAAAATAGGTTTATTTTATTATAATATACCCGGTGATAATAAACAAATGGACTATATAAAATTAAATAACTAGTTTTTGACCTTTTAAGATAAGATTATTAAAGACAATTTTAACTTTACGCACTACACAGCGTGTGTAAAGTATGTACTTTACGCACGGTAGTAGACAATCGTATATTATACAATAAGCAGAAAATGAGGCTCTTTTTGCACGAGTGTGAAAGTTGCAGCACGAGCCGAAGGCGAGGGCTGCAATTCATACGAGTGCAAAATTGCCTTTTTGTGCGAATTGCATACTATATTTTTTCTACGACAGCCTACTACTCACGTTTAATATTCTAATAAAATAAAAATGTTGACAGAAATACTGATGACATAAATATTCACTTTGTCGTTAGTGTCATATTCTCAAAGCCGCCGTCGCTCTAGTCGTCGCACTAGCCACAACGAACCGCCCTCCTAATGGTTCATAATGAAACGGTTGCTAGGCAACAAATGCATGCAGTATGAATCATAACGTGTCAGGTCCGCTATGCAATATGATATTCTGTGCAAAATCTAGCTGTTTATGATTGAATTTACGATCATTTAATGGATGCTGTCGTAGAAAAAAATGTTTTTTGTACGGCGCACAGTGTGGCAAAACGGACAAAAATCGATCAGAGAGTCAACTTTTGAGCTTTTTTTTAAATATCTGCAAAGAAGTCTGGAATAGTGAGTCACTGCCGCTTTGATGTTTTTTTTTTAATTTAATAATAGTGAGGAGGTGGTAATGGAGGGTGATAATGGGGGCTGGCTGATGCCAAAAAAAAATCTGAGACCTTAGCTTCTCGTACATGCTTTAAATCCCAATTTTATGAACTCCTACTTGCTTGCTTTATCTATTTACCCTCATTTACCCCCGAACCCTTCAACAGAATTTGATCAAACTATAATCTTTTCCCAGATCTCGTTATAATACATAAGTGTACCAAATTTCAAGTCAATATAATAAACGGTTCCAGAGTAAACGTGAGCACAAAAAAGTTACAGACAGACAGACCGACAAACAAGCAGACATTTTTTTTTGTTCAAACTTAAAATCTCGACGATTCATGACATTCTAAGCCTATTTATTTCAACAAAAAAAAAAATGTTTTTGCGTTATACTTTCACTCCACTACGTGGATGTGGAAGTAAAATTCGCCAAAGCGGCAGTGACTCACTATTTCAGACTCCTTTGCAGATATTAAAAAAAAAAAACGTTGACTCTCAGAGCGATTTTTGACCGTTTTACCACACTGTGCGGCGCAGCATGTAAAATCGTATTTTTGACAATTATTAAATTATTTTAAAATGACTTTAACATTGGTAGTAGAAAATAGTATATTATTCAACGAGCATATAATGATGGCTATTATTCACGAAGGTGAAGGTTAAGATACGAGCCGCAGGCGAGTGTCGTAAATCACCAGAGTGAATCGTAGCCCTTATATGCGAGCATAATAGTATACTTTGTCCGTGACTATTAAATATTTTTGATTAAATTGTTTACTGAATAAATCAATTAATTAATTATATTATTCTTTTTGAGTAATATATAAAATAATTGTAAATGCCATTGAATTTAAATCTAATTTGACAAGCCGTTCTTTTGACACATAACGGCCTACTCAATAAAATTTAAAAACGAAATTGTATGATAAAAAATGGTCTGTTTTTGAAACGTTAAATAAAGTTATCTATTCATAAATTTCATAGTAACAGTAAAATTGTTCATACAGTTGTAGCTATGACAGTTAGCGAGTGATTCCATTTAACGTTTCAGAAACTGGCCATAAATTCTACTAAAATGTTGCGAAATTGCACTCAAATTGAAGAACTACCTGCCAGGTATTAATCATTAATCACTATAAGATAGTGATCAATGATTTATCACTGGTAGTAGTGAATAATGTATATAATTGTGATTGAACAAACACAAGTATAATTGGTATATTATAAAACGGACGTGGACAAAATGATATTTTGGACATATTACCTCATTATGGATTGCTCTAAATAATCAATTTTTATGAAAACATCAAATTGGCTTGTCAAAAACATCTATTAATAAATTAACAAGCAGATCTGTTAAATAATAATCTAACTTTGCTGCGTGGGAAATAGCAATTTGGAAAACTTACCTGTGGTAGAGAGCGCTTGATTTTCTTGTACCATGGTGGCTGCTCTGGAGAGGACATCCAGGGGAGACTCTCCGCCCTCCATGTTATCTGAGATGGAATGCGAAATTATCATTAATACTTAGAATGTTGTTACTTATCATATTTACACTAATTAATGAAGTTATGCTGTTATATTTATAGAAACGTACGTTTTTAAAATTTTTTCGATGGAATTTGAAAACATATTTTTAACATACGTAGTTGTGGTATCATAAAATACAAAATTACTTTTATTTTCATATCAAATACACTATTTCTAAACTAATTTTTTTAAAGAAGGAATTTAACCATACAATTCGGTTTTTGACTTTGATTATTAATAATTTTGTAGTTTCGAGATATCATCAAAATATAAACTCAAAATTAGTTTAACTTTAGATGCGACATTTACGCGGCGGGTGCAAACTCGGCCCCATATTTATGAGTTTACCTGCCATGCAAAAAGGTCTTCCAAATCCGACATGTAATCTAGGCACCAACAATAATTATGGAGATCTCTTTCGTGGACAGTGACAACGGGAAACGTTTGTTAGTTGTTTGTTAGTTTGTTAGTTGTTGACAAGTACACCTTTTCAAAACAGAAAGTGTTGAAAAGTGGCGAAGTTTTTTGGCGTCGCGTCATGCAAAAGAAACCTTTGAATTGTGCTCGAAAAGTGTTTATGCTTGGTGCTGAAAATTTAGTGACCAGAAGCCAGCTAGAACATACTCATGAACTGAATGAAAAGTAATTTCAAGTGGATGTAAACGTACAACCGTTGATGATATTTCCGAAAAACCAGCAAAAATTAATAGCTTGTTTGTTTGGCTTTGATTAACGGACGATATCGTACGTGCGCGTCAGATTAACCCGCTATCAATGTAACCATAAGCGTTCAAATCCATGTGTTTGTTTTTAACTTCGTACACGTCCGAATACGCACAAGTGAAAACCCGTACGACTACGCATCCAATGTAACCTTAGTCGAAGGTTACATTGGATGCGTAGTCGTACGAATTTTTACTTGTGCGTATTCGGACGAATAGTGATCTGATGATCGACTGGTTACACTGGATCGGTCTTCGAGCGAGTCTTTTGCATTTGCAACAAGAACGACGATGATTTCTACGTGTTAGAGAATAGTGTTTTAAAGTATTTGATTTTAAAAAAGAAGAAAAAATATTGGGTTAATGGTATATACTTGACAAGAAATAAGGAAAGTGAATATGTGACGCCGTACAGTGAATTAAGTGAGCAACTTCTTCCCACAATTTTTTCACTATATTTCTATTGTGATACTCCTTACATGCTTGATCCCATAATGGATTATTACTTTGGACACATATAATTAATTTTTCAACATCCATTTTAATTCAGAATTTAATATATCTGGAAGAAGCACACATATCAGCACGCATGAAAAAAACAAACTGGTTTGTTTGGCTTTGATTAACGGACGATATCGTACGTGCGCGTCAGATTAACTCGCTATCAATGTAACCATAAGCGTTCAAATCCATGTGTTTGTTTTTAACTCCGTACACGTCCGAATACGCACGAGTGAAAACCCGTACGACTACGCATCCAATGTAACCTTACACTTTTACACTTACGGTCTTAGAAATGTGACGATCAATGTAAGAACATTTTTTTTTCATCCATAAACTACCCTTATGTGCACTTTCCGGAGAAAACCAATAATGGCACATTGTTAGATTTGCAATGTACTATTAACTACAAAAAGTTGAACAAAATCTATTCTGAGGAAAATCGAAATTTTCAACTTTTTCGCATCAGTATGTGAATTTTCAGAGAAAACAAATATTAGCATATTGTCTAGTTTTTAATGTACTACTGACATAAAATTTGAGCAAAATCGTAAAAATCGATTTTGAGAAATCGAGATTTTCAAGTTAATTGCATCAGTAAACCCCTTAATTTTATAGCCCAGACGACACAGAACATTTTATAGTGAAACCTCCAAAAATTTGTAAAATGAATAATTTTTTTTAATGAGTTCGTGAAAGTGTATAGAATAATATTCTGAAAAGTTTACATTCCGCTCGGATGCAGAACATAAAAAAAAGTGAGAAAAAAAAATTTTCATTCATTTTTTCAAAATTTTGAAATTAAGTCAGAGTAGGAAAAAAAATACAGGTGGATATACCACGGGCTTCTGAACAAAAAAGTCCTAATAAAATTTATCGCTAAAGCCACGGTATTCCTGGAAAAAAATAGTGAAGTAACTGTGTCACTCTGCGCGGCCAAGCGCACGGTCAAATGCATACTATGGAACCTCTATAAATTCTTAGCTGTTCTAACGAGTAAAATAAAGCTTTTTTTTTCTCTTTCTAATTACACATTTTTAACATATTTCTTAGTGAATGAGAGGATAAATAGCGAGTATGGAGGGAAAATATTTAATGATTAACGCATACACAGACACCACATAGCCGCTGGATCAAAGCATATCTGCCGAGCCGTCACTCGCAAGAATTTTTGTCTGCCTTTACTGTATTGTATTTATTACAGGTACCCCATCCACATTTAAACTATATCCAATGGATTCCTTATGCATTTGTTAATGTATTGGAAAAGTTTCAGAAGTTATGTGAAAATCGCTATTTCTGACCATAATTGGATTGATTATATTTTCGAAAATATGCATACACCTAAACGAATTCGTGTTTGAACATTCGAAAAGTATACATTTTTTCCGAAATAGTGATATTTTATTTTTTCCAATGGGTCAATTTCTCGACAAGTTACAGCCTCCAATATATACATTTATCAAAAAAATCATCAAGCAAGGAAATTAAAATGATCGCCTTGTCTCGTTAATGCACTCGCCTGCCCCCGCAACGCCTCGCAACGCCTCGGCGAGAGTGTACTTGCTACGCTCGCATCGCCCCGTGCGCCCTCGCTTCGCCTCGCCTCACCTCGTTAACGCTCCGATTTGTGTAGGTTTTTTCGCCACGAGTCAAAGGGAACACAAGCCGTGAGGCCGAGGGCACCTAGTATATTCTCACTTGCTCTTGTCTGGGGGAGCTGAATTTTTGCAGAAAGGGCAATTGTTAATTAAAAATTTGTTGCAACTTACCTAATTGACGAAAAAATTTAAAATTATCTTCCAGATGAATTCAGAAAAAAATATTACGTCGAAACGCGACAAAACTCAAAGGCAAATTTTTACTCTAGTGCTTATCCAGTCGTTCTAATTAATCGTACTAATTAACTAATCGCTCTAATTAAGTTCTATTCAACAAAAATCAAGTATTGTGAGAACGTGAACAAAAATAAAAACTTATTTTATTTTCTCTCGTGAAAAGTGACTTTTATTTCAAACTTAACTCATATACAGGGTATTCAAAATTCACGGAACAAAAAGTGGATGATAGTGCAGTCTTCTATGCACGAATTAATTACAGACAGACAGAAATTGGTACCAAGATTCTTGTTTCGTTCATGGGCCGAAACAATAAAACTTTCTTTTGGCCCAATAAGGAAGATGATAGGCAGGAGCTGGAGTGCACTGGAATTTGGAGCAAATTAAAAGATGCACCGGTTCCAAGTTCATCAAAATATTTTAAAGTTTTAAATAACGATGAAATTGACACACTTTTTAACCAAATATTTAATAAGTAGTACGTAGTAGATTTTGTAACTTCTTGTTTTATTTCATTTTTTTAAATAGGTATTAAACATTACAATTTTGTTCTATTTTGTTTTCATTTGTTTATTTTCATATCAATTCGAAAGTTTATTATACTGTTAGTAATTAGGTAATTCTG
Organism: Rutpela maculata; assembly: GCA_936432065.2. NCBI lineage: Eukaryota > Metazoa > Arthropoda > Insecta > Coleoptera > Cerambycidae > Rutpela > Rutpela maculata. The sequence goes on along the minus strand of OW386286.2, from coordinate 228,734,528 downwards.
ATGACGAGAGTCATTCTGTGTCTTTCCGATGATGCATTGTTAACATAATTTTTGTACTACATTACACAAAAAAACGTTTGGAAACCATACTTCTTGGAGAAAAATTAAGTAAACTTAACCTGAGAAACCTAAAATCTGGTGCCCTAAAACATCATACATAGTTTAGAAGCATTTATAAGGCTAATTTGCTTATTAATTTATTAATTTTATCTGGGTTATTAGGCTACAGATGAGGGGGTTGATTGCCGTTCTGCAAAGATTACTTCATAACTAACATATTCTGAGAATTTTATCGATTTGGATTTCTGGAATAATATTGTAACAAATATTTTTTTATATTCAAGGGAATATTTTGATGTCCATTTCATGTAATTTCCTTTATGGGCATTTTTCATATGCTTAACCGGCTACACCCTTTATTAATTCAGGCATGTTTCATTGTTATACAGTGAGGTAAATAATAATTGTTCTATTGTTTTATTTCGATGAATTGTTTTCATCCACCATCTTCTTGGTTTTCAAGGATTTTCAATTTTATATTTTTTGTATATATGCACATAATTAAAATATGCAAACGCACAATAAGATGCAGCAGTGGCAATTTCAGCAACGTCCATGTCGTTATTAGAAAATATTATTTCCAACATAATTTTTTTCTTTAAAATGCTAGGAATCATGTCATGTAATTCAATACTTCATCAGTATTAGCTAGAAGAGTAGTTGTTTTGATTGATTCTCCAATAATGAGTGTTTTTAAATATTTACCTAATTAGTATATTAGCGTGCCCAGATTAGGGCAACAATATACAGAAAGTAGGTAATTTCGTAATAAATTAAAAAGTGTGTAAGTTGTGATTTGCTTAATACCTAAATAATATTTTCCAATCATGATAAAAGCAAATAAATAAAATTAATTAATTGTAAAAATATCCATGTCTTTCATTCACATTACTAAAAACAGAGACATTCGCCGAGCGGTCTCGGCGAGAGTGTACACATCGCCCTCGTGCTTCCTGGTCCCTTGGTAAATGTCTCGCCGAGACATTCGCCGAGCGGTCCCGTCGAGAGTGTACTGCAGGCATTAGAAAAATAATTCATACTTAACACATCACACATACTGTTCGCGCAAATTACACGCGAAAGTGATAGTCAAGCAAACATCGGAATTTGGACATTCAAGAAAAAACATTCTAACGAGGACGATTTCAGCTTTTTATCACCGAAAGCACTAAAAAAAAACCTCAGTTGTCCTTGGCTACTGTCAGGTTGCGAATGGAATGCAATTCGAATATTTAATTTAGTTATTTTTGAAATTTCTTCATTTTTAGTAAAGTAAAGAAATATTTTTCTTAAAAATATTCTCATGCAACCTATGTTGATATTTACCGTACTGTATGTAAACAAATGCGCTATTTCAAATTCCTCAACAAAAAATATCATTTCAAAAATGTATTGATGACGTCATAGCTGTATGAAAACTTGCCAAAAAAATTTAAAAAACATATCAAAAGATGGCATATTCTTTATGAACCTTTTGACATGTCCAAGCAATTTTCCTAAAAAAATATACACTTTCTCCTCGAATTTATCAAATACTTTATTTACGAAAGCACTGTTTTGGGACTATATTATTTACTTGGAAACTATTATCAAATATAAATACTTCCAAAAATAAAATTAACATTCCAATGCCCAGCTGTCTAAATGTGGTGCTCACAAAAAAGTCTAAAATACAACTATTATCCATGGGAGGATTTTAAGACAGGCACATGTTTAACAGATGTCTTATGTCATTCGAAAACAAAAACATTTGTTCTGGAAACCTGTGCGAAACCTTACGTATTTAAAGATAAACTTATATTTCTTAAATATATATAATTTCTATAAATACTTGGTAATTTATACAATCAACTGCTTTTGTCAATGTAAGATAAGTTCACTTTGCCCTCAAAGTGTGTGAAGAAACAATTTTGGCATTATACATATAAAATATAAGTCAGGCAAAATAAAAACCATCGCAACAAATATAACATTTTAGTAGGAAAAGTAAAATTACGAAAGCGTAGAACGGACATAGAAAATATTTTATAATTGTCAGCTTAAACTTAAATTATGTATAATTGCAACTTTAAACTTACAATTATACATAACTGCCACTTGCAACTTGCAATTATGACAATAGGGAACTTGCCCATTTTGTCTATTTCATTCTTGTGTGTTTATATATAAAAACACGCTACACCGAATATCAGCTCTTAAACCGCAGTATTTACTTTACAATAAATAATTAAAGTTGAAATCCTCGCGAAAAGCGCTGTGACGTGAAAACTCATCTAGCGACACCAATTTTACTTCGGCTTTGAGACTTCCGCATGCGCATTTGCGTTTTAGTTTTGTCACAGAGTAACACCTCCTAACCTAACTTTCATGTTTACGTTTGCTATATTTGTTCGACTTTGTGTGTTTTTCCTCCAGTGTTTATTAATTACTGCTAGAGATTATCTCTGATATTGAGAAAAATGTATCATAAAGGAAGAACTGTTTGTGTTTTTCGCGAGGTTTTTCGTGCATGTTTGTGCAAGGCTGGTAGAAACATGAGACAGGCAAGCGGCAGGCTGCTTGAGCGGTCATTTGATTTGCATTGTGTTGTGTATTCACGTGTGTTATTCGGCGTATTTTGTAAATTTCGTTTAATTTATGATTCTGTTTTGTGTTGTGAAATGAAAAATACTTATTATAAACACTGCATAGTGTCACTGTGTACTAGTACAACTTTTAAAACAGTAAATAAAATTTTTATTCGCCGATCAAAATAGCTAAAAGTATGCAGAAGAAATATAGGGGATATTTCTGAAAAGAACAACGCCATTTATGTATGTGAAGATCATTTTAATGTAAGTGTATTAAGTATAACTAAAATATCAAGAATTGAGTTTTTAGATAAGATATTATATTACAGGTTACAGGTCGGTGTTAAAGCTTATTTTATTTTACCACTGAATAGAGAATATTGAAAACGTTCTTCTAACGAATACGTATCTGGCTGTGGACTTTTACACAGCGAAGTATTTAAATTTTAGGTTAGGTTTCTGACAAAACTAAATCGCAAATGCGCATGTGTGTCAAAACCAAAGTGAAATCGGTGTCGCTAGATGCCACTCGCTCGGTCTGACGTCACGTTTCAAAAGTAGGTAAAATCAGGCAGGTTCTAATCGCTTTATATTTCTGGAAGGGATTTCTTCATAAAAAATTCTTGTTGACCATGGGGTTTTTAATGATGTTAGTTTACTATTTTGAGCGTTTTAATTCAATTTGATTTTTTGTGCAAGTTCCCTGTTGTCAGTTTGAAGTTGCAATTATGCATAATAATTCTAAGTTTAAACTGACAATGGGGTATTTTCCTATTTTTTTGTTATTGAATAATATCATAGAATATGTACAAACAAGCCTTCCAATACAGATTTCCGCGAAAATAATTATCAATTTTTTGAGGAAACAGAAGTTAAAATAAGTGGCGCAACAGGTGTTTTAAATTGGTAACGTAGGTAATCTGCCGATGACGTAGGTAGCCTGTATGGATTTGTCGATAGAATGGTTTTATACAAAACAGTGTGGTGTTGCCAAGTTGAAATTCCTTCTTAAGTTCTAGTAAGGATAATTGAAGAAAACAGGAATATAAAGCTTATTTATTAAATCAATTTTAATATATTTATCCACGAAATTTAACTTTGTGATATAATAGACGTGAATTATTAAATATTTTAAATAATTTTTAATGCCGATTAGATTTTTAAAAACGTATTTAGCAATATATGGCAACAATGTCAACGGATAGTCAAATGTCAGATGTGATTTAACGCGTCGCGATGCATCGTGTTGATTTGAAGAATTTCAATTTTTTTTATCCAGGTATTTGCTGTAATTTACAAATAATAGATAATGTCATTTAAAAGATATTTTTTTTTTAAATTGTGGAAACACAAATGTGCTCCGGAAAATTTTTTTAACTGCTCCGAAAAATATGGATAATCGAAGAACTTCGCTGTTTTCTTTTGTACTGAACGAACTGATTGCAATCACTAAACAGCCAATCAAATCGAGATATTTTTGAAATCCTTAACTCTGTTGGTTACTTACTGATTGTATTCACTTTGTTCAGCACGAAAGAAAAGAGCTCTTGGTGGCAAGCTTCCAACATTTCTAATTCCATCTCTTAAAAAATCCAAATTTTGTTTATAGAAAGAATATATCATGTCATAATCAACTTTGCGCAAATTGGATGAATCTCCTTTCACAAAATTCAATTTCATCTTAATAGTTTATTGATAAAATATAAAATAACAAAATCAAACGTCACATAAACAAACAACAAATAAATGTAATCAAATACGCCTCTTTCACTTGTATTGCGACAAGAAGTGACAATTGACAGCATGCAAGCAAAGTTGGAAAAGGGGGACAGCCGTTTTTATACAATGTTGCCACATAATCCTCGCCGAGAGTTTTGTATACATTTTTAACATAACTTCTAAATAATAACAAACATAGATACCTTTTAATTCCTTCTAAATATATGTATATAATATTTATTAATTTTTAAGATTGAGCAAAATAAAAGTGTTATAGGTAAAATAATGTAAAGTAAATACACAATTTGGCATTCATATAATTATTGTTCTGGTTTAAATTGATCAGGAGTAATTGTTAAAATAATAACATTACTTGATATATATCACCAAAACTGAATTCAAACCGCTGCCCAAGGAATCACTACTTCCACATCCAAATTCTCTATCCAAGCCACTCACAACGAAAAAACTTTGTATGTGGAAATAATTGTTTAGGGAACTTTAATAATATAACTTTTAAAATCCTCTACCCCAAAAATCCATAAAACGATACTCCACATCGGTAGTGAGGTGTGGGTAGTGATAGGGGGGTGGTAGAGGGGGTGGAAGAAGTAAAAAAATATTTTGAGGTTTCTGGCTCTTATACATACCCTAAATCACAATTTTCTTTTCATCCCATTTAATAATGGGGCGGGGGTGGTAGGGGGGGTGGCTACTGCCAAAATTTTTTTTGAGACCTTAGCTTCTCTTGAATATACTAAATACCAATTTCTTGGACTCTTACCTGCTTGATTTACCCATTTACCCCAAACTTACCATTTACCCCCCTTCGACGGAACAAGATGAAAATATAATCTAGTTCCAGATCTCGTTAAAGTACATATGTGTTCCAAATTTCAAGTCAATATCTTAAACGGTTCCAGAGTAAACGTGCGCACAAAAAAAGTTACAGACAGACAGAAAATTTTTTTCGCTCAAACTTAAAATCTCGACGTTTCATGACATTCTAACCCAATTTTACCCCCCAACCCTTCGACGGAACAAGATGAAAATATAATCTAGTTCTAGATCTCGTTAAAGTACATACGTGTACCAAATTTCAAGTCAGAAACGGTTCCAGAGTAAACGTGCGCACAAATAAAGTTACAGACAGACCGACAGATAGAAATTTTTTTTCGCTCAAACTTAAAATCTCGACGTTTCGTGACATTCTAAGCCTATTTGAACAATAAAAATTTTTAAAATTTTTTTTGTCATTATACTTCCACTGGATGTGGAAGTAATCGATGAAAATTCGCATCAACAAAGAATAGCAGGGGCAATTCATTTTACTTCCACATCCAGTGGAAGTATAGTAACGACAAAAAAATTTAAAAAATTTCTTTTTGTTCAAATTGGCTTAGAATGTCATGAAACGTCGAGATTTTAAGTTTGAGCGAAAAAAATTTTCTGTCTGTCTGTAACTTTTTTTGTGCGCACTTTTACTCTGGAACCGTTTAAGATATTGACTTGAAATTTGGTACACATATGTACTTTAATGAGATCTGGAACTAGATTATATTTTCATCTTGTTCCGTCGAAGGGTTGGGGATAAATTGGGGTAAATTTGAGGTAAATACATAAATCAAGTTGGTAAGAGTCAATAAAATTGGTATTTAGTATATACAAGATAAGCTAAGGTCTCAACAAAAATTTTGGCATTAGCCACCCCCATTACCACCCCCACTCCATTATTAAAGGGGATGAAAAAAAAATATGATTTAGTGTGTGTGTGTTTGGGTAGAGGATTCCAAATATTATATTATTAAAGTTCCATAAACATTTTTCTCCATATACAAAATTTTTCGTTGCGAGTGACTTGGATAGAAAATCTGGATGTGGAAGTAGTGATTCCTTGGGCAGCGGTTTTTTTTAAATAGCTATAAAAATACTTATATTTGAAGAAATCTCTAACTGCACGTTGGGCGGAACATACTTACGGGCGAAACAAGGTTTTTCGTCTTTTATTTGGAAAATACGCAGTGAATCAAAAAATATCGAGAGACCTTATTGCATGTGCAACCAATAAAAGCGTGTGTTCAGAGAAGGTATTTATTTAACAAAAATGTAACAAAGTAGAGTTTACAATCGCGCTAAATTCGCGTAAAAGAGGTGATGCTTTTGAAAGTTGAAATATGACTGCTGAATATGGCTACACCGTACACGTCAGGTACAAGGGATTAATAATGAGCAGGATTTTATACTTTGAATTGTCGGCTTTCCGGCTTAAACGTGCCAATATTTAAATTATGCATTCAAGTAATTAAGTGTTGGAAATTACGCTACAGAAATTTTTTAACACATTCACGACATAAATAGTTTTGCGCTGTCATTCCCCTGTGCCTAGATTTGTAAGTTTGTTGTAACTGTACCAATTTTTTTTTTACTTATTACACCTACCACCGGTGGCGCACCGAATCTACAAAGAACATAGCAATGTACCACCCGTGGTACACTGTGTCGTGAACGTGTTAAAGCAGACAAAGTTTCCGTTAATATGCTTTTTTTGGTTGTTGTAAAATAAAAATTGTAAAATAAAAATTGACCGAAATACAGCAATTTTTTATTATGGACGGAATTACGGTTTTCGGCACTTTACTCCATGGGGGTAGCTCGGAAGAGAAGCTGGAATAAACTACCCCCATTATGTTATATGCCGTTAGTGCGTTCCTGCGAGCGCGGAAAAGCCTCATATAGTAAAACGCCTTACAATTGACAAGTTTTTGTGAATGATATAATCACTATTACGAACTATAAAGCTGTAGCCACGAGCGAATCAAAATTTTCAGTAGAAAATTTTCGTACTCTTCTAGGAAGTTGTAAATCCTTTTGTGTCAAGTTAATTGCTACTACATACTCTCTAGTGTATGGTGGTTGAGACACACGTCCTCTAAAGAAGGCGTCCGCCCTTGCCGTATTTGGTAGGCAGATTCTTACATATTAATAGATAGGTTCTTTGCACACATTTACTGTACACTTTGAATTACTCAATAAATGGTATTATTTAAACTCTGGTATTTTCTTGATTGAATGATCGGTTGTTTTTGTTCCAATATGTGCATAAATTATTAAATTAAACACCACCGATAATACATTGTGTTAAGTTACACATTTAGATACAACGGACACATCCAATATCCGAAATAATATACGCGCTACGACAGGGATTTCGACCCCGGGACTTCATCAGGATAAAAGTCAAGTATACTTGCTTCTCTAATTTGATAAAAAAAAATTGTCAACATCTCTGGCGGGCCCCTACACTCAGTATCCAATAGACCCCCCCCATATGGGGGCCTGACGATTACTTCGCATAAACATACTAAAAAGTGAAATATGAAATTTGACTAAATGACCTCATTTAAGAAATTTTACTGAAATTTTTAGAGATAATTTCTTTATGGTTCAAAAACGATTAAAATTTGAAGAAAAAATTAACGTAACGTAACTTATATTACACTTACTAGAAATTTGTTTGGAACCTACAGCATATTTTCTGTCAAATTATCCAATTTCTTAATTACGTGAAAATTAAATGGCAGAAAATAATATTTATATATAGCTAATACCAACATGAACTCATTATCACTTTCTATTTGTAATTCTCGTCTACCATCAAATTACAAATATATGAATATGTTTGTATTTAAGTAATTTTTGTAGAAGGGCATATTCATTGGCGACTGTATTAAAAGCCGGTGATAAAATCTATTCATTATTTTTCTTGTTATAACCACTTTATTTTGTTTATTTTTGATTCATAGTAAATATTTACACACACGTTAACACTCATTTTTAATTCTTAATCGTTTTAATTCATTTTGATCTCTAATAGTAAACATATTTCAACGATCTTAGTCTTAAACAAATGTTATTCCTGAGGTTATTCCTCTTTATATACTTAACATAATTGAGAGTATTTTTTATGTATTTTAGATAGGTCACTACTTAAATACTTAAATTGTACCCATTCTCAAAGCAAAAATTTGTATTTATAGTGAAAGTTTGCATTTTTTAGAATTGAAATATAATGGTAATAGGACTAAGAAATGTGTTTAACACGCAGGAATGGATAAACACAAACAATTTGAACTTATGTAGTTTTTTTTTTTTTCACTTTGCTATAGTACACAAACATACTAAAATACGTCGTCCCATGCCCTTTAATTATAATTTCACAAATTTTGGATATTCCCATTATCCAATTAATCCCAATCCTAGCGTATGCAAAATTTGAAAGGAGTGCAATTGTCGTATGTAATATCACTAGTACTTTTTCGAGAGCACTGTTGTCTAGTACTACACTCAAAGAAATAGTATGGGTAAATTCAACAAAAAAAATGGTTAACTAACAATATCGTTAATTTTGTTAAACCAAACTATATTGATGGTATTTTTAAACAAGAGGTGATTGTTATTTTAATTAATAAAAAGTTGTCGTACAACAAAACAAACATTAACTTAAAAAATAGATGAATAAGACTATTATTTTGTTCGTCTGACTATTATTTTGTTGAATTCTGTCAAATTAAACTAGATAATAGTATATTTTATTTTTAACTATTATCGAATTGTAATTCTAACCCAGTATTAGTTCGCTGTACTATTGTACTTAGGTAGACAAACCAATATTATTGTCGTCTTCTAGAAGTTCTAAAAGAATTACCATAAAATTTGCTTGCTTACCACGTAGTCTATTACAGAAATTATTCCCAGATGACGCCACATACAAATCACTAACAATAATCCATCATGCATTATCTTGCACTCTTATGAATTTATAGAAAATTAATAACAGTGTTCAATTTCTTTCAGGGATCATCGATATATTTGGATGGATCTTATAAACGATCTCTAATCTTTGGTTTGGGTGGTCTGATGTCTCAATACTGAGATTTTGGCTAACCAAAAAAAACTTCATCATACAATAAAGTGTAGATCAACCTAAAAATTAGTTGGTGAACAAAAAACAAAGTCGTTGTACTATTTAATTGTAGCCGTAAGGAAGCCGTAAGGGAATCTTTACTGCAACGAGTTCTCACGCACGCTTCGACCATCCACATGAGAGAAATTATGTATACCAGATTTCCTCTTTGACGAAGATTACACAGATTTCCTCGGATTTCCTGGGATTTTCTTAAAATTTCTTCGGACTTCCTTAAGATGAGGTACGGTACTAGTGAGGTGAGGTACGGTACTGGTTTCAGTGACTGGACCTCGATCGGCGAAGTTAAGCACGCCGGGCGAGTCCATCACTTGGATTGGTGACCGTATCTCATCTCGCCGTCCTCGGATTTCCTTAAGATTTCTTCGGATTTCTTTAAGACTTCCTCGAATTTTTTTCAAAAAAATTTTTGAAGAGTGGCTCTAAAAATAGTACGTCACCTTTAAAAATGCCAAAAGCCACCTCTTTTTGGGTTTTTTCGCGGTAATGTGAATAATACTGTAAAATCATGTTATGTATGTGGTAATTGTAATGATATTTTGGCAGTTCAGTATGTTCGTCTAAAATAAGGACAAATTTTATGCTGAGGGTTAACCAGAGGGGGTGAAACTTCCCCTAAATTGACGTAAAATGGAAAAATGATGGAATTTTTTTTCACTTTTTGATTTGAGTTTAGATGAATGGGGATTGTATAATGAAGAAAGATTTTTTTCAATCCTTCAGGGGTGAAAACTACGCCTATATCGCCTTTAAATTGAACTAACGCTTAGAAAATAAGTAGAGATGTATAGGTACTTGTAATTTCTGATAAACTTACGTCGAAAAAAATACTAAAAAACGTTTTCACCCCCAACTCTGCAGGGAATTGAAAGAGAAGGTAGAAATATTCTTGATAAATGAACACTTCATATTGTTTGCAATATTTTTAACAAAAAAATATAAATATGGTAATCTAAATATAAATGGACGCAAAACCTTTTTTTTTTACTTTTTGAATCTCAATTTGGATGAATGGGGATTGCAAAATTAAAAAAAATCATTTTCTCGTGTGAGGATATTCAATATTGAATCTTAGCTATGATTGGTATGGAATCGGAAATTAACGCATCAACCGTATATAAAGATGAGCTAATTGATTCTAGCGATAATGAAGAGGGGCTCATTTCCTCCCATAAGAGACAAAGACTGGAGAAAACGTACACAATGTTTATATTTTGATAAAAAATTTAGTTATTTTAATTTTGCACCATATTTATATTTTTTTATTAAAAATATTGCAAACAAAATGAAGTGTTCATTTATCAAGAATATTTCTACCTTCTTTTTCAATTCCCTGCTGCACCCCTAACCTAAAGGGGTGAAAAATTTTGTTGGTATTTTTTTCGATGGAAGTTTATCAGAAATTACAAGTAAACTAAAAACTATAGATCTCTACCTATTTTCTAAGCGTTAGTTCAATTGAAAGGCGATGTAGGGGTAGTTTTCACCCCTGAAGGGTTGCAAAAAAATTTTCTTCGTTGTAAAATTCCCATTCATCTAAATTCAAATCAAAAAGTGAAAAAAAAATTCCATAATATTTCCATTTTACGTCAATTTAGGGATACTTTTACTCCCTCTGGTTAACCCGGCATAAAATTTGTCCTTATATTAGATGAACATACTGAACTGGCAAAATATGATTACAATTACCACATTCATAACATTATTTTACAGTATTATTCACATTACCGCGAAAAAAAACCAAAAGGGGCGGTTTTTGGCATTTCTCGGGCGCACGCCTCACTATTTTTAGAGCGAGACCCCAATTTTCATGATCAGCGACCTAAAAAACATAAAATACAAGTGGTCCTGATGAGGGGGCATTCCGAGCGTCAAACCCCGCGTTTTACATGAACTATATCTATTAATCTTATTTTTAATTTAAGAAATTTAAAAATTAAGGTACGGTTGTTTAGTTAAGCAGAGTATTTCCCAAGAGGTTGAATAAGTTTTACGAATTGCAATGTATAGTGCATAATTTTAATTTGTCGAGTTATTAACGTGTTATTACTTTGTTATGAATTAATACCGTAAGAACACTTCTTCCATATATATTGTGATGAGTTGCAACCCCTTCAATTAATTCAGATGTATTTGCACCTACTCGAGAAAGAACCTACCCCAGTAGTAGTAGTTCTAGAGTGATGACATCTGGAATTATCTAGAGAATAGTGGCGTCATCACAGAAAAATCGAGATCTGTCATTTTTAGGTATAAAAGACCGTATTCTCGGCGGGTAGTTCAGAAAGTATAGAAAGTAGAGAAGTTTGGATTTGACAAGTGAGGTTAAGACAAAGTGATAAACATTGTTATTTTTAGTCAGTAAAGTTCATTTAAGTTAGTAATCAGTATTGTGAAGTATACAGTAAATTATTTAATAAAGTGTGTTAGTGGACAATCTCTTGTTATAATTTTTGGAACCCACGGAATTTGCGAGGTGGTTTCCTAGGGGTGGAAACACGTCACAATATCTTCCCAGCGCGAATGTGTTTTAATTGTCTTTATATGTAGCTTTATGTGATTTGTGCCCACACACGTAATAATTGACTTGTCTGCTTGGTAGGCATTTCTATTTAATTTCACTTGAAGCAGTGATAATTATTTTGTCTTATGTTTTCAAGCTATGCTATTGTTACATATTTATACCCCCTTTACAGAGATCTGTAATATACCCTCCTTCAGTAGAAACCTGCTCAAATAAGTGACTAAGTTGGTAGTTCGTCAATAATCCGAGAGATGGCGCTGCTGTTCTTGGCCTACTAGAAAATTACAGAATGTCTGGGAATATTCTACAAGGGAATGTAGAAGTCAAGTGGGTAGTTGATGTTTCGATAGTAAAGTGAGAACAAGCCGAAAAGGAACAAAGTAGTGAATTATGTAGCGAGGTATATAGTAGTAATATTTAGTGATATATTAGTGAAGTAATTATTTATTGTAATTAGAATGTAAGTTAATAAATTAGTGTTTAATGCTACCCTGGTGTTATAATTTCCGAACACACAGTACAAGGTGTTTACTAAGGGGTGTAAACACGTGACACTATTGAAGGCTATGTTTAATTTGTCCCTGTATGAGTATGTTACAACCTTTACATGCAGTTTTTGTCTGAAGAATCTTCCGTCTGATTAAATTGTAAGAGTCTAGCTAACAATTTAAAAATTTGAAATATAATAGTACGGACCAGTTATATTAACTTTGGGCAACAATCTCGAGACAAAAATTTATAGATAAAATTGTATGCCATGGTTTTATTTTGCGAAATATTTTCCGCGAATATCAACAACACGACAACTTTCCTTTACAGCCATAAAACTGGATGCTTGTGCTGCCAAATGCAGATCTAAGTTGTTTTACTACTAATAATGACGTTTTATTATTACAATGATCTCAAAAAATGGGCTCTTATTGGCTACCACGTTAATAAATTAAATAATCATAAGTAATACCACAAGAGGTTAAGATTTTATCGAATAAATGTTTATTTACATTCTAAATTTGACATGAATGGAATTATTAAACAATAAACTACTTAGTTTTTCATAAAAACCTCATATATGTTCTACTTTCTCAAAAAATATGTTTCTTTGAAATTTTAATTATTCTTGCCTATTAATTTCGTTACCAAAAAATCATCATTCACTGAATCGGAAATAAATATTCAATTGACCACGTTATTCAAACAATAGCTTTTACTCATTCATAAAATCCATTGTTGGTTCTTTTAAAAATGATGCCGGATTTGCTTTCATATGCACATTTACTTGACTTAAGCAAATCACTATGACTTATCAATAACAACATCAACATTCATAGTTATTTATGTACCAAGGGTCGTAAGTGCACTTTTTTTGGTCGAGAATAGAGTTTGCAAGCCGAGGCCCGTAGAGCCGAGGAAAGGAACATATGTACCAACAAACTGATTGTTGATATCCTCCTTAGTAAACTCCTTTGCGTGACATTTGGGTACTAATAAATAAGAAATAAAATCAAATCTACTATATAGTAATTAAATTTGTGGCAAAATAATATAAAAAACGATGAAAATATGAAATAATTAAATAATAACCACTTTTAGTTCCCTAGCAAATAAACTATTTAAGCTTAAAATAAAAGGATAAAAAGTAAATTAAAAGTTTTCAACTATGAAAATTTAATGTCCTTAATTGTTTTTGTATAATAAATTACTATGGTAAATTAATTTTACAGATATTCCCATAAATAATGTAAATACCACTGCAACGGATCAAAGAATATCACCGCCTTATAAGGCCAACAATAGTCAGAGGCGTTTATTTCATGGATAAGTCAACCAGAAAATGTAATATTTTCGGTTTTATAAGTATTACTTTTGTTTAATATCTTAATTATCTTTTATTTAAATCTTTATTTCGGCCAATTTTTCTGGATAATATTTGTATGACAGCAATACATGATGTTTCTAAAAAACCATAAAACACGCTGTAGACAACTCTCAAATTCAAAGTCAATGCTCTTCGGCAAGGGGTTACGCATTTTGAAAAAACGCACACAACATTCATACCCACCGACATTGCCAGTGTCGGAGCTAGGGATCGAACATAGTACACAATATACAGTGTGACCAAGCGTGGTCGTCACTAGCACGCTTTATCTCGCTGCGCTACCGTTCTGCGGTCAATAGCTTCATCAAAACAAGTCAAAAAGATTTTACAAATACCTAGCATAGAACACTAGGGACTTAAAGGTATTTAAAGGTATTTAAAGAGGTTCAGATGTTTGTTTCTTTCTATTATTTGTAGAACGGTAAGAGATAAATAGAGAAAATTTGGGCATTCACTTAATTTTTCATTCTGAATAAGATGCATTTTTTTAAACGACATGCAATATGTGGGACAGGTATATGTGCAATAGTGTGCAATATCGTGCAATATGTGTGCAATATTGCAATTGTGGGATACATAATTTCAACGATTTATTTATATTAACGTCCGTATGTGTTTTTTATATACAGATTCGGCAAATACAGGGTGGGCCATTGAAAACGAAACACGCCTGTTTTGGGATACCTAGACTAGTTTCTTGAAAAAAACGCTCGGACAGGCCGATTCTTGATTTTCGGGGGACAACTTTTGATGTCAAGCTTGACATTGACACATCAACCTCCTAGCCCCAACAACCCTTGACTCAAGAATTTAAATAACGAAAGGAGGTCGAGCAACTCCTCATTTGAAGCGTCTTTCAATTCTCTATGCGACAGCATGGTCGAAATTAGTTTTTTTCATTTTTTTTTTCATCCATGTTTTCAAAATTTTGAAATTAAGTCAGGGTAGGAAAAAATAAAAAATACAGGTGGATAGACCACGAGTTTCTGAACAAAAAATAAAATTCTAATAAAATTTATCGCTAACGCCACGGTATTCCTGGAAAAAAATAGTGAATAACTTTGTCACTCTGCGCAAAGTTACTGTAATAGTATTATTCAACGAGCGGGTAATGTAGGTAATAACTCACGTAGATCACGGAAAGCTCAATCCTCTTTACATAAGATATCTACAAATTTTTCGAAAAAAACGATAATTACCGAGATATTCGAGGAAATGTAGAAAATTACACGTTTTTCTATAGAGTGTATGTAAAAAAATAATTTTTTTCACACGCTAAAAAAAATTCGTTTAGAGCAAACAAAAATTTTGTTGCGTATATACAAAGCAATTTTTTGGTTGATGTTAATAAATTTTTGTTGCCTCAAACAATTTTGTTTGGAGACACGAAAATTTATTAACATCAACCAAGAAATTGCTTTGTATATACGCAACAAAATTTTTGTTTGCTCTAAACAAATTTTTTTTAGTGTGCAGAAACCTTTGTTTCGAAGGGCCAAGATTAACGGAGCGTCAAAGTAGTTATTAAGTAAATATCGTATATGAGATCGATTTCAGTTAATTACCGATTAATTACGGTGACAAAATGGAGAAATTTTATGGAAAAAAAGTCCCAAATCCCTCTAATTTGCTAAAAGGGTTTTAGCAAATTTAATTCTATTTAAATTAACTAGAGTAGTCTTTTGGCGTAGGAGCCAAGATTAAAAAGTTGCCAACTGTAGAAGCTCAAAATTTGCGATTTTTTGCCGTACATGGCCAACATTTCAGTAGTTATTTCCGAAACGAAAAAAAAAAAAATCAAAATTCTGATGGTAGCAAAAGATTCATAGTGGAAAATACTCGTTTTTTATTCTAAGCTAACTCCCACCGTTTCGGAGATATCTGCGAAAAATAACAAAAAACAGCTTACATTTCGGAGCCGAAAAAATTGCAAAAACATGCAATCTTGACACGTTCATATTTTTCGAAAACCACCATTGGGACGGCCGTACGATATCGCGACGTAAAGAGAAAGTCTTCCAGATAAACCTGATCGTAAATTGCACGGCGAAATTCGAAAATTCGGCTCGGCACGAACGAATCAAAAGTAGCATTTTTTGACATTTCAGAAAATCGATCTCTTTTTGTAACATGTTTAATTTTTTACTCATTTTTGCAACACTAAAAGTTTGGTAGATTTGCACTTTCATCATTGATACTGTCTACACACTAAAAAAAATTGTTTGGAGCGAACAAAAATTCTGTTGCGTATATACAAAGCAATTTCTTGGTTGATGTCAATAATTTTTTTACACTAAAAAAAATTGTTTGGAGCAACAAAAATGTAATAACATCAACCAAGAAATTGCTTTGTATATACGCAACAGAATTTTTGTTCGCTACAAACAATTTTTTTTTAGTGTGTAAGCTATCATGGGAAAAAAATCTAGCTTTAACGCGAAAAATCTGTCGCTACCTCCCTGGCTACTACCTTCGTGTGTCGCGCGTTACGTCGATTGGACAGGCTAGGCATGAAGATAAATGTGACTGGCTCTGTACCTAGTGATTTATAATAACTCACTCATTACAACTCACGCTGTTTATGGATACCATTAATTGATCAAAAGCAGTTCATTAATTAGTATATAACCTAATAAGAGTAGATAAATAAAATTTCACTCAGTTTTACAAACACCTGTCTACCTATTAGTGGAAAGTAGCATGGAACTGTACCTTATTACCAAATATCAATTTGAAGTGGGTGCAAAAAAAATTACCAATTTTAAAAATACGTTTTTCACCGACTTCAAATTGATATATTTAATAATAAAGTACAGTTCATTGCTACTTTCCACTAATACGTAGACTGGTATTTGTAAAACAGTGAAATTTCATTTATGACTTTTTAGAGATATTTTTTGAAGGCGGGTTCGATTTAAAAAATATATTTCATACTTTTTAGAGATAGTTTTTGAAGGCAGTTCTTGGTTATTGAAAATACTAAAATCATATTATCCTCCACCAGTTACATTCACAAAATACACCAGAAAAAAATCTAAGGATTGTGTGCTACTTCAGTAAGGTGTTATCGCAAAAAAATAAAGGGTAGTCTTAAATTTTATATTTTGATATTTGATATTTTGGCATTTTCGATACGTTCTACAATTTTTTAGATTGACGTCTTGGCAGATGTTTTATGATCCATGAATTATTTCAGTTAGCCTCTTTTTGCTATATGGCACGTCTGACAGCAGCATGCCATCTGTCGCAGTTGCCTGTTAGGCAGGTAGCAAGGGTACGTTACAATGACGTCAAAATCTGATGATTCTGGGCAAAAAGGCGGCAGTGGACTAAAAATCGACGACATAATGACGTCTTATAAATGACATTAAAATGCTACACATCACGTCATATTGTCGTCTTTTTTCGGTGTTAAATTTATTTATATTTTATCGGATTACAAACTTTAAAACTCGCAAATGACATTCTGTTATCGTAAGCACAGTGTAAAGTTTAAAAAATAAACCGTGTCGTGAGGGATATTGGCGATTTTTTTTCGAGGATAATGTTTTTTAACATTATCCAAAAGAATTTATATTCGAAAGAGTTTTCAAAGATTCGGCAGCTTATTTGTGCAGGTATCGAGTTTTTTTAATAATAAAATTAGATTAAAATGCATTAAAAAGCAAAATATAGCAGTTGCGTGTTCCAACTATAAAGTCTTTAAGTAAATACTCTTAGAAAGTTTAGTGGCTGAGTAAGTTAAGGCGTTGCCATGACATAACCCCACTAGCGGACTAAGTCCAAGAAACGTCTCAAAAATTCTATCAGTTCAAACTGGACGGTAGTCCGCTCACCCGCAAAATCACCCGAATCAGACAGCATAATGCCATACTTTTTGATATAAGACACCCCCTACCATACCAGACGTTGCCTATCTTCCGGCAACTCCCCTAGCCACACTTCATTCTACGATAACTTCCCTCTACCCTTACTCCTATTTTTCCTCAACTTTACATCTTTCCAATCCTTCTCTCTCACCTTTCATGTTTGTACAATTTTGTTCTTTTACCTTTTTTGTTGTTTCTGTTCCCTTTTTGTCTTTCTAAATCCCCTCTAGGTCGAAAACTTTTCAAAATCCTAATTTTTTAAACCACAATTTTATTTCTACCCTACCTTTCTTGTCGGCGATCAGACCAGACCGCAAGGTCGTCATTTGTTCGAACGGGTTTTTTCGTTTAGTTGTGTTTCCCGTATCAACAATCAAAGTTATCAAGTGCGTCCGCCTACGATTTTAGTGTTCTCAGTGTTGTGTTTATTTTTAAATTATTTTTAGGTCCATGTGGACACATTTTTATCTTATCCTAGTTTTTAAGTTTGCCTACGGCAGACAGGAGCTACTAGCCCACATCCTCTATTTTTCCCAAAGCCAAGCCGGACCTACCCCATCCAGCCTCACACCCACCTCGGCGGTATTTACTATGTACTAAAAGTATTGAATAAAATATTGTTGTTGTTGTGGTTGTTGTCACGAGGTCAGCGGTTCGATCCCTACTCGTTCCATTTTTTTTTTTTTTTGTTAAAATAATTGCGAAAAAAGTTTTAGTTGTTTTTTTAAGGGTAATAATTGCTTATAAAACCGATAGGTATATGAATACGTTTCCCAGGTTTGGGTAAGTACCTCAAGTATAAAATCTTAAAATAGTTGACTCCTGACTTCCCCCCCACCGCTCCTCAAATTTGAGATGAGAAAAAATTTTGTTTCGGATTTCAACTATAGTCTTTTAAGTAGGTAGTAGCATATATAATTTCAGTGGCAGAGTGAGTTAAACCGTTGACTTACACCACAACTACAACTTACCTTTACTTTATCTTTATCTATCAACTTTGTAACCTCAACCTCTCTCTATCCCTTGTATGTTCATTGTTTTATCTTTTTTGTTCTTTTTGTCCCTTTTTGTCCCCAAATTCACCCTCGGCCACGTTGACTTACACCACAACTACAACTTACCTTTACTTTATCTTTATCTACCAACTTTGTAACCTCAACCTCTCTCTATCCCTTGTATGTTCATTGTTTTATCTTTTTGTTCTTTTTGTCCCTTTTTGTCCCCAAATTCACCCTCGGCCAATAACTTCTTTGAAAATTCCAACCTTTAAAAAACACAACTTCTTTATACTCTACTTTCCTGGCGACAGGAAGACCAATAGGTATATGAATATACTTTTTCCAATTTTAGGTCTGTTTTAGACCATTAAATATTGTAGATGACGATATTATATCTTTACCGTTTTTTCTCCAACACGCTTCCCAGGTTTGGATAAGTACCTCAAGTATAAAATCTTAAAATAGTTGACTCCTGACTTCCCCCCCACCGCTCCTCAAATTTAAGATGAGAAAAAATTTTGTTTCGGATTTCAACTATAGGCTTTTAAGTAGGTAGTAGCATATATAATTTCAGTGGCAGAGTGAGTTAAACCGTTGACTTACACCACAACTACAACTTACCTTTACTTTATCTTTATCTACCTACTTTGTAACCTCAACCTCTCTCTATCCCTTGTATGTTCATTGTTTTATCTTTTTTGTTCTTTTTGTCCCTTTTTGTCCCAAAATTCAACCCTCGGCCAATAACTTCTTTGAAAATTCCAACCTTTAAAAAACCACAACTTCTTTATACTCTACTTTCCTGGCGGCAGGAAGACCACCTGAACGGGTTTTTTCGCTGAGCTTTTTCCCGTGTCAGCAATCCAAATTTTTTCTCAGTGTTTTGTGCGCGTAATAGCGAAATTTACAGTTTTAGTCCTTAGTTAGTTGTAGGCCCATGTGGGCAACGTAGTTAACGATATTGTTGTCTTTAAACCCGCCCCAGGCGGATAAGAGTCCGAACTGTTCCACCATTTATTACTGTTCAAGCCGGACCGGACCTGCCCTGTCCAACCCACATTCACCACGGCGCTACGCGCCGTGGTTGTTTGGTTGGCTCCGGGTCAGGTTCCGGCTAGATAAAATGAATTTAATAATTTAATAAATATAATAATATAATTTGCAAGCAACCCTTGTAAGAAAAAATTGGAGTGATGCAAGGGAGTGATGGTAAACAATATATTATTTAGGTATGTTAATGTAAAAAAATATACAGATGGCTAACAAACAAATTCATAGGACAATATTTATTTATGCATTAATTATTACTTCATTTTTATCAAGTAGACTACTAGAATGTAGTTTTTATATGTTCCTATTACTAAAAACCTGTGGTGGGGATTACCAAATATAACCTGAAAAAGACGTCAAATTAACGTCTAGCATAAGACGTCATTCATCTGAGACATTAGAAAGTCATTTTCACGTTTCATTTACGTCATCTAACTCGTCATTTCTCGTCACTCCTGAACATTTTTTTCACGTCATTTTCACGTGCCTTTGCTACCTGGGCAGTCTGGCCAAAGCTTATTTCCATCTGCTCCTTGATAATATCGGCCCAACGCATTTTAATATAATAAAATTAAGACACCTTTAAGTGGATTTAACATGAAAAATCTTTGAATTTATTTTATTTGGAAGCTAGAAAGCTTATATTACTGGACTAATGAAGAGAAACATATTTAATTTTATGCAAAAGTCTTATTTTCCATACCTATACATTTTAAAATAAAATAACATATAATTTCTTTAACATCAAGCTTCACCAAATCTGTATTACACGTGTATATGTGGGCATAGCAAAAATTCTCAACAAGCTTAGTGCACTAAAATAATTAACTACTGGTTTTAATTTTTCACAACTCTGTATTATTACTTGTAATATTGCCAAATATCTACATTGGCACTGACGAGAAACGAGACGAAATAATATAAAGTTAACAACCATATACAATGGGCACAGTGTTTTTGTATAAGTAGGTGGTACCTACTTACTGTTTACGATTTTTTACTTTATTAGAAGGTTGCATAAATTTTTTATTACCAATTTTTGTCAGTAAGTTAAATTTCTAACTTTATGAAATAAAAAGTAAGTATTGGATTAGAAAATAAAAAAATAGGAGAGTAGGCACTTATCTAGATATTGCATATTTTGTTACCCCTTCAAAAAAAATTGAATATGCTCTTGAAATGGGTAAATATTTTCAAATTTTTATTCTAGATTTAATGCTTATAAAAAATGTATAACAATCTACTAGTACCCAGGCTAAAAAATAAATATTTTTCATGAACACAAACCAAAACAACACGACTTAGATACCATAATAACGATTTATTTCCTTTTTACAAACCCAAAATGAGATATAATTGCAAAGAATACATTGGTATGTACAACGTTTAACAATCTCTTATAAAAATTGGGGAAAACAGGGTGACCCCAATAATAAAAATATTTCAAATTCCATTCAGCAATTGTCAACAAAAAAGTTACTAGGTCGAACATGAAACGTAGAAATGCACGCTTTGAACAACATCATTCTCTATTAAATTTAAATACATTGACTTCCATTGAAATCTTTTAAAATGGAAGGTTACTGAAAATTATCTACCCTTAGTTAAAATATTATTTTAACATCGTTCCTCAACATTGATTATTAAAAATAACAACGCAATATAAGTATGTTTATATATAGGTATAATTAAAACATAAATAAGAAAATAAATACAACGCAGGGGAGGATACACTTCCACCCTTAAAATCAATACCTTTATCACGTGTTATTTTAACCCTTAATTAAAAACAACTTACTTTTTAATGCTTTTAACGGAGTAGTCCAAGTTTTGATAATAAATCACTATGCAAAATGGTCCTATTAAACTTTTTTTATACTGTATTACACACTAACAAGTAAAACTGTTAAAAGAATTTGACATTTCGGTCGAACCTGTGAGTTCGGTATGTATGGAATGTCAAATATTTACATTGGCCCTCTATCGCAAAACTTCCAAACCTATAGATTGAGTTTACAATGTAACAATCGTTATTTTTTAATATTTGTCAACTTGGCAAAACTATTAGGAATTTTTTAAACGCGTCAACAAATTTAGTAGGTTGAAACAATTTCGTTTGAAATATTAGCTTAATCTCATCACGAAATTATATTTAGAATTATCCTTCCAAACGTTCATTACTGAGTGTAAATACAGCTTTTTGTTGATTGGCCAAAATATTTCGCATCACATCGGTGGTTTAATAGAAAATAGTTTTGAGTATACCTAAAAAGCATGTGGAATACTTTATGAACTATATGCTATGGAGAAAGAATGTCACGTCAATAATATAATCCGCACATGTCTACTAAAATGTGACGCATGCGGGTTACCGCGCTGGTGAAATAGCTCAAGTTGATTCAAATTTTAAACAATGTAGAGTCGATGATACAGGTTGCAGATGGAACATGGAACCCACAGAAAACATCGTTATCGCTAAATCTTGGTTATCGCTACTTCTATTTCTTCTGTTTATGACTAGTGACATATTATTTACCAATGTTCTATACTTTAAATTATAAGATTAAACATCAGAACTGTTAATTATTGATAATTATTGCTTCAAAATTTAAATGATGTAGGTGTAGCTCTGCATACCGTTAATAATTTCCTATTTTAATTTTTTTATGCAGATACAGGAAGTCTAGATTTTTGTTGATTTATTACTCTTTGAATTTATAGGTGATTTTCACCGCGATAGGTGAAGCGTGTTCCTGCGGTTTGCAAATTTTCCTTAATTTTCAATTTTAAAAGTGATGACTACTACCGCCATCTATTTTATAAGTACCCGAGTTCACCAAATGTACATAAGGTTGCTTCACACGTCAGTTGGGAAATTAAAATATTTCCTGCAGAATTGTGAATTTGTGTAAAATTTGTTTCCAAGTGACAGTGCTATAGTAGTTTTGTTTGTTTAAAATAGTAGTTATAGATTTGCAAATGAAGTTCTTTCGTCTTTTAAATTTTCTTTCTCAACTGTGCTCAATTTAATTCAACAAAACTTTTACAGTGAGTTTTGCCGACATTCATATGCCCGGAGCCAGCCAGACATCCACGGAGCGCAGCGCCGTTGCAGCTGATGAGC
Organism: Rutpela maculata; assembly: GCA_936432065.2. Taxonomy (NCBI): domain Eukaryota; kingdom Metazoa; phylum Arthropoda; class Insecta; order Coleoptera; family Cerambycidae; genus Rutpela; species Rutpela maculata. The sequence continues at coordinate 228,711,754 of OW386286.2, read as the reverse complement.
TGGTACCGGGTTAGTTTAACAAATCAAAAATACGAATAAAAATTCTAACTCCGTCTATTTATAAGAGACAACCCGGCTCTTCTGGTTTGCCTTGCATTTTATGGGGGGTGAGAAGGTGGGGTAAAACGATTTTTGTAAATAACGAAAAATCTTTAACGGTTATAGGCTCAGGGGCGGCTTAAGGGCCGGGCGCCAAATTGAGGGTAAAGGAGGGTTGCCAGAGGGCAAACATTTTTCGGATTTTTAATAGCACCCCCTACCCATGAGGCTATATCGGATTTCTATTTGCACCCCCCCCCCCCCCCGGAGATAAATTTTTTTTTCAGATTTCTAATAACATTCCCTTCCCATGAGGCAATAAATTTTTTTTTTCAGATTTCTAATAGCACTCCTCTCGATAAAAATTTTTTTTCAGATTACTAATAGCACCCCTCGTATGAGGCGATAAAATGTTTTTTTCGGATTTCTATTTGTACCCCCCCCCATGAGGCGATAAAAAGTAGTGATTGATTGATTGTGAAGTCCTTGCACTTTAGTTACCTTGAGCCGCCCCTGTATAGACTAAGCATGTCATGAAACGTCGAGATTTTAAGTTTGAGCAAAAAAATTTCTGTCTGACTGTTTGTCTGTCGGTCTGTAACTTTTTTGTGCGCACGATGACTCTGAAACGGTTTGTGATATTGATTTGAAATTTGGTACATGAGTGTATTATAATGATATCTGGAACTAGATTATATTTTGATCTTATTCTGTTGAAGAATTCATGAATGGGCCACATTGCCACTCCCACCATTATTAAAAATAAAATTGGGGTTTATTGTGTATACAAGAACCAAGAACCTCAAAAAATTTTTAGCATTAGCCACTTTCTCTACCATCTTCAGTACCACCTCCACTGCCATGTGGCATACCGTTTTATGAGTTTTTGGGATAAATGATTTTAAATGTTATTATTTTATGTTTATTATTTCAACGGTTGAGTCCATCAAGTGGCACCAGACGTGTTGCTATCTCTTTATCACTGTTTTATAAATATGTATCGTTTAAAATCTTATAATAATATGACTATACTTACCTTATAAAAAAACACTAATATAATTTTATAGGTAATCTATACAATTGTGTGTTTAAAAACCCTCTCCTAACAACACTTGAAAACAATTGATTTCACATAACTTGTGATAAATCCTTAACGCAGGCTAACAGCGTGCGAAATTTTTTTGCACGCCCCTTATATGCATGTCTATAAAGAATATATACAGGGTGTTTCATTAATAATTGGACATACGCTAACTGGAGAATCCTTAGTCTAAAATATGAATATTTAACCTGAAACACGTAGATAAAATGTGCCTCCTTACTGAGATACAGGGTGTTTTGATTCTAATTATGAGAATTATTATTATTATTTATTTTTTAAAAATTTAACCATAAAACTTATTTCACGGCGTGACCAAATCAACCAAATTCGCAATATGAATTGTCTGGTCAAGACAGTTTTTTTTGTTTCAAGGTGTTCAGAGGATCAACTTAAGTTCACAGTTCAGTTTTGCAGTTTCTGTGAGGTCGGCGTATTGTTTATTTAAACAATTTAATTTTTTAGACCGTGTTTTCCATCGGTTTTCTTTGAATATCTCGAAATACATAAGTCCTATGGAAAACAACAAAAAGAAAGAAAATGTCCGTTATGAGCTGTACAATAAAAGTACACTCACCGGCAAAAAAACCGGCCACCTAAATACTGAGAAATATTTGTTGTTCAATAACTTTTGTAATATTTCACCGATTTTAATTACCTTTTCGTCACGTTTTAAAGAAATTCATCAAAAATATCTTATGCCCTTTCAATTTGGAAAAAATATTTTTTTACAACTTATTACACCTGGAGAACAAAAATTATGTTTTGATGATTTAATTTCTAAACACCCTGTGGAGCAATTAGGAAACTTGGTCAGGTTCTCTTAATAATAATAATAATAATAATAATAATAATAATAATAATAATAATGCTCTAAGGGTGGTCGAGGAGTACACGCGGGCCATTGGTATGGAGTTCGGGTTGGACAAGTGCGCGGTCGTCCACCTCAAGAGAGGGCGATGCGGGGAATTCTCTGAAGATGCGCAGCTCGCAGACGGAAGCATTCTGAGACATCTGGATGCCGGGGAGACCTACACATACCTGGGTGTGCAACAACATCACATCCAGGATGTGCAACAAATAAAGAAGTCTCTCCGCGGCAAGTACAGACGCCTACTCCGAAAGATTTGGTCCTCCGAACTTTCGGGGAAGAATAAGGCGTCTGCCACTAACATGCTTGCCGTTCCTGTTCTGCTCTACTCCTTTGGGGTAGTAAAATGGACTGTAGATGAGCTGCGCCAACTAGACAGAGATACCCGCAAGATGATGAACATCCATAGGAGTATTCATCCTAGATCGTCCGTTCCTCATGTTTACTTCCCACGTCATCGGGGGGGCCGAGGACTCTTGGGTCTGGAGTGTATGCATGGCAGAGTAGCGCTGAGTATGGCATGCAACATCCTCAGGAGCTCGGATCCGCTCCTGCTATTAGTGAGAGATCACGAAATCGCAGGGGTGGGCGCAGGATTGTTCAAGGCAGCAAAAAGAGCCGCAGATGAACTTGATCTCGTATTCGACGTCAGACGAGGTGGACGGCGCGGTGCTGATTCAGAGTCAGTCACCGAGCTTCAGCCAAATCGTCTGAAAGCCCAAATAAAAGCTGCCGAACAGGAGAATCTGTTCAGGCAGCATGTCGATAAACCCATGCACGGTGTGTACTATAAGAACATAGAAACACTGGGTTTATCGACTAGGCTGACATTCGCCTTTTTAAGGTCAGCTGGGCTTAAGTCGGAGACCGAGGGATTCATTGTGGCCTGTCAGGATGGTGTAATAAACACCTTGGTCTACCGAAGCCGCGTAATGGGTGTAGAGATCCCTGATATCAACTGCAGGACCTGCCGTCAGGCGCCGGAATCGCTAATGCATTTGCTTTCAGCATGTCCGATATACGCGATTTCGGCCTACATCCACCGCCATAACGTGGCTTTACGAGTGCTATACTACCATCTAAGGCACTCGTACGGGGTAGATCAAACACCAGTGCTGCCTTACATCCCCGGAGATATTGAGTCCGTTGTCGAGAACGAGAGGTGCCGAATTTATTGGAACTACTCGTTCCCGACCGTCAGGCTCATTCAAGCCAACAAGCCTGACATAGTCCTCCTCGACCATCAGAACAAAGTGATGTTTGTCATCGAATTCTCAGCACCTGCTGAGACAAACATCGCTTTGAAGGAGGGGGAAAAACGGACCAAATATCGTGATCTCCGGTATGAGCTCCAAGTGCTGTACCCAGACTACTTGGTCAAGATGGTCGTCCTAATAATCGGCGTACTCGGAGGGATGAAGCCTTCGCTGCTCTCAGAATTAAAGATCATACCGGCCTGTCAGAATGGTTGGCAGGTCAGATGCAGAAGGCGGTTATCTTGGGGTCCCTTCGTCTGCTTAGGGCACATGATTCAGGTGTTTACAGTCACTAACTCCACAGGTCGTGGAGAGTGGCTGTAATTAATTAGCCGGCGCGGCTACCGTGTGGTGTCGGAGGCCACGGAAGCTCTGTCCGGCAACGGGAAACCGGGAAAAAAAAAAGAAAAAAAAAAAAAGAAATAATAATAATAATAATAATCGCCTTCGTCGTCCTAATAATCGGCGTACTCGGAGGGATGAAGCCTTCGCTGCTCTCAGAATTAAAGATCATACCGGCCTGTCAGAATTCGGCAGAATGGTTGGCAGGTCAGATGCAGAAGGCGGTTATCTTGGGGTCCCTTCATCTGCTTAGGGCACATGATTCAGGTGTTGACAGTCACTAACTCCACAGGTCGTGGAGAGTGGCTGTAATTAATTAGCCGGCGCGGCTACCGTGTGGTGTCGGAGGCCACGGAAGCTCTGTCCGGCAACGGGAAACCGAAAAAAAAAAAAAAATAATAATAATAATAATAATAATAATAATAATAATAATAATAATTTATTGGTGTTAATGTACAAAAGTACTTACACAAGTCAACTAGAGTAGGTTAGGTAATTTCAAAAATTACATATCACAAATAAATATAAAAATATAAAAAATAAACAACAAATACACATATATTGTTGACAAACAGTGTGTATATAACAAAATTTTCCAAACGAACATGAACACTAACATACATTCATTGTCAAAATATCACATTCCAAAAATTCCCTGTAGTGGTAGAATGCTTTTCCTGTAAGAAAATTTTTTATTGCTTTTCGAAGTTTTTTTTGGATTATCGATGTTTTTTATCTCTGATGGTAATTTATTAAACATTTGAATTGCTAGATAATTTGGTCCGTTTTGTGACTTACTTAATCTATAATATGGGGTAATGATGTTATCTTGTTCTCTATTCCAGGGTTGGCATGTTTAAAACAAAATGTTTTAAACCAAGTGTTTAAAACATTTTTAAAACATCGCACTGTGTTTGAAACAAATGTTTAAAACATATCTAATACACAAGGCGATGTTTTAAACAACTGTTTAAAACACGGTTTAAATAAAAATGTATTATTTTGGAATTTGTGGAAAAGCAGGAAAAGTGCCGATGATGGTCCATTCCAATAAATAATTCCGATATAGTGGTCATGTGTACTAAACTGAGCATTTTATTTGTAGAGTGCTGTAAAATCCGTTTTAGAGCGCCATCTGACATCAAGTAGTAGTAGCAGACACAGTTTGCCTGATATCATTTAATTTTATTTGAATATAGTTTTAAACGTTTTAAACCTGTTTTAAACATACCATTTAAAACCTAAAAAAAAAACCTGTTTTAAACAAAAAAAACTGTTCAAAACAAAAAAAAACTGTTTTTTGTTTAAAATGAAAAAAAAAACTGTTTTTTTCCAACCCTGCTCTGCTCTATTCCAAAGCCCAATCCATTCTAAAAAATTTATTTTTTGATTAATCCCAATATCTGAATTTTTGTAGAAAATACAATTTCAAGTAAAATTTTGCAATTTTAATTTTTATTTAACTTAACAAATATGTATCTTTTCTTTATGAACTTTATTATTCCAAATACGCGATTTATCAGTATATCGACCTTGCTTATTGAAAAATATCTAAGTGGGCATGCGTCTGATTTCTGTCGAAAGTCATTTCACAATAACTTCCAAATAATTTTCAATCTGTCAACATGGTACTTAGAACTAAGGACGTGTGTAAAGTTGTCGTCTTAATCGAGGATGGTCGAAGTCAGTGTTACGTGTCTAATGTGCAAACATTGTGAACCAGTTGGTATCCAAAGATTAGAATGGCCTGCATGTAGCCCTGACCTCAACCCCATCGAACATTTTTGGGATGAACTTAAAAGATGTATTCGTCGCCGTCCAATATTACCGGAAACACTAGCAGAGCTGCGTTTTGCTTTGCAGGATGAATATGTTGCAATCTCTCAGGATCGAGTTTTGAAACTTATCCATTTGATGCCAGGTAGATTGCGTGATGTTATTTCACCAAGAGTGGGACAAACATGTTACTGAATTAATGATTTATTAAGATTAGTATATGTGCACTATTGTTCAAATTAATATTCAATGTTAATATCACTTATTAAAATTTAATTTTCTACCCATCGTTTTATTATTTCATAAACATTGCAAAATTTTTCTTGAAACTGTGTATTTTCTACAAAAATTCAGATATTGGGATTAATCAAAAAATTAATTTTTGAGAATGGATTGGAACAGAGCACAAGAGAACCTGACCAAGTTTCCTAATTACTCTACAGGGTGTTTAGAAATTAGATCACCAAAACATAATTTTGGTTCTCCAGATGTAATAAGTTGTAAAAAATTATTTTTTCAAAATTTAAAGGACATGAGATATTTTTGATGAATTTCTTTAAAACATGACAAAAAAATAATTAAAACCGGTGAAATATTACAAAGGTTATTGAACAACAAAGTTTCGTACTATTCAGGTGGCCGTTTTTTTTTGCTGGTGAGTGTGTATAAACTATAATTTATGCCAGTTGTTATTATTATCTAAAAAAAATTGAAGATTGCAAAATTATGCGTTTATAAACAAATGACTGTTCTTTCAAAAATTTTAAGTGGTAATTGTACTTTATAAGAGCTATGTTTTTTCAAAATTTCATTGAATCCTATTATCCATTAGTTTTTAAAGAATGGTGATTTGTTTAAAAACGCATAATTTTGCAATGTTCGTTTTTTTTTAAATAATAATAACAATTGGAATGAATTATAGTTTATGAACTTTTATTGTACAGCTCAAAACGAACATTTTCCTTCTTTTTATTGTTTTCCATAGGACTTATAGATTTCAAGATATTCAAAGAAAACCAATGGAAAACACGGTCTAAAAAATTAAATTGTTTAAATAAACGATACGCCGACCTCGCAGAAACTGCAATACTGAACTTAAGTTGACTCCCTGAACACATTAAAACAGAAAAACTGCCCAGTCCAGACAGTTCACGTTGAAATCCTAATTTGACTCCACTATATTGTTATGTTGTCAATAGGGATTGCAATCCCGGGATTTCGGGATCAAATTTATACGATCTCGGGAATCCCGGGATTTCGGGATCGGGATTAGGAATTGAAAAAATAATAGTGTAAGTAGTAGATATATAATGAATACATGAATAAATGAAAAAAAGAAATTGCCGAATGTATATTACTGACAGTGCATAAAAAAATCAATTTGTTAAGGGTATTAACTCTAAATTGGGATCTAACTCTTTTACAAATGGTACCATTTGCGGAAAACGAACAAGCTTTTATTTAACTTGCCCTGTTTTGTTAATATGTTTAGGTCAAATCTTGCAAGTCAATTTTGAACCACTTAACGAAGTCCAATTGAGTTGAAATTTTGCATACATGTGTAATTCCATTGACAATACAATAATATGATACCAAAAAGTGTGCTTTTTAGTTTTTTAAACTATATAATTTGAATGGATAGTGTATTCACTCAGATGTTGCATTCTAAGAAATGCCGGAGGATTCGGTACCTTTAAGTAAGGACGATGCTACACAATGAATATAAGACTAATAATTAAGACGCATCTAAAAATTTAAAAAGAAGATTATATGTAAAAAAACTTTTTAAAAATAAGCTTTTATTATTATTTAAATGTACTAAAACGAAAAAAATAAAATTAATTGTTTTAAAAGCTTGTCGCGTTACTTCGGTAATTATTTGCAATCTCTGTCAAGCAAAATTAATGTTTGTATGAATTTCTCATGCACGACAAGTTTTTAAGACAATTTTATTTTTTTTGTTTTAGTACACCTAAATAATAACAAAAGCTTGTTTTTAAAAAGTTTTTTTTACATTTAATTTTTTTTTTAGATTCTACATTAGTTGACGGTATCATTATCAGATGATCATCATATGTGCCAGCTGAAGGTACATATCCGTGTTGCCTTCATTTTCAAAAAGTGTCAGTTCTTTTTTTAAATTCGATGATATTAATTCGGTTTCAGGGCGTATTCGAATTGGGTGCATTGCGTTTTCTAACATTCTGTGCTGTCTCATGGTCTTCTTCATGAATTACCTCTGGAATTTTTTGGAAATGTTTTATAAGATTCTCTAATATTTCCCTAATGACATTTTTTTAGGAACCTGGAATAATGCGTCTGATTCTTGCTTATTGAAATTGTGCAAATAAGTATTGGAGAATGCCCGGGTAACAGTTTCTGCGTTAGGTGATTCTTATCCTTAGTGCATCGTGCAAATCTGCAGTAAGAGGTATGTCAATTTGCATTAACATGAATTTTAAAGAGATATCTGATAATTAGATTCGCATCACGTCAGCACAGTGCCTCCACCATAACTTTAAGTGGTTCCGATAGTTTAACCAAATCCCCAGAGTTTATATTCCGAACCCAGTATCAAAAGCGGCATTTTTAAGTCGATCATTACTTTTTGAACGCAATCGCGGGTGTAACTAAAATGTTGTAGCATTGTTTCATCTTCTTTACAATCCCGAAAATCCCGGGATCCAGTCGATTACGATCCCGGGATCTGCGGTATCTAAATATTGCCGGGATCCCGGGATTTTCGGTTTCGAGATTTCGGGATTGCAAACCCTAGTTAACAATTTATGACAGTTAAAATCAATTGTGACTTTTACGCATTAAATATTCAAGAAACTATATATGAATATTTCTTATATACTACTACTGTAATTACCAATTTTGAAGAGCTGCCGGATGCAGATAAATCCCACCATTTCTTTTTAAAACTGTACGTAATTGGTGTAACAAATTTATTGCCGTACGTGATTGGTGTAATAAATTTACTACACCAATCATGTACGGTTTTAGAAAGAACGGATTTATCTGCGTCCGGCAGCTTCTTCATAACTGGCGATTACAGTACACTACTAGATACTGTTTAAAAAATAAAAATAAAAGAAAAGCTAATCTTCGTCAGCATTTAAAAAATATCAATGTTTAAGAATAATTTTTATTTCAACAATATCATTGGCTAAAATTAACAAAAGTAAAAATCTTAAATATTCCATTGAAAGCGTTAAATTCCATTTTAGGTACAATACGTTTTATTTTCTTAATAAATAGTTGCTAAAATAATCCTCCTTGTTACTGAAAGTCTTCATCACTAAATTCCATAACCTAAAAGGGAACAAAGAAAATGTTTAATTATAATCACTGTATGCTTCATAGACCTAAACTCTTGACATTTGCTTTGAAACAAAGAAAACCGAGTTTTTGGGGCCGTTATTTACTGTGATTGAATTTTAGATCATCCTGATTGTTTTCAAACAAAGTTCTAAAATATAAGTAGTCCAGTCAACTGGGGGTTTCACTTCTATTTTGAGTGCTAAATGAATGGATATTAATGAAACCTTGTGCAATGTGTTTGCAGTGATGTTAATAAATTAGTTGAAAAAAGATTAGAGTAGGAAATGATCGGACCCGTAACCCGGAAGGGGTTACGGGTTCCGTAACTTGTAGAATTAGGTCAACAATTAAAAAAAAAAACAATATATTTACCTTTTTTGGCCCAAAATAAGATGTTTTTACTCTTGTGAATTATTTCGTAAAATGCATATTTTTGGAGATATGGCCACTCTAAAATTCCTAAAAGTGGGGGAGGGGAAATGTAAAAGTTGAAAAAAAATCTGAAAAAATTCAAGAGATCATTGAAATACAAGACTTTTTTTTATTTGCAACTTTTCTGAAAAGTGCGTTTTCACCGAGTTTTTCCAGAAAAACATGAAATTGTAGCGCTTTAAAAACATGTAATTTAAAAATTTGAAAAAACTCAGATGTATGCATTGAGGCCTTCTAAACATTTTTTGTCTCTTGGAATATTTTTGTAACTTGCTAATTTTCCGAGTTACGGCAGTTTTTCACGATAAATAATGTACACTTCTGTGCGATAAAATCCCGTACACCTATTTTTCGCCATATTAAATCATTCTTTATTTATTTGTCAGTGTCAGTGTCATATTTTCGAAATGTCGAAATTAACTGAACATGAAAAAATTCCTAATTCTCTCTAAAATTGAAGAGGGATGGTCTATCAGAGCAGTTGCTAACCATTATCACTTAAATAAAAGTAGCGTTATTAGTATGAAGAAAAGGTGGGAGGAGGAACGTATCATAAAGAGAAAAGACGAGAAGTTCAAATCTCGCTCAAGATGAAGTGCTCCTTGGTTATTTGAGGGAAAATCCGTTTCAAACAGCAGTAGATGCTGTGTCCATGACAAATTTTCCAGCAGAGAGGTCAACGACTAGCCGAAGGATAGGAAAATCGGAATTAAAAAACTGTATAAGTGCCAAGAAGACCATATTAACAGAAGAACAAGCAAGCCCGCATTCTATGGCTATCGCCCGTTGGAGTTTTGGAACAACGTTGTATTTACTGATGAAAAAGTTTTTCAGTCTTGTAATGACGGACTTATTCGGATGTACCGTCCTGCAAATACCAGGTTTCACGAACGCTACGTGTCTCCGTGGAACAGGTCCGGGCGATTTTCTGTTAATGTTTTGGGCATGGATAAGCGTGTATGGCCCTGGTGTACCGTGGTGTATCATGGGTAATGGTAGATTTAATGGACAGGTTTATAGGGATATTTTTGAAAACGTTATGCTTCCTTCGGTGGAGTAATTATATCCAAACAACACATTCATTTATCAACAAGACAACTGCCCAATTCATACTGCCAGGATTTTTTTTGTCGTTAATACGTTAATATATTTCCACTGGATGTGGAAGTAAAATTATCGCAGGCAGACACATGCAGAATAGCCATACAGAAAACCGCTTTTTAATGTTTTGAGCTTTCAGAATCTGGCCTTATCTCTGACACAATTTTTCAATGTCAATTTTTACATTTGTTATAAATCGAAATCATTAACTCATTAACATTTTTCCAAATACCTTACTTATGACATTTCACAACCAATGTCACTTTTTTATAACCTATACGATAATAAAAAATCTAAATTCCAAAAAGACTGATTCACATCACTTAATATTAGTAAAAACTGAATTACTTGATTTTTCAAGTGTACGGGATTTTATTGCACAGAAGGCCCCAATGCATACATCTGAATTTTTTCCAATTTTTAAATTACATATTTTTAAAGCGCTACAATTTCATGTTTTTCCGGAAAAACTCGGTGAAAACGCACTTTACAGAAAAGTTGCGAATAAAAAAAATCTTTTAGGAGTTTGAGAGTGGCCATATCTCGAAAAATATGAATTTTTCGAAAAAATTCACAAGAATAAAAACATCTTATTTTGGGCCAAAAAAGGTAAATATATTGTTGTTTTTTTTTTTTTCATTTTTGACCTAATTCTACAAGTTACGGAACCCGAGATAAAAGGTGTTTTTCTACGATTGTGCTGAAAGTCAAATTTTCTAACTTCAAAATGACTGCAGAAAATATCACTTTGCCGCACGCCGTGCGGCAAAGAATTTGCCACATGCCTTGATTACATCTTCACACACAGGAATAAAATAATGTGTTTACCTAGTACTTACAGGTAATAACAATTAAATTCTATAAATGTACATTAATTACACATGAATTGCAATTACAAAGTCAAATTTTCTAACTTCAGAATGACTGCGGAAAATGTCACTTTAAATAAAATCTGACAGGCAGCAAATTTAAAATTTTGGAAAGACTTTAAAAAAGGGAAATAACTTCACAACCGTAGAAAAAATAGTATGTAACACACATGTGGCAAGCTTCATTGCAAAACTCATATGCACTACTTTCATACATCGTTTTGCAATGAAGCCCTTGCCACACTTGTATTACAATCTACTATTTCTACCCCTCCCAATCATTTCCTACTTTAATCTTTATTTTCAACTATTTTCTTAACATCATTACAAATACATTGCACAAGGTTTCATCAAAATCAATTCATTAGCACTCAAATTAGAGATTTTGGTCATTTTGTATACAATATGTCCAGTTTTTACTAAACAAGTCCTCTACTTAACCGAGAGTAATGAAATTGCAAATATTTGCAATCATCTTTTGACCAAAACCACATTCAATAGGGAACTTGCATAAAAATTAAATTTGGAAAATAATACTCGCAAACGTAAGCTAACATCATTAAAAAACCCGTAGTTCACGAAAAATATTTTTCAATTCCTTATATTTAATATAAGCTATTAAAAATCTGCATAATTGAAACTATTCTTGTTTCTTGTTACATGCCACCACTGAGTGTGACATCAAACAGTACACTGACATAGGGCACCACAGTCGCAGACACACTCAGACTACGAGAACATATTCGATTAATTTGCCTCAGGGAAGCATACTTGGGCCGTTGCTATTTATAATATATATCAATGATATGTCTAAAATTTTTAAACATTGTAAATATCACTTTTTCGCTAATGGCACTATAATCTACATTGACGAGAATGATCCTAGAGTTAGTAGATAAAATAAACCACGATTTAGAACTGGTCTCTAAATGGCTGGAAATAAATAAATTAAAATTAAATATTACAAAAACAAAAGATATGCCCATAAGTAATCAGCAGAATTCCATATTATTCAAAGATATAAATTTACCAATCAAGAAGAGGTAAACTTGTCATTGGTCTCAGAAATCAAATACCTAGGAGTTATTGTTGATTGCAACTTGAATTTTAAATACCATGTACATATTACATATTACATATGTAGAACAATATTTTAAAAATCGGCGTTCTTAAACGCATCAGTTAGTACCTAACTATAAATACAAGAAAAACGGTCTATAACTCCATAATATTACCTCATTTTAATTATTGTAGTACGATACCTATATATGACCAATCTAGAACGATTACAAATATTGCAAAATAGAGCATTGAGTTATACTCAAATGCAGTACCTACACTAGAATAAACGATATGTTAAAATGTTTGAATTGGATGAATATAGAAAATTTTCTTAAGTATAACGTCTTAGTTATGTTTTGAATTATATACAATAATATACATATTTCTTTCCTGTCTAAATTATGGTTTTTAGTTAGTTTTAGTTCAGTTTTAGTTTTGTTCTTACATGTTTACCAATGTAAAACAGCAGTGTAAACTATGTATTTTTTAATGTATAGTCAAGGGCTAAATAAACGTATTATTTATCTATCTATCATTTACTGTTCCTCATTCGATACGCAGTGTGATGTCACAGCCATCCCAAGTAACACTAATACTGTTATTGCGATCTCCAAGGTCACTTTAAAAATATACAATAAAACTTCGAATAAAACCAAATGATCTTCAAGACAGCCTTAGGACCACCATAAAGTAGCTTCTAGCCAAAAAGGGCCCATCATAAAATGGTCTCCAAGACTAAATTTTAAAACTATATTAAAACCATTTAGTTTTAATTTTATATTCTTAAATAGTTCTTCAAAGCAACTTTAAATTTATGTATTAAAACTTATTAAATGACGTTTTGCATTTAAAATATACTTGCAGCAGACTAAATTACCTTGAGAATAATTATAATTAATCCTAAAATGGTTTTATTTTGTTTACTAAAGTCGGGCAACTTTTATATGTGAAATAGGCAAGTCTCTATAATGGCAGAGTGGTTATATTTTAAACGTAACGCATATACAGGGTGTTTGGTAAGGCGATGCCGACCCTGAACAGGGAGGCAGAGGGAGTCATTTGGCATCTATATGACCAAACATACCTATATGAAAAATGTTACGTTTTTTTCTATATTACCGATTTTGTACTTTTTAAGAAAATCTCCATATTTCATCATTTATTTAAGTATTACGTACTAAATTTAACTTTTGATATTCTGAAATATGTTTTTTCTTTATCCGAAATACATAAACTTCCAACAAAAAATAAATAAAAATTAAAAAAATCCGTCGCCTATAAAAAAAAATAACATTTATTAGAAGAAAATTGCAATGGTAATTAAAAGTGTCGATTTTTGAAGTCTTACAAAATTTTTTAAAAAAGTCATCCAGATATTACAATTACTTTTAAAACTTTTCTATTGTATCCTCTTTAATTGGCAATATCATACATACTATCAAGTTTTACTAGTCACTAAAAATAGACAAAAGACTATCAATCGGCAATAATTTTTCATTTAATCAAAAATTAAATATGCGCGTTCTTTCAACAAAAACAAAGCTATCATTTCAAAAAACTTTATTTTAAACAAAAATTATTATATAAGAACAAATTTATTATTTTTGGTGTTTAAAATAAGTCCCATTATTTCTAATGCATTTCCTCAACCGTCTTCTAATTTCAACAGTAGTTCTTAATTTTATTTCTTGACGCAGTTGTAGAGTGGCTCGCTATATTTTTGCCAGTAGTTGTACACGGATTTGTATTTCCTCATTGTACACAAGTTCCTTCATCATACCCCATACGCAATAGTTCAGTGGCGTTAAATCTGGGGACCTTGCAGGCCACAGGTCCACTACGCCCAATCCCCCGATCGGGAAATGTTCGATCTAAGAATTGGCCGACTGTCAAGCGGTAGTGAGCTGGGCATCCGTTCTTTTTGGAAAATGATATGGTGGCGAAGGTTAATTGGCAGATTTTCCAGGAGCGGAGGAAAATCGTTCTGCAAGAAGTCGAGGTAAGCGTCTCCATTCAGGTTATTTGGTAGATAATGAGTCCAATGATATGTCCAGCAATTACACCTATCTAAACATTGACACTAAACTTATTCTGAAAGGAAGTTTGTTTTTTCATTTGCGGGTTGTGGCCTTTGTCCGCCCAATAATGGAGATGGTGAAAATTGCCTTTACGGGAGAATTTTGATTCGTCCATCCATAGAATAGAATTTAGGTAATTGGGGTCCTCGATATCAGCATTCAATAAAAAGCGACAAAATGCTATTTTTCGTACAGGGTCGCCCTCTTCGAGGCTCTGTATAATGGTAAGGATGTTTCTTTTCTGTATTCATTACTGACCAAGTTTTCCAAATTGACAATACAAGTTGCTGTGCCACTCTCGATGCCACTGTTCTAATGCTTGTTGTGGGATCTGCAGCAAATGCGGCTAGAATATTTTCGACATCTTCAGGGTGATGGCGTGCAGGTCCTGCAGCAGGCTCATGTTGATGTAAATTACCTGTTTTCGCCATTCGTGTTGCTGAATACTGGCGGATCTGGATTTCTACGTGGATTAAATCGTTCATGATACAGTCTTGCAGCAAGGTAAGCATTCCCATCTGCTTTGCCATAGTAAAAGAGTATGTCTTGGTTACTAAAAGTAGCCACTGAAATTAATTTTACTCAGTATTTCAGAAATTTAAAACAAATTATCAGTACAAAACGACAAAATACTGAGAATAGGTATAAACTTTGTTAAAAACACTAGAAATACGAAAGTGTGCAGGTTGACAGCTGTCAGCGATATTATTAACAAACGAATGACTGATTTTGACTGTTTTTGAAACGATAGCTTTGTTTTTGTTGAAAGAACGCGCATATTTAATTTTTGATTAAATGAAAAATTATTGCCGATTGATAGTCTTTTGTCTATTTTTAGTGATTGGTAAAACTTGATGGTATGTATAATATTGCTACTTAAAGAGGATACAATAGAGATGTTTTAAAAGTAATTGTAATATCTAGATGACTTTTTTTAAAAATTTTGTAAGACTTCGAAAATTGACACTTTTAATTACCATTACAATTTTCTTCTAATAAATGTCATTTTTTTTTGGCGACAGATTTTTTTATTTTTATTTATTTTTTGTTGGAAGTTTATGTATTTCGGATAAAGAAAAAACATATTTCACAATATCAAAAGTTAAATTTAGTACGCAATACTTAAGTAAATGATGAAATATGGAGATTTTCTTAAAAAGTACAAAATCGGCAATATAAAAAAACCGTAACATTTTTCATATAGGTATGTTTGGTCATATAGATGCCAAATGACCCTCTCTACCTCCCTGTTCAGGGTTGACATCGCCTTACCAAACATCCTGTATAAAGCAGATCATAAATAATATTCAAATGCAAACTATTCTGGTAAAGTATTTACCAATGGATGGCACTTTTCTGACAAAATATAATAAAATACTTCTACATAACTCGAGCGCCATCAATTTAATGTTTTTTTTATTATTTAACAAATATTTAAAAAATATCGTCAAATTTTATTTTGCATCTAAATATCTAAATGCATTTTTTTATTAAATTGCATGTTTGGAGACACCGTTCTTCAGTTATTTAAGAGGATGTAAGGCACATATATTTCAATAATAATATTTTTTTCTTTTGCTATTGAAAATGTGGCCGAGTCTGTATTTTATATAAAATATGGCGTGATCTAGATTAAAACTGATTGCAAGTTTATAGAACATTTTAAATCGTACAAAGCTTAAAACAGCGTTTTATTTACCAGTTTAAGAACAATTACTCTCGCTGACATTGCTTTAATATGTTCAAACTCGTGGCCTTATTGATTTAAAGTGGTCTGGCGCTTGAATGAAATCCTAACCTTAAAAATTGTGCCAGTTTTGTGATTGCTGCACTTAGTGCATTAAAGTTACCACTTCGTTTTAATTTAAAATACTTGTCGCTAATATATTCCATTTTAAATGTGTTCTAATTTTGTTTCACGTATAAAGTAGGTACACGTGGACTGCACTGGTTCACTAAATTAGCTTATTGGCCTTTTCTCCGAATGTGGAGTGGGTAGAATTAGTTTTAATAAAGTCGACAAAAATCCAACAGGCATTTCTTTTAACCAAATTGACTAAATTAAAACCTCCGAGCTTTAAAATATTCTTAATGTACTCTTTAAAAAGTAAAAATTATGTTTTTGGATTTAATGTGGAATTTTATTGAGCATATAGGCTTAAGATAAAATAGTTTTCTTAATGAGTTTTAATGAGTACATCAAGGGTACTCCATAAAACTGCATTTATTTGTTCCAAAATGGATTGTTTTAAAACCAACTTGCTATTTAATCCTTTAAAAAAGCAAATTAGGTTTAAAATAGCCAATCTCAAGAGCATTATAAAACCAGTATTAGATCATTAGGGCGTTAAGAGCAAATAGTGTTTTATTTTAATTTAAAGAGTGCATTAAATTCTTTGCATAAAAATAAGTGGTCTTTAAGAACTTTTGCTTTATCTTAAGGTAACTTTAAAACCAATATCCTTTTATTAAACATATTAAATAGTATATTACGTAATGAGTGTTGTAAGAAGCAAATTACGCACGAATAGAAAAGTTACGCACGATGCCGCGTAGCGGCGAGTGCGTATTTCCATGAGTGCGTAATTGCTTCACAACTCGAATTATGTACTATACTTTACCTACGATCATATTTATTTGTTTATTTAGTAAAATCTGGATTTAGTTTACTAGTCAACAATATTATTCAACAAATATTATGTTAGTTTTGACAGCGTTTGAAAATTACGTAGGCGCATTTGTTTTTTTAAACCCCGCGTCAGCGACCTATATTTGTGTGTCCCGTGCGTTTTGTTTACCATGCGATTTGTTTACAGTGCAATTTGTTTACAATATGTAAAATTCAACTTACATAGATGGCAGATAGTGTGTTTTTTACTATTTACAGTAGTGATTGTAGGTAAACAGTTTTAAACCCTAAATAAATCAAGAGTGTCTTACAATTGTTACTTGGGATTCCTGTACCTATTGCCTTGTTTGAAATTAATAGCTAGCAATTACAACTTTAATTATTTGTTACAAATTAAATATTGCGATTGTAAGGGCAGGTATTTGGTATAGCCTATTTTTCCATATATATATATAAACAGTTTAATGAAATTAAAAAAATGCAATATTGCCTATTTGAGGCTAGTCGTGATGCATGAGTGCTACAGCTATCAACTAAAGTGTTATTTTAGAGTTGAGAGCTTATTTTCAATAATCCTATTACAAACAATTAACACAAATACTCACATCCTCAAAATCAGTCTCTTTAAACATTTCAGTTAAATGAGTAACATCTTCCAAGTGCTTTGAACTATTAAATACTTTCAATAGGAAATCCATCCCCTTTTCCTTATACTCCTTTAAAACAATATCAGAACAAGCCACACAGTGCTTATACCTTTCGGTGGCAGGCAGAATATGTTCAAAGGATGATAAAAAGCCTCTAATTGAATGAGGTATCAATCCCAACAGAGATTGATTTTCATCTTCCATATCTTGGTTGCTGGAGCTTTGTGAGCTTTTATAAAAAGCTGGGGCACTTGCACTGGAAAATAGGAATAATAATGCACTCTATAAGACAATACATAATTATTAATAAATTAAAGAGATTATACCTCAGAGAACAAACTCAAATTTCAATTTGTTCTTATTTGAATAATATGTAAAATCCTTGATATAAACAAAGATAATATCAGTCAATATTTTACTTAATTATTTTACTAAATAAGCTTGTGCATAGAATAATTTAGTCATTATTTAATAGTACTATAATAAACTTGTTAATGCGGTATTTGCATTTGCATTGTACTCAATAAAAATAAAAATGTTTCATTGATGATTGTAAAGAAGAGGGTATAAAAGCAAAAGCGTTAAAAAATAGCCAAATTTGAACGACGATATCTCAGTCAATTTTCATCATAGAACCTTTTTCACAACTCATTTTAACGGTTGGAATCTCTACTTTTCTTTTTCTGAAAAAATTCCTATACCTATCTCTGCTCAGAAAAAAGTTATAAGCAAAAATGTAAAAAAAGAAAATCGCGATTTTTCGCATATTTAGTATAAAAAATAATTTTTTCGAGGTTGCAAAAAACTCTATTTCGATGGGAAATTCAATTTTCTACAGAAAAGTACTCTTGTCATTTTTTTTTAATTCCGCTTAGTTTTTGAGTTATATTGAAAAACCAACCCTTTCATCCCTAAATTTAATAGCATTTTGTGATTTTATCGTATTTAGGTGACCAACAAACGGATGAAACAATAAAAACCCTTTAAGGCAATTATTCCTTACTTCCTCTTTTTTTTGTACACAGTCAATAGCCTAATATACAGTGTGTCCCCGGATTGTGTTTATGATAGGTGTAATATACCAAAAAGAAATTAGTACGGCTTTCATTTTCTGCAGTCTCGGTCTGCTTGGTGTAAAATGGATTTTTACCAAATTTCAGTTAAAATGGGATCTAACTCGCGGAGTTAATCTAAGAAGAAAATAAAAGAAAATAAATCATAGGTAAACTGGTCTTTCTGTTAATTTTACGGAAAAATTTTGCATTGAAAGTTAGAGCCATATGCCAACTTTCACTTATACCAAATGAAAGCTTATGAAATTCTCTACAACTTTCATTTTATATATTTTTTTCGAATTTGCAACCGTTTTCCAGCTACACGCTCCGGAAACGTGAAAATTTTCGAAAAACAGATTTTTACTTGAAAAATAGGAAATTGTATTTTAAAGATTATATCGTTTTCAGTAAGACCTCCGGTGCTTGTAATTGGCACCAGGGTGTCTCCTACATGTTTCCACCCCCACTCTTGAGGGGGCAGCTCATTCCCGAGCCACTGCGGCATTTGGTGGTAGGTGCGCCGGGAATGCTGTTTGGCTGCGCTCTCGGTTAGTGAGAGGGAGCTGATGTCAGGCTTTTTATTGCCACTGACCTTATGAACAACTGGAAGCGGTACTGGTTGAAGGAGGTCTGTCTTGCTGATGCCCCATTCCACTTGAGGAAGCAAATCTTCCCAGCCTCTTCAACCTCGCCTTGAGTAAAATTTAAGAAGTAGAAGAAGAAAGAATTTAAAGTATTAGTTGGAAATATTAATTCTAAAGGAAGAACATTAATTTTTATCTCTGTAAAAGATCACTGCCGCTTCCTTAATGATTTCTGACTTAAGTTACAATTTTGAGAAACCCACCTTGCGTTTCCTTAAAGTTGAAGAGGTAAAAATCTGTTTTTCGAAAATTTTCACTTTTCTGGAGCGTGTAGCTCGAAAACGGTTGCGAATTCGAAGAAAGTATGTAAAATGAAAGTTGTAGAGAATTCCATGAGCTTTCATTTTGTATAAGAAAATTTTTCCCTACGACGCACCATTTTAGAGATATAAGCGAAAAAACCAAAAGTGGGACTTTCTTTGTGCCCCCTTCCGGCTCACCTCCTAGACGTCAGGACTTTCAATATGTTCACTCCCTAAACCCCTGAACAACTTTCTAAAGTAATTGCTTAGGACCCTGCTCACACACTCTACACCACCCTTTAGGTCATTCATTGACTGGACTATTAATTTTGTTCTATAATATTTTTAATGGAAGTGTCATAGTTTCTAAGATATTCAACATTTAAACTAAATACTTCATCCTATAAACTTTCGAATGGCATTTATAAACTTCAAATCCTACATGAATATTAAAAAGAAAAACCCCAATTAATTCTCACTTTATAAGCTTTATATTTAACATTTACCTATTTTTCGCTAAAATTAATGTTTATTGAGATTTTGCAAAGAAACAGAAATTCAACGTTTTTTAGAAAATCCCTTTATGGTTTAAAATGCAATATTTTTCTAAGCAATTGCTGTAAACAGGTGAAAAAATTTGAGAGTCTAGGTCATGCTGTACGTTAACTAAAAACAGAATAATAATGTTTAAATTATAAAACAGATTTGCTAGTTGGACAAGTACATAAATCATCGTTTAGACATATGTTAACGTATTCTGAAAGTTATAAATATTTCGAATAGGCACTCCTGCTTGAGAAAAGTGATAACCTAATGAAATGTGAGAAAATATTAGGGCATTGACTGTTCCAGCTAGTGTTCCCAAGCAATTTATTAATAAAAATTAATAATTTAATATGTTCGTAAATATTTAACATTTATTATGACAATTTTTGACCAAACTATAAATTTGCTTCGGGACTATTACCCATTTAGTTGACTACTTTAGGTTTGTAAACACCTTGTATATTGTAGAAGCAAGAACGAATGTGCTTACTTATTATTTGCTACAATAGTGGTTCACAATCGAAGCATGTCAGATAAATTATTCCATAATTTTTACATCCTCTTTAGAATGGGCGAACATTATGCGCAATTAATGATAATCCTCCCTTTAGTCCAGAGCTAATGAATGTTTTTGGTACTTATTTTTCCAATCACCGAACACTGATAGGATTGTCCAGTTAGAGATTCTAAGTAAAAATCGTACATTATGTGTAAGGGGTTTTCCGATGGTGAGTCAGAAAATGCCTTGGAAAATACAAATACGTTCCTCTTTTTTTTTTACAGTAATAAAAATAGTTCTACTAACAAGTAAAGTAAAAAAAACAGTCTGGCTGATCAGTAGGCATAGCAAATATGCCTGGCACGCAGGGCCGGATTATCCATAAGGCTTACTAGGCTATAGCTTAGGGGCGCCAAAAAAAAAAAAAATATCCTCCCGCTAATAATCAATTTTCGTTTTCGAGAAAGAATTTCCCATTTTCTTCCCCAGCTCATCAATTTTGAAACTTCATAACCTTGCCTATGAATAAGAGGACGCAAATATATGATTAGCCTAGGGGCGCGCCAATTCATAATCCGGCCCTGAAAAATATTTAAAAAATAATTACCCTTATTTTGGTAGTCCTAAAAATTTGTCAGATGACAGTTTATATTGTAATAGCTTAAAATACAATTTGGCTATAATGAGAGATCACCAAAGCCTTGCCAGACTCGTCTAATGCTCATCAGGCATGCTCAATTTGGTACGTTCAATTATACAGACGATTGGTGTTGTACCTTCTCATATATTATGTTCTTTTATAATTTAGAGTATTAAAAAACAAGTATGCACAAAGATTTTTTGTGTTTATTAACTTGAAAAATTTGTAGTTTATATGGTCATTAATTTTGATGAAGGTCAAAGAAATGTTTTTAGTTGATATCCACATTTCGAGAAATACTTGTACAAAATCAAATTCATTTCTTCTTTTGCTTCTTCGACATCTTCCTCATTTGTTATGTCATTTCATGTGCAATATTCGTCTTCAGTATCAGCATTGTCGTCGCTGTCGTCATTATCATCAATGTTCTGTTCTAGCACAAAAACATTAACATCATCATTATTGTACTGAGCACTTCACAAATCGACACGTCTGCGTCGATTCATATTAAAACTATGATACACCATAAGTGAAACATTTGGTTTTTGTAATCTGTGGCATAGGTATGCCTAAGCGAACAAAAACCAGCATTCCAGTATCGTCACCTAACTGCGTACGTGATCGCTCCCTACCTGTTCTAAATTTTCCCCACCAATATACCCCCACCATTAAAAAAATAAGATTGTAATTTTTATTAACCCTTCAAAAATTAAGTGACATGGCAAGACGGTGTAAAAAAAATGTAAGAACTTTCCTGTGTTACATTCTCCTTTTATTTCTCTCTATTTTGGATGTTATTTGCATGTGCCAAGTGCCCAGAAAGTTTTCATGAACTTCAGAGCATACCTAATTGAGAGCGTACTATCAATTTATGTAATAATTTTGAAACCTGTAAAATAAGGTAACCGAGAAATCCATCTGATTTTCCGATCAGCGGATTTATTGAAATACTTCAGCCAGACTAGTTTGTTCAACCAGAGTTAAGCTAGATTGCTTTTTCGGTAAGTTTTATGATTTACTTTAGTAAATCTAAAATATTCATAACGAGAAAAATAAGTTCAACTCATTTGAATTTTCCACCCATGGAATCCACCGGAAAATTTTTGCCAGGCTCAGAATTTGTCGATTAGTATCGCTAACAGAATAATCCTATCAAAATTCACCAAAAAGAAAGATAAGTAATAAAAAATTCAGTAACTCCTGGACTATTTGGGTTTGGTAGTCATATCTGAGAGTTTTCAAATGTTATTACTTACAGGTGGAAATTCATTACTGAAACTTACCCCTCCTTGTTCTCTAAAATTGATATAGTTAATTCCACACCTATTGCACCAGCAATTTGAGAAACACCAGGCCTAGTTACAGTGCACTGTTGGTCCAGAGTTCTGTCTTTGGTTGACTAAAACTTCCAATAGTTATCATACCTCAATTAACTAACACCTATTAATAGTAATAAATAAAATATGCATCCATTCTTTTATTTCTGTCGATTATACATAAGTAAATTACAATTTGACTGAAACACTTTCTACACACATCATAACATTAAATACAACACGAAAATGTGATTACTACAACAAACATTCTAACATCCATTACATTACATCCATTACAATATCATATAATCGTTAGATTGTAGATTGTTTAAAGGGGCGCTTGGCCTTCTCGAGGTAAAAGGTCTTTTGTGAATTACCCTACAACTAGTCATTGCCCAGGATTCCAAAACTTTTTGCAGAGCTTGTGATATTCCTGGGAGCTAATTTCCCTGTCTTCAGGCATTAATTCCTCTTGTTCTAGGTACTTTAGCCTAATGCGGATTAGTGCCTTGCATTCACAAAGCATATGTTCCGCAGTCTGAGTTGCAGCTTCACAGTATCTGCATTTGTCATCTTCTGCCATGCCCATGTTCTTGAGATAATATCTCAAGGGACAATAGCCAGTTAGAAGGTCTGTGATCAGCCTTAGGTCGGACTTTTCAAGTTCGAGAAGCCTTGTGGCATTTTTTGTTGAATAGGTTATACACATTTTCGCTTGTCTTTGGCCTGGAGTATTCCTCCAGTAAGGCTTCTTTTGTTCCTTTTCCCATTTTTGGTCCTCCTCCTTAGATAAGCCACAAAACGCTTCGGGTCCAAAAAATGAGGTGTCAGCCCCTTTTCTTGAGAGGCTATCAGCTAATTTGTTGCCTTCTATTCCCTCATGCCCTGGCACTCACATCAAGGTAATCTTGTTGTTTTTTGCCAGTTGCATTGCATTCCCAGGCAATTTTAGATTCAAAGGTATAGGACCTAAGAGCCTTTAGTGTTGCCTGGCTATCTGAAAGTATATAGATCTTTGCCCTTCGTGTGCCTCTATTTAGGCATTCCTGGGCACACTAATCTAGCATAGATTTCTACCTGAAAGATGGTTGGGGTGTTACCAAGGGCTTTAGATAGCCTGCATTTAGGCTCCGCTACGCCCACGCCAACCCCTTCATCCATCTTGGATCCATCTGTGTACCAGATGTGTGACTCTTTCTCCAGCCGCAGTTCTTCGGCCCTGCTCGTCTGACGGCTTTCAATCAGCACATCATACGGGCAAAGTCATGCTTGATTGGCATTGAGTCAGTGGGTTTGGTCATGAATTCCAATTGGTTAGCTCCAGAATCCTGGAAAAATTCAGTACTTTCCATTTAACACAGGATTTAGTTTTCTCCTTTTGGTGAATGGAACAATAACTGTTTTACGATTGACACTAAGGCCTTCTGACGAGCACCATTTAGATATTATGTTTAAGGCAATTTGCATGTGGGTTGAGAGGTTTGAGGTCATAACCTCATGCCTGCCTCTCACAGTAATGACGAGGTCATCAGCATAGCCCCAAACGTTGAAGCGATAATTACTCAGCTTATGGAGGAGATCCTCGACCACCATTGACCAGAGCAAAGGCGATATAATCATTAAGTCATTTTGTGTTAATCATCTCCAGATCATGCCAACATGATTGGCGAAACGTGCCTTGAATTATAGTATTCGAGCGTAGTCTTCAAGTATTTTGGTGTTGGTAGAAACTACCTTAGAAACAATTTTTTCAATACAAATTTCTGAGATTTATTTTTTTGTTTATAGATAATACTTACATTTCCGGGTGCGGTGACATCATTACAGAAATAACAACCTAGCTCGGTGCCTTTAATTGATTTAAATCCTTCAGGATGTGCTAATGGTGTTAACTGTGTATATTCACTATTCTCATCTCCAAATCCATGTCTCATTACTAAATAAGTATCAAAACCTAGGGCAATGGTTATAGCAATCTGAAAATGGTAAATTGTTCAAAAATAAAAAGAGTAAAACATAAGGAAGAGAAGTAAGTAAAGTGTATATTAATATATTTTAAAACTACCTTAAATGGTTATATAGCCTGGTATGTTACCTTGTGATAGAAATTTGCCAATAAGGTAGGCAACCACCTGCTTTCCCTAGAATCCATCAACAGAAAAACTACATCATGCTCAACAATCAGCTCCGTCAACTTACATACGCTTTCTCGTGTTTGTTCCAGTAAACTTTCTCCAACACTGTGACCCGGCATAGGAATAGTCAGCTGGAAACCTTTAGAGTTCTACGAATAACGTGAATTCATAAAAGACCTTAGCTATGATAATTTCAACTTACAACTCCAGGAAATATACACTTTAAGTTTTCAGCAGCTGCCAGAGATTTTGGTTTCACCTGGACTGAATCTAAGTAGGTAAATAAACTCTGTCGAACTGGATTAGAATATGATACAGTGGAATTGTCCACGAATGTAATATTTCTTACACCCCATGCCTAGAAAAAGTATCAACATTTAGTATTACACTACAGAGTATATGGTCATGATTTACGATAAAATAAACCGCTTATTTTCACACTAGACCAAATAACCCTCAAAGCTGTTTCATGATCTCAAACGTCAAAGGCTTCTCAAGAAAATGACAGCTATGTATACTGATTGCACAAAAGAATTATTCAATTTTTTTGACATGTGAATTAGACACTACTTGTTGCGATCTGCATTATTATGAGTTGCTTATGACTTGACATTTTATAAAATTAAAATTGAAATTTATTCAACTTTGTTGTTTAGAAGGATGTGCTTATCTAATCAAGGTTATCACAACCCCAGCAATTGAGTGGGCTATTAAAGCCTTCCTTTCTGTTGAAAGGTATGCTGAAGGTGCCGGATAGACTATCAGAGGAATTAATCTTCTCAAGACCATCACTATGCTCATTAGCCAGGCAAATCATCAGAACTGGAAGGAGAGGAGATGGCAGTAGCGGCATTGCTCTTATTTTATATATGGTCATTACAATAGAAATAAAATTTTTATGAAGATTTCAGAAGAATTTTAATGACGAGGGCCAGGCCCCCCTGGTCTATTGTGGCTCACTCCTAATTATATTTCACCCAATAGGTTCAGCTTTTTCATAAAGCCGACTACCTTATTGGGTGAGAGGCTGTCCAGGTCCTCTGGCAGCAGTTGCCCTTTGCCAAAAAGCGAGAACCTAGTTCTTTCTGCAGCAGGACAGGTACATAAAATGTGCGCTGCCGTTTCATCTTCCTCCAGACACAGTCGACATTCAGCGTTGTCCGCTATTCCGAGTCTGTGTAGGTGGTGATTAAGTCTGCAGTGCCCAGTGTATCGGCCAACTAGAGTTCTTAGGTGTAACCTATTGAGCTCTAATAGTTTTTTAGTTCTTGATTTCAGAGGGTATGTGATAAACTCCTTTGAATGAACTAATCCTGGTAGTTCTTGTCAGTACTGGAGGATTTTCCCCTCAGTCCAGGCCAAGATGGTTGTTTTTGCAGCGCTTGCCGATATGCCAAGCACTGGTTCCAGTCCGATAAATTTTGATACCGCACCGTACCTGGCTATTTCGTTGCCCGCCATGCCAGAGTGTCCTGGTATCCAGACCAGAGTTAATTTGTTGTATCTGGCCAATCGGGCTAGAACCTTTTGGCAGTTCCAGACCAATTTAGAATTGCAGCTATGTGAGCCAAGAGCTTTGAGAGATGGTTGGCTGTATGAAAAGATTTTTATTGATCTGCGTCTAGGATGCATCTGCTCAAGCCCCCTTGTACACAGTTCAATGGCATGACAGTCGCATAATTACCCAGGCTCAAAGTGATTCTTACCTTTGAGTTGCGACTGTATGCTCCAGCTCCAACTCCCTCAGTTTTGGAGCCGTCTGTAAACCAACAGATGTCTGCTCTTTGTAGGTCAGTTTTGTTCCGAACCCATTCGTCTCTTAAAGGAAAAAGGACAGTAAAGGGCAGTTCATAGTTAGTCATGGTAGGCATCACATCTGAAAGCATTCTCAGGATGCCATGACACTCCATGTCATCTGAGAGCCTGTTGCGTTCCATGATGCTAGCCAGTGGCATATTATTTACCGCTTATTGAAGTCTGTATGTTGCCCACCTGGCCTCTCTCTCCAAGTAGATGTGGAGAGGGGGTAGATCCAGGAGGATTTCTAGAGCTGCTGACGGTATGGTACTTATCGCACCAGTTTTTGCCAGACATGCTTGTCTCTGTAGGCCAGAGAGTTTGGCTTTGGTCGTTTGTTGTAGCCCTTTTGACCACCAAACTATGGAGGCATACGCTACCATTGGTCTTATGACCGTAACGTATATCCAGTATATTTGTTAAGGACCTATGCCCCAGGTTTTTCCACAAATTCTGCGACATGTCCATAAGGAGAGTCGTGCTTTGTGGATTACCTTTTCCAGATGGGAGTTCCAGTTGAGTGATTTGTCTAGGGTAACACCTAGATATTTTACTTCCCCCGCAAATGGAATAGTTTCACCTGCTAAGGAAGGCGGCACTAAATTGTTCAGCTTCCTTTTTCTGGTGAAGGGTACTATTACAGTTTTGTGGGGGTTCACAGTCATTCCCCTCACACCAAATATGGACTGTATTTAGCACCTCTTGAAGGGTATTAGAGAGTACCTCTTCAGATTTTCCTCTAACCATAATGACTAGATCGTCAGTATATGCTTGAATCTCGGCTTCCCACAGAGAGAGAATGACCAGCAGATCATACACAAGCAGTGACCATAAAAGGGGGGAAATAACCCCGCCTCGTAGACATCTTCTTGCGGCCCTGAATCTGACCGTTTCTCCCTGTAGAGAAATCATTATGATTTCTGTTTTCAAGCATAGCTTGGATCCAGCCAGTTATAGTTAGCTCAACCCCTCTAGCAGCCTCCGCTGTGTATAGGGAGTTGAGCATTGCATTGTTGAATGCTCCTTCGATGTCGAGGAATGCCGCCACTGCAATCTCTTTTTCCTTAAGAGATTGGGTGATTTTCTCTACTAGGTTATTTAATGCTAGTTCTATTGCTTTTCCGGGTTGATAAGCATACTTGTGAACATTCAGAGGATGAGTGTTTCCCCTGATATGTCTGTCCAGAACCTTTTCTAGGCCTTTCAAGACAAATGATGTCAGGTTGATGGGTCTTAGCGATTTAGGGTCTGATTCTATCTGATTCTGTCCGATCCTTTTTTTGTATGTATACCACTTTAACCGCCCTTTAACCCCTCTGGGAACAAGGCCCTGGGGCCAGGCCCAGTTGACCCCTGCCTTATGACGTCACTGCCTGAAAGTATCCTATTTATTACATGAAATGGCATTTACAAAAAACATACAGTGCAAAGTTTTTCCATAGCTTTTTTTTTAAACACAGACAGTTAAATATATTCATTCCATACTTACAAGCAGCGACCTGGCAACTGAACACCCCAGCGTGCCTGAGCCTAATAGAAGGCATTTAGTATTTTTTATCTTTTCAAGATCAATATCTGGTAGGACTCTCCATTTCATTAACTTTAAGTTTAAATCAACTGAGTTCTCAGCAATCCTACACAGAGATAAAAGGTATTAATCATTAATCAACCATATTATATCTTAAGTTTACAGAATGGTACCGTTTACAATACTCACACGTAAGGATCTAAAGTATTCTTCAAGTTAGCTAAACGAGGACCCATTTTCTCCCGTTCATTTTTTTCCCACCCAACCCATATACAATTATCCTGTTGGTTAGGCAACTTCAAACTGTAGACAATGCTTTGTTGGCAAGTAATACAGGCACCATCTCGACTCAAACTAAATGCAATAAAATTTGTACTCTGTTCTTGTAAAAAATTGCTGAAAACAAGAATTAAACAAAACAATTATTTATATATTGCAAGTAATATTACCAGTAATGTAAAATAAAGGTAACGTAGTTCCTCAATTGAGATCCTATTGTTGAAGTATTTTCGGCGATATTATAAAATGCAAAATAAAATCGATCTTTGTTTTCTATAGTGACACTTTTCAATTTTGATTCTATAGAATGTACCAGAATTCCATCCTTATTCTTTTCTATTAAAAAGTAGGTCCTTTGTTTATAATCAAGTTTTTTGTATTCCTCGTACAAAAATTCTAGCTGAAATATAACATCGTACAGTGTATTAATAAATTCAAACAGTTGGATCGTGGCTGTTTTAGCTGGATAAATTTGTACCTATATTACACGGAAAGAAAACTATTCTATATTAAAGTAATCAGCTATAAGTACTGGAAATTTAATAATTGCCACTAGAAAAATATAACTTGACACAATAAATTATTATTAATTAAATAAGCTACTACGAAACGATATAATTTTGAATTTCATTAATAGCGTAATTATTTAAGTCAAGGCAAGTTTAATTTCTTTGGAGTGTAAGCATTTATTAGATTTACTTTCAATAGTACACTTTTTTCGAGTATTGTTAATCATGAGAGTAAGTATATAAGGTCATATTGGAATAATTTTTTACAAATTCTTAATTGAGTAAATATCAAAAATACGCTTTGCTTTTAGTACTACGTTACTCAATTTTAATCATTGTTTTTTCTTGACATAGGAATATTGCTCTGGGAATAAGACTACAAACAACATTGCCGGAAGAATCATATTATTAATACAATAATTATTATTATTGATTGAATATTTATTAACTTCACTGTGATGTGTTTTAATGTTGAAACACGAGGAACATGCAGTGTCGCAGCAGTCTCCATCCCCCCCTGCTCTTAAAGAAAAAAAAAATGGGTTTTGTACTTCTAGTTTCGTGCATGCTTGTCCCGATTTCGATAAACAAAGAGGTGGCAACCCTGAATTATTTCGACATTTATAACTATCATCACAATTGATAGTTATCGATAATTTTTGTAAAAATATCGATAGCTATCGATAGTTCAAACCATCGATGTTTATCGTACACTACCTCAAAGCAATACTCCACTGCAACTAGGGCCAACAAATTCACCCCCACTGAGTCCCTCGAGCGATTGTTGTCGGACAAAACAAACCGTACGTACTGAATTGGGATTGCTCGTTGTTCTAGATAGATGTAAGTATTTTTTGAATGGTTTGTAGAT
The DNA here is from genome assembly GCA_936432065.2 of Rutpela maculata. Lineage (NCBI taxonomy): Eukaryota > Metazoa > Arthropoda > Insecta > Coleoptera > Cerambycidae > Rutpela > Rutpela maculata. The sequence goes on along the minus strand of OW386286.2, from coordinate 228,682,165 downwards.
GCCGATGCCATCTCTCGGATTATTACCGAACTACTAACTTATTTGCTTATTTATTTTCTGCAGGTCTCTACTAAAGGAAGGTATATTGCAGATCTCTATAAAGCGGGTATAAATATGCAACATTATTATTATTATTGTTACAGACTTCCGTGGCCTTCAAAACAATGTTTTCTTCAAAAATGTTTCCTAAGAGATAAAAATTCAAGACGATGGAATTAAGTTTACAGTTTTTCTTTTAAACTGACAAAAATCTAATCATTTACGGCCGCTTGCACCGTATTGTTTAATAGAGGATTAAACTTAAACCTCCGTTAAATTTAAAATTTGCTTTGCACCGTTTTTTAATCCTTGATTAAATTAGCTTAAACTTGCGTTAACTTAAACCCCCAAAGTTGGCCGCTTAAAGGGCGATTAAATTTAATCACAATTCCTGTCAATCCAAAGTCGTCGATGTTGTGCATAACCTCAATTTTTAGTATATTTTCATTTTTTATTTTTATTAACAAATATTTGCCTTTTCTTGAGACATTACGTTATTTGTTTGTTTATTTTCCAATACATTCTTGCATTTTGTGGCCGTATTATAAGCAAAAGTTTTTAAAATAATGAAAAATTATCGGATCTTGATCTTTTATTTTTATTATGGTTTTCTATATTTATAAAGATCTTGTAAATAGATAACTAGCAGTAAAAATGTACACACACAGATTCACGTTATTTCTGAAAAGAACAAATATTTGACAATAGTTGACAGAGAAATAAGGTTATAATTTTGAAAGAGAAGTTAGCAGAATACCAAATTCCCTAAAATTACATGGTAAAACTATCAACTTAAGTAAACCACAAACAATAAAGCACGGTCCAATAAGACGCAAGTTAAACCTGGTTTAAAAATTAAACCTCGATTACTTATTCATCGCTTAAAATGAAAACGGTGCAAATGGCTGTTAATAACATAGATTATTAAACCTAGAAAGAGATTTCAGTAATTCATCAATTTTATTTCAATAATATAGGTATTGACAGGTCCCCGTAGAGATCTTGACAACATGACAATTTTTTTGCAAGTGTATAATAAGTTGCCTAATAACATTAAAAACATTAATAATTTTAATAAATTCAAATATGACACTAAAAAATATTTAATACACCCATACATTTTACAGTATTAATGATTAATTTCTGTCATGAGTTTTATTTATCAAGTGTTAAATGTAACAGATCGCAATAATCTTTCCACTGAAATCATAAATTAAGAACAAGTTAAAATTGTTCGAAACATTTTCTTAGCTGAAGTAGAGCCATTGTTTAAAATCAATAATTAGTTATCATTGAACAAAGCAAATCAAGACTTTTAAGAATAACATTTTCCTTGATGGAAAAAATCTACTCGTGCAGATATAAGAGTACAATAACTTCTTAATTTAAAAATAGTATTTTGAATATAGTATAGATTTGTTTCCATGTACACTGAATAATTTACTCGAACACCAACACTACAATTCAGGCGTATTTCGCTAACCAATTAGCAGTTTCAATCATCTCCAGGCATCTTAACAAAACATGCATCAAGTGATAGTATTAACGTTGCATGGAGAGAAATTATAACAGCAGGTCGATATGAATCATAATTGGAATTAATTAGTTCTCTCTTAGTAACCCGATTAACAAAGTTATCTGACTTAAGTTCAAAGCACGAATTATACGTTTACCTCATCCTTAGAAAATTCCTCCCTAATCTGACGAGAATAGTTTTTCTCTATTACTACACCTTTAGGTACTGGAAAGGCGAACCAATAATAATAATGATATTTTTTCAGATCCTATAAAAAATAAAGATTATTGACATTATTAAACAATTATCTCAATACCTTACAGCAAAGGATAATATCAAAAACATATTTAGTAAAGAGGGGTCGAGTAAAACATCTCCATTTATTATTCGTTCATATAACAATTTACCCTCCTTACTGATTATATCCATTTTATCACATTCTTTAAATTTATCTGCCGTATTTTTATTTAATAATTTCCCATGAAACGGAAGATTGATATTTTCACCATTATATTTTCTAAAATGGCATATTTAAATTCTTTAAATGAAATCATTTTAAAAGGTACATACTGATTAAAAGAAGTACTATCAACTTCTAGTACGGGTACGCCACAGCCTTTATTAACGAGAATACCGAAGTAGCCCCAAATACTATGTTCTGCTTCATTCAGTTTATCAAGATTCAGTTTTATTTCCGTAAATTTATTCCAGAAACTTGGATTTATTGAAGATGAAAGTTGCACATAAGATAACTGCTCCGGCATTATAATTTTTTTTTCCAGTTTTATTTATCTTGTTAATAATATTAATGTTATTGTTTTTTAGTTGAGTTAGGTTAGACCAAATGTCAATTTCGTCAGACAAATCTAATATATGCAACCATCTATACACTGATCTTCTCCTTCTACATTTATGGTAGTTGGCCAGCTCATTATTATACTCTTCGCAAAAACGAAGAGTATATTGTATTTGATCGGCACATTTCTAAATCAGTAAATATCGCTCGTAGAGAAAAATTTTTTTATATCTTTATGTTAGTGAACGAATTCTGAACAACTTTCAAAATGTCCGTCTGTCCGTCCGTCACGTTTCTTGTAAGCACGATAACTCAAGAGAGAACAATCCGATTGTATTGAAATTTGGAGAGTAACTTAGTGTTAGCTAAGCTATATTTGTAAATATCGATGAACATCGTTTCTTTGAACAGCTGAAAAAGGAGAACTTTTGTGAGCATGGAGATACCTTCGAGCATATAAGGGAAAATGGAGGTGCCTTTTCTATTTTACAACAATGCGTATGGTTTGTTCTCAACCACAGATCCAACAACACCACGGTCAATAAACGATACGGTTGCATCAATCAGCAGCTTTAGGACGAGAGAGACGCGGGGGGCGGGAAATCGAATGAAAGAGACAGACATATCTGATTTCCGTGCAGAAGACAGAGACAAAGATTCCGGTAGGGTCTACAGCCTACATCACCCGTAGACACTACAAGCATCTTTGTCTCTGTCTTTTGCACGGAAATCAGATATGTCTATCTCTTTCATTCGATTTTCCGCCCCCCGCGTCTCTCTCGTCCTAAAGCTGCTGATTGATGCAACCGTATCGTTTATTGACCGTGCAACAACACTACCTAGAGCTAGGTGGTGTTGACAGATCACGTATTCTCAACACATATGGGCGAGGGACGCGAGAGGCGTAGTAAACACTGTAGTAAATACCCACAAAACACAATAGAAAACGAAAGTAAACAATACGCAAATGATACTAAACGCCATATTAGAACGGATCTCCCACGGGGATAAGATCATTATTTTGCACCAGCCAAGGAATCGGGGATTAATAATTTGCTTGTTTAACAGTTGTAGCCCGAACAAACAAACATCTGTTTGTTTGTTCGGGCGACCTCTATTTTCCCCTATATTCTCGAAGGGAGGTACCACAACCACAGAAGAAACAGAAACATTGATTCTTCTTCTGTGCCACAACCACATACCACATAACCTCATTATCATTAGAATTTAAAATGTTTAAATGTGTTATATTTCAATTAGCAAACGGTTTGATTAATAAACTACTATAAAATTTTGTACTTATTAATGTTATATCAAACCAAACTAAAATGCCTGAAAATGAAAGAGGCCAAAAACGCTCATTAGAAGATTGTTGCGAAATAACCATTAATAACAAGAAACAAAATCAAACTCAAGATACATCTGAGGAAAAGGAAAGTAAAACAGACTCTGAGCAAAAATTAGATAATGAAAAAACGGAAGCAGTTAAATACTTCAATGGTGTAGAAATATCGAAATTAACCAAAAATCAAAGAAAGAAATATGAGAAATCCTTAAAATGGCTTGAAGTAAAAAAAGAAAAACGAGCTAAACAACGCATTAAAGCTAAAGAAAAAAAAGTGCATGCTAAACTAAATAATATTGATTTAGGACCCAGCCGAAAAGAGTTAAAGAACTTAAAAATGCAGGACAGTCCATGTAAAATTGGTGTATGTATAGATTTAAGCTTTGATGACCTTATGATTGACAAGGTAAATAATAGATTCAACTATTTTAATCAAAAACTTTTATATAATAAAAATTATAATACCTATACCTTAATGGGAAAGGGTGATAGTAATTAATGCACGTGATCAGTGCGTGCAACAATTCCTATTGGCAATTAAATTTGTAGGGAGTGTAACTCCAAATAATTATAAAGGCTTACCAAATCTACATCGCTCAATGACATATGCCGCTTGGCATTTTGACAGTTCGTTTCTTCATTGTCCTCCTTTCCCGCGACAGGTACTTTTAAACCACAGTGGTTTGTGTCTTTATTTATTCGTTATTATTTGTAATATATACCTACCTGTTTACTGGTTTAGTATTATATACACCTATCTAAATGAACTTCATCAAAACAAAATTACTTTCTGTTTCTGTATCAAACACAGCAACCAAAAATAAAAGATGATTTCTAACAACTCTTAATTCCTCTTTCGAACCACAGATCTCATATTCCCTTCAAAGGTTTCAAATACTGCCAGTATTCATTAGTTTAAGTTTTAGTGACATTTAACATTGTTTTACGGTTTCGATGACAGATGTGTAATGTGGATTGTGATTTATCGCTGTTAGGTAAAAAGTGTTGTAACAGACATGTATGAATTATTAAATATTTGTACAACACCCTCAACAACACCTATATCGACAAATGAATGATGAAGGTACTTCTCAACATTAAAAGAGTCAAGACTTTTTCTAAAAATACCCAGACAATGTTTTGGCAGTTTTGTCCATTGAAAAGAGTTTATATATCCACCTGCGTTCGGCAATAAAATAACTTGCATGTTTGCTAAAATAAAGGACAAGAATGGATTTCTTAAAACTAAAGGTGATAATATTTTATACCAAAATATCATCATCAAATGATCTTTCTTTATTGTCGATGTAGGGCTATTCACGATTCAGATTAATATTACAGCAAGGATATTAAGTAGAAATAAAAAATTTATTATGTACACTGAAATACAATTGTTTTAATCAAACGCTACATATTGCATAATATATTCTTTTACTTAGTTTCTAGTTTACTAGTTTCTTTTACTTTTATTATAATTTTTGCAGATACGAAAACAAAGAGTACTCATTAATGAGCTATAGCCGTCGTGTACACGTGACTTATAGATGTGTCATCTGAACCGTATGCATGTGAACGTTCAGTCGTAGCTTAGTACTGTTTATTTTTAAAATTTTTATAATTATAGTGTTCAGTATGCGTGACTTATGGTGCGGGAGCTAAGTGGCTTTTTCGGACACTCATCTTTACAAGCATTTTCTATGCACTGATTAATTCTATCGAACTTAAATAACGACAAAATAGACTTCTGGCATATGTCAGCCCGTCGAGTTGGCCATGGTTCAAGATATAAAAAATCAGTGAAATTATATCATCATTACAAAGCCAATTTTTTTTGTGTGTACACATTTTATGTTTAGAATGAATAAAATAAGATCGCCAGAAAGTGTGGGCCATCAGGGGGCGCAACCAGAAAGGTCAAAGAGGTAAAAAAATGGAGTTATATAACATCATCGTTACAAACTTTTTTAGGGTTGAGCATGTTTATTTAAATGTTTTGAACACAGAAAAAAATTCCCAGAAAGAAACTCCCATCAGTAAGGCTAGCCAGAAAGAAAATGTTTAGGATTTTTGAAGAAAATTGGATTTTTTTTCGCATATTTCATCTCAGAACTCTAAACTCATTGTTACAAGTTCTGGCTCCTTTTTAAAACGTAAATATAAGCTCCTTCAACAATAGAATAGCCTCCCCATAAAGTTCTTAGTGTCAACAATAGTACCATAGGCTCTTAAATACGAAATTTATCACTTTCGGCTAACTTGACTCCGTGCCTCAGATGTATTGTATCATTATTACCTTTCTGGCTGCGCCTCCTGACGGCCCACACTTTCTGGCGATCTTATTTTATTCGTTCTAAATATAAAATGTGTACACACAAAAAAAATGAGCCTTGTAACGATGACATGATTTCACTAATTTTTAAACAGTGTTCGTGACGCTCCTGACAGGAGGTGCCCCGCCAGAAGTCGATTTTATGAATCGTTATCAACCATAAAAATATCTCAAAGTTCATAAAACGATGAGCTGCCGAAAAAGCCACCTAGCTCCTGCTCCTATTATATATGCATCTTGCTCTTTTGAACCCTCATTTGCATAGGAACTTATTATCTGTCAAGAAGCATTTTCTGGAATATCATCATTTAAGAAAGTAAAATACCGGATTAGCACCAGGGTACTGTCAGGTCAGGTCAGGTTGCAGCGAACGTGTTAAACGTTACAAAGCTGACGCAAAAGTTCATTCGTCAAGAATACGTATTATTAGGAAACCGTTGAGCCTGAACCTGATGCATTTTCTCCGACCGCACCATAACAAAGCACAGCGTTTGTCCACTCAATGTGTGTAAAATTCTTCATTATTAAAAATGTAAAATACAATAATTCATTATTACCACGTACGCGTATTGATCAGTATATATTTTGACAGCGGTAAACACTAGACTATTGTCACTTGCTGCTATTGTAGCTGTTGGATTCCTTTTTGCGGTTTAACATCTGCGCTGTCAAGGTTAGGCTAATCCTGGAAAGATCGGCACATCATGAGCGTACGTGCTATTTCTTCGCAATTTTTAAAAAATTTTCTCGGTTATTCTTGGGCATTCTGCTAAATGAATATTTTTGCGTATATCAGGAAGATGTGACTTTTCATAGAACTGAATATATGGATGTATTTCAAAAGCACCCTGTAGAATGTGTAACAATTATGTAAAAGGTGCAATAAGTCTGCTGTCTGTGACGAGTGTAATGTATATGTACATGTCTAGTTTAGAATAAATTATAAATATTTTACTATAGATACTTTATTTGTAAGAGATTTCTTATTTGCCAAAATAGAATTTGAGAGATTTACAGGAGCACAAGAAATAATAGGAATATTATGAAAAATTGGCATTAAATTCACTGGCAGCTGATTATTTACAATTCTTAATAATTTAATTTGTTGGTTTATCCTCTCAACATGAACCCTGGCAGATGCAGGAAATTCACGATTCACTTCACAAACAATAGGACTAGAATTTTTCAAAAATCCTGCACTTGCACTACTACACTGAATCTATTGTTTGGTGTTCAAGAAACTAGGTGGAGATGTAAGAAACAATATTCGGTGGTCACAAATTGCCGGTATAATGTATTTATGGTAACGATGTTTTTATTTTCTTGACCGTGGCTATCAAATTAACTTGATGTAGGTATATCCTGGGATATACCTATACATCAAGTTAATATTTATGGTAACAACTTTACTTTAGATTAATAGCAAGTGTAAAACTCTCTGATGCACAAATTAAACAGTACCGGGCTGGAGCTCGAACCCAGGAATACAAATAGATAGTCGGTCAGCATATTCTACTGATGATAGATATCGCGATTTTTCAATCACTCCGTGATCAGTGACTGCTATTTTTGAATCACGGTGATTTTAAACAGTGACTGCGATTGCGGTTTAGCGCAAAATCTGTAAACTGTTATAAGTTTGCCGTGACCTGCTTACATTATCTGCACTGCGTTTTAAACGGTGACGACTACGATCGCGGTTTAGACTTAGACTGAAAGTGAACGCAATCTGCGAGCTTGATATAAGTTTGCCGTGATTTATATATCGCTGCTCTGCATAAATATAGGAAACGAAAATACACGTAAATTTTACTATTTATAGCAACAACTTGTATAATACAAAATAAATAAATAAATAAATATATAAATACTAAACTATAAAATAAATAATAATTTTAAACTTATGAGTCAAAAGTATTAGAACTTAGAACAGGATTCATAATTCGTATTTAAAAATAACATCTTTTGTTTTTTGTCGTTTAATTGGCTTCTTCTGTCATTAAGTACTTGTCCAGCATTAGAAAATAATCGTTCGCATGGCACGGAAGTTCCTAGCGCACACAGTTTTTCTTTTGTCACCATTGACAATTTTAGATAATTATACCTCTGCCTCTACCACCATTCTAAAGGATCGGCAATGCGTGGAATTATTTCATCCTCGAGAAATCTGTGTACCTCGATAATTGCACGAGAAGTCACCGGTCAGGTTGGCTCACTTATTCACACGTCATATATCAGCCAAGACGCACTACTGACTTTTCCTAGTAGTAACGTCTTAAGGAAGTGACCCAACCTGGTTTGTGTATATCCATACCCAGCTTGCAATTGAGATGAATGATCGTATCTATGAAATGTTACGATTACGTCCGATCCATAATCACCATTTCGTAGTTGCTATTTTTATCATGCCAGTGTACAGAAGAGTATATATCATGCGCTATTAAAATCACTAATCGCCGTGACTTTGTTTCCTTCGTCGCTGTTGCTATCGGTAGTAAAATATCGCCCATCACTAGCATATTCGCCACTCAATACTCCTTAACCGACCAAGTTACTGTACCAGTAGTTGGAATATGTAATATTTCAGTTTGAATAAGATCTTTTTAGTTTTTAAGTTGTTTTTATTACCTATTCAACTTATTTTTAGTTGCTGACCGTAAAAAAAATCGTATATGAAAAAATATCCACATCTACTAGTCCAGATACCTCGCTAATCTGGCAGTTGTTGGAACCATATGCATCCGAATTATCGAGGCTGTATTGTATTCATTATTGTATTTACACTTGTATTTTATTGCATAGTGACATTGGCTCGTTGGTCTCCAAAGAAACCATTTTATTGAGCCACGTGAAGAGGCCTGTTACATGTGAGAAATTATTTTAGGATATGGCAAAAACCGTAAAACAAATTTTGCGAGTTTATACACGAAACAGAAGAGCAAAGAGCCCAATGCAACTGCATTTAACTAATTTTAATGGCCGTAGCAAAGAGGAAATGACTCGCCACCATGGTTACGAAAATTGGGACATTTTTTTTCACTCAGAAGATTATCTCGAAGTATTTCCTAAGGAAAAGCTAGTATATTTGAGTAGTGAAAGTGATAATGTTATAACAGAGTTAGAGGATGATAAAGTTTATATTATTGGAGGTCTTGTTGATCACAATTCACATAAGGTATAATAGCATTATTCTAAGATTCACAAATTCATGCCACTTTATTTCTCTACTAATACAAATATTAATAATTAAAACTTTTTAATAAAGACCCCGTTTGTGGGAAGTGATAGCGAACTTTTTTTATAAGGAATATGTGTGATCTACAGGATGGTCCCTATTTATAAAGTTAAGAGAGTTTGTTTAGTTAAACCCATCATAAAAATAAAATTTAAAAAAGTCGTGTATAAAGTAGTTCGATTTTCATACAGTATTTTTCAAATTTCGACCATTTACTCCTTATTCAACTAAGTCAATAGTTGAGAAAAATAATTTTATCATAAAATGAAACAATTCTGGAGCGGGCTCCATAAAAAATTTTGAGGTTGAGAAATAAGAACCACCCTAATGCACAATCTAAAATTGTATCGAAGTTCATTTTTAGGGAATCTGCTATAATAAAGCTGTGAAACAAGGAATAGCTCACGGACAGCTCCCAATTGGAAAATATTTTTGGATGAGTCATAGGAAAGTTTTAACTATAAACCAAGGTGCTTATTATACTTTTTAAGTGTATTATTTAATTCAAGATCACATCCTTTTTATCTACCATCATTTCAAAGATAAGATACCCAAATGAAATAACAATCTGGTTTATCACTGTTGATGTAAAGTTACAACTAATTTTTTTAGTTCAAGTAGACACTTTTGTTTTAGTTTTTGAAATATTACTGGAAGTAAGCGAAGGGAAATCTTTTAAAGAAGCGTTTGAGCTAATACTGCCTAAAAGAATAGAGAAAGTGTCAACAAGTGAAGGTCTGGAAGAAAGCACAGATAGCAAAAAGGCAGATAAACCTAATTCTGTGCAAGACAACATAAAAGAAGAGCTGGCTAGTGATGATCAGTGTTGATTTGTTTATACCGTAAATATTTGACACTTGCTATTTTGTTGTGTTTGCCCTTTCCCCAACTCCGAAATATCCAATCAGCGAGTTAAAAATAAAAGTGAATTAACATCCTGTTGAATGATGGTTTCTCTAAGCCCCTCATTCTTATGACTAAAATAACTGTTATCTTGGTCTGTACCTTGGTTGACAAATCACTGCATAGCGGAAGGCTGACTATGAGGCCATGCATGCAACAATGTGAGTAGTAACCTCTGGAAATAAGCCCTAGACATTCCTTGTTCAGATCCATGTGATAAGTGAAATATAGCAGGATGACAGATTTTTAAGAAATCATTAGAACCACCCTCTTGGTATTCATGACTACAATAGTTATTTACGATATAAGTGGGATAAAGACATTATTAACGCACAGATTGTGAAGAATTGCTCCTCAAGGTCGTAGGCCAAGTTGAGGTAATCACATAGTGCATTAATTATAATAATAATAATTGTTTATTGATGTTAGAACACTGTTAATGTAGTATCCCGCATATATCGTAAAGTTTTATCTATCACTGCTAAAATTGTCTTAAAGTAGATTCACTTTGATAGAATAATAAATGAATCATGGTGACAATAAGATCTAAGTTTTTCAAAATGATGGCAACGAGTAGTGGCTTATGATAGCGTCTTAGTTACCGAATAACAATAAATAACAAATTGGATTCTAATTTTTTTGGAAGTAAAACTATTGTTGTGTTGTAATTTGCTTCAAAAATGAGCTTGTTGTTCTTCCGATGAAAAAACAAGTGAAAGCTGACACTGTTAAAAATTATCGTTTCTTGAATTTAGGAGTTCTCAATTTCATTACTGCACTAGTGTGGTAATAATTGTGACAAATGGTGAGATTTTCAGGGAAAAATGGAAAAAATTAGAGTAAAATAATAAATATTTGCAACAAATTTAAAATAACGAATAGAATTTGATTGCATCAAATAGGTGTAATAATTAATCTTATAAATGCAAGATGTATTAAAGCTTAGTTATTTGCACTGCGATATTCTTCGTTGAATACATGCTACCAAGTGCAGGTTTATTCAATTGTAGTCTTAAATAATTAAAAAATATATATTACAGAAAGAAATGGTAGTTATTATCAATATTGTAGATTATACTTAACTTTTATTTAAACGATTTTATTTCACCTTCAGTTATTTAAAAATGAAGGTCAGCGTGAAAACTAAAGCCTTAGTCCAGTCAATTAATGGTTTCTAGAGGGAAATGCTGAGATCACAATTTTTGACCAGAGGGCTGTGTTTGGACTATTTAGGAGGTAAACATACCAAAAGTCCCCGAACGGAGGAGGTGGGGGGATGCAGGGGAGCACGAAGAAGGTCCTGGTTTTTGGTTTTTCGCTCATATCTCGAAAACGGTTAGCCCTAATCAAAAAGTGGCTATATGCAAAATTAAAGCTGACTAAATTTTCTACAATAATGTTTCTATTATTTTTTTTCGTATCTGCTATGGTTCAGTAATGAATTCTATATCTTTTGACTGTATTCTAACTTTATTATAAATTGAAAATAAATTTTAATAATCATCGTAGAAAAACATTTCTTGTACAGATATCCGTTTCACAACAGACTGTACTGAAATATCGAATAAAAAACGTCTTTGCGTCTGTAATTGTGTGTGTGTGCGTGTATACCGCTTCTTGTAAACACGATAACTTCTGTTAGACTTAAAATATTTGATTACAATTTGGAACATATGTAAAACAGCATATTACAATAATCCCTATTGAAATTGGGCCATATCTGTAATACATGGTGATAAATGAATGTTTAAACACTGGTATATTTCCTGACGCTCTTAAAATAGCTTCTGTCGTACCAATCTTCAAAAAAGGAGAGTTGGATGATGTAAGCAATTATAGACCTATATCTTATTACCTATAATATCAAAGATTCTCGAAAAAGTAATAAAAAATCAAATACTTGAATATCTTGAAAACTATAATTTGTTTCACAAAACCCAATTCGGTTTTCGAACGAAATTGTCAACGACTGATGCTATTTTAAGCTATACTACATATACACTGGACTGTTTTGAGAAAGGTATGTACTCTGCCTCAATATTTTGTGATCTCAGTAAAGCCTTCGACTGTGTCTCACATGAGTTATTATTAAAAAAATGCACCAAATATAATTTCAGTCAAGAATCTACACAATTACTTAAATCTTACCTGTATAACAGACAGCAAATAGCCTGCTTTCATAATCGGAACTCAGAAATGTTAAATGTGAGAACAGGTGTACCACAGGGCTACATTTTGGGCCCGGTGTTATTTTTAATCTACATAAACGATCTACCAAATGCGGTAGATAACGTCGACTGCTTGTTTTATGCAGATGATACAACACTTTCCGTGTCAGCCGAAAATACTGACAATTTAAAGATAAAACTTGCTGATGCAGTCGAATGCAGAAAAGTGGTTCTCAACAAATTTGTTGACTCTAAATAAAAGTAAAACCATAACAGTGACATCTTCATTAAGACGCAACACCGATACTTTGGAGGAAAATCCCAAATTCGTGAAATTTTTAGGACTATATCCTGTTCTTAAATGGGATGAACATACAAATTATATTGCTAATATAATAACCAGAAACATTTATGTACTTAGACAAATGTCTACAAATCTATCAAAAAATGTATTAAAAACAGCATATTACGCACTTATTCGATCATGCTTGTCCTATGCTATTTTAGCGTGGGGACATGCCGCAGGAAGGCATAGGCTATTTGGTCTTCAGAGAAGAGCAGTCAGAATAATAGGCAACGCAGGTTACAGAGACAAAACAAGTCTCATTTTTCAAAACTGTAAAATCCTCACATTACCGTGCATTTATGCATCAGAATGCATTACTTATGTCAAAAACAACATGGCGCTATATAACAGAAATAAGGATTTTCACAATTACTTAACTAGACACAATGATGATCTTAGAGTTAATAATATCAGACTTAATCGAGCTCAAACTGGCATCAACTCCTATGGAATAAAATTATTCAATGCACTACCTAATACAATAAAAAGCCAGCCTCCAACTAAATTCAGATCGACTATTAAACAATATTTAATCAAATAAGCTTTCTTCACACTTGAAAGGATTGTGAGGATTTACGGAAAGTCCTTCCTCACTATACCACCTGTCGACAATGTTTAGGGCTCTTTGTGAATGCTCGGGATATCGTGTTCGCAAATCACCCCTTGACTACTATTGCTAGATCGTCAACATATCCTAGACAGTAAAAGCCTTCTGCGGAAATTTTTCGGAGGAGTTCGTCAACAAGGGTTGCCCACAGCAGTAGAGATAGTCCTTGAGGGCAACCTGTACCCACTTTTGCCTCAATGGTAGCCTGGCCTAGATTGGATACTATTATCCTCTTTTCTAGGCTGGCTTTAATCCTCTGGCAGAGTACTGTTGGGATTCCTCTATTTAACAAAGCATTCGTTAAAGATTATGTTGTCGCGTTATTAAACGCTCCTATATCTAGAAATGTTGCCACTGCCATTTCTTTGTCATCTAATGACGTTGTCAGTAGCCCTGTTTTACTTAACATTTATGTCTGTAAATTGTTTAGGTACTTCCTGATGAGCTAGGAACTTGAAATTTGGACGACTACCAAACAATACAAAAACGTGAGAAATTTAAAATGGCGTCCAAAAGATAAGCTGACCTATGATTTTTAACCCTAGAACGCTCGCGCTATGGTCCGTTTGACCGAACGCTAAGATTTTACTACATAGTTTACGAAGCGCGCATGTCCGCACCTTATGGCTTCGTGACAATTCCTAAAAACCTTCAACACGTTACATCCTGCAGTGCTGTATTGTTTGTGCTAGCGTGTAGGTGTGTATTTCATTTTTCGGTGGATTCGACCGAGGTGCGAGTGATAACGGTAGTGATTTTTTTCCGGTAAGTCTGTTGCCCATTAAGTTTTTCAGCATTACTTATTATTTTCTTTTAGAATGGGTGACTACGAAAGAGAGCTTTCTCGCTTACAAGCGCTGCTTGATGAAGTAGACCTTGAAGAAGATATAATTGGCGGGGAGGCTGAAGATGAAGAAGACAATTTATCCGAAAGTGAACATGATACAAATTCCGAGCAATCCGACGGCGATGATGGGGTCGCCGGTGAAGATGAAGAGGGCGGAGAAGTGCTGGAAGACAATGATAGTTCTGAGCCAAGTGGTTACAATTCTGCCGATGATATTCCTTTGCTTCACAGATTGAATAGTTACGTTGGCAAGGACAAAATGACACGCTGGAGAAAAATTCCGTCAGTGGCTTGTGGGAGAGAAAAGGCAAAAAATATTTACAATTTTCATGAGGGTCCAACCCGACAGGCTAAATTCGCAAGAACTCCAATTTCTGCTTGGGAATTATTTTTTCCCCATGAAACTCTTCAAGAAATTGTATCGTGCACTAATATATTCATTCAATCTGTGCGCCAAAACTATGCACGAGAACGAGACGCTAGAGATACTGATATAACTGAAATAAGAGCTTTATTTGGTGTCCTGTATATGGCTGGTTTGTTGCGCTCATCTCACCTAAACATTGATGATCTATGGGAAAACGACGGTACGGGAGTAGAATTTTTTCGATGTGCAATATCAAAGAGCCGATTCCGTTTTCTACTTCTCTCTTTGAGATTTGACAATGTTCATGACAGAGTGCTTAGGAAGACCATCGACAAACTAGCACCCATACGGGAAATTTTTGATGGATTTGTTCAACGGTGCCAACAAAATTTCGTCATTGGGGTGAACGCAACGATAGATGAAATGTTGGAGTCATTCAGGGGTAGATGTGGCTTTCGCCAATACATAAAAAGTAAGCCGGCAAGATATGGCATCAAGATTTTCTCCCTTGTTGATTCAGAGACTTGCTACACACTAAATATGGAAATATATGCCGGCAAGCAACCAGAAGGTCCATTTCAAGTCGACAATAGCTCCGCAAGTGTCGTCAAGCGTATGGTCAAACCTATTTTGAACACAGGACGCAATATTACAATGGACAACTGGTTCACGTCGGTGCCACTTGTCAAAGATTTGGTAAAAGAAAAGTTGACTGTTGTAGGGACAATAAAAAAAAATAAGATAGAAATTCCACTAGAATTTCGAATTTCTGAAGGCAGAGAAAGATATTCAACTTTATTTGGATTTAAAAGTGATATGACCTTGCTATCGTATATCCCAAAAAAGAAAAAAAATGTGATGCTTTTGTCTTCAATGCATCACGATGGTGAGATAGACAAGAAAACAGGCGATGCAAAAAAAACCCTCGATTATTACCTACTATAACTCTACCAAAGGCGGTGTCGATCAAGTAGATCAAATGAAAGGAACATATTCTGTGGCTCGAAAAAGTGCAAGATGGTCCCTAACCGTATTTTTCTCATTACTAAATATAGCAGGAATCAACAGTCAAATTATCTATGAACAAAACACAGAATCTAATACCATAAGAAGAAACTACCTAAAATCCTTGAGCAAAGAATTGTGTAATGATTATATGCAGCAAAGATTGCTCATCGACAGTTTACCAAGAGAACTGAAAACTAACATTCGAAAGATTTTGAAAATTGAGGAACCTATAATAACTAGACAAGGAACAGTTAGCGGAAGATGTGCGTACTGCTCCTCAGTCAAAAATAGAAAAACTAAAGCTACATGTCATAAGTGTTCGCATTATATTTGCAAGGAGCACACAACTCTTACTTGTGTGAGCTGCAAATCAGTAGATGAATAAACTTTTCTTTTCTGTTTTGTTATTTAGAGAATAATATTTTGTTCATGTTTTAAACTCCTAAATAATATATAAGTTATGTATTGCTATTATATTATCATAATAAACAATTAACAAACATAATATCTCTTTATATTTTTTAAACTGCTAAAAATGATCAGTCGGTCGAAAAGACCGTGGTGCGAGCGTTAACGTTGCCTTAGGGGGCGCGACCGCTCTAGGGTTAACGATCCCCATAACGGAGCACGGGCATATTGCTGGTTCCACTTAAAGGAGAAAAAAAATAACAAATATGGGTTTCGAAGGAGACCTTCAGCTATAAGCTAGTATTGAAAAAAAATGTGAAAGTTACAGCTGTTGAGAAATTGGTAAAAAGTGACCAAAAAAAAAACCCTATTTTTGGGAACCTTATGAATTTTATTTAAAAGTGGTCTAAATGATAGTTTATGGTGATATTTTAAAGTAGACGAAATTTCAAGTTGAGCATAGTTTTAGTTTTGGAGATATGACGAGTTAAACTCGTGATTCATCCACGCCGGAACTAAAAAAAAGATAAAGTAAAAAAAAAATTGAAAAAAACAAAAAAAATAAAAAACATAAACCTCTTCCTGGAATTAGTACCGTGACGTGTTGAAGAGTTCTACATATTATTGAAGTACATTTCAGTTACCAAACCTAAAATCTTTCTTAGAAATATACGTTTACTTTTTAATTCAAGGGCCGTCGGATACAAGGTTTGGAGTAACTATCGAGATTTTCTAAGTCTCCAGTATAAAAATACCAATTAATCGAATATTATCAGCAAAAATCCTGATTTTTTTCCTGTTAAATCGGCTATACCTCACTTGAACATATATTATTTGTTATGCAAGATATTTATCAAAAATAATAAGACCTCCTGAAACGAACTATTTGAGTATGATGACACACCTGTTGTGTATTGAAGAGGACAGTGACAATGATTAAACAATACCGTTGTTAATACATTTTCAAGATAGTTTATTAAAAATAAATTTTTATTGTATTTTTGTGTATTAAATCATTACTACAATTGAACGCTTGTTAGTTAAAACTGTTATAAATATTATATATTATACCTCTCAGACAATTTTGAGTTTGATATCATATTATAGGGGAATATATGAGGAACATATGACAAAAAAATGATAATTCCCCTCCGAGTATAAGATATTTTTTTAAATGTTTAAAATATTTTCGCTATTATTTCCCAGACTTCCTGTAAAGTGAAAATTACAAAAAGTCTCGTAAGTAGATCTTTTGTACCTCTATAACATATTTCAATCCCATGGAATTCGCAACAGCGGTTCCCGAGAAAAATTTTTTTTTTTTATAAATTCGAAAAATATTTTTTTCTCAGTAAATAACAATTAGAAGCTGATATTTAGCATGTCTCAATTTTGCTTAAAAAGCAATCTTTGAGGTGAAAATCAATGAAATGGATGCAAAGGCCGATTCCCCATAGCTACCCGGCTACGGCCTTTCATATCGCATACATTTATCTATCAATACTTAATAATCTAAAAACCCTTTTTGGAAAAAAAATATATACACCAATTACATGGTAATATCAACTTTAAAATGTTTTTTGATTTTTGCCATTTGATCTCATCAGTCAGAAGTTGTACGAGTGTAACGCGCGCGCGCGCGCGCGCTCGCACAGCCGAAGCGCGTCGTGCCGCTGATTACCGTTCCAAGCATTAGTTGCAAAATTTCTATCTCCGATAATTTTGTTCAAATAAAAAAAATTGTGTATACATTATTTTATATAAAATTTTCTCCTTTTTGTCCTGTCATTTTCCGAGAAAAATCAAATTAACAAAGTTGTTTATAAAAATCTAGATGGATAAAAACCGGTTTTTTTATTTTTTGGAGTTTTTTCCCCGGAAAAATAATTTTTTTTTATCAAAATGAATGTATTCTTACATTTTAGTTGACATGAATTAACAAAAATGGTATATTGTCAAATTTCAACGTTTTGGCGTCCCTACGTCTGGCACCAATGTGCTAGAAAAATTACAAGTTTAACATGGTAAGATGTTGCCAATTAAATTTCCTTAAAAAAGGATAGGGATCTGTCCATTAGAAAAACAAAAGTTAGGCTTGCGAAGCCTGGTACTACCAATGTACTAAAAATGTGCAATTTTTGTATCGAGATGCCACGAGTTCAATTTTTATAAAAAAGCATATGCGCTCATAAGAGAACATGTTGGACATCGCCTAGTGTCGAAATGATAATGTAAATTTGAGAATTTTAAATCAGCAACCGAGCGTTATTCAACTTTTATCTAAAGCTTTCTTCTAAATCCTATCATTTGTGTTATTAGGAAAAATAAAAAATGATTTTTTATTTTCAGGATCTCTGAAACTACTGAAAATGTTTCAAATATGAAAATGGCATCTTAACGAGCTTTAAAATGCACAACCTTCCCTCTAATTTAGCCGACTTTCTATCTCTACGGTTTAAAAGGCACCAATACAATCCCATTGAAAAAGTGGACACCCTGTATACGTATTTGCAAAAAAATGCATGACGTGAACAGAGTTGATGAAATGTTCAGTGTTTGTGAAAATTATTTCACGTCACATTAAAGATTCCTACCCCCTTCGAAACTTTAATGCTTTGTTTAATTTAATCTCTGTAAAAAGTGCCCTTACAGGCCCAAGGATTTTTGCTGCATAGAAGCTCTCACTGTATAATTTCTAATAAATTAAAGACACAGACACTGATTTTCCAGATTTATTTTACTACCGATTTACAAAAATTACTATAATAATAGTAAAAAACAAACACTATTCTAAATCATACTTATTAAGGTTAATACATTTAATTAAAATGAACTCACACTTCTAATCTATATTAAATAAAATCACAAAATGTAGAGGAAATATGATACCTATGCTATCAAACATATCACAATGTTAATATCAGCAGTAAATCCCAAAATTATGATGATTTCTCAACTTCCTCGGAATTAATAATCTCAAACTCGCTATCACTGCTACTATCCTTTCGCTCCACGGGAGCATTAGAAGCTGCTGATTTTAACACATTTGCAACTAGAGCACCCCCCACCGTTGCAAAATTACTTAAAATTCCACCAAACCCAGTAGCACCAGAAGTATTTGCCTGTTGGCTAGCATCTAAGGCATCTGTTGTAAATCGTAAACCTTTAACTAGCAGATTTTCTTCTTCCGAAGAACTGTCGCCATTAAAGTGAGATGAATCGAAATGGATTTCACGATGTTCAGAGTCTGAATCACTGGAAAGTTCACCAGGAGTATAAGAAACACCTTGAGAGCCATTT
The DNA here is from genome assembly GCA_936432065.2 of Rutpela maculata. Classification (NCBI taxonomy): domain Eukaryota; kingdom Metazoa; phylum Arthropoda; class Insecta; order Coleoptera; family Cerambycidae; genus Rutpela; species Rutpela maculata. Next base: position 228,662,951 of record OW386286.2, on the reverse strand, counting down.
TTTGGAATTAAATCGTCTTCTTCTAGTCCGTCTCGGCTTTCAGCAACATCTAAATATGATGGCATAGCGCTTATGCCACTTGCTAGCGAATTTGTAGCAGACTCTATAAAAAATAAATTAATTAAGAAATGTTAAAAGTCTTGTAAACTGGGATATAATGATATTACGCTGTTACTGTATTAAAAATAGAAATTCCATGATATGAACAATCAAAGCGGTCAGCGGTGCCCTCTTAGTAATTATCCTTTTTATTCATGATACAAAGAATACAAAGTATGATAGATAGTGCGCCAAATTTGGTCCAGTTGGACATAGGATTTGCCTCATGATACAAAGAATTTGTATCATGAATTTGCTTGAACTCATTGGAATTTTGAATAAATAGAGATTCTTAGTGTTCTTAGTAAGCATCGTTCTTTATAAATGAGCTTTTCTCCGCATAAATACGTTTTAAACATATTGTCACTTTTACATAATGCCAATGCACAACGCATTTTTATAACTAAAGGTTATTGCAAGAACACTAAAATAATCCAAAAAACAACTTCCACAGACGTCGGCAAACTCACTTTTACGAAGGAAGTGGGTAGAAAATTATCACCGTATGATGAAGCAACTGTTGATTTGGCTCCGCCCACATGTGCAATGTCATACCTTTAATTCTTTGTATCATGCTTTTTATTTTTAGGCATGCAAGTCTGAAAATACCGTGATGGCTGAAAAAAATTATGTTTCATTTTTTAGTGAATTTTGGATAACAGTGTGCATTAATTGTTTAATTTTTTTAATACATTTTTATTTGTAAACTTTTTAGCTTTAAATTTTTTTAGATTACACTATATCCAGTGAAATGATCTATCTCTTTAAAAATCGTAATCATTAAAACACTTATGCCTGTCCATCATAAGTCATAACTTTTAAATTAAAATCTGCAATCCCAGATGATAGCGCGCCATCTGTTAAGGAATACAGTATAATAGACACAATTTATTAGTTTTCTATCCAACTCAAAATAAAATGAAAATTAATTAATAGTAATATGCTAATTGATCACTTACTGAAATTAACGATTGATTATTGTATTGTCATCGAGAATACGTCATTGTGTCAAATCACATGGGAAGTGGATGAAAAATCAGTCAGACAAACAAACACAGAAAGTGAGTTAAATAAAACTATTAAAAAAGAAAATCATATTTTTGTCTACTTTTACACACAAAGACTTAAAAGAATGTCACTTTTAAACACAAATGCGTAAAAGACCTTCTTTTGGAACTAAAATGTCAATGAAAAAGTGACATTAATAAATGGTAGAAAAAAAAATGTAAGGCACTCAGAAAGCTTCTCGATAAGCACATATATCAACTTTTATGACTCAGGAATGACTAAAATTTATCCAAAAATACAGTGTATTTATCTGATACAAGGCAAGTATTTTATCGTCCAAAATGAATACAATCAATGAATGAAATACTTCGCCTTGTTGCTAAATAACGTGTTTATTATTGTTATATTTTATTATTCACTCATTTGACATCAGCTCGTGTCTGTTACCAATAGTTTTCTTTAAATTATTTTTTATTTATTCTAAATTTTCTACAAGTGTTCCCTATGGTCATTACAATAGAATCCAATTTTTGATGCAGATCGAAATTAAAATTCAACATGGCCGTTTATTTGCATTATTTTGCGTTTTAATGCCAACTTAAATTAATATTTCAACATGTTTTTATAGATGAATGTATGTGTGTTCTGCCACAAAAATACTTCTCAACTGTATAGTAAGCTTTCTTGACAAATATTTGCTTTAATCTGGACTAAATCATTAAGATTTAGTTGAAAAGAAATAAAACCATGTTTTAAAAGTTTTTTTTTAATTTATTCATTTTTAACTTTTTAGTCTTCGACACGTAGCTTGTCGTATTAAACTCATCAAACCCTTTCATTCAAGGGGTTATGACGAAAAAAAAGTAAGCCACCATCTTGGGTTTTGAATGAGGTCACGAGCCAGTTATTTTATCATTGTGTAAACGTGATGGAGTTATCTAAAAATGCCTCGACAATATAATGTAACGGAAGTAAATCTGTTGTCTAAAGAAACTGTACCTATTACAAGTCAATATTTAGTGAAAGGTGCTGGAGTTTAACTTCAAATCATTTAGAATAAATACTTCTAGGTAAACATCGTCTGTATGTTGATCCATTAATAAAGACAATTTATTATTTTTACTATTCTAATACTGCATAGTTAGCAAGTGATTATATTTGTGCTACAGTGTTACACCAAAGAATAAATACATCCCGGTATGGCTTATTTACAACCTTTTAGGAGCCATTTACCTTTAAACATTACGAAGTTCACTAGATACAATTATGTGGTAAACTATTGTATTATTGTGGGCGAAAATAGTCATATTGTTTATATCACCTAGAGCCGATCTGTTTTTGATGTCATAACTACCTCCGCGTCAGGATCTCTGTTTATATATGAAGAGAGCTATGACGGTAAGTATATTTCTTTGTTTGAAAACAAGTCTGCAACTATGTGTTTGTTTTAGATTTAGAATATTTCTAAGGCATCACTTTTGAAGAATACAAATTCTACTAGCATGAATAGTTTCCTCAGAATATTATTCCATACCATAATCTTAAATGAACATAAGCATGATAGGTTACATTTACGTAACGTGAAATTACTTTTATTGCATAGCAATACTTTTAGCTGGAATATTTATATGCTGCTTCCAATCCAAACTTGCATCTACATTAACTCGCAGAAAAGTTACTACCTTTACCCTAAGTATCTTCTGGTTACCGTTTCTAAAAACAAGTCATCAGTGGGGTTTTGATATGAAAATTTCATTAGGTATTTGAATTTTATTTATGTTCAACATTAGATTATTCGCCTGCAACATTTGTTCAGGGTACAATGATGAAAATTGTTTTCAAGTCCAAAGTGATTATAAATAAATTTGCGAAAAGGGTCTTTTCATATATGTATTGAATAAACAATGAAAGTGGAAGAATGACTTACTACTCATTATCTATTACTTCGAGCATTAATATAACACAAGTTTTTGTTGATCTAATATAAACATCTATAAAACTATGGATTCTATTGTAATGACTGTTGAGAAAATTTTTATAGGAAATTTGGTGTTCTACAAAATTTCTTTTGCAACTTTCTATTGTATGTCGCACAACTGTCCAAATATATCAATGCAAAACATTGAAAACTTCTGTTTTGGGTCATTTTTATCCCTATATAAGTGCCTCATTTTTTATTCATTGATTTAGGACCACATTACCTATTGAATTTCATTGGTTTCATCTATTCTTGAATTAGTTTCAGGCTCCCATCAAATGGCTTATGAATTAACCATATTTGCTTATATATAAAATTTTACCTCCCAATTAAACGCTTTACTCTGCTTTCATACACAAATGCTTGATTTCGTTAGTTTTGTAATATGAGACATGGGAAAGTAAGAATAACATTGTTTAGCGACAATGACAAAAAAATATATATGAATTATTGGGAGATTTTGACCATTTAAGTCGTATACATCTGCCACAACAAAATTAGTTTGAACACAAGGTAGCATGTTTATGCAAGATGAAAGAGTTAGGTACAACCTTTTCCACTAAAAATCCCCTTCACTCAATTCTCAGACATTACCTGCAGTTTTGTCAGTCAACAGACTATCCAAATCTGTATCCTTCCTGCTAAAATCTTTATTGGATATAAATGGAATTAGCTCTTCCTCAGCTAGAACACCTGTAAATATATATGTTTTCAATCGCTTTATATTCTCCATTGGCGAATTCTCAGAGTAGTTAAAGTTAATAATGTGTACCCCTATTATGCCATTTTATAAAATATCACATTTTAGGGCATTCCTTATGGCTCTTAATTTTTTTTTTATTTTTATGAACCTCCTACTTCGTCTTTTAAATATATAAAAACCTAAAAATTTTAAATCATTTCACAAAAGCAAGTTATTTTGTTTACAACTTTCAAGTGATCTCAATAAAGCAAATGAAAAAGCAATTGAACTTTTTATTTGTGATTGAGATATACGGTATCTCCTATTGGTATGTCTTAATGTTTTTATTTTTTTTATCAAAAAAATTTTACATGTTGTAGCACTAGAAGAGACCCATTAATTCACTTGTTTTTTATTTTTCAAATATCTAAACCTATTAAATTCTTGTTTTTTAACTAGACGATATTTTAATGCATATTTCGACACTGCTATTTGAAGTGCTTGTATGTCAGTTATCAGTTTTGTACTCTTAAACCCTCTGTGTGTACTATAGCTAAGGCAATTATCCAAAATACAGTAACATTTATAATGCAATTATTAACTTTAAAATAATGAAATGAAATGATTCAAATTAACTGCCAAAAGTTTTTTGTGTATTTTCTGGTGACTTTCATAATGGGAATGAGACTTTTATATTTACTCCTAGTTAAAAAACAGTATAAGTAAGAAAAGTATCTTCAAAATTGGCGAAAACATAGTAGTGGCATGATGTTCCCAGGGTCACATCTATGAGGAGGCCAAGATACTTGATCTCTTCTAAGCAATTTAAAGCGTTTTCTCCAAGAATAATTTGATTTTCATTCCCAACTTTTTCATTTGAAATAAAAACATAGCTTGATTTATAAACAGAACACAATTAATTTCTGTTTAATTATCTAGGTTGAAAGCATTGACATGTCACGAGATATATGTGATTTCAAATCCAGTTTAGAAGTAGAATTTATATACGTACTTATATTTTCCCCCTTTTTAATACCAAATATCTTTTAAATGGACTTAGATTAGAATGTGTGGTTTTCACTAGACTACTTTAAACGATCACAAGTTTTTTCCTGCCTTACTTTCAATTTTTTTTTTCTGGAAATTTATAAAATACAATGGCAAATTTTCAAATTGGTTTGTTTTTTTAAATAGCATGCTGTAATATTTAAAAATTAATTCCCCAGTCAGTTTTTAACCGATTTCAAAAAATTTAATGTCGCTGGACAACTTAAGAACACAACTTTACAAAACCTCGAATATATAGGGTGTTCCATTTAAAAAATTTTGACAAAAGCAATTTAACAAGACACCATTTTTTTTTTTAATTTCCCAAACTGCGAAAATAATTTAAAGTAGTTAGAAAAAACTTGTGATCCTTTGAAATAGTCTAGTGAAAATCACACATTCTTATCTCAATCCGTTTAAAAGATATAGAGTATTAAAATAGAGGAATGTATAATGGAACAGCCAGTATACCAAGAACAGGGAGTCATGGAGTACTTCACATAGTATAGTGAAATTATTTAGAGAAGATAACATACGCCACAATGCTCACAGATCGATATCGACTGAAATTTATTTTAATTGCGACTGTCCAATATTAATAAACGAAAATAGTAAACTTAGTTTTATTTTATTTAAAAAAAGAATAAATTTGTGCGAAGCCGTGACGTATATTATCTCCTCTAAGTAATTTCACTCTACAATTTTTTTCTGAACTCTTTGTTTCCCCTACTCACACATATTGCCTTATTTTTCCAAGAAATTTTGAAACCTGCTAATGCAGTTGCCCCATACTTCCAACCCCAAGTTTATTAGTAAGTATACTATGAACAACAGTATCTTATAGGCCTTATATAGATCAACCTAATGGTTTTCAAAAGACAGCAGGTTATGCAACTTTACTTTTTTAAACTGAACACCCTGTATATTTTTGCATTTTTGATTCTTCTTTTATTTCCGAACAAATTTTATCAACCATGTCCTATACTTATCATTAACCAGTTGAGATATTTGCAGTTAAATTTTTGGGATAACATTTTTTTATTAACATAATTATAAGGAATACTGCAATACAAAAAACAGTAAATCCCATAATTATTATAAAAGATGCTCAAATTGTCGCCCATATTCTATTTGACACAACTCATACCTCCTTAAAAGTTCTCGTGTACAAGAACTCCTTATGACATCTGGAGTTATTTGGCGGCAAACATGAGTTATCCTATTTTGTAATCATTAAGATTATTTGGTTTCTCAGCGTATACAACTTATTTTAAATGACCCCATAAGAAAAAATTTAGGGAGCTCATATCAGGTGACCGTGCAGGCCATTTAAAAGGTCCCTGATTACCAATCCAGTTCCCTCCAAATCTCTGTCAGGAAGCCTGTTACAAGGTTCGAATTATGCGATGGTGCTCTGTCTTGCTGCCACCACATAGTGAGGCGCTCATTTATTGGAACGTGACTGAATTAAGATTAAACCGTCGATATATCGTAAACTGTTAATGATAGGTATAGAACATGGTTAATAAAATTTGTTCGGAAATAAAAGGAGAATCCAAAAATGCGAAAATATACAGGTGTTCCGTTTGAAAAAGTAAAGTTGCATAACCTGCCGTCTTTTTGGGGCACCCTGTACATTTGAAAATAAAATGGTTAAATCTGTCTTTTTAAACAGCATAACTTTTCTATTAAACATTTCTTTTTGTCTAACCGTTTCCGAGATAATGCTTGTCTAAATAGAGCTGGGACACCCTGTATATTCTGTGAAACTAGAAAATCGTAGTGTCAGGTCTATGTTTAATTTCCTTAATATCAAAAAAACAAAATGAAAATGTATTAAATGATACAAATATTTCTAAATTTCATATATTTATTTTTATTATTAGAAATTATACTGACGCATTTAAACAATGTTGAACAATATAGACAAATTTTTCAACTATCGATTAGTACACAAAAAAAATTGGATATCAATCACAAAAATTGACAGTTGAAAAACTGAAAACTTTCCAAACAAATAAAATAAATACCTAGCATGTAAAAATCATTATGCATTATGATCACTTTATCGAAAGTTATTGTATAAATAAATGTATGTAAAAATATGTATATTTTATATTATGTAACGTGGTTTTAGGATAAATAAAAATTGATGCAACTGTCTCACACATTAATATCCGTCTTCACCAGTGTAATACAATTATTACCTTATGTGGTAAGCTGAGAAAATTGTGATCAGATTGTTTAAAAGCCAAAGATAAGGATTTTATTAAATTATGATAATAATAATAATAAAATGTTTATTGATATGACGTCCAAAGTCCTTGAACATTACAAACATATTTAACAAAAAAAATTAGATGATAAGCATGAGTAACATTGGATCGGGATGGTAAAATGATATGATTTATACTCAAATTATGATTATTTAGCAAAAAATGAACTAAATGATTCTTAAAGAAATTAATGTTGTTCTTCTGCCATTAATGTCAGCGTTTCCTGCAGCGCTCTTTCGAGGTATTTGATCTTACGTCCCTTATTTTTGTTTCTAGTCAGCTGTATAGCTTGAATTAAATCCATATCTTGCGCACCAGATGCTTGTGGTTCTGGGAAAGTAATTATTCAAGTATTTCAGTAACTAGGAAACTGGTGGTTTTTTGGCGGAAGATTTCACTGAATCGTAAGATTTTTCAGAATTGTCTGTTTACCACGAGCTCTTGGCGATTGAGGAATTTTTTATTTAATTGCATACGGATATGACGTGAATTTGTTCTGGAAACTTCCACAATTATTTTATTTGGTTGACAGGTTCTCATATTTCCTTGTATGTCCAAGTAAAAAAATTAAAAAGGTTGCCAAAACATCAAGAAAATACTGAATATGATTTCATGGTATAGACAATATAATGGGCTCATTTAGTGATATTTAATTTACAATTTATTTTTGCATTTTCCGTAAGTATTTAACCCTTTAAGTATGTAGTGAAAAAATTAGGCCGCTAGCGTTAATATTAACTGTAATATTTGATTTCCAATTCGTAACATATTTGAAACGGTGCGGCAAGGATGACGTCGCGGCACGTGCACGACTGGTTTTATGCGCATGCGGTTATAGCACGTCTGTTGTGCTACAAGGTGTACTTTCGAAATATGAATTTAAAAACAAAATGCTAAATGAGCCCATTACCAATATAAAATTTAATGACAAGTTTGCTGATGATGGCCATTTATAACGGATAGGTATCATAAGTATGTAAAATATTCTTATGTTATGTTTTCAATAGACAATGAAAATGCACAAAAAAAAGGCGAGAATTATACTACTCCTCTATTGGTGTTCAAATTGGGAAGTAATTCAAGAGTCTTTAGGTAGATGTTCACCTCAAATAGGTACAAGTCAGTGACTTAGTCACACATATTTAACAAATTCTTTTGCGGGTAAGGAAGTCTTACACACTCATTTTTGTCACACTTTGCAAGCAAACTAAACAAAATGGCCTAGATGTTGACATTATTTTACTAGGCAACAGAAATATAAGAGAAGATATATTATTTACCTTATTATCAAGTGTAATTAGGTATTCTATAAATGAAACAATTCCTTAAAGTCTAAGAGTCAGTGAATTTTTTTGGTACTAATTTTTACAGTCAGCGAACATCAATAGGGTTGTTCAATGATTCTAAGTAGAAAATCGTATATTATATATAGGGGTTTTCTGATTGGTTGAGTCAGAAAATGCCTTTTAAAACACAAATGAGTTCAACTTTTTTTTGCAGTAATGAAATTGGGTCTACTTATAAGTCGTACACTAAAATCAAGTAAAAAGACAATCTGGCTAATCTGTAGGCGTGGCATGTTAAAATCTGAAAAATATTTAAAAAATAATTGCCCTTATATTGGCAGTCCTAAAAATTTGTCAGATGACAGTTTGCATTATAACAATAGCTTAAAATACAGTCGGGCTATAATGTAAGATCACCAAAGCCTTGCCAGATTCGTCTAATAGTACAGTAACTAGAGGTTTTTACTTCGGAATAAGGTCATATGAATTAGATTTCATTAATTTTTTCAACATAATAATAAATGCATCAAAGAAAAGTTTCTGTATTATGCGGGGGCTTTCTAATTTATAAAAAAAAAAAAAACTGGAACTGAAAAGAATCAAATTTTGAGAAGAAAAGGTTCTATGTAACTTTTCATATACATTGTTAAGTTATAACGACTAGAAAATTTGGATTTTAGCTTTGAAATGAAGGTATTTCAAATAGGTTTTCGTCAAATAACTTGAAAGGTATTACACTGAGTGAAAACAAGCTGGAGACTAATAAGAAAGCTGCTAAATTGAGGATGAATTTCGTCTTAATTTTAATTTCTGTAGAATTAATGGTTTCGGAGATATGGAACAATAAAGATGGCGGCCGAACCTTTATAAGATGAAGTATTTGGTTTAACTGTTAAGTATCTTAGAAACTATGGCAATAATGTTAAAAAAAATGCTAACGAGTAAAATTAAAGATTATTAATTAGGCTTTCAAATGATTTTTTTATTATTTCTATAGCATAAAAAAAGTTATGACAGAAACAATGTACTTACTTCTTCACATATTAAAAAAAGTCGCCATTTTGTTAATGTAACTGCATTTTAAATTATAAAGGAATTTTCAAAAAAATGTAAAATTTTCTTCGCAAATATCTCAATAAATATTAATTTTAGGAAAAAAATGGTGGATATCAAAAAATAAGCATAGACTGAAAGTGAATTTGTTTTTTATTTAAGTGCCCAAAAAGTTTTTATGAACTTCAGAGCATACCTAATTGAGTGCGTACTATTTAAAATCTAGAAGGAGTCTGACAAGGCTTTGGTGCTTTTAAATAACAGCCAGATGTTTTTTTTTTCATGAAATTATAGGATAGGCTATCATGGGAAAAATTTTCAGGAATGTGAAAATGAGGGTAATAACTTTTTATTTCTGCAAATTTCAAGGTGCCGCCAGACTCATTTGGTAATTTCAAAAATCAGCCAGACTTGTTTTTAAGTATATTTCGTGATAATATCAATTTATATAATAAGTTTCAAACCTGTAAAACTAAGAACAGCATATCTGGGAAATCGATCTGATTTTCTAATCAGCTGATTTATTAAAACACTTCAGCCAGGCTTACTTTGTTCTACTGGAAATAAGCCAGATTGCTTTTTCAGTAAATTCTATGACCTACTGGAAAAATAAGTTCAACTCATTTGTATTTCCCACCCATGAACCCACCGGAAAATTTTTGCCAGACTCAGAATTTATTGATCAGTATCACTAACAGAACAATCCTATCGATGTTCGCTGACTGCAAAAGTTAGTACCAAAAAATTTACTGACTCTCAAATTGTTAGTTTTGCAACCGTTTTAAAATATGCCCCAAAAAATATAACTAGCCATATTACCAACTGTAGTCTTCTTTTTAAAAAATGCACTTATTGTTCAATAATTCAGGTGGCAAAAAAAATTGCAGAAGGAAATTTTCAATAGGGAAGAAGCACAAATTTTAATATCGATAAAATTAGATTCTCTCTTTATTATAACAACAGTTTTGATTTGACATAAAATTGAATTTGAAACAGTATGGTATAACATAGTATATGAAGTTACGAGATCCATAGTCAACATAATATTTATTTATTCTTCATAAAATGAGATGTTGAATCAAATTTCAAATTTATCCATCTTAAATCGAAAGTTTACGAATGAATAACACTAGAACACTTATTTTATCATGCCTATGTACATTCACTACATTTAGGATTCCCTAGAAAGACCAGTGTTCTCCATGAAGAAGAGCAGTTCTTTCCAGGGTAGATTCCGTAGTTCTTCTGGCTGTAGAAACTTCCTTCCGAGATACCTATACTTAAGACGCTCCTAGTGGCGCACAATTGCACAGAATATGGGTGATGGTTTTATCCTCCGCTCCACACATCTAACAAATAGGATCATCTTTCAACCTCATATACAGATCCTTGTACAGAGTCCTGTTATAAAGCCCACCATCCATCTTTACCTTTCTCTATTGAGCCCCTTACCACCAACCACTTTATGGTAGAATCAGCAGAAGGCCCCTTTATATGGAGCCTTGACTGTCTCATTCCGGGGGTCTGAACCCAATAATTGTTAAACTGTACCATAGCCCAATCTTGCAGCTCTCATTGATCAGGCTTCTTGGCAGACCGAAGGCTGACTCCGGACCAGCTCCTTCTCCTGCCAAATGCTCTAAGCCAAGATACGAGCCCTTGGTTCACATCCGTGTACACCAACACTGGTTCCCTCCTGAGTCTTCAATCCATTCCAGACCTCCAGGATTCAGAAGATTCATTAACACCCAGTTTCTGGTACATTCCGCTATCGAACTAATAAAGCTTCGATAAAGTTATGTATCTCATAACTTGTAAAGCGTTTCTGAAGACTTGTGTGTCGATAAATTTTAATCGATAGTAATCCAGCCGTTAATTTTGTCAAACTACTGTACATTAGATGAATTTTCATCGAAGCCAATTTCATGCTATTATTTTTAATGTCATTTTTACTATCTACTGTCAGTTTTTTAATGATCCATTTTAGGATTCATCCACAATAATTGATATGCAACAGTTATTTTGATTTAAAAAAAACATTGAATTGGAAAGGTATGTATTGCAGATAAAGAACGATTTCGATGAGTAGTCGATTGAATTTTATCATTAATTAGCTACACCAAGTATTTTACAGTATCCTTGGTAAATCGAAAGCACTCCCTAAATTCATTTTCACTATATTCTTTAAATGGATCACTTCTAATACGAAAACTTCGAAGAACGACTATCTACTCAAGTACTTCAAACAATTGGTCATCTGAAGAATCAGAAATGCTAGAAAAATCCATTCTAAAATGTTTACAGCCGTGATTAATTGGCAATTGAATTAGCACTTATCTACTATCTCAAATTATAACTAACAAATGGGTTATACAGTGTGTCTCCCAGGATAGATGTAACAAGAGGTGTAATGGACCAAAAATTTTGAAATTTTGGAATGGTATTTGGGGATTGAGTCCTGCTTGTTGTAAAACCAAAGTATACCAAAAATGACTTGATTTGGTGTTCTACAGGATGTTTTATAAGCAAAGTTGTAAAAATCACCACTAATTTTTTCATTTTTGAAAAATAAAGGTACTTTACCTTTATTTTTCAAAAATGAAAAAATTCCACTACGAAAAGTTATTTAGAATGCAAATTTCAGGAATATAAAATTATTTTTTGAAACTTCCCATTTTTTGCGAATTAAGAGTTGAATTCATATTTAAAGTTGTGTAGGAGCAAATGTTAATCGTCTCAAAAAGTAGGCTATTATTAAATAAAAAATTGAATATACGAGATGTAAGAACGTATAATGTTAATCGAACTAATTGTAAAACAAGAAACAATTACTAACAGAAGATTAATGAGGTTTAAAAATTATAACAAGTAATAAATGTCAAAAACATAACAGATTCACAAACAAATTAATTATTGACCAATACAAAACAATGTTTACAATTTTTCTATTATTCGACGTAGCTACCACCCACATCCTTCGCTTCAAGTCCTTAAAACTGTTTCGAATATGATCTAACGGTATGGAGTTTACGGCATTTGTAATTCTCTGCTTCAATACTGCTACATCATTAGGAAGTGGTTCAGCGTAAACCAACTGCTTGAGGCGACACCATAAAAAGAAATCCAATATTGATAGGTCTGGGTATCTCGCTGGCCACTTGATCGGTCCATTCCTGACAATACAATTTTCTCCAAAATTTAAATTCAACCACCGATTAACCATTTCTGTGGAGTGGCCAGCGCAACCATCATGTTGAAAATGAACTAAAGGCATATCTCTTAAAATATTTAAATGTTCTTCAGAAAATCTTTCAAGAAGCTGTAAATAAGTGTGCTGGTTTAACCTTCCCTCAATGAAATAAGGTCCAATAACTCCAACGTGATAAGAAACGGCACACCACACATTCACTTTTTTATAATATTGTCTTCTACAATGAATTCTAAAATTTGGATTTTCAGAAGCCCAAAACCGACAATTCTGAGATGAAACAACACCATTGGTTGTGAATGTGGATTCATGTGAGAAAATTATGAAATGATGAAAAAATCTCTCTTCCATGATTTTTTCTCCAATGGTCAAACAAACATCCAACCTACGGCCGTCATCTCCCTCTTCAAGCGTATGTTTATAATTTGCTTTATATGCCCTAATTTTCTTTGCCTTGTAAATTCTTTGGAGTTCAGACTTGCTAATATTAAGAAGAGCTGATCTCTCTCTTAGTGGCATCCTAGGATTTTCTATAACAGAGGCATTAGCTATAATAGCCTCAACATTGTCTTTATCATATGCTTTTATTTTTCTTTTCATGTTAAGAACACTACCAGTAGCCAGAAACTTTTTAATTATTCTCATAGCCTGAGTACGTGACAAAGCAGTGTTTGGAAATTTCAAATTATATTGGGTTACCAGTTCTCTTGGCGAGTTTTCACCGCCAATTCCGTAGCATTGCACAATATAAATTTTTTCACGCACTGTGAGAACCATTTTCACTTAATAAAGGTACTTTATTAGTGGTGATTTTTACAACTTTGCTTATAAAACACCCTGTAGAACACAAAATCAAGTCACTTTTGGTATACTTTAGTTTTACAACAAGCAGGACTCAATCCCCAAACACCATTCCAAAATTCCAAAATGTTTGGTCCATTACTTGTTACATCTATCCTGGGACACACTGTATGTATTAAATTACAGTACAAGGTGTATGTAACGTGCAATGTAATGTGTAATGAGTTAACCTAATTGGGCAATCCAAACCGCGTGACGCGTTGTGGGCAAACATCCGTCAAACGTTTGTTTTCATTCGTTCAACGTTTATTAAAGAGTTTGTTTTTCGGTTACCTTGGCTACGTTTCCGCGAGTTAATTAAAAACCCCGTGTTTGCCCACAACGCCATAATTTGACATGTTGTTGGATTGCCTAATATGTAAACATCAAAACACTACTTCCTTTGCATCAAAATCACAATATGTATACTGCGTACAAGCCAGATATATATCCCGCCCATATTGACAAGACATCTGTTCATTAGGTTTATCGAAACGATAGCCCTTGGTAAACATTTCGGACATACAATTTCTCTACTTATCGGTTTGTTAAGGCTATCGGATACATATCTGACATTTCAAAAACTGGCTGTTATTGAGTTCCCAGTCGTCCCGACTAGTGAACACGACTTTATATGGAATAGTGAACCTATAGACAGGGAAGCACCGGTCATCACTCGCAAGGAGTAAATGAATTATATGACATCACTACATGTCGGCTGTGAACATCGTGGCGCGGCGCCAAACTCTTTTTCTGGGAATGTAAAATTGCACTATTTCAAATTCAAATTTATGCCAAATATATAATAAAATGATAACAGAGAGGGAATATTTTATCGATATTAAACAAACTAAAAACTTGTGTGCGTTACTCAGCTATAAATGTTAAGAAAAACCATCAAGCAAATTACTGGCCTTACTAAGCACTATACTAATATGGCAGTCATCTTGTTTGTAAAATTTACTTATTTAAAACTCAATAACCTCAAAATTAAAACTATTTATATTTGAAATTATTTCGATGAAATTTTCCTGCACTCTATATAGATATGCAACTTTTTATGTGGCATTACTATCTGCGTTTCAGCTTCAAATATCAAGAAAATAAAAACATCTATATAAGGATTTATCACATTTTTAAGCAGCAAATAGCCATTTCATTTTTAAGGCAATCTCTGCTGGGTATACTTAGTTTTATCATTAATTTTATAATATAAATCATTCTTATTGCTGCGTAAGCATTTAGTGTTTGTGTTTATTTATTGCATTAATCATCAACCGTAATTACTGTGTAATTATGACATAACAACTAATATTCTTTACATAAAAAATAAAATACACTGAATACAAATGACAACATACTGACAGTACTCAGATGTCATATTGAGTATAACAAATATTAGTAAGCAGATGTGACAGGCTTCTCTAATATTACTGACAATAATCTTAAAAGAAGTAGTACTCCGGCATTAGAGAATTTTACCTGGAAAAATTCATGGTAGTTCTGGAAATAGGCTTGCTTTGTTTTTTGGCTCACAGAATCCAAATTTTTAACTTCCCATCAAAAATTCCCCCCCGCAACTCCCTCAAATTTAGAGAAGAAAACCAAAAAAATTGGTTTTTGATTTTTTTTTTATCGTTTTTTTTCATTTTAGATAAAAAATACCCAGACATTCAAAAAGTAAACAAAGTTTACAACAGAAAAAGTGCTTTGACATTTTCACATACGACGAACGGGAGGGGAGCGAGTGGATCCCGAAACATGCGCCGCACGTGCATTTAGGTACACGGCAACTCCGCAGTTACTATCTCGTCTTTCGATCTCCCCTGCCACGCCCCTCGAGCTAGCATACTGTTGTCAAGCGGCCCTTCCCTTTTCCCCTCGACCCATGACACCTGTATGCTGCTCAAGAATTGATAGCAACCCGTTGATCGCGATCGAAGTTTCTTAGGTGTTTTATCCTCTTTATATTAGGTATTTATTATTTTAATTGCTTTAAAAAACGTTTTGTTTTGCATGAGAACTGTTTTCTCATATTTTAAACATAGTTAATGTGACTTTAAATTGTTTCAATTTAACAAAGTCCTCATCCAAAACCCAGATTTGCATTCCCTCGTTCAGCTGTTCCGAACTCCAAATACAGATCCACAAGCTACTGCAAAAGCTGGCAATCATTTTTTCTTCGTTTGTATGGTTGCAAGGATGAAAACACATGACTTTGAACGGTTTTAGACGTCAGTGTTTCATCAAGACCGCGTACACAGCAGTAAACACAACATTGCCTCTTTGGTCCCAACTGAAGCTGCTGCTGCACAACACTCACTGAGACCGTACCACCAAGTCCAACTTTGGCAAGAAAATGTTATCGAGCCAGAAAAATTGGGCTGGAAAAAAACCAGTTATGGACTTTCTCCTGTCACTACTTTGAATCCTTCTCTCTATCAAAACCTCTAAAGATTATCTCCGACAGGTGTAAAAAAGGCTGCCGTGTCGCCCGTAACTCCAAGAAAAGCGGGTTGAAATGTTCCATCATGTGCCCCGAGTGTAACAATTCATGCGAGAATATTCCTGAGTGAAAGAACGTAACCGATGTGTAACTTAGCACATGCAGCCCCGCGGCTCATGTTCGGAGGCGTGTTAGCACTTCCCCGTTTGTTCAACGTTAAAATGTCAAAAAATCTTTTTTGTTGCAAATTTTGTCTACTTTTCGAATTTCTAAGTCTTTTTCCTAAAACGAAAAAAAATAAATGAAAAATGGTTTTTTGGTTATATTTTAAAATTTTTGAGGGTTGCAGGGGGAATTTTTGGTGGGAAGTTAAAAATTCGGATTCAGCGCTCCAAAAACCGTAAAGCCTATTTCCAGAGCTCTATATGGTATCTAATGCCTGGGGTATAGGTGCAGAATATTAATTATCGACATGCTGCTCACCACGACTCGTGCGACATTCACTAATTGGAAACTTGTAACGTGCTACTTTTAAAATCTCATATTTTATTAAGTTGCTACCCATCTTTATTGAAAATAATTTTATTAGTGAAAAAGGTTTTATACCTATTTCAAGATATTTTTTTATGGGCTTTCCTTCTCTGGGATTCTAACTGGGTATAAATATATCCCCAATTCAAAATGATGAAGTTTCTGCTTGCATACTTTGAAAAACTAAACAAAATTTGATATTTTCTGCACAGTGTAAACTAATAACTACACAATACCATATTTACCTTTTGAAGTACCCATAGATTTCAACATTTGTTTGATACTTATAAAATACTCCTCTGGAAGATATTTAAGTCCTAGTGGTATATAAAACATCGCCAGAATTATAAAATAGAGTAAAATGTATCCTGATACGTTTCTTGCAATAAAACTCATAAATAAAAATATCAAGGACATCCCAAGGCAAAACTAAAATACAAACAGACCCAAATATGAAAATTACTTGAATATATACACTGCAAATAATACTTACAGATGAAGGACTCTCCTTACGTAGCGCCTTCAAGTTAAAAACAATGTCATAGAGATAATTGCACATTTCATCAACAGCTTCCGAGTACTGACCACGGTAAACTGTACATTCCTTCATTTCGAAATAAGTATCCCATAAAAACCCTAATAAAATGGTAAAGAAAACCATACCAAAGAATTTCAGTTGCCATTGAACTATTAACCTACAATTAAACAAGGGCAAGCAAAGTTACTAATGAAAGACAATAAACATACCTATTTGCACTTACCAAAATATCAAATTAAGTACCAAAAAGACGACCAGTGTAAGAGTATTATCCTCCCAACTAAGAACCTTATAAAAATGCTCGAAATAAACTTCGTATCTGCTGACTTCGCGTTCTCTGTTATTTTCTTTATTCCGAGATACGAAAATATTTGCAATATAACGTAATTTTTTTGTTATATACTCCATTGTTAATTATTACACACGATTTAAATATATGTACCTTTTTAAGAAACCTTTTCTTGACACAAAAGAATTATTTCTTATTAACACTCGTAAACAAAATATTATTGTTGTTTGTTATGTACTGAACGGACGTGATCGATATAAATTGCGCACATTTTTTGTCAGTCTGACGTAAAAGGTTGTTATTTCGTTAGGGCGGAAGGACGCTTTCGAAACACAAAATGAATAGAGCGTGTCCGATGCCGGATTTGGACGGATTCACAATTCATGGTATCGGTCAATTCTGCGCTGTGTACAAAAACGGACAATACGACAGGTGATTGGTTATTACTTTCACATCTTCATCGATCATTGGCCATCGATTTTCTTTGACGCAGCTCCAACTTCAGACCAATGCTAAATATTTCAATTTCACAAAGGGAAAGGGCCTACTGTTTTGCAATTCCGCAACCTCCATTTTTTGTAGTTAGTAATCACTAATCAGTGGTACCAAAACAAGTACACCTGATGGTTCTGCCTTGTGCCCTTTTCCAATTTGTATTTATTTTTCGAGGAAATACAGCCACAATATTAACTTGACTGCAAAATAAGTAGTCACAGAGACGGCATCGAAAGTCGCAGGTATTTTTAAATGCCTCTGTTTGTGGAAACTAGTTCAGAGGCAGCTTCACACCGAAGGCACAGAAGAAATATGCCGAAGGATTATTTTTAAATAAACGAAGAAATATGTTATTGCAAGTTTTAATCCCGCCTCGTCTTCTAGCGCCTAAAAATCAAACTGACAAAACGAGTAATGTCGCAGGGAATGGTTGTTGTGTTGTTGGCTATATGTCCTTTCCTCAGATAAACAAAGTTGTTTATCTGAGGTCCTTTCCTTTGCACAAGAAGTGTGACACTAATTTTGAGTGAGAGAGATAGCATCAATGCGAATATCATAAGTTAAAGAGAGACAATCTTACACCAGTACAGCTCAGTGCTACACTTTTAGTGCGAAGGAATAGACATGATGTATGCATGTGTACCCTGGTCACGGTGTATACACCCTGACCCTGGTTAAGCGGTGGAATAAAACTAAACGCAGCAGAACGTTAATATATAAGTCCATGAATAAATAATACTTATATCTCGCTACCATTTTGTATAGTTGCAAATGTAAATCTTTGTTTCCCTAAACATATTGTACTGGCACACGTGACATAAAATATGGCGTGTGATGGAGTCGAGGACAAACATTCATTTTCATTCGTTAAACGTTTGTGTTTTTCTGTTGGCTTAGTTACGTTTCCGGAATTTAATAAAAATAAATCGGTGTTTGCCAACGACGCCATATTGAAAAACAAATTTGACATGTCGTTGGATTCCCTACTAAGTTCCATTCACCGTACATGTATGGTAATATATTATTACGAGTTCTAATTATTGTTTGAAAATGAGTAAATACCATTAAGCGAAATGCTTAATCCCGGTCGTATAAAATAAACATTCATATCTGAACTAAATGCAAATTTTGACATCTATAATGACTAGTGTTGGGCGAATTCGAATTAAAATACTCGGTTAATCCGAGTATCAAAATACTCGGTTGATTCCGAGTATTAAAATTTCATCCGAATAAAATATACTCGGATTAATTTTAAGTACAAAACAAAAAAGAACTGTCAATCGTGCACTTGGATAATAAAATGTTTTTTAGATTTCTCCCCCCCGCTCATCGATTCTGAGATCTGGAAAGAAAAATTACTAACCTCAGTGCCACTTGCATTCGCTTTAACCACGATCGCAATTACTGTTGACAGAGTGATTGAAAAATCGCGATATCACCTCACTAATACTTATATAGTGAAAATTTAATTCGACATCGGATGATTAATCCGAGTATTCTTGTCATCCGATTCCGTGTAATCCGAGTACCGAAATCATCCGAATATCTGCATCACTAATAATGACCACTTTCTTTTCAAGTGCTTGGAGTTTTATAAATCAAGAATGCTGATAGGTTAATAAAGATTGGAAACTATGGAAACTGACAACTGTCAATATTGCAGTTTTGATTTTGAAACCTCCACCTCCAGGGCTCCAAGCTCTTGAAAAGAACCAGTCTAGAAAACTATAATTCTATTGTAGAATGTTTCCGCGTAAGAGAATTTCTACAAAAGGAAAAGATCCCCCACTCCCCAACTGAATATGACATTTGACATTTGACAGACATTAAAATTTGTTGATGTTTTTTGTTTACTTGTGGTCTGGAAGGCCTACTTGTATAAAAAATTAAACTATTTAATCGTCTGTCTTTCACTAAGGAATTACCATGTGTTGTGTATGACAGTCCGGCACGAAGAATTTGAAATACCAGTCTAGTCAATATGTATCGAGATTCACAAAATGTAGCCATATTTTTTTATATTTTGTGTTTCGAAGTGCTAATAGTTAACTCGAAGACGTCCACATTATGGAAACTGAATTCAGATAGGACCAAGATAATTGAAGCAAATTCATTTCACTCCGTTATGTCATATCCTTCTGGCACTTCCAATAGACCAGGGTTTTTAGAAGACGATCCCCTGTTTGACATAATTACTTCTACCGAACATTTCGGACAGTCCTGGGTGAAACAAGCTGTACAGTATTATTGTACGAGTTGCCAAAATAATGACAGAAAGTAAGTTGGTAATTAAATTGTAGCAAAAACTATAATTTTTAGTCCAAAAATACATGAATCCATATCAATAATAATGATTTCAAAAGTAGTACTTGCCGATATAAGTTTGTTAAAACTTGACACGATTATTGAAAGATTTGCCACAGTTTTTGAAAACACCTATTAGATAATCTTCCATTTTTAATCAACGAGAAACCTCAGATGATGTGAAACTTTTAAATCGCCATGATTTTAAAAGGTGACCATATTACTGTCTATCTAAATAGATCAGCTTGTACCATCAGAGAGCCCTAACCTAATTAAGCATTACAAACGTCAAATATATGATTGATCATGTGCTAACAATTTGTTATTTTCCTTCTAATAAGTATAACTAGTGCTATGATTTTCTCTGCACACTTTTGTAATGGCATTTGTGATTTGTGATGTATTTTTGATTTGTGAATTTTTTTGGAGGTGAATTTTATATCATTTTAAATATATAACTTGTATTGTTCAAATACGTACTAAGAAACCACATTTCGTAAATACATATTCCTAACAATAACCATATTCTGTGAGAAATGGTGAAACGAAACTGAATCAACTAAAGAATTACAGAACGGTTATGTTGCTTACCACAGAACACGGACAAATGACTTATTGTTATTATAGTTTAGCCATATGGCAAAACCAAGTTTTTCAGTACAAAATGGAAATTTATTTGTCAAAATTTTATGTCTATTCGTAAATCGATAGCTAAAAAGGTACTGTTGGGGTAAGGATATGAAAAATACTTTGGTTTACTTTGTATCCCTTCTATTATAAGGTTTTTTTATACAATGTTCCTTATGCTTGTACATTACTAGTGATGCTAGCTAGGTTTTCAATTGTAATCAAAATCATTGGTTTACTAATACCATTGATGATGTATTATTATTACAGTTTACAGAACTAATGCAAATTCTATTGTTTTAGAAATGACACGAACAACGGAACCCATCCCAATATAGCAGTACATAATTTGAAAGTGAAAGCAACTGACGAAGTTCTAGATTGTGGTAAACCAGTCAATTTTACTTACTATGATAATTTAGTGGGAGTTTTGAACAGGAACAGACATCCTATTGTGCCAGAACCACAAGCGATTCTATATTTCAATAAAAATTATGGAAAGGGTAAAAATGAACTTGACCAGTACGACATTGATTCTTTGGAGCGAAAATTAAAGAAGGCTAAAAGAGAAGTAATTAATACTGTAATAACAACCGTGCTGTGAGTATAATGCTGTACTAAAGGGAAGGTTTCGGTGCTTGCCGTCTTGCCGATACCTGTATTCAATTCAATTTTGCCAATAGCCTACCGCTTGTACAGAAACTTTCAGGACATGTTTCAGTACCACTGACTTATTACCAGAGGTTGAATTCTTCATGGACATTTGAGGTCCCACTTGGGTCACTTTATTTCTAATAAAGTTTATCAAAATGTAACTAATTTATTAAATTATTAATCTGTATATAAAAGATATACTGTGTCAAATGGATTTTAACCACCGATTAAAAATGTTAATAAATACTGGTTATAAAAAATGTATAGGTGTAGACACTCTATTAGACAATACTTTACTTTAACAAATAAAAATAACAATCATATGTTGAAAACCAATAATTATGATTAACTTAAATCTTAAATCATAACTTTATGCATAATAATAATGTAATGTATCTTAACCTCCCCACAATAAAATTGTGGGAGGTTACTAAAATTGCTCCAAAATCAAAAATTGAGATACATCAAATCAGTGGCGGTCTGGGTGTTTAAGGTTTAATCGGCATTTTACAAGCGAAGCAAGCAAGAATTTTTTTCACCGGAGGGGAGGGGGATTTTTTTGGACCTCTTGCCGGCCATTTATCTGGGGGTGAGAATTTTGTATTAAACTTTAATGTTCAATAATAGTATATTGTTTTATTAGGAGTAAAAGTGATACTTTTTTGGCGAGTCTGTAGGTTTGCCGGACGAATGAAGTGAGTCCGGCAATACGACAATACAAGTTTTGCAATAAAGCTTGCCACATGTGTGTTACATACTATTTTTTCTACGGTTGTGAAGTTATTTCCCTTTTTTAAAGTCTTTCCAAAATTTTAAATTTGCTGCCTGTCAGATTTTATATAAAGTGACATTCTGAAGTTAAAAAATTTGACTTTGTAATTAATAAATAATAATAATAATAATAATAAATTTATTTAGACAATTGCAATTCATGTGTAATAGGCCTTTTCATCATAAGAGCACGCATGTGCTGCCGCTATGTGTGTTTACGGGAACTATGAAATGTTCGGACACTTGGATTGTCAAAATGGCTGGACCGGTATCATTTTTTCACATTAATTTAGACGAAAGTGTGATTGACAATGCAAAATTAGTACACAACATTGTGGAAGAACACACTTGCGCTCAATTAAAGCGCTGGCTCAAGTATCCTGGCCGTAAAATGAGTGAAAGCAAGAATATAGAACTGGTTGCAAGGTTAGAATTCAACTATCAACTTATCAATTTATATACAAGTGCATTAAAAGAAAATAAATGTGTTTAGCCTACAATATGCTTAATAACATTCTTCGTGCAGTAATTGATAATGCAGTTAAAATATTTTCTGTTTTTTTACGAAAATGTAGAGTCAAAAATACAATTGAAAATGGGGTTTTTTTGTCGATCTTTCTGTGGATAAAGCTGGCTTCTTTTTTTCTAATTCTTTCAAATAGGTAAACTATACGATATGGCACTACCTATTTTCAAAAAATTGTTAACAGATTCATCATTATTTGTTTAAAAAACGTCGAGTTCCATGTTTGTTCGGACAGTTTTCGCATGTCAATATTGGATTTGACATAAACATTACGTTTTTTAACCAAATAATGATGAATTTGTTACCAATTTTCTGAAAATATGTAGTGCCATATCGTATAGTTTACCTATTTGAAAAAATTAGAAAAAAAGGAGCCAGCTTTATCTACAGAAAGATCGACAAAAAACCTCATTTTCAATTACATTTTTGACTCTACATTTTCGTAAAAAACAGAAAATATTTTTACTGCATTATCAATTACTGCACGAAGAATGTTATTAAACATATTGTAGACCAAACACATTTGTTTTCTTTTAATGCACTTGTATATAAATTGATAAGTTGATAGTTGAATTCTAACCTTGCAACCAGTTCTTTATTCTTGCTTCCAGTAATTTTACGGCCAAGATACTTGAGCCAGGCCTTAATTGAGCGCAAGTGTGTTCTTCCACAATGTTGTGTACTAATTTTGCACCGTCAATCACACTTTCGTCTAAATTAATGTGAAAAAATGATACCAGTCCAACCATTTTGACAATCCAAGTGTCCGAACATTTCATAGTTCCCGCAAACAAACGTAGAGGCAGCACATGCACGCTTCTATGATGAAAAGGTCTATTAATGTACATTTATAGAATTTAATTGTTATTACCAGTAAGTAATATAAAATTCTTTAAGGCAAACACACTATTTTATTCTGGTGTGCGAAGCTGTAATCAAGGCGTGTGACAAATTCTTTGCCACACGGCGTGCGGCAAAGTGATATTTTTTGCAGTCATTTTGAAGTGAGAAAATTTAATTTTCAACAAAATCGTAGAAAAATATATTTTTTTATTATAATGTCTACGGACCGGTTTAAGAATAAATAAGACCATAGCTTCTTTAGCAGAAAAGCAAAAGAACTTGTTGGGAAAATCCTGTCGCAAAAAGTGCACTCGATAGCCAAACTAACGATACGACAATTCACTTAATACTAACAGTTAAAGCACAGCATAAAAAACAATCAGCAGACCTACTCGTATTGGCGAGAACATTACGCGCATATCATCGTGCATCTGTCCAATCCGGGTGAAAACCTTGTATATTCATCAGTGCCAGTACTTGCCAAACTTTTTACCCAATTTTTATTTACCACAAAGCAAATATTAATAGTATCTATTATATTGAAATACCTACACATTGTAGGATTTACATCTTTAATCGGTAGACTTATTAATTTTATTTGATAATATCTGTAAAATATTCTGTTAGTAAAATAATGTATTTTGAAATTATAAAGAATTTTTTAAATACGGCCCTGAGATTTCGCCCGAAACGGCGTCGTCGAGGTCAAATTTTCATTTTCAATACTTCAAAGGAGTGCCGTCGGAGTTAGTCTGCTGATTGTTTTTATGCTGTGGTTAAAGTGTTAAAGTTTCGATATTAGCTTCATTGGTTGCTTTTGCTGCCTCCACACTGCGCACATCTCTAGTTCGTGCTGCGGACTTTGACACCGGAACGGCCATAAGAAGCCAAAAGTAGTCACCAGCTCACCACACATACATGCCAAAACTTTAAAAATAAACAAACATTCAAACGCAGTTCGTCAGTGATTTTAATGTTTTTGCTTTGCTTGTAAGTACAGTATCGGAAAGTCCTGGCTTTGGGATTGCATGGTTTCAATGACTTAACCGACCGCCCACAATAAAGGGTCTACCAGTGTTCTAGTAGAGGGGCAAATAATGAAACGTCCCATAAAGGCGGAAACAAATTGAAATTCCGCAGACAGAGCTGCCCACGCACATGTGGTGGGGAAAACAGGTGGCACGATTGTAGGATGTGTTATACAATAAAAAAGAATAGCCTAGTTGCTTCGCTCTCGCTTGACATTTGCCGACTCGCTGACCTGGCCAGACCGCCACTGCATCAAATCTTTACGTTTTGAGATCCCAGGAACCCAAAAAAGTGGTTTTTGAAAAATGTCGAAACTACTAAATGGATTTGGAAGAAACTTTGAATGAGGGTTTCTTTACTGCTCCAGAAGATCTGAAAAGGTTTTGGTTAATATCGGATTACGTTTAGTGCCGTTTTGGCACAACAAGTTGTTTATTTTATGATTAATTACAATTTTGTAATTGAACCATTGAAAAGCAATAAAATTCCGATTTCAATGCCGATTGCACCCTTTCGATTTGGTTTCCGTGAAAAAAATTAAAAAACCAAATAATAAAATAACAATATAGAGTCACGCTTCTTGTATAAGATATATTTTATAGTCTAACCTAACGTTCGGTAGACTAGTGTGTTAAAGCTATATGTGGAGTATTTTTGACGTTTTAAGTGCATTGAGAGATTACAAGTTTTTTCGACGTTTATAAAGCCCACGGAAGGTGTGAGAGGCCTTCGTGAACCGCTCACAAGCCCTACAAGTGTAGGCAACACCACCGGAAAGCTTTCGGCGAGTTTTTCCCCAATAAAACTTTAAAAGTGGCAGTGACATTATATTTTAAAAACTATTTCCGCTACTTCCTAGGGTTGACTAACCAGAGCTGGAACTGATACTTTGGAACAGGTCCGGTGGGTTGGACTAGTGGAACTGATCTCAACTAATAAATACGGCAGGTACGAATATTAGTTCGACTACTCCGAGTCCGGCTGAACTTTTTAGAGATCCGGTGCGGCGCGCACAAGTTACGTGATGCTGATCGAATACGACTGTACAGTACAAGATTACGAGTCCCTTTGCACTTCCTGTAATTCAGTCCAGTCCAGTTTGTCTGCCAGTCCGCTCAGCCATACACCGCGCGAGTTAGCATGGACTAGAAACTGAAACTGATCTTTGGACTAGATTCTTCTCTGGACTGGATTAGATCCAAACTGATCTGTAAAAATATTCGATCAGCCATTCCTACTACTTCCGGCAACATAATCTAAAAATAGTGCTACATCACCTAAAAACAATTTAAGCCATTGGTACCAACCTAAAATTTTTTTTCGAAAACCAAATTCCCCAGAAAAATTTTGGAACCAAAAATTTGACATATTTGGAACTAAGAAAGTTTAGCGGCTAAAAATCTTGTGAAACCTTTGACATCTGTGGGGAGGTTCAAGCCGCTTCCAGTAGCTGCCGATTTTTTTTCTACAGAAATTTTGACCCACACTTAGTCACGAAAAGGGCATCCGAAGGTCATTATTGCTGTGATTACAATAAGTGTGAACAGTTGTGAATAATTTTTTTTGTTAATATTTATTGTAACTAAGAATATATAAATGGTAAAGACGGTAAAGTTAAAACTGATAACGCTATAAATACTTCACTAATACTACTTCTTTACAATGAGTTTGTGCAAACAAAACCATGCACTATATATGAGGCTACCAGCGCGAAAACGGCCTAACCCTAAAAAACGGCCTAACCCACAAAATTGTGGGTTAGGCCGATTACGCGCATGACATGTTGCCCTAATTATTTAAAGTAAAGTGAAACTAGTGGCACCATCTTTTTATTAGTGGGTAAAGGTCGCTTAGGCCGTTTCACATTATAAATGTATATACTTAGGCAGCAAGTTGAGCCGATAAACTCAAACGTCATAAAATGTGGCTTAGGCCGTTTTCGCGCTGATAGCCTCATATATTTTTGTGCTGTAAACACTGTAGTAGCTTGTATTTTCCCAAAACATTAATCCGTGTTGGACTGTACCAAACCAAACTAAAGCTATCTCCAACGCATTAAGATTTTACTCAGAAGATTTTAAATATCTAATAATGTAGCAAGATTTACTTAATTTCTTTGATAAATCATTAGTATCTCATTTGATACACTATCTAAATATATTATTATTAAGTTTCCAAATTCTCTTTGATTAACTTCTTTTTTTACATTATGTACAGAGAAAGATCTTTCTACGGAAGTTAGGGGCGCAAAATTAAATATATCCTTTGGAATATCTTGCCAGTACGATCCAGTTCCATTTTTTCCTTAATACATTTCACTATTGTCAAATTTCCATTTTACAAACTGTTGCCCATTTTGCTAGCACTTTCTTACCCAATTCACCTATTTATACAGTTAAAATTATCTTTAAATAATCGTAACTTTACCAAAGTCTATAAACATTTTCTAATCAGAGATTTTCTGTCATTTGAGAAATAAAGGCAAAATTGCTTGCAATTGTTAGAATTCCTTGTTTTATTTCTTCTTTTTGCATTCGTCTCTGGCCTTTGGCTATGACCCTACCTACCACTATCTTTGGTATTAAAAGAGTCAATCGCCTTACCTTCTTCAAAATATTCATAGAAATAATATATCGCCTCTATGGAAGTACCCTAACGGGTAATAATTGGTTTTGGTAGCACTCTAATATTTGGGTGCATTTCTTGACATTTTTGTACTCTAGAAGATGACCTTAAATAAACTTTTGTGATGTTAATAGTAAACTGGTTTATTTGTATATTTATCTCGATATTTATTTTTCGCTAAAAGTACGATTTTATTAAAATGCAGTGGTGTACAAAATCTGATCCTGAAATATCCGTGAGATTCCAACCTCTGCTTATTACTCAACAAAAACGTGCAGTTTAGGAACCATAAGACTTGATTAATAGGAAGAGAAAATATGTACAACAAAGACAACCTTTCACATATTCGCACATGTGAGGAAAGAACAAAACATTAGAAGAAATATTTCTATAAGTTTTCAGTAATAGGAATTCATAAGATTAGAGGTGTATGAACAACCATACTGCTTATTATGGCCTAGAACATGGTACCTTAGAAAAAACATTTGTGTAACACAAAGTATAAAAAGATAACGAGCACTGAAATCACATTAGGTACAAAATATCGCAACTCGAAACATCAATGTATTCTGAGTCGCAAGTAAATGGTAGAGAAGTAATGAAAGTAGATTAAAAAACCCAAGATTTGGAGCTGAGATATTGTTCAATGATTTGAGCATCTATATTGCATAAATAGTAGATTTTATTTTGTTGCTTTGAACTTAGAAAAAACCGTTGCCCAAGGAATCACTACTTCCACATCCAGATTCTCTATCCAAGTCACTCACAACGAAAAAACTTTGTATGTGAAAATAATTGTTTATGAAACTTTAATAATATAATATTTGAAATCCTCTACCCCAAAAACCCATAAAACGATACCCCACATCGGTAGTGGGGTGGGGGTGGTGATAAGGGGGTGGTAGTGGGGGGTGGATGAAGTAAAAAAATATTTTGAGGTTTCTGATTCCTGTACATACACTAAATCACAATTTTTTTTCATCCCCTTTAATAAGGAGGTGGGGGTGGTAATGGGGGTGGCTAATGCCAAAAATTTTTCTGAGACCTTAGCTTCTCTTGCATATATTAAATACCAATTTCATGGACTCTTCTGCTTGATTTACCCATTTATCCCAAATTTACCTCAATTTACCCCCCAACCCTTCAACGGAACAAGATGAAAATATAATCTAGTTCTAGATCTCGTTAAAGTACATATGTGTACCAAATTTCAAGTCAGTATCTTAAACGGTTCCAGAGTAAACGTGCACACAAAAAAAAGTTACAGACAGACAGACAGAAATTTTTTTTTCGCTCAAACTTAAAATCATCTCGACGTTTCATGACATTTTAAGCCTATTTGGACAATAAAAATTTTTAAAAATTTTTTTGTCGTTACTATACTTCCACTGAACGTGGAAGTAAAAGTAAGTATTTTAAGGAAAAAACTCTGTACTAAAATAAAATCAAATTCTAAGAACGATTTGTCTTTGTTTTACACATTTGGTTTTCCCATTAACAAGTCTATACAGGGTGTCTCACCGGGAACTGCATCGATCGATGTAAGGAAAAGTACGCACCAAAAAATTTTGAAAATTTAGGGAGCACGATGCTTATATCAGAAAAAAAGGAATTTAATTTTACATAACGATGTAAAAAAATATAAACCTAAACAAGTTTTCAGGGTTTGAAGTTACAAAATGTAATGTCAAAAATGGAACACTTGGTACTCTATTATTGAATGTAATTCGATTGTAGAGTGCAGCTCTCCTTGTGTTCTTTCTACATGCCAAAAAGCAAATGAGTATCTTTTACACGAAGAAAGTTATAAAGGTTATTGTAAACCATTACACCTCTCAAAATTTTTTTTAAATGTCAAATATCTCTGAAACGGCTGGGTTTAGACATAGTGTATCTTACTGTTTAATTTATTATTTCCCAGAATTTGATGCCCTTTTCGAAAACCCTTAAAATATATAGGGTGTTCCATTTAAAATAAGCAAGTTGGTATCAACTTCCGGTATAACTGGAAGTGCCAGATGCTTGTAATTATTTTAGTTGGATTGGCCACATTGCCATTAGTAGCTCCCTAAATTTTCAAAATTTTCTGGTGCGTACTTTTCTCTATATCGATTGATGCAGTTCCTGGTGAGACACCCTGTATAGTTCCTGTACTGTATACAACTTACTAATTATTAACCGAATAAAAAATATTAAAATTATGCATAATATGTTTTACATTAGGTATTGTGTTGAAAGAACACCATTAGCATAACATTTACTTTCATAGGAACTTTAATATCGATACAGTTTTACATATTGTATGTGACTTATTGTTAAATGAATACAAAATTTTAAAATTATGCACACAATGTTTTACATTAGGTACTGTATTGAAGAACAGCATTAGCACAAAATTAAGATAAGGACTTTAATATCGACATTTATTTACATACTTTTATACAGGGTGGCATTGAGCCTATAATTGGGAAGTTTTAAGACTCAATACAGCATGCTAAAATAATATAAACTTTTAGCTAGAAAAATAATTAATTTTAAGAAACAAAATACCCTGCGAAAACGGAAATTCAAACTAATTAAGTGAACTAAACAAAATTAATTATGTGTTAATTTCGTTAATTTAGTGCGCAATAACTGCAATCAGATTTCCACTAGTACATATAGTTTATTCACTGCATATCAACCATCACTCCTTTTTTGCGGATATATAAATGATTTTGATACATTTTTATATTAGCGGTAATCTTGTTTAATAGCTTCTTTTTTTTAGTTCCAATTTCTTTTTCTGCAGTTGGGTTTGTTTTTTTTTTTAATTAAGTCTCCAGTAATTTATGACAGTTGGTACATTGCGCAATCCAATTTTAATTCATTGAAAGACATTATAGAACTTTAGTAAATTATTATATTCGAAAAATATTGACCTGACTGACATTTTACCTATAAGTGCTGATTCTATTGTTATATTGTTTGCGGAATCCGAAAACATGTATATATTTGCAATTTTCTTTTGGTAAAATATTTTTAAGTGCATTTATGAAATAAAAAACAAACATATGTTGTCTGTATAGCTGGATAAAAAGCTGGCTTTATATTCTCCTAGCTACCGTTTTGACAAAGTTTTTTGCCTTTATTAAGATCGATAAGTGGTAAATTTTCACTTCTAATACATTTAAAAATGCTATTGCCATCCATTATTAAAAAATACATAAAAGCAAACTTATTTTATGAAATTCCTTCAAAACGATGAAAGGACCCTCTACAAAAAAATCTACTTTTGGTTGAAATTTTTCTTAATTTTGGGAGAAAAGATAGTTTACAGTATGGTGATTAAAAGTTATAACGGTCGTGATCCATACAACCACATATTTTCGAAAATTTGTTAAATATGCCATATAACGAGTATTAAAAATCAATTTTTTTCTACGACTATTAAGAAAAACTGTACTTTCACTCACAATTATCATAAAATGTTTTTCTTCAAACGTCAGAAAAACATGACATTTCTTAACCCATTTCACGACATTAAAGTTTGACTTTTTAGACGACTGTGCGTTGCCACTAACAACGGAGGTAAAAGTACTTTTTCTCACACTGTCAGTGGCAGGAAAAGTAATATCCATAGCAACTCGTATTTTATTTAATACACCGGCAATGAGATATTAACACAATGCGTTTTTGGTGGAGAAATTCGAAATTTTTTTATTTTTATTTTTTTTTATAGCTAATTGACGTTTGAAGAAAAATAGCATGTTTTATTCGCAGTGAAAGCCACAGGTCGTGACTCGTCTGTAATTGCAAACCTACAAACTCGTCACTTTTACTCTTAAGAAAAACAATATACTATGTACGCACTAAAAATAATGAAAAAAAGTGCAGGTTTTTTAACAGCCATAGAAAAAAATTATTTTCAGTACTCGTTATGTGGCATTTACCTTGGTAAGTTTTTGTCTCTATAGCCGAAAATATGGGGTTTCAAGGGTCACCACCAATTAAAACATTTAATCACCATACTCTAAACTACCTTTTCCCAGAATTACGAAACATTTCAACCAAAAATAGATTTCCATGTATTTTCGTGGGGTCCTTTAAAACAAAAAAAAAAAAATTAAACAAAACAAAGGTTTAATCCTTCTGAATGTTTAAAATGATCATATAATTTGGAGTTTTTCCTTTATTGCAATGATTAATACTAACATTATAACCATCATTATCATTAAAATGATATTTACATCATATCTTCAATTGAACGAACAATTTGAAATGATAATGTAGACATTAATACATTGTGAGGCCGAAGTTCATGTACAAACTTTTGCATTTACATTGAGACTGATATCGATTTTTAACTCTGTATTAACATATTTTTGCATGCCGCTCATGTTATCTTATCAAATCAGTTTCGTCTCTACCAATTTATTTATAAGAAGCACTATTCGATCTGCACTAAGTATTTTAGACACACTACAGGCAAAAATAGCGGATAGTCATTATTTATTGTGTTATTAAGTTCAAAATCAACAAATTGATGTTAATTCATAGGTAAAGCAATGTATTTTAACAGCCGATCTCTTGATTTTCTTGTAATCATATTTAAGCATTTTACGACCATGGAAAAAAATTATGCACATTATTTATTAAATAATTTTTTTTATCTTTTATTACTATCAGTTCTAGTAAGTCTTACCTCCTATTCATATAAAATTAGTGAATCAATGCCTAGCTTTAACTAGCTCGAGGTTCTAGGCAGTTATGTATGTCAAGTCTATATGGAAAATCACTGGCTAAGTCAAACTGTCTATCGGAATGGTATCAGCAAACTGACTCGGTCGAGAGGGGGAGTGAGTAAACCATTACAATATAATGGAAGCTGGACAGTTCTTCACAGACAGTTTAAAGCAACAACTTGAACATGGATTTCAGCCAGCTATGAGGAGATAATTATCAGAGGCTGGTGGTGTTCCACTAAGAGCTAACTACAGAAGAACGCATAGAAATGTATTGGCATAATACACACCATATCATTTACCATCAAATCTCAGTTCGGTTTATACAATGATTCTAGGCAACTATGTGAATAGAGACTTAGAAAATCGACAGCAGCCATATCCAAGAGATATTCTTTCAGGGGAGGGTCCATATTAGTTTGGGGTGGTATAGCTAGGGAGATATATACCAATTGTATACTTCCAAACGTAATCGCATATAAGTGCAATTCTGCCGATTGCTATGGCTTACAAAATTGGAAAAATTCTCAGATTTTCAACACAGTGCATCTCCTCACAGGAAACTAAATGTACATAACATCATTCCAGAACAAGAAATGACGCACCTATATTTCCCAGCTCTATCACTAGATCTTACTTCTATCGACCACATCTGAATATGAAGAACAGAAATTCGTTTAACAACCAAAAACTTGTCATAAGAACATCTAGGTGACTTTATTGGTAGTATGTCAAAAAAGATTCAGACAATTCTATGACATACTTAAAGAAAATTTGAGTTCACTAGGTAATTACTAATTCATTTATTATTTTAATAGTAACAAGAAAAATAATAATTTTTTATTTGGGCGAAGTTGGCTTCTAATCCACTCTTGATCTACATTTTCTTTTAATTTTCCATTGTATACAAGATAATGGAATACTAAGTTTTCTTAATTTAAAGTAATTTTCGAACACCAAAAATGTTTGATAACTTAATATCCGCTATTTTTGTCTAGCACTTTCATGGGAACTCCATTTAACTCATCCAATTTTTTTATTTTGAAAATTATCTGCATGTTCTAGTTTTCTTTGGTGTATATACATACTTCTACATAATTCACTGTACAAATATATTCATTCCAAATTTCTCTTTATGTTTGTTTATGGCCACAGTTAAAGATCACTCTCTGAGGGTATTTGTTACTTTTTTTAGCATCGTATTTGTGTCATTTATTTTCAGTGTACTTTCCTCTTTTATTATGGAGTCCATGTACTATCGTGAGCAAAAAAAAAAATAGGATAACTATTTTTTTCTAGTGTAAATCTGTCTATTTGAATATGTAATGAGTAGCCGAAATAAAACAGTTAGCACTTTTATTTTATTTTTTATTGTAATGCTGTAGTTATTGCTATAGCAAATGATGGATGATCAATGAGACAAGTTGCACTGCGTTATAACATTAACAAAAATTTGGTGTTTGACATTTTAAAGAAGTAGAGAATAAACAGCACAATAAGTATAAATCCTGAATCAGGGGACAAAGGATATCCAACTTAACAAGAAACGAACTGTTAATATTTCGTTATTGCACCATTTCTATTTATAACTTCTATAAGTCTGTTTGGCACAGAATGAAATAACCTTATACAATAATCATCAGTAATAATATTTTCCCATTTATTTATTATTTCCAATAATTCTTATGGGCATTCTGTGGTCTCACATTTAGTTTTTGGATACTTCTTATGAGTAGTCCCCATACGTCTTCCATACGGTTAAGATCTGGACTATAACTGGGCCAGTTAAGAACATTAATGTTGTTATCTTGAAACCAGTTAGTTACAGTATGAGCCGTATGAACGGTACAATTATCTTGTTCATTATTAAGAAATAATTGGGACACAGAAGGAAGCATAATATTGTCTAAAATCCTAATATATGTTTCACTATTAAATCGTTCCTCGATATGCCACAAAACACCAGGACCACGTGCAGATATCCAAGCCCACATATTAACAGAAAATCTACCACTTTTGTCATTGTTAGATGTATATTTCTCATCGAATCGAATATTCGGTGGTCGGTAAATACGAATACGACCACTGTGTGTTGGCTGGAAAGTTTTTTCGTCTGTAAAAACTACATTGTTCCAAAAATTTACATCATGCACTAAAAATTCAAGCGCAAATCCTAGTCGAGCTTCTTCATGCTCAGCTTTAAGTAAGTATTTCTGTGCTGCTGGATGATTCTCTTACTCGCCAACGACCAGTACTACTCGATCCAGGAAAATACGTTTCTTCGGCAGCCTGAATAACCGAGTAAAATGGATTTTCTACAAATGTATTTACCAATTGCAAATCTTGTTGTTGAGTTGATATCCTTTGTCGCCCTGATCCAGGATTTCTACTAATCGTACCGTTTATTCTCCACTTTTTTAAAATGTTACACACCGAATTTTTGTTAATATTATAACGCAGTGCAATTTGTCTAATTGACCATTCATCTTCTGCTTTAGCAATAACTCCAGCTTTAACTAAATCGCTTATATGTGGCATATTAGTTTTTGCACACTTGCAATGAACTTTGACAAATAACTGACGTCACAAAAATTAAAGTTAGATGTACACAACTAGATTTTAGCAAAAGTACGTTATAAGACTTGTCCCATTTTTTTTGCACACGACAGTACAAATAATATGTACATTCGAGTGGCTCAAATTGATACGAGTGAAAAGTTTCGATATTTTTTGTCACTCCCAAATTTGGTTGAAAAAAACTCCAAATTTGAGCAGTCGGTTAATATTAACATGTGCCTAAGAAAACTTGAAGTTCTTTTGTATTATTTATGGGAAAACGACATTTTTATGCAAATTTGTAATAGAATTGTAAAAATGTAGTGAAATAAAAATCGCACACAAATCCCCATAACAATGAAATCTCCATAACTCTCTTTTATAGTCCTGAAAATGACCCTAATGGGAGAAGTAGAGTATCGCATATTTTTCATTTATTATTGTTTATTTGTGGGTTTTTTTGCACATATTCTAGTTTGTGTTGTTATTTTAATGTTTGTCAAATTGTTTAAACAATTATAATTCATTTAAACAATGGGAGTTTTCATTATATTCGAATATATCCAAAAATTAAATATCCATTAAAAAATAAGCGTATTTTTTTAATTTATTTTGCCTGATTTTCAAATGAGAGTTGAGTCCTGCTGTAACTCGAATAACACATACAGTTCGCCAAATGTAGTTTTATATATGCATCCTAAGTTCAACGAGTGCAAGAAACAAAACAGAGAAATTAGAAAAAGAAGCTCGTGGTTAAAAGCGATAGGTACCGATGCTCTGCACGACAAGAATAAGATTTCGCGAAGTATGGGTTGTGCTGGAAACAGTATATCCGTCTTTCTTTTCCTAATTTCTCTGTTTTCTCGCTTGCACTCGTTTATCTCAGGATATATAAAACCACATTTGCCGATTCTGTATATCAAGCAAAATGATCTCTAATTGATATATTTTACTCGCACATTAATAAAACTCAATTTCTTTGGTAATAAACATATAATATTAAAAATTCGAAAGTATTTAATTTATCATATAATTATTTCTTAGTCGAAATTTATCGGAGAACAATTTGTATGCTAGAAGATTCGACAAATAAATGTAAATTAGACCATTAATACTCACAACACGTTATCACTACCCGTATAATGTTTATTTATACATTTTTAGAAGCCAAAATCTGTTCAGCTATATAACCAAATAGGTAACTTTTGGAGGATAAAAGGTGAAGCTGGTAAAGCTATAGAATGCTTTCGAAGAGCACTAGCATCATCGCCGCATAATGCTGAAGTACTGCTCAACTTAGCCCGAGTATTGTTCTCATTGCAATACTTGGACGATGCTATTTATTTAACTAGGAGGTCGCTGGAGGTTCAGCCACCAGAGAAAGGTGCATGGCAGCAATATTTTACATTAGGAGAAATTTTCAAGGCGTACGGTCATTATCAAGAGGCATCTATACATTTAAGGCACACTTTAGAACTTAACCCCGGCTTCGAGCCGGCACACTTAGCTCTCAAGGAAATGGAGACCATGCCTGCTGCAACCATACATATATACACTTTGGTTATTATTGTCTGCCTGGTAAGTCGATGTCAATATCTTAAGTAATTCGATGTTTATTAATTGAAACTAATATTTGGACAGGTCCTAGGAGTCCTTTTAGTGATTTTATCGTCTGTTGACAACATAGTTGAATACGCAGAAGATATTAAACCACAGAGGCATTTCAATAAAGCAATGGCGATGCGATCTCTGAGGGGGATAACAATGACGGCAAAACGATGCAAAAAATCATCCACATAGCAAAGTTGGTTTTAGCTTTTTTTATGACGATGATAAGTTTTGTTTGATGTTTTTATGTTTTAAGTGATATGCTACAATTTTGTTTGTACCTGTTCGATTTGCTCATTTTATAATTTTGATTAACTTATTAAATATTTGAACGCATTTAATAATTTTCCTTTCACTTCAAATTTACTAAATATTTACCAAGTACAGTATTTGCCTGCTGTAACGTTTCATTAGGGCTAATGCATCAGGCAATCCAACGACCTGTCAAAATTTTTTGGCAATGTGGCATCGAAGGCAAACAGGTTTATTTTTATTAAATTCAGGAAACGTAGCCAAACCAACAGAAAAACACAAACGTTTAACGAATGAAAACGAATGTTTGCCCTTGACGCCGTTGGTGGTTTGGACCGTTTTAGGATGACGTCACAATAAGTCGGCCGTATTGCCTGAGGGACAACCAAACTTTTTATTCCATTGTAAACAAAGAAGTAATCTCAGTTTTAAACGTGAAATAAAAATAAAATGCTATCCTTTTGTGCGATAAGGTGTGATTGTGAGATAAGGTTTATTTTGAATGTAAAAAAAGCTTAGGAGAAAGGTAAAGAAATCACTTTCTGACAGAGTCTATTGAATACTACATACGCATAATATAACACGCTTATCACTGAAATCTAGCACTTAGTTATTTAAATGTAAACTTGCCTTGCCCATAACAATGAATACATTTGAGTTTATCTTTCTTGCACAAATCCAGCCTCATAATATTTATATGTTTGTAAAGATTTGTATGCCTTAAACTGCTGGCCTGTGTAGAAGCTGTGAGTCAACACTAAGTAATTTACCATATCAATTATGGATACACACGGTAAAATAGACAAATCTGCAGAAAGGTCTCCAGTCTCCACTCCAAGGGTGTATTGGTCAATATTGTCTATTATTTTGATTTTCTCATCATAGCGACACTTTACATCACCCATAAGGGTTGAATAATATTCACTACATGACATTATTACAAAAACACACACAGTTTCTCAAGAAAAACTAGAAAAAAATATATAAAACCACGCAAACTGCGTTTGGTTGTCCCTCAAGTAAAATGGCCGACTTGTTAGAACCACGTGACCTAAAATGGTCAATTATATGACTAATGTAACCTCAAATTTTAAGTTTTTGGAAATTTGTCCTCATTTTTAATATTCTTATTCACGTTTTTAGATTGAAATCAGTATAACATTTAAAATCCCTGTCGAATAGTGTACATATAGCTTTTTAATGTTGATTATTAAAAACAGGCTGTTAATTATTATAGGTTGAATTTCTAACCTATAATTAGTACTAAAAATTTGCTGGAAATCCAACCCTATAACTGTCTGTTTTTGATAAGCAACAATATTAAAAAACCGCTGCCCAAGGAATCACTACTTCCACATCCGGATTTTCTATCCAAGTCACACAACGAAAAAATTTTGTATCTGGAAATAATTGTTTATGGAACTTTAATAATATAATATTTGAAATCCTCTACCCCAAAAACCCATAAAATGATACCCCACATCGGTAGTGGGGTGGGGGTAGTGACAGGGGGTGGGAGTGGGGGGTGGATAAAGTAAAAAAATATTTTGAGGTTTCTGGTTCTTGTACACATACCAAATCACATGTTTTTTTCATCCGCTTTAATAATGGGGTGGGGGTGGTAATGGGAGGTGGCTAATGCCAAAATTTATTTTGAGACCTTAGCTTCTCTTGTCTATACTAAATATCAATTTTATGAACTCTTACCTGCTTGATTTATCTATTTTCCTCCAATTTTACCCCAATTTACCCCCCAACCCTTCGATGGAACAAAATGAAAATATAATCTAGTTCTAGATCTCGTTAAAGTACATATGTGTACCAAATTTCAAGTCAATATCTCAAACGGTTCCAGAGTAAACGTGCGCACAAAAAAGTTACAGACCGACAGACAGAAATTTTTTTTTCGCTCAAACTTGAAATCTCGACGTGTCATGACATTCTAAGCCTATTTGGACAATAAAAATTTTTAAAAATTTTTTTGTCGTTACTATACTTCCACTGGATGTGGAAGTAAAATATGTATACTCTGTTGGACAAGCTTTTTAAATGTTATACTGGTTTCAATCGGATAAGAATAAAATTCCAGTTGTGGTAATTATTGTAAAATTTACTATAATGAAATACGGGGAACTGAAGCAGGCAAACAGGGAAAACCTGGAAAAGTCAGGGAATTTGATTTCGGTCAGGGAAATCAGGGAATAGTCAGGGAATTTACAAATTTATTAAAAGTCAGAGAAAATTTATTAAAACTACTTATAACCAAAGTTTTTCCCATCTTGCGGCCCCTTGCTCGTCAAAAACTGTTTTCCACCCCCCCCCCCCCCCCTCCTCCCCGTTCACCAATTTTCATTTTTGAGCAGAAAAGTTTTCTGAAAGTTTTATTGAAAAGTCCTGTAAAATCTGGAAAAGTTGGGGAATTTCACAATTGTGAATTGCTATACACCCTGCTTATGTACATGAGCAACTCAAGCCTATTAGAGTAGGGTAATCCAAGAGAAACGTATGCTGTGTGTTGATTGTCGATGCTATTTGGTATTTGCTATACAGAATCGGAAAGTCTTGGGTCTGATATTGCGCTATTAACCGACCGTCCACAATAAAGGCGTCTACCAGTACTCTAGCAGAGGCAAAGAGTGACACGCCCCTTCAAGGGAATTATGTACATCATTGCTTGCTTCACTCTCGCTTGCTCTTATTGCATACCAAACCGAACATTTTCCGATACTGTATAGAACCGGTCAGGCACAGGTTATAGGTAAGCTTACCAAATGTAAGTATTGCTCTCAAAACAATGTTAATGTTTAGAATGGATAATTATGGACAATGCGCGATACAATAAATTTAATTACTCTAGCGTACAAAAATCAGCTCATTCCTTTTTAAAGTACAGCTTGACGACTTATTAAACATTTTGACAAGTATGGATGTGCTGCCCCACAAAGTCACAAAAACTAGTGGTAGTAGAGGAAGGAAGACAAGAACAGGAAATTACTTGTGCAAGTGTTGAGGAAAATCCCCACCAGTCCAGTGTAGAGTTATTGCTTAACAGTTTGATATTGATAAAGAAAAAACAGTGCGCACTATTTTAAAAAAACATAGATACCATTCTCAAAATTAAAAAGAATTCCATGATTTATTTCCTGATGATCAAATTCGAAGGACGAACTTCTGTGAGAGTGTAAAAAGCTTTTACGACAGTTAATTCAACATAACTTTTTTTTTTTCGTTTTAGTACACCTAAATAATAATAAAAGCTTGTTTTTAAAAAGTTTTTTTACATTTAATTTTTATTTATATTGGCTACCTGTAGACCACCTTAATAGTCCGGCCGCATATTGCAAAATCAGAGGTAATCGTGCACTTGAAGCAAAAATCATGAAACTTGATACATTTGTGGATAATAGTGTAAGTATACTTCAATTTTAAGATTAGAGCCCACTCGATTTTTCAAAATGGCCGCCGAAAATGCAAAACAACTATATCTCTGGCAGTTTTCGCCGTATTGTAGGATTTTCACATAATCTAAGTAAATTGACATGAAGATTACCGATTTTTGCAATAAAAATACATTTTTAATTGTTGAAAACCCGTACTTAGTTAGCATCTTATCATCGAATCAGATTAGGCCAAAAATCAGATATACTGGATTGCTTTGCAAAATTACAACGCACCACAGAAGAGGAGGAAATGCAAAATGATGATGATTTTGTCCATTGCTTCGATTTTGTTTTGCTAGATGCAGCGGCCATTGTGAACATAATCAGCCCTACCGGACACAACACATTCCAAAATTACGTAAAAAAAATTTCAGAATACGTCCTCAAGCAGTTCCGCCCTACAGTCTGACGAGTTGATGTCGTTTTTGATTCATATTACACGGTCAGTTTAAAGACAGGTTCACCGAAGAAGAGGGGGGACCGAACTCGTTGGCGTGTGGAACTCGCCAAACGTGTCCCGAAGGATTGGAAAGGTTTTCTTAGGGTAAATCAAAACAAAGAAGAACTGTTTCAACTCTTGGCTACACATCTCCTAAAAACTAGATTTCCCGGAATAGGACAAAGCATCACAAGCAACTGCAATGAAATAGAGATTTCAGGACTATCCCCATGCAACCAAGAGGAAGCTGACGCGCATCTTCCTGCACGCCCATC
Organism: Rutpela maculata; assembly: GCA_936432065.2. Lineage (NCBI taxonomy): Eukaryota > Metazoa > Arthropoda > Insecta > Coleoptera > Cerambycidae > Rutpela > Rutpela maculata. The sequence goes on along the minus strand of OW386286.2, from coordinate 228,622,499 downwards.
ATGGAGTCAGTCCCGGACATTGCTTTCTCTGTAGAGAAATCATTCAGGTGAGTGCGGTCGTTTTTATTTCTTGTGAAGTAATAATGTGTTATAATTTTGGTACTTTTATTCTCCAGGTATATAAATGCAACAGTTATTGCTGATAATTTAGAAGTTGAGAACTGTTAAACCCTGATGGCATTTCATGCGCTATCAGGCTGTGACACAACGTCCTCTTTTCTGGGCAAAGGAAAACAAACAGCCTGGACGACGTGGTCTAGCTTTCCCGCAGTAACAACGGCTTTGAAGGCACTTTCCCAGACCCCAGAACTGACAACAGTAAGTTCCTGTTTCTCAACTATAGAACGATTTGTGGTATGTGCAGAACAAGTTCAGAAGATTCAGTGAACGTTGCACGGCACACCATGTTCGTGCGCAAAAACAGGCAGATTGAAAACATACCACCTACCCAGGACGCATTGCGCCAACATACCCTACGTGTGGCATATCAGGCTGGGCATTTATGGGGGCAAGCTTTACTGCAAAGTCCAGTTTTACCCTCATCTACGGACTTTGGATGGGAAAAGTCATCGGACGGAAACTGGGAAGTGAGTATACGTTATTTGTATAGGCGCATCCAATTTCAATGTAACGTACATCGCAATTTTAAAATTTATTCCCTTGACATTTAATTTACCTTATATGTCTCGTCTTTTATCAGATTAAACGGATGACACTGCCTCCAGCATAAGAAGCATGCAGAGAAGTGTTGAAGTGCGAGTGCAAGAAAGGCTGCTCATCAAGCTGCAGTTGTAGAAAAGCTAATTTGCCCTGCAGTGAACTTTGCTTTTGTGGTGGATGCGAGCCGAACAGTTCATAAATTAATTAGACTAAGTATATAATAATAATAATAATAATAATACGTTTATTTACATAAGAAATTAACATGTGTTTTACAATAATTTTGTATATAAGAATATATTGTAAATAAACAGGAGATAACCCACAAAAGTAAACTTGCACGTGGGTACAATTTGCTTATTTACCTTTTGCAAAATATTAATAATTATAAATAATTATAATAATTGTAATAGTAGTAGTTAGAGTCAGTATAAAACTGCAATGCAGTTATTCCCATAAATAGTCAACATACAGACTAACAGCCAGTTTCTGGTACATTCCGCTATCGAATTAATAGCTATCGCTTCGATAAAGTTATGTATCCAATAACTTGCGAAGCATTTCTGAAAACTTATGTGTAGATAATATTCAATCGATGGTAATCCAGCTGTTAAGTTGGTTAAACTACTGTACCCTAGATGGACTTTCATTGAAGCTAACTTCATATTATTTTTAACGTCATTTTTACTGTCTACTGTCAGTTTACTAATGTTAATGTTAGGTTAGCATTCATGAACAATAATAGTAGAGACTCTAGTATTCCTTTTAGCAGTGGGGCCGCCAGAAAATTCATCCGGGGGGGCCAATAGAACCGGCCTCCCCAGAGGATGAGGAAAATTTTTCAGAAAATGGTTGAAAACGGATGTGTATGTAGATTCCTCTATTAGGTAATATTGGCATTAATTACAAAATATTTATTTCAAGGGATAATTTAGATACTGCTTTGTACTGCTTCCTTATTTTTTGGCTCATGGAAGACGGCTTGGGGGGGGGGGCCCATGGCTCCCCCCTGGCTGCGCCCATGCCTTTTAGCGTTCATTCTCAATAATTCATATGTAAGTTATTTTGATTTAAAAAAAAAAAAACGTCGAATCGCAAAGGTATGTATTGCAGATAGAAAACGATTTCGATGGGTAGTCGGTTGAATTTTATCACTATAATAGTTCAGTCAAGTATTTTGTTTCAAGTATCTGTGGTAAATCGCAAGCACTCCCTAAATTCTTTAAATGGATCACTTCTAATGCGAAAATTTCGAAGATACTTCAAACACTTCGTCGTCTAAAGAATCAGAAGTGCTTAAGTAATCCATTCTAAAATTTTAACAGCTCTATTTTTTTATTTGCACTTAAATTGGTACTTATCTACTATCTTAAATTATAACTAACAAATGGGTTATATGACGTGTATTAAAGTAATAAAGTACAGCACAAGTTGTTTGTAACGTGTAATAGTAACATATAATCAGTTAACCTAACATTTAAACATCAAAACACTACCTCCTTTGCATCAAAATACAATATGTATACTGCGCATGCATCAGATAGTTATTGAAATAGATATCCCACCCATATTGACAAAATATCTGTTAGTTAGGTTTATTGAAGCGATAGCACTTCTTCAACATTTCGGAAACACAATTTCTCTACTTACTGGCTGTAAGTGATATTTCCTTAAAGAAAATTCCACTTTTTATTGCATTCTTCATGTTAATTTAGTAGGATTCTGTGAAAATCCTGCATGAATACAGCTAAAACTGACGAAGATATCAAACTTTTTGCAATTACGGCGGCCATTTTGAAAAACCGCCGACACGGCCGCCATTTTGGATTTATGAGTGGGCTCTAATCTTAAAATTGAAGTATACGCTATTATCTACAAGTGTGCCAAGTTTCATTTTTTTTTGCTTGAAGTGCACGATTATTTACCACCAGCTGGACTATAATTATTTTCAGCAAATTAATTATCTTTGGTTCAATAAAGAATTTCCGAATTACTACATATTATGTAGTAGGCGGCAGCTCCCCCCCAAAGTTTGGGCAGTTGGTCCCACATCTGGTTGGCAAAATCTACCTAACCATCACATACAAATATATAATTTGAATCATCACTCTTTGTATTTAGAACTATGTACTGATTTCAATAAAGTTGTATTTGTTATGATTTATAGATATAATATTGTTATTTTTCATTTGTTCCGTAGTTTTGTTTGGCAGTGTTTTGATATTGTAATATCAGACAACGAAGTTTAACTTGGTATTTAAGGAACTTGCCCGTGTTTTTACCTATTCTTTTCCTTTACTTTATTTAGGCTAAAGATTTTTTTATTTTTAATATGATCAAAGACCTATTTTTGTTTAACATTTTTTTATTTTATTAAACCAAGGATTTTTTAATTTTTTTTAAGTAGTATTAGGTTTAGGTCCAACAAGGGTTGAACAAGGACATTTTTCAAATGATACAAATGTTTATGTCAAAAACCAAAAAAACCATTTGATGTTTTTTTTCCGCAGAAACCAAAAATTATAAATGGAAACAAAAAAATTGAAATCAAGAATTATGCATATTAGCAAGAACTAGCATATTTTATTTTATATTCGTAGTTTTATTATAACTTTTGGATTCGGCAGGAAAAATACATCAAATGGTTATTTTAGTTTTTGTTATAAACATTTCTATCGCCGGAAAAATGGCCTTGTTCTGTCTTGGTTAGAGCACCCTGTACATTGTACATAGTGACCTGAATTTGAATTCGATTTAAATTTTTTAGTTTTCATAGCTTTTCCCATAAAAAGTTTTTAACTTTAACTGTAATGATGCTTATAAAAAAATCGGTTGGTTTTTTTTTCATCTCTTCTTAAAGTGTTCTTTGTCTTGAAAAACTACGTACATCACACACCTTAAAACTGCGAAACTTCGAGTGACTCTGTCGTGCTAAAATTACCAAAGAGTCATATTTTTTTCCTTATAGACTAGGAGCTCGCGTGAAAAAAACCGCGTGATAAGATACCAAAGGTTTAACTCTAGAAATAAATAGTGTATAGTTCGTTAAACCAGTAGCCGCTCGTCTGCCATTCGCAGTTGGTCACCCAAATTAGCAATAATGAAATTAATTTTGGAAAAAGTAGTATACAATCTCGTTATTTATACCAGACTAAATTCGTGATTAAAATGTGTGGAAATATCATTGTTCCAAGTAACCAACTAGGCAGACGCGCTAGATGGTAGCTCTTTTGAGGCAGACGCCATCGAAAATGCCGAAAACTCAGTCACAACCGTGTGATCACATACCAGTATAAATTTTGGTTCAAAATGTAGAAAAAATTATGCTCATTAAATATATGAAACGAAAATTTGAGCAGACGGTGTCAAAGATTGTCTTTTCACCTTTCTTTTTTGCGCCTAAGCGGCGTTGTGATAGGGGGTGATTGTTGTAAACAAATAGATAGATAGATAGATAGATAGATACTCTTTATTAGTTCTCATAAGTGACCCATATGGGTATAGAACATGTCAAAAAAAAAAATGAATTACAATTTAAATAAAAATAAAAATAGAAATATTTCACAGCGGATTATAGTATAAAATCATATGTGAACATACACGTTTAAAAGTTACCATATAATAAATATCACAGTGGGTTTAATTAATTAACATTATAAATGTATAAAGCTTAAATTAAAAAGTATACATTTTCATGTACAATTTATATAAATACTAGTAGTAACTATTATATCACAGATATTGAGTCATCAAAAAAATCCTTTAGTTTGTAGTATGCTTTATCGAGAAGAAAGGTTTTTAGTTTATATTTTAATTTATTAATTGATAAATTCCTTAAGGATAGTGGAAGTTTGTTCCATATTTTCTTTATAGAATGTTGAACATTTTTTTGTATAAAACTATATTTGGTCAGGTCTAAAGTTAAATTATTTTTGTTTCTTGTATGGTAATCATGCTCTTGATCATGTCTGTTGAACAGTTCATAGTTATTTTTTATAAAGATTGTAGCCTCTAAGATATAAAGACTAATTACAGTAAGTATTTTTTTCTCAATAAAAATGTTCTTGCAACTATCCCTTTGTTTTAGATTAAATATATTTCGCAGACACTTTTTCTGTAATATCAGGATTCTTTCTACATGACTAGAATTGCCCCAAAAAATAATCCCATAACTAATTTTGGAATTAACGTATGCATGGTATGCAGTTAGAGCTGTTTTAATGTCTACGCTTACAGATAATATTCTCAGTGCATAGCTGTATCTTGCCATAGCTTGGGAAAGTTCCTCGATATGGCAGTTCCAGTTCAGTCCACGATCTAACGTTACTCCTAGGAATGACAAAGTTGATTCTGAGCGTATCTCAGTATTTTTATATGTTAAAGTGAGGTTTTCATCTTTCCTTCTATCAAATTTTATTAGTTGTGTCTTTTCAATATTTAATGTTAGGTTGTTGTTGGAAAACCAGTTGTCAAGTTTACTTAAAGAGTCCTTCATCTGATGCATACATGATTCTAATATTGGTTCACTGAAAACCAGAGATGTGTCATCCGCATACAGGATCATTCTTTGCTCAACTACCTTTGGTAGTTCATTTGTATATAATATATATAGAAGAGGTCCTACTTTTTCCAAAATTAATTTCATTATTGCTAATTTGGATGACCAACTGCGAATGGCAGACGAGCGGCTACGGATTTAACAAACTATAAACTATCTATTCCTAGAGTTAAACCTTTGGTATCTTATCACGCGAGCTCTTAGTCTATTAGTAATTCTATCTTCGCCGCTACTTCAGTTTTCTTAATTTAATAATCATTGTGACGATTCAACTACACTAACTAGTTTTATGAAGTTACAAAGCATGTATAGTTTGATCAAAATGGTAATAAAACATACATTTGCAGATGATGAGAGTGGTCCTTGATATATCAGGATAATAGAGTGGAAGCAGGTGCAAGGATCTTTCTTTTTCTCTCATTTTGACCCAACTTTACATTGTTCGTCTCAATTGTTAGTCAGTGACAGACTGGAAATCAATCAATCAATCCTTTATTGCCATAAATTATACATCCAAGGGGACGAGGCATCGTCACACAAAAAAGATTACATATTAAAATTAATTGTAGATTAAAACTTATAGAGAACCAATAATATAAGGAATATAAGAACAAATAATAGAAAAGTACAAAATTTGAAAACTTACTAATTAATATTTACATGTTGCATGAAGTCATATATTTTCGTTTCTTTCCCAACAGTGGAGACTGTTGTAGCATTTCTATTGCATATAATTCCTTACAGAGATTCTGAACTTAGTTTTGTTATTTATGTTACGTATTTCGAAAGGTAGGCGGTTGTAAGCAGTGAGAGCCCTATAATAAGTTCCTCTCTCATAGAGTTATGCAGAGACGGTCTTAAGCTGCTTGCATTTCTCACCATACTGGCACAGAAATGCTTTATTGTCATCAGCATCCCAATATACAGTGTGTTTCAGTTAACATTCCCACAGCGGATATTTCGGAAAATAAGAAATACATTTTTTATTCTGTAAACGGTAATAGGTTTCTATAGTTATTGCTTTCTTCAAGAAGTACAATTTACTATTATAACATTGTCACCAGAGATGGCGCTGCAGTTTAAAAAATTTTTCGAACAAGGAAGGTTTGAAACATGCCATTCGATTAAGAATTGAATTTTAAACAAAATTGTTCTTATTCCAAAAAGTCAGATCTGCAGTAGTTTTTGAGTTATTTTAATTTTGTTGTATAATATTTGAGTGGTATATTTTTTCTTTAATTGCTGTAACTTTTTTAATCTTGATTTTTGGATGTAGGTTCTTAGTAATTTTTTTGCCTACTATAATAGAATTATTTACTGGTGGGAAATTTTTTTTAATAGCACTTCCAATTTTACCAGAAATTACTTTAAATTGAGAAATTTAAATTAAACGAATTGAATAATTTGCAATTGTTTATTACCTGTCAGAAGTTTAATTTTCCAATTTGTGTAATAACTTATTACAATATAGTAGTTTTAAAAAGTTGAAACGTGAAAGAATACGAACAGCAAGAACCAAGGAGAATACGTCTTTATTTTACAAACCGTTAACAATGATCCCCACCCATCATTGCGACAAATAAGAGCCTCCACCAATGTATCACTATCAAACCAAAGAATCTTAAAAGAAAATAAGTACTTTCCATATAAACCACACTTATTACATCATTTACTGCCTACGGACTATGATCGTCGCTTTAACCTCTCTTGCTGAGTTTTCTGTTCTTTATGAAGGAAATTGTAATTTCCTTAAAAATGTACTATGGAGTGACGAAAGTAAGTTACACAACGGCACAATTACAAAACATAACTGTAGATATTGGTCGGAAAACAACCCAAGGTGGATGATTCGAACAAGAAACCAAACTGTGTTCAGCGTAAATGTATGGTGTGGTTTTTTAAATGGTTATAGCATGAATATTTAACCGGTGTGCGTTATTTAAGATTTTTAGAAAATGAGTTACCAAGACTTACAAAATATTCCCCACAACAGAGCTGAAATTTGGTTCAGCAAGATGGTGCCCCACCCCACAACCCTAATATTGTTGTAAATTATTTAAATGACACATTTCCAAGGCGCTGGATTGGCACCTAAGGACCGGTTAGATGGCCTGCACGTTCTCCGGACTTGAATTTTTTTTATGGGGATATTTGAAAAGTAAAGTATATCAAGAGCCAATAGAAGATATGGCAGATTTATACAATAAAATCTAAGCTTGTGCTGGTGCAATTAATAGACATGCATTATTAAGGATATATGTAACGAGGAATTGTTACATCGCTTTGACATGTGTATTCAAGCAGACGGAAGTAATTTCGAGCATCTATTTTAAATATTGTCAAGATGTACTGTTCAAAAATAAAATTAGCTTGTTTCTTGTTTTTCCATTCAAATTTCTCAATTTAAAGTAATTTCCGGTAAAATCGGAACTGCTATTAAAAAAAATTGCCCACCAGTAAATAATTTTCTTATAGCAGGCAAAAAACCGGCCTACATCCAAAACTCAAGATTAAAAAAGTTACAGCAATTAAAAAATATATATCACTCAAAAATTAGACAATAAAATTAAAATAACTCAAAAACTACTGCAGATCTGACTTTTTGGAATAAGAACAATTTTGTTTAAAATTTAATTCTTAATCGAATGGCATATGTTTCAAACCTTCCTTGATCGAAAAATATTTTTAAACTGCAGCGCCATCTCTGGTGATAATGTTATAATAGTAAATTATACTTCCTGAAAAAGGCATTAACCATAGAAATCCATTACCGTTTACAGAATAAAAATATATTTCTTAGTTTCCGAAATATCGGCTGTGGGAATGTTAATTGAAACACACTGTATATTTAAAGCTACGTGAGGACAGATTATTTTTTAGAAATAGTCAACTGGGTTACTTTAAACAAGAAATTTAGCAAATTTTTTTGAAAATAGGTTTAATTATAATTATGACATGGTACAAGCATTATGAACTTAATATATGCATTTAGACAACAATATCAAATAGCCTTTGAGAATAATTTTGCATGTACGTACAATTATATAAAAAAATTATTAGGTATTTATAACTTAAGCAGTATCGTGGATTCCCAATCTGAAAATGTCATGTTGGACGAAAAATGAGTTGCCTAAAGGTTTTAAAACAAATATTTGGGAAAATGCATGTGGGGGATCTTCGTCTGCCTGAAAAATAATACATTTTGTTTAATTATCGACCACATTTAATTTAGTTAGTACATTCAAAGCATGTAAAAAATTATTCAGTAAATAAATGAGAACATCGATATTTGATTATTCTATAGTAAAAAAAAATACTTAAATAAGACAGTTTTATTATTAAATTATAGCAAATTTATATATTAGTATTTTTTGTACAGAAGAAAAAGGAAGATAAATAATAGTACCTAAAATATAGTGATATAAACATTAGCATTCATTCTGATATAAAAATAGTGGTTATTTAGGAAATATAGTAGTTTTAGAAGTTTAGGTTTAGGAAATAAGTTTTATTATTAGTTATAGCAAACTTATATTAGTATTTTTTTGTACAGGAAAAGAGTTTTCTCAGAAGAGTGGTAAATAATAATGTGGAAGACACTTAAAGTGTCATATAAACATTCACTTGTAGCATTAATTTTTAAATAAAAAATGCTGATTATTGAGGAAGTTAGGAGGTATTGTGCATATGCAGTTGCTGGAAAAATACTTATGGATATCTGCTAAAATAATACTTAGTATTAGACCATTACTTGTTTTAAAATATAAACAAGTTTCTAAAAAGTTCTATGCATCTTTAAAATAAATTTTACAAATAATTCTTGGAAATACAGTACCATCTAAATTAAATCGCCACAATCTAAATTCATGAATGTATTTATTGTCAAACAGATAAATGATAGTGAGCAGTGGGAGCTGCATAGAAGCTCATTTAATGTCTGCAATAAAATCCCTTGCGCTAAGGTTTGTCAACAGCGGCGTAGGTTAAATGCATTCAACTTGTGCAGGGAAGATCAGTTTTACTCGCAAAAGTGATACGTGTTGATAGCCATTATACTGAAGGCATCCGAGAACGATTCTGTTACATTTCTGCTATAGTATGTATAGAGAAATAGACTAAGGACATTCTACTAACACTCTAAAACAATTACCTTATATGTTGTGCCTACTATTATAGATAATGAAACTGTACATACATAAAACTATGCATTTAATTTTGTATTCCGAATCCAGAAAGATGTGATAGTCAACGGAAAAGTGTTCTCTATAGCACAGGACATAGTGTATAATGCATTTTAAGAATGAAAAGTGCGAGTCAGAAATTGGAAAAAATTAGACATCAGACGGTCTGTTAGAAGCGTCAAAATAATAGTGAAGGAAGATAACACTGTAACTCCAAAAACGAAGCTTCCAAGGAAGAGGTTTTTAACTGATTTATTGGAGTATAAGACAGCTGATATACGCCATATTGTCCATGAATTTCATAAGATGGAGGGACATCGAGTTACATTGGCAAACCCGAACTAGAAAATATGAAGCGATTTAGCATGGAATAATACAAATGAGACATTGAGAGTTTTATTACATGACATGAAATGAAGGTGCAGAAGAACAGAACATAATTAAAAAGTGCTGAAAAACAAGACATAAGATGTTCTTAAATTTCGTTTTAAATAATAGAAAACAAGTATTTGGAAAACGAAGTGCTTGTGAATAATTTCAGTGATGTTGAACCTTCAATTATATGCTTAGGAGATGGTAATAGTAGCGATAATTAATTTGATAGTGATAATAATTAGTACTTAGTCAATGGCATTTACATTATTTATATGTGTTTTTATCTATTATTTATTAGTTACACTATGAATAGCATGTAGTTACTGTTTTAATGTTTTTATAATATGCTTTTAATGGAGACTCAATTTTACTATAAAACCTTTTTAATTCAACGCCACTGTAAAGCTGGTAAGATGCAACCTTGAGCAAACACTGGCACGTCGCATCCCCACCGCTCACCATCATTTATCTGTTTTGCTGTAGAGCAACTACAAACCTTAAATACATCGTATTTTTGTAAAACGATCAATAATTTCTTATTTATTCTATTCAATTTTTGCTAAAAAGGACATTTGTCAGGCACAAGTGCCTATTCTACACTATGAGTTTAAAACTGAAGTTACATAAAACATTGTTGATCAAATAATTTTAATTGTTATATGTACAGGCAAGTTAGTTGTTTATTGTTTCCAAAATATCAGCAAAAACACGGTGAATCTATAAAAATACCATTCCTAAAGACAAATATAAACAGTCAATAGGTGCCAATAGATGGAGCGACTTTTTGAGGGACCGGTTACGCTGACCAGGTCTGACATACTGGTTCCACCGACTTGGTCTATTAGTGAATAGGTCTTTGGTTTCCACAAATGCAAATACCCAGTCATAATTTTTATCAATTATCAGGTCGTTTAGGGGCATGGCTAAACTTTGTGAATATAGGCAGAACTGGATGTGTATATGGTAGTTTAACACGTTGACTGCCATATGGGTTAAGACAAATTTCTCATAAGTTGCCAACCGGTAGCAACAGTTTAAACAAATAAAATATCCCTCCAGGCCATGAATATCATCGGCTAATACACTATGAATTGACACTCAATATTTTGAAAAAAAAACAACAAAAACTCCCAAAAAAAAAACGTCAAATGCCATCTCGGTCTATTTATAACGATAGAAGTGTGCTGGACCGAGTCGCTGGGAGATTCTGAGATCCCGAAAAGATCCAGAAAATCCAGAGATCCCAAAAACATGACTCGGTCTTATAGACCGAGTCGGCCCACAGGGCAAATATAAGTACTCGGTCTTATGGACCGAGTTGGCCTCACAGACATATAGACCGAGATGGCAGTCAACGTGTTAAGCTTGTAAAATACACCATGAAATACTTTTGTCTAAGTAATAAACTCCAAAGAGAAAAAAAAAATGTTGCTGCCATCTTTCTAAATTGTTAAAAAGCCCAAAATAAAAAAGAGAAAAGTAAATAGGTAAAAAGATTGATCTTAGAAAAGTACAAATATGGACACTTTATTTGGTTTCTTTATACATTTCAATAAATTCAGTTAAAATTTCTCATATCCACTTCATAACTGTAACAGAAATATTCCACGACCCACACAAATATGAATGAACGAATCTTTATAAGCAAACATATACTGATGAAGTTTTAGTAAATAAATATTTATTACTGAAAATGGCATACAAACAGAAAATAAATCTGGCAAAAAAAATCGTATAATCAAAAAATGCTTAGAGTCGATGATATGGCCCTAAAACAGTATGGAACATAGTACGGGAGAAAACTGGGAAAATTAAGTCTAAAGTAAGTCCAGAAATTATTGTTGAAAATAATTTTACTTCTGATAAATATATAATAACCAACCACTTTGGCGAATTCTTTTCAGTAGCAGCTGATAATGCAATAAAAAATCACTTTGGTGCTAACATATCCACCGAGTGTACTACTATGATCACGAATTCAAATTCCTCCTTTTGACATCGGTAACTGGGGAAGAAATTATTGCTGCAATAGATAATTTGAAAAATACTGACTTACCAACATATATTTCTGCAAATTGTGTTATAATGCGGCATATTTTTGACCACGCCTTATACGGAAAAAAAACACTTCCTAACTTGCTGCACAAATGGCTATTTTATAAAAGGTCTTTATCAAAGAGCTTTTATAGTCCAATGGGGGGCCTTACTCAAATGGCTAAAAATGCTTTTTTTGGATATATCAACTGGTTGTGGAAATTCTAGTGTTTTTAATTACAATTAAAGATTACCTTCACAGTAAGAGATTTTAAAATTTGTTAAGATACCGAATGTGGTCTGCCACAGTAGACCCCGCATTGAAAGTTGCCCGGTTTTCCGGAGGCATAATAACAGTGCCTCCGGAAAACCGGGCAACTTTCACCCCAGTACCATCCATCCTTCACCACAGGTCGGTTGGAGGAGATTATCAACATAACTGTGGATAATACATAAAAAAAATATCAACAACCTAGCAGCAGTTCTCCCACAAGTTATAAAAGCAAAAATGCAAAAATCCAGTTTGATTATTTTCCCATATGGAGTATACAAGGGAAGTATTGTGATCGTGCAAAAATCGATTTTGAGTTTTTGAATATGGATATGGATTGATGGATGTACACGTTTTTAAGTCCTCTGGAACCCAAAAAAGTATTTTCTTTAAAGATATTTGTGCCATCTGACTATGATCACTCCCAGTCTATGTAATGAAGGCAGAAATAGTGTAAATATTCCTTGCAAAGACGAGATCCCCCCTTTCTCCCACTGTCGGTTTTAGATATAAATTGCCCCTAGGCCCAGGTCAATTTTGTGCCTCCCTCGGAATAGGAACAAGTTAAATGTCTTGTATTATAATCTCTATGCTTGCTATAAGTTTATGGAGCACTAACCACTAAAATGAAATGCAAAAGCGCCCCCCACAGAGTAGCGCCCCTAGGCCCAAGCCTAAGAGGCCTCGCCAGAAAACCGACCCCCCGCTCTTTTCGAGGGTGCTGAACGCGATGCAAGTGGTCGGAGAAGTTATTGACCGCCATAACCCCCTGAAATGGTCAAAAACCACCTGTTTTATGGATCCCTTTATGTTTTCATATATAAACGGGTCTGGGAAGTGATTATCGACGGGTTATACTTGAAATAACATGGAAGGGGGTTATAGAGTAAGTGGAAGTAAGACATCAGGCCTAGGGGGTTGAGGATGGAAAATCATTTTTTGTCAAATGATTCGGTTCAAACGCATATCCTCCGTGTTCGGGGGGATACGCATGCTTTCTGGTGACTCAGGGGTGGTTTCTGACCGATTGAGGGATAAGAAGGGGTTAGAGTGAATATTTTTCCCGTGATCAGCGACCCCGAAAACGGAGGGATACGTGTTTGAACCGAATCATTTGAAAAAAAAATGATTTTCTACCCCTTGGAAGGGTTTAATCAACCCCCTAGACCTGCTGTCTGGATTCCACTTACTCTATAACCCCCTTCCATGTTATTTCAAGTATAACCCGTCGATAAATCACTCCCCAGACCTGTTTATATATAAAAAGATAAAAGGATCCATAAAAGGGGTGGTTTTTAGCCATTTCAGGGGGTTGTGGCGGTCAAAAACTTCTTTCACCACTTGCATCCTATTCAGCACCCTCGAAAACGGGGGGGGAGGTAATCTCATCTTTGCACAAAATATTTACAAAAAAAAGTCGTCTTATAACGGCTTCACTACATAGACTACAGAGCTTAATCACAGGATCAGATTTTGCAAATACGGTTTTAAAAACTTTCATATTAACATTTTCATACAATAATTACAAGTTAACAAACTACGAGTATATCTTTAATTCTTCGTAATAGCTAGGTAATGCCGTTTGATCTACCACTTTCAGTATAAAAATCAAGCAATATACTTCTATGAGTATAGCAACAAAAAAAAAACAGGATGACCAACATGAGTTTCATCATTCACATAATAAAATTCTGAATTAAAACAAGCAACAACAATGCACATTTATAACTACTGGTGTGTCTAAGACAGTGTTTTGCAAGTCATTTGCCTAGACACTCCATAAAAGAATTATTATAACCTTTATTATTGATGGTTCAAGATGATATCACATCTGTATATCTTTATAATGGTACTGGAATTAAAAAGTTGTTTTGCCAAACTTCAAAAATATGAAAACGTACAATTTTAGCAGATACCCCGTACCTGGAATTTTGCACCTGTCCAGAGTTTGGGTATTATAGGTAGGTTAAGTGGAATTAATAGTTATTAAATTGATAGCAGATCCAAAAAAAAAAAAAAACAAAAATCAGTATAGTGAACACAACTAAAGTTAAATAGCATCAAGCTCACAAAAATCAGTGCAAGATTAACGAACAAAATACATACTGCCAAAGGCCCGGCCGATGGGCTAGATAGTATCATGTAGAACGAGACGGAAAATATCGTGTTGTACAAAAAAACTTCCTTCTATTGGTTTCAAGACAAACGTCTGAACATATGCGTGGGGCAAATCTTCGTCTGTCTATTAACATTGAAATATGAACAAATACCAGAAGAACCCAAATGTTATCTTACCTGTAATCTTCCTAATACATTTATTAAAACGCCACCATCGAACATTGGCTGTGAGTCTATTGCAGTTATTATCCTATTTATTTTTTGAAATGATAATGCCTGAAAAGAATGTCTTTTATTATGCAGAATTAAAAGTTGACCAACTTACATTTAATTTCTCCATAATTTTTACAGATCCTTGTAATTGAACACCTTCAAAGGTCATAAACGATAATTCGACCTGGAAATAGAAAATATTAAGAATATCAATATTAATGTTAATAAATAGAATGTAACATTAGGTACTTACATTGTACATATTAACCAAATTAGGCCTTTGAATTGGATCATCGAATAATGCATAATATTGTTGTACAAAACCTTTCCCTATAGCTTCGTATTGCGCATTTAGAGCCATTTTATTCCTATTCTGCTAGACCTACCAAGTCTTTTGGCGGTGTTTTTTTCTCATACAAGAATGTTAACCCCTAAACGCCACGATAAACCGACCTTCCTCTCCACAGTTAATTTCACTTTCAGGCCTACCAATATCCAAGCAGTACAAACCCCTAAATCTATGAACTAAAAGATTTAAATTTAACTGGTTAAATTTATTTTATTTCAATAAGAATATAAAACCATGAAAGATCAATTAGTAATAATTGATCACATTGTCCCATATTACTTAGTAGCTCTGTATTGTTGTTTCTTAACCGGAATAATTCTTTACGTATGACCAGTCCGGAAAGTGATGGAAGCCTGAAGTCCAGTAAAGAACTTTCCAGACATGTGACGCACAATATTTTTTCTGCGGCTGAATTTAATAATTTAAATAAATAGAAGTACAAAGAAACTCGATTGTGATTTAACTGTTGCCTGTGGTTCGTGGTAACGCGCTGAACACCTGACTTTTGATTTTACCACAGACTTAAAACAAAGCCTATGGATTTTACTATTTTACAATGAAATTTCAATGCATATGCAACAAATTACATTAATTTTGCTTTACCGGATTAAATCCGGTAAAGTGTCACACCTTACCGGGCTCCCTATGTAAAGTGATAGTTTCTGGTCCAAAAATAGCGGGGATTGAGATTGTTTCGTTTGTAGTTTTCTGGACGACTCGCCCTTTCTATCCATTGGCATTGTCGGCACAATTTTAAGACCATGAAGAGCTGTAGCCGATAAACGCAATTCATCCAACCTGTTCTCTAAAGGCGCGTTTGCACGCATCCAGTACTTTAGTAGAGTCGTTTAGTAATTTAGTACTCGACCAATGCGGACAGCGCTTTCCTCTAAGTCACTCGACTAAAACACGCTGTCCGCATTGGTCGAGTACTAAACGACTCGACTAAATTACTGGTTGCGTGCAAACGCGCCTTATAAACAATTCTCGAAAATACTAATCTGGTTAACCATGTCTAATAAAGTAACCAGGTTTTTAGTAAATACGCGTATTATTTACATCGTTGCTGTCAATGTACGTCACATCCAAACAGTGACGACATCGGCATCGGCGAATTTATCTCGGAATTAAAAATCACTATAAACTTGAAAATGGATTTGTTTTTGGATACGAAACATACATAGATAAGCCACTATCTAAATTATAACAAAAATATGAATGAAGTGGAGTTTAAAAACCTGCTTGCTACTACAGCATCAATTTCAACAATCCTTCAATTTCTAACTGGAACGTGAGTTTTTGTAAACTAATAAATATGAATATATATCTGTAAACAAAATATTTTCAGGCTTGTTTGCCAAAAAATCGTACAGAATAAAAGCACTGGTGATATATCGTCATTTCCATTTGTTAGTGGTTGCCTTTCAACTAGTTTATGGTTAAGATATGGATTTATGATACAAGATCGGTCTTTAATATTAGTAAACACTGTTGGCGCAACACTATTTTTCGCATATGTAGTTACATTTTATCTTTATAGCATTAAGAAGGCAAGTAAAAATCATTCATGTTTACACACAAAACTAAGTGACAGGCCAATTTTACCTTTCGTAAAAAGATTTTGGTTGGATTAATTGAATAATTATTTTTCAGACTTCTGTTATTCGTCAATTTGTTGGATGTCTACTGTTTCTCATAATAACTTTGTTATATGTGCACCATTCAGAAAGTGTAGAAGTTGCCAAACCAAATTTAGGTCTAGTATGTTGCTTGGTAACCATATTATTTTTCGCAGCCCCTCTTGCATCTCTTTTACATGTAATGAAAGTGAAGAGTACTGAAAGTTTACCTTATCACTTTATATTTGCGACATTTATAGTCTCCCTACAGTGGTTAATTTATGGAATGGTATTAGAAGATAAATTTATAGAGGTAAGCATTTGAGAAGGGAATAAAAAGTTCCTTGTATTTTCCATATGGTGGCATACCATCTAGCCAAACAACTGCTTCTAACATTTCATGAACTCGGTATTAGATTACATCCATGTCCCGTATAATTACGCTGTACAGATTATATAAAAAGTCTATAGTTTTATCTTTACTTCGATATAATTTAACTTTATCCTGTGGATACAGCAACGATACGGTATACATTCTGTTCTAATACAGTATATGTCTGACTAAACGATATAGAATCGATTAAGTGATGTTTTATTATCGTTGAAGAAACGTTTGCACATCGATTATGTAAATACTGATCATATTATTCTGTAAATAAAGAATGTAGATATTGTTAGCGTCCATGTATATTTTATTTACATTAACATATCTAATACTATTTACTATGCTCCAACGAATCCTCACAAGGATTGCCTGCAAATTATAATGTTTATTAAATTAATTTTACTTACCTTTTTACCAATTGTCACCGGTAGGGTTCTAACCTGCAACGCCTACGTTACCTCTATAACTTGTCTGAGGATTTACTCACTAATCTATACTGTATCCATCAATTTGAATGCTAAAAGTAGTAGTGTGTGGAATTTATTTAACGAGATTATAAATAACGAATATTTATTATGCGCAATTGAATTCCTAATACAACTTTTAATAAAATTATTTAACATATTATGTGGAGATCCTTCAATTTGAATTTTTTCTGTTTATACTTTTTTATAATTATTAAAAATAAACACTATTTAATTTTCAATGCAAAAAATTAAAAAGTTGTGAACGTAGTCACCTGAGAGGCAGTTGTTGCATTAAGATACTGCTTCCGAATTGAGATAACTAATATATATCCACTTTGCTGCTATTATTCGTGACTATAAAGACATGATATTTAAATTAATACGAGAAAGAGACATGTAGTCGTTTTTTGTTAAACTTTATTATTTATGTAATGATTACCGAAAATACATAAAGTAGGCATATACAAACACAGATACTTAATTCATAAACATCAAACAATACCGGAAAGAATTTGTATAGATGCGATTTTTTAATATGTAAAGATATAACTTATAGACTTTATATAGTTCTTTTGCCATGTCTATATAGATATTCAGTATACAAAGTCACGATTCTATATAGATATCGACCATATCGTGTTCAGAAATAATATAAATGAACTAAATGTAGGACACAGGAATTACATCTAATGCATAAAGACAAGCCTTCAATAAAACAGGTAGAAGTGCTATATAGAAGATTCAATAAATAATTAGTTAATAGGTTTGATAAATATGTTGTAGAGACTAAAATATATAGCATCTTGATGAATCTTTATCGATGAAAATACCTGTATCGCTTGGTTAAGAGGGGTGTTATACATACAAACTTTCATTTATTTTCATCAATCAAGAAAATAATATAGATGAATATATTAGGCACCGATGTACACTACATAGCCTTAAAAGAAGTTTCTCACTATATCTTAGCTGGGAAAGAAGAATAGTGCTACATACACTTGATTAGTGTGTGTAACAGATCCTATTAGCTTTTAAATTTGGAGGGGGTGTGTGTAATTCACAAAAATTTTACAAATGCCTATCAAATCAACGTCGCTCAGTGATATGTACCGCTTGACGATATTGACAGTTCAATTCATCACTATCCTCCTTTCCCGGTTAAAGTATAGCAGTAGCATTTTGGACTTACATATTATTTTTAGTGCAAATTTACAGTATTTTTCAGAGATTCAAGGCCCATTTATCAATGTAGGGTTAAATTTGTGTGTTAGCTAGCCCTGGGCTATCTTTAACCTCGGGGCAAAGTGAGTATTAAACTCACATCTTTTTATCCTCCACATTTTATGTGTTAGGAAACCCTTAAATAACCTGAGGTTGGTAATGCTTTCTACAGATTTGCCAGCTCTAGGTTGATTGTGACAGAGTTATTTTTGTTTGTAAGTTTTTTAAGTTTTTATTGCTTTATGACTTACTATTTAAGTTAAAAGCATTTGCTTGTTTTCAGTGGCGGATCTAAGGTAAAAGGCCCAGGTGGCAAACGCTTTGATGGGCCCATTTTTTCGGATGATAACCTATATAATCTACAGTATAAAATTACCCCATGTTGGTATATTTTTTATGAGGGCCCTTTTGCACAGGGGCCCAGGTGGCATTTGCTCATTGGCCGCCCAGTTAGATCCGCCACTGTTTGTTTTTATCAAAAAGTCACCTGACAGTGACAGCAACGAGCACCAACAATTATATTATAAACTAGAATATTTTCAGATCAATAGTTACATTTTTATTTTGAAAATATGAGCGAAACCTCAACAAAGGTAGAAGCCCCAATTTTTCGTCGTCAGATTAATTAAAATAGCAAATAATTATAAACACATTGTAGAATAAAAAAAACTGATGCAATATCTTGCAGAGACAGAAGCTGAAAGATTTCTACAATACAACGAAATAGATTTTAATATGTGCTTTTTAGCTACATTAGAAAACTAAGTATGTCTTTCGTGTTCCAAAAATTCCAAAATATCTGTTTCATCATCGCTTACTTCGTCGAAAGCTTCCATTTTTCAATAATTTGCGCAAAAAAATAACTTTGACTTTTCACCCAACAACTGTTAACAACAAACATAAAATTTGTAGGTTAACCTCGGGCTAACAGAGATAACCCCCACTTTGAAGCTCGAGCTAAGTTACCTCTGACTTTAGCCCAGGGTTACTTTTAACCCGACTTGATAAACACTTTAACCTGGAGTTAGCATTTAGCTCCGGGATAAACTAACCTAACCCTGAATTGATAAACGGACCCTTAATAATCATATTTTCGAATATTAACATTTGACTAAATAACTTTAGATTACTGTAGATTTTAAATGGACAACTAATTAATAATTTTTTTTTAGATTCCCAACTTCTTAGGATGTGTCTTGTCAGCATTCCAATTAAGTTTATTTATTATTTATCCCAGTAATTCTAAGACTTATCCTAACGTAATATGAATAATATATTACTGGACGTACTGAAAGTACCAATATGATTTGTAATAAAGTATTTTACAAATAAATTTACATTTTTTTTTTAACTGTTTCTATAGTCAACAGTAAAAGATAACAGATAATATGAAGTAACTTTACTGGAAAGTAAATTACCCGATTCTGTGCCTGTGTCTAGGTTATTATGGAGAGAAATACATGTAAAGATATTTTTATAAACGCACCATATAAATTAGACTAAGAAGTGTTGTATTTATTTATATTGTTAGGTGACATTCCTCTCCTGCCAAAGTTTGTTTGTAATGGGTTTTTCTGCAGATAAGCAGATATGCTAAGATCACGTTTAAAATCTTTCGGCGACAAAACTACTTCTAGTCGAATAAAGCTAAACATCAAAAATACGATTTTAATGATTGTTTGGGGGGGGGGGGGCAATTTTGTTATAGAAATGCAATCTGTGTTATTGTAGAAGAACGCACTACCGGGCGTCAAAATGACGCGACACCAATTTATTTCTCAGGGGGCGCCAGTCGCGTATTACCCCGTTCTTCTACCTCCCAGGCGGGTTCGAGATAAGATGACTTCGGTAGCCGAAAAGCGGGACCAAGGCTGCACTACCACAGATCGGAAACTACGCTCTCTCTGGACCCGAATTCCCTCGTTAGGGGTTTAGGCACCTCTTAATTTCCTGAATTTTTGCATAAAAAAATCCCAACCGAAGAATTTCTCTGCGGAGGGATTAGTTTTGGTACGCGAAAATCGCGTTTTGGTCCATTAATAACGGAATATATTTCTCAAAAAACGCATAAAAAAATCCCTATCGAACCTCCGTAAAACAACCAGAAGGTCGAACGTTAATGCGAATTAACTCGACACATCCGGTTTTCTATACGAAAGTTCCAGGGATTATAGACCGTCAACAGGCCTCAAGATCAATTAAGAAATATTAGTTCAAAGAATCCGTTTATTTAACAGAATTGGTTATACAAAATTCTCAAGAAAGAATCGTGCCTTCCCCAATCAAGGTAGTGACTTTCAGACCATACAAGCGAGAGCGCTCGCGCTAACGATCGATTAGGTAGAAAAGATTCATACGTACCTTCTCAGAATCAAAATGCGAGCTTTTAGAATCATTTCAGACTCTGGGTAAATGAATAATTAAGGCTGACTGAAATTAACTTAAAAAAGTTTTACTAAATGAATTTAGTTTCGCTAGAGACTACCTAGCTTTAAAGTTCTTGTATCGTGGAGATTCACGTACTCAAACACATTCAGAGGACTTATTACTGCATAAGTTGAGTGGCGTTCGATCAGTCCACGACTTACTAACCCTTATCACAGTCGATTAATAATATCGATTTGGCAGCGTCTCACCTTCGAGCGACTATTAGGCAAAATTGAATTTTTGGATTTTTATGCACAAGGCGTTTTCCTCTATAACTTTGTCATTTGAAAAGCCCCGTTATTGGCTTTTCTACCATCGCTTTGTCTGGACTACTCAACGCGCTCGATCAAATTGCGAGCCGCTGGGTCAATCCAAACTCTTTCCATGCGAGAAACCGGCCTTGTACATGTGCATTGATTTTTATCAATTTTTGCTTATCGGCACTACGCCGGCTTTGACAAAATCTTCTATTTTGCCTTTTGGATGCAGTGCATCGTTAAAATTTTATGCTCATACTTTAGAATTGGGCTTTCAATGATCGTACCTCAAAGGTCAATGTCTTTGGTTGAGGAATAAAAAATAAAAAATAATTTAAAGTATATTTTCGTGGTACTTTTTAAACTGACTTCGTGGTACTTTTGAAAAATCCAGTTTAAGACCAATTTTAGCGTACTTTTGAAAAATCGATTTTCGAGCCAAATTTCAAGGTACTTTTGAAAAACTAATCTGCGGGTGAAATTTTGGCGTACTTTTGAAAAATCGATTTTCAAGCCAAATTTCAAGGTACTTTTGAAAAGTTAATCCGCGGGTGAAATTTTGGCGTACTTTTGAAAAATTGATTTTCAAGCCAAATTTCAAGGTACTTTTGAAAAGTTAATCTGCGGGTGAAATTTTGGCGTACTTTTGAAAAATCGATCTTCAAGCCAAATTTCAACGCAGTTTTGAAAAATTAGCCTGCAAGTGAAACTTTGGCGTACTTTCGATAAATCGATTCTTGGGCCAAATTTTGACGCCCTTCCAAAAATATTATTTTTCAAAGTCCAATTTATGGTACCTTTGAAAAAGTTTATTATTCATAAATCTTTGTCATTATATACTTCTACTCTGATATTCTGAACCAAAAACATTTTTCCTAAGTGAAAATTCGGTGTTCCTTCGAATTTTCGCCTGGTCATTTCCAACGCCTTATAGAACCCAAAACGGTCCTTGTGGACTGATCTGCGCCTCTGCAGACTCCCAAAAATGTCTTTAAATGAAATTTTTGCCTAAGTCGAATTTTGATTATGTCTTCAACTTAGGACGATTTTGGAGAGTTCTACAACACTCCCCTCCTTTGGTTGAATCCTTTCTACTCATCGATTGCCTTTAATTTCCATATTCACTTGTATGTCTGTATGCCTTCATTTGACGGTCTGACCTATGGTACAGATATTTTAAAAATAACGGCCTTAATTGGGGCAGACGGCTGATTCGCCTATCTAACTTAAAAATAAATACATTTTTTAAACAATACGACAAGTTGATACAACATTTTTATCAACTTAATTACACCCGCGTCGAGGTGCGAAGCGAAGCGAAGCGTAGCACAATTTTGATTAGCGTCCACTCTCACTAACTCGTTGCACTCGCTTTTTTGCCCTGGTCTCGCTCTTGCTTAACTTCGGTCCTTTCTAGAAGAGGCTGTCTATATCTCCATGCCGCAGCTTGGACGGTCCTCGCCTTTGAGTTCCAGACTTCACCATGCCGCGCCCTTGCGACAGGCTGGGTCATCTTTCCATTTTTGCACATGGAAAATGCAGTTCTGCAACTAGATTGACTTTTTAGCAAGTCGTCGACTGGAACGCGTCGACTAACAAACACAATGTGTTGTTTTTAATGAAATATTTTTCTAACATGAATTTTGTTAACTTATAATGGTTAGAAATTGGTTCTTCGTAAGGTAGATTGAATCGGCTTACGATACTCGTGCGGTCATCACTACTTTGTAAAAAAAGTATAAAAAAAAATTGAAGCGTCTTCTTGAGCGAAGAACGGCTTCTAAAACTCGTCTCGTAGTTTCTCCTTCGTAAGGTAGATTAAATCGGCTTACGATACTCGTGCGGTCATCACGACTTGTGAAAAAAGTATAAAAAAAAATTGAAGCGTCTTCTTGAGCGAAGAACGGCTTCTGAAACTCGTCTCGTAGTTTCTACTTCGTAAGGTAGATTAAATCGGCTTACGATACTCGTGCGGTCATCACGACTTGTGAAAAAAGTATAAAAAAAAAATTGAAGCGTCTTCTTGAGCGAAGAACGGCTTCTGAAACTCGTAGTTTCCATTTGGGGTATACGTTAATTTTGTTGACTTAAAATGATTAAAATTGAAGTTGTCTTCTTGCATAAGAAAAACAGCTTCCGAAACTCGTACTGATTCGTACTTATGCCTACGTCCATTACTCGAACTTGGCGGCTCTCGCTCTTGAGAAGCTAGGCTTACCGGATCGCGCTCTTGCGTCGGGTTCGCCGTCTTTCCATGTCTGCTCATGGGGTAGACTTTAAATTTTCGATTCGACCGCATACAGGTCAAAATCGCCACTTAGAATTTTGAGAAAAAATATAAAAAAAAGCGAAAACGGCTATTAGCCGTGGTCGACCTCAGAAATATCTAGAGGTGACTCTTCTATATCTGGCTCATCTCGAGCATCTTCGGGATCTCGACTTATTACATCCGGCTCATCTTGAGCACTTGCGGGAACATTGATTTGAACTAGTGTGGTATCGCTACGTCGCTCTGACCTGGGCGCGATCTCATTGTCTGATGAGGAAGCGTCGTCACTAAGATGAATTTCATCCGGACTATCTTCTGATTCTTCAGACAATTCCAATTCAACATCGGGGTCTCCCTTAGGTGCCGGCCTGATGGCATCGACATGTAATCTCGTCGAAGTTACCCCCTTGTGAATGAGGTAAACTTCATTGGACAATCTCTTTAAAACCTTGTGTGGCCCACTCCACGACGGTGTGAAGGTATGATCCTTCCTGATCCTTTTAGTCATTACCATATCTCCCACTTTATATACGACCGGCGTTACCGCCACTTTGGGCGCGTAACGCCATTGGTAATTTGTTTGATTTTTACGAATCTCTTTGACTCTTTCAAGGCGGGGAACGTCCGCTTGATTACGACGTTCTTGTCTATAAGCGAACATATTCCAATCACCAATCTGCGGTAATTCATAGCCGAGCACTACGAAACTGGGCGTATGCCCCGTAGCGGCGTTTTTTCTTGTTCTCAAGATATATGCCATCTGACTAACATGTCGATCCCACTCGTCGTTGGGTGAACCATATAATAAGGTTTTTAAGATCTTCTTGGCTTCTTGCACCCTCCTTTCTATTGGATTGGCCTGTTGGTGGTAAGCTGCTGTGAAGAATCTTTCAATATTGTTACGTGTACAGAACGTATCGTAAAAGCCGGAATTGAAGTGGCCTCCCTGGTCGGAAATGATGACCCTCGGAACGCCATATCTCGCCACTAGTTCCTCTTCGATAAATTGTGCTATTGTTTTTCCACTGACTTGGGTGAACGCCTTGGCTTCGACCCACTTACTAAATACATCCTCTACCATTAATATATATCGGTTATCTGCATCTTTGGTTCGCTGAAGCGGTCCGATTACATCGACGCTTAGAACTTCGAACGGATGCGATGGAGCATGGCTTCTGAGAGGAGCCTTCGGTTGTGATTGTCTGCTTTTTACGGAATTACAAATAATGCACTCATTTAAATATTTGTTAACTAGTCTCGACAAATTATTAAAATAATAGCGGCCCGAGATGATTCTAACAGTTTCATCGCGGCCGGGGTGACCTACTTCCGGTCGGTCGTGAAAATGAGATATTACTCTCATGACCATACGTTTTGGTACGTATAATTTTTCTATAACATTTTCGCCTCTCGTCCAAAGTGTGCCGCCTATCACTTGTCTTGTATTGACGAATTTCACCTCTGCCTCGGTTTTATCTGCTTGTCGCACTAGAGTATTCCATCGTTCGATTTGGTCTTGGATATCTCTGGAGTGCGTTTGCGCTTCTCTGACCTGATCGTTTAATTCCAATGTGGTAATCACTGATATTCGTTCCTTGTACGAGAATTTTGGTGGGTACATTCTCTCCTCTTCGTCGTCTGCTTCGACGTTTGGGCCTTGAGGATTTCTGCTCAAATAGTCTGCCAATATATTTTCCTTGCCGGGACAATGTTCTATTGTGAAGCTGTATTCCTGAAGTAATAATGACCAACGTGTAAATTTCGTTTTCTCGTCCTTATGCTTATTTAACCATAGTAAAGCTCGATTGTCGGTTTTGACTATAAATGGACGGTCTGCCAAATATATTTTGTATTTCCTTATATAATTAACGACGCTCAAACATTCCAATTCATTGATATGGTATTTTCTCTCCGTCGGAGATAACGTATTACTAGCATAAGAGACGATGTGCTTCTGGTCATTATCCCCCAATTGATATAATACTGCAGATAATCCTATTAAGGATGCGTCCGTCTGCAGTATGAACATTTTATTGAAATCTGGCCGGTGCAGTCCTAGAGGTTTATTCAATACTTCTTTTAGTAAAATAAAAGCTTCTTGGGCTTCCGGATTCCACTTGAAGCGCCAGTCTTTCGAGAGTAGTCGGGTCAAGGGCTTTGTAATTATTGCAACATTAGGGATATATTCACGTACCCAATTACATAAACCAAGGAAACTCTGAAGCTGGCGCCTCGTCGTAGGGGCCGGATAATTTTGTATCTGTAATATGTGTTTTTCTAATGGTTGAGTGGTGTTGGCATTTATTTGATGCCCGAGATAGGTTATGCTTGACGTGGCTACTACACATTTTTCCGGTGACACCTTTAAATTATGCAAACGCAGGCGTTCAAAGACGGCTCTCAGATGGTTTACATGCTGTTCTATATTTTCACTGTAGATGATAATATCATCGAGATATACTTTGCAGAAATGATGCAAGTAGCCGGTCAATACGTCTCTTGCCATAAATTTTTGGAATGTACATGGAGCGGTCTTCAATCCGAAAGGCATCACGTTAAATCGGTAAGATGCTCCATCTAATGTTGTAAACGTAGAATAGTTTTTTGACGACTCCTCAAGAGGGATTTGCCAATATCCGCTCTTGAGGTCCAACACCGTAAATATGTTGGCGTTTCCTAGATCCTTTATACTCTCGTATATCTTTGGTAAGACGGATGCTTCGTCTTCCGTTACTTCATTTAAGTGACGATAATCAATGCAGAAGCGAGGCTTCTTGCCGGGCCTTTCAATTATAATGGGAGGCGAACTGTACTGAGCGGTACTCGGTTCTATGACCCCGGCTTTCAGCATCTCTTCAATTTGATCGTACATAACTTTTTTCTTAGAAGGAGACATGGGGTAGGGTTTGATATTGAACGGGCGGTCGTCTTTAACTTTTATTTTATGTTTCGTTGTCACCGTGGTAGCTTGGGTAGGCACCGCGGTGAACAATTCAGCGAATTCCTCGAATAGAGGTTTTAAATTATCGTTTCCGATGATCAGTTCTTCGGGAAGCCGGCATTGCTTCCTTGCTTGATGTGCCGCTTGATTCCAGAAGACGGTTATTCGCTCTTCGGTGCCGACGTAGACACATTTACGTTGATAATCGAATACGACATTGTGAGCATATAAAAACGGGGCTCCCAGAATGAGCTCTTCATTTAAATTTTGAATGACCTGAAACGTGGTCTGAAAGGGTACATCTAGTACATTAACGTTTATGGTCGTAGTCCCGAGGGATTCTACTAAACCATCGCCACAAGCCATAACAAAAGTTTGGGGAGCTGTAAGTTGATCAATGTCGTTCAAAAATTTCGGTTGGATAATATTCCTTGTCGAACCTGTATCCAATAAAGCGTTAACCGCTCGATTATTAATTATAATCTTAATGCGAGGCAGAGGGAAAGCGTCGTTGGTTTGATTGATAGATTCTAATGTAGTGAATCGGTGGGGAGATAGGTTGACTTCTTGATCCTTAAACAGGTAATTAAGGTCAGGAAGGTCATCGAAGTTTTTTAATTTAAACTTCTTGCTTCGGAGCTTCCTCGAGGGTCGCTTCGAGCCTGTTGGGGCCTGGTAGGCGGGGCTGGTACAGTTCGGCCTGGGCCATCGCCTCTGACCCCCGCTTGGTTTCCCGTATTCATATTACGATAGGGATTGTTTGGGCATTCCGCATGAAAATGCCACTGCTCTGTTGGGCAATATCTGCAAGGGCGATACGGGACTCGGGAGTTCCTTACGTCTCCAGTACCCCTTCTCGGTATATCCCCTCTAGGCAGCGAAGAAATATTATTTGCAAAATGCACCCTTGGTGCTGGCGGATTATCTCTTCTTTGAGATCCATTGAATGGTGTCCTAGATGCACCAAAGGAACTGGAGGACGGCTTCGCTAATGCGGAGGGTTCCGTTCTCCAGTTACTGCTCGATTGCTGATTCCCTTGAGCTGAAGCGGTAGAGGTGGACGCTTCTCGGTCTTTGCTTTTCTTTGCATTTTGCAGAATCTCGAATTCTTTATTCTCATCCATGATTTTGGCCATTTGTTCGGTCATCGTCACTAGTGTATTTGTATCTAGTATGACGGCACTCTTTAGGAGCATTTTCATATCAGGTCTCAACTGATTGAAGATGGTAGCCGCCTTCATCGCCTCCGGCTTAAACGGATCGATCCTGTTGAAGAGGCATACCTTCCTGGAAATAAATACTGACGTATTTTCCTCGGCATCTTGTTTCTTGCCATATAAATTAGCTACTGCTTCGGTGAGTACTTCACCTGAATCGTAACGGCTTCTGAACCGCTCGAGGAATAGAGGATACGTGGTAATTAGGGTTCGGTATTGTTCGAACCATTTCCTAGCATCGTCTTTGAGCTGTTCTGATATTTTATACAGACGGTCGTTATCCTGCGTAATTCGTACTCGGACGAAAAATTCCTCCATATGATGAATGAAGGTTTCAGGGTCTTCGTGTTCGAAGCCATGAAATTCCGCATTTGGATGCTTCGACCGATACTTATGCTCGTGTGTGGCTTCGCTTAGAGCTTTGGCAAGACCTGCTGCCATTTGGGCGAACACTTGTTCTGAGGAGGGCTGTATGACTCCTTCAGTGGTACTCGGGCCAACCCCCGAACTACCCAGTACATCCTCCGCGCACGGCCTCTCTAACCCTCTAGAGACGTTGTCCATCACAGATGTCGGCTCGTCGTAAAACTGGAAAGGCGTTGATTCATCCATATCCTTTCCAGAAAGCCCTGCTGACTAACAACGCCCCACGTTGGGCGCCATGTAGAAGAACGCACTACCGGGCGTCAAAATGACGCGACACCAATTTATTTCTCAGGGGGCGCCAGTCGCGTATTACCCCGTTCTTCTACCTCCCAGGCGGGTTCGAGATAAGATGACTTCGGTAGCCGAAAAGCGGGACCAAGGCTGCACTACCACAGATCGGAAACTACGCTCTCTCTGGACCCGAATTCCCTCGTTAGGGGTTTAGGCACCTCTTAATTTCCTGAATTTTTGCATAAAAAAATCCCAACCGAAGAATTTCTCTGCGGAGGGATTAGTTTTGGTACGCGAAAATCGCGTTTTGGTCCATTAATAACGGAATATATTTCTCAAAAAACGCATAAAAAAATCCCTATCGAACCTCCGTAAAACAACCAGAAGGTCGAACGTTAATGCGAATTAACTCGACACATCCGGTTTTCTATACGAAAGTTCCAGGGATTATAGACCGTCAACAGGCCTCAAGATCAATTAAGAAATATTAGTTCAAAGAATCCGTTTATTTAACAGAATTGGTTATACAAAATTCTCAAGAAAGAATCGTGCCTTCCCCAATCAAGGTAGTGACTTTCAGACCATACAAGCGAGAGCGCTCGCGCTAACGATCGATTAGGTAGAAAAGATTCATACGTACCTTCTCAGAATCAAAATGCGAGCTTTTAGAATCATTTCAGACTCTGGGTAAATGAATAATTAAGGCTGACTGAAATTAACTTAAAAAAGTTTTACTAAATGAATTTAGTTTCGCTAGAGACTACCTAGCTTTAAAGTTCTTGTATCGTGGAGATTCACGTACTCAAACACATTCAGAGGACTTATTACTGCATAAGTTGAGTGGCGTTCGATCAGTCCACGACTTACTAACCCTTATCACAGTCGATTAATAATATCGATTTGGCAGCGTCTCACCTTCGAGCGACTATTAGGCAAAATTGAATTTTTGGATTTTTATGCACAAGGCGTTTTCCTCTATAACTTTGTCATTTGAAAAGCCCCGTTATTGGCTTTTCTACCATCGCTTTGTCTGGACTACTCAACGCGCTCGATCAAATTGCGAGCCGCTGGGTCAATCCAAACTCTTTCCATGCGAGAAACCGGCCTTGTACATGTGCATTGATTTTTATCAATTTTTGCTTATCGGCACTACGCCGGCTTTGACAAAATCTTCTATTTTGCCTTTTGGATGCAGTGCATCGTTAAAATTTTATGCTCATACTTTAGAATTGGGCTTTCAATGATCGTACCTCAAAGGTCAATGTCTTTGGTTGAGGAATAAAAAATAAAAAATAATTTAAAGTATATTTTCGTGGTACTTTTTAAACTGACTTCGTGGTACTTTTGAAAAATCCAGTTTAAGACCAATTTTAGCGTACTTTTGAAAAATCGATTTTCGAGCCAAATTTCAAGGTACTTTTGAAAAACTAATCTGCGGGTGAAATTTTGGCGTACTTTTGAAAAATCGATTTTCAAGCCAAATTTCAAGGTACTTTTGAAAAGTTAATCCGCGGGTGAAATTTTGGCGTACTTTTGAAAAATTGATTTTCAAGCCAAATTTCAAGGTACTTTTGAAAAGTTAATCTGCGGGTGAAATTTTGGCGTACTTTTGAAAAATCGATCTTCAAGCCAAATTTCAACGCAGTTTTGAAAAATTAGCCTGCAAGTGAAACTTTGGCGTACTTTCGATAAATCGATTCTTGGGCCAAATTTTGACGCCCTTCCAAAAATATTATTTTTCAAAGTCCAATTTATGGTACCTTTGAAAAAGTTTATTATTCATAAATCTTTGTCATTATATACTTCTACTCTGATATTCTGAACCAAAAACATTTTTCCTAAGTGAAAATTCGGTGTTCCTTCGAATTTTCGCCTGGTCATTTCCAACGCCTTATAGAACCCAAAACGGTCCTTGTGGACTGATCTGCGCCTCTGCAGACTCCCAAAAATGTCTTTAAATGAAATTTTTGCCTAAGTCGAATTTTGATTATGTCTTCAACTTAGGACGATTTTGGAGAGTTCTACAACATTATTAGGAAGTTACAGTGAAATTTTGTCCAATTTTGGAAGCAAATGTTTTTTGAAAATCAAGTTTTAATTTTGAAAAACGTGTTTTTTTAATATCTCAGGTTCTGTTTATCGGATCAGGACAAACAAAAAATCAAAATGTTTGTAAATAAATCGTATGAATAAAACTGCATGTGTCCAAATCCGATCTGCTATTTTGTTTTTTTACAAAAAAACAAAACCATGAAAATTTAAAATTTTTCATAAACCTAAATTACTAAAAATATATTAGATCTTTTTAAATAAATCTTGGTGAAAAATATTTATTAGTTTTCCTAAAAAACGATATTTTTGAACAAAATGTTGGAGCTTCATGAAAAACTGCCATTTAGTCACACTTAGGACTCTCCCCAAACAATTGTTGAAAGCAGTTTTATTCGACTTCAGATTTTTCAAAATTTTCATTCAGCATGGCAGCCATAATATGCTGTGCTGTTGTGCTTTGGAAGAAATTAACTTTTTGCTATCATATTTTTTATTTCAGTTTTATTATCTGTATTATTACTTGTGATGGGTAGAATTTGATTATTTTAAGAGTCGAAAACTCGATATTCGAATACTTCTAGAAATTGAGTGGGTATCTGAGAACCGAGGACAAGGAGCTGAAGTTTATATTTATTTTCATTATTCTTTATATTATAATTATGATCATTATATTATTTTGACAAAAATATTGTTTGCATCTATCTCTGTCTAGAATTAGAAATATTAAAAGATGTATCATTATGCTGACAACTCGGATTGGGTATTTACTGTGTTAAGCACGCTAATTAAAAACATAAAATCTTGGATCGTTGTATTATGTTCGTCAATTCATACAAGAACAGGTCAGCAAGAAAAAAATTATAGTTTAAAAATTAAAAAAAACACGTTTTTATGAGTAGCAGGGTGATTTACCACAACATACGAAAAATAAAATGGTGGTCTTCTATATGGGAAAGTCCCTGCAAAATTACTTCCACATCCAGTGGAAGTGAAGTAACGACAAAAAAATTTGTATTCTTCAAATAGGCTTGGAATGTCATGAAACGTCGAGATTTTAAGTTTGAGCGAAAAAAAAATTTCTGTCTAACTTTTTTTGTGCGCACATTTACTCTGGAACCGTTTAAGATATTGATATTGACGTGAAATTTGGTATACATATGTACTTTAACGAGATCTGGAACTAGATTATATTTTCATCTTGTTCCGTTGAAGGGTTGGTGGGTAAATTGGGGTAAATAAGTAAATCAGCAGGTAAGAGTCCATAAAATTGGTATTTAGTATATACAAGAGAAGCTAAGATCTCAAAAAAAAATTTTGGCATTAGCCACCCCCACTACCACCCCCACCCCATTATTAAATACGTGTACAAGAACCAGAAACCTTAAAAAATGTTTTTTCTACGATTGTACTGAAAGTCAAATTTTCTAACTTCAAAATACCTAAATAATACTCTAACTAAATAATTTTTTACTACAGAAATCAAGCAACATTTTTTAAAGGAGGTATTGACACCCTCCTTAGAGGGGGTAAGAAATACTCAGGAATGATCTGAATTGGCCAAGTCACCTTAATATGTTAAAAAAAAACATCCAACTGTGAATTAGGATTTTTTTTTGTCCTCCCTGAGAAGATGAGACCCACCACTTTTAGGAGTGAGGAGGCGTATGAGTGTACTAAGAAGTAATCAGATTATATTCTGTTAGCAACCACTCAATGAGGTTTTCTGGTTTTTTAAAAATATGTAAATAACTATGTAGTAGTTATAGGAGGTTACAACCTTCTTAGGAGTGGTGAAAGAATGGCGAGGGGGGTTGAAGGATGAATTTGATTTTTTACTTTTTTTTCTACTTAGTATTTTAAGAGAACTTCCTGCAAAATTCCAATTTCACCCCCAAATAAGGGTGGTTTTTTAATGTGTTCCGGAGATTTTTCGCCAAAACGGGTGACGGATTCGTTTTCAGCACCCCAAAATTAGTAAAAAAATGATGGCTACCACGGATGGTCCAAAAAAGCCCTTTGTCTTCAACATTGCTCTTTCAAATCGATACGACAATTAGAAGTGGGTGAAAAATGAGTTGTAAGAATTTTTTTTTTTTTTTTTTATTACAATGTTACAAAATCAAGCTAATAGAAGCGTGTTAAAAAAAAAAGAAGTACGCAGTAAAAAGTATAAACACAACACAATACTTACTTATTGTAAAGATAAAAAGATAAAATTCCGCATTAAGGGTAATAAATCAATAAAGATAATACTTAAAAATAGTCATAATTATTAAAATTCAAGAAATTCTTGAGTAGATGTAGATATATTGGAAAAACTGGTTATCTGAAATCTTAGGAGAATTTTGTTTTTAAGAAAATCAGGTAGTACATTAAAGATTTGATTACTAAATAGAATGGTCCTTTTTCGGTAAGAATTAAATGGTGCATCGGTAATGCACAATTATTTTTCTGTCAAGTATCATAAGTTTAACGTTTTGAAAATTAGCCTAATGATTTTTTAAATATAGTAAACAAAGTATACATTAGGGTGGAACTTAAAAACGAAGTTTCAAATTTTATTTTCTAAAAGTGAAAATACTTTTCCTTTTTGACTCCGTATAACAAAAATATTTAATTTTTAAATTGCAAATAATATTTATCAGTGCCTGCGTAGCAGGCGTTGGATCTATCCGATGTATAATTGTGTCTGTTTTACTTGAGCGTGAGTTATAACAGGTTAGTTTTGATTAGTGTCCCGAATTAACATAAAGTGCGTTAATGATATAGCCAATGAAATTTTGGTGTATTTTCAAAATAATAATATTAATATTTCAAATTCAAAACTTAGGTGCGACAGAACCGTCAATACGAGATGTAAATCTGGAGTTATCAAAATATTGGAAACAAGACTAAAATAATGGATAATTTGCTTACTACATGCAAACGAGCTTCCCTTAAGGCATTTATTTCAGCATCTCGATAGGAAAACTATGGGTCCTAAAAGATTTTCTGGTCCAATAGGAAAACAACTTGAAAAATGCGAAGATATGGAAATTATACATTATAAAAGAATTGAATCTCAGCTGCCAAAACTTAATTTTAAGGATTTAAGTTCGGACCAGAAGTACTTGTTCGAAATTTTTCAAGCGGTGTCAAGCGGCATATTTCCGCAAGACTTAGCAAAAAGGAACCCAGGAAAAATAGGTCACTCTCGTTGGTTAACAACAGAATTTTGCATTTATCGTGGGTATCCTGTGAAACGCCTTCTCCAAATTTACAGGTTCTTGCCGAATATGTTATTAAAGTTTATAGTTATATGTGGTTCAAAATTAAAGTAAAACCTTCTTTCAAGGATGGATCTATTCATTTGTGGGAAATGATTAAATGTTCCAAAAGAAGCAGCACAAGAATATCATCGATCCGGTAATTCAAAGGAATGACTTTTTTGGCAATCCTGAAAATATGCTTTTGGCAACGATAACTGATTCCCGGCGATATCTTAGAGAACTTGGGCTTAGGAGAATAACTGTGGCAAGATCCAAGCCTAATAAACGTGTTAGGAGTTTTGAAGTTCCTCCCCTTAACTTTGAAGCTCCTAAGTATATAGATCTAATAAATTGGAATGATTGTAAAGTGACGGAACCTCCTGTCTTGTCGGACTTATCTGACGAAGAAGTAAAAAAAAATGGTACAAACTCATACTCAAGCCGTAGAAAGGTGCGTCAAGATTGTCTCGGAAGCCGCATCAGTCGTATCTGGATTTGAAGCTAGAGATGGTTTTATCTTGGGAAAGTTGAAGTCTCGAAGTGTTATGCCAAAGTTTAATATTAAAAAGGACTATAGGTCCGTAGATTGAATAGCTAATATAACAAAGAGTGGGAGGGAGGGTGGAAGTCAATACGCAGCCACTTCCATGTGGTGACTTCCGGGTAGAATTTGCTTAATATATAGCACATTTGAGCTAAGAGCTGCGTTTTTTTCTTTTAGTTACTTTATATAAATATTTTAAAACTTTGACGCCTGTGCGGCACCGGAAAATAAACGAATATCCATAAAAGCTTTTGTTCATTCTTGACCCAATCTTTAATCACCCTTTTGGCTGAACCTTTTGTGATGCCCAGTGCGGGTTCTGGGTCATAGAATATATTAGCTGCTCCTTGTCTAGCAAATTCATCAACTTTTTTTTCATAAGCTCTGGTGTCAAATCAACTTTTATATTTTGTCATAGTGAAGAGAGAGTGTTCACAACTTTAAGTGTGTGCCCCTGTAATAAAAGATTTGTATCATCTTCAGGATGGAGCTCTCAGCCAATAATATTGTACTTTCTCTATGAATCGTAACTTCAGTCTTTGGTGGAGCCGGTGATAAAGTTTCTTTATTATTTTACAAAAATTTTCATAAGGAACTATTTATAGAATGTTTAAAACTGCGAATCCAAAGAATCAGTTGCATATATCAATCAATTAATAAGAACTAAATGCTTAAATTCAAGGTTTAGCTCTTGAGCATTTCCATATTGACAAAAACAATCTAATTAAAAAAGTGTTTATTAACTTAAGAGAATGTATGTAATAAGTATAACAAAATTAATGTTTTTCCTTTCTCCAATATTTCTTTACTTTATTTCTACAAGATTCTTCAATCATTGCAATCTGGAAAAAAATTGTATTAAATTTTGATAAAACACTTGAAACATACACAGTATGTCCACAGTACCCACGCCCAAGGCTTCACCTTAGAGGATTTGCTGTTTTTACATTACATTCACATTACATTTTTTATAATTTTTGTAATATTTCTTTTAATGCAGTAAATAAACTTTATTATTATTATAGTTAGAGCGGATAACAAGGTAAACTTTTTTATTAAATTTATTCCTCATAGAAAGTTTTGCTTTTGTTAAAAATATGAAAAATATGATTGCCATGCAGTAAGTTAACATGTCATGTTCAGAAAATTAAAAAATTGAAAATTATATAAGGGTAAACTACATTTAATTTTAACGATATGAAAAACTGTCACTATGAAAAGTTGTTTAGAATTAAAATTTATGTCAGAATTCCAATTTGTGGATAAATCTACCTAATTCGACTTTTTAAAAAAATTTTCATAAGTATCAAGTGGTATCATGCGGTAAAAGTAGTTTAATATAATTAGGAGTATAATTAGCTGTCTAATTTTTGTAAAAAGAAAATAATTTTTATTTTACTGCATGGCACCACTTGATACTTATGAAAAGTTTTTTAAAAAGTCGAATTAGGCAAATTTATCCACAAATTGGAATTCTGACAAATTTTAATTCTAAACAACTCTAAGTGACAGTTTTTCATATCGTTAAAATTATATTGTTTACTCTTACATAATTTTCAGATTTTTTAATTTTCTAAACATCCTGTATATGACGTTAATTTACTCCATGGCAATCATATTTTTAACAAAAGCAAGACTTTTTATGAAGAATAAATTTTCGTATGTAATATCACTAGTGCTTGAAATTTTATCGGTAAAATTTTTTCGAAAGCGTTGTTGCCTGGTAATATAAAGAGTGCAAATTGACAGTTTACTATCTGATTAAATCCCGACCGCTTTAGCGGGAGGGATTTAATCTTTGACAATAAACTGTCAATTTGCACGAGTTATATTAACCTTATGGCAACTTAGCTTAAGATAAAATTTAGAAGCACGAGTGGTATTTGTGGAGAATATTTCACAAATAAATAATTCATTAAGTACATCTGCAATATTATATTCAGTAATTAATTGCCTTCAGACGTTTCCTTGTTACTTTTTAGAGATTACTCACCTTTATCTTCAATTTCATCATTTACGTCACATAAAAATGCATTTCCAAAGCGACTCGTCTAATAAAAAACAAAGTAGGTTTAAATTATGACAATCAAGAAAAACAATATACGTTAAACCATAGGTACTGTAACTTATAAGACTAGTCATCACAACAAAGCACACTTCGACCAATCACATTATGGGTAAAACCACACAAACTGCATATTACCAATCTATCGTTTTTATGTTCTAAGGCTGCCGGCTCAGATGGTATGGTACCGCCATCTAGTAACGCTAGCTTAACTTAACTGCTAACTGGCCTAAACAGTGAATTGAATTATTATATTAAAATGTTTATTAATATATATTTATGTATTTAATCCTTGTTTCTAATTTGAGAAGTTTAATAGTTATGTTAAGATTTATTTGTTTAAGTAGAGAGACTTTAAGTACAACGAATTATAATGTATATAGTGATACTGCAGAGTTTTGATTTTCCAAATAAGTGTTAGCTTCTTTGTGATGATTGACGAATTATCATACGTAAGTACCTACATTTGTGTATTTATGATGAAATAACTGATTTGTCTGCTTCGTAGATATTTATATTTAATTTTAGTTGTGAAAATTATTTTGTAATTACGTTAGGTATTAAGCCATTGAAAGCTGTGTATAACTTGTCCCGAACCTATATAAGTTCCACACAGCATTGGCTTTTTAGGTTATTAATACAATACTACAATTTACGTTAGCAATTAGTAATAAGCTAGAGAAGATATTTATAGATAACATTTAAATGCACGCTTTGTCCTATTCGGCGAAAACATTTCACGATACAAAACGTCAAAAAATGTTCGCAATATTTCCCGCTGCAGCGATCTAAAAAATTAGAGCGATAAATTTTGCATGTTGGTACTGTCATAAGCCGATCTAGCTTGAATTACCACTAATAATGATGTTTGATTGGTGCAATGTTGTGAAAAAACGAGCTCTCATTGGCTATAGCATTAATGAGTGAAATAATCCGCGTAAAATGAGGAATAAAAATGTTTACTCTCTTATCCACTCCAACTGTGGACAAACTGTAGATGCAATATACCTCAGTGTCGGCTTTCTTCATTCCAGCTAAAATATTGTCTCTAGATTTCTTGTTCGTTGTTTCTATTTGTAGGCATTTACCAACAAACTGCTTTGACCATTTTTTCCATTCTTCGGTAGTATTCTGTAGCAAAAAAATATACATAAATTTATTTTCCTGAAATCGATCAAGAATGTGTCTTTTTCGGTGCAATTTCAGGCCCCAAAATACGCTCTTCTAGTATTTTAATCCGTTGCCAAGCAACTATCAGAAAACAGTCCGGGAAAGTTAACTTTCCCGGACTGTTTCTTTATATATAAAAGTTACTTTTCCCACCAGACTTTTTTATATATATTTTAATATGTTTATTTTTTTTATTTATATATATATATATATATATATATTTATTGTAATATTGATTGCGATTTCAGAAAAAATAGTATGTGTACCTCCCGGACTTCAATGCTTGTTGTATACAATTTACCTCGTAGTCCAGGAATGTATTGCTTTTCTACTAGATACACAATGTACATACAAAAAAAAGTATTCTTGTTTTGAATATACCTATTTGTTCAAGAATTTGAATGTATTATTTGCTTAAAAGAAGACATTTTTCTTGGTTTGAAACAATACAATTATTTGGGAAAACTAAAGCAAAATCTTGATAAATTTCTTTAGTAAATGGTAATCTTAATAGAAACATTTACAGTGTATCCCAGCAAGTAAATGTATTATTTGTTTCTAAATCTGACAGTGTGTTACTTTAAATATACTCTCTTTAAAAGAACTTTACTGAATAGTTATATTAAAAATAATTTCAAACAAACATTTCTGTTATTTTAACTTGATGATGCTTTTGCTTATATACGAAGTTATCATTTGCTTGACTTGAATAATATTTATTTGTTCTAAAACATTTTTTTTGTGTGTACTATTTTGTTTGATTTTCTTTCAAACAAATACTGAATTCTTTGCTGAACTTATGTCAAAATATTTCAATAATGAAAAATGTGGGAATAAATAACAGCATTAAAAATGCAAATTTATAGCAAAAATTGTGTTTCATGTTGGCATTTACTTACAAAACATTATTTTAATAAATACCTCCGCATCCAGTTGAACTTTCTTAATTAAACGCTTGTATTTCTCTTCATTAATAGTTACATTCTGTTTGTAATCATTATACTCTGCTTGTAAAATATGCATCTGGCTAATTAAATTGAGTCTGTCACTTTCTAATTCGTTAATTTTTTGAGCGCAATCAGCTAAAATTTTGGCGAGATGTTCACGGTACCGTGTCTCTTGATTTTTCAGTTTGTCTATCTGCTCTTTATACAAATCATTGGTTGCAGAACAAGCTTTATGATATTTGAACTCGATCTCCTTCAGCTTCCTCAAATATTCTTGTTGTAAGTCTTCTCTTAACTTTAATTCGTTTTTCAAAATTTCAGCCTGCAGGCACTTTTTGAAATGTTCTGTCTCACAAACTAAAAAAATTAATAGGTACTAGTTTTTGCAAAAATAGTGTAAGTCAATTTTTCTTTTTTAA
Source organism: Rutpela maculata (assembly GCA_936432065.2). Classification (NCBI taxonomy): domain Eukaryota; kingdom Metazoa; phylum Arthropoda; class Insecta; order Coleoptera; family Cerambycidae; genus Rutpela; species Rutpela maculata. The sequence goes on along the minus strand of OW386286.2, from coordinate 228,583,835 downwards.
AGTTTTCGAGGTCTCATTCTGCCACAAGCCTTTTGGTCAATAGCCAAAATTAACAAAATAGCACAAAAAAAAATGATAATAAATTGTAGCAAAGTGATAGTGCAGAGGCTCATAACATGTGTGCCGAGAGCTAGCTCAGCTCTAGTCGGTGAGTGGGGTAGGTTTAAGGTTGACACTACCAAAAAAAAATATAACATATAATTATCAGAACTACAAATATATGCACTAGCAAAACAAAAACTGCAACCTAGCTAGAAGGTTCCCAAAATTGTCAAGGGTACCCAAACACTACCTTTTAATTCCAAAATGAGGCATTAATTAAGAGGGTAAGTTTTATCATGGGGTGAATTAAATTATGGGCAATAAGTTTATTCAATTTGGTGACATGTATTCAGGTGATAAAAAATTAGGTATTAAGTAGACAGCCGTAAGATTACCTATCGAAGTAATATTATTAAAATGTTAAGTACTTATTAATTTTCTTTACTGTACGTGATATCACGGAAGGTTCACAAATTTTGATCTTATATAATAATTAGTAAATGTACATTTAGCCTACCTAACAAATCATCCTGTGTGTATAACAACCCAGTTAAATAATGATAATAGACTGGCCCCGTTAATCACTACAGAATATTTTGAGAGTTAAAAGGAAAACCCTATATGTATAACCAGTTAAATAATGACAAATGTCTGGCCTTATTAATCGTAACAAAATATTTCGTCAAAAGGAAACTATATATATATAAAACGCACCAGTTAAATAATGATAAAACACTGGCCTCGTTGATCTAATCACTACAGAATATTTTGACGACTAAAAGGAAAAACTCGTAAATTGCCTCATATATTCGAAACTAATCTTAATAATTGATATTATCAATAACACCCCCCCCATAATAATAATCTTATTTACAATAAAAATTCTGGACGATACATAAAACTTTAAATTTCTTTGACGTTAGCAAGGAAAAGGGTACTTAAATTAATGATTGCCGCAATAAGTGTATTAAAATGATTTTTTTTTGAGTTTTGAATAGCCAAACGAAAATAAAACAAAATATATATAATATCTAAATATTGATCGTTGAATCGATTAAGTCCGTAAGCACTTATAGGTTACATAAAAACCTGTTTGGCAAAACTGCCTTCCGGGAGAGATCCTTGTCTCTTGTAGAGAAACTTCCACATCGTTCCGGTTTACCAAAATCAATCCGGTGACCACAAGTGGTGTACAGGGCAAACGATGAAACCCAGAGTTTCCCCTGCACATAAATGGTTGGAGCCAAACAAAACTAGAGTAAGTCCATACCCAAGGTAATGGAACTTCCAACTAACATCGTTGGAATAGACAACGTAAAATCGAATAAAACGATGAATAAATGAAATGGAAATTAAGTAAAGTTGAACACATAAAGGTGAAAGATTTGAAATTTAAATTGTAATGGAAAAACTGCAATTAAAATTGAGAGCCTGAAAGATGGAGAGCGGCTCGAATCGGTGATTCAAAACATCAAAGCATTTGGATATAATCACGACAAAATGGCTTTCTACAATACCAGGAAAATACGTTGAATCGGTGATCCAAAATATCAAACCATTTGGATACAATCAAGACAAAACGGCTTTAATTTCTTAAAAATCCGTCAAAACGAGCATTGTGTGGCGTCCAAAATAACCAAAAATGCACACACAAATCAGTGAACTTCTAAGATCCCATAATTAAATTAAATGGAAAGCCTATAAGAGGTAATTAAATAGAAAAATTCACGAGAGAAATTTTACCAACGTGCCTGGTCAACCATTTGAGTAAAAACTGATTTTCTAGAATGCCTTCGAATGCGCCTGCACGGCGACGCGTTAAAATTTGACTTAGGAGCTGCAACTCTCTTTACACCAACGTGTAATACTTTATGCCTACTTTTGGTAATGACAATAGCTTAAATCCAGAATTAAATAGCCAAGCTTGCTTTTGACGTGTAACAATTCTGAGTATTTTGTCAAGTTGCGAGTCGGCAGGGGTTGCATTAGCCGCCATCTGTGCGAAAAGTTCAAATGCAAATATCTCACGAACTGTTGACATCATGAAAAAACTGGTAAGGATCTTTTTTGTTTAGCCGTAAATTCTCTATAAATTCCTTAACAGACTAATTTTTGAAAAACTAACCGTTACGGCACGTCAAAGTTTGTAAAAAGTAGTTTCTGAGAATTATTCCATAAACCGTCGATCGTCCATTAAAATGTCAAATGGCAATCTTGTTGAGCACAGACGCCGTTTTGTAGGACTAATAATTTACAGGCTACAGCCTGTCAAAAGTTATGAAAAAATTGTTAGAATTTAGTGATGAACAAAAAAGGTATTTACAATTTTTGTCTTAGCATCAATGGTTCGCGAAATATTTGCTTTGACTTTACAAAGATGGTGGCTAACGCCAATCACCGCCAATTGGGCAAAATACTAAGGAGAACTCTTTAAAAAATAAAAATTGATTTACGCTCTTTTTGCATTAACACACTGTTTTTGACTTACTGATTGGACTAAGATGAAAATTTAAATTAGTGACAAATGTAATTTTGCATTAGAGAATATTATTTAGGTATTAGGCAAATCACAACTTACACACTTTTTTATATAATATGAAATTACCTACTTTCTGTATATTGTTACCCTAATTTGGGCACGTTAATATACCTAACTAGTACACAATGTCCGCTGTACATAAATTGGACGTCTATCATCGGATTTACTTTGAAATTGTACGGAATGGACGTCCTCTGAATGTCCATTTTATGTACGGGAGTATGTACACTTTATGTCCATATAAGATGGACATCTATTTCGTGTCCGTAGAATTAAATATTATATTTTTGAAATAAATGATAATACGATACCGCTTTATCTCCAACACGTTTCCGAGATATGTATACGTACCAGCGAATACCACACTAAACGTCCAACAAATGTGCCGCAACAGACGTTCTTATGTTCGGCAAGTACACACATTTTAGGTTCCTATAGGGACAGCAGGACATCCATTTAATATAAAAACAAAAAAAACGTTAACTCAATTTTATAATGTTTTTGTTTATATTTGACCGTTATTTCTGTAAAATTGGTAGTTTATTTTTTATAGTAATTTGTAATTTGTTATTAATAATTTAATTTTAACTTTTTTTTGTAAATTATTAATGATATTATTTGATACTAAACATTTATTAAACACTAGCTGATGCCTGCGACTTCGTCCGCATGGAACTTCGTTCGGGTGGAACTGCGTCTGACTTACGCGATTTCAGAGATGTGGATACCTCAGCTCATGTGGAGTAATTGTCGCCCTCGCTGTTACGGGACATAATTAAAAATTCGTTCTTTGTCTAACACAAAGCTGACTATTTGTTTACTAACCTTCTTGTACTTTAAGAATGAAAGGGAATGGAATAAACAGGCTCCGTCACCTACAATTGGGACAACAGTATGTTGTACAACTTCTCCATTAATACTTAGATTTTCTTTAGCCATTTCGTTAAAAAAAGTAAAAATTCACAGATTTCCCAATCCTTGCAACCATTGAAGACATTGGAAATGGTAACACCATATATGAAACATAATAATAATATTTTATCTTCTGATGTGTCAAAATGACTTAATTATAGACATCATTTTCAGTGTCAAAATGATATACTTTGCCGTTTGCACCGTATGTGTTTAAACCATCTACTACCCCCGTTTTGATCCCTTCAAAAAGCGAAAATCGAAATTTCGTCTTACACATATCTAATAGATTTCAACATAAAATATTTCTGGCAAATTTCACGCATCTAGATATAACTGTTTCAGAAAAAGCCTAAAATTTCATTTCCTCCTCTTGGGGGTCTAATTTCAAAAAATCCCTTCTTAGTGGATGCCTATGCCATTCGAGGAACCTCTATGCAAAATTTGAAGTTTCTAGACCCAGTGTGAGCTGTGCGTTGATAGATAAGTCAGTCAGTCAGTCATTCAGAGTATTCTTTTATTTTATTAAACATTCAAATACTTTCTACTTTTTGAAATAAATAGCTATATTAGTCTAAGACCGACTTTCAACTATACAGTCTTTAAGTAAGTATTAGGAAACAAGTTAAATGGCCGAGTGAGTTAAAGCGTTGACTTACAAATCTTGAGATCGGTGGTTCGATCGCTACTCATTCCGTTTTTTTATTTTTTAAATAATTAGGATGTACAAATATTGTTCAAAGTTGTGACATTTGGACACCCCTCGGCTCCTTATAGGGTGTACTTTGAACCAAAAATGAATGTCCATCGGATGACCTGGATGTCCGTCGAGGACGTCAGATATCCATAGGACAATGTTGTGCTATTAGGGATATTAGCGCCCAGATTAGAGCAACAATATTCAGAAAGTATATAATATTCTCTAATCATGATGAAAACCAATAAATAAAAAATAATTCATTGTAAAAGTAATTTTGCATTGTTTAAAACATAACTGAAATATATCCGAAAACATTAATAAACATGAAGCTAATCACATTTTTGTCTTAATGTATCTTCAAAATATATAAAATAAAAGAATATTCAACCAACCATCTCCTTCTTCAATCCTACTCTGTTCTAAATGATTCTCAGCCTCTTTCAACTCCTTTTCTAAATTACGCCTTACTGCCTTCTCGTTCACTTCCGTTACTTCATTTTGCAAACTTAACGCCTCCCTTTTTGCTTCTTCAAGCTGAACCTTTGTGTTTTGCAAGAGCTCAATTATCTCATTTTTGTCTTCTTCACATATCTTCAATGCATTTTCCTTGCATAACAATTCGTCTCTCAACTTCTCTACCTCACTCCTCATCGAATTTTGCTTTAATTCATTTATCAGCTCGTCCTTTTCTTTTACAGTTTTTGTTAAAACTTCCAATTCATTTTCAAGATATTTAATGGATTTAGAGGCATGTTCTAACTGATTTTCGCAGTCTCTTACTTGAAATTGATAGGTGCATTTTTCACCTTCTGCCATTGTTTTAGCGGTGGTGAGATCTTCAAGTGTCTCTTCCAGGGCTCTAATTTTATGTTGAGCTTCTTGCAATTTTTGCAGTATTTCTTGATACTGTGCCTTTACAGTTTTATCGGTTTCTATACCTCCGTTTGTTTTTATAATGTCCAATTCTTTTCTCCATTGTTTGATTTTTTGTTTGAATAAATCCTCAACATCGCTCTCCTTTAGAGAAAGTAAAAATTCGTCCATATCATTTTCCAAACTAGTTACCGCTACACCGCTATCTTTCTCAATTTTACTCTTTTGTAGGTGAGCCATCACCTGATTTAACTGTCCCTTAAGTTCCTCATACTCATTTTTTATTGTTGCTATTTCTGGCATTTGTCGGGGCTCCGATCTAGTATTTTCAACATTAGAATGATCTTTTAAATCCAATTTCAACTTGGCATTTTCATACATTAATTCTTCTGTGTATTGCTTTAAATTTTTTATTTCTGCTGAGGAAACTTCTAAATCCTTCTGTAACTTTTTTATTTGGTTTTCATAACCGCTTCTTTCCTTTTCAGTCTTTCTCTGCAGATTCACTAATTGGGTTTCCAATTCTTTTTTAAATTCTTTATCTGCATTTTTCTCATTCTTTTGGAGTTTCTGAACAAGTGATAATCGTCTTTCCTCTGATTTGTCTAATTTTTCCTACAATAAAACAATGTGCCAACCATGTTGTCATCATTTGGATATAATTAAAACTCATTATAATCTGCAGATGATACCAACATGGTTGGCGAAACACGCCGAGTGATAGTATTGTTAAATCTCCACAGATACATCTGTGGAGATTTACTCTAAGTTCCAATTAAGAGGGTAACAGAAAGCTAAGCCGGTTTGGTTAGTTTGGCAGTCGGTCCAGAGATGGCGTGTGGTGTCAGAGTCTGGAAGTATCTAGAGTGATGACATCATGACAGACCATTCTAGATCTCTCATCTTTGTGCATATAAAGGCATGGAGAAGCTGAGAGTGACAGTTCAGTTTAGATAGCAAGTCAGTAAGTACAGTAACACACGAGGGTCAAATCCCGTTCACCTCAACGGTATTTTGACGATCCGGCTTTGACCCACGCCAGTTGACGCTGACCGGGCCATGTGTCAGAAATAGTATCTAGCAATGTACCTCTGAACCGCAACGTCAAAATGTCGTTGCGGTCAACGGAAATTTGACGCTCGTGTGTTATGGTACTAAGATAAGAGAAGAAGTAAGCAAAGTGATCAATCAAGTGACTCAAGTAGTGAATTATAGTACACAATGTAATATTAGCAAAGTACAGGGTGTTTACAAAAGGGTTGTAAATACGTAACAGTATTCACGTGCAGTGTTCAAGGGATTGAGGAAACTACTTCAGAGGCTAAAAGACTACGTACATTAATAGAAAGCAAAAGTCCATTTACAATTTTAATATTCTGAAAAAAAAAAAATTCCATACTAAAGAAGTAAAACTATCATTAAAATATGTAACAAGGAAAGACTGCCAAAACAAAAGGAAGGAAAATTGGACATATTCAAATGGATTATAAGAAATGACAGAATGAGTTTTGATCTAACAAAAGTATACAAGAGTATACAAACTTAGCACTTTGTTTCAACTGCTGCAACTTTGGTCACGTCGCCAAATGTTGCAACAGTAAGAGTTGCTGTCACAAATGTGGTAACGACCATGAAGGGGGGCAATGCGAAGGCAATGAACTAGACTGTCCAAATTGTAAAAGATTAAGAGTGATTGATAGAAGACACTCAGCCAGAGACCGAAAATGTCCTGCTTACCTCCAAAGGTTAGGAAAACATAGACACTATACTAATTTTACAACAAGTTTAACAATCACGGTCCCAAACCAAGATGCTACAAAACAGTCACAAAACAAATCAACCTTGGTATTAAAATTTCTTTACACTAACATAGCATCACTACCAGGTAAACTTCCTAACTATAGTTACCGACACAGATCCAACGGTGATATTAGTTGCGGAAACGTGGCTGTCACAAAGCATCCCGGACACCCTAGTGAGCATACCAAATTATAATGTTTTCAGATGCGACCGGCAAACGCAAAGAGGTGGAGGTGTTTGTATATATGTTAAGGAATCTCTTAGCAGCAACATTTTACGGACAAAAGTGTTTGAGAATTATACAACTCCAGTCGAATCAATCTAGGTAGAAATAAGGCTCAGGGATTTGGTTTTCAACACAGCTTGTATCTATTGACCTCCAAGCCTATCAAAAGCAGACGATGAACCATTATTGACCGTAATATCAGAAGCGGGCTCGAACCTAGAAAACCTATTTATATTCGGAGACTTAGACTACCCTACACTGAATTGGAACAACCCTACGCCCTCAGAAAATAACTCAGCGGCTGACATATTTATGAATGCATTCCTGTCAAACAGCCTCGTTCAACATGTAAAACAACCCACACACTTCAGGCTCAACAACAGACTCTCGACACTAGACTTGCTGTTTACCTCAGATGAAGAACTTGTCTCTACCATAGAGTATCATGCTCCAATTGGTCTGAGTGACCACCTAGCCATTGTTGTAACCTCCCAAGTTATGTGCAATATAAACTTAGATAAATCGACCAACACTTCCACAATACGTCTCTGCCATTGACAAATATAAATGAGAGCTGGCTTACATTTCTAGGGGAAGTTAATTACTGCATGGATCAGTTTATCTCCGAATATAATATTAAAAAGTCCAAATCAAAACCATCACGTCTGGATCACGTCTGATCTAAGAAATTTGATTAAAAAAAAAGGAAATGTTGGCATAAGTACCGGTCTTCGAATTCACAAGAGGATTATTATGCATATAGGCTCAGCTGCAATAAAGTCTCGACTGAAATAAAAAATGCCAAGTCAAGATATGAATATGAGCTAGTTGATCATAAGAGTAATAAGCGTTTCTACAGATACGTCAAAAGTACTCTGCAATCTAGAGTCAGCACGTCTGTCTTATGTGATGGCAACGGAGATTTAGTAAGCAATCCTGAAGCAGTAGCTAACATGTTTGCAAAGGAATTCACTAAAAGCTTTGGTGTGGAACCCATGATCAATCTTCCAGATATTCTTCACAGCCCAAAAGTAGCAAACTCTCTTACTATGGTAACAGAAAACGAGGTAATAAGTGCTCTCATGGCATTAAACTGGACTGTAGCCCAGGACCAGATGATGAACACCCCTTCAGTAGTGGGCCATTTAACAAGTCTTATGAGACTGTCATTTGAGGAAGGAAAAATACCAAACCAATGGAAAACGTCCACCATCATCAAAAAAGGCAGCAAATTCGATCCCGGAAACTACACGCAAGTAAGCTTAACCTCCATACCTTGCAAGATGATGAAAAAAATTTTGGTAGAGGAACTTACTACATTTTTCCTTGAAAACAAAGTGATATCCAAGAAACAACATGGGTTTCTTCCCGGTAGAACAACAGTATCAAATCTGCTGGAGTGCGTTAATTCCTGGACTTTGTCAGTGGATAGAAATGAACCAGTAGACATAATCTATCTCTTCAAGAAAGCCTTTGACCAGGTTCCTCACAATAGACTGATTCAAAAGTTGGAATTTTATGGCATACAAAGAAATTTGTTAAGTTGGATCGAGGATTTTTTATCTGGCAGGAGCGGTGGAGTGAGAATTGAGAGAGAATTATCGGATAGCTACCAAATGACAAGTGGAGTCCCTCAAGGTTCTGTGCTAGGCCCCGTCCTATTTAATGTCTACATTAGTGACCTTATAGTGAGGCTAAAATTCGAAATATCCATGTTTGCCGATGATACTAAAATATGCAACAATCCACTAACTCACTACCAGGAGATAGTTGTTGACTTACAGAGAATCGAAGAATGGTGTACTCTTTGGATGCTGGCTCTTAACGAAAATAAGTGCTCGGTTATTCATGTGGGCTCAAAAAACCCCCGTCATCAGTTTTTACTAAATAACACACCAATTAAAAATATAGAGCTACAAGAAGACCTAAGAGTCACCATAAGTCAGCATCTAAAATTAGCCTGATCAAATGATGTTCAAAAGTGCCTGCCTCGTAACATGAGTCCGGTAGAAGGTTTCTCGACAGAATTATGTGTTTTTTGGGGTGCTGAACACGAATCTGAAGTTTGCTGCCTAGTAGCAGTACCGGATCAGGTCGAAAAACGCAAAAACCTCGACATTTTCGGAGTTTTTCCGGTTTTCCGCTCATATCTTGCAAACGACGCGTCGTACGGAAAATATTACTGTGTTCAAAGTTGAAGAGCATTAAATTCTGCGTCGAATGACCTCTATAACTTCCTAATTAGACCAATTTATAAGGTCGCTGACAATATAGTCAGCTGGAAAAAAGAGCAAGTAAGTTGTAGTATGAAGATGCGATGTATAGAAAATACCTGATAGCAATGTCCATTTTATTTTACTCTACAGTAATATTTTCCTTACGAGGCGTCGTTTGCAAGATATGAGCGGGAAATCGGAAAAACTAAGAAAATTTCGAGGTTTTTTGCGTTTTTCGACCTGAGATAGTACTGCTACGAGGCAGCAAACTTCAGATTCGTGTTCAGCAAATCTAATTTGATCAGGGCCTGATCAAATGGTGTTCAAAGTACCTGTCTTGTAACATGAGTCCGGTAGAACGTTTCTCAACGGAATTATATATTTTTTGGGGTGCTGAACACGAATCTGAAGTTTACTGCCTCGTAGCAGTACCAGCTCAGGTCGAAAAACGCAAAAAACCTCGAAATTTTGGGAGTTTTTCCTGTTTTCCGCTCGTATCTTGCAAACGACGCGTCGTACGGAAAATATTACTATAGGTCAAATAAAATGGACATTGCTATCAGGTATTTTCTATACATCGCATCTTCACACTACAACTTACTTGCTCTTTTTTCTGCTCTTTTTTCCAGCTGACTATATTGACAGCGACCTTATAAATCGTCTAATTTGGAAGTTAGGGAGGTCATTCGACGCGGAATTTAATGCTCTTCTTTGAATACAGTAATACTTTCCGTACGACGTGTCATTTGCAAGATATGAGCGGAAAACCGGAAAAAAACGAAAATTTCGAGGTTTTTTGCGTTTTTCGACCTGAGCCAGTACTACTACGAGGCAGCAAACTTCAGATTCATGTTCAGCACCCCAAAAAAACACAATTCCGTTGAGAAACCTTCTACCGGACTCATGTTACCAAAAAACTACCATTTGATCAGACTAAATGGGCACCTCATATAGGAAAAATCATAAAAAAGGCAAACTCAGTCACCTATATGGTCTTCCGAGCTTTTAGGAACATCTCACCGGAACTCCTTGAAAAAATATATAAAATCTATATTAGGCCAATGCTTGTATACGCTGCACCAGTATGGAACCCATATTTCGTAAAAGACATTCATGAACTAGAATAAACCCAAAGGCGGATTACCAAACTCTCTCCTGCAATTTGTCACCTAACTTACAAACAGCACCTCAAAAACTACACTTGACAACACTAATAGATAGGAGGCTCCGTGGTGACCTAATAGAAACCTACAAAATACTTCATGGGCATTATTCAATTGATCTTCAAATTTTCTCACTAAACACGGATAGAAGACTAAGGGGACATAACTACAAACTAGTTAGGAACAAATTTCATAAACTATATGCCGCCAGCACTTCCTCTCTAACAGAGTAAATAGGGACTGGAACTCTATCGAATGACTGTGTTTGTGCAGTGTCAACAAACTCATTTAAAAACTGCTATGACTCTTCCCATTAATACTCTAAGCTAATTAAAAGTTTAAACAGCTTCGCTGCCTAACTTATAATGATAATAATAATAATAATAATAAAGAAGGCTGGAATAATTCTACCTGTAGCTCTTTAACTTTCTCTTCTGCATTTTTCAATCCTTCAGTCATTTGTTCTAGCTGTGGAAGGCTATATTTATGAGACAAATTTTTAATGTCATTTCTAGTTTGCAGAAGCATCTCTTCTATTTTCTCTTGTAGATCTTTATTTGTGGAATTTAATGTTAAGATTTGTTGGTTTTTGTCTTCTATAGTTCGTCTGTAATTCTGTAAATCATTTTGCATCAAAATCAAGCTTTTGGTATGGTCCTGATTTTCTAAAAACATATTAAAATGTAGAGGATCGTTTATAATAAAACACACAGGCTACAAAATGAAACCCAATCAATCTGCAAAGCTAATGATGAGAAATCAACATAATATATTCGTAACATTTTTTTTATGAAATCAAACTTTCTAAATACAGGAGTATAACAGAAAAAAAAATTAAACATTAGATTTGGCTTGATTTACTATAGATTAAAAATGTTGACTTACCACAGAGTTGAAAATCTTTTTTGTAAACATCAACTTTAAGTTGTCTGTATTCTAACAATTCATTAATGTGACTTTCATAATGCCTAAAAAAAAATATATTTTTTAACTAGAAAATTTCCCGTTAATACCTAAGGATCCTCTACTAAGGGATGTAGGAGTTATAGTGAAATATTCGCAGATAAATGAGATGGTCGGTCTGATTTTGAGTGTACCATTTTCTTGTCAAAATCGAATTCTTTCGCTTTTCTACAAGGCAGGTCTTCGTTTGATTAGTTCCCAAAGGTAAGTTGAAGCACTTTCGTTTAAATTGGTGTGCCACAGGGGTCACTATTATTTCTAATATATATTAACGACTTAAGTTCTATTCTCTGACAAAAACAATATTGCATGCAGATGACATAAACTATTCCAACACTTATAGTTGTCTACGGATTTATTCTGCAAGGAAAAAATATCGGCATGTTTGATGGTGTGGTAAAGATCGAAGGCGCCGACGTTTTTTGAGTGTAAAGCTGAAGACAACTATACATATATTGTGATATAGTAACCCTAAGTAACCGCATTGAAAAGAATCTACTAAAATATAATGAAAGGTTTGGTTGCAAAGGTACAGTTAGATAATACTAAACAGGCACGTGCTGGACCACCGGTACACCAGGAAGTCAAATTCTTGGGCACATATTTGAATTCAAAATAACATTACCGATACATACACTTCTGTGCAAAAAAATCCCGTACACTTGAAAAATCAAGTAATCCAGTTTTTGCTAATATTGAGTGGTGTGAATCAGTCTTTTTGGAATTTAATTTTTTTATTAATAATAATAATAATAATATCATATAGGTTATAAAAAAATGACATTGATTATGAAACGTCATAAGTCATAAGTACCCAGGTAGCAAAGGCACGTGAAAATGACATGAAAAAATGGTCAGGAGTGACAAGAAATTACGAGTTAGATGACGTAAATGGAACGTGAAAATGACTTCCTAATGTCTCAGATGAATGACGTCTTATGCTAGACGTTAATTTGACGTCTTTTTCAGATTATATTTGGTAATCCCCCCACAGGTTTTTAGTAATAGGAACATGCATAAATAAGTACTGTCCTATGAGTTTGTTTGTTAGCCATCCGTATATTTTATTTACATTAACATATCTAATATTTATTTATTTATTTATTTATTGTTTACCATCACTCCAATTTTTTCTCACAAAGGTTACCTGCAAATTATAATATTTATTAAGTTATTAAATTCATTTTCATTTACCTTTACCAATTGCGGTCGGTAGGGATCGAACCTGCATGTCTCCGTTGTCCATATTACAGTACTGACTCTTCTACCAACTGAGCTACCTTAGTGACCGTTATTTCGGATGCTAAAAGCAGTTTTTATGGAGATGTGTATGAAGTCTTTATTATGTGAAATTGAATTTTTAGTCTTATTTAAAATATATGATAATCTTTCAGGTTCTCTTTTTTTTCTTCCCAAACCTGAATTTTTCGAGTTACTAGTATTTTTATTTATTTATATTTACTAAGAAGAACTTATTTAATTTAATTAAACTGTCACCAGTGTCCCCTGAGAAGTACGAGTAGATGTTGAACAATGTAATTATTACATTAATTCAGTGGCGGTTCGTTAAAAAAAAGTTTTCCCCAGATCTCGAAATTGAAGAGCAGAGGGAGAAATCCGAAAAAAAAATTTTCCTCATCTCAAATTTGATGAGCAGTGGGGGGGGGGGGGGGAAGTCAGGAGTCAACTATTTTAAGAATTTAAGTTTTAAGTTGAGGTACTTATACAAACCTGGGAAACGTGTTGGAGAAAAAACGGTAAAGGTATAATATCGACATCTACAACATAAATAGAATATTTAATGGTCTAAAACAGACCTAAAATTGAAAAAAAGTACATGCGTACATCGGTTTTATAAGCAATTATTACCTTTAAAAAAACACCTACAACAAGGAGTCCCCCAGGGCTCGCCACTTTCACCCCTCCTATACAATATATACTGCTACGATATATATAACAATAACAGGGCAAACCAAAATACATTTAACAAGGACCTCTATTCCCTCCAATATGCTGATGATACCGCGCTGGTATCTCATAACAGTTCGATTACCTGTACGGTAACTAAATTGCAACAACTTATGGACAGAACAACAACCTGGTTTAATGTATGGAGATTAAAAGCAAATCCAATTAAGTCACAGTTCATTATATTCAATCACACCCAAACTGACAATTCACCAACAATTTCAATAAATGGACAAACATTAAAAAACAAACCTGTTGCCAGTTACTTGGGTATACACTTAGACCACAAGCTTAATTTCAACCACCACACAAACCTCATAAAGAAAAAATGCATAACCAGAGGAAAAAATTTCAGAAACTTGACATACAAAGATAAGGGAATAAACAAGAAAACAGCGGCACACATATATAAATCCATATGCAGACCAATTCTTGAATATGCACACCCATTATATATAAATTGCAGAAAACCAGCAATAAATAACCTTAAAGTAGCAGAAACATCCACCATACGCTCAATAACTAAAATCCGTCATCCAAGAAATGCCCTACATAACCCTCCAAATAATCTTCTCTACGAAGCAACAAATACCCAACCCATAGCCCAACGTCTTGTGCACCTCACCACTAAAAAAACCATATTGGAACTCCTTAAAGAACTTAATGAAGAATAATTGCAAAGAAGAGTTTCCCTTTTTTCTTTTTTTTTTTTTTTTTTTGTAAATCAAGATATTTATACTTTCTTATTATAACTTCCTATAAAATTATATGTAAAATATGTTTAAATATGCAACTGGCAGAAGGACTTCGGTCAATAGCCATTTGGTTTTACCAATAAAGTACTTTATTATTATTTATTAAAAACACCTAAAATTTTTTTCGCAATTATTTTAACAAAAAAAAAACGGAATGAGCAGGGGTCGAACCGCCAACCTCGTGACTTGCAAGACAACAACAACAACAAGCATTTATTAATATTCACATACAATAATGCGTCATTCCGGAGTCCGGCCCGGAGTCAGCCAGACAACCACGGCGAACATCGCCGAGGTGGGTGTGAGGTTGGGCGGGGAGGGTCCGGTTTGGCGGTGACGAAAATTAATTAGAAGTTAAAACTCCTGCCTAATGGGGAAAGGCTTAAATTTAACAGTATGGGCAACGTAGTACACGAGGGTACTTAAAAATAATTAAAATTAAAACTGTAAAACTATTGATTTCGCTCACAAGCGAACACTTAAAAATTTTGATTGCTGGCACGGGAAAACAAAACTCAACGAAAAAACCTGTTTGAGACAATTCCACCCTGGTAGTCTTCCTGACGCCAGGAAAGTGTCCTGGATAGTTAAAAGTGTGTAACGTTATGTGAAATTGTTGTTTGTTAAGAATTTATTGGTCGAGACTGAATTTAAAGACAAAAATGGGTAAGGAACAAAAAAGGTAAAAAATAGATTGTAGGTTTTGGTGAGGATTAAAGGTGGGGAAAGGAGAAGTTGTCGTAGAGGAAAGTGTGGTTAGAAAGATAGGCAACGGCTGGTATGGCAGGGGGTGTCGGATATCGAAAAGGATCGCATTATGCTGTCTGATTCGTGTTATGTTGCGGGTTAGCGGACTATCGCCCAGCTTGAATTGATAGAATTTTTGGAAGATGTCTTGGACATAGTCCGCTAGTGGCGTTATGTCGTGGCAACGATTATATAGATCTCTGAGGGAGGTGTATCTGCCCGAATCAGAAATGAAGCGCATAAATTTGTGTTCGAGAACTCGGAGTTTTCTCATTGTTGTGGTCGGTATGCTGCACACACCGGCGCCGCATATGTGATGGCTGGCCTGATCACCATCGTATACAACAGTTTTTATTTGTCCTGTTGAGTCTGCTAGACGACGCCTTAACTCACTCGACCACCAACCTTTCTAAGAGTATTTACTTAAAGACTTTATAGTGGAACACGCAACGGCTAGATTTTGCTTTTTAATGCATTTGAATCTAATTTTGTTATTAAAAGAACTCGATACCTGCACAAGTAAACTGCCAAATCTTTGCAAACTCTTTCGAATATAAATTATTTTGGGTATTGTTAAAAAACATTATCCTCGAATAAAAACGTCAATACTTATCCCTCACGACACGGTTTTTTTTTTAAACTTTACACTCTGCTTATGATAACAAAATGCTATTAGCGAGTTTTAAAGTTTGTAATCCGATAAAATATAAATAAAATTAACACCGAAAAAAGACGACAATATGACGTGATGTGTAGCAAGTCATTTGAATGTCATTTATAAGACGTCATTATGTCGTCGATTTTTAGTGCACTGACGTCTTTTTGACCAGAATCACCAGATTTTGACGTCATTATAAGGGTAAGGTATTTGTATAATGTTAATCCAGAAGAAAAACATACGCTACCTTCCCCCTCCCACCGTTTCTTCACACTCATAACAGTACTTTTATTCAATTGATAATAGTTAGCAACTGCTCTGATACACCATCCCTCTTCAATTTTTATAGATAATTAAAAAAATTTCATGTTCAGTTAATTTTGGCATTGCGAAAATATGACACTGACTGACAAATAAATAAAGTATGATTTAATTAATATAGCAAAAAATAGGTGTACGGAATTTTATTGCACAGAAGTGTACAATACAATATACAACACCAAATTACTACTGTCCCTTTATTCCTCAACAAAATTCAGCATTTCAGCATTTTTTTTCATTTTAGAAATCGAAAGTAGAACACTTTTATAAAGGCAATTTCCAAATTTTTAGGGTTTTATTCGGATGTTTAAGCCCTTAAATAAATGACCAAAGTTAAACCGCACGCAAACAGGACGGAGCTTCGCATGACATCACTTTGTAGATGCTGATCAGGCAACAGTAGAGATTTAATAATTAAAAACATTGGAGGTGAAATAAAATGAAATTTTAAGAAGAAAAGGTTCTATGCAACTTTTCAGAAAAATTGATAGTCTTTAAGTTGTAACGACTTGGGATTTTAGCTTAAAAAAAGATATTTCAAAACAATATTTGTCAAATAACTCAAAAAGTATTACATTGAGCGCAAACATGCTAGAGAAAAATAAGAAAGCCACTAAATCGAGAATGTAGAATTAATGGTTTCGGAGATCTGGAAGTATAAAGGTGGCATCCGAACGTTTATAAGACGAAGAATTTAGTTTAAATGTTAAATATCTCAGGAAGTATGGCACTTACGTCAAAAGCGGTACGACCAAAAATGAAAGATTATTAATTAGGCTTTCAAATGGTTTTTTCTCTATTTCTATAGCATAAAAAACAAAGAAGTTATGACAGAAACAATTAGTCTAGGTGCCCGCGTACATAAATGCATTTTATACCTATCCTCGTATAACTTCTTGTACGGCATAATTGCGTCTAGTCTATCACTTTTTTCCTTTGCAAAAATTTTGGTAAACGCGGCGTTCCTCCTCGGCATGAAAAAGACGATTTCCACGCGTCGGACTGGAAAATCAGCAAATATATTTTGTCGGACAATTTGAGAATTGGATTCTACATATATATTCTATTTATTTCTACAAACTGTCTGACAAAAATTTTGGAATGTTAAGAGTGTCTACCACCCTAAACATAACATAACATAACATAACTTTAAAACATTTATTGATAACCAGCTGATTTTTTCAAGATTGCTTAATAAAAATATGTAGAATCCAATTTTCGAATTATCGGACAAAATATATTTGCCGATTTTCCAGTCCGACGTGTGGAAATCGTCTTTTTCATGCCGAGGAGGAACGCCGCGTTTACGAAAATTCTCGCAGAGGAAAAAAGAGATAGACTAGGCGCAATTATGCCGTACAAGAAGTTATATGAGGATATGTATAAATTGCATTTATGTACGCGGGCACCTAGACTAAATGTACTTTTTCAATTTTTGTATATGCAAAATAACGTCACGAATTGGCGAAGTGCTTTATACTGAAACCCAATCTTTAACATTGAATATTTAAGTATTGGACATACTTATGAAACTGAAATTTTAACAGCTTATCTATATCTAGATGATCTAATTCTATTGAATACCATAAAAAAAATAACGAAAAGAAATTATCGGTAACAAGCCCATTCTGCCATATATAAAGTTCTTACCATTCAATGAATATAAAATTAATATGAATATGCTAATAGAAGCTTTCTAGTGATAATGAATCTCTACAATGTGACAACATATCTTTAATTTAAGCCTAGTTTAAATACTTCAAAAATCTCTTAACTATGCAGAGCTCTATTTTTATGTGTGTATATTTTGTCCAAATTTATTCAGTTTGTGTTTTATTGCTTTTATCAATTTTATATTATTCTACTAAATAAATTAAAGGCCCTGGCAGGTTAAGATAAGTGTCCGTACCTTTTGTAACTTTTTTGCGTGTGGTTCCTTCCAGTGATGTATCTTTGCGTAAGATACTACCACAAAAAGTTTTGACCTCAAGAACTTCATAATACCTGGGAAATTTTTTTTTTTGAAAATCCAAAAAAAATTTTTTTTTTTCTTAATCAAGTGAACCAATTTGTTTATATTTCACATATATATTGTAAATATACTCAAGGCAACTTATTACTGATATTTTCATGAAATCTTTTCATGAAGAAAACAAAAATTGATGCTTTTAAATTTTTCAAAAAATTTATGTACGTACTTACCCACCTCTATTTTTTTTACTAATTATACACCATACAATAAGCTATAACATATATTTTTTACAAAACTCTATCGAAGTAGTCAAATTGGCAAAGATAATGTTACGTGCTGTCACCCCCCTCCGTAAACACCCTGTATCGTGGGTTCGGAAATTATAACACCAGGGTAAAACTAAACAATAATGTATTTACGTATGCACTAACTATAACAAATAAAGAAAAAGAGTATAAATTGGTTAGAAATTCGATATATTAATAAATATATAAATGAACCACTGCTTGGATTACACGTATTTAAAATTTTTTGGAGCAGCCTACTTATTTTTTTGAAATAACGAGATGTATTTTTCACAATACATATATTTTCTACAAAGCTCCATCGAAACGGTAATATATAAAAAAATTATGTGTTTAATAATAAGGATACATAATAAAAAAAACATGGTATGCTAATGATATATGAAAATATTAGTTGTCTTCATCACTGTCCTCATTTATTGTATCACTGATATCTTCTGCGAACAGTTGTACTGATGGTTTCGGAATATCGTCGAGAAACCTTGCATATGATAAATTCATGTTTAAATAAAAAAAAATAAATTAGTTTTCTGTTACTTAGAGATGGATTTATCATATGCAAGGTCAACGATATTCCGAAATCATCAATAAAACTGTCTGAATTATTCGCAAAAGATATCAGTGTTACAATAAATGAGGACAGTGATGAAGACGACTAATATTATCATATATCATTAGCATAACATGTTTTTTCATTATGTATTCTTATTATTAAACACATATTTTTTTTATGTATTACCATTTCGATGGAGCTTTGTAGAAAATATATGTACTGTGAAAAATACATCTCGTTATTTCAAAAAAATACATAGGCTGCTCCAAAAAATTTTCAATACGGATAATCCAAGCAGTTGTTCATTTATATATTTATTAATATATCGAGTTTCTAACCAATTTATACTCTTTTTCTTTATTTGTTGTAATTAGTACGTAAGTAAATACATTATTGTTTAGTGTTACCCTGGTGTTATAATTTCCCAACCCACGATACGGGGGGGGCGGGGGCCCCCCCGGGTGCAAGCATGTAACGTTATCTTTGCCAATTTGACTACGTTACCCTTCGATAGAGTTTTGTAAAAAATTATATGAAATATATGTTATAGCTTATTGTATGGTGTATAATTAGTACAAAAATAGAGGTGGTCGCGTGTACATACGTATATACATTTTTCAAAAATTCAAAAGCATCAATTTTTGTTTTCTTCGTGAAAAGATTTCATGAAAATATCAATAATAAATTATCTTGAGTATATTTACAATATATGTGAAATACAAACAAATTGGTTCACTTGATTAAGAAAAAAAATATTTTTTCGGATTTTCAAAAAAAAAAAATTCCCAGATATTATGAGGTTTTTGAGGTCAAAACTTTTTGTGGTAATATCTTTCACAAAGATACATCCCTGGAAGGAACCACACGCAAAAAGGTTGCAAAGGCACGGACACTTATCTTAACCTGGCCTTTAAAGGATTAAAAACAAGTTTTACAACAAAATTTAAATTACATTTAATTTTTAAGAATTATTAGTATCGCATCTAATGTTATGTTTCATGATAAAATGCAAATGTGCAGTTTGCCATGTGTTTATATATTATACAAAGCAAGCAGGTCAGAGGCGCCATGTGTATAAATATTATACACAGCTGATATTAGTTTCTAGGCTGTGTACGCATGAATTATGCACACAAACAGTGCATTTCTTATGGCTCCTTTATTGCTCCTATACAGGAATCAATTTTTTTGCAAACAACGAGGAAATTCATGTTTTTTTTTTTCTACTTATCATTAAGAGATAATAATAACAAGTTTATTGGACATTAAACTAAAAAAAAATCGGCGCACAGGACCCAATCATAAAATTTGGCCCGGCAGTCATGTTAACTATGCACATATTTCGATACATTTAGTCTAGCAACGTTAACTGTGGTTAGAATTTAGGTGACCATCTGAGGAAACACAATGATCTCGTCCAACCTTCTAGTGACTTGTATATCAACATATACATATGAGCTATGCAATTTAAGGCGATGATTGCATAGTAGATATATCATTCTTCAGAAGGGATGCAAAGTAATTGGTCCCTTGTCTATTAAATGTTAGGCAAATAAAAAATCCGCATTTTTCTAAAGAAGAGAGGAACTATATGCAAAACTATATTTCTTCGGCATTGTAATATACGTTACTGTATTTATACAAGATGGCTCCTTCAAGATAAATTTCGGTAGTTTATTCAAATTTTTACACATCACACTATCAGTGGCCACCGATCAATTGAATTAAGCATAATTTCAATTCGCTAGAAGAGCTCTTGGCACAAATGATGGTATACAGTTGAATGATTTATGATATCTCTTACAGCAATCTACTTAGATTAATGCGGCCATGTTAAATTAACCAAAATAAGTTGTCAGATTGAAGTCATGATACTATGAAATATAAGATACGCTCGGTACGAGTACCAGCTTTCGACCTGCTGTGCGCATAGCATCACCCTCTAGTCAACTTCAAATCGAACCTGCGCTGGCAACCATCTACCTAAAAATACACCTAAAAATACACCTAAAAATACATCGGAAACCGTAATATAAGACCTAGAAAGCTGATTGCATGCAATTTTACTTATAATATCACAGAATTCTATGACTGCTTTTGTCAGCACTTTTCATTTCGCATAAGGCCGTTGTGGGTTTAAATGTTTGTGAAAACATCTCCAAAATAATTGGTGCAAGCACATCTGATCTTTTGCACTGTTGATTTTTCAATGTGTAAGCTATTTATTTTGTTTTTATTTAATATCAAATTTTAATTCATTTAATTAAACACAATAGTAGTAGTAAATAATATACTACTTTAATTAGTTTAATTATGAAACAGTGCATTTATCTAATGTTATTCACGAAAATAGACAAACAGTAAAGAACGAGAAATATTTATTCTGTTATTTCAAGATAAATTGCCGGATTCTTTAATGTTTTTATTATGAAAAACATTTTGCATCTGCAAAATAGCATTTTCGCAGTATGACTTAATTCAACAGCGCGGGATATATCAATGTGTTCTCTCATGGTAATTATTACAAATATTTAATAACCTCCATTGATTTGCTGAAACATCTCAAGAAAATCTGAATTCGATTTCATTAAACATTAACGTAGTTAACGTACATTAGTTCTCACACCGCATTCTCTGGGCTGTATAGTTCGCGAGGGTGTTCCGTATACTTAATTGAAATTTTCTCGAAAACTGTTAATCCTAGAAAAAAAAGTTTCAAATAAAAAAGTTAGCTCCATCCTTTATCTTCATATGCCCTCGATATACTTGGTATCTATTTCGAAAGACAAAAAAGTTTCTCGTTTGTTGTATTCCCACCTGTAAATTTTCACAGTTTATCGACATAGCCTTAGAAAAAAAATCATATTTTCTACACTTATTACAACTTGTCCTTCATATTAACACATTTTGTTAACAAATAGGGATTCATCACACGGTAAAAATTTGAGATTAATTCGTTGTCCCGGTTTTTAGTTAGAGCGAGTTAAAGGAAAAAATAATTGTATCTATTATTTTACAATTTTCTCACATTTTTGGCTCTATCTTTTGTCTCGAACAACCAAAAGAGTCGTAATTTTTTATTTTATCAAAGGATAAGCTTCTAAACACTTTGGTTAAGGTAATTTTAGTTTACATCTAAACTAAAAATTGACCGCTGAACTAGTTGACTTTTACGTGATGTAACAGCGGGAACTGCAGTAAGGGGAGGTATGCGTATTTCTTAGTATCATGGATTGAAGTAGGATTTTGAATTTCTGGTATCTCATTAATGGTAGCAAATTGTCCCATCCCTCATAGAGGTTCCTTATCCAGAGCTGGAACTAGGAGTTGGTACGTTGGCGGCCACCAAAAATGCAAGCCTTCTAGGGGCGCAAAATTTGGTGTACTGACGTGCTCTATGCTTCAATCCTCCGTCAGCATCTAATGAGGTGCGCTAAAACAAAAATGCCAAAGACGCAATCTACCCTAGTTCCAGCTCTGTCCCTATCAATACCTACTTGAGCTTAGTATTTAAGGTTTCAACTTGGATAGACTTATCTAGCAACATCTTTTTTAATTTTTCTACATGTCCCACTAACACTTTGCTATCCTAAAAATAATCAGTCTAAGTCAAATTTTAAATTATATATTATAGTCCAAGATCCCAGAGCCGCCAGACCTATGTCATTTTAGCAAAGCTAATATTTTGACAAAAAATAGTGTAATATGTAGTTAAGAACGTATGCATATTTGTTAGCTTAAAAGCGGGGCCCTTTTACAGAAAACAGGTACAAAAGGTACATACAAATTTTACTCACCTACGTTAAAGTATGATAGCTGGTCTATATATTCAAGTGACATGCTAACGACATGGTGTAAGCGTCAACCTAGGAATCTTGAGGTTCACAGTTCGATTCCTGAGCGTTCTCAACTTTTTTTTTTCAACAAATGTTAACTTGAGGTGGCGATTACCAAGAAAGAGACAACCGATAGGGAAATATTTCATATTTTTGGCCATAACTTTTTTTCTTAGTATGTATATTTAAAGAAAACTGAGACTACCTATGTAGAACCGTAACAAGACTATTGTTAAGAATTTTCACTCAATAATTCTAGTCGTTTCCAAAATAATGAGATTTAAAACTACTAAATAGGAAGATTAGCATAATCTGGGGCACTTGAAAACACTGAAAGGGAGGAGTTTTAGCCGGCTGAAGACCGGCACTACCTGGGACGATAGAACCTAAGTCCCAGGTGTCCATGATGGATTTCCCCCCTCAACAACAAAAAAAAAGGTATATCCTGAGTTATCGGTCTTTATAATAAAATTACTCTTTTCTTACGTTTCGGTTTATTCAATCATCATCAGAGTACTACAATTAAGTGAAGACAAATATTTTTTTAAATGCTATTTTTTATTCACATGTAATTTTAATCCATGTGTATAAAAAATAGCATTTAAAAAAATATTTGTGTTCACTTAATTGTGTAGTTCTGTGACGATGGTTGAATAAGCCGAAATGTAAGAAAAGAGTAATTTTATTATAAAGACCGATAACTCAGGATGTACCTGCATCAAGTTAATTCTATATCCTTTTTATATATGTTTTACAGAATACTGTTAAAAACCAACATTCATTATTGCCAGACACTTTCCGTGGGCCCTAACTTCCGCCAGACGCCATCAAGTTCACGAAACAAAAAAGTTTTAGCATAATCTTCCTATTTCATAGTTTTAAATCTCATTATTTTGGAAAAGACTGGAATTATTGAGTGAAAATTCTTAGCAATAGTCTTGTTGCGGTTCTACTTAGGTAGTCTCAGTTTTTTTAAATATACGTACTAAGAAAAAAAGTTATGGCCAAAAATAATAAATATTTCCCTATCGGTTGTCTCTTTCTTGGTAATCGCCACTTTAAGTTAATATTTGTTGAAAAAAAAGCTGAGAACGCTCAGGAATCGAACCGTGAACCTCATTCGTAGGTTGACGCTTACACCATGTCGTTAGCGTGTCATTTGAATATGTAGACCAGCTATCATACTTTAACGTAGATGAGTAAAATTTTTATGTACCTTTTGTACCTGTTTTCTGTAAAAGGGCCCCGCTTTGAAGCTAGCAAATACGCATACGTTCTTAACTACATATTACTATTTGTTGTCAAAATATTACCTTTGCTAAAATGAGGTCTGGCGGCTCTGGGATCTCACTCTATTATACTAGACATTACCAAAGTCATATTTTGATTCTGAAGCTCTTCCTGAATATTATGAGCATTTGCCTCATTTACTCGCTCTAAAATACAAAACAATTTTTAAAAACAAAATTATTATATTTGGTAATAAATTACCTCGCAAATGCTGGTTTTCCCTTGTTAACATTTCTACTACATTCAACAGATCTTTACATTGCTGCTGTGCCTCTTCCAAAGTTTTGCTTAATGCTGTTATGGTGTTTTTATCTTCACTATATCTGTTCTTTGTTTGTTCTACCAGACTTTCTAACTCATTTTGTAAACCTTTATTTTCCTTCTGCTGAAAAGTTATATTGAAGATGAAAACAACAATCTATATAATTATTTCAAATACTTACAAACATCTTGGCAGCTCTTGTCTGTTCATCCAAAAGAGTTTCCAATCGAACTATTTGTTCCTTATGCGCTCTCTGTAACTCTTCTGAATTAAACCTTTTTGCTTCAAAATTAAAGGGGCTCTTATCCACTTGGAGTTTCATTTGCAGTTCGTTTACAGTAGATTGATAAGAGCATATCTCGATTTGAAACTAAAAAAATTATATCTATAGTGAAGTATGTTTTAAATACACTTGAAATAATGTGAAGAACTTACATTCTCTACTGTTTTTTCATAATTTCGTATCTGCATATCTTTATTATTCAAAGTATCTTTTAATTCATTGATATCACCTGTTTTTTCCACTGAAAAACTATCTCTATTATTTATGAATCAGTAGCCATAATGCCTATATAGACTGTTGTAAGTTCTAGTCATAATGGTATAACTTAGAGAACATGACTAGGGGCGTCAAATTGTAACTTAAAAGATTTCAAACCACACACGGTAGGCAGGAAGCATCGATAGGTTGTACAAAAATGTCGACAAAAACTGCAAGCTGGGATGTATTTGTTGATGATTATAGGTGCAAAATCCGTTGGAATTGAAATCCTACCTGCTCCTTTTCAAAAGTTATTCATATTTTTATATTTCAGATCGGGACAATTTGGAATAAATATCAAAAGTATAATCTCGTTTGAATTTTTATTATGCAAGAGAATAATAATCGTTTAATCGTTTCCAAGGTACACCACGTGGAGGCAACTTACTTTGTACCTCTTTTTTCTATTTTTTTTATGTTTTTTTTTAGTTTTTTTGTTTTTTTTTATATTTTTTTGTTTTTTTAGATTTTCTTGTTTTTTTTTATATTTTTTTATTTTTTTATTTTTAGATTTTAAGATGTTTTACTATTTCTGTAAATATTATTTAGAGTTTTGTAAACTTAAGTTTGTAAATTTAAACATGCTGTGATGAAAATGTAACGACAGCTTTCTTTAAGCGACTTATAAAATCATCTAGCAAATTTATTTTAAATCTATCCCAATATTTATTGAACTCGCTATGAACTGACTCTCCAGCTTGCTCGGACCATAAACCTAAGCCATCATTATTCAAGAATATGATTGCTTCCTCCAAATGCTCCAGGATAATATGAATTTTGAGTGTTTGAGAAATTTCAGTACTTTTTAAGGCTACACGGAGTTCTTTTAAATTTTTGTTAAAGTCAGTAAGATCAGCTTTTTTGGCAGCAAAGCACTTTTCAACAATTTTATTCATAGCTTTAAATGCAGCAATATAAGGCTGTAAACGAAATGGTCCTGCAAGCTCGTAAATTTCAGGATCCTGCAATTTATCGGCCTCTTTAAGTAATTTCCGACATTGGTTGCCTTCAAAAATATCTCCTTGATAGCTCTTATGAGATATACCTAATTTATTCGGCCACAATAACGCTCTATCTTTTCCAATTTCCTCAATTTTAACTACACTGTCCCAGAAAAGATGGTTGACAAACCCTTGTAATAGGTGTAGTTCAGGAGGAATACACTTCTGAAGTACGTACAAGTTATCATCTTCAGTAGTGCCGTCTTCAATGAATAAAGGGTGATTAACTGTACTGCGACATTCTTTAGCCTTTTTTTTGTCATTACCCAAGCTCTTGAATTTAAAGTAGTCATCTTTTAAATGCTTGTAGGTCTTTAAATCAAGATTTTTGTCATCACTGCTTATATAATTTTCCTCAATCATTTTATCATAACTTTTTAATTCATTTAATGTGACGAAGCAATAAGGGCAAGGGTAGAAAGCCGTTGCAGTTTGCTGCCCATTGACCAATAGAACGAGCTTTAAATCTCCAACAAATTTAAAGGGTATCTCATTGAGTTTCGTCAATTCAACCAAAATTTTAAAATTATCATAGGTCTCTTTAATCCGAGGCACTATGCCTAATAAAAGCAATTTAAATACACTAGTCAACTTACGTTTATTTGCCATACTTCCACCAGTAGAGTAAGTTGAAACATTTTTACTTTTATCCAAGGCATTTTCTTTCAAGTCGTCTTCTGGAATTGATATTGAAAGAGAAATTTTGAAGAAATCTTGTCCTCCATCTGCCATTACTTTTATTTTTGATTGTTCAATATGTTCAATGTTTCGATTTTCAAAGACAAAGTCTACAAGTTCTGATGCAGTAGCATACACAACTGGTCTCTGTTTAATACCATCTTTGGATGTTTCGAATTCGTAGAAACCTTCTTTATAAATGTGTTCCAGCATATTAGATTTTTCATACAAATGTTGATTGTAATTCTTCGGAACTGATTTTCTACCAGCAGAACTACGAATGAAGTTAGCC
This sequence comes from Rutpela maculata, assembly GCA_936432065.2. Classification (NCBI taxonomy): domain Eukaryota; kingdom Metazoa; phylum Arthropoda; class Insecta; order Coleoptera; family Cerambycidae; genus Rutpela; species Rutpela maculata. The sequence continues at coordinate 228,557,222 of OW386286.2, read as the reverse complement.
AATTTTTTTATGTCATTTGTAGACGATCCAGTATTAGCTTGGAAATTGTCTAATCTTTCGGCAGAAAATCTTAATTCTTTTTCTTTTTTTTTATTTACAGTTACCCGAACCTTCGATCCCAGAGTATTTAACACGAGCTCATCTTTGTTATCATTGTTGGATTTTTTTTTTTTTCAAAATTTTAGTTATTATTTGGTTCTGCTGTTTCTCGGGTAACTTTTGTACTATATTCAAAACATTCTCACGAGCATTAGAAGTAGAAGGACCTCTGATGCAAGAATGTGATATGCCTTTACCTATTTGTTGAAAACAACTGTTACATAACTCAGTAGAAGTTCTCGGTTTAGTTGCCTTTGCCTCATTTTTAGAAAGTAAATCTTTTTGTTGCGAAGTATCGTCAAAACACTTGTTTACGTCAATATTTGACCTCTACCTTTTTTTTTTGTTTTTTATGACTCGTAACTCGTGCTGTTAGACAGATATAACAATTACAACCCATCGTTCTTGTTTCTTTTGATAATTTAAGATCCTCGTAATTGGGCATAGTTGGACGAGGTCTTTTGAAAATATCATTTCCATATTCATTTATAGTTAGTCGGCAAGAGCTACATAAACTTTTTGGGAATTTACTATTATAAATATTAAATTCATCATTGATATGCTTTTTTATAACTTCAATATGTTTTTCAGATAGCAAGAAATGATGGGAAGGTTTATTTTGGAAAATAATTTTTTTCCCACAAAGAGCGCATACTTTTGTGCGATTTTCTTCATGATCGCATTTATAAAGCGGATGCTGACTATTCACCCGACTATTCAGCTGACTATTCATCATTACTTACTCTTACTTCTGATATGAGAATTTCTAAAACTAGAAAATACATTGGCCAGAAAACACTAATATTAATAGTTTAAACTTGACTTTTTTATTGCGGGAAACACTCGACTGCCCTCTGCCACCTAGTGGCATTTATCGTAATTATTATATACATATATATAATATAGCTATATAATATTGATATACGTATAATATACCATGTATTGAGTATAAAAAACTTTTAAATATCTATTTAGAAAAGAACTTTTGATATTTATTCCAAATTGTCCCAATCTGAAATATAAAAATATGAATAACTATTGAAAAGGAGCAGGTAGGATTTCAATTTCAACGGATTTTGCACCTATAATCATCAACAAATACAACCCAGCTTGCAGTTTTTGTCGACATTTTTGTGCAACCTATCGATGCTTCCTGCCTACCGTGCACAGTAAAGGTAATGAAAATAGATTTAAACTTATTATATTAAATTTTGGGTTGCTAGATAAATAAAATAAAACATAAAGTTTACTTCACTTTACTGAGTTTTTATCAATATACAAAAAAAGATAAACCTCAATGGTGTGGGTAAACACATTACACTTTCGTCAGAATAGTAAGAACAAAATGCGCAATGAAATACAATTTATAAATAAATGAAAACTTTTAGCTGGCCAGCATGTAATGATTAGAATATAAACGGAATTATCAAGAAAACTACTTTACGTTTAATGGTATGCAACTAATAGCAAAGTTATTAACATTATTTAAATTATTAAACACATGAGATAGACACAACTCAACAAGATACATAAACTAAAATTTACAAACGGTACAGACATTTGGCATGCCAAGCAAATTGTACCAATTAGCTAAAAATGAACCGTTATAATGGTGGTTTGTGCAATTACATTAGTGCAAATAGGACAGACTAGCAAATTGAAAATGTACGAGATGAAACTTGGTGATATGGTAGTGGACCCTATTCGCGCATGCAGTAGCCAGTTGCATAGCTACTTTTTATATACTGTACAACTGGTTTGGATCTATTAATTTCAGTTAATGATGGAAATTGTTTTACTAACCGACACTCGAAACGCCATGCTTTTTACAAGAGAAGTATGGCTGGTTTAAGAAAAAAATCACCAAAGTCACAGCCTCTATTATCAATTAGGGAATGCTCAGATAATGCTGATGAGCAGTCACCCAAATAATTTGTCGTTAAATTCACAATGAGGCGTACACTGATTTGAACAATTTTGGAGGAGACGCAAAGTTTTACCGGTTTCTCATTTCGCTACTACTGAAGAAGTATTAGGCCAGTTGTATTGAGTTTTTGTATGCACTTGCAATGTATTGTAGATGATTAAATGTTTATACAAGGAAAATCAAAAATATCAGCTGGGAACGGTAATTTTGAAAATAATGTTTATACCTTTCATAATTTGTATTAAATATGTCTATTCAAGCCCATTAGAATATTCCCCAGTAGCACAAGATTATTGGCCCAATATTGGTTTGGTGATATTGGGCCGAGAAATCTTTCGTCAGATTTTTTCTAGCATGGCCCATTATTTCAAGTTAACATTGGGCACATATAGCACAGGCATATTGGCGCAATATGGTTTGGTGATATTGGACCAACAAACTTTTTGTCAGATTTTTTCAAGCATGGCCCATTATTGTAAGTTAACATTGGGCACATATAGGACAAGCACATTGGCCTAATGTTGGTTTGGTGTTATTGGGCCAACACATTTTTCAACAGATTGGCCCATTATTGTAAGATAACATTGGGCACATATCAACGTCACATATAGGACCAATGTTGTTCTACATTATACCACCGACATTGCATATCTAGCTGGGTTCAATATTGTAACTTGCTGTAGGACCAATATTGTTAGGCTATACAGCACCAATAAGGGCAAAGTGTATAGGACCTGTATTAAATTCCTACACTGGTAATATACAGGGTGGAGCACGTATAAGTTCACCCATTATTTTAGTTATTTTTGACATTTTAAAAAATTTCAAATTATTGTCCACCGTACAATATGGGCCAAAGGTCAAAATATCTATACTTTTCATAGAAAAATTGAAAATTTCAGGAAAAAGTACGTGGGACAATAATTTGGAATTTTTTAAAAATCTCAAAAATAACCAAAATAATGTGTAAACTTTTGTGTGCCCTACCCTGTATATGACCAGCGTAGGAATTTGATGTAGGTCCTATAACCTTTGCCCTTATTATTGGTGCTGTATAGCCCAACAATATTTGCCCTACAGTATAAGTTACAATATTGGACCCATAGTATTATTTAGGTAATCTTATATTTTTTTTGGTAATATTTGGATTAAGAAAAAAGTTGACAAAAATAGTGAATATTTCCCCATCGGACCTCTCTTTCTCTCTTAGACAATTATCAATAGCTATTTATGTAATCAGATACGAAGACTTTATTTTGTGCAACGAGTTGGGATGTTCCGTAATAGTCCACAGTACATCACCTTTTTTTTTTAATGATTAGTAACAGGTTGAATTTTCATGAGTAGCTTCGTTTTGACGAGACGCCCAACTTTTCTCTCTGCGAAAATTCTCGGTAGTGGTAGCTAATAGCAAAAATAATTTTTTTATTTCGCACGAATTAGACAATTCAACAACCTGTCAAATTATTTTGGCAATATATTTTTCATTATTTAAACGTTTGTTAAAGAGTTTGTTTTTGATTGCCTTGGTTACGTTTGCGCGAGTTAATTATAAGCCCCGTGTTTGTCCACAACAACATATTGCCAAAATAATTTGTCAGGTTATCGAATTGTCTAATTCGTGTGAAATAGAAAAAATAATTTTTGCTATTAGCTATCGCTACCGAGAATTTTCGCAGAGAGAAAAGTTGGGCGTCTCGTCAAAACGATGCTACTCACGAAAATTCAACCTGTTACTAATCATTAAAAAAAAGGGCGATGTACTGTGAACTATAATTACCCAAAGTGGTCTTTTGTAACGTGTTACATACAAAATTTGTTCTAATTTTCAGAACTTTTCCTCACCAGTCAAAACATCCAATTTTGCAGTTAGGAAAAGTTAAGCTTTTAATTGGTGATGAAAAATTGGACGTTTTGACACTACGTCAGTTTTGAAAAGTGTCATTCTACATGTCATAATTAGAAAAATGAGTTTTTTACGTAAATAAATACAGATAAAATAAATACAGTGTCACCGGATTGATGTAACTATATACTTGTTGAAAAATTTATTTTCAGTTTTTCGCAAAAAACTCATTCTTCATAATTTCTTTTGCTTGTTACTTTGTTACATAAATACGATTCACGTTGAGAAACTTCGATTTTGTTGTACAGGGTGCGCAAAAAATATTAAAATGTAGATTTGCAAAATTAAACATTTTTAAATTAAACTTTTTTGAAGCATTAAAATTAAAGAGCTTAGAAGGGCAATCAAAAAACCAAATAAATTTATTTCATGGGAGTTATTGTTACTAAATATTTGATACTACGAATTTAATTGATTTTGTTTTTTCCATATCTTAATATCGTTTACTATTTTTTCAAGACTGTTTGTCATTTACCTCACTGTATTAAGTTAAATAAATACATATTGATTTCTTTCTCACATTTAATTTTGAAAAATCCGTTTTAAGTCTATTTTTAATATCAAATATCTTAATAATAACTCCCATGAAAAAACTTTATTTGGCTTTTCGATTTCTCTCTCTAAGCACTTTAAATTTAATGCTTCGAAAAAGTTCAATTTCAAAATTTTTAATTTTGCAAATCTACATTTTAATATTTTTTGCGCATCCTGTAAAACAATATAGAAGTTTCTCAACCTGAATCATATTTACATAACAAGCAAAAGAAATTATGAAGAATGACTTTTTTCGAAAAACTGAAAATAAAGTTTTTTTATAAGTATACTTAAGTCCATCCGTGGACACACTGTATAATTTCGAAACGTAGATTCTAATAAAAAACAATTTGTTATTTTAATCATTTTAATGCCATACCTCTACGTCAAAATAAAAAGTATAACTTATTATTATAAATCGAGGTAAAGTGAATTTTTTCTTAAATCATATTTTATACGGTGACGTCTTCATCCCTGAGGCGACTACGGCGACCGCCATCTCTATCTTTTGCGCCTGCTAGGAATGCAGATACTGATTTCTTTATGTCAATGTCACTAACTGTATTAAAACGTTGCCGAACTGCCCCTTAAAATTATTGAAAATGTATAATTGATTAGCTACGTTTAATAATTTACTTACTGACTACAGCATCATATATTTTCAAATCCTTGAAAGATTTCTTATTCTTTTTTCCTTCTCCCGAATAAAATAAAGAAACTTCTTTTGAAAGCAGCTTTTTCATCTGGGCATAGATTGCTTTGTGAACAGTTGATCCTCCACAGAGGTAAAGCGAAGCAACCTAAAATAATGTATTATAAGTGTCAAGAACAGTAAGGAGAGTACCGGTCGAAGACAATGTTTGGAGACTGAGCATATTGCTTAACGATCGTGATGCTTATAAGGTTTTTTTGTAAGATCAAGCAAAATATTATTGAAAAAAAAAATTATTATGACATCAACGGGTAAACCCTTTTTATATTAAAGTTATGTTGGCAATTTTAAAAGTTTTAGTTGTCATTTTGTCAGTTATTGACTTTGATCAGAAAGGTAAGTGATGTACGTTCTTACAATTAGAGAAAGGTATAGCGTCATAGGTACGCAAACAACGAATTCGCGTCTGGGCGAATTTATTTTACCATCCAAGAGGTAGACATTTGCCACATTCACAAGTATAGAAGTAAGACCCCCTCTTCAGCACTCCAGAACCTATTTATATATATGGCACCACCACTGATGGCTCTGCCCACCAATTTTAGTTCGCAGATATCCATGACGGTATGTCTTTCTCTAATTGTAAAAGCTCTACCATTCTGGAACGGTAAGTAAAAACTTACACTGTCATGAAAACAAAGTATCGTAAATAGACGAAAAAGCTTTTGATCGAACAAAAATAATATAATACTCGATATATTATGAATAACCAAACATGTGTTCCTACATCTTTCGCACTGTGACGTACACTTACCAATTCTTTCATATCCTCTTCATTCGCCTCAATTTTTTCATTAAGGCGCATCAATGCTTCGTCATCTTTAGCAGGTAAATCTGCTAAAAATATGGGGACGTCATCTTGACCAATTTGAAGAGGTCTTCTCGAAAATTCAAAAATTTTTTTTTCTAAAGTATCAATTCGAGCAGTCATTTGTCGTTTTAATTGATTTACTTCAAATTCAATACCACATAATTTCTTATAAATGATATGTTCAGAAGCTAGAAGATTGAATAAATTAACTATAATAATAAGGCATATCAATATTTTACAACATACGTGTCAAGAGTGTCAAGTCTGGTGTTTGCGTTTTACTCCTAGGAGTGTCTTGTTCTAAAATTCCCGATCTGGGCTGTGTGGATTGCTGAGCTTCTTCTAAAAAACATGATGATTTTACGACACATAATTTTCTCCTGATATGCTTATATACCTCTTAAAGATTTATGCACACTTAAATGACTAAGGGCCGTCCTCGTGGTCTCCTGAATGGCAAATGAGCCGCCACTACATCCACTGCTACTTCCTTGCTGTTCATCAGCTACTAATTTCTCAGGAGAATTAAACCCTAATAAAATAGTTATTTATATATCAAGCAGCGAAATGATAGTGTTTTGGACAACACAGCAAGTGCCTAAAACACTATTTTCGCAACGTGTTAAAATATTTTTTCTACAATCATTTTAAAATAGATAATTGTCTTGTTTATTAATAATTTTTGGGTAATTGACATTATTTTTACTTTTACGCACTAGTAACTATCTTTTTGGCGAAAAAGCGGGTCATTTCCATACTAAATTGAATGTCAAAAAGCTGTCAATTATATGGTGATTGTAAAAAAAAAAATAGTATATTGTTTTATATGGAGTAAAAGTGACATTTTTTGTGTCGAGGCTGTACAGACGAGCGAAGCAAGTTCGGCAACAACAGCCGAGACACAAAAAAATCACTTTTACTCCGCGTGTTAATTTTTCTACAAACAATCGTATAACTTCAAACAATAACTGTCGTTTCTCTGACACTCCGTTCAACTGCCAATCAGCGGCAGTAAAAGACTTTTATAGTCCACTCAAATTAGGAAAAAGAAAACGCCGTTTTCATTTTTTAGGATAAACGTGTTCCTACAAAAAAGGTCATCCCTTTGGTTTTTCCAGAAAAGCGACTTGGAAAAAATATATATATATATGTGTTTTTTTCTTTTGAATGCAAATATCTCGAAAAGCATGCGATTTTAGGGCTAAATGAACATAAATAAACATGTTCAGAATGAGATTGTATACAAAAAAGCTCCTATACATTTTTCGATTATCCCATTGGTTTTTCCAGAAAACCTTGAAGAATATATATATTTACTTTTTCGGGTTTTTTTTTCTCGGAAAGTACGCATTTTTAAAGCTAAATGAACATCAGTAAACTTGTTCAGAATGTGATTTCTTATAAAAAAAGGTTCTATATATATATATATATATATATATATATATATATATATATACGTCAAAATGAAAAAAAAATGCACATAGCAAATACATTTATATATCCTTCAAGAAGTTTTTCCGGAGAAACCAATGGGATAATCGGAAAAATGTATAGGAGATTTTTTGTAGGAAATCTCATTCTGAACAAGTTTACTTATGTAAATGTATAATGTTTACTAAAATCGCGCACTTTTCGAGATATTTGCATTCAAAATTAAAAAAAACACGAAAAAAACATATATATTATATATTTTGTTTTTCAAGTTGCTTTTCCGGAAAAGCCAATGGGATAATCGGAAAAATGTATAGAACCTTTCTTGTAGGATGTCATGTTCTAAACACGTTTAGTCTTAAAAACGTGTACTTTTCGAGATATTTACTTCTAAATAAAAAAAAATGAAAAAACGTATATATATGTATATATCTCAAAAATCTGCGCATAAGCAAAACCTTGTTGAGAAACTGCTGTTCAGGATTTTTCTCCGCTTTTTTCCTAATTTGAGTGGACTATTAGTGGCGCTCAGATATGTATCAGAGAAAAGCAAGTTTAAGTTCACGAAACTTGTCATTAGCGGCAGCGGCGGCTGGTGAAATTTCAATATTTTTTTTCTCGTCTGTGGCGCATGGGACCCATACGAAATTTGGGAAATAACATCTAGAGAAGCACTTTTCTAATGACCCCTAAAAAATTTTGAAAAAGCAGTTTGCGAAAAAATTTTTGAAAATTTGCTAGCCTCCCCTGGGTCTAGGGACCCCTGTTTACTTTTATTTTTTTTTGTCATATGCATTTGACTTTTCATAAAAATGCATCGACAGATTTTAGAGTTTGTGAAAATATTTTCATTACTAACTGAAATACAATGAACTGAAATTTTGTAATTTACAATTTAACAAATTACAATATTTCAATTCGTTGTATCTCAGTTAGTAATGAAAATATTTTCACAAACTCCAAAATCTGTCGATGCATTTTTATGAAAAGTCAAATGCATATGACAAAAAAAAATAAAAGTAAACAGGGGTCCCTAGACCCAGGGGAGGCTAGCGAATTTTCAAAAATTTTTTCGCAAACTGCTTTTTCAAAATTTTTTAGGGGTCATTAGAGAAGTGCTTCTCTAGATGTTATTTCCCAAGTTTCGTATGGGTCCCATGCGCCACAGACGAGAAAAAAAATATTGAAATTTCACCAGCCGCCACTGATTAGCGGTTTTTTGACGTTGGAAGAAAAAGACTATTTTAATTAATAAGTAAATAAAAAAAAATACTTACCCTTTCGGTTAACTATTGGTCGATCTTCATCAGATTCGTCAGTTGTTTCTTCATTACTGTCAATATTTGACTCGATATTTGACGTCTCCAGTCCTCTGTCGCAATATTTCTTTGCCTCTTCAAGCGACTTTATATTCGTTTTCTTAGGCATAGCTTTATAGAACTTGTGTTTAATTGTCAAGAGTGGGTCGCATGTGTTTATTAAGCTTTCTAATAACATCCTTGAACAGTTTGTGGGCCATTTATACTGCCCCAGATCATTTCTCCAGCATGTAGGAACGTAGTCCATCTCTTCTATACTTTTTCCTTCCTGCCAAACAACTATGTCCCACATATTTCTGAGATAAAATTATATTACCAATAATGTATGAAATTTAGAAAAACATAAATAAAATCAGTGGTATATGATCATTGATTATTCGCTTACACATTATAAGACAATAAAAACACACTTTTCTTAGACATGGTATGTCAGGTAACAGATCGTTTGTCTGGCTTACAGGAGATAAAGGAGCTGTTGTGGACTGGTTGATATAAATATAGTATATAAAAGCAAAATTGCAGATTGAGTATAACGCAATTTCGTCTATTTTGGTAGATACATATAATAATACCACTTTAACCGGCCTGTTATTATATTTGATGAAAATTGAGACACCATACCTAAATATTTACCTGTTGACGTTAAACAATACTTTTTTTTTATTCACTTTTTTTCATTCACTTTTTATTTAAATTGGGGTTAGACTGTGGAAAATATGAATTTTGTTGTTATGAGTGACGCTAACAACGATGCTTGTTAATTTATTATTTCTACTCCCTTATGTAAATTTGCTGTTTTCTGTACAGTTTGTAGTTAAGTGAATGGATATATTTCATATATTATCTAGGATGGATATGATATCAAACCGACCAATCACAGTTCGTGTATTAAGTACATAGGCAACTATTTGTTGTACAAGTCGAGTGGATTATCCATATCGCACTCAAAAATTTGTAGCACTCCTACGGTGTCGTGCTCAAACTTCTTTATCGTGCGATATGGATATCATATCCACTCTTGTTGCAGAAAATACTATAGTAGGTACTTATTACCCATTTATTCACATTTTTGCTGGAATCTAATTTTAGCCAATTCAGTCAAGAAACACTGACAATGACAATCATTTTAGGCCTGACAATCATTTTAGGCCTAACCTCAATATTTTTCCCAAATAGAACACCCAAGAAAAAAATATCATAGCTCCACCCTGCAATTGAAATAAAAAGTGAATGGATTATATACATATAGAGTAAATTTCCTAAACCTTAAAATGAATAATGAATGTCTGAGTATAGGATACAGTTTTAAATTTTTTTAGAACTTATACAACTGAAACTGCTGTAATTTTTTTTTATAATATAGCGATTAATTATTATTATATCGAGTGCATCACTTAAAAAGAATAAAAGAAAGAAGCACAAATATATGTTAAGTTAGTTGTTACTTGTATGTAACATTTCAACGGCTAAATAGTGGCGTTTGTGATATTCTTGAACAACAATCATTTTGTTCGCAATTTCATTACGTGTAAAACTTACGAGCTCCTTACCTTTATTTTCAAATTTGTACACTCCAACTTTAGATGATGAAAAGGGATATTTGTAGTAATCCTCTACATTTATACATTTGTAACCAAAAATTCTATCCATTTGAAACAATGTAATTTTCACTATACTATTATCATTCAGCAAAACAAATCCATCCTTGGAATTCACTGATGAGAGGCAGTAATGATGCATATTTATTTCCGTTTCAGAGTCTGTTTTCTGTTTGTCATAAAATAATGACTGTTTTTCTGAAAGTCTTTTGACTACTTGAGCAAGTGGCCTATTAGGTGTTCTAATCATGTTTACCATTCTGCCTAAATAACTTTCGAATGAGAAACAGCTAACTTCATCTAAAGGAACTTTAAAATTTTCTGCATCATCGCATATATGCAAGAGACTATGAACATTATAAATAGTTGAGAAATCTCCATATATTTGCGAAAAATCTTTTACAAACTCCTGCATAATACTTCGTGCACACTCTACATTATAAACTGAACAATTTTTGGAAAGTAATATCCTAAGAGCACAGTGAAAGAACAAGAAATGTGTATATAGCTGATCTGGTAAAATATTTTTCAGTACCATGACATCAACATATAACAAAAATAAACGGAGCTCAGTTGCTTTCCAATTTTCGAGTTCATTCAATGAACGCGTTTTTCTAGAAAATTCGGACGGAATAAACTTTCTAATATAAAGTAAATAATCAGAAACCTTATTCTTGCATCGTAAATGCAATTTATATTTTCCAGAATCTTTAAACCAATAACGTAGTAGCTTTTTCATAATACCAATACAACAAAGGTGCATATAATCTAGAGCAAATACCTTAATAATGTCTAAATTATGAATATTTAAAAGAGGAGTAAGGCCGTTATGATGCCCCTTCTGCTTTTGACTTCTAAAATTTTCATCAGTTCGTGGTTGCGAGCTTGTTGACTTGAATACCATTCGTCTTGCAATAGTCTGCCCCTTTTGCATACATCTCTCACACCCGTAACGTCCATTATGACCCAAAATTTTCTTCAAAAACGCTCGGGCTGGTGCATCGCACGTAAAACAGAATACCTGGATCATATATATTGTTCCATTAATGGAAAAACCATTCTCAAGCAACATATTTAACTCATCAATAAACTGATCTAAAAAGCTTTGTAAATTTGGTTTCGAATCTCCACAATATAAGGCAATTACAAATGGGTGTATATTGAAATCAGGAATAAAAATTTTGCCCAGAATTGGCCAAAATTGATTTATAGTACTTTTATTAACAGGTACTCCATCAATATTGAATATCAGTTTCAGTGTATTAGTTTTTATTTTGGATTTTATTTCATCGGAAGACAAAAAAAGATTTAATCCTGTACGAATACCAAAATATGCGAATCCCCCTTCATTTCCGCTGATCGCACTTAATTTCTCAATAGTAATGACTCTTTGGGTTCTCAAAATTGTTCTAGCATCAACAGGTAAATTTAAGTGTAAGTGTTTATTTAGGCCCTTTAAAAGTTCATTTATTTGAACATGTGTAACCGAAAATCTTTTTGCCCAGTCTATTAAAAATAAAATAAAGTCTGAATCAAAATTTTCAGTGGTTTTGGAAGAATTTAATAAAACCGCAGAAAAATCTACTTCTTCTTGGCAATTGATATTACTGCTATCCTCTTCAGTTTCCTCATCGCAGCTGTCATTTAAATCATATTCGTACAATTCGTATTCATCAATAAGTTCGTCATCGTTATTGCTTATTTGACTCTCAAAACATCCATAATCATGAGTATCTATATCGGAGAGAGAAGCAATGTCTTCGATACTTTCATTATTTAACGGTGTAACTATGTCTGTTTTACTCTTTTAGCATGGTACAGGAAGTGGTGATGTATTAGAGGAAACATTATTAATAATATGCTTTAGGTACCTGTATTTTGCGGAATATGTCTTCTGAGACATTACCGAAACTTATTATCAACTGAAAAAAAAAACTTATGTTAGGGACTTTTAAATGATTTATTTGCTGTTTACTAATAATTTTTAATCAACTGCCCTCGTACCTACATGTAGTTAATATGTAAATATCTCTTTTATTCATCGACCTATTTGGATAAAATTTGGTATACAGAGTGCGACACTTAAAACTCCCTAGACTTGCAACTTTTTTATTTTTGAAGCGTTGACCATGTTGGGTACATCAAATTGTAGACATTTTTAAATCCTTTAAACATGCACACAGAGTGATTAAAAAAATTTTTTTTTGAAAAAATTGTTAAGGAAACTTAATTTCTTTGAATATTTTTTTACCTCACCCTGTACATGAACTTTGTTAATGTTTTCTTATAAAGGTTTTAATTAGCTTCAATTTAAATATGTTACTAAAACAAAAAATTTTAAAAAACTAAAATGTTGCAATTTCCTATTTAGTTAGTACATTTTAATATAAATTTGTTTTTAAAAATATTTATTTCTTTTGTTTCTTGTTACTATTTTGTTACGTTGAATATTGTTTGTGATATGTCTTACAAATAAAGCATAAAATTATTATTTACATTCTTTTAAAAGTTATTTTAAAAAAAATCAGTTTGGAATCGGAAAGTGTCTTTAATTTCTTTCTCTAAAACCAAAAAAATTTCGAATTTTAAGCTAATTAAATCCTTTATAAGAAAACATTAACGCAGGGTGAGGTAAAAAAATATTCAAGGAAATTAAGTTTTCTTTCTTGACAATATTTTCAAAACAAATTTTTTTAAATCACTGTACACATGCGTAATTGCCTTAAAAATATCTTCAATTTGATGTGCCCTACATGGTCGTCGCTTAAAAAATAAGAAAGTTGCAAGCCTGGGGAGTTTTAAGTAGAGCACCCTGTATATTGGATGGAAAGGCAGGTAGTTTGCTTATAAAGTTGATTTCATATTCTCTAATTTTTAGAATACCCTGTATAATTTATCTTAAGTCTGACGACTGTTTATGACTTCCTAAGACAAGCAAAACTTTTTATAAAGAATGACTTTCTCTCGACAAATAAAAAATAAGAACATATATAAGAGTGCGGTACCCATCCGGGGACACACTGTATATCATTACTTGCATTTTTTTATATTTGTGTATAGTCAAAAATGACATGAACATTAAAAACTAAGTGCTGTTGTTTTTTCACTGATTGTATTGTTAACTTATTATTTTAAAATTCTAAAAACAGTAGGTACGTACTACGTACGAATAGTATCGACTTTAGTTTTTCAAAAACATTAAGAAACGTAACTACAGGTTACAGACACAGATATGATTTTAAAAACACACCCTAAAATATTATTCTATTGTTACCCAGTTATCGAGGTAATTATGTTATGCAAGTAAGCAAATAATAGTTACCGGTAATTTATTTTCTATACTTTGAGAAAATAAGTTTATTGTCTGTGATGAATAAGTTTATTGTCTGTCTATAATAGAGGTCAGTTGATTTTATTAAAGATGGAATAAATCTCAGAATACCTAAATATTAGTTTAACAATGATCCCAAAATTACTGTGAAATTTTAGGCGACCGCGACTAGTCGTATTAAACTGTCAGTAACACCCTATTGTCTTTCATTCTAACATTCACTTCATCTTTATGATCAACTGCGGCTTAAAAATATATAAAAGTACTTACCAGCAATCAAATCAAATTAAACACCGAGGAAAAACAGTCAAAAACACTAAACAAATGACAATCCCACAAAGGTCAGACAAGCGGTTCCGCGGTTACCCAAGAAATAATGCTTCCAAACAGCTGATAAACTGATGCGCGCCATCTTCGATACCGGTTATTGGTCACATGACATTCGTTATCCGTAATATCGTACGCGGCAAATACAAACTAGCTCGAACAACAATGTTAATATTAAAAGGAGCAATATTTTTTAAGCAATGGCAGCTGCAATCATTTGTCAATAAATAAACTAAAATATATCAATAGCAAAAAGTTCTTTTTGACTTATCAAGAAGAAATAAGTTATTCCAGCGATCTTAATGAAAAGATAGGAAAACTTTTAAATAATGGGGGGGGGGGGGGGGGCTAAGTACTATTGCGGCCGAAAAAAGTTCCCGTTGTAACTGTGATTCTATTCAGTGGCTCAGCAATTACTCTATTTTTTTTATTACTGTCGATGTCATTGTCATATTAAGCAAAAACATCATTTTACTTCCACATCCAGTGGAATAGTAACGGCAAAAAAAATTTTTGAAAATTTTTATTGTTCAAATATGCTTAGAATGTCATGAAAGGTTGAGATTTTAAATTTGAGCGGAAAAAAATTTCTGTCTCTGTCGGTCTGTCACTTTTTTTGTGCGCACGTTTACTCTGGGACCGTTTAAGATATTGACTTGAAATTTGGTACATATATGTACTTTAACGGGATATGGAACTAGATTATATTTTCATCTTATTCCGTCGAAGGGTTGGGGGTAAAATAGGGTAAATGGGGGGGGGGGGGGTAAATAGGTAAATCAAGCAGGTAAGAGTCCAGAAAATTGGTATTTAGTATATACAAGAGAAGCTAAGGTTTTAAAAAAATTTTTTGGCATTAGCCACCATTATTAAAGGGGATGAAAAAAAATGTGATTTAGTGGGTGTACAAGAACTAAAAGACTCAAAATATTTTTTTTTACTTCATCCACCCCCACTACCACCCTACTATCACCACACTATACTGTGTGGGATATCGTTTTATGGGTTTTTGGGGTAGACAATTTTAAATATTATATTCTATAAACAATTATTTCCACGTACCAAATATTTTCGTTATGAGAGACTTGGATAGAAAATCAGGATGTGGAAGTAGTGATTCCTCGGGCAGCGGTTTTATTACTTTATGTGTCACCACGTGAAGCAGAAAAATTATTAATGGTTTGTTGTCAAAATAATTTAATTGAGATATGAATTTAAAAAACTCCCATTTAGGTACAGAAGACCATTTTTCGTAAAACAGACTACTAAAAAAAATTGATTACTATTGGGCAAACATCGGCAAGGACATATTGGCATGTTATTTTCACTACATATGCTACCGACATTGGTAAAAACTGTTACATATTGGATAAACATAGGCAAGGATATATTGGTATGTTATTGTCACTACATATGCTACCCATATTGGTAAAAAATGTTACATATTGAACCAATATTGGGCAAATATCGGCAAGGATATATTGGCTTGTTATTTTCACTGCATATGCTACCCATATTGGTAAAAAATGTTACATATTGGACAAACACAGGCAAGATATATTGGCATGTTATTGTCACTACATATGCTTCCAATATTGGTAAAAATATTACATATTGGACCAATATTGGACAAACGTAGGCAAGATATATTGGCATGTTATTGTCACTACATATGCTACCCATATTGGTAAAAAATGTTGCATATTGAACCAATATTGGGCAAATATTGGCAAGGATATATTGGCTTGTTATTTTCATTACATATGCTACCCATATTGGTAAAAAATGTTACATATTGGACAAACACAGCCAAGATATATTGGCATGTTATTGTCACTACATATGCTTCCAATATTGGTAAAAATATTACATATTGGACCAATATTGGACAAACGTAGGCAAGATATATTGGCATGTTATTTTCACTACATATGCTACCCATATTGGTGGAAAATGTTACATATTGGACCAATATTGGACAAATATCGGCAAACATATATTGGCATGATATGTGAATTACATATGCTACCCACATTGCTAAGAAATGTTACATATTGGACCAATATTGGACCAACATTGACAAAAACATATTGAAAAACTACTTTAAGCCAACATTGGGCCAACGTCGGCTAAATCAGTCCAATATTGGCCCCGGATACAATATTGGGCCAAGATCTGTGCAATATAGGACCAATATTTTGTGCTACTGGGGTTAGAGGAAATACAAAAGAAATCGACAATTTCTATTACAAAATGTTGAAATGGTAGTCCAATCAATGAATGCCCAACAGGGGATTGTAGAGAAAATTTAGGAGGGGAGAATTTTCTTCCTCAGGGATGTGTAGGAGGTAAAAATACTAAAAGTGCCCCCTAGCCCCGCTGCTTCAGGGGGGAGGGAGGTGGAAAGGTTCCTTTTTTCAAATCTTCGCTTATAACTCGGAAACGATGCGTCATATGGAAAAAGGTAATCTATGCAACATTAAACGTAATTAAATTTTCCACAAGAATGTTAATATTCATTTTCTTCCTATGTGTTACAGTTTATGATACTCGCCAGCGAAAATCGATGATTAATAAAAAAAAAATCAATTATGTACCTTGATTATCTCTATCAAAGTGGTTTACCGTGGTCTGCTAATAAAACACAGTCACAAAACAATCTTTATTTTACAACACTCGACGTATTTACTAACGTAGTATTTTGTCGAAATCTATACATGTCCTTAAATATACAGTGTGACTCACTAAAAATGAAGATACCCATATACAAGCGCGGATTTATGTGGGGGGGGGGTTACGTGGTAATTACCCCCCCCAAGATTCTGTAAACTAAACTAAAAACTTCATAATTTTTATTTTATATTTTTGAATATATATTCTATTTAGGTAGTTGTGTTTATAAATTTTTTTTTGAGATTTTCTCCCCCTCGCTCATCAATTTTAATTTTCGAGGAAAAACATTTTTGTTATGTTCAGCACGCGGATGTGTTACCCTCCCCAAGCTCAAAGTCCAGATCCGCCTTTGCCCTTATAACTTTTTATTTTGTTTCCGATTTGAATCAAACTTTACTCAAGTATAGAACAAATTAGAATCTACTTATGACCAGAAAAACATGCGGCTGCTGCAAAGGCAAAGCCACCTGCGGTACCAAAATATGCTGAGAAAAATAAAACATTTTGAATGTTAGAAATTCTAAAAAATGCATCCGATCGGCGCCACAAACGTACATACACCAAAATTTGATTTGGTTATTGATGGGAGATTTCTCATACATAAGCTCATCTGGCAAAGGGGATCCTCAGTTTCCGCAATTTGTGGTGGCTACGTGAAATTCGACAAGACCCATTAATATGATTTTTAATTTTTTTTTCTCATATTTTGGTACCGCAGGTGGCTTCGCCTTTATAGCAGGTGAATGATTTTCTGGTCATAAGTAGATCCTAATTTGTTCTATACTTGAGTAAAATTTGATTCAAATCGGAAACAAAATGAAAAAGTTATAAGGGTATCTTCATTTTAAGTGAGTCACACTGTATATTTAAGGAAATGTATAGATTTCGACAAAATATTACGTTAGTAAATACATCCAGTGTTGTAAAATAAAGATTGTTTTGTGACTGTGATTTATTAGCAGACCAAGGTAAACCGCTTTGATAGAAATATTCAAGGTACATAATTGATTTTTTTTTAATTAATTATCGATTTTCGCTGGCGAATATCTCGTAAACTATAACACATAGGCAGAAAATGAATATAAACATTCTTGTGGAAAATTTAATTACGTTAGATTTTGCAGAGATTACCTTTTTCCGTACGACGCATCGTTTCCAAGTTATAAGCGAAGAATCGAAAAAAGGAACCTTTGCGGTGGGCTACGGACAGGGACTTTTAGTATGTTTACCTCCTAACTACCCCTAACACATTCCTGAAGAGAAAAATTCTTCCCTCCTAAATGTTCTCTACTCTTTGATTGTCTGGACTATAAGGGCCGTTACTTTCGGTCCCGATTAAACTTTAATCGTCGGCCAAATCATTGAAAGTACAACTGTTTCCATGGTAACTGAATTGGTTTGACCCACCGTTAACGTTTAATCGGGATCGAAAGTAACGGCCCTAAGTATTTTAAACAAGGAAAAATTAAATTAAATTATTTTTTTAAGTGGAGAAGAGTTCTGCAAAAACTTTTAGACTCTTCAATTCGCTCTCTAGCAAAGTGACAACAATGACTACTTAGTGGAAGCTAAGGTGAGCATTACTAAATTTCTTAATCTTTGTCTATTAATCCCTGAAGTAACTGGCAAAAAACAACAAGGTTACCTTTGTGTGGGTGCCAGGGCATGACGGAATAGAAGGAAATGAATTAGCTGACACCCTTGCAAAAAAAAAAAAAAAAAAAGGTGTGGAAGCCCCATTTTTTGGGCCCGAACCATTTTGTGGCTTATCCGAGGAGATCCAAAAATGGGAAAAGGAACAGAAGGAGTCCTACTCCAGGCCAAAGGCAAGCGAAAAAGTTCATTACTTATTCGACAAAGAATGCCACAAGGCTTCTCAAACTCGAAAAGTCCAACTTAAGGCTGATGACAGGCTTTTTAACGGGCCATTGCCCCTTGAGATATCATCTTAAAAATATGGACAAGGCAGACAATGATACGCGCAGATACTGTGATACTACAATAGAGACTGCGGAACATATTCTTTGCGAATCCAAGATGCTAGTCGCACTAGGCTAAAATACCTAGAAAAGATGGAATTAATGCCTGAAGACAGAGAAATTAGCCCACAGAAAAAAGTCTCCAGCCTTGTAGAAAGCTTAGGAGCAACAACTAATTGTAGGGTAATTCACAAAAGATCTTTTAGGTAGATGTCAGGAAGGGACGAAAGAGCCGAGCAACCTCTGTCTTTGAGATGTCCACATTTCTTTGTAAGGAGATTGTTTGGAATTTCTTTCTATGTGACTGGTCTTATAAAAGATCTTGTTTTCCTTTTCTACCTTTGTGGCAGACATTTTTGTACAGTTTAAGGAGTCATCAGTTTCAGGATTCACTTCATCTGATTATAGCACAGTTAAAATCCTCAAACCCCGGAAAAGAGTCTTAAAGTCTCTAAATGTAATTTCATGAACAATGTAGGGATGTTTTCCACAAACTAATTTTATTATTGGTATTAGTTTACTGAGCATAAAAATATCTCCAGCCTGTTTAACAGCTGTAGTTATGGCACTATGTGCCGAGTCGCCTTAATTTTGGCCATGGTACACCTCACAAAAATGAAGTGTTATATGTTTAATATTTTTGCTGTCATAATGTAAGAAATAAGCAAATATTGTGGAAATTACTGAATTTTTGTTTTGTTCATAGCAACTAACAGAAAATAGTTGTACAGACTCGAGCCCGTTTTTTGTTTTTCAAAAATAGATATGGTCAACTTGACACTTTCAATGAACCCTGTTAGCTTTGAGTTTCATACCAAGTGTAACCATGACATTCCCTCGAGGAAAAATTATAAACAGTAAAATTGATGAAAGCAAGGCGTTGCTTATAAAGTAACTTAATTAGTTTTCAGGTAAAAATCTGTCTATTTTAATTTCACAACAGAGCACATGTGGCATAAATACGAGATGGAGCCTCAATAAGCTTGACAAGTAAAGAAGTAGGTGCATGATCACATGTGGGCAGGGCCGCGCCAAGCTTTTTGAGGGCTGTCGTGCAAATACGAACATGAGCCCCTCAGTCGCATATCTAGAATTCAGCTGAAGAAGGATATTGAGGAAAAAAAACTATCTCAAATAAATCACGCAAGAAAAATTAAACATTTTTAAGTTCATGCCAGGGCCGGATTAAGGATTAGCACACCTTTAGGCAAATGAAGTATTTGCATCCCCTTATCTACAGGCCGTGTTACGGATTGGCAAAATGCGTCGCAGGCCAAATTTTCTAATTTTTCAAGGTCAAATAGCCTCAAATTAAAAATTAGAAATTTGACTTTTGTCTTCGAAAAGTAGGTTTCCTGGGCGCAAGACATAAAAATGTAAAATACAAATAAAAAATGTTTTATTACAAAAAAATTGCAGCATGAATATTTTCCCCTGAATTAAAATTAAATATAAACATTAATTGAGGCCTCTAGGCAATTGCCTAGTTTGTATATTGGATAATCCGGCCCTGGATCGTACTATATTGCAACTAAACGTTTATATATTTTTTTTAATTTTAAATTTCAAAACTCGCGGCGCCTTTAGTTACGTAGCGCCGTCGTGCGCCGCCAACTTGCCCTTATAGATGGCGCGGCCCTGCATGTGGGTGAGTTTCATAATCGCCTGTTTGCTTCAAACTTTATTACCCATTTTATACATACGCCTAAACTAAAAAACGTCAACACCTAAAATATTCAAAATTGAGATAACGCTTCTTTATGCAACTCCAGCGCTGTTTAAAATCCCAGATATTCCATTTTCGCCATATTCTCATATACACCTCTTTGTAAATTTAACGACGAATTGTTATTTTATGTTTAAAAATAAAGATGATGTGTAGTACACTTTGTAAATAAAAACCAAACATACCACATTGAAAATATTTGAAGTGTGAAAAAATATTGTGAACAGAACTTTGTTATATTATTGTGAAATAGTTAAAAAATACGTTTTAAATTTGTACCTAGTAAATCCTCTGTACTTTTTAGTGAAATTTTTAATTGCCTTATTTCTGCTTCTGACAGTAATAACTTATTCTTTAATAAGTCAATTTCTCTCTTCTTCTCTTCCTTGTAATTATCATATTCTGCTTTAATATTATTTATTTCCCTAAGTCGTACGTCATATAATACTTTCAGTTGTTCATTCGGATCGGAGGCTTGTCTATAATTTTGTTGTACTTCATCAAGAGAAACAACAGATACATTTGTAGAGGAGTTTACAGTGCTTTCATCATAATTGAAATCATCTAAAGCTGCTGTTAGTAAATTTTGTAACTAAAATGCAAATATTTGATAAGTCCTCATTTTAAAAACTGTGAAATGCTAACCTCTTCTTTCCTTCGTTTCTGATCCTCCAAATCCTCCTCTTCCTCATTATTCTGAGAATTATTTATTTTAATATCTGGGCCCTGAAATAAACTCGACCCAGGGTTATCCATTTTTTTTTAAATAAGCAGCTAGCAGTCCTATATTAAAATTTCAGAAAACCTGAAAACCATTCAAATATTGAAGGTTAATATCAACAACTTTTGTTATTCTTCTTCTTCTGATCGCTGTCAACCACTCAACTAGGGTACATAACGGAATAAGAACTGTGTACTTTAGGGAACGGTCAACCGACAAGCTAAGATTGAAAAAAGATAGGTCGCATGGGGACCCTAACTGTCCTTGTTTGCCGAATTTAATTGGTAAGGGTGTACGATTAAAAGTTCTTATGTATCCGAATTGAATGGTGCGTGCTGACCTACCGGATACCGGAAGTTTCCCGGTGGGCCCTCCTTGTTTATTAATTTTCATTTTGTCAGGGCCGCAGTCAGAGAGGGGCATGCCCCCCCCCAAGCCGTCTTCCATGAACCAAAAATTAAGACGCATAATCTCTATCAGTACAAAGCTGTATTCAAACTATCTCTTGAAATAAATATTTTGTAATTAATGCCAATATTATCTAGTAGAAGAATCTATACACATCCGTTTACAACAATTTTCTGAAAAGTTTTCCTCATCCTCTGAAGAGGCCGATTCTATTGCCCCCCCCCCCCCCCCAGATGAATTTTCTGACTACACCACTGCCTCCGCTCATCAATTTTCATCATTTTCATTATTTTTTGGTCACATCAACCGAAGAGTGGACAATATAAAACAGTTGATATTTCAGGAAAACTAGATAGCAAAAAGTGAAGAGGCCCATCTGCTGAACGCTGTGCTGATATCAACAAGGAGCTGATGGGAATGGGAAAAGCTTTGGAAAGGTTGTGCGGCGTGCGGCGTGCGGCGTGCGGCGTGCGGCGTGCGGCGTGCGGCGTGCGGCGTGCGGCGTGCGGCACTGACAATAGTGACAATGCCGGTGCGGGTTTGGGTCAAGATTTGTAGAGTATAAGGTTCTCTCGTATTCAGCTTTTAGGCGAGAAGCGAATGCGGCGATGAACAGTCAGACTATCCTTGTGTTTTTCGAACGCGTAGTATTGACGCAGTTATCTCCTTCTAGAAGTTTACTATGATATGATCTGTAATCATGATACAAAGAATACAAGAATCTATTCTTTGTATCATGATCTGTATGTAGTGTTATGTTCTACAACTTATCCCGATTACCACCATGCAAAACGGTGACTCAAAATACGAGGTAATTACCCCCTGCCTCAGGCGGGTCATTGCGAGCTCGTTCCATCAGTTACGAGTTCTTTGCTTAATTATAATTATTAACATTGCACAAATTCTTACAATATTTTGAATCAGGCTCTCATTGGCTAATGACATTTTTTCGTGGGGATCGAGAGTTACGAAGCAACCTTACTCTAAAAACAGGCTATGCGCACTACTATTTTTCAAACCTGTCTTTAGTTTCCATTACATTTTAAACTGTGGTATTATTGAGAAGCCCTAAAACATCCGCTAAGATGTCAATAGCGACAATATGAATGTTCTAGTACCTGTTCAGTATTTCAGAGTGACATTTAAATGGTCTTGAGGTTAGCGTTATCCGATCGAGTTAATAAACTTTTGTATACTTCATTTTTAAAATAATTAGAAAAACTTTAGGAGATGAAACCGAAAAAAAAATCCAATGTCGCAAAATAAGGACCACCCTAATATCCGTCCTCTTTTTAACCCCCGACCCCAAAAGAGGCGTTTGTTTGTAGGTTTGTCTGTCTGTGGCTTATTCATATCTCTTCAACGGGTGATCCGATTTTTATGTAGATTTTTTTTTATTTGAAAGAGTATTTTGTCGAGAAGGTTATAGGCCATACTAGATTTTGATGCTTGGTCACCATCTTGAATTCGCCATGTTGAACTTCTCTAGAAATTGTCCGATTGAAGTAAAATTGAAAATGTGCAGACAATTATGGTAGCCGAACATGATTTAGGCCTCATTTTGATTCGGTCATATGAAACTGGTACGATTAGATACATTGATCGGGGGTTTTTAAAAAATTTCAATTTTACTTGTCATAGAGATTTATTGAAGAGTATAGGTGTAGTATAGGCGATTAACGTTTCCTGTTTCCTCAACCAATCAAATCTTGTCTTTTTCTAAGAACTTGTGACACTTTTTTCGAATACCTGAGTGAGTTCAAGTTTGTTATAGAATTCGTTGGTTAAAATACACTATTTTGGACCTAGGTTAATGGTAGGTGCTCTATAAAAATTGCCTGATAATTTTTAAATACAAAGGTAAACAGTAAACACATGATTTATAAATGTCATTATTGTAACATAACCCAGACGAAAACCTAAAAGTTATTAAGTGAAAAAAATATAAAAATAGTTCTTTGATATTTAACATTATGTTTAATGACTGAATCACTGTATTTTTAAATACTTTTGTTAATTTTAACAATGAAAAAGGCAAGACATCAATATCGAAGTAACATTTTTGGAAAACCTCTAAAATTCTATGGGATACTAATAGTTACTTTATCAATATTAACATTCTTGTACTTTATATGGAAAGGACCAAATAAAATATCGATAAGTAAACATACAGAAAATAACTACATGTTTAATAAATTCGAAAATACTGAGTATAGTGGTAAAAGCTTAGCATTTGAAGGTGAAAAAATTGTACATATAGATTTAAAGGGAGCCCCACCGAAAGTATCGTACTATGAGAAATTTTTTCCTTTATTAGCAGTACTTGGAGCTACAGGAATTTTAATTGAGTATGAAGATATGTTTCCTTATACAGGAGCATTGTTGAACAATGTTTCTGCCTTGAACGCATATAGTTTAGAAGATGTCAGAACAATTAATAAACTAGCTAAACGTAATAATCTCAAAGTTATACCACTAATACAAACTTTTGGCCATATGGAGTTTATTTTGAAATTATCAGATTATAGGGATTTTAGGGAAGTACCGACTTACCCTCAAGTGATTTGCCCAACACATGAAAATACTTTAAAATTAATTACAAGTATGATTGATCAAATAATTGCTGCACATCCTGAAGCAGAATTAGTGCATATTGGAGCAGACGAAGTTTACTACTTAGGAAGGTGTGATAGATGTACAGACACAATGTCCAGATATAACTTATCTAAAAATTTATTATTTATGGAACATATCAACAATGTTGGAGACTATATAAATAGAGTATACCCACATGTTAGAGTGTTGATGTGGGATGATCAGTTTAGATCTATGACTCCACAGGAATTAAAAAATGGACATTTAAATAATAATATTGAGCCTGTAGTGTGGAAGTACACCAAAGACGTGTATGAAGAATTAGGTCCTACATTATGGGACGGTTATGCACAGGTTTTCCCAAAAGTTTGGGTAGCAAGTGCTTTTAAAGGAGCTACAGGTAAAAAACGAACTAATATGAACTTTACATTAGTAGAGTGAAATTACTTAGAGAACATACGCCACAGCTTCACGCATCGCATATAACAGTTGGCATAATATCAGTGCCGTGCCATCCATTTTTTATTTAAATATTAATGGTAATAAGTAGTGTGATGCCCATGCAGCTGGAAAATAGGATCGTTACCTAGGTAACGAGCAAGCGGTAACAATATCGGTTTCTGCGCATTCTATGACGATGTTATCTTCTCTAAGTAATTTCACTCTAGTAATCTTAGTTCTTTACCATCTCCATAATTTATTTATTTATTTGAAACAAAAGGCAAAATATGACAAGTAGCGAATCCAGAGTAAATTAACAGGGGGGGGGGGGGGGGCACCAGCATTAAAAATGCGCCAAACATTTCTGAGCTGGGGAGGAAGTCACAATTTTTTTTTACTCAGGGTGGCTATTGAGCACGAGAGAAATTGTTACTCCCCGGCGAATTAATTCCCTCGCCTTTCACTTGAAATTCCCTAACTCGAAAAACATGTATTCTTGAACAAAAGGAATAACGAGGGACCGGTGAAAGTTTGAGGGAGAAGTCTACAGTGTTGTCATATTGTTCTTCACAATTTAGCCAATCAGAACTCTCCAATATTTGATATTTGTCAGCTGTGGTGGCCAAAAACTGTTTAGTGGTGGCATGACAGTTGACAGATCAAAAACATATTTATTCTAGTGATTTAAAAGTTAAAGTCATATCACAGTATTATAGTCTCATACGAAAAGCATTGTTTATTGTGAACAGAATGGACACCGATTATTTATTATTAAAGTCGTGTAGTGTCACACAAAACTAAACAATATGTAATGTAGGTACTTTAATCATTAATTTATCTTTGTTTCGACACTTTGCCGATCTTCGGCTAGGATGACGAAGCAGTGGGTTTAAAATATCTATAAGAAGTCTCACTATAATAGTTTGGACAATCTAAATAAAGAAAAAAAATTTGATCCGACAATTCAAAGAGATCCGTTTTTCCTAAAATTCGAATATTTTTCGCATTTTCAAACTGTTCCTCTGCATCTTCTAAATCATCCAAAACTTGTCTAGCCACTAAATCTTCGATATCCATTATTTAAATAAAACCGAATTAATATGATACGTCTCCACACGCACGATCATAACCTACAAAGTACTTAAAAAATGTTTCTTTTCTGCTTTCCCTCGACTTTCTCTCACTAAAAGTAAGGGAAATAGTAGGGAGTGTTTTTGTCTACCTGGCTGGGGAAAATAAATTCAAGAATACAAACTTTACATGAGGGAGTAGAAAATGATTATTTTCACTTACACATTCTACTCCCTCAAGCTCAAGAATAGCCACCCTGCAGTGAAAAAACCGCTGCCCAAGGAATCACTACTTCCACATCCAGATTTTCTGTCCAAGTCACTCACAACGAAAAAATTTTGTATGTGGAAATAATTGTTTATGGAACTTTAATAATATAATATTTGAAGTCCTCTACCCCAAAAACCCACAAATCGATACCCCACATCGGTAGTGGGGTGGGGGTGGTGATAGGGGGTGGTAGTGGGGGTGGATGAAGAAAAAAATATTTTGAGGTTTTTGGTTCTTGTACACACACTAAATCACATTTTTTTTTCATCCCCTTTAATAATGGGGTGGAGGTGGTAATGGGGGTAGCTAATGTCAAAATTTTTTTTGAGACCTTAGCTTTTCTTGTATATACTAAATACCAATTTTATGGACTCTTACCTGCTTGATTTACCTATTTACCCCAAATTTACCCCCAACCCTTCGACGGAACAAGATGAAAATATAATCTAGTTCTAGATCTCCTAGAAGTACATATGTGTACCAAATTTCAAGTCAATATCTCAAACGTGCGCACAAAAAAAGTTACAGACAGACAGAATTTTTTTTGCTCAAACTTAAAATCTCAATGTTTCATGACATTCTAAGCCTATTTGAACAATAAAATTTTTTTGTCATTACTATACTTCCACTGGATGTGGAAGTAATTAAGAAGTGGGGGAGGAGAAAATCACAAAATACTAGTTGATTATATTACAGTTACACAATCATGAACATACATTTTTGAATAAACATTTTTATTTTGAGAAGCAAAACATATGTTCCAATTTCCTAAAATTACCATAAATGATTCTGGATGTCCTGTATTATCAGTTATCACCTAAAGTTTCATCAAAAACTAAGGGTTAGAACGATGTGTGGTGAGGACGAAGAAACTCCTCACCAAATACTATGTGAATGCCCAGCCTTGGTGGCTGGGAGGTTTTCATACTACATTACCGTACATACAAACAGTTTGATAAAAACTGTAATTTATTGTAACCAGGGCCCCCTACAGTAGGTATCGTGGCCCGGCCACTTTAGGGTCCCGGTTAGACTAGTAAACGCAATCCTTGCTCATTAATTATGAGACCTGGACAATTTTTTTTTTTACATTTCTCCCTCACAATCTTCCAATAAGATTCTGCCCATTTAGTTAGAGCCCACTTCATCTCAAAAAACAACTGCATATAGAGTTGCCAGGTCTAAAATTCGAAAAGCCAGACTTTACTTATAAATTTGGCCGGACGTTTGATTGATTGATTGATTTACCAGCGTGCGGTAGGCATTGCTGCCACTCCCAGGTATACAGCTGGGTTGGACTAAGGCCATGCTTGTTGCCAGCAGCGAGAGCCACATGACGCATGGTAAAGGAATGTGGAATGGGAGGTGTTTGTAGGTATTTGTGAGATGCGTTACCGCATTGTGTCGTGGAGGGAGCGTTTAAGCTCCATTTTTTGTGTGTTCTGGACTTCTGTCTATTCTGACTTTTATTGTGAAATATGTTGCCGTGTTGTGTCGTAATATGGGAGTGTTTTTCCTCCTCTTTTTGCGTTTCTGTTTCTTCAAATCTTCTTTTTTCTGGGTCTTCTGATTCCTCGGTTTCCGATTGTGGTAGAGTATATATCCTTGCGATTTGTTAGTGGTGTTCATTTGTTAATCCTGATCCTCTCAATTGTCGTTCTCCACTGTAGCATGGTCTCCCTATTTTTAGTTTGTTGCTGTTCGGTGCTAGCGCTTTCTTCAGTAAATGTGTTGGGTCCCTTCCTTGGGTATGTCCCCAATACTTCATTGCGTATATTTCTATAATGTTGATGTTTTGTGTCGCTGTTTTCGTCTTGTTGGTTAGTTGGACGATGCCCTTTCTGCTCTTCTCAAAAACTTCTTCTGTTGGCTTTTTTGTTGTCGCGACTCCATATATCATCGTTGGCCGTATGTACGTATATTTGGTAAGGTCTCATAATAGTTTATTTTTCTCAATGAATGGTATGTTACCCTCGTGCCGTTTTGATTCTCTCCTTTACTGTTTCTCTCCTCTCCAGCTGGTTCGTCCGGTCTGTTCCTAGGTACTTCAATTTGTTCGGTGTTTTTAGAGAATATTCATGTATTTTGTGTTCCTCTCCGCTGGTCCAACTCTTCTTCTTCTTCTTCTGCATCGATTAGGAGATTATCGACGTATGTGTGTGTTTTCTTAGAGAACACCATTTTTCTGAAAGAAACCTTCACTAGGCATACCTCCGCTGAAGTGCTGTGGGAACTCAGCCCAGACGCAGTATATCAACAATACCTCATTGATTATTTCGAGTTTAATTTTAATTATTATCACTACCGTAATTTCTAGCAGTTATTCCTTGGATGGTGGCTTATTGAAGGGTCTTCTTGTATTAATTTGATTCATTCATTTTTTGCTTTATCTTCTTCCTCCAGTTTATCTCCACTGTTGCCGTGGTATACCTCTTCTCGTGTATGTGTTATCATTTTTTCTGTACGCCCCCCTGCCGCCGCTTTACTGCCCCTGATTCGTTCCCCCGTTTCTTTGATTTTTTGGTCCTATGTTCTGTATTCGATTCATCATTCTTGTGTATAGATACCATTTCCTGAGAAAAACTATGCATTTCCATTGAACTGCAAGAAATTCAGCCCCCGGCGTATTAAGTCAATAGTAC
Source organism: Rutpela maculata (assembly GCA_936432065.2). Classification (NCBI taxonomy): domain Eukaryota; kingdom Metazoa; phylum Arthropoda; class Insecta; order Coleoptera; family Cerambycidae; genus Rutpela; species Rutpela maculata. The sequence goes on along the minus strand of OW386286.2, from coordinate 228,528,701 downwards.
GCCACTGATCAGATTGTCCATTTATGACCCAAGTCAACACTTGTTTATCTAAGAAACTCTGTTTTTCTTAAGGAATAACACCATTATTGCCTTGCTATAAATTTACGGTGTCAGCGGTCGACAGTTTCAAGTACTTCTCAGATTTTCGAAGAAAGTCGTTTGAATCAGCCTCTCACCAGTTTATTACAGCATTTATAATGCAGAATGCAACCACAAAACACACTCTTTTTAATAAAAATACAAATTATGTACGTAATTAATCACTAAGTGCACTTCCGAAGATATCTATTGTTCCTCAAACCTGTTGCTTACTTGACACCTTAAAAATTTGCAAAAAATATGCAACACAAAAACACACTCTTTTTAATACAAACACAAATTATGTTCGAAATTAATCACTAATCGTACGTCCCAGGTATGTATTATTCCTCAAAGCTATCATTCACTTTTTACACCTTAAAAATTTGCATAAAAAATATACAACACCACAAAACACATTCTTTTTGATACAAATACAAATTATGTATTATTCACTTGACACATTAAACGTTATATTTTTTACACTTTGTATTTAGCTAGGGCTTGCATGCTTGCTAGGCATTGCAATGGTTTTATGCGGCAGACACTTGTTAATCATTAAGACATAAATAAACTTGGATAAATAAACTTGGGTGGTACTTTAAAAATGAGAAGATACTTAGCTTATCTATTCCTCTTATGTATTGCCTGGTCCTTTAAGCTTATTTCTTTATGTATAGCACTGCACTATCGGTTCTGTCACTAAATACTCTATTAGTTATTTTCAAATATTAATTCTATTTCAATTTTGTTCTTTTGTTATGATATATCGATTTGCGCGGAATTCTTTAATCTAATAATTTTTATCAAATTTAGCGGGCGTTTTCACGTTTTAACGGCAGCGTTTTTCGGACGCGTCCGTTCGCTCGGAAAGCACAATTCGAACTCACTTATAAATTTGGCCGGACATTTGGTACAAAAAGCCGAACAGCATTCATTCGCCATAAAAAATTAACTAAAATACAAACTCAGTCTTTTAATATTTTGATTAAACTTGATTGATTTAAAAATAAACATTTGCTACATAGGAACAGAAAGAGTCATCGCAAAGCAATAAAATGTATTTATAGAAAAGCAGCTAAAAACGAAAAAATCACGTTTTAGAGCCTTAGGCAAAAAGCCAAACAAAAGCCGGACATAAGTATTAATTTTCATCCGGATGAAACCGTAAAAGGCCAATCATGTCCAGCTAAAGCCTGACTCCTGGCAACCCTAGCTGCATTCTGAGACAGTATTAGCGCAATTTGCATAATTAACCTAAAATTAGCTTTTTAAAGTTTTTTCCATTGTCCTAAATCTGATATTTTTAATTTCTACTTTAGCATGTAGTCGTGCGCAAAAAAAATATGGGACAAGTCTTATAACGTATGTTTGCTAAAATCTAGTTGTGTACATCTAACTTTAATTTTTGTGACATTGTCAGTGATTTGTCAAAATTCATTGCAAGTGTGCAAATAGAGACAGATTTACATTAGAAAAAAACAGTTGTCCTATTTTTTTTTTTGCTCACGACAGTATATCTACACCAGTCTGCTCAGTGTTAGACATAAGTTCTGATGAAATATAAACACACAGCTGACACAGGAAATCAATTGTTTCAAATATATTTTATTGCATAGTTAGCAGCAGCATTTTTATATTAACGTAAACAATTTTATTTTGTAACTACTTTATTGCCGTTGCCATATTGCAGTAGATTGCAACACTATATAATAACTATGTAGCAGATTCTGGAACAACAATTTACTTTTAATAGCAAAACTGTCCCAAATGGTGCTTTAATATAATTGTTTTATAAGATAATAGAAAACAACTATAAAATAATTTTAATATATTTAATAACAGTGTTAAAAATACTGCCGAACATTACTAAAAAAGCACTATAAAATTATTTAGTTTTATAAGTTGAAATGTTTTATAGCTTAGTCACGGAAACGTTTCTAAAATAACTTCTTAACTGCTTTATAAGATATTTTATAATTTTGCTGTAAAAACGTTTTAATGATAAATTTATAAAACAGTTCAGTTGCAGACAACCAAATAGTGTTTTCTGCAACTCTAATATAATCAATTAGCGTTTTAGAAACATTAATAAAACAAAATAATCGTATAACATTTAGATTATAAAACAAATTTTCCTGGTTGGGATTCTTATTCGGCTATACCTCTGTGTGAAAATTAGAATATAATAGATTATTGAGTTATTTTCAGAGTGATTAGTAATCGCAAGCACTTCATTATTAAAGTATTAACAGTGCTTAGTGCTCGAAAATAAGAGCAGTTTTTTCTATTGCTTACTTAGTGCTCGAAAGCACTTTTTGTCAGCTCTGTTTTTATATAAACTATGTTGTTTTATAAGTTTAACGCAAAACGTCTAGTTGTTATAATAGTGTTAAAAGGTCAATCTTTTTACGTTTTCTAAGCATGCAGGACTTGTATAAATAAGGAATGCTGATAGTATAAATACCTACTGTGTTATCTTTAAAATGTTACTATTACTTTATATTTATTTATAATTTCTAATCTTTGTATGTTAACTTATTGTACATTGTGTGACTTACCTTATCCATTGTAATATGGCAACAAAGGTTAATATAATTTTATTTTGGTAGGCAGTGATCAATTTGTATCGGATGTAACTCACTATTTGCAAAACCATCGCAGCTGGCTGTCAATAATTGCCGAATACAAAAATCATATCAACTTCCAAGGTATAATAATAACAGGATGGCAAAGATATGACCACTTCGCTATTTTATGTGAACTCCTACCCGTTGGAATTCCAACACTGGCGATGTGTCTGAGATTACTCTTAGGTAATAATATGAAAAGAAGTTACTCCTGTGGTAGTCAATTAGAATGTGATTGCCGACCATTTTATGTAGCTGAAGTTTTTGTAATGTCTAGTGAGTTGTATATTAAATGTGATTTTATTTTCAGGTTATAATGATTCTCCATTAAGTCCTCCAACTGAAGTAGCAAAAATTTTACACTGTGAACAGCCTTATGCTCTGATTGGACATGTTTTCGGGAGCCCTAAATGTTCTTTTCTCGGTGGGAGTATTCTAGAGTATGTTTTACATCTTCAACAGTTGAAGCAAGAATTTGAGATAATTTTAGACGACTCCAGAGTGAAAGGGTGGTTAAATGATTATAATATAGACCATGCGTTTTCAAATCCTAATTATGTGAATTCAGTGACTGCTTCTCTGAGCAGAATTAAGAGCGAACTCAATTTTCTTGAAAATGATATTACTTCGGCAATGTCTGAGATTTACGACAATTTTACTATTGACGAATGGAAAGAAACATACATTAAGCCATTGGAAAAAAAGATTAACCTTTTGTGGGATGCTAAAAACATTATTCTTTCCAAGGAGACATGGCCTAGGCGACCATTACGTGATGAAACTTAAGAATATGTTCGTTATATTTTTGACAAGTTGCCAATTGAGATTTTTTTTACTTTTAAGTGCTTTAATTCGAATTTTATGTTGATTTTTTTTATTAGTGTTTTCTTTTATAGATAATTAGGAGTAGGGGAAAAATTTTTAAACACATTTAACGTCCATCAAACTAAAAGTTCTGACCCATTGTTGAATTTAACCGAAAATCTTCCAGTGAATGTGTGTTATTTCTTAAAAACCAATTTTGAATGAATGATGATATAATTTATAATATTATCACCAACAACTTCATTCTTATATTCATGTATAAGCTCTTTAATTTTGTTAACTTCCGTTCTGGAACACCTTGTATAAATACATATCAGTGGTGGTAGCTGAAAGTATAATTACCCGATGGCCCCTACATTTGATTTGCCGTAAATGTCATCCTTATGGGTAACAGCCACCATACTATTATGCAGTGTTGCCAGGTCAAAATTTTAAAAGTTATCAAACAACGCTTTAAAAAGTTACTAGATTTGACTTAAATTTCCCTAGATTTAAAATTAAAGGGGAGGGAGTTTTAAAATTTTTTTGTTGGATAAATATTTTTGTGTGAAAAAAATATATTTTTTAAAAAACTTAGACTTGTATTCTGTATGACATGTAATTTGTTGAGGCTGTTATATTAACAATTAACAGCATAGCATCTGCAAATGAATGCAGTTGTTTACTTATTGCCTTTTCACTTTTCCCTTCTATGCCAGTGAACTCTAGAATAGGAGTTCAGTGTTCTATGTCGTTGAATGTATTTACCTCCAAAAACCTGCAAAATGAATATATTTTTTTAATGAGTTCGTGAAAGTGTATAGAATAATATTCTGAAAAGTTTACATTTCGCTCGGATGCAGAACATAAAAAAAAAGTGAAAAAAAATTCTTTCAAAATTTTATTAGGACATTTTTTGTTCAGAAACACGTGGTCTATCCACCTGTATTTTTATTTTTTCCTATCCTAACTTAATTTCAAAATTATGAAAGAATGGATGAAAAAAAAAATAGTTTTTTCACTTTTTTTTTCTGTTCTGCATCCGAGCGGAATGTAAACTTTTCAGGATATTATTCTATACACTTTCACGAACTCATTAAAAAAAGAATTATTCATTTTGCAAGTTTTTGGAGATTTTACTATAATGACTCACACACGACATCAGCGCTCTCTCTGCCTAATTATTTCGTTTCCAGACTTAGTTTACATGCAGAAAGTAATGTTTGTCTGCGAACCGCTAGAGGGCAACATCTGACGAACCAGAAATCACCAGAAATAGGAATTTTCATAAAAGTTTTCACTAAATCGCTAGACTGAAAAAAAAATCTCTAGATCTAATGAAATTTCACTAGACCTGGCAACACTGCTATTATGCCACTTAAGTATGTCATACCTTTTTGACATAAAATTTCGATGTTGCATTAGCTAAAGTATGTTCATCAGCTCTGAGACTGCATCAAAACAAATGCATGTGTTGTCAAATGCGCTTAGTTCACAAGAGTCATTCATGCATACAATTATTTAAAATATATATTATTCCTGTAACAATAGTCCATTCGTCAGGTAGTTTTAGGTGGGATTAACTCAGGAAGTTTTGATATTTGGTATAATTCTAGAGATAGATGTCTAGTACTAAGATTCACATTTTGCACAAAGGAAGCAGTGCCGCTCGCGCCGCCATGTCGACAAGATGGCCTCCAAAAACGATTTTTTTTCAAATATCTCCGTTACCGTACCCTCCACAGTCAAAATACCTATAACCAAAATTAAAGAGTAGGAAATTTTCTATAAAACATGTCATATGTATGTTTTCTCTAAAATCAACGGTTTAAGTACAGCAGTCGAGTGAAGTTGAATATGTTCGTTTAGTTTCGTCTAAAGGCGTTTTTTGTGGCCGATTTTTCGAAATTTATGTGTTTTAGAATGGCAGAGAGCTATTTATGTAAAACCTTTGTCCAATTTCATCTTAGGTCATTGGCGTAGCTTTCATTTTTATGAACATTCAATTATAAAAAAAAAAAATTACAATAAGTTGGATAAAAGCAAGAGTCACGTAATTCGTTCTAATATATATTTAACTGAAACAATGCAGTATGTACTTGTTTCCACACCACCCTAGAGGCAAAGTACACTTTTTTTTATGTAGTATCCCCTAGAGGGCTATTCCATAACAGCATATTTATTACACCTTATTTCGTTTAGATAGGCCTGATGGACCTACTTCGTTATTATTACAACTACTTTCAACAGTATTTATAGTTGTTTCAGTTTCAGAATCTAGGTCGCTTGCCTCTAATTCACTCGATTCACCAATTTCTTGCGCCTTAAAACAGTTTATTTCGTTTACATCTGGGAAAGGAGGGTGTTGCATAAGCCAAGCCAGCAGCTTTTGCACATCATCATTGTCTCGAATAATACGTGAACTTCTCATATCCACATGATGTTCTGTTGTTGACACACATTGTTAACACGCTATCCATGATTCCTCATCCATGAGTAAGCCCTCCAATAGCTTTCATAGTCCTCATTAGCATTTTTTCAATTGTCATATCTGACCAAGTACCAGACCAAAACTTAGTGATGCTCCTGATTGTGAAAAAGCCGTCTGTTGTAAATTTATTGTGCTCATCAGGAGTCATTTTGTCTTTTAAGGATATCATATCTTGCAAATATAAATGACATGATTTTGCATAATTATGATGGCCGTTTGCGTGGAAATAAGGCAGCATTTTCTGGGCAGTTTCTAGGTGAAGCTGCCAATTACGCATTCTTTCTGCTTCTATGAACTGCTTCACCAAAGTTACCATGCGAAAATATTCTACCCACAGTTTAGCGGTAGGTCCATTACTTTCCAGTTTTGCTAGTCCTTCTTCAAATTTTTTAGTAATTGTTGTTATACTTGTACTATGGTCAAAGCAATACTGAAAAGCGATAAAGGCAGAGACTATGCACGTTATAAAAATGACCGTGCCCGGCCGGCGGAGGTTTGCTTTAGTCACAGGTAGACGCGGCGCAGGTAAGAAGTAGGTAGAATTTCAATTGAAAGGGTTTGCAAATAATAATCCAAATTGAATTCAATAGCCCCATGTTCATTTAGAACACATAATTTGAGCATATCGGCTACAGTAAATGCCGTTAGGGAAAGTAAAATGAATATGTTTACATTTAATCGACTGTTGTGTCGAAACTATTGATTTTACAAAGAACATATATAAAACGTAATTTGTAGGAAATTTGCTCCTCTTTCATAACTTCCAGACTTAATTCCTAGTAAGGCCTTTTTATATGACCTGACGGGTGGACTGCAAGATTTGTGGTAAATAAATTTATTCTATTCTACGTAATTATCGCCATCCCTAATAACTAAATTATACAATTCATTAAAGTTGAAAAATAAATGTAGTTACTCTCTTATGAAAATTGCATACTAAACACAACTCTACTATCTGCAACCGGATGTGAAATGTAACCAATGAGGAGGCGTTACATGATGATCACATATATTTGTTTGTTTTGATGCGGTCTCAGAGCTTGGTGAATAAACTTTAGTCTATTTTTCTTAATATTAATATAGGAACTACAATGTTTATTTCTTATTAAACACAGATGAAATAAACGACTTTATACTAAACCTTGCACATTAGACTCGCAAACTGTTTTGCTTCATTGGAAGATGGAGTGATTTAATGGACTGCTGTGAATTAAAATTACTTTAGTTAAATGTCAGATTGATAATAGAGAAGTGTTCAAATCAATGCCGGATTTACTGCGGTGCAATCGTGCCAAGCCACAGACCAAAGATGTTCTGGGAAGCCCAAGATAGCTTATGTTTGTTGATTAGTTGGTGAAGAATATATATGATCCAGCAAGAATGATTAGATATATTTTCCTTAATTGCCATATTATGTTGAAATAATTATCTAAAGTACCCCACACGTTTTAACAACCCTCGAAAATGGCTCAATTTCGATCTACAGGCGGTAGAAGATGAAAAAATGAGGAGAGTTATAATTATAAGAAAGCTAATTAATACAAAAAATCTGTCAGCAAAGTTTTAAGGTATGCTTATTTTATTTGTAGGGTTACCTTGGTGCTTTCAGCTCCCATACTTTCAAAGGCGGGTGTTGTGGGGGTAGATTCTATAATAGCGACAATTGCTTGATAAAATTTGTTAAACTCAAAAGAAGTATTGATCAAGGCGCGCCTGTTAAAAAAACTGCACCAGGCTCCCGTCTCCTAAATCTGGCCAATTTAATGACAATTGGCCGATTAGAGAAAAAACAAAAGGAATACACTGATACAGCTATAGGTGATTATTTTTTTGCTTTGCAATATATGTCACTTCCCCTGAACTATTAATAGCTTAATGACTGGTTCAAGATCGTACATATCACCACCAGCTTCCGCACGTACCTCGTTTTTAAAGTCGGCCATTTAAATTTGAACACACCTCGTATCAATCCAATTTGGTTATTAATCTTTGAACCTCTGGTTAATAAAATAGTAAAACAAAAGGAAAAAATAATTTGTATTCTCTGGATTTACTTTATTTGATAAGTCTAGCAACTTGGAATTCTTTTGTGTTTTGTAAAAAAGATTAAGACTAACTGTCCTTTGCTCAATTAATAATATGAAACCATAAATTGAAATGTGAAGTGCAACCTCGCATGTACCAAAAAACACACATTTTACGGTAGGGTGGGCCGAAAAAACACTTTTTTATTTTTGTATCACTATACCCGGGAAAGGTTGCCTATCGCCTTGCTAAGCAAAATGAAAAAAAAAAAAAAAATTCAAATAAAAAATATCTTCCGTTCGCGCATCGCACTCAAAGTTTTGAAAAATTGCGAAATTGCTGATTTCCGTTAATTTTTTATATTTACTGATCTCACTACTATCGAAAAGCTATAGGTCCTAATGCGAAGTTTGAGGCATGAGGAATTCAAAAAAATAAAAAACTTGTAATTTCAAAATATTTATTGTTCTCGCAGAAAGCAACAGTTTTTAGTAAAAATGGCAATATTTCGTAATTTCTAGATAAGAAGGTATATCAGGGAACTGGAGCTGCGCCAAGTGTGGAAAGCTCGGTCACTTTCCAAGGGAGAGACTATTCGAAACTTCATCACGCCAAAATTCAACTTCGAAGTAACAGGCTACGTCAACATAATTTGGTGGGATAATTGCAATATCTCTCCTACCCCACTATTAAGGAACATGACGGATGTGAGGACATCAAAAATCTAATACAGATTGCCACACCACTGCAACCAGATTTCCAAACCTTGCCTTGACACATCCAGGCTGTAGAACTTTGTGTGAAGCTTGTGACCGAAACATCTAAAAAAGTGTGTGGCGCAGACACAAGAGACAGTCTTATTAGGACGACCCTTCCTATCAGAATCTATAAAGTAACATAAACACACCACATAGTAGACAATCCCCACCAAATCCAAAGCCAAGGCTGTCCGAAAATGGGTTACACATTTGAAAAAACGCAGACACACACATTCATACCCACCAGCAGTGCTGGGACAGTCGATCAGCATATTCGCCACACAATACGCCTTAACCAACTGAGCTACCGTGCTGGTGCCAGAATTTTTCCAAAAATCTGACTTTAAGTGCACTCTTTTGAATAACAAAAAACCGCTGCCAAAGGAATCACTACTTCCACATCCAGATTTTCTGTCCAAGTCTCTCAAACGAAAAAAAAATTGTATGTGGAAATAATTGTTTAACCCTTTCGCTGCGCAGAGCGGTTTCACGTAATTCTCGTGTAGTGCGCAATAAATTGACCGCTTGCGAGTATACGCGCTTGGAGCACGCAGATCCGATATTACGTTACTATTTGATTTGGTTTATTGTATGCATGGTCTATTATTATATATAAAATTGAAAGAAAAACAAAAACCAAGTGCTCTAGTTTCAATAATAATAATTTATTTTTAGAAAATGGTTAAAAACAGTACAAGTAAACATAAACATAAAAACAAAACAACATTCTTATCAAAAATATTAAGGTACAACAGAAACTTGTGTAAGTATATAAAAATGTATTAATAGAACATATACGCGTGTTAAATCGCTTTGAGCAGTCTGAACCAATTTAAAAACGACAGGCGAGTTAACACGCTTGGAGCACAGTGGGCCCATTTATTTTTCGCGCGTATACACGCTTTGAGCAGTGAAAGGGTTAAGGAACTTTAATAATATAATGTTTGAAATTGTCCACCCCAAAAACTGATAAAACGATATGCCACATCGTTAGTGAAGTAAAAACAATTTTTGAGGCCTTTGGTTCTTGTACACACACTAAATCACAATTTTATTTTTTTTTACCCCCTTTAATGACGGGGTGGGGGTGGCTAATGCTAAAAAATTTTTTGGGATCTTACCTTCTCTTATATATACTAAATACCAATTTTATGGACTCTTACTTTCTTGATTTACCTATTTACCACTGAAGATCAAAATATAATCTAGTTAGATCCCGTTAAAATACATACCAAATGTGTTGTATTGTATTGTATTGGTTCCAGAGTAATCGTGAGCACAAAAAAAAATTACTACAGACAGACCGACAAACAAGAAATTTTTTTTGCTCAAACTTAAAATTTCGACGTTTCATGACATTCTAAGCCTATTTGAATAAAAATTTTCAAAATTTTTTTTTTGCGTTACTATACTTCCACTGGACATGGAAGTGAAAATGATAAATATATTCACCATTTGTTTACTAAAAATGAAAAAGTAAAATTAGCCGAAATTACGAAATATTGTCATTTCTACTAAAAATTGTGTTTCTTGAGCTTTTTGCATGAACAATAAATGTTTTGAAATTACATGTATTAAATTCTGTTCATTTTTCTCACACTCCAAACTTCACATTAGGTCCTATAGCGTTTCTATAGTAGTGAGTTTAGTAATTATAAAAAATTGACGAAAAATAGCAAAATTTCGCCATTTTTCAAAACTTTGAGTGCGATGTGCAAAAATGAAACATATTTTTGGATTTGAATTTTTGTTTTTTTTCATTTTGCTTAGCTAGGCGATAGGCACCTTTCTGGAGTAAGTATAGCAGTTGAAAAAAAAAAGTGTTTTTTCGGCCCACCCTATTTTACAGTTCACAGGAAAAACATTTAAACGTAATATAGCCCTGGCCAATTGTCTAGGGAACGAACTTGTTTTTCCTATTGCAGTGGTGTCGCATGGTTGCATTGAGTAGCTGTGTTGCTCGTTATTCTAGGAATACATTTTCTAGTGTTTTTCGTGTTCGATATTTATTGTATATTTATAGTGAATATTCAACCGTTTCTATGAATAAAGTGGATGAAATGAAATTTATTTTAATTGCGACTGTCCAATATTAACGTAGTTTTGTTTTATTTAAAAAATAATAAATTTACCCAGCACTGGTATCATGTCCACAAATATACTCGATTCGCGAAGCTGGCACATGTTACCTTCTCTAAGTAATTTCAGTCTATAGAGCCAGACCCAAAACAATTCTCTGAATTTACTAAGCCTGGTTTCTTGCCAGTTGATTACAGTAGTTGTGTACACTAACATACTGCGATCAGTCAAGCGAAATCGAGAACAGGTATCTCAGGTACGCCATCAAAGGTGTCATAATTACGGAGGTAATAAAATGAATTTACTGAGGCTGAAAATCGTTATGCAAATTAGATATTGAATATAAATAACAGTTATGTCAGTCAGTTAGTTGAATGTGGGGATGGGGCAGTCAGCCCCAATGTATGTACAAAAAATAAATAACGTGCAATTCATTTACTAAACTTCAAAATCTTTGTAAAGGTATTAAATGATATATTAATCATAAATAAAATGGTCAGTCAACCATTTTGTGGGACAACGCCCGTCAGTCAGCAAAATAAAAAAAATAATTTCGCGCGCGCGATCGGTGTGGCAGGCGACGGCTCGCTCTTTTCCTTATTATTACTTAACGAACTATTAACTAACTTTATTTTAAAATGTAATTGACAGCGATGTTAATAATATACATTTTGTAAATAATTACATTTATCCTAATTACATAATAGTAAAATACATAGTAAAATTATTTGATCTCCGTCAACTTTGATTAAATGTCTTTTAAAAATTCATCTATACTGTAGAAGGCTTCCTTTATTAAAAATTTTTTCAGCAAAGCAGCTGCTAAAAAAATTTTTAATAAAGGAAGGCTTCTACAGTATAGATGAATTGTTAAAAGACATTTAATCAAAGTTGACGGAGATCAAATAATTTTACTATGTATTTTACTATTATGTAATTAGGATAAATTAATATCTCATCTCCGGTAAGACTTTTACCCAGCTGGGAATTTTATTATAAAATTTGGGGTCATAACAATTAAAACCACACTCACTATATTTTAATCTACTAAAATCAATTGCAATATTATCTAGATTCCTTGTATTGTAGTTATGATGAATTTCCTCTTGTTTTTTATAAGAGTGTGTTTTTATAGATATATACTAAGCAATGAAATATGTAAAGTGAGGGGAATGTTAGAATTTGCAATTCAATAAATTTTTGCCTGACGTCATCTCTATATCCCAAGTTTGTGATTATTTTAACCGTTTTTTTTTATATTTTATGTTTTACAAATATTTTACTGATTTATCTTGTTGTAATAGTTGTAATAGTGTTGTATGTAATAGTCTTTTTATAATACCCACATTCAACTGACTGACTGACATAACTGATACTTATATTCAATATCTAATTTGCATAACGATTTTCAGCCTTAATAAATTCATTTTATTACCTCCGTAATTATGCCACCTTTGATGGCGTACCTGTGACTCCTGTTCTCGATTTCGCTTGACTGACCGCAGTATGTTAGTGTAATCAACTGGCAAAAAACCAGGCTTAGTAAATTCAGAGAATTGTTTTGGGTCTGGCTCTTAGACTATATTTCAGTTTTACTTTACGTACATCTATTTGTAATGTTATTAATCGGATTAATGATATGAGTTATTGACAGCTATGGAAATATTTAGGAACTGAATTATTTTTGTACTTCTATTTTATTTTTTTTGTGATTAAGGTGTAAACCCAAGACTATAAATTATGTAATTATAAAAGGAAAGACATTAAAAATACTGTTGAATTTTGCTATGCCTTTTTTATACCTATTTTATCCTATATAGCAAAAAACATATTCTATCTACAAGTAGCAGAATATAGTTGTCAATCAAAGAAGTAAACATGCTTCTAATCCTTTTTAGTTTATATTTAAATCTCAAATATTTTTTTGAAGGCGTTTATTACTGTACTACTAGTCTTGGTGCTAAGGTCTTCGCAGCTGGCGATCTGGCTGAGGTTTCCGGGTCTTCCGCGTTGACTTTGTTTGGTGCTTGACGTTTCAACCATCTTGTCTTGGTCTTCTTCTGAAGCGAAGTGAAGACTTCAGAAAAAGACCACAACAAGATGGTTGAAACGTCAAGAACCAAACAAAGTCAACACGGAAGAAGACCCGGAAACCACCAGCCAGACAATACTACTAGTGTTAAAACAATATTTTTTGTTATTTAATCATCTGAATTATCCTTGGATTTATTTAAAATTTAACAAAATATAATAATAAAATGATGTACCTACTTGCTTGGTTTAACACCGCGAATTTCACCAAGAGAAAATAAAAGATGCCATTTTCAAAGAATATTTACACTTTTCTAAAGCCTTTATAATTAATAAATTAGTACACAAAATTTTTAAACACTTATAAAATACGTTTTCATAATCAGCATGTCTGTAGCTGTGGCCTCTTATGACAGCGTGCACTGTTTGACGAACACATTTTACTCTGAACCAATAAAAGCAGTGAAATATACCAGACAGAAACAGATATCTTATCACAATTGCTTTCTTAATTCAGATATTTCCTTCTGTAATAAATCGCTATTTTATTTGCTTTTCAGAACTTGTAAAGGCCAAAAATATCCGACAAAATTTGAATTTTCCCAGATATATATTTTTTAAGCCATTATCCCTGAGTTTTTCCTGTCTCTTTTAAATTCCCTGACAGTGCCCAATGTTCCCAGTTTTCCAGGTTGCTGGGAACTCTGTTATCTAAATATCCTGAAAATGCTCCATAGGAGGGATATGAGTTATAAATTATATTGTTCGCGTAAAAATTCCATCAAATTATTTTCAAAATATCTACCGAAATCTGATAACTGGGTTGCCCTTTGGGGAGCTATAGCTTCACTACGAAACATTTTGAGGATAATAAAATAAAAATAAATATGTTCTTTATTGGAAAGATCCAAAGGGCTATCGACCGAAGTCCTTCTGCCTGCCATTTATATAAAAAATCATAATTATACTTTCCGTAAGTTCTTCATGGTGAATTTCGTAATTTAGAATCTTCCTGTGATCGTTTCCCACAGACATTTTTTTTACACATTGTGGTATATGGTACGCCTCAAATATTAGTCAGTTAAGGCTTTGTTGTTATTTTTTAATAATTCTTGAAATAGATTTACCCCCAAGTGTCTATTATATATCAACCTGCATATAAATACGGGGAATATTTTTCTATTTAAAAAACAATTACTTACTAAGAAAATATGATCAAAATTTCCTATTCCGTGTCCGGTCAATTTACTATTATAAAAAGCTTTTGGCTTTCTTGGGTTGGTTTTATTTTTGAAATAGTTGTGTCAAATCAACGTTTTCATGTTCTAAATTACATTTATAGATTAGTGGATATACCAATAACTTATTAAATTTGTCTGTTTACTTTTTGTCAAAATATAACATTTAATACCTATTCACTTTTTAACAAATGGGGTAATATTTTAATTCAAGAAAAACTATAAATATAATACAACTGTCAATGTCAAATAGAAAGTCCGAAATAACAAATAACCTAAACCGCCATCTACACATTCACTAGTAAACTAACCTACGACAACTACATTCCATAGTAATTATTTTAGTACATATTGAACTAAATTAAATAAAACAAGTGATGGATTCTACGCCATATATACTAAATACAATACGACAAGATATTACAGAAAATAACTTGCAGTTAAAAGCTATTATTCAGGTAGTAAATATTTTTATATCTTTAAAATGACATATTTTAAACACGTATTTGTTGTAGGATATCAACGCATGCGCTGGTCCGTTGGCAGAGTTACATGCCTTGAACAGCGCGGGACGTTCGAAAATATCGGCGCTTAGGAAACTCATAGACAGATTTGGAGATATTGCAAAAGAAAATAAGGATGCCCAGCTATTAAAAGAAGTAGTTTTACAAAGGGAACAATTAGCAAGGTATGTCTTTATTTTATCAGATTAATTATATATCTCGGTAATAAAATATAGGTTATCTATTTCAACGCTATAAAGACAATATTAAATATATACGAGAACGCCCTGGTGTCAGTAATAACTTTTTTTTAACTCAATATATTGATTTTTTCTCGATACATTGAAATGTTTTCAATGCATTAATATTTGTCTCAATATACAGGGTGTTTAGAAACCTCTTGAGAAGACTATTCGCCAAGGAATAAAAAGCTATTGTATTTGTTTTTCTAAACTTATTTTTAGGGGGCGTCCGACTATATTTTAGCCCCTTTAATCGAATTTGATATCTTGTTCAGAAAATTAACAGGGCGGAGGTATAAAAAAAATGTAGAAATTACTTCAGAAATCCATAGAGCATCTGCACGTGACGTCACAAGGTCGTTGCCTGGAGCACAGAGTACAATAACTACACAGAGGCGAAGGCTTTGGCGGTTCCTTTTAGTTTTGATGGCTCGTTTTCTGTGATCTTGCGTACCAGTTGCGTCTATTACTTCTGTACTTAAAAAATGTACAAAAAGTATAAAAAATGTATATAAATATAAAATCAAAAATTTCTGCCCATATTTTTTTACGTAAATGCAAAAATACCTTATTATTTCTGTCGATAATATTATTCGGATCATTATACTTATATTTCAAAAAGTTCTACAAAAGACGACTATATTGACATATATCTGTATCGGAAAATAAAAACAGGAAACTGCAACATTCTGCAAATAATTTTATGCTTAAAAAGTAGACTATAAATAAATATATTCCTGTATTATTCCTAATTATTTAGTCAATAGACTTTTTTCCAGATCTTATTGCTTATATTTTTTACTAAATTACGTCGGGAAAAAAAGTAGACTATTTTAAAGAATATTTTTTTAAGATAATAATTTTTACTTTTATCCTGCTAGATTTGAATTTGAGGCCAGTGTGCGCCGCCCTCATTATGATCGACTGCCCCAAACTTCTGTCTGTGCTACTGGTGCCCAGGGCCGGCCTTAGTTCCTCAAGCTCCCTCGTGCGATACATAAAGTTAAAGTAAATAAATTTTATTTGTTGAGATCCGAGTTTTACCCATTTGTTCCAATGGGATAAAAAGAGACAGAGATTCCATAATACATTATTACATTAGGCTGGCGTCACGGCGCCCTAGTGCGGGGCACCCCCTCCCGTAAAGACCTGCTGGTGCCTTATATGCGTAATAAACTCAATATATTGAGAACAAGTCAATATACAGGGTGATCTACCATGACATGCGAAAAATTTATCAGTAGGTTGTCCCTACCGAAAGGAGTTAAAAAATAAAAAATTAAAAAATATGATAAAAAAATGACATTTTTTTGTAGAAATGCACTGTCAATGACGTTAACCAATCTGACGTCACGCGGTACGCAACCATATCACTTCCCCTCCCCTTTTATCAGACTTGGGATTGACAGCAAAGCTGGAGAGGGTAGAAGTGACTATTTCGTTTTAATCAAATCACTACAAAAATAGCAAAATACGTCGAAAAGACATTGACCCTATGCTAGTGAACTCTACAACAAGTAGATATAAGATATATTTACTTAAACTCGTCAATAACACAAAAACACCAAACTTTGGCGGGGCTTTGTACCTGCCGGTGTTCTGATTGTTCGACGGAAAGCAAAAAACGGGCACTTTGACTGCACGCGCCAGCTTAACTTTTTATGCCAATTAAGGAAATGTAAACATCTCCGAATATGTTCTTTCCCAAGTAAGTTCATTGCTCAATACTGACCACAGACAAGTAACAGTAGTTTGCAAGTTTTAATGCAACAAAAATTACTAAATTATCTCGGATCACTCTAAAATTTTGCAGGGACTTTCTCACATAAAAGACTAGTACACCATTTTATTTTCCGCATGTCATGGTAAATCACCCTGTATAGAGCACAACCCAACGGGGTATGCAATTGAGTTTCTTGAAAATAAAAGTTATCTTGACCAATTTTAAAATAATTTATCTTATCTTATTTATAGAGGTTATTAAACACATTAGGTAATTTGATCATTAAGAGTTGTATTACCGCGATAGTGCAGCAATTAATCCATTACCGCACTGTTTTTCTTCTAAAACAAGTAATGACAGATATTTAAGCAGAGTTTATTTATTTGAACAATAATAACAAAAGCAGCTAATAACCAACGCTTAAAAAAATTTCAACATTAATTCTTTATATAAATTGACTACAAACTTCATTGATCACTTTGCATAGAAGACATGAACTATATAGTTCCTGTCTTCTGTGCACTTTGTTAAAGCTGAAAATAATTTGACTTATATTGAATTTTACGTCAAATTTTTTGACGTTTGTACTTATATGTATGAGTTTGTTCTGTAGGTACGCAATAAAATAGAAAGTTATATTTCCATCGACGAAGATAAAATACTGAACAATACACACGTTTGATTAAAAGGCTTAACGAAACTCGTTTGATTGCCGCATCGCCTCGTTTAAATAAAAATGCCGTAATCAAACTTGTATCGTTAGTAACTATGACTGTGTTGTTATAGTAAGAGTTACCGATTGGATTCTTTAATTCTAGTGGAATGGACGCTTTTAAAAAAGCAAATTTAAAATCGATGTTAGCGATCGAAAAAGGAGCCAAGGAAGAGCTATTAAAGCCTGCAAACGAAGAAACGGCCTTGCGCCAACGACAAAAACGAGATAAAGAGAGCATGGTAAAGATGAGTTCCAACGTGACCGACCAGTTGCTATCGATAAGTCGCCAATTAGCTGAAACTACTCACAGAAGTGCGGCCACTTTGGAGACTCTAGTAACTTCCTCTGATAGTGTTACTGGGACACAGGAAGAGCTGAAGGTTACTTCCGGAGCGATAAGTCAATCTGGAAAATTATTGGCAAAATACGGTCGGAGGGAATTTACCGATAAAATATTAATGTTCTTTGCTTTTGCATTTTTTGTAGCTTGCGCTGTTTACATTGTACAGAAAAGGCTGTTTTAGATTATGTAATATAGTTAAGTTATTTATACTCAAGGTGTTTTCGAAATGGATATGCAAAATTTGGCAGTTAATTTTTTTAAATTTTTTGGTCTACATTTTTTATTATGTTTTTTGCATCAGGGATAACAATATTCTAAAACATTACCATTTAAAATCCTCATTATATATGAATGCCCCTAAAGGATTACGTAAGCCCCGCCTCTTGTTGTTTCAAGGCTAAGGTGCAAAATATCGACAAATACTCCACAAATTCTTAATCCTTTGTTGACATTCATATATGATGAGAACTTTATGTAATTTTTATCATATACTTACATAAACCGCACTTAAATCACAAAACGTTAATATTTTAAATTAATGTGTGTTACCCCTGATGATTGTTTATTCAGCGGCGGCTGGTGAAATTTCAATATTTTTTTCTCGTCTGTGGCGCATGGGACCCATACGAAATTTGGGAAATAACATCTAGAGAAGCACTTCTCTAATGACCCCTAAAAAATTTTGAAAAAGCAGTTTGCGAAAAAATTTTGAAAATTCGCTAGCCTCCCCTGGGTCTAGGGACCCCTGTTTACTTTTATTTTTTTTTGTCATATGCATTTGACTTTTCATAAAAATGCATCGACAGATTTTGGAGTTTGTGAAAATATTTTCATTACTAACTGAAATACAATGAACTGAAATTTTGTAATTTTCAATTTAACAAATTACAATATTTCAATTCGTTGTATCTCAGTTAGTAATGAAAATATTTTCACAAACTCCAAAATCTGTCGATGCATTTTTATGAAAAGTCAAATGCATATGACAAAAAAAAATAAAAGTAAACAGGGGTCCCTAGACCCAGGGGAGGCTAGCGAATTTTCAAAAATTTTTTCGCAAACTGCTTTTTCAAAATTTTTTAGGAATCATTAGAGAAGTGCTTCTCTAGATGTTATTTCCCAAGTTTCGTATGGGTCCCATGCGCCACAGACGAGAAAAAAAATATTGAAATTTCACCAGCCGCCACTGTTGTTTATCACCAAAACTGGTTGAGATTTTCACATACATTGCAAAAATAAAAGAGAATATAAAGTATCAAATATTGATCAAATATTGGTGATTCAAATTATAATATTCCCGCCTTTGCTGCGTGACATCACAATGGGGAGTCTTTGTCTCGCGTCGGGAATTATTTGGATTGAACTGCAGAGCATAGGTTGTTCTCGCGGAGTTTAAAACAGTTTTACATTATAACTACAATTCTTTGCATCTTCCTGTTTGCTGGTTGGTAAGTAAATATAAATATTGCCAAATTATTTAACAATTCAACAAAGATAATAGTTTTGAAAGTGTAAAGTAGAAATAGATAGAGAAAGATTGGTCTTATAAAATAACAGAGATATGGAAAATTTGAGAAATTGGTTATTCACCCATAACCAGTGACTAAAAAAATACACATCAAAAAAACTTAATTTTTTTTTGTGGATTCTCGGTAGTTACATATAAAGTTTGGTAAAAGAAACACGGTTTTCTTTCACGCTCTTTAGACAGTAACGTGCTTCAAAATAAAAGAATCGGAAAAAAATCATTGTTTCACAAATTAATTTTCTCTTAAATCCCGCATATTGATATCTGTTCTCTTTCTCAAAAAATGTGGCTTTAAATTTAACCCAAATATTTGTTTGTCCGTTTCAATTGGCCAGCCGTTTATATCGCACTCCCAAATGCTAAGAAAGTGGTTTTAAAAAAATGTATGTATGTTATGTGTGTATGCATGTGTGTTTGTCTTTTTTTCGTTTTATTTTTTTGCCTATCCCTAATATCTCAATCTCAATTTTCTCAAAAATGGCTCTGACGATTTTGCTTAAATTTTGTACGTTAATAAAATTTATTTTTGCATTCTTAATACACTATAATCCAATCAATGAATGTCCAAAAGGGGATTGTAGAGAACATGGAGAAAGGGGGAATTTTTCTCTTCGGGAATGTGTTGGGGATAGTTAGCAGTTAAACATAATAAAAGTTCCGTTCGACGCATTGTTTCCGAGTTATAAGCGAAGAATCGAAAAAAGGAAACTTTCCAACCCCCACCCCCTGAAGCGGCGGAGTTAGGAGTGGTGACTTTTAGTATGTTTACCTCCTAACTACCTGAAGAGGAAAATTCTGCCCTCCTCCATGTTCTGTACAAATCTTTCGTTACCTGGACTAATACACAATTAGTAGTTTACTGATGCAAAATAATCGAAAATTTCGATTTTCTCGAAGACATCTTCAACGATTAGAGAATATTATTTAGGTTTTATGCAAATCACAACTTACAAAAAATGTAAAAAATCTTCAACGATATTGCTCCTATTTTGAAGGTTAATAGTGCAGTATGAACCTAACGATATGCCATTCTTGGTTGTTCCAAAAAAATCGCATAAAACGTAATTTACTGATGTCCAAAAATTTTTCAGTGATACGAGAAAGTAAATTCGGCGCTGCCGTGCCATTTATTTTTAACCTATTTAAAGTTTTTATTACGCACTATATTAAACAATAACTTTTGTTATTGTTCTAATGACGCAAAACGATTTTAAAATTATTAAAATTTTACCCACCTAAACATATTCAAATAATAAACCGAAGAAATATGTGTTTTGCGTGTAAATGCCAGAGCCAGAAAAATCCCTATTTTAAATTGGAAGACGATAAACAAATTTAACAAGAATTTCAAGGTCCTCCTGCTGCGTGGCTGATGACCTTAGTTTCCTTAATATCTGTACAAGAAGTGAATATCAACCATGTAATAATTTATCAGTGCGCCTGTGTATCTATTTAAATAAAGATTCGCGCGCGCATAAATAATATATCGATTTTATATTACAACAATATTTATCTGGAGACCTCTTTGAGAGTAGGTAGTCCAAGATAATTTTAAAAAATTTTAAAAAAGTTCAAAATGTATAAGTCACTAAGGGTCATATTGTGCCTGGTGGTTTTTATCCAAATATTTATTTCCGCCGAAGCTAGACCAGAAGGATTTTTGAACCTGTTCAGTGGATATAATAGTGGTAACTACAATGGATATTATCCATCAAAACCGAGGTATCACCATGGAAGAAGTTATGATAATAGAAAGGATGGTGGAAGGAGATATAGTGAAATATGCAGAATCCATGCGGTTGACTCCCTGGCTTTTCCTGGAGCTGTGGGGAACCCGGTTTGCCCCCATTATTAAATATGTGATATAAATGTCTGCAATATTTAGATACGTATGTTAAGTAAGTTTAATAAATGTTTTTTTACGTAAATATTAGTGTTTCTTTAGATTCAGTGATATATTTTTTAATGATAAATAAATAAATGTCACGATTTTAATTTCGAAAGAATTAAACAAGAGTATTAGATTTAGACATGTACTTAAATAATAAAATTGCTGAGTTTCTACCGTTATATTGAAAATAAATAATAATAATTAAAGAAGAATTGATGAAATTCGTAATATTTTTCTAGGAATTACATATATTTTTAAGGAAGTGATAATTTAGATAAATAGAGTGAAATACAGTCCACTCCCCCTTTTACTTTCGAAAATTTGATGACAATATAAACACTTCTTTACTGGATTTTAAATAAAAATAAACTTTAGCTTTACTTTTTCTTATTTTTTTTTTTAGACAAAACTTTATAAAACAAGTGCTCTTACAAAATGCGGTTTTAGAATTATTTGCATTTAAATAAATAAATAAAAGTAACTTTTAGCTATACTTTTACTTCCACATCCAGTGAAAGTATAGTAACGACAAAAAAATTTGTAAAAATTTTTATTGTTAAAAAGGCTTAGAAAGAATGTCATGAAACGTCGAGATTTTAAGTTTGAGTAAAAAAAATTTGTCTGTCGGTTTGTCTGTCTGTAACTTTTGTGCGCACGATTACTCTGAAACCGTTTAAGATATTGATTTGAAATTTGGTACACGTATGTATTTTAACGGTATCTGGAACTAGATTATATTTTCATATTATTCCGTCGTTGAAGGGTTTGGGGGTAAATTGGGGCAAATGGGGGTAAATAGGTAAATCAAACAGGTAAAAGTCCATAAAATTGGTATTTAGTATATACAAGAGAAGCTAATGTCTCAAAAAAATTTTTGGCATTAGCCACCCCATTACAAAAGGAGGTAAAAAAAAATTGTGATTTAGTGTGTGTTAAAGAACCAAAGGCCTCAAAATATTTTTTTTACTTCATCTATCCTCACTACCACCTCCCTATCACTACCCAGTACCAATGTGGGATATCGGTTTTTGGGATAGACGATTTTAAATACATATTGTATTATTAAAGTTCCATAAACAATTATTTCCACATACAAAATTTGTTCGTTGTGAGAGGCTTGGGTAGCAAATGTGGATGTGGAAGTAGTGATTCCTTGGGCAGCGGTTTTCTTAATTACTTCCACATCCAGTGGAAGTATAATAACGACAAAAAATTTTTATTGTTCAAATAGGCTTAGAATGTCATGAAACGTCGACATTTTAAGTTTGAGCAAAAAAAAATTCTGTCTGTCGGTCTGTCTGTAACTTTTTTTGTGCGCACGTTTACTCTGGAACCGTTCAAGATATTGACTTGAAATTTGAAACACATATGTACTTTAACGAGATCTGGAACTAGATTATATTTTCATCTTCTTCCTTCGAAGGGTTGGGGGGTAAATTGAGGTAAATTGAGGTAAATTTGGGGTAAATAGGTAAATCAAACAGGTAAGAGTCCATAAAATTGGTGTTTAGTATATACAAGAAAAGCTAAGGTCTCAAAAAAATTGTTGGCATTAGCCACCCCCATTACCATTATTAAAGGGGATGAAAAGAATGTGATTTAGTGTGTGTACAAGAACCAGAAACCTCAAAATATTTTTTTTCTGAAATCGATCGGCAATGTCTACATTTTCGGCGCGATTTCAGATCGAAAAATGCACAATTCCAGTATTTTAGTCCGTTGCTAAGAAACTATTACAAAACAGACCGGAAAAGATCCGTTGCCCAGCAACGATCAACAAAACCGTACGGGAATGTTACTTTCCCGGCCTAGGCCGGGAAAGTAACATTCCCGTACGGTTTTTTATGTATATTTTAGACAGTTAATAAATACATGCAGACAAATCAGCTCACATTCAAATTGCATTTATTAGTAAGCAGTTAGATTGTAATGAAGAAATGTTATGCATTAATACAAATTCCTTAATTTATAATAATATTGATTGTGATTTCAGAAAAAATAGTATGTGTACTTCGGTGTGAAAGCACATTCCCGGACTTCGATGCTTGTTGGCCTCGGCTAGCGCCTCGGCCAACAATTTGCATCGTCGTCCGGGAATGTATTGCTTTCACACCTAAATACACAATATACTATTTACTTCATCCACCCCTACTACCTCCCCCACCCCACTAGCGATGTGGGGTATCGTTTTATGGGTTTTTGGGGTAGAGGATTTCAAATATTATATAATTAAAGTTCCATAAACAATTATTTCCACATACAAAATTTTTTCGTTGTGAGTGACTGATAGAAAATCTGGATGTGGAAGTAGTGATTCCTTAGGCAGCGGTTTTTTAGACAGAACTTCATAAAAAAGTGGTTTTACTAAATGTTATTTTAGAACGCTGGGTACACGCGGCAGTCAACGTGTTAAAAAATATAGCAATGCACACATATACCACTTGCTCATTTGCAACTTTAACGTTAATTACTTCCACATCCAGTGGAAGTATAGTAACGACAAAAAAATTTTTAAAAATTTTTGTTATTCATATAGGCTTAGAACGTCATGAAACGTCGAGATTTTAAGTTTGAGCGGAAAAAAAATTCTGTTTGTCTGTCGGTCTGTCTTTTGTGTGCGCACGTTTACTCTGGAACCGTTTGAGATATTGACTTGAAATTTGGTACACATATGTACTTTAACAACGAGATCTAGAACTAAATTATATTTTCATCTTGTACCACCCCACCCCATTATTAAAGGGGATGAAAACTACAAGACATTTGTAGTTCTATTTTATGGGGAAGGTAGCAAAATAAAACGGTAACATAATTTCAAAGAAGAAAAATATACAGGGTGGTCACTAAAAAAAATAATGAAAAAATGTGACGAGGGATGATAATATTTCGCATTGAGTCAACACAACTGTCAAGGGAGAAAAATATGAAAAGTATACAGTGTAGTTTTCTTAAAAAATTAATGAAAAAAATGTGACGGAGAACGATAATATTTGGCAGTTAACACAACTACGCCAAGATCCAAGGAAGAAAAATATACACTTTAAAAAGAATGAAACCAATATAAGAGAGGGTAATAATATTTCGCTTCCCAGTAAGCACACACACACGTGACACACGTATATTTAACGTGTATCTAATGAAATTTGGTTAAATACATGTCATGTTAGTAGGTTGATTTTTACACGTGCAATAATTGGTTGAATATTCAACTACTTACACGTTTTTTTTACTTTAATTAACGTTTAGTTAATGTGAAACGTTGAAATTACAGTTGAAACCGGCGGCATTTGAATGTTGATTTAACGTTGTTTCTGGTATAATTCTTCACATGTTATTTATGTTAGTGCGCTTACTGGGTTGTAACTAACACAATTGTCAAAGAAAAATATTAGAAAATTATTCAGGATGGTCACCTAAAAAAAATTAATAAAAAATGTCACAGATGATATAATATTTCGCATGTAATTAACGCAACTGCCAAGGAAAAAGAACATGCAAAATATACAGGGTGATCACTATAAAAAATAGTTATTGTGGAAATAACATTTGGACTGTATATAGTTGACACAGTTATCGACGATGAAACCTGACATACTTTTAGCAGGCCTGTAGCTAGGGGGAGGGGGGGGGGGCAGGACGGGCGATGCCCGTCCTGGAATAGGTTTCGCCCGACCTACGGTGATCGTAATGGGGGGCAATTTCAACTGTCTTTTCAATATTTTGAAAGAGATTGGGTAAACATTTTTTTTAGGATTTATTCAAAAATTTTGTTGGATTTCTGCCCCCGCTCATCAAAAAATTTTTCGGACTAAAAATATTTTTTTTGGATTTCTCCCCCCGCTCATCAAAAAATTTTTCGGACCAAAAAAGTTTTTTTTCGGGCCCCTCCTGAAAAATTGTTTGCCCGCCCTGAAAGCACTTTCTAGCTACAGGCCTGGCTTTTAGTAAAAACTATACAAAATGGTCACTCTAAAAAAACCGCTGCCTAAGGACTCACTACTTCCACATCCAAATTTTCAATGGGGGTGTTAGTGGGGGTGGCTGATGCCAAAACATTTTTTGAGGCCTTTGGTTCTTGTACATACACTAAATCTCAATTTTAAGGATTTTTATTGCTTGCTTAATCTACCTACCCACATTTACCACCCCCACAACCCAACGGAATAAGACTAAAATACAGGGTGTCTGGTGTATACGTACAAATATTTTGGAGGATGTTGTTAAATTAAATAATATGTGAAAAGTAGGTTAGGTTAGGTTCTTCATATTAAAACACCCCCTCCCCACAACACAACTGCCCAAAAAAGTTAAAAAACACTTATAATTGTTTTTTTTCTAATTCAAACCCATTTTTTTTATTAAAAAATAATTAGAAATAGGCAATGTTTTCTGTTTAGACAGTACAACTATAAACAGAAGACGGAAGAAACAAGGTTATCGCGCTCACTTGTATCAATAACACGGGTTTTACAGCGTTGCAAGACTGTCATTTAAAAGTAATAAAACTATTTTACTTTCACCTTATTTAATCAGTTTTGAAATGAAAACACTAACTGACATTTAATATTATTTTACTCATTGCCATCTTAACAATTTTTCACAAACCACAATTATTCCATAGGATTTATTAGAAAAAGAAGGACGTCCAGGTCGATTTTTGAAGTTCCTTGTGTCTTTATTGAAAAAATGATCACTGATCTCAGTAATTTACTGTCTGCAAAAAAATGCATTTTAACGATGAGATTAAAAATTACCATACTTAATTCATCACGTCATTCATTACACCGTTTAGTATTTTTACTTTAAAACTAGATAAATCGAACACATTGACAATACTGTATGATTGGAAGCGGCGACCTTCCCTACGACTAAACAACGAAGTATGAACATTTTCTTTGAACCGCAGATGCCGACAACGGAGGATTCCTTTTATGAAAGAGACACCGGCGTTTTTTAAAAGTTTTGTATGTCTCATTATTAATACAATAAAATAATAAAAATTGAGATGTAGGTCACAAGAAGACATTGAACTTGTTCTTAGTGTCTACTGCAAAACTGATCTACGCAATATTTATATGCTTGAAAATATCGTATTTTTAGAAAATAATTAATTTAAGCAAAACAGTTGAAGTAAAGCAAAAATTTGATAAGACTTTTTTGCTTCTTTTGGGTTAAAATATAATACATACATGTACCAAATTCTATGAGCCGTTCCTGAGTAAACGTATGCACAAAAAAGTTAACAGACAATTTTTTTTTTTAGACTTAAAATCTGGATGGTTCATAACGTTTTTTAAGCCCATTTCAAGAAAGAAAAAATAGGTTTTTTTTTGGCGTTACTAAACTTCCACATGTGGATGTAGACATACAAAGTTCTGCTTATTTTGAAAGGTCCTTAGCCAGTCTCAGAATTACTATTTACTATATAGAGTGATCGAAAATAAAGAAAATTTAAAATATTGTAGATATATAGCGCCAACAGATGTGCATCAGACAGACAGAATTAAATAGCTTTAATTTTTGTAATCTGCATACTCTGAAACGTGAAAATCCGAAGAAATCTCTGGGGGTGATTTTTTCACGATTACAATACTTCCCTTTCGGTAAGCGATGAGGGAAGTAAAATCAAAAAGAAAAAAGTTTACAAGTATAGTTAAATCCACTGGACGCATATATCAGAATAGTTTTTCTACTCTCCGACTGTTGACTACTTTGCTGTACTTATTTCGACAAAAATTAGTGAAACACTGAAGCCAGCTGGTAGATAGAAGGATATCCCCCTATATATCTATAGCCCTGTTTCTGCAGCGATTTCGCTATAATGCTATAAATTATGTTTTGTCTCTGTTATCTAAACATGATAAAGAATTATTGAAAACAAGCCATGCTTAATATTTATTAAAAATTCTGGATAATCTTATGCAAACAATTATATTTTTATGTTTATATTTCCGTGAAGAACTTTAATATATTTTTTCTACAGAAATTTTTTCGTTCCCCTACTTGTTAATGGCTTAGTTTGGCATATTATGCAATATTAAAACTGCCTAAGGAATCACTACTTCCATATCCAGATTTCCTATCCAAGTCTCTTATATTACAACAAAAAATATCGATACTATATTTGCACTCCACTATATGGAAATAATACTGAAATAATGAAAGTTGGCATAATATGGCTCTAGCTTTAAATGCAAAATATTTTATGCAAATAGAATTTTTCCGTAAAATTAACAGAAAGACAAGTTTACCTACAATGATTTATTTTCTTCTTAGATTAACTCCGCAAGTTAGATCCCATTTTAACTGAAATTTGGTAAAAATCCATTTTACGTCAAGCAGACCGAGACTACAGAAAATGAAAGCTGTACTAATTTTTTTTTTTTGGTATTTTACACGCAAACACAATCCGGGGACACACTGTATATATACAATATATATATATATATATATATATATATATATATATATATATATATATATATAGAATCCTCAGACATGAAAATCAAGGAGCGTCAAGTCTGGAGAACTCGCTGGCCAAATCCAACGCTTAGGAAATGTTTCGTCTAAAAATTCCCTCGCAGTAATTCGGTAATAAGCAGGACATCTGTCGTTTTGAAATATCAAGCTGTTTCTTACATTTAGAGGTATGTTGTCTAAGATATTATGGTAAATTATTCTGCAAAAACTCTAAATAACTGTCTCTATTTAAATTGTCTGGAAGATAATACGGACCAATGAAAGCTCTGCCAGTTACCGCTGCCCATACATTCACACTAAACTTGTATTGAAAAGAGGTTTGTTTTTTCATGTGCGGGTTTTGGTCAGCATCAGCCTAGTAATGAAGATTGTGAAAATTTGTTATTCCTTCTCGAGAATACTTGGACTGGCCTGTCCACAAAATACTTTTAAGAAAACGTTCATTTTCCAGATCAGCGTTCAACACAAAACGGCAAAAGACAGTTCTCCGTATTGAGTCATCTTCTTCGAGTCCCTAAACAGGCGTGTAGTGGAATGGATGTTTTCTTCAATCCTAAGAATTGTCCAAACTTTCCATATGGACAAATTCAGTTGACGAGCTACTTTTCCAATACTGCTTCGAAAGCCTCCAAAATTTGCTCATCTACTTCAGGACCATGTTGCACAATATGCATCTGTTCCCTATGATAAAGGTTACCTGTTTCACGTATACGTTGATATGTGTTACAAAACACCTGGACCTCTATTCTGTAATTATGGGGAGAGTGAGCATTCATCGTGCGAAGCGAGAGCTCCCATCACACGCATCTCACCCGACCGTCCTAGATTGCATTCCGTGAGTGCAGTGAATAGATGATAAACGTGAAGCGATTCATCGAGAATAGCCGAATTTATAACCAATTAGGTTGACACAAAAGCATCAGCTGTTCAGTGGTCGATTAATGATGCAAAGGGTTAATCTTATGAGGAACTTGCCGTTCCCCTTCCAAATCCTCCTCGGCATCACGAAGATGTCGTAAAACCTAGAATTTATTTATTGACCAAAAATTCCGTAACGATATAACCTCGTTATTGGTAATGTATATTTAAAAAAAATATGAGCATAATAAACTAAAAGAGTAATTGTAATATTTGCTAAGAATTATATTATTACTACCACATTAGCGATGAGCAAATCCGCAATGTCCATTCTGGTTCACAGATTTATCAACAATAATTTTTGGTTGACGCAGACTGTCATATAAGTACGGTTAGAATTGCCGTTCTCCCGGGGAACTGACTGATTCTCTCACGATATAACAGCGACCTCTATTCCGTAATAGACTATTATGGGGGAGAGTGAGCATTCATCGTGCGAAGCGAGAGCTCCCATCACACGCATCTCACCCGACCGTCCTAGATTGTATTCTGTAAGTGCAGTGAATAGGTGGTGAACGTGAAGTGATTCAGCGAGAATAGTCGAATATACAACCAATTAGGTTGGCGTAAAAGCATCAGCTGTTCAGTGTTCCGTTGTTATTTTATTGGGTCCACCTTTTGAGGAACTTAGTGATAGTATTTACTTTATGCTCGATGGTGATTCCTGAACGTCGTATGGGGGCTTGCATGAAAGGATTATATCACGGGCAAGTTCTTTGCTGACCCTCCTTATAAATGCTCGGTCGGTTAATGGTCAAAAGGGTTAATCTTATGAAGTACAACTTGCCCTTCCCCTTGCAAATCCTCCTCGGCATCAGGAAGACCTCGTAATACCTAGAATTTATTTATTGACCAAAAATTCCGTAAGGATATATCCTCGTTATTGGTAACATATATTTAACAAAATATGACTATAATAAAATAAAAGAGAAATTGTAATATTTGCTAAGAATTATATTGTTAACTCATTGACGATGAACAACTCCGCAATGTCTATTCGAGTCACAGATTTAACAACAATAATTTTTGGCCGACGCAAACTGTCATAAAAGTACGGTTAGGATCGCCGTTCTCCCGGGGAGCTGACGGATTCCCTCACGATTTACCAGTAGAAGTAAGTTCACCCATTTTTCGCACGAGGTGATCACTCCCTTAGTTACAGAATAGACTTTTATTAATTTTCAAGTGAACTCCGCCTACTTCTCACGGGAAAGTGCTTTCACGCTTTTACAGAATAGAGGTTCAGTAGAAGTAAGTTAGCGCATTTTTCGTACGAGGTGATCACTCCCGTAGTTACAGAATAGCGTTTTATTCATTTTCAAGTGAACTCCGCCCACTTCTCACGGGAATGTGCTTTCACGCTTTTACAGAATAGAGGTCCTGGACATTGGGAATTCTTCTCGTTGGAAATCGTTCCCGATAAAAACCTTTAGCTGCTGCTTCATTTCCGTCGGCCATTCCGTACATAAAGAGAATATCGGCATATTCGGCATTAGAAAAAGATGCCATTGCAGAAAAATGTGACAATTCTATGAACAATTAAATAAAGCGTTTGACACAAGCGTTCAAATGTGTCACTGGTGTCCAAGGAAAACATTTTTTTGCGTCTGGTCGCCTGATATCTACCCTTTGTTTATTTCATTTCTTGTTCACTGTACGTGTAAATACGGTTGTTTTTATTTCAATATGTCTCAGACAGAAAATTGTTTAAACATTAGTATATAATATCACCGATTTGCGGCTGAAAGAATTTATTATGATTTTGTTTAATATTCTTTCCTTATTAAAAACGTATTTGTTCACAATATGTTTCTTTTTTAGTTTAATGAACTATAATTCTTTCATAACGTGGTAACTATACCATTGGAAAGAGTATGCAATAGAGAAGTTCTTAAAACTATTTGAATCTCTCGAAGTAGTGCCGCATTTGAGAAAATTTTGCTTAAAATAGAAAAGAAAAATCGAACCAATGTATTTCAGCATATAAATTGCCCTACATAATTTTCATACCAATACTTCGGCATTTCTTTTTGTACTGTTTCGACAAAGTGCATACTAAGAATATCTAAGAAAAATATTTAAGAAAGCTGAAGTATTTAGTGTCAAAAGAAATAACATGTATTAGTAACAACTCAACTATTTCGCAAAAATATTTATAAATGCCGATATCTCAAAAACGGTGCGACTTTGTATATGGGTAAATATGGTCATATAAGTTCCAAACGACCCCAACTATCACCCAGTGAAAATTTTATATCGATGTACCAAACACCCTGTATATGAATAACACCGGATCCTCCGCCATTTTCTAGAAAATCCCGAATGCAAATATATTACACAGACACAAAAAAAAGTGAAAAGTGATCTGTTTCTGGGGCTCCACTGGGTAACCCCTATGTATTTCGTCATGCTGAATACAAATCAGGTATCCGTTTAGCTCCGTTACCCACCGATTTTTAGTAAGTCGCGAAAATAACCCAAATTATGTGTTTTTTTGGGCTATTTTCGCGATTTATAAAGAAATGGTATCCAATGGAGCTAAACGGACACCTTATTCGTGTTCAGCACGTCAAAGTACATATGGTTTACCCAATGGAGTACCAGAAAAATACCACTTTTTTTATTTTGTGTGTCTGTGTAATTTTAATTCATATAATTGTGTATTAACATGTAAATCAGAAAAGACCCGTACTATCATCGGTGCTTAGAAGCTATTAAATATCGTTTTATTTATAATAGCCAAAAGTTCAAAAGCTTACGATTTTTTTTACTGAGTATTTACATTCAGTATTACCCAAGTGTGTAAATTACCTTTGACTTTAGACATTCATTTGTTTTAAGAAGTTTTATAAATGGTGATGATTCCATTTTATTTACGTCAAGTACGTTGGTCCATTAGTCCATTTGATAAGAATAGAGGTCAATGGCAAATCTATAATTAATAATTAGGACATCTAAATATATACACATAGCTTCTTGAAACAAATTCACAGGAATAAACCATTAGCATTTGATGGTACGGTGCTTTATTTTCAGCCTTTGATTGCCACCCTTTACCCTTTCAATACTACTCTAGTCGCCATATCGCGTAGCGTCGTCAGCAATAAAAGGTTTTTCTATTTTTCTTTGGATGTTACCAGGTACTTATCTGCTTAATATATCTTCTACTACCCATACAGCACACATTGTTTCAGTAATATTTCAGAAATGTCCCAATGTTGCTCAAATCTTACATTTCAGTGTCTATATTTCTGAAAAATTTGCTGGATATGAAGTTTGAAATATTTCAAATATTCTATTTCTTTCTCTAAACCATAAAAAATTTCGAATATGACGTAATCACATAAATTGAAGCTAATTAAAACCTTTATAAGAAAACATTAACACAGTTCGTGTACAAGGTGAGGGAAAAAAAATATTCAAGTAAATTAATTTTTTTTTCGTAATAATTTTTTCAAAAATTTTTTTTAAAATCACTCTGTATGCATATTTAAAGGCTTTAAAAATATGTACAATTTGATGTGCCGAACATGGTCGTAACTTAAAAAATAAGGAAGTTACGAGTCTGGGGAGTTTTAAGTGGCGGGCCCTGTATATTGTACTTAAACTTAAAATAAAATATTATTGTTGTTGTTGTTAGTTACAATTACAAATTATGAGGTCGGCTGTTCGATTCCTACTCATTCCGTTTTTTTTTTAAATAAAATAATTGCGAAAGAAATGTTGGTTGTTTTTTTTAAAGGTAATAATGGATTATAAAACCGATATACGACTGTACTTTTTTTCAATTTTGCAAAACGTTGCTAATTTATATTTCAGAAATGTAACAATGTTATATTACGCAGGGCGGACATCGGCATCTTTACATATCTTTCAGAAATATTCCATAAACGTTTCGAAACATTTCAGAAATATTGTCAATGTTTCAAAGTCATATACCTGAAATATTTCTGAAATGAAGTTGTGCTGTGTGGGATAGTAATCGAATGAGAATTTTAAAAATACTGTCTTTGAAGTAAAATTCTTAACAAACATAGACCTGTCCGATACGTATAGGTCAATCCGCCATCTTGGAAAAAAAATTGAAAATGCCAGAAATGGCCGAAATAATCACAATTGAATATCTGTTCGATAAGGAGTAATTTCACCAAAGTTGGCAAAAATAAAACTCATCTACAGGTCAAATATAATGCACCAAATCCAGACGCTCTAAGTCATATAGAACGGTCAAAGATGGTGGACGAAATACATTTTTATAATTCTTCGTCAAGTGTCAAGGGGGCATTGTGCGTCATTTTTTGTTTCTTCGATTGTAGGTTCTTTTAGGTACTTTAAGGGGATAACGTAATTTTTTTTTTATTTAAAAAAAAAATGTATTTTTTACAATTTTCAAAAATGCATTTTCTTTGACCCTCCAAGAAGCCCAGGAACAAGTAAAATAACCCAATAACACCTGCGTTCCTAATGAGTTTTTATAAAAAAGCTTTTATAAAAAAAAAATACAAATACAAATAAATTATAATTTTGATTTTGCAAAATTAATAAAAGTTTACGTTTTTAAATTTATTTAGAGGTTTGGCCCTGGAGTCTCTGCGGACTCCTAAGCCCCCCTGTCCAGTCCGACACTGGCTGTGATTTTTTAAATCTCTATTTTATAGAAATGATTAACTTTCATATTCATAAAGAGAACGCAAAACTCGTCAGATTGTGTGTGGTTACTTATACAACTACAGTTCACCTTTTTCTTTACAAGCTATATTGTACAATTTAAAAAAAAAGCACTTGTTTCTTATAAATCAATATATTATAATTAGAATATGAATTTCATTTTGATATAGACGTTATAGCGAGATACTAATTATATGTTGACAAGTGTGAAAATTGAAAATAGTCTTTGATGTAGGTATTATATAATTTATGGTTTTTTATTTATTTATTTTTTGTTTCTAATATTATTGTAACATGGTTTCTCATTGACAAACACCAACCAGTGGCGATTCTACGGCGAGGCGGGCGCCATCATAAGAAGCGTGGAAAGCGGTTATACTTTAAACAACGAAACTGAATCTGAAGAAAAATGCAAAAAATAATTACAATTACTTCGAAAAAATTCTGTTCTCGTTCTATTTGTCGAAAAAATTAAAATAATTTCTTTGGAACTTTTATATATTGTTTTTATATCAACTATTTTGCTTATTTATTATATTTGTGATGGCCATCTGGGCACAAAAATATCGTGATATTTATATAAATATAATATAATAAATCGTGAAATTTTTACAAATACATATCCATATACAGAATCGGAAAGTTATGCGTTTGTCATTGCGCTATTAACCGACCGCCCACATTAAAGATGTCTACCAGTACTCTAGCAGAGGCAAAGTTTGACACGCCCCTTCAAGAGAATTATGTACATCATTGCTTGTTTCAGTCTCGCTTGCTCTTATTGCCGTACTAAAACAAACACTTTCCTATACTGTACATTATACAGTGTGTGCTTTTTGATACCGCATCACCCTTTTATTTTGAAACGCGTTGATTTAAAAATTTTTTTTTGGACAATATTATTTGATGACCTCTATTTGACTATTTTGAAAATTTGTAATTTTAAGCGTTTATTAGCATTTTTGATTGGTCTTATCTTTGTAACCAATGGACTAATTTAGCTTAACTGGGTCTTAAAAGAAAGAAAAAGATCATTCTCGTAGAACATTTCAATGGATAGCTCATTTAAAAAAAAAATCATAAAGAACGAGAACGAGGATAGAAAAATTCCAATTTTTCATTTTGTTTTTTTTGTTTTTTTTTTTGTTTTTTTTTTCATGTCTGCTATTTTAAACTATAGGTTTTAATTGACTACATACTTATCTACATAATGACGCCAAGTTTATGTATCGGTTAAAAGTAGCAAAAAATGGCATCCAAAAAATAAAACATTTTGGATTTTCTCCCACTCGGTATATCTTCTTACGAGAATATTAAGAAAAGGTGAAGATGAAGATGAATATTAGGTCTAAACTGGATTTTAATTTTTCTGCTTTAATGATTTTTATTATGGTTGATATTTAAAGGTAGTACAGAACCTAAAGACCATTTTTTATTACAAACAATTTTTTTTCTAAACTTTAGTGCGAAAACCAACTTTCAGTAAGTAAATAATACGAAAACGATTTTTGAACGAAGGTACTTAGATTAGTTCCATGTAAGTAGAAGTTCGTAGAAACCAAAGACTTTTCCTCACAAAATTCTTTATTTGCAAATAAAAAAAAATTATTAGCAAGAAGTTTCTATTATCATGAAAAAATGTTTGCTCCATTCTAGTGCAAGGCCTTCAACGAGACAGACATGCAAAACTAAATGAACTACTGTACTGATCTGATATTCTGCATATTCATAAAATTATTATTATCGTAAAAAATTATTTAAGTAAATTTCTCGCACCTTTATGTAAAATATACAGTTTGGTTCTTTAATCATAAGTAGAGGTAGTATACAAAATCTTTTGCTGGTACAGCTGATATTTTATTCGTTGTTTGGTATAGTGTCCAAATGAACAGTTACAATCAAATAAAAATAATAAATAAATGATTCATCGGTTTCAATACTAAAAATTTATATATGTATATCTATATACATGCCTATACTAAATTCGGTAGGTGTACCTGCAAAATTAAACGGGTGAGAAGACTGAGAAACAACACGATCATTTGCACATTTAATATAATATCTACTTGTATTGAATATTAACGATAATATGTAAAGAATAATAAAACAGTAATATACTACGTACACAATATATAGACAAGTAGGTATAGAGATACCTAGGTATATTATTTTTATTACAGGCAGTAAATACAAAATAAAAAGATCATTTTCTTCCTAAATTAATTACATCCACATCCACTGTAACGAAAAAAAAATTTGGAAAATTTTTATTGCTCAAATAGACTTAGAATGTCATGAAACATAGAGATTTTAAGTTTGAGCAAAAAAAAATGTTTTTCTGTCGGTCTGTCGTTCTGTAGCTTTTTTTGTATGCACGATTACTATAGACAGGGCCGTACTCAGACCGGTTTTCTCGGGCCATTTGTCCGGGGCCCGGCCCTATAAGGGGCCCGGGCCTACAAAAAAATTAAAAATCCTGACGGTCCTTTCCATTTTTTTTAATCCTTTCCAAAATAGGGGGGCCCGGAAGATTCACTTTGCCCAGGACCCGCCAAAGCTGGGTACGGCCCTGACTATAGAACCGTTTAAGATATTGACTTGTAATTTGGTACACGTATGTATTTTAATGAGATCTCTGGAACTAGATTATATTTTGATCTTATTCTGTTAGGGGTTGAGGGTGAATTGGGCAAGAGTCCAAAATTAAAATAAAATTGTGATTTAGTGTGTGTACAAGAACCAAAGGCCTTACATTTTTTTTACTTCCTACCCTCAATATTTCTTTTTTGGGTAAAATAAAAATTATTTCAGTCAGTGGCGTGCATTTTTATTAAAAAAGAAAAAGGTCGATTTTTCGAGAAATCATATTAGGCATTTTTTTGTTGAAAGACTAATGCAATATTATTAATCAGCATGCTGTAGAACTCCTATATTCAGAATTTAACAAAATTTTGATTTTTGGTTTTAGAATTACGGCCCACTTAAAATTGCCTATTTTAAACATTAAATAATCAATAAATTGGTAACGAATCTTTTTTCGAAAGAAAGTTATTCTTTATTTTCTCTTTAAATTCATTTTTTCTACCACCATGTATCATCGATACTTTCAAATTCGGTAATCCGTAATGCCCGAATAATTTACAGGTCTGATGACCCAAAATTATTCAATGAAAATTCTTGGCCTTCGAAATTTGGAAGTTTAGATGATAACTAATTATATATTTCATAGAAGTACGAGTTGAAATATGTATGATTGTCGAAAGATATATATATATATATATATATATATATATATATATATATATATATATATGTATGTATATATATATATATATATATATATATATATATATATATATATATATATATATATATATGTATGTATATATATATATATATATATATATATATATATCACAGATAATCAATTTTCGTAGCAATAGGTGGTGGCGCAGCGGCTAAAGCTTTTGGTTTGGTTCTTTTTCCCGTATTAACATATCATAACTTAAAACAGTGCTCTTTACTTCCAGTTAATATTAAGTTTTTTTGAAAATATTCTGTTAATACCTTTTTTAATTTGCCCTCTGGTGAAAAGAGCTTAGGTCAAAGTTTTATTTTTTGAAATTGATCAGTCTCCGTTTCGTCCTGTCATTCAACCGTTACGGAGCTGCGCGCCGTGAATGTCTGACAGTATTCGGACACAGGTGTCTGGGATATATTGTAATATATAATAATAATAAAGTTTGATTGTATTGTATTGTATTGTATTGTATTGTATTTTTGTTGCAATCCAAAGGTCCCGTGTTCGAATCCCATACAGGTTGGATATTTTTTTTTTCATATGATTTTTTTCACAACAAAGATGGTATCACAAAATTTAGGATGTCCAAAAACTAACATTATGTACAAGAAAACTGCGAAGAGTATCCTATAGAATGTGTAACAATTATATATAAATATAAAAAGCTCGCAGTAAATTGGCGAAGAGTACGTTTTTAGCTTGTTTAATGTTTAAAATAGGTAATTTTAAGGGGACCGTAATTTGAAAACCAAAAATCAAAATGTTGTTAAATTCTGAATATAGAGGTTCTACAGCATGCTGATCAATAATATTGCATTAGTTTTTCAACAAAAAAATGCCTAATATGATTTCTCGAAAAATCGACCCTTTTTTCTTAATAAAAATGCACGTCACTGACTGAATTATGTTTTGTTTTACTCAAAAGAGAAATATTAAAGATCTTTGATACCGATCCAAATTTGGTTAAAATTGGAAGACCAATAACTGAGTTACGAAGGTGTTTCCATTTGAAATGGGCCACACTGTCAATCACCAATTGTATGGACTCTTGTTTGCTCGATTTACCTATTTACCCCAATTTACCCCCCCCCCCCCCCCCACCCTTCAACGAAATAAGATAGAAATATAATCTAGTTCCAGATTTCGTTA
This sequence comes from Rutpela maculata, assembly GCA_936432065.2. Classification (NCBI taxonomy): domain Eukaryota; kingdom Metazoa; phylum Arthropoda; class Insecta; order Coleoptera; family Cerambycidae; genus Rutpela; species Rutpela maculata. Next base: position 228,491,106 of record OW386286.2, on the reverse strand, counting down.
AAATACATATGTGTATTAATTTTCAAGTCAATATCTTAAACGGTTTCGGAGTAATCGTGCGCACAAGAAAAATTACAGACAGACATGACCGACAGACGCAATTTTTTTTCTCAAATTTAAAATCTCGACGTTTCATGACATTCTAAGGCTATTTAAACAATTTTTTTTTTGTGTTACGTTACCCAGACGTCCACTGGATGTGGAAGTAAAATGACCAATTCGACACATTTCATATTTCACTTTCGGTTTTCCGGAAAATGACTCCAACTTTGAAATTTGCCCCACGATGGTGACAATATTTTCCGACTTACCCTTCACCCACTACCTCTGTACCGTAAAAACCACCTCTTTTTCCTATTCTCCGGTGCTAGGCATTTTTTTTATCGGAAAATTTGGATATAATGGAAGTTGTTCAGAAATAGTCTATGTAATGAATCATATTATAAGACGACTTTTTTGTAAATATTTCGTGCAAAGACGAGATTACCTCCCCCCTCCGTTTTCGAGAGTGTTGAACACGATGCAAGTGGTGGGAGAAGTTTTTGAGCGCCGCAACTCCCTTTGTGTATATAAACGGGCCTGGGAAGTGGTTTATCGACGGAGTTACTTGAAATAACATGGAAGGGGGTTATAAAGTAAGTGGAATCCAGACAGCAGGCCTAGGAGGTTGATTAAACCCTCCCGAGGGTGGAAAACCATTTTTTTTTTCAAATGATTCGGTTCAAACGCGTATCCCCCCATTTTGGGTGTCGCTGATGATCACGGGAAAAATATTCATCTTTAGCTCCAACTCCTCCTCGTCCTTCAAACGGGCAGAAACCACCCCTCACTCAGGGGCGTAGCGAGCCAACTTTTTTGGGGGGTTATTTTTCAAATTTGCCAACTTCATAATACTTAAAAAGCCAACTCTGTAAATAATTAAATAATAATTCTTCCAAAAAAAAAAAAAAATTGATGAGCGGTGGGGCGAAATTCTAAAAAAAATTTTTTCAATAAAAATTTTCAACTTACATCTCGAATTTCCAACTTTTGCCAAGTTCCGCCGAAATAAAAATTGATGAGAGGGGGGGGGGGGGGAGAAAATCTAAAAAAAAAAAATTAATACAAACTTCCAACTTTTACCCAGCTTTTGCCAAATTCCGCCGAAATAAAAGTTGATGAACTTGCGTCTCAAATTTTCAACTTTTGTCCAACTTTTGCCAAGTCTGATAAAGTTGGGGGATAGCGCATACCCCCCCCCCCCCCTTCGCTACGCCCCTGCCCTCACTCACTGTTTGAGGGATGAGGAGGGATTGGAGCTAAAAATTAATATTTTTCGCGAAAACGGGGGGATACTCATTTGCACCGAATCATTTGAAAAAAAAAAATGATTTTCCACCCCTCGGGAGAGTTCAATCAACCCCCTAGGCATGCTGTCTGGATTCCACTTACTCTATATAACCCCCTTCCATGTTATTTTCAAGTATAATCCGTCGATAAATTACTCCCCAGACCCGTATTTATATATGAAAACATAATGGGATCCATTTCAAGGGGTTGCGGCGATCAAAAACTTCTCCCACCACTTGCATCGTGTTCATAGCACCCTCGAAAATGGAGGGAAGGTAATCTCGTCTTTGCACGAAATATTTACACTATTTCTGCCTTCATTACATAGACTAAAATGTCTAAAAACCTTACGTCCAAAATTTAATCAGAATTAAAAAATATTGAAATTTTGTTTAAAATAATATCCAAGTCCGAAAATATTATTTTAATATTTTTTTTGTTTAAAAACTTCATGACAATTTGTTTGAAATTAAACTCAAGCTGTCAGGTAGTTGTCATGTAATTTATAGTTTTTTTTGTATTTTTTAAAATCAGTTTTAAATTTTTTTTTATTATTATTTTGATGAAATTTTGGACTTAAGATTTTTAGACAATTCTGAACAACTTTCGTTAATAAAATTTTCCGATAAAAAATTCCTAGTACTGGAAAATCGGGAAAAGGAGTAGTTTTTCCGGTTTTTATACTATAGGGGTAGAGTGGGTGAAGGATAGGTCAGAAAATATTGTCACCATCGTGTTCCACGCCATCTAAAACGGGCGGGAGGGGGGTGTAGATGTCTTGAGGTCCGACGGGTGACGGGTCCAGTCGCAAAACTTTTGGGGTCAAAGCTTTACCTCAAGGGACTATATGTATAGTAAACTGAATTTACTGATTTAATAAATGCATTAGCGAATTTTTCAGCGGCATATTTCCCTAATAGCACAACATTGTCCTATATGGATATCCGAAGGACGTCCTCGACGGACATACAGAACATCCGATGGACGTTCGTTCTTTGTTCAAAATACATCCGACGGAGAACCGATGGACGTCTAAATGTCACAACTTTGGACAATATGCAATGAGCAGGGATGGAACCGCCGACCTCATGATTTGTAAGCCAATGCTTTCTCACTCGGCCACTAACCTAGCTTACTAGTACTTACTTAAAGCCTGTACAGTTGGAATAAGTAGGTCTTAGACTAATATAGCTATTTGTTTCAAAATGTAGAAAGTATTTGAATGTTTAATAAATGTTTAGTATCAAATAATATCATTAACAATTTACAAAAAAAAAAGGTTAAAATTAAATTATCAACGACAAATTACTATAAAAAATAAACTGCAAATTTTACGGAAATTACTATCAAATACATATAAACAAAAACATCGTAAAATTGAAAAACCAGTTTTGTTAACGTTTTTTTGTTTTTATATTAAATAGACGTCCTGCTGCTGTCCATATAGAGACCTAAAATGTGTGTACTTGCCGAACATAAGGACGTCCGTTGCGGCACATATGTTGGACGTTCAATGTGGTATTCGCTGATATGTATGCATATCTCGAAAATGTGTTGGAAAGAAAGCGGTATGGAGACATCATTTATTACAAAAATATAATATTAAATCAACGGACACGAAATAGACGTTCATCTCCTGTCCCTATATGGACATAAAAGGTATGTACATACTTCTCGTACATAAAATGGACATTCAGATGACGTCCATTCCGTACAATTCCAAAGCAAATCCGATGATAGACGTCCGGTAGACGTCCAATTTATGTTCATGGACGTCGGTACATTAAATGGACGTAAAACAGACGTCCGGCGGACATCGTGTGCTATTAGGGTTGTATTATTTGTCCCTGTTCATCTCTTGTTTGAAATGAATGCCATCTTCTCCTCTCTTATCACAGATTAAACTGATCTGTGCGTTTATCATTCCTAATATCACTGAATAAAGTGAACACAATCAGTAAGCAACCAATAGAGATCAAGGATTTCAAAAATATCTCGATTTGATTGGCTGTTTAGTGATTGCAATCAGTTCGTTCAGCACGAAAGAAAACAGCTTATTAGGTCTATTCCTTTGCACTAAAAGTGTAGCCAAAGATTAGAGAATTAACCTAATCTTTGGTGTGGCCCTGAGCCAAGGAGGGGTAAATTAAGGAGTGCTTAATCCCTATAAGCACTGTTTACCAGCGAGCAAAAGAGATGGAGATAATATGTGACGCAAATCGTGCGTCACTGGTTGTAATATGGCGGCACTGTGATGTATAGTCTCTTTCATGATATTGGTATGTCGAAATTCGTATCGTAATCATGTTCAGTGTTTTTTATTTGTTGGTTAATTATTACTTTTTATAAGTATTCTTGTTGTTTTAGTGTAGTGTAGTGTTTTATTAGTATTGGGTATAGATATTGTCCATTTTAAGACATTTTGAACAATTTTGAGTGTAATATTGACAATATATATATTTTTAATTCCTTATTTATATTAAGGCATTTAAAAAATATATATTGTCAATATTACACTCAAAATTGTTCCAAATGTCTTAAAATGTCTTAAAATGGAGGTAGTTAATTGTATTATTTTAGTTTTTGTTTCTTTTATGAAGAATATATAAGGGTTAATACATCATTATTATTTTATCATCATTATTTACGTAAATATCAGGCAAGGGAATATGTAGAACATAAATATAATATATATTATATTATCATCTGTTATTAAAAAACAGAAGAATATACTGTTCAACTGCTGTAATTAAATTTTTTGGTATAACGACAGGATACCTAGCTTAAAGCACAGTAAGTAAGTGGAGAATTTCCTGTGTTTGTTGAATATGCCACAAATAATAAATTATAAACAATATTTAGAAGAATGTTTTGTACCCAAAACTATAATATATAACTTTCAATAAAGTATACACAGGGTGTCCCACTTTAAATTCCCGGTGCCATATTCTTGCTAACTAAAATAGGTATTCGAGTTGTGTAAAAGAGGTTTCACTAGAATATTGTCGCGTGTTTCCACCCTTAGGAAACTACCCCTTGCAAATTCCGTGGGTTCCAAAAATTATAACAAGAGATGTCCACTAACACACTTTATTTAATATTTACTGGATACTTCACAATACTATTATTAATTTAAATACACTTTACTGACTAAAATCACAATGTTTATTACTTTGTTTATCTTTGAACTCTTAACCTCACTTTCTATACTTTCTGAACTACTGAACTACTCGCCGAGAATGCGATCGGTCTTTTATACCTAAAAATGACAGATCTCGATTGTTCTGTGATGACGCCACCATTCTCTCGATAATTCCAGATGTCACTTTGGAATCTTCTGGTAGGTTCTTTCGAGTAGGTGCAAATACACTACATTCATTCAGACATTCGATCTGTTGAAATCTGCCTACTTTTTAGTAACCAACATAACCTTAAATTTTTAAGGGGTTGCAACATATTACACTGCCCCCTCCTTAAGCCTGAACGTCCCGGTCAGGCAATTCAGCCTCTTTCACATACTTCGCCAGTCTATCCAAGTGTACGATCTTCATCTTGGACTTTTTGTTTCGTTGAATACGATAGACGACATCATTAATTCGGGTAATAACAGTATAAGGTCCTTCCCAAGGAGGTTGAAGTTTCGGTGACTTCCCTTTCTTCCGCTGTGGGTTGTACAGCCAAACCAGATCTCCTGCCTTGAATCCTTCTGAACTACCCTTACGGTCGTATCGAGCCTTCATTCGGTCACTGGCTATGGTGATTTGGTCTCTAACCAGCTCATGAACATTTCTTAGCCGTTCACTCATTTCATCCACGTAGCTGTTCACAGGAAGCTGTTCTCCGCCTGGTGTTCCGAAAATCAAATCACACGGCAGTCTGATCTCATGTCCAAATACTACACGGGCTGGTGTTTGTTTCGTAGACTCGTGGATAGCAGCTCTGTATGCCATGAGGAAGAACGGTATGTGGAGATCCCAATCACGTTGATCCTTATGAACCACTTTAGAGAGATGTTCTTTCATGGTCTTGTTATGTCGTTCCACCATTCCATCTGATTGCGGGTGAAGGGCTGTTGTCCGTGTTTTGTGTATCCCCAATAACTTGCAGATTTGCTGAAACACCCCTGACTCAAAGTTCCTCCCTTGATCTGAGTGCAGCTCCAGGGGTACACCAAACCGACATATCAAATTATCTACCAAGACTTTGGCGACAGTGACTGCTTCTTGGTTTGGAATTGCATAGGCCTCTGGCCACTTACTAAAATAGTCCATGGCAACCAGTATGTACCTGTTCCCATCCTTGGTTACTGGGAATGGGCCGGCTATATCGATCGCGATCCTCTCGAAAGGAGCTCCGACGTTATATTGCTTCATTGCGCCCCTACTTCTAGTCTGTGGTCCCTTACTGGCTGCACAAATTTTGCAATTGCGACACCAGGCTTCCACATCTTGACGACTATTTACCCAATAGAATCGTTCTCGTACTTTATTCAGGGTCTTATTAACGCCAAAGTGCCCACCGGATGCTCCATTATGCACTTCCTGAAGTACTTTCGGTACTCGACACCTGGGAATCACTAGACGCATAACAACTTCCCTGCCATCCGGGCTTTCCCAAGCTCTCTTTAGCAGCCCGTTCATGACTTTAAGTGAATCCCATTGGGCCCACAAAGCCTTCAATCCAACTGCCTTATCCGAAACATCCTTCCACGCTGGTCGAATTCCTTTCTCCTTTGCTCTCAATATAGCCCCAATTTCTGTGTCATTCAATTGTTCCTGTCTCAAGGCTTCGGTTGTCCAATCATCCAGTACCTCTATTTTAATTGTGTTGACGGCCACCGTACCCTGCAATTTCTCAACATGGCGGCAGTGCTTACAATCTTCCTTGCACGGTCTTCTAGATAAAGCGTCTGCGTTCTTATGAGATCTTCCAGGTCGATGTTCGATTTTGAAATCATACTGTTGCAGCCGTTCTATCCAACGAGCCAGTTGACCTTCAGGGGTTTTCAACTGCAACAGCCATTTTAATGCAGCATGATCGGTCCGAATCTTGAAATGTCGTCCATAAAGATATTTATGAAAATGGTCCACTGATTTAACGATGGCCAGTAACTCTTTCCGGGTTACACAATAGTTTCTTTCCGGTTTGGACAGCACCTTGCTGAAGTACTCGATCACTCTTTCCTGCCCATTCTGGATTTGAGACAGTACACAACCGACTGAAGAATTGCTGGCATCCGTATCTAAAATAAAAAGTCCTTCCCGTTGTGGATATGCTAGCACAGGACCAGTACATAAAGCTGCCTTCAATTTTCTCCATGCCGTTTCACATTCCGGTGTCCACTGGTACTGCACTTTCTCTTCTGTCAGCCGGTGTAGTGGCTTCGCAATTTCTGCAAACCCTTCCACGAAGCGCCTATAATAAGTGCAGAGGCCAAGGAAGCTCCGTACTTCATGAACGTTAGATGGTCTTGGCCAATCTCGTACAGCAGAAATTTTGTCGGGGTCTGTTTGTATTCCATCCGAAGACACCACGTGACCAAGAAATTTGACTTCTTTCTGGAATAGCAGGCACTTCTTCGGGTTCAACTTCAGATGGGCATTCCTGACTCGCCCAAATACTTCCTGAAGATTTTTCAAATGTTCTGTAAAGTCCTGTCCCATAACAAGCACGTCGTCAAGGTAAACCAGGCACGTCCTCCAGGTTAGCCCTCGCAGTACGAATTCCATCAATCTTTCAAAGGTAGCTGGCGCATTGCAAAGTCCAAAAGGCATCACGGTAAATTGATAAAGACCACTGCCTGCTGAAAACGCTGTCTTTTCCTTATCATCCGGATGAAGCCCCACTTGCCAGTATCCACTCCTAAGGTCTAACGTAGAAAACCAACGTGAGCCTGCCAACGTGCTTAATGTGTCATCAATTCGTGGTAATGGGTAACTGTCTTTCTTCGTGACATCGTTTAATTTTCGATAATCGACACAAAATCTTAACGTTCCGTCCTTCTTGCCAACCAAAACTACTGGCGATGACCAGGGACTCGTCGACTCCTCAATGACTCCATCTTGTAGCATCTTGTCTATCATTGCCGAGGCATCTTCTTGTTTTGCTAATGGAAGCCTCCTAGGTGGTTGTCGAATAGCGGGTGAGTCGCCAGTATTTATCCGATGCTGGACTATGTCTGTTTTTGTAAGGGCCTCTGTATTCTTGGCAAATACTGAACTTTCCTTTTCTAGGAACTTGATTGCCTCCCTTCGTTCATCCTCAGATAAATGCTCCAACTGGGTAGTCAGCAAGGTCAAAACTTCCTGGTCTATTTTCATAGATGAACTTCTTCCCTCTGTTTGTTCCTCGCACCTCGCTACCCATGTGACCGGTTCATAGGAGCCAATCGGTTTGCCTTTCTTAATTGTCACAGAGTGGGAATTTAAATTAACGACTCTAATTGGGATTTTGTCTTTAGTCTGGGTTAAGGTTCTCGCTACAATAATATTGGGTAGGGACTTAATCGATTCGTCATCTTCAACTAGGCCAACACGGTACCCTCCAGGATTTCCTTCTAAGGCAGCATCGATCATTTGTTCTGAATGAGCAGGAATCTTGATCGTCTGTGTTGTTAACAACCTTGCTTTATGGAATTGGTCATCTGCGGTTGCCAGAATAAATTCCTCATTTCCAATTTTTAAGACTCGCTCCCCTACGTCAACAATAAATCCCTGCTCTCCCATGATGTCCAGACCCAAAATGAAATCATCCATAATGTCAGCCACAATGACCTTGTAATTGAACCTCAACCGTCCAACCTGCAGTTCCAAGTTGACCTCTCCATGGACCGCAGCCCTGTCCCCCGTGGCTGTCCGAATGATTACTCCATTTTGCTTCTTGTTAATCTGCAAGCCTGATATAAACCCTGGCCGCACTATTGATGACGTAGCACCGGTGTCAATAGTAAACACGCATTTTCTTCCATTCACATATCCTTGCAACAACAGACTACTTGGAATTCTTTGGAGCTGGGAAATCTTTACTTCTCTGGGGGCACCGCATTCCCTAGCCAGCACAGCCCCCTTGGTGCTGGCTATCTTTAGTTTTCCTGCTTCTCTTCAACATTCACAGCATTTACTCGACTCTCCGAGTTCTGCTGTCGACAGTCTCGTTTCATATGTCCCACCTTGCCGCAGTTGAAACATTTAATACCTCCGCTCGGCTTTCCTTTATTTTGTTGTTTTTCCTGCTTTCCGAGGCCATCCAATTTTTCGCATAATTTGGTGAATATTTTCTGCATCTCAGTCAGCAAGGGGCTCTGGTTCATTTCTGGTTGCGATTCTTCGAGAGTCACGGCTCTCACTCTCGACCTTGGAGTATCCTTGTAAGCGGCTTCTATTTCGAGTGCACGCACCAAAGCTTCGCTACTACTTTGGTGTCTCGTCAGCCTCAGAACTCGCCTGACCTCTTCGTCCCTTATACCATCTAAAAAGGCCCCCACGGCTAATTGTTCCTGGAATTCTTTAGGTGCACTCGGATACGCCAGGTGTGCCAGTCTCTCTATCGCAGCTTCAAATTCTTGTAAACTTTCCCCAGCTTTTTGCATCCGGGATTTCAGCTGAGCCTGGTATAATTGGGCAAGATGTTGGTCGCCATACCTCAAATCTAATGCAGCTTCCAAGACTTTGAAGTCCCTTTGTTTCTCAATTGGGATGGTTTGGAGTAACTCTGAAGCTTGACCCCTTAGTGCTAGAACTAATGCCATGGCCTTTTCCTCATTATCCCAATTGTTCGCACACGCTGCTGCCTCAAACTGCCTCTTGTACGTCGTCCAGGAACTTTGGCCATCAAAAGAAGGAGGTTTTAGTCGCTGTCCTGATGATACCACCTGCTGGCTTCCTCTATCTCTCAACTGTCGTTTAAGCCGGTCTATTTCTCCTTTGACTTCTTCTTCGAACTCACTCATCTTTTCTTCAAACTGATTTACTTTTCCTTTTACTTGACCGACTTCGGTCTTGACTTCACCTACTTTTTCTTCTACCTTGTTTATCTCTTCTTTGACTTCACTCTTGACAGAAATGATTGCGTCCTGTTGTATTTTTATTTGATCGCTCAGGATTTTCCTTAATTCCTCCTGGCGTCTTTCTTCCAAGTCTTCCATTATTTTTCTGAGTTCGTCTTTTTCCTCCTGACGTTGTCTTTCTTGCTCCTCTTTCTCCTCTTGTTGTCGTATCTTCAGGTCCTCCATCATTTCTCTTAATTCGGCCCTTTCTTCTTGACGTCTTCTTTCTTGCTCTTCTTTTTCTACTTGACGTCGCTTTTCTTGTTCTTCTTTCTCCTCTTGACGTTTTTTCTCCTGTTCTACTTTGTCTTCCTGGCGTCTTCTTTCTTGTTCTTCTTTTTCTTCATGACGTTTTTTCTCCTGTTCTTCTTTGTCTTCCTGCCGTTGCTGTGCCATCATTTTTTGGAGCTGTTCTAATAAGTCCTGTATTTGTTTATCGGATGCCATACTTCTTGTTGTTACGGGCATACGATGAAATTAAAATAAAATAAATTTAACTGTCACGTCAATATCGGTAATGGAACTTTCCAGAAAAATCTCGAAACAGCACGAAAAAGTCTTATCCAGAGTCTTTTGTCACTATCCAGTTCAGAGAATTTAATAATCTCCACTAATGTCCAAATAGAAAAGTTCTAGTAATTTCCACGCACTAACACAAAAAATGAGTCTTTTTCAGTGTCTCTATCACTACTCAGTTTAAAGGGTTTAATACTTAACACTATTTTTCTGTCCATTTAATACTTAACACTATTTTTCTGTCCACAAATAACCCTTGAACAATGTCCAGTAAATTAGTCCTGTGTTAGCACTAAACCGCGAGAATACTTCTCGAACACTCCAGCACAACTTCAGAGCTCCTCTTGTCATAAAATTCCGCTTTCTGACACCAATTTGTCGCGTGTTTCCACCCTTAGGAAACTACCCCTTGCAAATTCCGTGGGTTCCAAAAATTATAACAAGAGATGTCCACTAACACACTTTATTAAATATTTACTGGATACTTCACAATACTATTATTAATTTAAATACACTTTACTGACTAAAATCACAATGTTTATTACTTTGTTTATCTTTGAACTCTTAACCTCACTTTCTATACTTTCTGAACTACTGAACTACTCGCCGAGAATGCGATCGGTCTTTTATACCTAAAAATGACAGATCTCGATTGTTCTGTGATGACGCCACCATTCTCTCGATAATTCCAGATGTCACTTTGGAATCTTCTGGTAGGTTCTTTCGAGTAGGTGCAAATACACTACATTCATTCAGACATTCGATCTGTTGAAATCTGCCTACTTTTTAGTAACCAACATAACCTTAAATTTTTAAGGGGTTGCAACATATTACAATATTTAAATTACTTCGGTTTTGCGTGAAAATGTTCTTTCTACAAATTAAGGTATAGATATGGCGTTGAGATTAAAAGAAATTGTTCAATCCCAAGAACTCTGATGTGATATAGGGCGTTACATTCTATGCAACTTTTACGTTTTAAACAATTTTCGAAAAGTCACTGGTTTTCGAGATATTTGAACTTCAATATACTTTTACTTTGTTTAAGTAAGAAAATAGTTATAACTTTTTTCAAATAAATTTTAGACGTTAACTCCTTTGGAACATTTTTCATAATAGCTCAGATTGATTTAGATATAGTAATAAAATAAATAAATAAAAATTGAAAAACGAAAAATAATTAAAAACAATTAGGCAATCCAAACTACGTGATGCGTTGCGGGCAAACATCTGGCAAACGTTTGTTTTCATTCGTTAAACGTTTGTTAAAGAGTTGAGAGGATCCCGCTGTTTTCTTATGGAAATTGAATTTCAGTCAAATTTCTTTCACTTTCTGATCAAAAGGCAAAAGCTCTCACTGACCCAACTTGATCCTACGTCTAGCTTCTGAGACAAGCTCAAAAAATTTACAAGCAGTCAAGTTAAGAAATTTCCGACTTTATGATTGTTTTATTGTATATTTTATACCTATTGTGTTACTTTCTAATAAAGTATTTTCGAGTGTATTTTGCACTAATATAATTTTTTCGAGGATTTTTTGTTTTTAAAAAAATAGTGTAGAACAAAAAAAGTTTGAAAAACTTTTGCAAACGCATAGGAAATTCTACATAAAAATAACAAGTGAAACAAATTTTTGATCACTATTGGCTAAAACATCTCGTATAAAATTTGTGTCTTCCTGACCAAAAAAGTCTTACTGAAAAACTTTCGGAAATATATTTTAAAAAATTATAAAATCGGAGGTTTTTTAACTTTTGACCGCTTGTACATTTTTTGAGCTCGGAGAGTTGGGAACCTAAACTGAATTTAACTCATCGTGTGCAATCATGGTAGGAATCATTATGAAACATCAAAGAAAGATCTATTGTTTCTGGTATTTGACACGTATATATATGTATGTTTTTATTAATTATTAAAATATTTATACTTTTTCATTGTGTTTTCTCGAAACAAGTGTCAAACATCATTTACACCATACACTTATCGAGTACTTATATTTAGATATTGTAATTAGATAAGTAATGCATGGTAGCTTATATATTTTAGTCTCTATTATATTGATAATTGTGTATATTTGTATATTGCAAATTTTTTAATAATAAATAAATATGTTACGATTTATGGTATTTTGTATTCTTTCTTATATAAAATATCTGAAGTGAATTATTGAAATAAATTTCAAAATTTTGATACAATCAGTTAAATTCAGCAAATTTTCTAAATTAAGTCAAGTATATTATGTATTTAAAAATATACCTACATATTTAAAATTTATTTTCAAACCTTGAAAAGGCCACAGAAGTCCCACAAGTAGTGTACATTTACATTAAGTGCATATAAATATTCATATACAAACTATACAAATTTAATCATACATTTATCATATTTAAATTACTAAAATACATATAGATTACAAAAGTACATATAAAAGATATGATATAATAACACAGTAAAAAAATAAAAGGCTCATTGCACTCTTTTATCAGTTTTTTCTTTTTTGTACAGATGAGTTTTAACTACTTAGTACATATATTATTTGCCATCTCTTTGAAAATATTGCAATTATTAATACCTTTTATTTGCAAATTTAAATTGTTGATTAGCTTAAATGCTTTCCACGTGATTTTATTTTGCCCAAAATCTCTGTGACGGGTAGGTATGCAAAGATTGTTTGCTGCTTTTGTATAATGGCCCGAGTTAATTTTTGGTACCTATAATATCTGTTTGAATTAGGCGATTTTTAGGGCTGTGTGTCACTGCAATGAATTTATAAAATAATTCACAAATGAATTATTTTATAATTGCATACAGCAAAACTTCTAAAAAAATTATAAAAATAATTTCCTTCAAAGTCTAGAAAGTGGTCAAATTTAAAAAATTAGCTTAAAAGTCAAATTATCATTGTGTGCCTGACGCCTAAACAGATTTGTCTTTTTGTCACATACTGCAAGAAAGCATAAATATCAAATGTCAACAAAATTTACTCAACTTTCATCATAATTTAATATCACTTCGTTTCGTTTAAACACATCTACAGCTTATATTTCGGACACTGTGTAATTTCCACTAATTTTGGACACCCTATACATACCACCAAGTGCGTCATAATGACGATTTTTACGTAACGGCCTTTGATTGGCTAGTCTCGATTAAGCACTCCTTATTAATTTACCCTCCTTGGCCCTGAGCTGCACTAGTGCAATTTTGTCTCTCTTTAACTTATGATATTAATATTGATGCCATCTCTGTCACTCAAAATTAGCGTCAGACTTATGCAAAGGAATGGACCTATTTCATGCGATAGTTTAAATGAACTTTGACGTTTTTGAACTGACGTGTCTTAACCTCAAAAAATGTTATGAGCGCTTTAGTTAGGTATGTTACTGAAAAGTATTATTTGGATTATTTTCATATTTCTCTTCAGTGAAGTTTTTGGTATAGAAAATAAAGATAAAGAAGAGAAAGATATTTTTATACCTACCAATGAATGGCAAGTTGTTCGAAAGGGTAATCATTTCATCATTATTTTACTAATACGTCAATATTTAATGTTTTTTCAATGTTTTGCAGGTCAACCGATTCCAAAAGGACTTCATGTGAGAATAAATTTGGAAACCGGCATTACAGAAGCAAAACTTTTAGATGAAAATGAAACTAATAAAAACAATGCTCTTCTGGAACTGCCTCAGGACACTCAAGACAGAGACGAGAATGTTTTAAAAAGGGATGTTATTAAAGAGGCTTTAAAGAAAATTAAAAGTGATGATATATTAAAAGCTGATGAAATTAAGAAAAGTAGCGAGAAGTTTCGAAGTTATGAACAATTAAAAGAAGACATGAGTTCTTTAAATTTAACACCTAAAATTGACGCGGAAGTTTTATCAGATTTATTTAAACAGTATAATGAAGAAATGAGAAAGGACAAAATTAATATTCATTCAATAACAAATATTTTAGAAGACTTTGACTTTTTAGCTCATCAGTTTGATAATGCCTTAGAATTTGTTAATCAAAATGGATTTAACGAAATTATTTATAAAAATTTAAATTTGTCTAATAGTCAAATACGGCAAGAAACTTTAAGATTATTTGGATCTCTAGTTCAGAATAATGCTAAAGTACAAATTCATGCCTTACAGACAGGTAGTATCAGTACCTTGCTAAGAATTTTAAATTTAGATCAGTCTATTCAAGTCAAAAGTCGTGCTATATATGCCCTCAGCTGTTTACTACGAAGATTTCCTCTAGCTCAGTTAAGATTTGTAGAAAATGGAGGGTTGTCAGTCATTGTAAAGATATTAGAGAAAGATCCTGCAAAAGTTCAGATAAAATTGGTTACGCTGATGAACGATTTGCTCTTGGAAAATATACAGGCTCTCGAGGATACTTCTAACGAAAATCAGAGAATGTTAGTGGGCCAATACAAACTTGTGAACTTGGAGAAATTACTTTTGGAACAGAATTGGTGTGGATACTTAAACAAGTTGTTGTATTCGTTGTTCATCACTGATCCAGATGATCACGACTCGATAGAAAAGTGTGTATTGGCAATGCATACTATCGCAAATAAATGTGCTGTGCATTATAACAAAGACATTTTAATTAATTTGCAGCAAAGGTACAAAACATTAGCTCTGAATGATATAAATAGAAACGATGAGTTTAGTAATACTGACTTTTTTACCAATTTGCATGATTTATGTGCAGATATATTGCATCAGAAAAGCCTTAAGACTGAATTGTAAACTAAATAAATTTAATGTAAATATTTGTTTTTTTTTCTATATTGTGATAAAGAATAAATTTTAAAATAAACACTTTACAATTCTGGTATTTTTGAAGGTTTTGTACCATATCGAGTAACTTTCTCGAGATATGGCAAGATATAGTGGAAGCAATTCCAATAGTGATCGACGTACCGCCTATTTGGGTGGTGTTGTTGACACGCAATGGTTGCAGAACACAGAGCCGGATTTAACTATATACGCTCGTTTACTTTTCAATGTAGGTATTTGGAAATTTAGATTGGCCATATCTTCTTGGTATTGAGTCATGGGACCCAAGCCATATTTTGTGACATGAGTACCAAGATAAAATAAGGCGGTTTTGCAAAAAAAAAATTGCATCGAAATTTGCAAAGGAAAGTTTTAAAAATGAGTAAAAAGACTCATTTAAATTTTATTAAATTTTTTTTTCAGAAAAAGGAAGAAAATAATATTTAATAGAATTTAAATAGGTCTTTTTACAAAAACCCATTTGTTGTGTGGTGTTCAATTCATTTTTAAAACTTCTTTTTGCAAAATTCGATGAAATTTTTTTTGCAAAACTGCTTCAATGTACAAAACATGTATTAACTTGAAATAAAAATAGTGACTACACCTATAGTAGTTACAATATCTATAGTTCGCTTAATATAAATTGTTACTACCCAGCAAGAACCGCGAGGAGGTATGAGCATTTCTCGCCAGGAAAGGATGGGTATGGAATATTAATATAGAATAAAGGGATTATTTAAAAAGTGACAAGAAACCTTTAAAAACAAGATAAAAACAAAAAATATACTCTAAAAATAGTGACAGAAACAAATATTTCTCTCAATAAATAAACTAAAAATAAACTGTAGTAGTAAATTTATTACTACAGTAAAAACAGAAAGACGAGTCATTGAAAAAAAAAAAAAAAAAAACAATAAATAATAACACTGAAAAATAATATTTCTGAAGCACTGAACTACAAAAGCACAAAAACGGAAATAAATAATACAGTGGATATCACAAAATTCACTTGTTCACTTCACTTTTTCGCACCTCGCTGCACTACGAAAACACAAAAACCGAAATAAAGAATACAGTGGATATTACAAAATACACTTCTTCACTTCACTTTACCTTGCCTCACTGCACTACGAAAACACAAAAAAGGAAAAAAATAATAGAGTGGATATCACAAAATTCACTTCTTCACCTCACTTTATCTCACCTCACATCGCATCTTCCTCTGAATCCTCGCCCTTTTCACCCTCTTCTTCATTTCCAGATGAACTACTATTCATAATATGGAACAAAAGAATATAGTTTTGGGAATATTTCTTGACTTGTCAAAAGCGTTCGATAGTCTGGACCACTCCATCATGCTTGAAAAATTAGAACTATACGGTATCAGAGGAATTACACTGAAATGGATCTGCTCCTACCTCACAGATCGTCATCAAATTGTAGTGATTGAAAGAGATCATAAAACATATTTCTCGGAAAGAAAACAAATTAACATTGGCATTCCACAGGGCATTGCTTTTTATTATTTATATAAATAACCTCGCTTGTGCACTTTCAAGTGAGACTTCAAATCTAATAAACTATGCCGATGACACAAACCTTCTAAAGAAGCTGAGACATTTCCGGATTTAATAACCCTAGGAGATAGCTCGCTAACTAGTACAAACGACTGGTTTCAAATAAACAGGTTTTTATTAAATAAAAAGTAGAGTAGAAATACCAGACTCGGCAAGGCTGCAGACCCAGAATGTAACGCAAGTTACCAAATTCCTTGGTATTTATATTGACCAACACCTGTGCTGGTCAAAAGAAATACAGTATGTATGTAACAAACTAAACTCTGTCAGTTACACTTTCAGAGTGATGGAAAAGTACCTGGAACCAGAAGTGCTTAAAACAATATACTATGCAAATTTTCAATCACTTCTTAGATTCGGAATAATTTTCTGGGGAGGAAGTAAAGATGTAAACAAAGTCTTCATCATACAATAACGTATTATAAGATTACTCACAGGATTAAATACAAGGGAGTCATTCCGGGAACTAAATATCATAACAGTATCTGGCCTATATGTGTGTGAATGTCTATTATTTCTGTTTAAAAACAAACAAAAATTTACAAAACATGAAATTACACAACTATAACACCAGATCTTTATGCTATAACTTTCCACAACATCGACTAACTCTCTCCGAGAGAAACCCTGCTTACTCGTGTATAAAGTTTTATAACAAACTGCCAGCAAATATAAAGGAGTTAACCTCATTTAAGGATTTTAAAAAACAAGTTTTTAATAATATTTTAGCTCTCGAGCCATATAGTGAGAAGGAATTTTTAAATGCAACCTAAAGCCATTGGCTTTACTTGCTCTTTTATATTTTATAACATGTCATTGTTGAAACATAATTTTAATGTATGTTTTGATTTTAATTTATGTTTTAAGATTTGAAATAACTGTTAAATACAGTACCCATATTGACGCCTTTCATTCAATTAGTTTTAATAAAAAATTATTTTTTAAGACTGATTTTTCTGAAATAAAGTGTATTATTATTATTATTATTACTATCTTCATTCAAATTTATAATAAATTTATTTCCACCGTTTATATGGAGTTGACAAATTTTTGAATATTCATCTTCAATTTTAATTACTTTCGTAATTCTTTTTTCTCAATCTTCCTTCACTTCATTTTGAATTAACTCTACGACGTTTTTGTCGAATTTCGGGAAAGTATTTCCTTTTCTGACATTTTTCTTCAATTTACACCAGATTAATTCAATCGGAATGAAAATGCAGAGATATGGCGGTAATCTCTCAACGCTTTGTGGCCATATCTCTCCACTCCAGTGCCTATAACATACTTCTTCTCAAATGTTTTCGTTCGCAGGACTTCCAAGAGTTGTGCTTTATTATAATTTTCCTTGTAATGGAGATCACGTTCCATTAAAAAAAATTGTAACTCCGCCTTAGTAGAATTTTATAGACTTTTGTCTCGACTAGTATTTTGCATTATCAAGAATAATAACGCTGTTCGGTTTTAATTTTAGAATTAAATTCCTCATTCCTCAAATATTTTTCCCTCCATGTTCTTGTGGTAATCCACGTTACAGTCTTCCATGTTTTTTCCACACAGTTTCAGTGAACCATCAACCCATCCATCAACTGATCCACAGTGTAATATAATCAACCGAGACCCTTTATTAGGGGGCAATGAGATTAGTTGACATTTCTTAGATCCATCAGTCCATCCTTTTTTTTTTTTACAGTGTCATGAGTATCATACCAAGTTTCATCTAGATAATAAATGGGTCTATTTTCCCTGAGTTGTTTTATCTCTTCTAGATATGAATTTTGCCAATGTACTATTCGTCTGCTTTCCATAATCGCCATTTGTTTATTAATAGTTTGATATTTAAATCCAATTTTTTTCATTCAATTTCCTAAATTTCTTTTGGTATATTTTAGAGGATAATTCATTTCCTTTAGTTTTCTGTCTATCACGTCAAGAGTTGGAATTTCAGTTTTCTGATACGCGTCGTATACTATACAGTTTTGCTAAAGATGGGTCCAGAGTTTTCGATTTACCGGCGTCGGATCGTTGTTTTCTTGGGAGGGCACCTTTCATCAGTTTGTGTATTGTCGAACGGGGAACTTTTGTCAGAGATGGTGTTTCACCTATTACATCTAAATCATCCAAATTACGGCCATTAGCTTTTCACTCCAAAATACTATCGTAAACATTTAAGCAAATTTGTTTTCCGCCCACGTCCAAATGTACTCGTTTTTTTTCTTACTGAAAACACTGATGGATTTTGATTTTCTTTATCACTGTAATCACTATCACTTTCATTTTCACAAACACGATTAGATGTAGACGTAGATGCCTCACACGGTCGAAACATTTTTATATAAAATATATATTATACTAGCTGACCCAGCAAATGTTTTGCCATATAAATTATAAATTTTTGTCCAAATAATAAAAAGAAAATTTCTGGATAAGGCCACCCTTATCACCTAGGGGTATAAAAAATAGCCTACGACCTATTCTCGGACCTACCAAATATACACCAAAAATTTCACAAAAATCGGTCAAGCCGTTTCGGAGGAGTTCGATAACAAACACTGTGACACGAGATTTTTATATATTAGATTAAAAAATAAATAGATATAAAACTTACTAAAATTATTTTCAAAAACACATTAAACAAATATAAAGTAATTATCGAATTATATCTTCACTCCAACAATATAAGCTTGACTGTGGTATCTTTAAATGCGGTCCTAAATTAAAAATAACAGTCTAACGGTTTACGCCTACACGCCTCGTCAGATGCCGACATCGATATCCTCTCTCTCACTTAATGTAAGTGGGGTAAAGACGGGAGATCTACTTGCCCGGCCTATTCATTCCTCTCCCCTCACACTATTAAGAATACTTCAACTATACATCTAATGCACTTTGATTATAGTCTATAAGCGTAGACATTAAAACAGCTTTTAACTGCATACCATGCATACGTAAATTCCAAAATTAATTGTGGGATTATTTTTTGAGGCAATTCTAGTTATGTGAAAAAAACTTTGATGTCACAAAAAAAGTGCCTGCAAAATCCTGTTACGTTTTGTAAATACCCAGTATCGTGAATCCGGAAATTATACCAGGATAACATTAAACACTAATTTATTAACTTATTACGTACCAATTACAACAAATAATTACTTAACTAATATACCACTAGATACTATAATTCACTACTTCAGGCACTTTATTACTTTGCTTACTTCTTATCTCACTATCTGTACTGTAATACGTACTCTACTAACTGAACTGTACTCTACTGACCATCTGAATTGTACTGTCTTAACTCGGCTTCTCCATTCCTTTATATACCTAAAGATGAGAGCTCTAGAATGTTCTCTCCTCATTCTGTAATTTTCTAGTAGGCTCTCTGCAATTTCCAGATTCCAAACTAACTTATTTGTTTTCTGTTACTTATACATGGAACTTAAAGGGAATTTCCACAGACGTCTCTGGGGCCAAAAATATGTAACAATACATATTTCATTTAAAGCAAAGAGATAGTTGCAAGAACATTGTGAATTGACAAGTTTGGGAATGTCGGGTATCAATAAAAGCAAAATCAGTTGTAAGCTAATAATAAAATATTTATTATAAATAGGAAAGTTAAAAGAATAAAATTTATATGACAACAGAAACAACAAGTCTTTTATATAAAACACTTATTTGAAAGCGACATAATGAGAACTGGCTGATGAAGAACTTTAACTAACTTACTGTTTTTCTATAATCACACACTATAATTATAATCAACCATATAAGATCACAACGCACTTTTTTACACAAAATGTTAGCTAACGCATAAGCGAAGCATAGAATGAAAAAGCAAATGGTGGATGTTGCTCGGTGACGCCCTTGAGAGATTCTTCATATTACACAATGCGCATGCGTAATTTAATTGACAAATTACCTATGCTCGCCCTTTGGATAGAAAATTACACATGGTAAGTACTTTAATAGTAGCCTGCATATTACCATAAAAGTACCATCAATGTATAAACTGAAGCAGCATTTTTTATGGTTGCACAATAATTGACCATTTCTGGTTATTAGGTGGCAATTCATAACAACATGAAGTTATGGTACTCCTGCATATAATTTATTATGGGACACAAAAGGCTCGCCTATGCCATAAGAAAGCCATTGATCGGTTACAATGGCCCATATAAGAGCCGCAATTCTTGTATTTGCTGGGATGTGTATGTGTTATATGGTTTTAAATTATGTGCTGTGAAATATCTTGCATTAAATTGTAATTTTTTGACACGTATGGGTCACTTACGGAGAACTAATAAAGATTTAATCTATCTACCTATCATAGATGGTCTGCTTGTAGAAATTGCTCACACGTCCCTTTCGCACAGCTTTTCTCTTACATCACACCCCACACCCTTGCCACTGTACTTTGTAGATTATTAGTGGCAAAAGCAGATTTGTGCGATATGATTTAGATATTAAGCAAATCACAACTTTATTTATTATGAAATTACCTACTTTCTGTAGGCCTAATCTGGGCACGCTAATATAAAAAGTCCCAAGTCATTTTTTACAAGTATGGCACTTCTTCAGGGGTCAAACTTCATAATTAATGAAACGAAACTGATAGCTGGATGTCGGGGAGTAATCGCAGGACAATCAATCAAACTTGTCGGAAAAATTACGGATTTCAAATGATTTTTGACATAAAGATTTTTGTATGTTCCGGTAGTCAAAAAAAAAAAAAAATCTGAGAAAGCGAAATGCCATACCGATCGAGTGGGGCTAATAGCTCGCCGTACTAAAACAGTTAGGTAAATGGTTTAAAACACTCATTATTGCAGAACCAATCAAAACAGCTACTCTTCTAGCTAATACTGACGAAGTATTCAATTATATGATAGAATGGTAGGTATGCTTTTTTTTTTTTTTTAGTAAATATATGATAGAATTCTTAAAGTAAAAAATGTATTAAAAATACTTCAATCATTTATTCAAATTTAGTCATTCACACTTTTTTATTTAATATGAAATTATCTTTCTGTATATTGGTACCATAATCGGGTCACGCTAATATATTACTTAGGAAAGCACTTTAAAGCACTCATTATTGAAAAACCAATCAAGACAACTGCTCTTCCAGCTAATACTGGCGAAGTATTGAATTACATGATAGGATTCCTAGCATTTTAAATCAAAAAAATATATTGAAAATACTTAAATCATTTATTTAAATTTTAAATAGTTTGTCACAATAAAATAAGACACTTTTTGCAGGTTAGGAATCTAACCTATAATTAGCAGTTTATTTGTATCAATCAACAATATTGAAAAATTATTTGCGTGAATTTTTAAATATTTGCCAGTTTAACTCCAAGCTAAAAATGAGTATACAAACATTAAAAATGAGAATAAACCTAAAAAACATAACAATTGAGGATATGTTAGTTACATGATATCCATGCCCCAAGCGTGTGGCGGGTGTTATTGTGTTTCTCTATGGAAACGGTGTCACGAGTCGGCGAAGCGCTTTGTACAGGAACTCAATCTTTAACATTGAAAATCTAATGATTGGATATACTTACGAAGCTGAAATTTTAACAGCTTATCTAGATGATCGAATTCTATTAAATGCCATAAAAAATAACAAAAAAATAATTATTGGTAACAAGCCCATTCTCTCGATTTGTCGATTGCATGGGAATTTCATGAAAATTAATTCCTACAATTTCAAGAATTGGGTCTCAGGAGGTGTAGCACTCCCTTTGGAACGTCTATGGGGACTTGCGAACCATCCAGATCCCAATTCATAATTGTTAATTGCCCTCGATCACTTCTCCAAGTTACAGTAGGTCAGAAGTTGCATTTCAATGAACATACATCGCCAATCAATTAAACAAAAAATTCAAGTTTGTGCAGAGCACTTCAGGTCAGTCGTATAAAGGTCATGTCAAGGTGTATTTTTATGTTTGACCAACATTTTTAATAGCAGCCATAAAAAACATTCGACCAGCTAGGTCACCAGATCTAACTCCACTGGATTTTTTTGTGCAATTTATATAAAAAGTAAATTTCACTAATTTCACCAGAAAATTCAAACGATGTCAGACAAGAGATCCATCACAGATCAGGGTCAACATTTTTAACATTTACATAATTTTGTTTAAAGTAGAAATGAATAAACAAGAGAATACTAAATGCAAAATAATTTATTTTTAAACGTTAAAGTACTCAGTGGTTAACTAAACAATATAGATTACGTACAGAAATGTAACACTATTACCTAAATCTAATCACTCCCCTCTGCTTCACTGGATGGAGGAGTATCTTCAACTTCCTCCTCATCCTCCACCTCCTCCTCATCATCAGATCCCTCTTTCGACTTGGCCTTTTTCTTTGGCTCTTCATCTTCAGATTCCTCTTTAGACTTGGCCTTTTTCTTTGGCTCTTCATCATCAGATTCCTTTTTAGACTTAACCTTTTTCTTTGGCTCTTCATCATCTGATTCCTTTTTAGACTTAGCCTTTTTCTTCGGCTCTTCATCATCAGATTCCTTTTTAGACTTGACCTTTTTCTTTGACTCTTCGTCATCACTTTCTTTTTGTCGTTTGTTTCCCTTTTTATCGTCTTTGTCGGTGTCTTTTTTTTCAGGTTTTTTCGACTCACTATCAGAATCCTTTTTCTCATCTGTCTTAGATTTTTCATCATCGCTGCTACTGTCTGTATCATCAATATATTCCTTGCTCTTAATTTTAAGATCATCAACTTTTGCCACTGAAGCGCTCGACTCCTTGGCAGCTGGTTTCTTATCTTTCTTGTTTTTTTTCTCTTTCTCTTGTGCCGCCGCTTCTCCTCCAGAAGCCTTATATTCGGCCATCTCTTTGTTATATCTTTCTTTATCTTTATTAGCTTTGGCCTCCCATTCTGACTTATCTTTAAGCTCTCGCCACATTTCTCCTCCTTTTTTGGCTATTTCAGTCACTTTAATACCCTTATTATCCTTCTTTATTTGTTCTCTGGTTTCATTCAACCACAACATGAAAGCTGACGTTGCCCTCTTTGGCTTGTTGTCGTCCCTTTCCTTCTTTTCCCTTCTCTTTCTGGGTTTTTCTGATATCGTTTTTGTTTTCCTTTTTTCTTTCTTTTCTTTTTTGTGTTTTTTCTCCTTCTTCTCACCATCTGTAATAACACCAGATATTAGCAACAGTAAGATATTTCTAAATGCATAGCAAATCATTGAAAATTTAAATACAGACATATAAGTTTACTATGGTCTAAGACCAAAATAAGTCACTGCTTTTAGACTTGCAATGCTAGTACTGTATACTTAATAATAATGATAAACCTTTATTTGCCCTGTAAGCTATCACAATCATCCTCAGACTCAATTACTATTAAATATTTTAAATCATCATCAAAAAGTAGTTTATTATAATTAATTTGTTTGCATAAATCATTAATAAAAAGTAGAAACAGTAGTGGTCCCAGATTAAAACCTTGTGGAACACCAGAAGCGGCTATGAAAACGTCTGATCTGTAACCATTGCCATTTTGCTCTCTGTCTAATAAATACGTGAAAAATAATATTAGAAGGGAACTAAACTCGAAATTTTGTAATTTATTTAATAACAAAGCATGACCAATTTTATCGAAAGCCTTCGAGAAATCTGTGGAAGAGAAATTTGTTGTCTTACATTGGAATAGATTCGATTGTACAGGGCTATTTGGAAGACTGTCAAAATTCGAAAGTATGGTTATAGTTCAGTAGTTTGACAAACTAGAGGAAATTTTGAAAACTGGACAGTTTGCAAATTTTCAAACTTAAGTTATTTGGAATTGAGCCATTGAATATTTTTTGTAATGTGTTTTCAAAAACAAAGGCACAATCTTTAATTATAAAATATAATATTTTTTGTTATAAGAGTCATGGAAATTACACATTACCTGAACCAGTACCACCACCACCACCCTCTTCATCATCTTCCGAAGAACTGCTATGATCGGTGTCATATTCCTCAGCTACATCACTCTCATCTTGGTTCGGATTGAAATCTTCATCGGTGCTTTCATCATCATCATCACTTTGTCCATCATCTCTTTCTTGTGCCTCAGCTTTGACACGCTCCAGGTAGGGATCAGAAGTAGCCTCATCATCAGAATTTCCAAAATCATCTTTGTAAGCTGCTTTATCCTAAAAAAAAAAAAATCAAAAATCGTGAAGGCTTACATAAAGTGTTACTTACAGTTTTCCCTCTGTTTTTAATATTCAATTTTTTAGATGTGATGAAATCAAAAAGTTTCGAATACTCTTCTTTTTCTATGCTGCTAAATGTATGAACGGTTCCTGATTTCAGTTCTACCTCAAAATCAAAAGATCTTGTACTACCCCCACCTCTAGCAAAGTTAACAGAATTTATTTCTTCAAATCGAATATGAATGGGAGGCTTGTGAATGTATATAAAACCACGTTCCAGTGGATACAATAACCCAGCTGCAGCTTTGAATGAACAACCGATGGCCGGAGTGCCCGAATGACTGGAATAGGAAAAAAAAAAATTAAATTTGTGACAGATGCTGTTTATTCACATTTATAAGAAATATTTATAGTGGGTGCGATATGAAATTTTTTACGGCATCTGATCTCCATGGGATGTCATTTGACACGGTTGTTCCTTACTCCAAAGAGATTCATTTTTGATTAGGATGAGTCAATATTTTCTCTTAGGAACCAAGATGGTGGCAATTTTTTGAAGAAATTTACCATGTCTAAATTTTTCGTGTAGGGGTATGATTTTTAGTTAATTTTGACCTCAATATGGCTGCCATATTTCACATTACGATGTTGAAAATATAAAATAATCAAATATTTCTGGCATGAACATGTTGGGTATGGTTTTTCAACTGTTGCGTCCTGATTACTAATTTGAGGTCCTTATTTCCTCTTAGATCAAGTGTACAGGGTTTGTTTATATATACACTATTTAAACAACTAATATTAATAGTCAAAGTACAGAAATAAAAGTGAAATGAAAATAAAACAAGATGATTTTTACGTTCATATTATAGAATCTTGTGAAACTTAAACCAACTTGAGCTATCCACTACTCCTATCTAGCCAGAGCCTTCCATAAACTTCCCAATTAAAAATACTTGGTCAGTATCAGTGACGGAAAATTTCCGAAATTTTGGAACTGCTCTCGAATATTCATTAAAAAAAAGCTGTTTATAATCCAGTCAAATAAGGTAAAAAAAAAAGGAATGAAAGATAATGCAAACTTGTATAAATCTTTGTTTTGACATTTTATAAGGTGGCTCAAAAGTCTCATAGAATCTTGTGTACGCGAGTCAAGATATTCAAGGTCAAAGGTCACAAGAATCGATTTTTTTGTAAATATCTCGTTTTCTATGTTCTAATTGACGTTTTGATTTATTATAAAAGTTGTAGAGCATGAAATTTTCTACAAATTTTGTTTCAAGCAATATTTTATACATTCAACCGTTCTTGAGATAGAGCGCGAAGAGTGGGGAGCACTTAGCCGTATATATCATAACGCAAGGTCAACTGTGGAATCCAATAAATAATACGATTTATAAAGTTAATTATTTATTAAAAATATTATAAGAATGAAAAACCTTGATTATTTACTATTTAATATATTATATTTATAGATATTATTCATGTCAGACATCCGTTCAATAATATTTACTTAATTTATATAAATAATAAAACATTATAGTGAAATAGTTTCATTACATTTTAATTATATTTTTATTTACCAATCGTGTATCATTAATTTATTACAATTTAAGATTAATGCGTTTAATAATTTTTTCTAAATTTTTCCCTAGGACAGGCAGTAACGTAATAGGTCTATAATTATTGGGATTAGCCTGATTTAAATTAGGTTTTGGGATGGTTACGATTGTGCCTACTTTCCACTCTCCAGGAAAGTAGCAATGGTGAGATATAATTTAACCAGAAATCATACTCCAAAGGTATGTTTTGCACTAATACGAGTGATTGTATTTAAAGTTTTTTTTTTTAAATGACCGCCTTCTGAGTTTCTAAGGGAAAATGTGATGCGTCCTAATCAAAAATGAATCTCCTTGATGTAAGGACCAACCATGCCAAATGGTACCCTGTTGAGTTCAAGTTCAGTATTCACCTTATTTATGTGGCATACCGCACCCACTATTAACAAGTGAACTACAACCTTGCATTAAAGTGGCCATATACAAGAGAAAGATTCAATAGGGACATATTTATTATTTTTGGCCATAACTTTTGGCATAGTACATTGTAAAAAAAACTATGCGCTACCTAAATAGAATTATATCAATAATAGAGTGAATTTTCACTCAATAATTGCAGTAATTTGCAAAATCAGTAGAATAACTACAAAATAGGAAGATTACCATAATTTTTAATTATAAATTTACAGATTTTGTAAATGAGTGAAATTATACTTAGACTCATTTTCTCAGAAAATGTTAGAGAACAATTCAATGTGTATTACTGAAGTAACATTAATAAATACATATGTTTTTCTTACCCAATGAATGCACCTGGTCCAGTAAGCTTACGATTAATAATATTTTTCATTACTTTACCCAGGACCTCATATGTAGGCCCTGACACTTCCTTCTCCAATTTCCCTTCATACTTTTCTTTCAACTCTTCTCTACAATTTAAATACATATAAATAAGGAAACAGTAAATCTCTATGAACTACTAAATATAACAGTTAAGTGGAAGGGTCTCATGTAGACAATCTTCACCTTTAAAAAAAGGCGTTTCATTATTATAATAGACGTCTTTATTAAGGCAAAATTTTGCCATCAGCTACTCTTATCCTTAGAATAGAATAGAATACTTTATTTGTCTTTGTGGCTACAGTATTTACAGAGGCCCCCCACATCAAATCATGGGCCCCGGTACCAAATTGACTGGCGGGCCCTCGCGCCTAATAACACAGGCCCACAAAAAAAAAGTTATTTGAACTGGACATCTGAATATACTTGCCTTTAGTATTTTTTCCCGCTGATTACGAATCTGAAGTCAGAATGGAGGGTTAATGCGCATATTACAGAGAAAAACCAGAAGAACTGGTCAAAAAATGTGTTTTTTATGGGTTTTTTTGGGCATGTTCGGCTAGGCTGCATGAATTTTTCTCATGTATTTTTGCCCCATTGACCTCGAATCTATTGTTAGAACCCAGGGCTAATTGTCAAAATGTTGAGGAAACTAAAAAAAACCGTCAAAAATAGCGTTTCTCACGGATACTATGTTTTTTTATGGATATCACGTTTTTTTCATGAACACATGGCGTGTTCCAATGGTGTGCATATACCTTTATCGAGTAATTTTTTCCACTGATCACGAATATGGAGACAAATTTTGGGGTCAGTGATGAAAACACTGAGAAAAATAAAAAAAACTGTCAAAAATCGGGTTTTTTCAGGATACCCAATCATTGTGCATGACATACAGTATTTCAATTTTATATGGGTTTTCGTTTTCAAACGCGCTTATCTTCAAACGATCTGAATAAGGAAGCTTCGTTCCTTTTGGTTTCACTTCTCTTTGTAGCATCCAGCAGTCATCTGCTAACATGTTGACATCTCATTTACCCTGAAATCGACGTTCAAAGTCTTTTAAATTTTGGTGGAATCTTTGTCCTAACTCTTCGCTGAAGTCGCTATTATTTTCTGGAAACTCATCCAGGTGTACACTTTTTTAACAAGTATTATACTTGTCAATATTGTAAGGTGTTACAAGCCCTAGAATGATGTATTTGCACCTACTCGAAAAAGAATCTACCAGAAGATTCCAAAGTGACATCTGGAATTATCTAGAGAATGGTGGCGTCATCACAGAACAATCGAGATCTGTCATTTTTAGGTATAAAAGACCGACCGCATTCTCGGCGAGTAGTTCAAAAAGTATAGAAAGTGAGGTTAAGACTTCAAGGATAAACAAAGTGATAAACATTGTGATTTTAGTCAGTAAAGTGAATTTAAATTAATAATAGTATTGTGAAGTATCCAGTAAATATTTAATAAAGTGTGTTAGTGGACATCTCGTTATAATTTTTGGAACCCACGGAAATTGCGAGGGTGGTTTCCTAAGGGTGGAAACACGTCACAATATTATACTTGTCAAAAAAGTGTACTTTTCTTCATGGAACACATTTTACTTTTACAAAAACGGTTTTATTGTTGCAACATATTACATCTATTTCTAATTTTACTCAGTACTTTCATTACGAAAACCAATATAAAACTCAAATACTATATACCACGAACAACTAGGTATCCTGAAAAAATGAGATATCTATGAAAAAACCCGATTTTTGATGAGTCCACAAAATTTCTCGGTAATACCAAAGATCCAAGACTACAGAAACATTGTATCAAAAATGATTAAGAATTACGAAAAGTTAGGTTGTATGATGAGTTTGAAATTGCACTTTCTCGATTCACACCTGGATGAGTTTCCAGAAAATAACGGCGACTTCAGCAAAGAGCAAAGAAAAAGATTTCACCAAAATTTAAAGTCTTTGAACATCGATTTCAGGGTAAATGAGATGTCAACATGTTAGCAAATTACTACTGGATGCTACAAAGAGAAGTGAAACCAAAAGGAATGAAACGACGAAGAAACCTTATACAGATAGTTTGAAGATAAGCGCGTTCGAAAACGAAAACCCATATAAAATTGAAATACTATATATCACGCACAATGATTGGGTATCCTGAAAAAAAACGATTTTTGAGTTTTTTTGATTTTTCTCAGTGTTTTCATCTGCAAAATTTGACTCCAGATTCGTGATCAGCCGAAAAAATTATTCGATAAAGGTATATGCAGACCATTGGAACACGCTATGCGTTCATGAAAAAAAAACGTGATATCCATAAAAAAACATAATATCTGTGAGAAACGCGATTTTTAACGGTTTTTTAAATTTTCCTCAACATTTTGACGATTAGCCCTGGGTTCTAACAATAGATTCGAGGTCAATGGGGCAAAAATACATAAGAAAAATACATGCAGCCTAGCCGAACACGCCACATGCATAGTTTACTGCCCAAAAAAACCATAAAAAACGCATTTTTTGACAGTTTTTCCGGTTTTTCTCTGTAATATGCGCATTAACCCCCCATTCTGACTCCAGATTCGTAATCAGCGGGAGCAAGTACTAAAGAAAAGTATATTCAGACGTTCAGTTCAAATAACTTTTTTTTTTGTGGGCCTGTGTAACTGATGAGCGGGAAACAATTTTTTTGTCAAAATCTCTGGCGGGCCCCTCGGAAGCCAACGGGCCCCCACGCTTAATAATTGCTGAGCAGGGGGAGACAAATTTGAAAAAAATTTTTGTCAAAATCTCTGACGGGCCCACGCGCTTTATGATTGCTGAGCAGGGGGAGACAAATTTGAAAAAAAAAATTTTGTCAAAATCTCTGGTGGGCTACAAGTCCCTCGGAAGTCAACAGGCCCTTGCGCTTAATAGTTGATGAGCGGGGGGATCTTATCTACAGGCCCCCCCGTATGGGAGATAAGATATGTCTTAATATATAATGTAAAAAAATAGAAATGAAGTAAAATACAAAAGTTAATATTACATACATATATTTTAGACTTACTCAGTAAATGGCAACTCAATTGATGTTTCGTCCTCTTGATTAAACAGCAACACTAAGAAATGATACCTGGTTTGGCCCTGTTTAATAGGAGGATCCAAGCTGACCACAAAAAACATTTGACGACTATCCTTGTGAGGCAGAATAAATAACCTCAAAACTGTTGTCATAGGTATCTTATAGTCGAATGTTTTTCCATGAAGTTGGAAGAAAGTGTTGAATATTTTAATATCATAACGCCCGCTAAAAAAAAAAGAAGGTAGGTAAAACATCAGACGCTCTTCAAAGATGTACTTAGCAAGTAGATAGCATTAAATTTAAAAGTTTTCAACTGGAATCACTTTTCAAAATAAGATATTAGCAAATTACTAGGCAATTTTGACCATCCACTTTTCGGTTAGCGACAAAAGAAAAATACTTAAGTACTCCACATATTGCCAGGACTACAACTTGAACTAATATCAGAGATGGGCATTTTTTAGTCAACTAATCAGTCATATATTCATCATGACTAGTGACTAATTGGTTAGTCATTAGTCATGAATGTTTCGACAACAAAATTTACAAAATATTGTTATATGATCAAAAAGTATATTAAATATACATTGCATATATCATATTAATAAAAGTTCTAATCATCACATGCAAGAACAAATTGGTTTGGAAAATAAAAAGGCGGTAAATGATGACGTATCTGATGATCATTCAATTCTAGAGAATTTTCATGTTTTCATTTATCATGTTGGTTGTGGTGCTCTGGTGATTTGTTGTTTACATATACATTGTGGATTTAATATTTGCTTATAATGGAACCTAATTTTGTGAAAGGTACTTCAGAGAATTTACCCATAGTGGATTTTTATATGGTACACGAGTTTTATGTAGACAATTTGAACTATTTAAGTGCCGAATCCCGAAATGTTAAAAAATTGAGGTTAGTATTTCTTTAAAATACAATGACTCACATCAATAATAACTTTAATCTATTAGTCCAGTCAACAGAGCGCTAAAATGACCAAAATCTCTAATTTGAGTGCTAATGAATAGATAGATAGATAGACAGTTTATTCCAATAGACTAAATTACAATAGTATAGGAAAAGTCAAAGCAGGTTCCTCTGATTAAATAGATACATTTCAGACACATAGTTTAGAGTAAAATAACAAATATTTGCAACAAATAATAAATACCACAAATTTAAGACATAAAATTTAAAACAAGACATGACTACAACAAATTTAAAAAGTGCGTAAGAATGATGTAAACACATACAATATATAGCCTAAAACGATGAACAAGCACACCGAAATTAATAGCAAACATAATATACTAATATAAGGACATATTAAAATACAATATATAAATTATACGTTGAAATTCATATATTCAGAAACACTATAAAACACATTGTCAAGTAACATATTATAGATGGTAATTTTGAATGATTTTAGATTATTTATTTGTGATTTCTGGATTTAATTTGTTGTATAATTTAATTCCTACATACATAGGGCTTTTTTCATACGTTGACAAACTATGTGAAGGAATTGACAATAAATGGTTGTGTCTGGTTTCATATTCATGGAAGTCGCCATTAGTTACAAACTTATTTAAGTTTGATTTGACATACATTAAAATTTCCAAGATATATATGCAAGGTAATGTTAGTAATCGTAGTTTTTTAAACTATGGCCTGCATGACGTTCGAACCGATACATCTGCTATATTCCTTATTGCCTTTTTTTGTAATTTAAATACCCTGTTTAAGTGGCATGATGATCCCCAGAACAAGATGCCGTAGCGTAGGCGTGAATCAAATTGTGCATGGTAGAAGGAGTGAAGAATACTTTTGCTAGTGATATTTTTTAATCTATAGAGAGCGAAACATAAAGATGAAAGTTTATTACAGAGAATATCTGTGTGCATTTCCCAATTTAATGCATTGTCCATATAAAGTCCAAGAAATTTTGTATTGGTGACTTGTGCGATTGATTTTTTCTCTATTTTTAATAAATGACTTTCGTTAATGTTGCTATTTCTAGGTGTAAAATTTATAAAAACTGTTTTAGATGTGTTAAGATGCAGCTTATTAATTTTGAACCAATCTATAAATTTGTTTATCATTATCTGCAATTTAGAAACAGCATCTACCAGAGTTGGATCATCACACAAATAAGTATTGTCATCTGCAAACATAATGAATGGATTTTGATAAAACTTTGTGCAATGTGTTTGTAAGGACGTTAATAAAAAAGTTGAAAAAATGATGTATCATCAAAATACAAGACTTTTTTTTATTTGCAACTTTTCTGTAAAGTGCGTTTTCACCGAGTTATTCCAGAAAAACATAAAAAACTACCCCTTTCTTTGAAATTGTAGCGCTTTAAGAAAATGTAATTTAAAAATTTGAAAAATCAGACGTATGCATTGAGGCCTTCTAAACGTTTTTTGTCTCTTGCTAATTTTCAGAGTTACAGGCAGTTTTTCACGATAACTAATGTACTACATTTTTTGCACATTAAAAAATACATGAAAATTTAAAAATTAAGTATATTGAATTTTTAAAAATGGTATAACTATATAGGTTTCATATTTTTTTATAATAAAATACATAAATGACGTTCATTTTTGAAATTTTCATGTATTTTTGTGCAAAAAATGTAGTACATAATTTATTGTGAAAAACTGCCTGTAACTCGGAAAATTAGCAAGTTACAAAAAAATTCCAAGAGACAAAAAATGTTTAGAAGGCCTCAATGCATACGTCTGAATTTTTTCAAATTAAATTACATATTTTTAAAGTGCTACAATTTCAAAGACAGGGGTAGTTTTTCATGTTTTTCCGGAATAACTTGGTGAAAACGCACTTTACAGACAAGTTGCAAATAAAAAAAGTCTTGTATTTCGATAACATATTCACCTGAATTTTTTCAGATTTTTTTTATCAACTTTTACATTTCCCCTCCCCCCACTTTAGGAATTTTCGAGTGGCCATATCTCCAAAAATATGCATTTTTCGAAGAAATTCACAAGAGTAAAAACATCTTATTTTAGGCCAAAAAAGGTAAATTTATTGTTTCTCTTTCATTTCTGACCCAATTCTACAAGTTACGGAACCCATGATAAAAGGGTGTTTTCTACCCCTTCCGATCATTTCCTACTCTGATCTTTTTTCAACTTTTTTATTAACGTCATTACGAACACATTGCACAAGAATAATAATAATAATAATAAAAGTTCTTTATTGAATACATAATAAATACATATTCAAACGGCTATCGACCGGAGTCCTTCAGCCTATTTTTCCCTACATTGTTACTGTTGATACATTATTTTTTGTGGAATATTTAAAAAGAATACATTTTATAGAAAAAAAAAAAAAAAAAAAAAAAAGCAAATAAATTTTTATGTAAGTGTTATCTAAAAAATTTTTGTTAATTAGTTTGGAATTAATGAAGATATTTTTTCAATTAGAGACATCTCTGGGTGTTTGAATTTTGATCTTCTGTTGCGGTTTCTTGTATGGCAGAGAGGTCGTAACAGTTGCATATTATGTGGCCGATTTGCAAATTTGGTTGTTAATATTTGAAGTCTGCTCAAGATTGGGGTTATCCTAGTTTTTTCATATAGTAAATTATTCGGCGGATTGTGGAGGTTGTTGACTGGATGCCGAATTTTAGTTATAATACGTATCGAAGAGGTTTCGGTAACTTTTAAGTTGTTTAGTACCGGCGCTTGGCAGTTGACATATAGAGTGTGTCCATATTCCAGTATAGGTCGACATTCTATATGTGTAGATTTTCGTGGCTGTTTTAGTAGATATTCCTTCATTTTTATATGTGAGTGATTTGAAGTGTTTTGCTCGGTTTTTTATTCTCGATTTAATAATTGCTGAGTGTTGCTTAAAATTCAGTTTTTGATCCATGGTAATTCCTAAATATTTGGCCGAAGGTGTTGGTTTTACAAGTTCGTTTGCAATGCTTATTGTAGGGGAGGACAGAGAGGGAGCGTGGTTAAATATAACGAATTGTGATTTATTAGGATTTGGAAATAGACGCCATTTATCGAACCACACTTGAACCTCATTCATCTTTGCCTGCAACTTAGGAATTAAACTCTGCAATGATTTATCATGTCCCACCAATGTAGTGTCATCAGCATATTGAAGTACATATGTTGTGTCTTCAGATGGATTTTGTAGAGTGGTGATGTCATAACTGTATAAGTTGTACAATAGGGGTGAATGTGGTGATCCTTGTGGAATAATAAATTCTTCCGATGTTGCGCCGTCAACCTTTACATGTAGTGTTCTATTTTCTAGGTAGTTTCTTAACATTGCACAAGATTTCATCAAAATCCATTCATTAGCACTCAAATTAGAGGTGAAGCCCCCCCCGTTGACTGGACTATATGCTAACAGCAAATAAGCAAAGCAAAAGACGCCCGTCGATTATTCCTTTATCTAACTGCGCATGCGCTCTCATCTGACATGGCGATGGGCTCGAATTCAAAATTTCTTAATTTAAATAATTAATTTCACTATTAAAATGACTTTAGATTGTAAAATAGAAAAATATGGGTCAAATAAAGTTTAATAAAATACTTGAATACGGAATTTTTTAAAAACAGTCAAAGACCCTAAGTCAGACTAAGGATTGATTTATTCGTTAGTCATGACTAAGATAATAATTATGAAATGACTAATTCCGTATCCATAGTTTTAACTAGGAAACTTCCACATCCACGTGTTGAAGTGGAACTATTATAGTAACAGTAAAAAAAAATTAAAATTATTTCCATACTCACGTAGTGAAGCGGAAGTATGGTAACTGTAAAATTAAATCGATTTTTCTTTTCTCAAATAGACTTAAAATGACATGAAACGTCCAGATTTTAACTAAAAAAAATTGTGTCCGTCGGAAGATAAAGCAAGCGATTCAGTGCGTATACAAGAAACAAAAGGCCTCAAAAGTTTTTTGGCATCCACCACCCCCATCCCTTTATTAAAGGGGGTAAAAAAAACCTGTTATTTGGTGTGTGTACAAGAACCAATGACCCCAATTTACTTTTTGCTTCAGCCACCCTCTCCCACTACCATCCCCATTACCACCTCTACCAGTGACTAACAGGTAGAACTATTCCTTTAGTTTTTTTCTGCATTTACAATATGTGTTTCTGTATTCTTTGCGATCATAGAGGAAAATTAGTTACAGAAACCTGCTTAAAATAATTTGTGAATAAAATTGGATATTTTATGTGTATTTAGTTTTAATGAAAGGAGATTACTTACTGTATTTTGTTATCCTGGTACAAGAGTCCTCAAGTTAGGGCTTTAAGTTAGGATTTGAGGGATGTTTGTTGGGATGGGATATTGTCTGTGTGAACAAGTTTTATGATGTAGGTATTTCATGCAATGGTTCATCATCGTTCATCTACAACTATAGCGGCGTATAGTTAGGCTCGTTGTTTGCTCTGAGGCTGTTAATCATGCATTTAATCATTCATATTAGTCATGACTAAAAATTTAGTCGACTAATAACACTTTTATATAATTCAGAGGCTAAGATTAATTTATGATTGATGACTAATGATTAAATTAGTCATGACTAATTTAGTCGGTCAATTTCAATCATGACCAAAAATTTTAGTAGACTAATGCCCATCTCTGACTAATACATGTTAAGCAAACGACGATAATTTGCCTTTTCCTTACATCAAGTCAGGCCGATTCAGATAAGATCAGTGGATGCAACAAGGGCGAGGAAAATTATAATCATTTGCATAACATATAATAGTACTGACTGTATTCCTAGCATTATATGTGGAGAATTTAAGAATTCTTTTTTGTTGCTAAGCGAAAAATAGATGGTCTACAGGACTACGTAGAAAAATACGAAATTTTATAGCAGCATACCGTGGAGTAAGACAATGAATTTCCCTGAAAATAGCAATTGCATCTCCAGACACATTAATAACGCTGGCTTTGTCCATTACTTGTTGTTGGAAGGCTTCCACTGGGTCCACATCTCCTGCAAGTTCATTTGAAGGTATAAAGAAACGCATTTCCATCAAACTGACAGGGGCATCGTCATTCTAAAATAATTACAAAGATAAATTTGATGAATTCCGAGTAAAAGTTAAAACTTACCTGATGAAACTCCATCGTAATTTCATTTTTACCACCAGTACACTGGGAGACATGATTAAGAGGTATTTCAAAAGCTGTGCTGTGGCCAATATCAAAACTTAGTACAGAACCTGTGAATTTTGCGGTTCCCCAGTTCCATCCTTTCATGCTGAGTTCCCGTTCCAACATTTCGATTTTATAGGAACTTGTGAAGAACTTTGCAATTTTTTCCTTCTCTGAATCTTTAAAGCCTACAAATCTGTGTAATGTTCCATTTTTTAAAAACAGTCGGATACCCCAGGATCCAGCAAAATTTTGAAAATTCACTATATCAAATTCTGATGAGGGTATCTGCTCAACCTTTCCAGTTTTGCTGTTTTTAAATATTATATTTTGATCGGTCATTTTTAGTTTGCCAGAAGTCTGAAAAATCATTTAAAACGTTTGTTTGCAAGACAAATATTCCAACTGAACCTCAAAATATAATTAACTTACCATACATCCCTTAATTTCGGCAGAAATATCCGAATATTCTAGGAAATCCATTATGAATTTTTATAAAATTAAACGAACACTGCTCAATTTGGGCGGTTTTACTTATAGCGGCATGAACAAAAAACGCAACATGAACTGGATATTATTTTTGACAGACTTGACAAACAGTGCTGCCAGCTACTAAAAACCAAAAACCAAACTGAAAGCATTAGGTTTGTTCAAAAATTCTGCACTTATCCACCAGGGCCAGCGACATAATAAGGAGAGACTGGAAAAGTAGGCGTTGCACATGGCCAGAACATATTCAAGCAACTAGTCCGCATGGGCGTCACTTCAACTTAACGTTATGGAATTTGCGAATATTTTAAAAATGTATAGAGCAGCATTTACTCCGTTTTTAAATATGATATAATTTATTACTACTTCTACAGCAATTTGATTAATAGATTTGAGCTCAATTAATAATAGAACAGTGATAAAAAACAATATTCATTCATTAATTATATCCCTCAAAGCAGTACTCCACTGCAAATCATGGCAACTAGGGCCAACAAATGACCCCCCACTGCGTCCCTCGAGCGTTTATTCTATGGCCAAACAAACCGTATGTATACTGAATTGGGATTGCCCCTCTATACTTTAGACCTCGTTGACCAGGGCCCTTATTCTCAGCCAAGGGATATTTCGCTCCAATGAGAAAATAGTATTTTGTCTCTTTTCGTCTCACTGTGTTTCCTATTTCCTTCTCTTTCCTTCCTCATAGGAACGATCATTCTCTTGGCTGAGAATAAGCACCCAGGGCAGTTAATAGAAGGAGATGAGAGTGATACTATACTATACATAAGTCGGAGAGAGATACCTTTGGACTGGTTCATCTAGTGAAGAGTTTTTGTACAAATCTCTAGTGAAGTAGAGTAGAAATTTGAGTAAAAAGCACAGTACAGTCGTTAGGTGAAAGGGGGGGGGGGGACCATAGATCTATATTTCTAGACTGTGCTTACCAGCAACTCCTAATGACAAGATGATTTGAGTTCTGTCTCATCTCTCAAAGCGAGTTCTTTTTTGCACTCTGTCTCTCTCTCGCCGCGTGGCTCCAAGATTGGTACATACAAATCTTGACTCCCACATACGCTGCTCTTTAGGTCTTTTACTTTGCACTAAAAGTGTAGCTCTGAGCTGCACTGGTCTAAGAATGTCTCTCTTTAACTTATGATATCCGCATTGATGCCATCTTTGTCACGCAAAATTAGTGTCACCTTCTTGTGCAAAGGAAAGGACCCTATGGTCTCTATTCTTCATGGTCTCTGGATTGGCAAAACGGAATTTGACATTTTTACTGTCACATTTCCTTGGAATTGTCGTTGTCAAAATAAATGACTTTTCGTTTTGCCGACAGCGCAGGTTTTAATTGATTTTAGTGCTTCTAACTTCAAAAAGTTCTTGTGTAAACGATTATTATTCTTCAAAATGACTGTTGTAAATAAGGTAATATGAAATTAGTATTCCTTTGAACTGTTAAACAATTATGGGACGAGGATAACTACCGTAGTATCTGTATTTAAAAAAATATATTTTCTTCCTGAATTTTCCTTTCTTTTGTTATTTTAATGTCATCGTTATAGTTTAGAGATTTATTTTTAAATTTTCTGTAAAATGGGGCATGATTATTCTTTAGTGGGATGTAGAGCACTAACTAAAAAGAAACACCGACAAAAAAAAAGTCGTCACAAACATGTTGAATGTAAAAAAGATTTGAGAGACCATGTTAGTTGTTTGTTCGTATAAAGTAATCGTAATTCATCTACTTTTATTTTTAGATGGATATTGATGGAGGCCCTAAGGGAGAGGGCTTCCGGTCATATTATATTACCAAAATAGAAGAACTGCAACTTATTGTTGCAGAGAAGAGTCAAAACTTAAGACGTCTGCAAGCTCAAAGGAATGAACTGAATGCGAAAGGTAAGTGGTAACCGAAGTTTAAAAAAATATTTGTACCATAACTCAGTTTACTCAATGTTTTTGTTGATGATAAAAAATAAATTGTTTATAGTACGAATGCTAAGAGAAGAACTGATGTTGCTTCAAGAGCAGG
The DNA here is from genome assembly GCA_936432065.2 of Rutpela maculata. Taxonomy (NCBI): domain Eukaryota; kingdom Metazoa; phylum Arthropoda; class Insecta; order Coleoptera; family Cerambycidae; genus Rutpela; species Rutpela maculata. Next base: position 228,452,525 of record OW386286.2, on the reverse strand, counting down.
GGAGTTATGTTGGAGAAGTGGTAAAACCAATGGACAAAAAGAAAGTACTCGTTAAAGTACATCCCGAGGGAAAATTCGTTGTGGATATTGATAAAAATATTGATATTAATGATGTGACTCCTAACTGTAGAGTTGCACTCAGAAATGAAAGCTACACTTTGCATAAAATTTTGCCCAATAAGGTGGATCCATTGGTATCTCTCATGATGGTTGAAAAAGTTCCCGATTCCACATATGAAATGGTAGGAGGTTTGGACAAGCAAATTAAAGAAATTAAAGAAGTTATTGAATTACCTGTGAAACATCCAGAACTTTTCGATGCCTTAGGAATTGCTCAACCAAAAGGAGTACTCTTATATGGACCCCCAGGTAATTTATGCACAATCAGTTTGCATACAAATTTGTTTAATTACTTTTTTTTAGGAACTGGCAAAACATTACTGGCCCGTGCTGTGGCACATCATACTGAATGTACTTTTATTCGTGTCTCTGGATCCGAATTGGTACAAAAATTTATCGGAGAGGGATCCCGTATGGTTCGAGAGCTGTTCGTGATGGCCAGAGAACATGCACCATCCATTATATTTATGGATGAAATTGATTCCATTGGATCATCTCGTATTGAATCAGGTACGTATGGATTATGAGAAATAGAGGGTTTGAAAAATTCATCACAAAAATAGTAAATTGTGATTATTCATTTAAACAATGGAATTAACTACTTAATAATTAATCTTGAAATAATAATAATACCTACTTTATTGCACTACATATAGAAATATAACAAAAGTATGAGTCAGTCACAACAATTTACAATAATAAATAAATAAATACATACTAGTACACAACTCAACACAGATTTTATACTGTTCCAGTTCACATAGCAATAAGTTAATGAACTTTATCTTAATTTTGTCGCAATCGTGTTCATTTTTAACATGTTCACTGCCACCATAAGATGGAAGTGTAACCCAGGAGCCAACTACTAATTAGTATGTTTCTACATTATTTTATTATTGTTTAGTAAAAAATGGCTGCTGATGATGAATCTGAATTATTAGATGCTCATAAAAAGCTATTTACTTAAATGTTGTAAAACTAAAGCTGAATTCATAGTGCACATAACATATGACGTAAGACATAACTGTATGCCGTATGACTTAACTTAAAGAAAGGGTATTCATAGTGTGATAAACGCAAGTTATACGCATGCGCAATAGACTGTAGGAATGTGACATTTGACAGTACAGGTGAGGATAATGTTGGATTAAATCTATGAGTACTTTGCTCCATTTTAGAATAAAAAAGTTCAACACTTTTAACTACACGAAAACGGCCCAACGATATATAACTTCTTTAGCGAAATATTTAACAATATGCATGCACTATTTTCATCCAATGAAAATCCAGTGTTTATTAACCAATAGCTTTTCTGCAGTCGTTCCGAAAATGTCGTGTGGTCTGTGTCCAAATTTACCCGATCACTTACGTCTTTAACCGATTATGTAGGGATAAGCGATAAGAAATAAAAATAAACCATTTTCTTATGCTTATGGCATATGTTATGTGAACTATGAATGCCAATGAGGATTTACGTATATTCATTTCTGATATGGCATAAAGTTATGTCTTACGTCATATGTTATGTGCACTATGAATTCAGCTTAAGAGTATTAATAATGTAGTATGTGTTAGTTTTGGAAATATCTATCATAATTCTTGCCTAAAGAGAGTTTTTTCCTAATGTAGCGTATGAAAAGGGTGAAACAAGATTTAAATGTTGTGAGTTAATCTCCAATGAAAGTTCAACAACACAAGAGGTAATAAATAATTTAATGACAGAAAATGAATTGAAGTTATTAGAAGAAAACAACAATTTGTTAAATAAAAACAATAGATTATTTAAAGAAAAAATGGAAAATTATAAAAATGAAGCGGAAAAAACTTTGGTACAAATAAACAGATATGGGTAAAGGAACCTTTTCATTTGGAAGTTTCCGGAACGAAATTTTAATGAAGAGTTTTCAATGAAATATTTGAATATTTGAACGTTTCCAAAATTCCGGGAAAGTTACCTCTGGGAACTTTCAGAATAGTCAAATATTTTACTGAAGACTTTAATTTTTATCAAAATTTCTTTCCGGAAACTCTCGAAAATTTCCAGGGAATGTTTATTGGGTAGTTTCCTTTACCCATCTCTGCAAAAAACCAGAGATGTGCAGAGGAAACTTTTCATATTTGATAAAAGTCTGTAAAAGTCATGTAAATAATATAATCGTAAGCACTTATTTGGTATCACAATGAAGCATGCATCATCACGAATCAGATTTCACCATAAAATAGCCAATTAATATACCCACTGGAAAATTAGAAGGAAAACTTCCTGGAAACTTTCCGTTTTGAAAACTTCGAAAGTTTCCAGGAAGTTTTCCTTCTAACTTTCCATTGGATATATTGATAGCCTATTTTATAGTGAAATCTGATTCGTGATGATGCAAGCTTCATTTTGATACCAAATAAGTGCAATTATATTGTTTACTTGACTTTTACAGACCTTTATCAAATATGGAAAGTTTCCTCTGCACATCTCTGCAAAAAACATCAAAAGAACTTACAGTTCTATAGCAAAACCGAGCTCAGCGAATGGCTCCAACATTCCTGAGAATTCAAAGTCGAAACCAAGTGTATCAAGAAAGGCGAAACATCAGACATCCTGCCTTCTCAAACCAAAATTTTCACTGCTAAACAAAGCTCATAAATAATTCTAATTACAAGAAAAAAAGCAGTTTTTTTCTTGTAATTAGAATAATTTATAAAATATTTCACAAGGAACCAACCACAAATTCAGTTAAATGCCCGCAAGCAACGGTTGTGGAAACTCCTGATAAATATTCTGAAAATAACTTATCAAATATTACAGAAATGAACACACAGTTACACGTCATATAAATGCTCCAAATGCTGAATGGAAAACTAAATCAACCACAAGAAAGATAGTACGTAATACAAAGAAAATACGTACCAGTAATGAAAACCTAAGCAATGCTTTAAAGAAACTGGAGGTAGCACAGAGAACCAGCTGAATATTTATATCTGGTTTTAACAACGATACCAATACTGCCGTGCTAAAATCAAACGCCGTATCTACTGGCGACAAAGAATCGAGAAATTTAGCATCAAAGTTTTTTTTATAGTTCTTGGTAAATTACAACACATGTTATATAATCAAGATGATTTCCTATGTAAAATGACGTAAAAAATCGACTAGATATGTTAAATTTAAAAAAAGTTATAAGTTTATACCAAAAAATCAGATACTGCTTTTATTGTTAAAAATATATTTGTACATGCTAAAACACAATGCGGTATCTACATTATATTGATTTAAAACGCAGATGGGGCATTATTCTAACTTAGCATTCCCAGGAAACTAACACATTCCATAATGTTAATTTACCTTTAATTTTTATGACCAATAACTGACACGACATGTAAACACTTTGAAGAACATAGAGCAACTAACTAGAAATGAAGCGCGTAATTAGCAGCGTTTCCTAATCGAAAAGGCGGGAACTACAGCATACTAGAAACAAATGCGGCATATGCACTTTCTCACACGTAGTTACTGCGTTTTCAACTAGTAGCATGCAGATACCACATTTGTACTTAGGAAAGCCAGAAGTATTGTGAAGATACGACAAAATGTGTAATGTTTTTTAATATAACTAATGTAGATACAGCTTTTTACTTTAGTAAATAGATAGAATAAAATGTTAATATACCAAAATTATTAAAAACCCGATTTCGGATATTTTTGTAGATACGGCGTTTGATTTTAGCACGGCAGAATACTATAGACATTTTTGATTGCACCTCTTTCAAGCATTGCACCATAATGCTTAGGAAATATATAGTTTGTCCCATCCCTTGTTTCATAATGATTAAGAGTTTTATGTGCTTCAAAATATGTTCTATTTTTAAAAATGAATTTAACACACTCACAAATAAATAATGCAGGAATTGTTAACAGTTTTAAGTCTTTAAAGTGACCTCTACAGGAATCCGTGTTTTATATTTTTCATAATTCTAACAGCTTTTTTTGTACTTTGAAACCTTATTAGCTTCCACAGAGGAACTCCAAAGAATAACTCCATAGTGTGCGAGTAAAAATTGGACTAGTTATTATAGTATCATTTGAGTTTTTGCTAAAATTCTAAGGACATAACAAGCTTGATTTGACATATACCTATTGATTTATCATTTAAGTTTATTCAGGTTTTTATTTGTTTCACCTTGTTAGAGAACATTGAACATTATTAAATCTTTGAAAAATAAATAATTTTGTACAGAACTTTTTTGTCTAAAGCAGCGGTTTTCAACCTGTGGGTCGCAACCCCCTGGGGGGTCGCGAAGCAATTCCAAGTGGGTCCGCTATTGAGAAAAAAACCAATAAAGTTAAATCATTTATTCTAAAATCTAAAAATCTAAATATTACTTACACACATACAATTTTAATGAAACCAATTTTCGATGAGAAATCATACCAAAAACTATAACAAGAAGTTTTAAAATTTGATTGATTTTAGATTTTATTAATAGAGATTGAGGTTAGGGGCCGCGAGAGGATAAACTTGTTTTTTCTTTTTGTAAGGGGGTCGTGGTTCGAAAAAGGTTGAAAACTGCTGATCTAAAGGATATATAAAATACTTTTGTTGTCTTGCGTTGTTAGTAAATATGTCTTTCGAATAAATAAGTGATACGGTCTTATGAATAATAATAATAATATATTTATTTGTGATAAGAATATAACGAATATTCAAACAGTTCCTCTCTTATTTTCAAAATAAGTATTGTAACATATTCTTCAGATAGTTTGGGTGTAATCTAACACAACCAAGCAATAACCATAACTAATTAAAACACTTGCATTATGACAATGTTTTCTAGGTTTGATTTGCTTTGGTGGCCTATTATATTATGCAATGAAACGGTATATGCAAGAGTAAATGTGTCTAATCTACAACAATAAAAAATTAGGCAAACATTACGTATGTCTGTTTTATAAATGTAGTTTCTAGTTGTAAAAGCGAGCAAAAGTACCAAATATATAAAATAGCTAATTTATGCTTTAAGGTTCTGGAGGTGACTCTGAAGTACAAAGAACTATGCTTGAACTTCTTAATCAACTTGATGGTTTTGAAGCGACCAAAAACATTAAGGTTATAATGGCAACGAATCGTATTGATATCCTCGACCCTGCCTTACTCAGACCAGGTAGAATTGATCGTAAAATTGAATTTCCGCCACCGAACGAAGAAGCTAGGTTAGATATTCTGAAAATTCATTCCAGAAAAATGAATCTTACTAGAGGAATTAATCTAAGAAAAATCGCGGAACTGATGCCTGGAGCTAGCGGAGCTGAAGTGAAGGTAATAATAATAATAATAATAATAATATATTTAATTGCTTTGCCACCCACCAATTTCCATTTTTCCTCCACCAGCAGTAAGCGCAAGGTGGAAAATGTCAGTTTCCATTTGTTTCATGACTAGTGCATTAGCATCTAATAGAAAAACAAAAAAACGTGCAATGATTGAAGAACGTCTCAAAAAATTACAGCAAATTATTTGAAATATTATCAACACCAGATGAATTTTTTAATTTACCCAATAAAGATATTATAGCACTGTCACGTATTTTAAACATATTAATTGACTGCTTGCAGTAGAGAACATCGTTTTTTTATAGAATTTCAAAATAAATTTAATTGGTAGATTTAGTTTTCTGACTGAAGTTAACATTTTCCATTCATTTTAGGGAGTATGTACTGAAGCAGGTATGTACGCTCTTAGAGAAAGAAGAGTTCACGTTACTCAAGAAGATTTTGAAATGGCTGTCGCCAAAGTTATGCAAAAGGATTCTGAAAAGAACATGTCTATCAAGAAACTGTGGAAGTAGAATATTATTTATAGTTTGTATTTTTCGCATAAATAAAGCTTATCTATATCTAATTGATAATGATTGTAAAAACTCCAAATATTATTTTAATGGTATGCTATAACGTTGTAGCCACCAGTATGGCACATAACATTCTATGTACTCATAAGTATGGGAATGTATGGGTAGGTGGGAGTCTAGATCAAAGTTTGTGCCATTTGTATCATAAATAAAATCAGTCGGATATTGTTTTCGCTGGAACAACATTGTACATGACTACTTTTTGCCATTATAGCATAAACTGTTATTGTGATGGCATGATTGATTGAAAATGGAACTTGCTTTGAAATCCTCAGCTATTATTCAAGTAAAAGAGGGGGAAAAGCTGTTCATTCAACTTAGGTATTGTCTTGGTTAATCTTAAACAGTATTGTAAACTCCCTAAATACATAACACAATGTTGTAAGCGACGTGGATATACAATGTTATTACATGAAAATATTATAATCAAGTTGATATATCTTATATGGGTATTGGCCACATACTGGGACAATTTAAGTCGCAGAACAATTTCTATGAATTTGGAGACTTTTTGTCCAATACGAGTAGATAAATATATTCTATAATAATTGTTTTAAACTAGTCTAGTAGTATAACGACTTTATACTTTGTAATAATAAGAAAAGTTCTTTATTGAGTATAAACCCAAAAGGCCATCGACCGAAGTCCTTCAGCCTGTTTACAAAAATATTAAAATTAAAATAAGTACTTTACATTGTGTATTTCATGTGTGGTAAGTATTTATATACAGTGTGTCCCAGGATAGATGTAACAAGAGGTGTAATGGACCAAAAATTTTGGAATTTTGGAATGGTATTTGGGGATTGAGTTCTGCTTGTTGTAAAACTAAAGTATACCAAAAATGACTTGATTTGGTGTTCTACAGGGTGTTTTATAAGCAAAGTTGTAAAAATCACCACTAATAAAGTACTTTATTTTTCAAAATATGAAAAAATTGCACTAAGAAAAGTTATTTAGAATGCAATTTTATACCTCTATACCAAATTTCAGGAATGTAAAATTATTTTTTTGAAACTTCCCATTTTTTGCGAATTAAGAGTTGAATTCATATTTAAAGTTATGTAGGAGCAAATGTTAATCATCTCAAAAAGTAGGCTATTGGTAAATAAAAAATTGAAAATACGAGATGTAAGAAGGTATAATGTTAATCGAACTAATTGTAAAACAAGAAACAATTACTAACAGAAGATTAATGAGGTTTAAAAATTATAACAAGTAATAAATGTCAAAAACATAACAGATTCACAAACAAATTAATTATTGACCAATACAAAACAATGTTTACAATTTTTTTATTATTCGACGTAGCTACCATCCACATCCACACACATTTCGATCCTTCGCCTGCAGTCCTTAAAACTGTTTCGAATATGATCTAACGGTATGGAGTTTACGGCATTTGTAATTCTCTGCTTCAATACTGCTACGTCGTTAGCGTGGTTCAGCGTAAACCAACTGCTTGAGGCGACCCCATAAAAAGAAATCCAATATTGATAGCTCTGGGGATCTCGCCGGCCACTTGATCAGTCCATTCCTGGCAATCCAATTTTCTCCAAAATTTAAATTCAACCACCGATTAACCATTTCTGTGGAGTGGCCAGGGCAACCATCATGTTGAAAATGAATTAAAGGCATATCTCTTAAAATATTTAAATGTTCTTCAGAAAATCTTTCAAGAAGCTGTAAATAAGTGTGTTGGTTTAACCTTCCCTCAATGAAATAAGGTCCAATAACTCCCAACGTGATAAGAAACGGCACACCACACATTCACTTTTTTATAATATTTTCTACAATGAATTCTAAAATTTGGATTTTCAGAAGCACAAAACTGACAATTCTGAGATGAAACAACACCATTGGTTGTGAATGTGGATTCATCTGAGAAAATTATGAAATGATGAAAAAATCTCTTCCATGATTTTTTCTCCAATGGTCAAACAAAAATCCAACCTATGGCCGTCATCTCCCTCTTCAAGCGTATTTTTATAATTTGCTTTATATGCCCTAATTTTCTTTGTCTAGTAAATTCTTTGGAATTCAGACTTGCTAATATTAATAAGAGCTGATCTCTCTCTTAGTGGTGTAATGACCTCTAGCGGCCATTACAGCCATAATTAACTTATTAGCATCAATAGTATGAAGCAAGTCGCAGGGACCTCTAATATTAAGAACGTTGATCAAGTTAACTTCTTTTCAACCGCGCAGATATTAGTGCGTTTCCCGTCTAGTGAGGCATTACCGTCGTATTCGAGCGACCGTCGCAGGTATGGATTTAAAATCCAGCCTCTTTTGTTTCAAGTGCGTCTAACGAGCACATGTTTTGGCAAACGCTCTGCCTAATTAAAGTTGCAATCGCTTAAATGGATTAACTAAGTAAGTTAATTGTTGTTTAATTATGATATTAGTTAAATCCTAACCAGGGTATTTTATTTTAGATACTGATTGAATCCTATTTTCGATTTCCGATTCCTAATGCCTAATTCAAAATTTTAATTTAACTTCAATGTAATGCACATGGTACCACCATTTTAAAAAACTACGTATTAAATCGTAAATCACAACGGACATAATCCCTGCGGAATAAATGGTTATGGAAGGCTTTATATAGGAATTAAACTAAACTGGGACGGTTCCGACGTCATAACAGGAACACATTTAAATATCTTGGAAGAAATAAATTTTCATAATTTTTTGTCTGGAAGCCATGCTTGGTGACGCAGTGACGCCGAGGTAGGGCAAGTAGCGAGATCAAGTTAGCTGGGGAATTTAGTTTCATGCCGGAATTGGTAGCCCATGGGATGTGCTATCTTCGTCTTCCTTAACCTACGAAGAAGTGTCAATTTTTTTGCTGACGTCCAGGGGACATCACGTTCTTATTAGGAGGATCCCTCGATATAAGACAACACTAACGTCTTATTTCTAAGATAAGTCTAGTTTTTTATTTTTGCCATTTACCACCCTTCTAACAAAGTTTACTGTTGTTTTATCACAACGGCTGCTATAAGCAGGATATAAATTTAAATTAAGTAAACAAAGTGTAAGTAGATCGCTATTGAAACAATAGAGCCATTCTACGATTAAGTCGTATATTTTCTTAATGTTTAAACCTTTGGTTCGTGCAATTACAAATTGTTTTATCAAAAGTGTTGACCGTGTGGTCGTATTTTAAAGTGCAGCTGTGCTTTAACCTTTATCGATTTTTGTTGTTTACCTTTTATCATGAGTATTTGTTGCGTACTGTAGTACAAACTTTTATAGTTTTAAATTATTTATATTGCCTATTATAGATACTTCTATAATTATAGTCGCTAAATTTTAGGTTAGTTTTCTACGTTATATTTAGTGATAGAAATTTACCTTGGGTCACGGGGTTATTTATTGATTTATGGTGTTTTAGTGATAAACAAGTTTAATTAACATACTACTAAGTTGTCATTTTTCAGTAGTGTTTTTACCTAAGTACGATAGATTTCGTAACATAACTTCTGTTGCTCCCGTAAAGTTGGACCGCGAGGTGAGGTTACGTTCTATTATAATTTTGCGTGTTAGTTTCACAAGAATTGCAATAATCAAGTTCTAGTAAGCAAGTTCAACATTCATAGTGACATAGTGTTAGGAAATGTGTTTCCAGTGGTTAATTTAATGGGAGAATTGTTTTAGTTTCCCTTAACTGAGTGAGTAAATTGCTATAAATGTTTTGATTTTGTTTTTGCTGAACAAGTCATAGTTCTCCCAGGTCAAAATGAAATAGATGTTTAATAGTCTAAGTTGATGGGATAAATTCAGTATTTATAGTAGTAGGAAGTTAATTTCCGTTTGTTTATTGGTTGGGATTTGTCCCTATTTCCCTTTTTCTTTGTGAGCGGCTCACTATAAATATTTGACTTTGTCTTGCATAAACTTTACTCAAAATTTAGTTATTTGTTGGCCTTCTGCCTAACTAAATTTACTGACTACCATTTTTCTTGGGGAGACTGTATCGTGAACTTGTAATAAAATGTAAATTTTGGCCATCATTTGTGAATCAAGGCATTGAAAATTATCATTTGAACCTCAAACTTTGTAACGTAACCTTGGCACCGGTGTCTTTATTCAGAGCTAATTGGCCTAACTTTCGCTGGGGGTTTTTTGATTATTGACCAACTAAGCTAGGTCGTCTTTTTTGGATAAGGGAATTGTTTATCACTAAATGTCGCCAGGATGCTAAAATAGTGTTAAGGATACTAACCTAACAATAATTTTGTAACTAATACTTTCTATAATTCAAAGCCACGAAGTTGGCATCTGTTGTTATTAATTGCTAACCCTCGAATTTTAGATCGTTTCGTACGATTGGTTGTGATTAAATTGTTAAATTTTAAATTTTTTGTGTTTCTCTGGTGTCTGCTGTATCGTACCTTTCCTTTTCCGTCTCTTCTTTAGAGACTGGCGCCCAAAATAACTCTTGTAATTTTGCCTTCAAAAAAAACTGAAAATTGTTACACAAAAAAAATATAAAAAAATTTTTTTGACAAAATTTTTTTTTCAAACTTTTACAAATTTTCTAAATTTTCTTTACATCATTAAACACTCTTGGCCTTATTGGGACCGTTGCTTACGCTTACCCATGGCCCTAGGCCTCCTACAAAAACTGGCTAGCCGAGCCTAATTTGTTTTGGTAACAGGTTATTACCTTGGTGAGTTTATGCAATTTTAGTGTCCAAACAAATTAGTTTTGTGTCACCCAGGGAATATAAATTTGACTAATAAATACTACAAATTAAATTGTAAGTGATGATGTCAGTTTGGGCTTATCCCATTTAATTTTATAGTAAAACTTCATAGTTAAGAACTCAACCATCTTAGAGTTTTGTGGATTTTTCCCGGGCAAAAAGACAAAAATATCAATGTAGCCTTCGATGAGGGAGAACACGTTACAGTGGCGCCTCAACGCGAGGTTTTCGTAAAATTTGGAGGCAAGAGTGTCCATTAAATTTACAAAATTCAAGAGTCTTTACCTTTCTATTTTCCTTGCTTTTCAAAATTTTTTAACTTGTTTAAAATTTTAGTGTATGTACCTTTTTTAGTTTCTTGTTACTAATTCGTGTTTTCCCTAGTGTAGGAATAAAATAGTAAGCAGTCATGGAGCCAAATTATCTGTCAGTAGAGGAGCTGAACTTCGAACTTTATATACGAGGGACGAATGTCGAGGGAAACTGTGACGTCAAGAGAGCTATTTTACGAGGACACCTACAGAGCGAAAAGTGTCAACTAACGTCTCATCCAAAGGTTCCGTTAGATAATGGGATGGAAAGAATCATCTGTATTGATAAGGTCAACACGCTGGAACGTATGGTAAACAGGTTTGCATTTGATAAACGTCATCCAGATTATAAAAGATTGAAAAGTAAACTTTTACATGTCAAAAATCGAGTAGATTATTTAATAGCTGAGTATCAGACAGAAGCTGATTTTAAAACTGAATTAACCACAAAGATTATGTTGCTTTTGGATTTGCTAGAGAATAAATCTGGTAATGTACCAGAAGTAAATTTAATTGAGTTTAACCAAGCAAATGATAACATTTTACCTTCCGCGGTAACTGTTAGTTCACCAGTAATAATTTCACAGGCCAATATGTCAAATCAAACCTCGACCAGTCACCAATTCTCCGTTACCAGCTCAAGTTTTGTCCCACAAACCACTATGCATTTCAGTAATTTAAATTCATACAGTAATCTAAATGTAAACAATTCGACTTCACAAAATAACCCAAATGTCAATAATTTAAATTCACAAAACAATTTAAATGTCCATAATTTTACCGTAACAAATAACCCAAATGGAAATATGTTAAACTCACTATATCATTCAAATGTCAGTACTGGCAATTCACAACGCGACTTAAATTCTAGTACTTTAAACACACAGTCAAATATAAATTTTTGCACTACAAGTTCTCCGTTTACAAATAATGTAGCCCCAGGGGCCTATCAAGTTTCAAGCTCTTTTCGTGTACCTGAAGTAATTTCTACTAATGTGTATAATAATGTACCTATACCCAGTCACAACAATTTTCATGAAACTGTTCCTAGAACAAATTTTGGCCTGTATCAACAGTACTATAATGTCAATGACATCAATCAACCTAATGACAATTTTTCAACACTACCTCGTCATTCGACACAATTGTTTAACCATGGACCTCTTAGAGAGCCCATAGTTAGTTCAAGTACCACCAATCGTAATTTATATGTTCCTAGACCAGAAAATACATTACCTTCCAGTGATACTAGGTACAGTGGGTTGCATACTGCACCTGGCGTAACGTATAACCACCCTAATCTTGATTACAGTAAAGCTTTCTTCAGACTTTCGCAAGCTAATAGGAGTTTATTAAAATTTGACGGTAGAAACCAAACTTTACATAGCTTTTTAGAGCGGGTGGAAGAATTTTCAATGTCCCACAAAATTAGTAAAAACGACTTATTAACTTTTGCTCATGAATTCTTTGAAGGAGATGCATTAATTTTGTTTAGGTCAGTTCGTTCAAATTGCCATACGTGGCAAGATTTAGAAAATCAATTAAAATCAGTATTTTTACCCTGTGATTTTGAGGGAGAATTGTGGGACGCGGTTAGAGACAGAAAACAAGGCGTATCGGAGAGAGTTTTAATTTTTATCGCAGTAATGGAAAATTTGTTTAGGAGATTTAGCCACCCTGTTCATGAAAGTACCCAGTTAAAAATCATCATAAAAAATTTAAGACCGTATTTTCAAGATCGTTTAGCCTTGCGTTATCCTTACAATATTTCCGAGCTAAAACATTTATGTAAAACAATAGAAGATGTTAAAATAAGCAACAGTAACTTTAAGGAGTCTAGTGGAAATTTTTCGAACCTTATAGGGCCTGATTTGTCTTTCTCTAAAACTAATACTCGTGGTATCACGCAGAAAGGTCATATTAGTGAAATATTAGAAGGTTTGCAAATGGCCGACACTAATAGTTCCGAAGGTGTTGCGGACACTAGTAAACACCCTGTAAGCTCGCCTGAAAATCTGAACGTAACCATAGAGGCCGTAAAGTCTATAAAATGTTGGAATTGTGATATACAGGGTCACGCTTATAACAAGTGCCGTAAGAAAAGAACAATTTTCTGTTTCACTTGTGGACAGAAAGGTGTTATTAGAACTAAATGCTTAAAATGTAATTCAAAAAACGAGGTCACAACAGATCTAAGGCCGGGAGATGCTGTTTCGGACCCATTAAATCCGACCACACCTTAAATAATAATTTTAGTCCTAAAACGCGCATAAGTAAAAATTTTAATTATCGTCGTAGAACAAACTTAGCTTCCACCGATAAAAATTGTACCTATTATCGCGGTAAATCAAACTCAGTTTTATATAATAAAAATTGTCATATGAGATCACCTGTAAAAAACTCGAAAAATAAAATTACTAATAAATTCTCCTCGCTAAATGAAAATATTGACAATAAATGGTCTGATTGGTTATTAATAGTTAAAGATTTTTATAAACAGAAATTGATTTCTCCATTATTTGTTAGTAAGATATCAGATAATAGACCTTTTCTCACCATATCTGTCGATGGTATGAAGATGGATGCTCTTTTAGATACGGGGGCTAGTCAAACAGTTTTAGGAAAAAGGGGTCTTAATTTTATTTTAAACACAGAGTTAGAAATTGAATACAACCACTCACATTTCAATGTCTCTACGGCCGATGGGCAATCTCAAAAGGTTATCGGTACCGTATTTTTACCTATCACTTTGGAAAATAGAACCGAAATCATAAAAACTTTAGTGGTTCCCAGCATTAGAAATGATATTATCTTGGGGGTAGACTTTTGTAAAATATTTGGGCTAAATTTAGACTTTAACAATAAGTCCTTTGTTATGAGTGACCTTCCTTCTGACTTATCTTTTAACCACGAAAATTTTCTATGTTCTATCATGAGTGAGGCTGATTTAAGTGAGGCCCAAAGCGAAAGGTTAGAGTCAATCATTACTAAATTCAAGGAAATAAGTTCCAACTCCACTACATTAGGTTGTACTACGCTCGTTGAACATGAAATCGTTTTAACAGAGCCGGCACCTTTTAAGCAAAGAAATTTCTCAATGTCACCATATATGCAAAAACACCTGAACGCAGAAATAGATAACATGTTAGAACTTGGGGTTATACAACCGTCTAAAAGTCCATATTCAAGTAATGTCATTTTAGTTAAAAAACCTTCTGGGGAATATCGTCTGTGTTTTGATGGTAGGAAACTTAACTCAATTACAAAAAAAGACTCATATCCTTTACCGAATTTAACTCAAACTCTAGACAAAGTTAGAGATGCTCATTTTTTAACGGCCATAGACCTTAAACATGCCTTTTGGCAAATAAAATTAGCACCAGACTCCTGCGAAAAAACGGGCTTTTCAGTAGTTGGTAAGGGGCACTTTGAATTTACTAGGATGCCTTTTGGCTTATGTAATTCCGCTCAGCAGTTACAAAGACTTATTGATAGGTTATTCGACCCTTCTCTAGAACAACATATTTTCACTTATCTTGATGATTTGATCGTAGTAAACAAAACTTTCGACGAACACCTCAAAACGCTTTTACGGGTTTTTGATAGTTTGAAGTCAGCCAATTTAACTGTAAATGTTGACAAGTGCAAATTTTGCAAATCCAGTTTATCTTTTCTAGGCTACGTAGTAGACAAAAATGGCCTTCATACGAACCCTGATAAAGTCAAGGCTATTATCGATTATCCCCGACCTAAAAACACAACTGAGGTTAAAAGGTTTCTAGGCATGGCGTCTTGGTACCGCCGTTTTATTAGTGGCTTTTCGGAATTAACCGCTCCTATAACCGAGTTGATAAAGGGTAGGCAAAAGCGTCAAAGTATCCAGTGGTCTGACGTTGCGGAAAAATCATTCCTTGAATTAAAACAGCGTTTGATTACTGCCCCGGTACTAGCAAGCCCGAATTTCGACGAGCTTTTTGTTTTACAATGCGATGCAAGCACTCACGCCGTCGCTTGTGTTTTGACACAAGGGGAGGGAGAGAACGAGAGAGTGGTGTCGTACGCCTCACGTACTCTAAGCAAGGCCGAGCGTAACTATACAATTACTGAACTCGAACTTTTGAGTTTGATGTTTGGCTTGTCAAAATATCGCTGTTATGTACAGGGTGTTAAGTTCAAGGTGATCACTGACCATTTCGCGTTGTTGTGGTTAACAAAGCTACAGAATCCTAGTGGCCGTTTGGCACGATGGGCAGTGCAGTTGTCCCAATATGACTTTGATATCGAACATCGTAGTGGTAAATTAAATGTAGTCCCGGATGCCTTAAGCAGAGCTGTTACCCACATTGACAGTATTCAGAGTAAACCCGACAAATGGTACGCTAAGATGTTAGTCAACGTAAATAAAAATCCTGAATTATACCCAGTGTGGCATTTAGAAAACGATAAGCTTTACAAATTTGTTAAGAACAAGTACAAGTTAAGAACAAATTTCAAGGAATGGAAGTTAGTGGTACCGAAAGGTGACCGGTTAAATATTTTGAAAGAATGTCACGATGACCCTCTGTCATCCCACTTCGGCTTTAATAAAACTTATCACCGTGTGTCCAATTGTTACTATTGGCCAGGTATGAAGGCTGATGTCAAGAAGTACGTATATAGGTGTGAAATCTGTCATGCACAAAAAGTATCACAACTGGGCCGAATTGGACTCATGGGGTCTCCTAAAAATATAAGTCAACCATTTCAACTACTTTCATGTGATATATCGGGGCCTTACCCCAAGTCTAAGTTAAACAATTGTTACTTGTTAGTCGTAGTCGACTGGTTCACTAAATTCACTTTCATACATAGAATGAAACGAGCTACAGCTAAAGAAATTTGTAACTTTATCGAAAATCAAGTTTTCTTAACTTTCGGTGTACCTCAAATTATGGTCCAGGACAACGGGTCCCAATTTACGTCAAAGGAGTTTAAGAGTTTGTTAACCAAATATTCGATCTCGCATGCGTGGTATAACGCCAAATATCACCCACAATGTAACAATGTAGAACGAGCCAATAGGGTCATAGGTACTGCGATTAGATCTTACTTGAGAGAAAATAATCATCGAGACTGGGACAAACTGATACCTCAAATTGCAAATGCGATCAATACTTGTGTTCATGAAGCTACGGGTTACTCCCCAGCTGTCCTGACATTTGGGAGAGAACTCCCTATATCTGGAAAATATTACGGTGAAATAACTTCGAAAATAAATGCTCCCGTTCAATATGAAAATAGAAATAAATTAGCTTCTGAGCTGCAAAAGTTACAAGAATTATACAAAGATGTCGCCAACAATATTTCTAAATCTTATCAAAAGAATAAGAAACATTATGACCTCAGAAAAAGAAATATTGAATTTGATGTTGGAGACACGGTGTATAAAAGAAATTACGTGTTATCGGATGCCGCAAGTTATTTTTCAGCAAAACTTGCTCCTAAATTTGTCAAATGTACTGTTGTAAAAAAGATTTCCCCTATTATCTACGAGCTGGTAGATGAACATAAAAAAGAATTAGGTAGATATCATATTAAAGACCTTAAGCAAGCTCCTGACGATGATCCCCAACGTATATAGGGTTTTCTTAGTTTATCCTTACCTGAAGGTAAATAAATATGACTAGCTTAGTAATAAGAACTGTAAATTTGTCTCCCTGATTATCCACAAGTATATTGTCCTTGTTCCCTTTATAATATTTTGTAAATTTTAAATTGTAATTTAAATCTGTTGTATATCGCTATTTTATATATTTTATGCCTAGTAGTGTTAGCCATGATTTAGGTTAGTATTAAGCTTTCGTGTATTTTGTAACATTTCTGTTAGAAATGTCTAAATTTTGGCATAAGTTGTTGAATACTGAGTGTCGGCAACTCTGGTTTGGAGTAAGCTTACGCTTTAAAATTTGTTGGAAGGGGGTATTTGTAATGACCTCTAGCGGCCATTACAGCCATAATTAACTTATTAGCATCAATAGTATGAAGCAAGTCGCAGGGACCTCTAATATTAAGAACGTTGATCAAGTTAACTTCTTTTCAACCGCGCAGATATTAGTGCGTTTCCCGTCTAGTGAGGCATTACCGTCGTATTCGAGCGACCGTCGCAGGTATGGATTTAAAATCCAGCCTCTTTTGTTTCAAGTGCGTCTAACGAGCACATGTTTTGGCAAACGCTCTGCCTAATTAAAGTTGCAATCGCTTAAATGGATTAACTAAGTAAGTTAATTGTTGTTTAATTATGATATTAGTTAAATCCTAACCAGGGTATTTTATTTTAGATACTGATTGAATCCTATTTTCGATTTCCGATTCCTAATGCCTAATTCAAAATTTTAATTTAACTTCAATGTAATGCACATGGTACCACCATTTTAAAAAACTACGTATTAAATCGTAAATCACAACGGACATAATCCCTGCGGAATAAATGGTTATGGAAGGCTTTATATAGGAATTAAACTAAACTGGGACGGTTCCGACGTCATAACAGGAACACATTTAAATATCTTGGAAGAAATAAATTTTCATAATTTTTTGTCTGGAAGCCATGCTTGGTGACGCAGTGACGCCGAGGTAGGGCAAGTAGCGAGATCAAGTTAGCTGGGGAATTTAGTTTCATGCCGGAATTGGTAGCCCATGGGATGTGCTATCTTCGTCTTCCTTAACCTACGAAGAAGTGTCAATTTTTTTGCTGACGTCCAGGGGACATCACGTTCTTATTAGGAGGATCCCTCGATATAAGACAACACTAACGTCTTATTTCTAAGATAAGTCTAGTTTTTTATTTTTGCCATTTACCACCCTTCTAACAAAGTTTACTGTTGTTTTATCACAACGGCTGCTATAAGCAGGATATAAATTTAAATTAAGTAAACAAAGTGTAAGTAGATCGCTATTGAAACAATAGAGCCATTCTACGATTAAGTCGTATATTTTCTTAATGTTTAAACCTTTGGTTCGTGCAATTACAAATTGTTTTATCAAAAGTGTTGACCGTGTGGTCGTATTTTAAAGTGCAGCTGTGCTTTAACCTTTATCGATTTTTGTTGTTTACCTTTTATCATGAGTATTTGTTGCGTACTGTAGTACAAACTTTTATAGTTTTAAATTATTTATATTGCCTATTATAGATACTTCTATAATTATAGTCGCTAAATTTTAGGTTAGTTTTCTACGTTATATTTAGTGATAGAAATTTACCTTGGGTCACGGGGTTATTTATTGATTTATGGTGTTTTAGTGATAAACAAGTTTAATTAACATACTACTAAGTTGTCATTTTTCAGTAGTGTTTTTACCTAAGTACGATAGATTTCGTAACATAACTTCTGTTGCTCCCGTAAAGTTGGACCGCGAGGTGAGGTTACGTTCTATTATAATTTTGCGTGTTAGTTTCACAAGAATTGCAATAATCAAGTTCTAGTAAGCAAGTTCAACATTCATAGTGACATAGTGTTAGGAAATGTGTTTCCAGTGGTTAATTTAATGGGAGAATTGTTTTAGTTTCCCTTAACTGAGTGAGTAAATTGCTATAAATGTTTTGATTTTGTTTTTGCTGAACAAGTCATAGTTCTCCCAGGTCAAAATGAAATAGATGTTTAATAGTCTAAGTTGATGGGATAAATTCAGTATTTATAGTAGTAGGAAGTTAATTTCCGTTTGTTTATTGGTTGGGATTTGTCCCTATTTCCCTTTTTCTTTGTGAGCGGCTCACTATAAATATTTGACTTTGTCTTGCATAAACTTTACTCAAAATTTAGTTATTTGTTGGCCTTCTGCCTAACTAAATTTACTGACTACCATTTTTCTTGGGGAGACTGTATCGTGAACTTGTAATAAAATGTAAATTTTGGCCATCATTTGTGAATCAAGGCATTGAAAATTATCATTTGAACCTCAAACTTTGTAACGTAACCTTGGCACCGGTGTCTTTATTCAGAGCTAATTGGCCTAACTTTCGCTGGGGGTTTTTTGATTATTGACCAACTAAGCTAGGTCGTCTTTTTTGGATAAGGGAATTGTTTATCACTAAATGTCGCCAGGATGCTAAAATAGTGTTAAGGATACTAACCTAACAATAATTTTGTAACTAATACTTTCTATAATTCAAAGCCACGAAGTTGGCATCTGTTGTTATTAATTGCTAACCCTCGAATTTTAGATCGTTTCGTACGATTGGTTGTGATTAAATTGTTAAATTTTAAATTTTTTGTGTTTCTCTGGTGTCTGCTGTATCGTACCTTTCCTTTTCCGTCTCTTCTTTAGAGACTGGCGCCCAAAATAACTCTTGTAATTTTGCCTTCAAAAAAAACTGAAAATTGTTACACAAAAAAAATATAAAAAAATTTTTTTGACAAAATTTTTTTTTCAAACTTTTACAAATTTTCTAAATTTTCTTTACATCATTAAACACTCTTGGCCTTATTGGGACCGTTGCTTACGCTTACCCATGGCCCTAGGCCTCCTACAAAAACTGGCTAGCCGAGCCTAATTTGTTTTGGTAACAGGTTATTACCTTGGTGAGTTTATGCAATTTTAGTGTCCAAACAAATTAGTTTTGTGTCACCCAGGGAATATAAATTTGACTAATAAATACTACAAATTAAATTGTAAGTGATGATGTCAGTTTGGGCTTATCCCATTTAATTTTATAGTAAAACTTCATAGTTAAGAACTCAACCATCTTAGAGTTTTGTGGATTTTTCCCGGGCAAAAAGACAAAAATATCAATGTAGCCTTCGATGAGGGAGAACACGTTACAGTGGCATCCTAGGATTTTCTATAACAGAGGCATGAGCTATAATAGCCCCAACATTGTCTTCATCATATGCTTTTATTCTTCTTTTCATGTTAAGAACACTACCAATAGCCAGAAACTTTTTAATTATTCTCATAGCCTGAGTACGTGACAAAGCAGTGTTTGGAAATTTAAAATTAAATTGGCTTACCACTTCTCTTAGCAAGTTTTCACTGCCAATTCCGTAGCATTGCCCAATATAAATTTTTTCACGCACTGTGAGTACCATTTTCACTTAATTTTTTTATGCTTGGTTCGTTAATTTGAAACAGAAATTAAGGATAATATTGACTACGTTTGACATGTCAATAATAAATGAAATGTGTATCCACTGCTTTTCTCATAGCCTACTTTTAGCTTCTACATAACTTTAAATATTAATTTACCAAAAATAATTTCTATGCAGTTTTAATTGAATGGTTCAAAATAAAATAAGAGTTGTATTTTATCTATATTGTCTTCATTTTTGGCAAACTTGGTTGACAATTTTGAAAGTCTTTGTGAAATTGGTTCAATTTTGGTGATTCGCTACAGGAGGTCATTAGGCGGGTTATGGAGTGGATTGTCAGGGTGTCGGCATTTGGTGATCGTTCTAAGTGTTGATGTCTCCGCTACATTGATATTTTTCAGTGCCGGGTTTCTTGCATTAAGGTAGAGGGGATGGCTGTATTCTAGTAGTGGCCTACATATGGATTTGTAGATATGTACTGCTGTCTTCATACTGATACCTTTATTTTTATAGGTCATACTACGGAAGTGTTTGCCTCTGGAGATGCATCATTTTTATGATTTTGGTGTGATTATTAAAATTCAACTTGTGGTCAAGATTTACACCTAGATATTTGACTGCTGTACTGGGTGAGAGAGAGTGATTGTTGATGTTTACTTTTGGGGAGTTGATGTTGGGGGCATGGTTGAAGATTATGTATTGGAATTTTGTCGGGTTTGGTTTCAATCTCCATTTGTTGAACCATATCATCGTTGTGTTCATTAATCTTTGTAATTCATCCACAGTCTTTTTCATAGTGCAGTTATGACTAATTAATACAGTATCATCAGCATATTGTAATATATATTGATTAGGGTTGAAGTGGGCTGGGTCATTTTCAAAGTTGTAAATATCAAAACAGTAGGTGTTGTATAGTAGTGGATAGCGGCGAGCCTTGTGGTAGTCCTTGTTGCATTTTAAATGTTTTAGAGTAGCTTGTGTCTATTTTGATTTGTAATGTTCTCTCTTTTAAATATGTGCTTATCATGTGTACTAAGTATCTTGGACAGTTCAGGTATGCTAGCTTGTACAGTAGGCCCATGTGCCAAACACTGTCGAATGCTTTATTTATATCCAAAAATATTGCCTCACTATGTTGACCTTCGAGCTTTGTCGTTTATACTTTGTATTTTCATATGTAATAGCAAATTTTATAACAATAATGTCATTTCGGTAATTGTCCCAGTCCCCTTATTGCTATAAAATTGCACTTACATTCACTACACGTTTTAATTAATGCTTTTTGTCATGTTCCTGTCATTTACATTCCTACTGTTAAATAAAAATTCATTGTTATAATCCCTCAGAGTTGGAACGGTCCATTCTACAATCAGTTTCCTCGATGTACAATTTCTATCTCATCTCAGTAATATTGAAAAGTAATTGTCCTACCTCCACTATAAAAACCTTGGGATTTCAATTTAGTGCGCCCAAACTGTAGGCAAACGTGTATGTGAAGTTTTCATACTGGTAAGTTTTCCCTGTTTTATTGTGTTTTAGCCCTACGAATTTTGAAAAATATAACGTGATCGTACATTTTTGCTTGTCATACCGGTAATGTCCAATATTCTGCTAATTTTAAGATTATTCAGTTTAAAATACATTCAGTAAAGTAAAGTTATAATACATTAACAAAACCTCAAAATCTAGTCCAATTTGTTCTAAAAGAAAGGTGATATCATTAAATTGGGGAAAAGGGTCATTTCGGTAATAGCTACGGTACCGAAATGGCTTTTAAATTATCGGAACGGTTAAAAAACACAAATAAACGATGTTACAATTCAATAATATTTCAATGTAATGGTTAATGGTTATAATACATAATTTTGTTACAATTAATTAGAAGAATAATTTTACTTTTTTTTTAATTTTTATTGTTCAAATAGGCTTAAAATGTCATGAAACGTCAAGATTTTAAGTTTGAGCGAAAAAAAATTTGTCTGTAACTTTTTTTGTGCGCACGTTTACTCTGGAACCGTTTAAGATATTGACTTGAAATTTGGTATACATATGTACTTTAACGAGTTCTGGAACTAGATTATTTTTCATCTTGTTCCGTCGAAGGGTTGGGGGGTAAATTTAGGGTAAATGGATATATCAAGCAGGTAAGAGTTCATAAAATTGGTATTTAGTATATATAAGAGAAGCTAAGGTCTCAAAAAAATTTTTGGCATTAGCCACCCCCATTGCCACCCCGCACTCCATTATTAAAGGGATTGAAAAAAAAATGTGATTTAGTGTATGTACAAGAACCAGAAACCTAAAAATATTTTTTTACTTCATCCACTCCCACTACCACCCCCACCTCATCGCTACCTTTGTGGGGTATCGTTTTATGGGTTTTTGGGGTAAAGGATTTCAAATATTATATTATTAAAGTTCCATAAACAATTATTTCCACATACAAAGTTTTTTCGTTGTGAGTGACTTTGATAGAGAATCTGGATGTGGAAGTAGTGATTCCTTGGGCAGCGGTTTTTAATTTTCA
Source organism: Rutpela maculata (assembly GCA_936432065.2). Lineage (NCBI taxonomy): Eukaryota > Metazoa > Arthropoda > Insecta > Coleoptera > Cerambycidae > Rutpela > Rutpela maculata. The sequence continues at coordinate 228,429,892 of OW386286.2, read as the reverse complement.
GACTAACTATATTTTATTTTATTTAAATTATAAACCTATTATATAGTGATGTTTTTACTTTAAAATATTTATCTACTATACGATTTTGTTTTATAATTATCTTAATTACGTTTTTAACTGAAATTAGAACTATAATATCGTTCCCAACCAGTAATGAATACTGCTGAATACATAGATAAGTAATATAAACCTATAACAAAATGTTACTACTCAATTTTTCTTTCAAAAAAATATTTTTTTTATGGACTACTTTTGCCTGATTTGTCCCGGTACATGGCAAATACCCATATGCTACATAACTACATGCTATTTATACTGAATGTTAATAATATACTGCTTATTGCATCGTACACTGTTGGTTATTCAACCATTTTGCATAGCAATCAAGTAATATTTTTTTCGATTTCCCACTAAAACTACCTTTGACGTTTACAACATTGTCTCATCTACCTTAAGTCGTTACCAATGATAACACTGAGTTTTACATTATCGCCAAGGAAAACAACTATGTAAAAATATGAGTACAAATGAGGCCGTCTGATAGAATAAGTCGAGAACTATAATTTGTGAGGTCATAACTTAGGACGGCTTTCTATAAGCGCTGGCATAAAAAAAACAATTCAGCCGCTTTGGCTTTAACCTCGTCTTTTTTTATGAAAATGATTACAGTAGTAGTATTTTGACAGCGTTCTAGTATTAAAGTTCAATTGCTTATTGTAAATGTGTATTATATCTGTGACTTACTTACATTTAAAAAGATTTAAAAATATATTTTTTTCAAATGTATACAGTGCCTATGCAGTATTAAGTTAAATCAGATGTCATTGTCCAGGAATTCATTAAACGTGCAGAAGACCTTGTCTTTTAAGTAGTCCTTGATTTTTATTTTAAACTTCAAGAAGTAGTTTTTGACTAAATTAGGTAGAACAATATAGAATCTGGCAGAGTACATATTAAAGATCATCAGCGAAGAAGACGCAGTTCTCAGGAAGCAGATGATAACAAAGATCGTTAATGTAGATTATACATATGTTGTAGTGGACCCAGGACAGAGCCCTGGGGTACACCATATTTAATAAATTCTAAATCAGACATACTGTTATTAAAGTTTACACGTTGTTTCCTATTTTGAAGGTAGGACTCGAAGAGCAATACCCGTGCACCGTAATAGGACATTTTCTCCAGCAGGGTATCATGCGAGACGCAGTCAAAAGCCTTGCTGAGGTCATACGGAGTTACCGTTGTGTGTTTACCCTCATCAAGGCCTCCGACAACGTCGCACATGACACTATACACTGCCTGTGTTGTAGAGCAGTTTCCACGGAAACCGTATTGACTGCTATTTAGGAGAAGAATTTTTTCAAGGAATTTTTCTAATTTGGTTTTAATCAAGATTTCTAGAATTTTTCCAAAGATTGGTATGGTTGAGATACAGAGTGACCCATTTAAAAGCGGGGCACCTCTCTAAAATGTTTATTTACTGTGCGATTTGAATCAAATTCTATACTCAAGTATAGAACAAATTAGGATCTAATTATGACCAGAAAAACATTCACCTTTCACAAATGCAAAGCCACCTGCGGTACCAAAATATGCGGAAAAAATCAAGAAATCATATTAGGCATTTTTTATCGCAAAATTTTGTTAATGAAACTTTTTCAGAATTGTCCAAAAACCTTAAGTACAAAATTTAATCAAAATAAAAAAAATAAAAAAATTGAAATTATAAAAATTTTAAAAATCATTATTTAAAAAAAACTGCAAATTACTTGACAACTACCTGGCAGCTTGTTTTTAATTTCAAACAGAATTGTCATAGTACTGTCTTATAAACAAAAAATCGCATTAAAATTATATTTTCGGACTTGGACATTATTTAATAAAAATTTTAATACTTTTTTATTTATATTATATTTTTGGACTTAAGGTTTTTGGACAATTCCGAACAAGTTTCATTAACAAAATTTTCCAATAAAAAAATGCCTAATATGATTTTTTTACTTTTCCGCATGCTTTGACCCCGCTGGTGGCTTTGCATTTGTAGGAGGCAAATGTTTTTCTGGTCATAATTAGATCCTAATTTGTTCTATACCTGAGTAAAATTTGATTCAAGTCACACAATAAATAAAAATTTTAGAGAAGTGCCCCGCTTTTAAGTGGGTCACTCTGTAGAGCGGAAGTGTAAACCTCATTTAGGAAAGAAAACATTGAATCTTTACAATTAATTATTTTATTTGCGTTCATCATAAGAATATTATTTAGGTATTAAGGAAATCACAACTTATACACTTTTTAATATACAGAAAGTAGGTAATTTCATAATAAATAAAAAAGTGTGTAAGTTGTGATTTGCTTAATACCTAAATAATAGTCTCTAAAACATTGCATCATTCGTGCTTTTATTACATTGAAATCCAAATTGGTTATCACTTAACAGACTTCCAGATAATAAGAACTCAATTCATTTTTTTTACTAGTTTTTCAATAATTTTTGCTAACATAGGAATCAATGATATTGCTCGGTAGTTAGATGGGCTTTCTAAATCCCGTCTATATAACGAGGTACACAGTTCTTAAAAGAGAGGGGAAACTTTACAATCATTTCATCAGTACCAGAAGTACTTTTGTTTTTATATCCTTAATAGTTCTTTTTAATTCGAGTATATTTGTACTATATAAATATTGTTTATTTATTTTTTTCATATAACTCTTGGAGGAAATGTGTTTTAGTTAGTTTATCTGCAACTGAACAGTAATAGTTATTTATATCATGGAATTATAGTTGTTTTGCCTGTCAAAGGCCGTGGAAGTACTTATTGTAAAGTTAGTTATTAGTTGAGTACATATATACACATAGTGTTGGTTGGCAAACTGAAGACCGCCAAAGGCACAAGCCTCCAAGTGGCACAAAATTTGATTCCCTGACGAAAAGTGCATGCTTGATGCATCGCTTCCATTATTCTATATTGAAGAAACTTATGACCAGGGCCCCACAAGGGGGTCAGTAGGCACCGTGGTTAAGCGGAGGGCCCGCAAGAGATCAAATTCCCCCCCCATCAAGTATTAGGCGGGGGGCCCGCCAGTGAATTTGGTACCAGGGCCCATGATTTGATGTGGGGGACGCCTGCTTATGACTGCATATATCGATATAAAATCAGCAGACAGGTATAATTACATGCTAATTAGCTAATCAGGAGGTGGAATTCTCATTTGACCTAACGAATCTATACATAAAACTTATTCTTCTTTATGCGCATTGTGCTGTTCGTTTCAACTGCTTTAGTAATCCAAGTTGGTGGATGTCTGATAAATATTGAAATTGTGTTTTAAGAGAAATCATGTATGACATTAAAAATGAAGTGAATAACAATAATTTTAATAGTTTTCAGAATATAGTTATAATAATCTTAAGATCGGGGGTGGATGTGGTCAGTTTAACCGGCCCTGGCAATTTTAGGGAATTAGAATCTCAAATTTGGGTGGGCCAGGGCAGGATCAATTTTTTTATTTTTTTTCTTTGGTGGGCCAAGGTTCAAGGGGAAAAAATGCGCCGCAGGCGAAAATTTTGTATTTTTCAAGACCAAACGCTCTAACATGAAAACTTTGAAATTCGAGTTGCAAAAACATTTTCTTCGAAAAGTAGGTTTTGTCAAACGAATTTTCCTTTTTTTCATGTAATTGCAAAAATTATTTCAATCACAATTTCTTTCATTCCAAGTAAGGGCTAAGAAGGGAAAAGGACTGCCGTTTTAATTTTTTTGACCGTCTGATTTTTCATCCGCTGGAACAAACGTCTATTTACCTCGGCTCAGCCCCAGAGCCACCGGCCCGGCGGGAATTTGCCCGTTTACCCCCCTGCCCCATCCACCCCTGCTGACGTAATATGGCCCGTATGACCTGGTGGCTAACCTAATCAAACTTGTTTTTCTGTTTGACTGGTTTTGGAAAGATATTGCCAAAAATATAATCTTTTTAAAACAAATGGAAGCCAAAATTAACAAAAAAACTTAAAACTAGGTTATACGAATGACGCCTGAAGGCGTTATGAGCCCTGAGACGTAGTAGGGAGATGACGCCTCCAGACGTCATCAGCAGTGAAAGGGTTAAGACATGACACCCTAATCTATGTTAGTAGTGTAAATAGTAGTGATTGTTTCACAATAATAAATAACACACTGGAAAACGTTAACAGATACTGCTGTATTAATCTACTCAAGGTTAATTCACAAAAAACTAAGCGGATGCTTATTGGAACGGGAGCAAATTTAATAAATAGATGCGTAATTCATATTTGTACAGATGAAATTGAGAGAGTTACAAAAATTAAATATCTGGGAGTAATTATTGACAACCAATTATCATTTAAAGATCACACTAAATATGTATGTAAAACGATAGGATTCAAAATAAACTTCTTAAGCAGATGCAGTGGTTATTTGAGCTACTGGACCAGACTTACAATATATAATACATGCATATTGCCCCATTTTAATTATTGTTCTTCAATTCTATACCTCTTAAATAAAAATGAAATGGGTAGACTTCAAAAGCTTCAAAACAGAAGTATGAGAATAATTTTAGGTTGGTGTAGACTGACACCTATTAGATTTATGTTAAATACACTAGGATGGCTTTCTGTAAAAAATTATGTAACATTTTTCACTATGATGTTTATATATAAAATTAAAAATGACTTAACTTCCGAATATCTGCAGGATAAGTTAGTTTAAGAGAACAGTTGAACTAGTGCCATAGTCTCTGTGCTTTATTTGGGTATTTGCAGAAGACGCAAAGGTCTAGCTCTACGGAGAAGTAAAAGTCAAACACCCAGCTAGAACTGATTAAGTGTAGAGGTATTAAAATAGTGTTACAGAAGTTCATGGAAGTCATGAAACCTAAAATTTTGACACCTTAAATAGACAAATAGTATTTAATACAATAATGTTAATGATAATAAGTCTTTATTGATTTCTACAAAAATAGAAAATACAATTTGGCGAAGTAGCCCAAACGTCAGAAAACATTCTATAGTGAAACCCACAAAACTTGCAAACTAAATAATTTTTTTTTAATGAGTTCGTGAAAGTTTATAGAATAATATCCTGAAAAGTTTACATTTTGCTCGGATGCAAAACACAAAAAAAGGGAAAGAAAAAATTTTTAAATTAAGTCAGGGTAGAAAAAAAACAAAAAATACAGGTGAATAGACCACGTATTTCTGAACAAAAAACGTTCTAATAAAATTTATCGCTAAAGCCACGGAATTCCTGGAAAAAAATAATGAAGTAATTTTGTCACTCTGAGCGGCCAAGCGCACGGTTAAATGCATACTACGGAACCTCTAAAAATTCTTAGCAGTTCTAACGAATAAAACAAAGCTTTCTTCTCTTTCTGATTACACGTTTTTAACATTTTTCTTAGTGAATAGGAGAATAAATAGTGAGTCTGAAGGGAAAATATATAATTATTAACGCATACACAGACACCACACATAGCCGCTGAATCGCTCGCATGAATTTTTACGTGCCTTTACTGTATTGTATTTATTACAGGTACACCTATCCACTTTTTAGCTATATCCAATGGATTGCTTATACATTTGTTAATGTATTGGAAAAGTTCCAGAATTTATATTCAAAACAATCAAAGATATTTTCAATTATAAGGATAAGATTGTGAAAATTGTAATTTCTTAACATGATCTGATTGACCATATTTTCGAAAAAATGCATACAAGTAAACGAATTTGTGTTTGAACATTCGAAAAATATACATTTTTTCCGAAATAGTGATATTTTATTTTTTCCAATGGGTCAAGTTCTCGGCAAGTTACAGCCTCTAATATATATATTTATCAAAAAAATCATCAAGCAAGGAAATTAAAATGATCTGAAATGTACTTTTTTTTTTTAATCCACGTTACTACAATTTAATAAACCATAATAATCATGAAGTGTACATACTTTTTAACAGATCTCAATGAAGAAAAAATTTTTTTGAAGGGCTTTTACTTTTTTCTGTATTTTTTATTGCGACGATTGAGTTCGGGCGTGATAATATATATAAGTATATTTTTCCCATCCAACCTTTGCTTGTATTGTTTAAAACAAAAAAGCATCAGAAAGCTGCAATTTCAATCTTTTAAATGAACCAACACTAATGTAGATTGAACAAATTCTGATTTAGTACATCGCCCTTTTTTTTAATGATTAGTAACAGGCTGAATTTTCGTGAGTAGCTTCGTTTTGACGCCCAACTTTTCTCTGCGAAAATTCTCTGTAGTGGTAGCTAATAGCAAAAATTATTTTTTCTATTTCACACGAATTAGACAATTCGACAACCTGTCAAATTATGTTGTTGTGGACAAACACGGGGCTTATTATAATTAACTCGCGCAAACGTAACCAAGGCAATCGAAAAACAAACTCTTTAACAAACGTTTAATGAATGAAAAATATATTGCCAAAATAATTTGACAGGTTGTCGAATTGTCTAATTCATGTGAAATAGAAAAAATAATTTTTGCTATTAGCTACCACTACCGAGAATTTTCGCAGCGAAAAAAGGGTGACGTACTGTGGACTATAACGTTACAGTTATTTTTTTCCAGGAAAACCGTGGCTTTAGCGGTAAATTTTGTTAGGGCATTTTTTGTTCATAAATACGTGATCTAACCATCTGTATTTTTTATTTTTTCCTAGCTTGACTTAATTTCAAAATTTTGAAAAAATGGATGAAAAAATTTTTTTTCAAATTTTTTTTATGTTCTGCATCCGAGCGAAATGTAAACTTTTCAGGATATTATTCTATACACTTTCACGAACTTATTAAAAAAAAATTATTCAGTTTGCAAATATTTGTAGGTAAATACCTACATCAACTGGGCTAAAGTTTAGCCATTATAGGCTATTTTTACACTTAACTATGCTTCAAAATATTTCAGTGTTATCAAAGTATTTAAATATTCGGAAAGTATTTAAATACTAAGTTTAAACTATTTAATTACTTTGTTATTTATTATTTAAATACTTTTATCTTTTGAAAATACTTAATATTTAAATACTTTCAATTTTCTGAAAGTATTTAGTATTTAATATTTAAATACTTTTTCAAAGTATTTGCCCAGCTCTGTCCCACATTAAATATATTCAAAAGTCGACTTAAAAAGTATTTGTTGGATGAGTAGCTGCTTGTATAGTTTGTCAAACCTCCCAATTAAAAACTGAATTAACTGTCTTAATCTTGATGGGATATCGGTTGCTGTACTACTATTGTTATTCTAGATGCTCATTGTGAAATTTTATAGTGTGACGTGTAAAATTTGTCTGTCTGATGATTTGTTTTATATCTGTATGATGTTTCTGTGTATTCATGATGTATTAGTCTTTTGGCTAAATAAAGGATTTTATATACATATTATCCTACCTATGAGTATCATCAACATATATGCAAGAAACCATACACTTGTAAAAATTTAAATCACAGTCATTCTTTACTCGGAGTACATGCACATCAATGGAAAGATCAGTATTAATATATCGACAGACACACTTCCTTTGAAAGAGACAAAAAAACTGAAAAGTACTATTTTATTAATGAAAGACATATGTATTTTTGTATAATATATTACACAATTTTTAATTTAAATTGTCATTACAAAATTATATCTGATTGCGACAAATTATTTTTGATCTTGTATTCAATAGGTTATTTGAACGGTAAATTTACTTACCTAAGAAAAAAAATTAAAATACAAATAGACAAATTTGGTCTGAAAATGTTTAGTGTGAAAATCACCTCTCAACCATTACAGGAAGCACGTTACTTGATATCCTTGTAAAGAGGGCAAAAAATTTATCATCCTCTATATCGTCCCATAAGTTCCGTAAATAACTTTCCACAAATTTTACATTATTCTCGTGAAATTCATCAACTTTCATTGTAAAAATAAAAAGGGCTTTTTCTAAAACTGGATTGTATTCATCACAAAAACTGTGAAATGCTTGAGCTGAAATACCAGGAATTTTCTCTAAATTTTTTATAATCATTACACCACTTTCTTTTAGATTTTCTCTATTCCCTTCAATAATCCTGCCGTAATCTTCTAAAAAATAACTACTGTTCAAGTTATTTCCTTCTAAAACAACTGGCACTGCTGAGCACGTCGATAAAGCACAAACAGCAAACTCAGAAACTTTGCCTAATAATTTATTTACTGTTTCCTGACTTTCATCATTGTAAAGGAGTAAAAAAGTTTTTGGTTGACGAAACTTTGTTATTTCCTGAATGCCAACCTTTATATATAACCAAAAATCTTCCACCTGAGAAGGAAACTCTTCAGACAGTTGTTCTAAAGATGGACTCTCTTTTACATTTTTGTCACCATCAATACCATATAGCACAACTAATGATAAAAACAGCAAACTTAGGACTACAATGGAAAAAGGATTTATGCAGTTACAAAATGTCTTGTTTGTTGAATTTTCTTGCTCTTTATTCTCTTCTTCAGTCTCATCATTAGAATCAATGACGTCAGATTTTTCATCTTCAGAATTGGAATTGTGGTGCCTATGCTCGTGCCTTTGACCCGAACTACACTCGGGTATGTAATGGTAATTGGTAACGATAGGACTTTGTATTGATTCATTATTAGTATCTCCAATTCGGCGACGACCAGTAACATCCACAATCTTAGGAGTACTGCTAGCTTTGGGTTTCTCAGCCTAGACATAAATTTATCATGACGGCCAAATTTTCATAGGTTATGGAACAACTTACCATATTTAGCTTTATAACGCATTAATCACTTGATTACACATATAATAGTAATTTTTAGTTGTAAATGTTATCATTGATATTTTGAAGAAATAAAAAAATAATTTCCAGATAGCATTTCACATTAACCTCTAAAAATTTTCCAGAGTTGACAAGTTGAGTTCGTTTAAGATTCTTATCTGATCCGATCAGTTTTCCAGCAAGATTCATTAATAAGAAAGGGTATTTACATGATTATGAACACTAAGAACACGATCTAAATTCATAAACAGATTATTAGATTTTAGATAAAAAATCCTGCTTGGAAATATTTTGCTCCAACAGAAGTACAGTTTTTGTAAAAACATATGTATTGAACTGAACGGATATTATTTACTCAAGAATAGAGAGTAGTTTGAAACAGCTAATGGAAACAACAAGTGAAATTTCAAGAAATGTCAAAATTCATTAATTTTTTTTACAAGTTGGGTGCTGTAGAGTTTGTGTACCACCGATTTCATAATAGAGGCATTAATAGAATTATGACTACAGTGGTAAATAATCGACAATTTTGGATATGATGAAATGCAACTACAGGGTCTCTGGAATACAATGCAAACTGCTAAATACTCCGTTCGATGTCTACATTTCTTTAAACTTCCAGAAAAGAAAAAGGAGTACCTTGCCAGAAAACTTATTGGGTAGGACACCAGAAGTAAATAATTAATATGTGGTAAAATATGGTTAATATTTCAGCTACTCCAACGATGAAATGTATCTCGTTGTGGCCGATGTAAGGCATTATAAGCAATTTCTACCCTTTTGCACAAAATCTATAATTCTGAAACATCAACCGAAAGAACTTAAAGCCAACCTAGAGATAGGTTTTCCACCTGTAGTAGAAAATTATACTTCAACAGTAACACTCGACAGGCCTAATTTTGTCCGTGCAGTATGTAGAGATGGAAGATTATTTAACTATTTAGAAACTACTTGGAGATTCAGCCCTGGACTAAGCAGCAATCCAAAATCTTGTATAGTAGATTTTAAAATTAGATTTGAGTTTAAATCTGTTCTACACTCGCAGCTGGCTTCTATGTTTTTTGATAGATTGGTCCAGCAAATGGAAAATGCCTTTATTAATGAAGCCAAGAGAAGATATGGCCCAGAATCATTACCTAGTCATCAGTTAAGCCCCACAAAAAGCTGACATTAGCTTATTTAATTGTATAGGCAAATTTTATATAACATCAGATTTTGTACAGTTTATAGGTGTTATAAATTATTTATATATTTATTTTTAAATTTGACTTGTATCTATTAATTTTTGAAAATAATCATAATGTAGTAAATAATGTGTTTCTTTTATAAATGAAATTTGATATTGCATTGGACGTTAAAAAAATTAATTTGTACATAGATGTAATGTCTCGAACAATTCACTTTGTTAGTGATATCTGCCGTCCTTAGCTTAAACGTGGTAAGTTCGATTTTTACAAAAATTGAGATTAGGCCAAATATGTATCCTCAGCATCATTCTACAAGTGTACACTAGCTTAGAAAGTGGTATCTGCTTTTTTTATTGAATTATTCCAAAAAATAATTATGCCATCCTACATCACCAAAACGTGGTAAGTTCGTTTTTTGAGTTTTTTTGCAAAATTTGAGCCGACAAATATAATTTACGAATGTTGATAAATGTTATTTATTACCAGATAGATACAAACATAGAAAATTAAATAAGAGAACACGCTGAAACTGACATAATCAAATGTATAAAATCTTAATTTTCTCAGTTTTAACATTTAAGGACTTACCCCGTTTAAGCTAGGGACGGCAGATATGCCCTACAAAGTAATTAAAATGGCAGTTCTTTATTAAATTTTATATTTACAATTTTGAATATTTTGAATGTGATGTAACTCGATATATCAGCGATGCCAACATACCAAGATAATTTGCTACCAAATTGACATGACATAATAAGTACATAACCTAAAAGTCATTCAAAATGGCAGGGGTAATAGGTATTCAACGTTTTTGTTTAAAAAGATTATTTCCTGCTTTGAATCGCCGTTTTGTATCAACATCAAAAAAGAGTAACGATTCTGCAACAGCCACTCAAGTATGTAAAACGGATGCCAAGTCCAAGGCAGTCGAACAAAGAGATTGGGTTCCCTATGGCTTCGATTACAAATCCAAAACTGGAGACAGAAATGCGATGCACTCCATAATGTTCATTTCTGTTACAGTCTGTCTAACTGTTGGAGGATTTTTTTGGGCGTATGTGCCAGATTATAACCTTAGAGATTGGGCTCAACGTGAAGCTTTCTTAGAATTGCGAAGACGGGAACAAAATGGATTACCTCTGGTAGATCCCAATTTTATTAGCCCAGATAAAATTATATTGCCTTCTGATGCAGATTTAGGTGACACTGAAATTATTATTTAATTATTGTTTTTAAACTGTAAATATATTTGTAACTCATAAATTAAGTAAATAGAGTCTAAAACCTAATATGTTCTTTTAATATAGTTTAATTCTTAGTTACGTAAATACATTTTAACTATTTGAAATTCAAACGTTTTATTCTCTGGATAATTTATTTAAAAATTTTTAGTACCTACTTATAGGTTCCGTATAATCTTGAAATAACTACTAAAATACCAGGAAATTTCATGAATAATCAAAAGCCCATATGTCAAATATTTTTAAGTAAGTAATAGTAGATAGTACCTGTAAAACCAAGCGATGCAGGTTTTTTCGTCGATAAAGATTCATCAAGATGCTATATGTTTTAATCTCTATGCGCAATATATTTATCAAACCTATAAATGATTATTCAATTTATATAGATATAATTGGTATAGCACCTTTATCGCACCTCTACCTGTTGTATTTAAAGACTTGCCTTTATACATTAGATATAATTCCTGTGTCCTACATTTAGTTTATCTATATTCTTTCTAATGGTATGGTCATATCTATATAGAATCATGATTTTGTGCTAATTATAATCACTATTATCTCACTAAGCTACAAAATTCGCCAATACTCAACACAACATACAAAAAATAGATAAATTCTGCACAATACGTATTCCCAATATTAGAGCTAAATTTAAGACACCAGAATATACCTTCATCGAGAAGATAAAACTACAATAAGAACCCAACATAATCTAAGAATTTATTATTATTACTACGAATACAGATATATATTTTTACAATTAATTTTTTTTTAATTTATTTATTTGCTTTCATCATATGAAATTTCCTACTTTCTGTATACTGTTGCCAGTGGCAGGGGGGGGGCACGGGGTGTGAAATATGCCGTGTTAAGGTGGCCATGTCCAAGAAAGAGACATCCATAACAAGAGTATTACTATGAATTTTCTTCCGGTGACCCCTCCCCCAGAAGTCAATCCTGTATCCGGCCCTGATTGTTGCCCTAATCTAAACACACTAATATACTAGGTAAATACTTTAAAACACTCATTATTGGAGAACCAATCAAAACAACTACTCTTCTAGCTAACACTGACGAAGTATTGAATTACATGATAGGATTCCTAGTATTTTAAGGCAAAAAAATATATTGAGAATACTTAAATCATTTATTGAAATTTAGTCATTCAGAATCTTACATTCTATTTCAACTCTAGAAAAGTGGTACAAGTTTTTTTGAACTCGTTAGTTCTCATCAGTAAAGTATAGAAACATTCATTCATTATATACAATTAATTATCATTATTTTTTTTGTTTATTTGTTTGCTTTCATTACGATTAGAGAATATTATTTAGTATTGAGCAAATCACAACTTACACACGTTTTTATTTATTATGAAATTACCTACTTTCTGTATATTGTTGTGTAACGAAGTTATTTTTCCGATGCTAAAATACATTTAATTTCTACTGTACTTCACCGCTTACATTCAAATATTTATTTGGTAAATATTTATTTGAAATTAATCACTGTGCTGCCGACCTTCGCATATTAACGAAACTAAGACTGAATATATAATGTACCTGCTAGGATTTTGGAAGGTTTCTCAGAAATAAATTTAATTACCAAAAGAGATACGCGTGGCGCTAACAGTGCGAACGCGACGCCTCCATGGTCAAACCACCATTTTCAATAAAACATTACCGCTCCAGGTTTTATTTAATTCAGTTTTAACTCGAACCGTGGCTACAAATTTCACCGAGTTAAGATGAAACCTGACATTTTACTGAGGTGATTAAGAATCCGTTTTAAGTACATTCTATTTTGTTTTTAATCAGTTTTACAAACTAGAGTAAGATCTGCAATTTCTATAAATTTTATAAAATTTGTCATAGTCCGGGAACTTAGTCCGAAAATCTGAAAATCCGGGAAAATCATTTTATAATAATTATTCTGCTGCCCACATCATCTGGCTCGAATTCTGATGAGATACCGCTTGGCTGATAGTGTCAATGTGCTACCGCTGCACTTTCACTTAATACCGAGACCTGCAGAATTTGGCAAATACACACCAATTCAATCAAATGTAACTTCACCAGTCAAACTTCCAGAACAAAGTAAAATATTAGAATTATTATTGGTACATCTGTCTGTCTCCGTTATTTGCGTACATCGATAACCGTTTATTTAATTTTTGCTGTATTACAATCTACTTTATGTAGTTTTGCCAGATTCTTCGCTCTCTCTTATGCATGATTTTTAACTGTAAATATTTGCTTTCGTTTGCCTGGTATTTGAGCACTGCCTGTTTTTGCCGCTTAGTATTTTTTTTTTACTTACTGTTTGCTGCTTACTTTCGTATCGCTTATCATTTTTTTTTGCTACCGCTACCACATTCCTATATTAACTTTTTATAATTACCTGCTTGAGTATCACTTAATCAGCACTGTTAGTAGTCAATCGTAGCCTAGTAAATAATAATCTGCGACCTTCCTGACTCCGACTTAGTCAATGAATTGATATGTACATAACATTTTTTTTTAGTTTTAACAAGGACAACACTCCTTATGAGTGCCTCTGATTTTATCGCATTTTTTTAATTTGTTTTGTTATTGTTACCTATTTTCATATTTTAATAAACGTTGTTATTTACCGAACTTTGTGTTTTACTGTTGAATGTGAGAGAAAATCTAATCTACCGTTTGACCTCTGGACGTAACCGTTTCTTCACTGAGTTTATCCCAGCCCTACTGCAACAGGCTGCGTGAGGAGGCTATTGTGGGACCTTTGCCCCACGTAAAAATTGTAAAGGTGGCGTCCGAGTGAAACCGAAGTTGTTCTCGGCGTCAAAGTGACGCTTCCACTTGTTTATGCTCTAGACAACTGGAAGAAAGCACGTCACAGTTGCCCTAATCTGAACACGCTAATATACTAGGTAAATACTTTAAAACACTCATTATTATGGAGAAAAAAATTATTATTTAAAAACTCTAATTCATTTATTTTAATTCATTTTATTTTTTAAAATTTGCCGTATTAAATAAATAATTATTTTGTTGTAAAATCAATTCAAACTAGTACAACACATTATTCTGAACAGAAAAACGAAGAACAATTTTTTTTCATTTAAGAATCCGTTTTACAGATAAAAATTAATTTTAGTTGAAAAAATTGTCAAATTATGATTTTGGCCAATATCTCGAAACCCTATCATTAAAATTTGATCGACATGTCACAAACTACCACTGTACAAAGTTTCAGCTCCCGGGAGTGAAAACCAAATTACATATAAAAGGTGCGGCAGGGTCCTTGAAGTATTTTTTTATTGCAAATGGAGAAAAAACAAATTTAGAAATTTAATGCAATATATTCAGATATGTAATACAATTAATTAATGTAATAGAACAGGATAATGTATAATTTTTATAGGTATATTTTCAAAATATTTTTTCCCATTTTATTTTACAGATTACCATTAATTACTTCCACATCCAGTGGAAGTATAGTAACGACAAAAAAAAATTTGAAAATATTTATTGTTCACATAGGCTTAGAATGTCATGAAACATTGAGATTTTAAGTTTGAGTGAAAAAAAATTTCTATCTGTCTGTCGGTCTGTCTAACTTTTTGTGCGCACGATTACTCCGGAACCTTTTAAGATATTGACTTGAAATTTGGTACACGTATGTACTTTAATGGGATCTGGAACTAGATTATATTTTCATTTTATTCCGTTGAAGGGTTGGGGGGTAAATTGGGGCAAATGGGGGGGTACCTAGGTAAATCAAGCAGGTAAGAGTCCATAAGAATGACATTTGGTATATACAAGAGAAGCTAAGGTCTCAAAAAATTTTTTGGCATTGGCCACCCCCATTACCATCCCCCTGTCACCACCCTCACCCTACTACCAATGTGGGATATCGTTTTGTACGAGGTTTTATGGGTTTTTGGGGTAGACAATTTCAAAAATTATATTATTAAAGTTCCACAAACAATTATTTCCTCATACAAAATTTTTTCGTTGTGGGAGACTTGGATAGAAATTCTGATGTGGAAGTAGTGATTCCTTGGGCAGCAGTTTTTAATATGGTAACATGAATAAGCTTCTTTAGTTATCAAGGATATTGGAAACTATTTTCTAACCTAATTTTTAAAAGATTATACAAGTGTATACCCACATATTTAACAATTTTTTTTAAGTGATGAATAAATTATTATTATTATTATACAGAGTGGTCCCTAAGTAATAGTGCGTAGAGCAGAGTGAATTTCTGACATTAAAATATTGCTATTTAGCTAAACTTACATTGGTCCAAAAGTTGATATTAATAAAAGTACCAGTTAAATTTTTCAAATATTGGTATAAAATTGGGTGAATAGGGATTTTGTAAGGTGAGAAATTCAAATCTGCTCCCATTTTTTATGTAGATCCTAGAGGGCGCTACATAAGTAATGTTTATCATGTAAATGTATGCTTAACTTTTTTACCCTTACCCACGTTATGGCTTTTTTTTAATCACAAACCTGCCTTATTTTGACAAAAAAAGTATTAGCCTTAGAAATTGACCGTTTTCGAAATATTTTCATTGGCCGCTTAATTTATTATAAAAAATATTAACGTAGCAAGTGCCGATGCCAACAGTACTACTTCTGACAATTAAATATTCTCCTTGTGACAGTTAATAATTTTTTCCAATTTTATTATCCATTGTTGGTTAATATCATTTAATTGATGAAAATCAGAATATGCCCAGGCTCAATAATTTTTCAAACTCAGATATGAGAGATACGTTTCTTATTTACTGTCAACTTAATTACAATGGACATGCTGCGCAATGTGAATATTTGCGGAGACTTTCAGACAAATTACAACTTGGTCATCGGCTATTTCAAAATCAGTTCAGGAATTTAGGCAAAAGAGGCGCTTCTGCACAAAATATAATTTTAGTATTTTTCGAATCTTTACTTAATACAAAACACAGTATGTAAAGGATCTTTTCTTATTTTTTCCTTTACAAACGTTATTCAACATTAAAGTTTGAATAAATCTGTTAGGGGCGCAAACAACATGTGACATCATGTAACAAAAGATGCCACATGGCTAGCACACATTTTGAATTAATTCCATTTATGTTATAGCTTGACAATGGAGCGAAATAGACCATAAAAGTCTCTTTTTGCAAATTTTCATGTACATGCAGCGAAGCAATCGAAGCCAAAATACAGGAAGTTTTTGAAAAAAAAAATTGTCATCTAGGACTTATAGTTTTTTATTTATGAATAGTTTTGTGACTCAGTAGCATACGGCATACACCCGTCAGGCGTTCACTAGTAATGCACCCAGCATTACTACTGAATTTGAGGCAAAATATGTTGTTCATGCAGGATGATACCCCGCCACAACTTTGGCAAGATATTAGTGCAGCAGCAACCTTTTTTGATTCAACTGTAACATTTCATATGAGGGGATCTTTCATGAATTGTATGGATAAGTGTATTGAGGTGAATAGTGGACATATTGAATGAACATTTGCTATAAAATAATATTTATTTTTTGAGTTCCCTTACACATTCTGTCTTTATTTGTTGAATCCTTGTTTGAACCATAATTTTGTTTAATTAAATTTTCGCAAATAAAATTTATTAACTTGATAATTTGGGCTTTAATATAATTATTATACATTTACATCTACTTTGCTTATGTGGCGCCCTCTGGATCTACATTAAAAATGGGAGAAGGTTCGAATTTCTCATCTTAATTTTCATACCAATATTCGAAAAACTTCAAAGTTACGTGAAAAAATTAAAAATATATATAAAATTGACTTGAACATCAAGAGTGGACAGAATATCATAGTTAGTAATTAAACAAGTAAATTATCAGATTCACATAACACTAGGAACATAATTCCTAATCACCAGTTTGGTTTCAAAGAAAAATGTGCAACCATTCATCCACTGACGATTTTCACCTCAAACGTCTAGACTGCCAAGCATGAAAATTTAAAATCGGCAGCAATATTTCTTGATATCAAAAAGGCGTTTGATAGCGTTTGGCACAAAGGATTACTGTTCAAATTATCTGATACACCTGTTAAGAAACTACCTAGAAAATAGATAACTACATGTAAAGGTTGACAGCGCAACATCGGAAGAATTTATTATTGAGCAAGGGGTTCCACAAGGATTACCACTTTCACCTCTATTGTACAACTTATACATGACATGGCATCACCCTACAAAATCCATCTGAAGACGCAACATACATACTACAATATGCTGATGACACAACACTGGTGGAACATAATAAATCATTGCAGAATTTAATTCCTAAGTTGCAGGCAAAGATAAACGAGGTTCAAGTGTGGTTCAACAAATGGCGTCTTCTTCCAAATCCAAACAAATCACAATTTGTTATATTTAACCATGCTCCCTCTCTGTCCTCCCCTACAATAAGCATTGCAAACAAACATGTAAAGCCATCGCCTTCGGCCAAATATATAGGAATTACCATGGATCAAAAACTGAATTTTAACCAACACTTAGCAATTATTAAATCTAGAATAAAAAACACTTCAAATCACTCATATATAAAAATGAAGGAATATCTACAAAAACAGCCACAAAAATCTACACATCTATATGTCGACCTATACTGGAATATGAACACACTCTATATGTCAACTGCCAAGGGCCGGTACTAAACAACTTAAAAGATGCCGAAACCTCATCGCTACGCATTATAACTAAAATTCGGCATCCTGTCAACAACCTCCACAATCCGCCGAATAATTTACTATACGAAAAAATCTTGAGCAGACTTCAAATATTAACAACCAAATTTGCAAGTCGGCCGCATAATATGCAACTGTTACGACCTCTCTGCCGATCAAGAAACCGCAATAGAAGATCAAAACTCAAACACCCAGAGATGCCACTAATTGAAAAAATATCTTCTTTAATTGAAAACTAATTAATATAATTTTTTTTATTTAGATGTATACTTACATAAAAAAAATTTTTTCCATAAAATGTATTCATTTTTAAATATTCCACAAGCAATAATGTAACAGTAACAAAATAGGAAAAATAAGCTGAAGGACTCTGGTCAATGGCCGTCTGAATATGTATTCAATAAAGAACTTTTATTACTATTATTATTATTATTATTATTATCGACTTGAACACCCGGTGTCTCCGTTAATGTCACCTTTTGGACTAAGGTAAGTATAGCTAAATCAAATTTCTCTTCGCCACTCGTCAAAACATTTTTTTTTTAGTTCCGCCCCTGCCCTTCCTGCTCACCAATTATAAGAGCTGAATGAAAAAAAATTTCCTCCCCGCTCATCAATCATTAGACATGGACAAAAATTTATTATTAAACTTGGACAACAAAAATGTTTTTAAACAGCGCTGTGTAACGATTTTCCAAAGGATTTTCATCATTTGATTTGGTGTTCAAGTGTAAACACTTTGCTAAATTAGGATTGGCAACACTGTCTATGGACCATTACTTATGGACCATACCCTGTATAAGTTAATGCCAGAAACATTTCAAAAATTAAGGCAGAACTCTCGGCAGAACTATTATAAACTTAAAACAAACTTGTTTAATATCTATTTAAATTTTATTGTTAGGCTAAATGGGAAGTCACTGCTATCACTGGACTGCCGAAATAGCTGTGCATGTTGCCAAGCTAGATCTCCCTTTCCACCAGAGAGTGTTGCTTTAACTATTAAAGTACTGGAATCATCGAAATCATTAAGTCTAATCACAGTTTCAGCATTTAACAATGTAACCTTATCACCAGAACAAATTTCAACTTTCACTTCACCATTTTCAAATGTAACTGAATTAAAATGTAGTATAACAGATTCTATACATTTTTTAGAATCTGTTAATTTTATCTTCCAAGAGATTTGGCCCAATTCTTGACCACCTACTCTAGCAAGGTACACCATTTTCCAGTCTTTCTCATGTTTCCTGAATATACCAGAATGCTTAAAAACTCCTTTATTCCATTTTTCTACTTCCAATAAACTTTTCTCTCCTGAAATGTATTGATATTTGTCTAAAGATGCAGAGTATCTAATAATTACTTGATTGTCAACTATTTCATCGCTATTTATATGCCATATAAATAGTGATTCATCTTCTACATCCTGGATTTCACCTCGAGCTAGTCTCCAAGCTGCCGATCCTGAAGTTCTGCCTTTTTGTGCGTCAACTGATTTTTTTTCAGTTAAAAATTCGACAAGCTCTTCTAATAATCTCTTAGTTAAATATTTCTTTTTGGTTCCTGAAAACTCTTTCTGTCTAATTGTTCTAAGTTTAAAAAGCGCATCTAAAAGTTCACTTTCCGAACAATTATTTCTTCTCCTTAATACTTCTAAATGATTACTGCTGTATCGCCAAGTCACATCTTGAACTTCATCAGCAGAATAGGCTATCACATATGAAATTTGTTTATGCCATCCAGTTTCATATATTAATGGAGAATCACAAATATTTTCACAAGGATCACAATGTAGCCAACGTCTCTGGGTTACAGAATAAACTTCTGTCCACACATGGTCTCCTTCATCAACAACAAATCTAGAATCCCAACCCATTGCACGGCAGAATAATGTAAATGTATTTGCCCATTCACCGCATCTTCCTTTTCGAGTCTCCAATAGAATGTTCAGGTCATCGTAACGCGGAAAAGGTGTAAACTGGTGACATGAAGAGCATTTATGCAGCTCAACTCTTCTTGTATATAACAACAAATCAGGATCGGTGCTCATATGTGAAAAAGTTGTCTGTCCTTTACAACTCAAACATTGCGGATTATCTATCCAACAAAAAAATTCTTCTTTAAACCATATTAATAACTCTAGAAGTAATGCATCCTGTAATGATAACTCTGGATCCTCCAATTTATCCCTTTTAATACGTAACTGAATAGCTCTCAACCTTATTTGAGCATTTTCCTCAAGACGTCTGAGGGGTACAAGTTTAAGAGCACGTTTTTGGAGATTCTCATTTTCATGTTGTAGAATACCATTAAAATATGTTTCTATTCTTCTTAAAAATGGATTAGTGAATATCTTAGATTCCGGCGTAACAATTGCACGTGTACGATTTCTCCTCGTTACAATTTCATTTTTAAACTCTTGAAGATTAACGAGAGGGGTATCTACATGGAGAGTAAAACTAGTACTGTCTTCCTGAAAGCCCATAAGTTTCAGGCACTCAACTGCCCCTTCAGCTAGTAAAATTTTGTTCCAAATTATGTTGTTATTTTTCTGAAGAGTCCTCAGTTTTAGATTAGATGGATTTTTCAAAATATTTACAGCTATTTTAAATAATAACCTAATGGCTTCATCACACACGATTTGGGAGTTTTTGTCAAATAATTTTTCTAATAT
Organism: Rutpela maculata; assembly: GCA_936432065.2. NCBI lineage: Eukaryota > Metazoa > Arthropoda > Insecta > Coleoptera > Cerambycidae > Rutpela > Rutpela maculata. The sequence goes on along the minus strand of OW386286.2, from coordinate 228,409,277 downwards.
TTTCTCAAAGGCCATTTTCAAAGTTCAATTACTATTATTGGTATCAAATATCATGACAGAGCACTTACAAAAATATGTTATCTTATCATCACCGTAGATTCTAACCTTCAAACCTTCGTTTTAACCATAGACTATATGGTTTTAACTGTCGTATATGCAACGGCCAATACATACAAGTATAATATGTGTTGCATATACGTACAATATGCAGAATAAACCTAATCCCAGTGACGGCTCGTAACATTGTCTGCAGAGGAGGCTTGATATTTTGAAAGACAATTAGAGAAATTAGAGAATAAACCAGTTGATAAGTATAACACACCCGAAGGGGGGTACCCTCCCTTCGCGTGTGTGATACTTATCCCTCAACTTTGTCAGGCTTGGCAAAAGTTGGAAGTTTGAGACGTTTTTATTGAAATTTTTTTTGAAGATTCTCCCCCCCCCCCCCCTTGCTCATCAACTTTTATTTAATTTGGCAAAAGTTGTGTAAATGTTGGAAATTTTTCCCAAAATTTTTATTGAAATTTTTTTAGAATTGCTCCCCCCCGAACATCAATTTTTATTTCGGCGGAACTTGGCAAAAGTTCCCCCCCATCCCGCTGGCTAAAAAGAATTTAAAAAATTCACATTTCTACCCCTTTCCCTGCTCATAAATTTAAAGCTGGAAATTTCTTTCCATTGCGTGTCCTCCGTTAGCAAGATTGAAACAAGCTAAAAACGTACTCTTCGCCTGTTACCTGAACTTTTTATATAATTGTTACACATTCTATAGGATACTCTTCGCGGTTTTTTGTAAATAATGTTAGTTTTAGACATTTTTAATTTTATAGTACGAACTTAGTTGGTAAAAGAGTCAATGTAAAATAAAGTAAAAATAAAAAAACATACCAAACCCCATTTGGGTTTCGAACCCGGAACCCTTGGATTCCGAGTCAATTTCAATTAAAAGTGTAAGAACTACACTACCACCTTACACGTAAAAAAATGTAAATTTTTACATTACAAGACACGAGCTAAAATCATATTTTCACGGTTGTATATTACATTATGAAATGTATATTTGTAAAATATATAAATATTTAGATATTAAAATGAAATATCAATCCATCAAATTTCTATTCAATTACAAAAACATAAAAATCAAAAAAAAAAGTTTTTTCAAATTTAAATCATTAATAACATTTTTATTTACCAATCGATCTTGTTCAAAAACAGGGTTCTTTCTCTAGCTAACACTAACTTACTGTCCAAATTTCAATACAATCGGATTTTTCTTTCTTGAGTTATCGTGCTTACAAGAAACGTGACGGACGGACAGACAGACGGACATTTTGAAAGCTGTTCAGAATTCGTTCACTAACACAATATGAAAATTTTTTGTCTGCAAGCGATATTTACTGTTTTAGAAATGTGCCGATCAAATACAATATACTCTTCGTATTTGCGAAGAGTATAACAATAATGGCCACTTTACATATTATATCGACAATTCCAAGTTTGTGGAATGTTTAAATAAGTAAAGAATATACTGTGATAGGAACTTAAGAAATGAAGCATATAAGGTACTAATAGAAAAATATAGAGGTCGACGCAAAAGCCGATAAGAAAATTGTAAAAAAAAAACAAATTGAATTCAGTTCGTTTAAGTACCAGTCTTTAGACCGACGCTGTATTTTACAAGCAAAATGTAATAAAAGTGCCAAACAAGCTTTTTGTTCATATATTTTAACTAATCTGTTTCCAGAACTTAATTCAATATTGCGCAAAATATTGTATCATTCGAAGTAAACAGCGTCATCTAAATTTTGACCTGGCAACACTACACATTTAATCAGGCGGCATTGTCGGCAAATATATTATTTTTGGGGAATAATGAACAAAAATCAAAATGTATTGAAAATACACTTTATTCGTAATATTCGTATTCCGCAAATGCAAAGTCAAATTAAAACATTGACAACGGCCAGAAGAGTAGAAAGGAGCTCTCGAATTTGGTAATATACTTGCTCATCCGGCATCAACTCTAGCACGTTAAAGCACAAACACAAGCTTGAAGAAGCATCACGAATACGTCACTATTGATATATCATGTATTAATTATCGATTAACCGATAGTATCCGACCACTAATTCTAATCGTCTCATGATATTCCCACCGAATATAAATCACTATCTATTATACAAATTTTTATTATTAAATTATAATTACTTAATACTAATATAATATTAAATGTTCCTAAATTCTAATATATTTCATGTTCATATTTATGTGCCTATGTATTTATGCCATATTTGGATTTCATCTTATCAATTTCTTCTTGTTTCTTCTCTATATCAGTCTTCTTAAATGCTTTATTTGCTTGATAATATAATACAACAAGATAACGATTGCATACGTTAAAACCAGATAAATGATCACAAGCATTTTTAGCATCAAAAATATCTTCAAACACAACAAACGCTGTGCCTCGTGTTTCTGGGGTATTTCCTACTCTTATTTGTCTAATGGCTCCATACTTTCCAAAAATATCATACATTTCTTCAGCGGTTATTTTATAAGGTAAGTTTCTTACATATAGAATTCTATTTATTTCTGGAGGAAGACGCACCTGCAAAAAATATAGCATGCATTTATGGTAGCACGGTGGATATAGACTGTGTGAAATAATATGACTAGATTTTAGCTGGGAAAAGACGATAGTGACGAATTGAACTGTCAATAGTGTTGAGCAGCATGTCATTAAGAGGAGACAACACAAATCACAAAGTTTCATCGGTAAAGCTAAAGCTGAAGTGGGGCGAAGGGTAGGCAGTGTGGCTATTATAGGGCATCTGCACGTGACGTCACAGCTAACCTCAAAAATATGTTTCTTAAGATTTAAGAGTATTACGCAGCTATTATTAAAATTTCTGCCTGGTTCCGGTATTTTCAACAACTGAAAAAAAAAGATATTCTTGTAAGTAAATGAATACTACACTTCTATTGAAGAAAGTTTTTAGCTAAAATTTGTTTATTACGAAATGTAAAGAGAAATCTTCGTAATAAACAAATTTTAGCTAAAAACTTTCTTCAATAGAAGTGTAGTATTCATTTATTTACAAGAATATCTTTTTTTTCAGTTTAATAACGCCAGCCGTTTGGCTAAAAACTGCTTTTTCCCAGTCAAGATTTTTAGTACTGTGCTTTTTAAGAGATGGTGCCACCTACAGCAGCATCTGCATCATGTACCAAACATAACCTTAAATTTCAAGTTTTTCAAGTTTATTCTCATTTTTAATATTTGTATACGCATTTTTAGCTTGGAGTCATACTGGCTCCAAGCACATATTTAAAAATTCACGTAAATAATTTTTCAATATTGTTGATAATAAAAATAGACTCCTAATTACAGGTTAAATTTCCCAACCTACAAAAAGAGTCCTATTTTATTAGGACAAAGTATTTAGAACTTTATAAACATTACACTGAGCTAGATTTTAGTTGAAAATACGGGAACCCTGCCTGGTTCCCGTAAAACCAGGCAGAAATTTCAATAACAGCTGCGTAATACTCTTAAACCTTAAGAAACACGTATTTTTGAGGTTAGCTGTAACGTCACTTGCAGATGCCCTATAATAGCCACACTGCCTACCCTTCGCACCACTTCAGCTTTAGCTTTACCGATGAAACTTTGTGATTGGTGTTGTCTCCTCTTAAGCGACGTTGATTTGATAAGCCTTGGCCTTAACATTATTTTGAATTACACCACCTCCAAATTTAAATGACGCACACACACACTGATTACATGCATTTATTACTATCTTCCTTTTCTGGCTAAGGTATAGATACTGTCTATTATTTCCTGGGTCCGAATCGCAACTTTGGCAGAGAGAATGGTTATTTCTGTAATTTATCAACAAAGTAACCCCCTCCTGACAGCTCTGATTTTAGAATTGGGGATTATCTAATTTAAGTGGTGTGGTGTTTTATCCTAAGATCACATGTGTATACCTACTTACATTTGCTTTCCTTTGCATTGCTAACGCCATGGTGGTTATTGCAATTGATACACAGATTCACAACGTAATCAATAACTTACAATCCAATTTCTGGTCTTCAATGAAATAAATTAATAATTGCAGTGCAGACTGTCTGATATTTTTCAAGTTGTCAACAGAAACTTTGTCATTTGTGATTTGTGCCATTTGTGGTCACACGTCAGCGTCAACTGTCAACTGTCGTTTGTCACTTAATTAAATATAATGGTTTTCGATTCGCTTAATGGATTTAAACGGTGCAGTTCACTTAAATTAACAAATATGCCAGAGTTTATTTGGATAGCCAATCATATGACCGGGAATTTGTATTCAACCAATCAGCAATAATTATTAGTGAACCGTTTATATTTTATCAAGAGAAGTCAAATTTGCTGTTTGTTTTCTCCGGATTAATTTTTGAGTATTTGTTAATCAAAATCTACGTAATTGAACATCACTAGATTGAAGATACAACTAACACTAAGTAGTAGTCTGATTTTGTCCTGTTTTAAAATTAGTTTACACGGAGACGATCCTAATCTCCTGATCCTGTAGTTTTTTTATTAATCGAACTCACTTATTGGCTCAAATGTCAAAAGTTTCACCGGGATACCCAAAAATTAAAATATAATTTTTTAAAGTATTTAAGGTACAAAATGTCCAGTGTGGTGAATACTTTAATAGAAATGGGTTTCAGCAGAGAAAGGGCGTAAGTAAATTATTTTACCATTATTTTGAGCTAACATAACCTAACCTAAGGTATTTTTTGATTAAGCTCTTTTGTGATATAATAAATTGGATCATAAAACCACTAATTTTTAAGTGAAGCAATCGTCATAAATATGTCATTAACAAAAATAACGAATTTGTTTCAACAGTGAACTAGCAGTAAATAGAACGGGTGGCAATGATGTGCAAATTGCCATGGATTGGCTTTTGTCTCATGAAGAAGATTTGGAAACTCCAGAACCCGCTCCTGCTTCTACAGAAGCCCCACAAAATGAAAATGAAAGTGGATCAGCAGAAGACAAGGTCCCCGCAGAAGTTCCTGAAGCAACGCCCTTAGCAAAATCTATTCAGTGTGACGATTGTGGGAAACTGTTCAAAACGACTGAGGAAGTGGAGTTCCATGCTTCCAAGTCAGGTCTATTATTTTATATCAAACAATTCACTATTTAATTAACGATTAGTTCACTATATTTTGAGATAATACTGATTTTAAGTTTTATCATTTGATATTCTTGTTACATACGTTCTGATGATATTGCCAAAAAGCTCTGGTATTTCGAATAGGTATACTAGTCAACCTTCGTAGGATGGTGAGTAGCCGCGCAGAGGGAGAAAAAATATCGTCACTGTTGGACAGAGACAAACAATTGTTGAGATATTTCTTCTTTCTCTGCACGGCTACTTCCCATCCTAGGATGGTTGACTAGCACCTAAAGATAAAATAGTATTGCATTGCCATATACGCGTATGATGTAAGTATTAGCAAAGAGTAGAGAATTACCAAGAGAAGACAGCTGACAAAATCTTTGATCTTTTAGTAATGACGCTAATGAGCTCGCCGATTTAATTTAAAGTTATGTCGCTGTTGATGAATGTAACTCAATTTTTGGGAGGTTTTAATAAATCTGAACATCCACATGTCTGAATAGATAAGTCCTCATTAGAGAATATAAATAAATCATGCACTGTACCCTTCAATATTATTTAGGTATTAAGCGAATCACAACTTGCACTTTTTTAATTATTATAAAATTAAGGACCTACTTTCTGTATATTGTTTTTATCTGACTACAATAAAAGTCACGTCAGGTGTGCCAGACTCTACTGTTGTTCAATATTCTTACCAATGATATTAAAAACTACTTTGTGCACAGTATAGTGTTATTGTATGCTGACGACTTAATAGTAGAGAGCTCGGAGGCTCAAAATGTTCATCCTGTAGGGCTTTAAATACTAAAAGCTGACAAGTCGATAAATTGATAGCATATTTATAGGCAAACTTCCAAAAAAAGTTGTCCAAAGAGGCGTTATTCAAAATTTTCGAGTTATGTAGTGCATCATATAGCATATAGCAAAAAAGCATTGCGCCTTATAGGAAACGCAAACTTTAAGTGCCTGTATCTCTGTTCGACCTTCGCTAAAAATTAATTCTTTTGCCGTTTTTTTACATTACACAGTCAATTACTCGAAAACTAAGTCTCAAATAAAAAAAATATATTCTTCATAAAATGAAGGCCTATGCTTTCTGACTACGACGGTACTTTTTAAAATATTTTTAGTGCAATAATAACTGAATTATGAATTTAAAACTAACGCGGTTACAAAATCTCCAAGCGCTTAGAACTGCAAACCTCGATCGCCCGCATTACTCCCCGTGGTCGAGCAGTGCCTGCAATGTGATGTGTATGTATCAGTTATTTCAAAACAGTAATTAATATTACCCTAACAATTAAAAGATGTTTGGAGTAACGTCTAAATTTATAGAAAATACTACTCGAATTTTAAAAATAAATTTTACAAAAATGTTATTCTAAATCTTGACCGCTTTCTTCTTCTATAAACATATTTTCGTCAGTTATATTTTTTTTGGAGGAGACATTTGAACAAGATTTTTGGCCCATGCAATTACATTGCAAGGCATTTTATTTCTTTTACAGCTGCACCATTTATATCTACAATCTGAATATAGACATTTTTTTTTCTCTGAAGAAATGATAACTTTAACTATAGGTACCTTTTTTACATCCGCTGCTGCTTAAGATGGTGAGATCTTGTGGGAAAGGTGAAGCAGTTTGAAATAGCGGTAGCAGTTTACCATTGACAGATTGCCAACCATATTTGAGCACATTAAGGGGGTTTATGGTGGGACTCAGAGCATTGAGCCAAATAATGGTTTGGTAATAAGCCTGTAAACAATGCTGTTTTTGCTATCCTCAGTAGGTGGTAATTTATCCAGCGTTTTCGAAGCTGCTGGTCAATTAATTTGATTTTTTTTCTCAATATTTAGAGTTAGAACTTGCGATAGTCTTTTTTTATTAGACCTTTTTTGACAAAAGATGCATTTTTTAATGCCAAAAAGACCTTTTCGCAAGATCGTTGAGGTGGATTCTAACTCATCTGATGCTTTAGGATTGTCACCAACAATGTTTTGCTCAGATTCTGTTCTCTGCTTCTGAAATTTATGTCGTAAGAAATCGATGTTTCTTTTACTTATATAAGAACAGTAGCAGGATTTGTGCCACTTAAGTAATTCTAGTTCATCAGCTTCAGTTCTTTCAATTATTATTATTTGTAAATTCTCATCACCAGTTTGGCTAACTTGCTGTCCAAAAGTTTATGTCTTTTTATCGTGTCCAATGTTTTGTCAGCACCTGAGATCATCGCCCCAGACAAATTGTCGCAAAACATGCATTTCTTTGTACTCGTTTTACTTCTAATTTTAAGCACAAATTCGATATCGCTATCTGAAGTAAGACTACTTCCGCTGTCTTCAATTATTTCATAAATTTTTGTGTTAATTGTAGATTTACAGAAGCAACTATATAGTTAACAATTAATATTGAATTTAATTGCACGTTATACCATAACTCATATTTAAGAAAAATTGTCTTATAAAACGTCTAATCACTTAGTTGGTGAATATCTCTTTAGTTATAGAACTTGATTCATACTATTATATTATGGATACCTACATGGCTTACATTCATATAATGAGTAGACAATAACGAAAACGACAATATTAATAATATAGTACGACTCTCCAAAATGTTATAAATATAATTTCAAAGTAATTTTACTGACTATTATTGGTTTTATTGTAAAATGAATATGCTTAAAATCAGAGTGGATTTAAAATTAGTTTTCTGGATATCTCATGACGCAATAGCGTAATAACCTCTAAAACAGGGGCATTTTACATTTGACAGTAACTAGCTACGTTGCCACATTTCTAAAAAAGAATGTGCACTACTGCACTATCTGAAATAAATTTTAATATTAATTTTATTTAGCAATATCTAACCTTTTAAACACAGTTTAAACTTCATGATTTTTTTTACTATAAGGCATTATTTAAAAAATAAAATAAAAAATACGGGTCAACTGTTTTTATGTGTATGTTATGTTATTAAAATTATTTAAAAAAAAAATGTATACTTGCCCATTGTACGTGTTACATCGTCACGAAAGGATTGCCAAATTTTTGTTGGAAAGTAAAAAAAAAATAAATACAACTGAATTTGAATGCCTATATTCACGAATTAGTTTTGCATGAATGATTTTGGATATTATTCATGTAGGTATGTGAAATAAATATAAAACACCAAACACCTACTTACTCCTTAAAAATGTATGCACATAACAGGCAAAAAATTAATTCACACTGGCTAATATTTATAACAATGTTAATAAACAAGCACTCACTAGTCGAGAAGAATTGAAGATACAAGTGGATGAAGGATCTATGTGACATTTTCGAAAAAAACGAGTTTGTTATATGAACAATGGTTTTAAGTGCACGAAATTCCCCCAGGTACATTACATTTGATTCTAATGCTAAAATATCTGATTTATAAATTGATAAAGGATCTATATACTGTTGAAGTTGATAGGTTGTTAAAAATATTGACAGATCTTCGGTAACACGGAGAGTGGAGGGGTACGAAAGCGCGATCGAGGTTTACAGTTCTAAGTGCTTGGAGATTTTGTAACGGCATTAGTTTTAACTTCATAACTCAGTTATTATTTCACTAAAAATATTTTAAACAGTGCCGTTGTAGTCAGAAAGCGTAGGCCTTCATTTTATAAAGAATTTTTTTTTCTTTTATTTGAGACTTAGTTTTCGAGTAATTGAGTGTGCAATGTAAAAATAACGGCAAAATGGAATTAATTTTTAGCGAAGGTTGAACAGAGATACAAGCCCTCAAAGTTTGCGTTTCCCGTAAGGCGCAATGCTTTTTTGAAAACAGTTTATTTTTTTACAGCGGTACAGCTACAGGGAATATTATGCAATTTTTACCAAAGAAAGATATGCACTTCGGCTATATGATGCACTACATAACTCGAAAATTTTGAATAACGCCCTTTTACATAGGATAATCTTTGGACAACTTTTTTGGAAGTTTACCTATATTGTATATGCTATCGATTTATCCACTCGTCAGCTTTTAGTATTTAAAGCCCTACAGATTTATTTTTTAAGGCACTTTCGCACGCATGAGCTCTCTACTATAAAGATTATTTTGAAATAAAGGACAATTTATCATCCTCTAAACTTCAAGATCTTAATCGATTAGATCGTGTGTTTTCCAGTGTTTAAACTTCTACTACCATACAGAACATATATGCAACAATGTGTTGAGGACTATTGGGTTTATTGGAAACTTATTTTCAAATCCATGTAAACAAACTAGAAAAGGTCCAAAAATTATTTCTACAGTTAATATCTTTTTTTTAAATGAGAATACGTAGGAAACAAATACAATTTGACCTTCTATTAACACATTTAATATTCAAAGTGGTACAAAGCCAATAATTTTACATGTTTAAAGCGTCTTTCCTCCACCCAAATATACAGTATGTCCGTGGATGGGGTTTACAATAGGTGTAATGGCTAACATTTTTAACTTTTGGAGAAAATGTTATTCTTTATAAAAGTTTTTGCTTGCTTAAAAAATAGTAATGACATTGAGAAAAAGTATATTTTTTATACAGGGTGCTCAAAAATTGCAAAAACTTAAAATTCCATAACTGATTATATTTTTTATTTTGGATAAAAATGTGAAATAAAAAAGTTGTTTTAAATTATATGGTTTTCATTTGAATATTGCAATGTTTCGAAATAAATGAATTTTTAGTAAAATACTTGTTCGAATAAGTGAATTTTTATTAAAATATTTGTGGTGTCAAATTTTTATTTTTTTTTTTTTACTTTTATTTTATTTTGACAAATACTAAAAGCTGTAGATATTTGGCATTCTATTTTAGGAACATTCTGTATAATTCCTGTAATGTCCTATTTTATTGTTAGGTGCGTTATTACCTAGTTATGACTACATATCATGACATATCTGCATTAAAAAATTATTTTGAAAATGTTAACTGTCGAGCAAAGAATTTTTTTAATAGAGTGCTATGGAGACAGTGGAAGTTCATACCGTTATGTTCTTCAACAATTTAGTGAGAGATTTCTCAATGTGTATGTTTCGAAAATGGCAGTTCATAAATTGGTAAAAAAATTTTAAAAAACTGGTTCAGTGCTTGGCGTAAAGAAAAATAAAAAAAAGTATGATCAAAATGACACCACCACAATATAGTGTTGCCATCTGATGCTGAAAATCCCCAACTTTCGTTAAAAAATCGAGCCCGGCATTTGGAGGTGGTTAAAAAAACTTTGAAAGGGAATGAAATATTTCCATACAAACCGTTTTAACCATACCTTAGAAGGAAGACATGAAGCAAAATGACTAGATTTCTGTTTATGGGTTGGAAATGAAATTTTAAGTGGCAACACGAATTTTTCCGACGAGGCAACGTTTTCAACAAATGGGACCGTAGCGTCACAACATGTTAAGTAGTGGAGTGAAACCAACCCCTAATTTAGAATTTTTACTGGAAGGCAATGTTTAAAAGAAGTTAATGTCTAGTGCACTATTTCGTATCATGACATAATAGGACCATACTTTTTCGAAAATATGTGCAGTAGTAACTCTTATTTACATACGCTTAACACATTCTTTTCTCATCAGTTAGATGACTTACCATTGGAATATCGTAATAGACTGTATTTTCAACAGGATGGATGTCCGGCACATTATACCTGCATCGTACGTAATTGGCTTAATAGCAAATTTGGACGACCAATGGTGGATTAGTCACAATGGTCCAGTTTTGTGGCCCCCAAGACGTCCAGATTTGACAATTACGGAGAAATTTTTCTGTGGTAGTCTAAAACAAATTACCTACTAGACAACGACGTTGAAATTCCAAAGCAGCGCATTTCGGCAGCTGTGCAATCAATTTCCATTAAGGAAGTTAAAAGTAGTTTTCACAACATTCGGAAACGATTGGAAACATACCTTCAATTTGTAGGAGGAATTTTTGAATTGTGAAATTTAATAAAGTCATAACCTTCAAATATCTATTTGCTTTTATAAATTTAGAATTGTTTATCTGATATTTCCTCGCCTTGTTCGAATGCAATTAGCTAAAGAAAAATTTGACAAAAACCGACAAGTATTTTACTAAAAATTCACTTCGAATCATTGCAATATTCAAATGAAATTTTGAATTTGGGCAGACCATATAATTTGAAACAACTTTTTTATTTCACATTTTGTTCCAAAATAAAATCAGTTTACTCTTACGGAATTTTAAGTTTTTGTAATTTTTGAACACGCCGTATAAAAAACATAATTTTTTTCAACGTCATTACTATTTTTAGGCAAGCAAAAACTTTTATAAAGAATAACATTTTCTCGAAAAGTTAAAAATTTTAGCCATTACACCTATTGTAAACCCCATCGGCGGACATACTGTAGAGATAGATAGATTTATTTCATGTGAGATAATTACATTATATACACTCGTCAATTGTAGAAACATAGAATACATAAAATACAATATAAAATTAAAAAAGTACAATTTAAAAGAAGTGACAGGAATAAAACATATCCTAAGAGTTTGGCACACGAGATAAGATTAAGTTCATGAACAATAAAATGATATTAAAAAGAAAATAGTAAAATTTAGACAGAATGGGAGACAAAATAATCAAAGAATTCCTGCACAGTATAGAAAACCTCCTCTTTCAGAAAACTTTTGATTTTTATGGTACATTATTAACCAAAATTAAAGTATTTAAGTATAATTTGACCGTATGGACATTTCCTTCTCCGTTTTTTGGCCATATCTATCACAGTTTTTGTCGTAGAGGGAATAAACTAAAAATCAAATTATAGGGAATAAGCTTTTTATTTACTATTATTTGTAGGACCTTTAGTAATTAACAAAAAAACGCGCGTGAAAAGCAAGGTGAGGTACGGTACTGTTCAGTGGCAAGGCATCGATCGGAGGAGTTAAGGCACGCTGGTTGAATCCGAGACTTGGATGGGTGACCTGATCTCATCCCGCCGTCCTGGTTAAGTGGTGGAGTAGCATTAAATTAAACTTCAGCAGGACGTTAATATAAATAAGGCATAAAAAAAATTATTTAAAGGAATGAAAAAAATTGTTTTTTTTTAAATCCGTCTTGATCAATTTTGATTCAAATGAGACGAAGTTGATCTCAAATCAAAAATAATTTAATAAGCTTCGAATTCACTCGCTTGATATTTTTGACTCAAATTAATAGTTTCGAGATATTCACAAAAAGCGCTTTTTAATTCCTTTCGCCCTTAGATTGTGAGTGTTGTCCCAAATACTTTTGCTTGATATTTTTGGGTATTGACTAGTACCCCATATTAGTCGGGGGCATACTTGATGAAATATACATTCCGTGGGAAATTTCATGATGAAATTGTGGGAGTAAGTTTAATACATTCCTTATGCCTAATCATACTGAATTTGTAACAGGTGGCCTATATGGCGTCATATATTCAACATGGCGGCCAGCCCAGACGTCATCGGAAGTTCTCGATTATAACTGTTGATAGGCCCACCCTGGCAATATTTTGTACTGAATCTTTTTTGTTCTAAATGAAATTTTAAACAAAAAAGTTAACAGTTTTTGTGGTATAACCTACCGGTTATCAGTTATAGCCAATTAAAAAGTGTATTAACCAATTTTTTATTTTTGGTTTTAAAGGATTTTTAGATTTTTAGGTTGAAAAATAACAACTAATTAAAATTAATATTTATTTCAATATTTTTATTGAATTGTATTGTTGTATTGCATGTAAAATGTCTTCAGCTTAATACTCTTCATCTGAAAGGTCATCGATATCAAAATGTTGGCCATGATTCTCACAAGTCTTCATCCCCTCCACACATATAAAGCTCAGTGCATAAAATGTTTTGGGACTTACATTTACAAGATACACCACATTTCCCTTTTACATATGAACACCGAATTAATTTTAAAATGGTTTCAGGTGCACAAGGAAGTATTGGCAGATTAGGGTGCTGCTGGTCAGCAAAATGCCATTCCATGACCTGGTAATGTGCTCTACGAATAAAAGGAGATAGTGACGCTTTTGTAGGAGGCAGATTTTCACTTTGCGTCTTGTGCTTGGAAAACATCAACCAGCGAAGCTTCCCAATGTGTGAAATCTTCGTCCCTGGTGTATATACCTTATGAATACATTTTGCAATGATAGTTTCAGGTTTCAGCTTCATCCCCGAATTCTTCAATGGGTCCAAGTTTACCAAAAATGTCATTATCTGCGGTCTTATAAACCTTCCAAAACGATGATTTTTTTCTTCTTTGCAAGTGAACCTGTGACATCATATCCTGACAGAGCACGCAGACCTAGTAACCCTTTTATCTTTTCTGGTCCTAATGAGGTGCAAATTCCGCCAACGTCTTATCATTCTTCGATTATTTCCTATACCAGTGATAAACATGCTTAGACATGTAAAAGATTTTGACCACCACAATGCTAGTAGAAATACATCTGTATCAGGCGAATATATATGAATCGCAGGAGCTCCTTTTCGGGAGGCAAAAAGGCAGTGCAGTGTAATTTTAACGTCAGCTTCTTCATGACTACTTTGAAGTTCACTTACGTCACTTCTGAAAGACAATTTGGTTTCAGTTCTCCAGCTTATGATTAGGCTTCTCTCAATGCTGCGTGCGTACAACAAAGCTTTTTCTGCAAGATATGCTGTTAGCTATCCTTTGTTTTTATATGAGAAAGGAGGGATTTCATCTATATATTTGCAATGTTTGTGGAGTCGGTTATTTTGTACTCGGTGGGTGTTACTGTAGATGTCCTTTTATGTTACATCACAGATTTAAGAGAATTTTCAAGATATGTGTCACACACCAAGTGAATTTCATCATATTTTAAAAGAGTTCCCTTGATTTTATTGTTAAACTCCAAAGCTAGATCATTGCATGTTTTAACCTGCACTGATTTTTTCAACGATAGTAGCTTTGCCATTCCATCAAGAACAGCAACACGGTGGAATTTTGCATTCAGATGCTCTGTTATATTTGAGTCCACCAAAGGTATAGACAAAGAAGTTTGTACAGTATTATCAATTTTTGGAGGGTGTTGCTCTTCTAAGATCTTTATTAGTTTAGATTTATTTGTAGACAACTTCATTAATCCATCCAGATTAAATATGGAGAACGAAACTGCCGAGAATTCATAATTACTTAATGATGTTTTTAGTTCAATATCAGTACGGCTTCTCGATATAACTAGCAAGCGTGTGAATAATGATTGGTCAAATTGTACTACAGTGTCAGCTAACTTGTTGTTTTGAGTGTAGCTGTACATAAATTAAGTTTTCCTTTCTATATTAGGTCCCAGAAATTCATACTGTCAGTTTCAATTCGGTTTATTTTAAAGCGGTGTACGTTTCACAACCTTTTTCTAAAATGCTTAATGTATCCGTTTGTATGGTTTCATGAAATACACACTTTGTTATTGTGTTGATTAGTTCACTGCCTTCATATGTTATAGGGTTGGTCGATGTTCTGATAGTGTTATAGATATATTTCACATCTACATGTCGCTTTCCTCTAGATCGTGTCAAATGGTGGTGTTTTGTTTTTACTTCTTCTGCAATTCCAATCATTGCTTTGGTTTCTGTAGAAAGTCTTGCCAGCTCAGGAGAAGTAAAAAAGAATCATGTTAAAGTATTTTTCTTTTGTGTTATGTTAATTTGAAATGATACGAGTGATAACAAAATTAAACATTTTTTTTCATACAAAACGCCTGAGTGATAAAAGATATTGATAAATTCCTAAGGACCTTCTTTATAGAGAATTTCCTTGTAAATAAAAAAAGGTTCAGTACAAAATATTGATAGGATAGCTCTATCAAGAGTATTAATCTAGAACTTCCGATGATGTCTGGGGTGGACGCCATCTTGGATATATGACGTCATATAGGCCGTCTGCCATAAAATCAAGCAAAGCACCTGGTAAGGCATGATTATAGAGGGCGTAAGGAATGTATTAACATTGGTCCCACAATTTCATCATCAAGTTTCCCACGGGATGTGTTACACCCCCCCGACTAATATAATTTTTCACCTGAGCTATTTCCATTCTTCACACAAAAAAATACTAATTTTACTAAATTTTCATATTTTACGTGATGTAAATAAGTTTCAGGTTTTCTAAAATCATTTGTTTTCTTATATACATTTACGAGAGGTTGGCATCCCCTACAGACCCGATGCTGGGGTGGCAGAAACATCAAAATAACAATGCAAACCACAACCTAAACTGTCTAAAATCTTTTAAAAAACTGACCAGTCGTTGGACTATTATATCTGTGAAATCGTTAAATAAACTATATAATTTGGAAGCAATTATTATTATTGTAGGAATATGTAAACAATGAGGGGCGCGAGTGCAAATGTGCAAAGGCTCCCTGGCTGTCGTGTTGATTCATTAAAAGTGTTATTATTATTTTTTTTATGTACAATATTTATTCATGCGAGGCTGTACATTATACAGATATGAAACGTTGAGGTAATGGCTCTTGACAAATATTACAC
This sequence comes from Rutpela maculata, assembly GCA_936432065.2. Taxonomy (NCBI): domain Eukaryota; kingdom Metazoa; phylum Arthropoda; class Insecta; order Coleoptera; family Cerambycidae; genus Rutpela; species Rutpela maculata. The sequence goes on along the minus strand of OW386286.2, from coordinate 228,393,579 downwards.
ATTTGTAGATATAAATTGGTGGAGCCCTAAGAATTTTATCACTTATAAAAACCTCTCTACAACTTTCATTGTACCTACCTCATGTCAAAAACTAAACTTAAAAGTTTCTTTTCAGCTACAAAAATTCTCTTGAAATCTCTTCCACATCCCCAATTAATTATATTTAGAGAAATATATGAGTAAGCATAATATATATTTAGTAGTCCTGGAGCAGTTAGGAACAGTTTCATTTGTAAAATGGCATAATATGCCTTATTTAATTGTGTACAAACACCGTCCTCGTGAGCATCCCAGATAAGTCTGTTGTCAAAGCAAGTACCTAGAAATATTACCGAATCTGAAAATTGGCTAACACGTATGGTTTTTACTAGAAATTCCCCTTATTATAACAAAATGTATGCACTTATTTTTAGTTTCATTCAAAACAAGTCTGTTTCGTTCACACCAAATGATTAACTCCCAAATAGCATTTCGAATCAAATTTTCCAGCTGTTGAGGTGTTTTTGCTGATAAGGTTATAGTTGTATCATCAGCGAACATTGTAAGTAAGTAAGCCTCCAGTGATATGATTCAGAAGGTCTTTGAAAAATAATAAAAACAGTAATGGTCCTAGTGCAGATCCTTGTGGAACACCAAACATCGTGCACAGCTGACTTGCTACCACTAATATTAATAACCACATTTCGTCCATCAATATAAGATTGGATCCAACTATGTTGACTGCTAAGTTGTAACTACTAAGTTTCTTTATTAGAAAATTTTGGCACACTGAATCAAAAAGTAGTATGACAATAAATCTGCCCTTATTTAATTCTAAATAAACGAAATTCAGTAATTCACACGTAGCTGACTCGACTGATCTGTTTTTTCTAAAACCTTGCTGAAAAGTACTCAATAATGAATTATTCTGTAAATACATAGTAGGTAATAGGCAATTACAGACAATATTTTCAAATGTTGTCTGTAATTGGTTTTGATTTTTATTATTTTATTTATTATAAGAAATTTATCAGAACCAATAAAATAATATGTAGAATCGACACTTAAGATTTAGCTTTAATGAAGCGTAGACCAGTTTCTATTTTTGAATAAAAATATATAATCTACTGTGAAGTTAATTAACTTATTTACATAATAACACAAATATAAATATTTATAATTACTTAACATTATTTTACCATTTATCAAAAAATACATTTATTTATTTTTTCTAATTTAATTGGAACAGTTAACCTAAATATTGTTTAAAAAAGAGTTTAATGTAACTATTTTTCACTGTTGTTTTGTTTTATTCAAGATAATAAGTTTAAAAACATCCTTTATTTTGCCTAGATATAACCTTAGTGGTTCCCCTATCTATAAATAGCTATTGATGAGTCATAGTTGTGAAAGATATTAACATTTATTTGTTTATTTATGCATACTCTTCATTAAAAATTGCAGTGTTATGATAAATTTTATGGCACACATCATTAATTTATAATTTGTGAAAGTCTAAGGAAGTTCAATTATAGACAACGAATAATTTGTGATATTCTTGTAGAAATCTATAAATCAATTGAAAATGAAGAATTTTAAACGAGTTAATCATTGCTACTATTGGTTGCTGACATTAACCATTTTACAATTTTATTTACCATTGTCATTCATTTGTAGGACATGGAAATTTCTCTGAGTCAACTGAGGAAAAGAAACCATTAACTGAAGAGGAAAAGAAGGCACAATTGGCCAAAATTGAGGCCAAGCTCAAACAACGCCGTTTAGAACGAGAAGCTAGAGAAAAAGAAGAGGCATTGCTCAAGGAAAAAATCCGGATTAAGTCTGGCAAGGAACTTTTGGAGGCAAAAAAGAAACATGAAGAAATTGAAATGAAAAAAATCGTAGAACAGAGGAAACGTGAGAAAGAAGAAGAAAAACTGGCCCGACAGAGAGTAAAAGAACAGATAGAACAAGATAAACTTGCTAGAAAAGCCAAATTTAGTAGTGGTAGTAATGTTGAAGTGGTGCCACCTCCCCTTGCAAAACCAGCAACTATACCAAAGCCCTCTACTAATAACTATTCAGAGGTTAAACTTCAGATTAGGTTACCGAATGGCTCAGCGTTGACGCAGACGTTTGGAGCAAAGGAACCACTGTCAGCAGTTAGATTGTATGTAGAAATGCATAGGCAAGATGCCGATGGGCCTTTCAATTTAATGACAAATTTCCCTAAGAAAGTTTTTGTTAACGATGATTATGATAAACCTCTGGAAACTTTAGGTAAATATAATTTAATAATAGTAAATAGAAGGTTCATTAATCACACGTTAGTGTACATAACAAAATACGGTTATAAGACCATAGTCAGCCAGTGCAGTGGTCCGAATTTAATTTGAAAGAAAACTGAAAATATTTTTTTCATTGTCTCTTAATAGTCTAAACGTTGATTGCGTGAACCCCCCCGTGATTAGAAACATGAATTTCATTTTAAGCCAAAGCTCGTTCACAGCCATGCATGGGATGCCCATGGCTAGCTAACATTTTTTCTTGAGTCTGTTTAAAAAAAGATAAGTTCCGGACCAATAAAAAAATGGCATTTTTCTCCATGTAATAGAAAAACGAAACTGATGTCATTCGATAGAGTTGACTTTTTTTTTAAACTAAAATCATCACAGTTACACTTAAAAATGTATAGAATAAGAAATTGTGAATTGCGTAATCGAAATGTGAAGTTGCTGACAGGTAGGTAAGGGATATCAGTAGGTTGCTGACAGGTGTCAACTTGCCAAAAACTTATGAAAAAAAAATAACTGTGGTTATGCCAGCAGCTTATATATTTTGTTGTTAATATGTCAAAAAAAATTGCTGACAGCTAAGTGAAGGAGATAGCCCCTTGAATATATCCCCTTCTATTTAGAAACCAATTTCAACAAACTGAGAGCAACGAAACTTTTGGACGATCTTATGTGTTTACAGACTGTTCTAACACCTGGTGTTTTTTTCAAAGATTCCCTTCGAAGTACCTAACCGCGTACATAGTACAGACTAGGGATACACCGGGTACCCGGTAAATACCCAGTATGCCGGGTACCCGGCCCTTTTTAAGGGAAACCCGGTTTCGCTGGATAACAAAACAGTACCCGGCCCTAAAGAAATAAATGTTATTTTTTTTTAAGTGTTTTTGTGTGGTGACTTGCCACAGGCCCCAGCAAGTCTGGCTACGGCACTGAGTCTCTATTATCAAAACTCTGTGATTTGCCTTAACTTCCGATAGGATATTTTTTTCAATATGAATGTATACGGTATCTATGATTTGTTGTTTATATTATTTACAATGTAGTCAAATACCGTTGACATTTAATAACAAATCCATCTCGCTCTTCTAAAATTATAAGAGAGATGTAAGCACATATTCTATTTCAATATTACCTGTTTTAGTATTTTTGATGGTGAAGGTAACACTGTAACGACTTGTGTGTAGCATTTGATGTAGAATTGAAAAATAAACAAATATAATGTATGTGCAGCATTCACCGAAGAAGGATACATGAAATGCTATGAATTAAAAGACATAACAACTCAATAAACAACGGCACTGATATAGAAAACCAAACCGAACATATTTCAGTTTATTAGATTATCCTATTCAAGCAGCAATGTTTTTACACTGTGCAATAATATATGGACTATACTCAGTAGTGAAAATAAAATACTTGCAATTGATGACTACAAGTGTATTATGTATATAAATGTTGTCAATAAATAAATTATATATGATGATATAAATGGGCAATATTGTTATTTAACGTAAATATGTTTACATCTTTCCAAGTCCACAAAATAAAGTATTTGAACTGTAATATTTCTAGGGTTGGCTTATTTAAAACAACCCACTGCGTTTTAAATAAATATTTAAAACATATTTAATACACAATGCGATGTTTTAAACAACTGTTTAAAACGCAGTGCGATGTTTTAAACAAATGTATTATTTTGGAGTTTGTGGAAAAGCAGGAAAATATAAATAATTCCGATATAAACAGCAAACACGCTCACAAAAAATAGCCTCTGTAGTCTTACTCATATGAGTCAAATGGTTAGTGGTCACATGCGCTAAACTGAACATTTTATTTGTAGAGAGTTGTAAAATCCTTTTAAGAGCGCCATCTGGCATCAAGTAGTAGTAGCAGACACTAACTTGGCATCATTTAATTTTAGTTGAATAGAGTTTTAAACGTTTTAAACCTGTTTTAAGCATACCATTTAAAACATTGAAAAAAACACATTGTATGCCCCTGCCACTTATAAGCTTTGGTTGATGTATTGTGCAGGTACAATCATCGCTTATAAACATCGAGAGCACGTGGAGACTAACTTCAGGGAACAGTGCCGCTTATAAGCATCAGTTTTTTTTTCCCTAAAAAAATGACCTTTTTAAAACTAAGTATTGTTAAGCTGCTTGCAATAGGGTCATTTCGACCTATTCCAAAAACACTATTTTCTTGAAGAATGACTTTTAAAAAGATGATCTACCAAAAATTATCAAATTCTGTCAATCCGATCATGTTAAAAAAAATTATTAAAGTCGCACGGCGCATCTAAATCCGACCAAGCCGAATGACGTCATTAGGCTAAAAGCTGTGAGGCGACTCCCGTACAATACACAGGGCGCGCGCTATATTGCTCTCATTAGGTTAGTTCAATGTTGTTAATCATCGAATAAAGACATTGTTAATCTTTGAAACTGTTTTGTTTTGTGGTTTGAATAAAAATGTCATACAGCACCATAAATAAATATAAATATTGTATTGTTCCTGAATGCAAAAGCACGACGCGCGATGGCGTCAACACCAGACAAATATTTTATTCGTTTGCTGACAGACAAAAAGAAAAGAGTTCTTTGGCAACAAGCAATGCGTCGTGCTGTCCTGTTAAATGAAAAAACAGGAGCTTATTGCTCATTTTACTGTAAGTTAATTAGGTTAATAAAAAGTAAAGGTAAATACCAATAAGCATAAAACTTAGAAGAGAGATATGTATATATTTTTTAAATAAATAAGTAAGTATAAATTGCAACAGAAGTTTAGTAGGAATAAAAAAGCCAAAATAATATCACAGTGGAAGCCATTTACATGCTGGCTAGAGTTAGTTACCACTGTCCAGAGCCGTACTTCAAATTTTTTTGTATTACAATGAAAAAATATGAGAGATTTAAGGTGGGCGGTTTCGTGAACGTAATTCGAGAATTTCTCCTGCATCCCTGAACCGATTGAAAATTTTTTTTGATATTCTTTTAGAGACAGCTTTATAGAATAGTACTAGGCTATTTAAAACTAAAAAAAGAACTTACTTGTGCGAAAATCAAAAAAAAATTTTTTGACTTTTCAATAGTCTGGTACCATTCTATAATGTTGTCTCCAAAGGCCTATCAAAAAATTTTTTGAATCGGTTCAGGGATGTAAGAGAAATCATTTTCTTAAGCACGGCACCGCACCCATTTATCCCACATGAAACTTTATAATTTTTTGCATTTATTTTATACTCCGGAATTATTTTGGAAAATAGAAAATAGAAAAACAAAAATAATGTTTTCCACAAGAATAATTTAGAAAAATATTTGTCCCACACGCCCTTAAAATGGTTGTTTACCAGGCCTGTAGCTAGAAAGTGCTTTCATGGCGGGCCCGTCAGAAAGTCCGAAAATTTTTTTGATGAGCGGGAGGGGAAATCCAAAAAAAATACTCCGAAAAAATTTTGGAGAAATCCTAAAAAAAATTTACCCAATCTTTTTCAAAATATTAAAAAAACAGTTGAAATTGCCCCCATTACGATCACCGTAGGTCGGGCGAAACTTATTCCAGGACGGGCGTCGCCCGTCCTGCCCCCCCCCCCCCTAGCTACAGGCCTGCCAGGTGCTTGTTGTCGGCAAACTGTTAAATAAGAACTTTTTTGTAAAATTTTCTAAGTATTAAATTTCAAGGGTGTACTATACACATATTCAGTTTTATTTTGAAAATCCTGTACAATTAAGTAATTTTTATATGTATTATTAAAATAAAATCTTATTTACCTTTGCACTTACTTCCTCTCATTTCTGCACTTAAATATTCGTGATTGGAATTAAAATACTCCATAACCATTAGCAAGTCTACCTCCGGAAGATTGGCTTTTACAAAGCCCTTTTCGCACATTTTTTGGTATTAAAAAGCACAAAGTCATGCTGCTGCTGCTGCTGTCGGTTTAAGCCTAATGACGTCACGCGGGCACGAGTTTCTTTTCTCGTCCGCGGCAACTTTGGGGCTTAATATTTCGAAAACTAGCATAGCTAAAGGCGTGAAATTTTGTATGACTAGTTTTTGTATTAAACAAATTATGATAATGTTGAAAAAGTCGCAATATAGAATTATCAGAAATGACCCCATTAATTTCAGGCAAATAATCTTTTTATTAAAAATAAATTTTGGCACCAGGCAAAGTGTGCCTAAATGACAGCGGCATCCAACGTGTTAACAAAAACTTTAAATCTAATATGCATCAATTAAACCTTATCGACAGTAACATAAACAAACCACTAAGTATACAATGCGGACATGAAAGTAAGCAATTTATTATTTCAGTTTTTAGTTGTGTCAAAACACTCAACCGAAATAAACCTAAAATGTAAAATTAGTGTAGAAATTTTTTTATAATAATTATAATTGTAAGCAATACATATCTGTGTTATGAAAGCACACAAAAAATCTTTGTTTTTGGAAATATTGTAGTTCTCTGACGATGGTTAATAAAACAAAACGTAAGAAAATGTAATAATTTTCGTTTAAACTAACCGAAAATCCTCAGATCACATCAAGTAGTAAATAGTAGTGGATTAATATTTGAGGTAAATTTTCCTCTAAAGTTTTACCAGTATCTGTGGTTTGCTGGTATATAACTACCCTAATAGTACAAAATTGTCCTGTGGATATCAGATGTCCTCGACGGACATACAGAATATCAGACGGACGTTCGTTTTTTGTTCAAAGTACATCCGACGGGCAGCCGAGGGACATCCAACCTTGAACAATATTTTCCTGAGATAAAAAAACTGAATGAGTAGGAATTGAACCACCGACCTCCTGACTTGTAAGTCAATGCTTTAACTCACTTGGCCACTGAACTTTTATGCTACTACTTATTTAAAGACTATAGTTGGAAGTAGGCAATGGCTAGATTTATTATGTTATCATTAATCTATTATTTTAATGAAATTTTATTAAAAGAATACCTGCACAAATAAGTTGCCGGATCTTAGACTAATATAGCTATTTATTTCAAAATGTAGAAAGTATTTGGATGTTTAATTCATGTTTGGTATCAAATAATATCATTCATAATTTACAAAAAAATGATTAAAATTAAACAAAGACATTGTAAAACTGTCAAGTTTTGTTAACGTTTTTTTGTTTTTGTTGGGTAATACCAACATTGACGTCGTAATTATGACGTCTTATATCAACGGATACGAAATGGACGTCCATGTCCTATATGGACATAAAATGTACATACTTCCCTTATATAAAATGGACATTCAGAGGACATCCATTCTGTACAATTTCAAAGTAAATCTGATGATAGACGTCCGGTGGTCATCCAATTTATATCCATGGACGTTGGTACATTAAATGGACATAAAACGGACGTCCGGCGGACATCGTGTGCTATTAGGGTAATTTGTAATTTCATTTCAATGTATTAATTTTCCTTTTTTCTTTCCTGCAGGTTTGGCTCCAACGGCAACTTTATTTGTTCAAAAATCTTAATACGCTTATGTCTAGGTATATGTAACAAAAGTGCTTGTTCATTATATTCAAAGCTTCCATCTCAACAATGAAGCTTCAATTGAAATGATATTTTACACCATCAATTTATTACTGTAAGTTATATTTTTTATTTTTCCTTTTTGTTTCTTTTTGTTATCGGTTTTAATTTAATAATTAGTAACTCTGAAGCTAGTATAATATACAACCTTTTTTTTTGTGTGTGGAAATAATGAAGTAATAAAATAGTGTTTATATTTTTTAAAAGTCTTTAATGTGTATATGGTTTTTATACATATTGTGATCCTTATCCTTGAGAGTGTTCCTTCCAAGTTTGAGCAGTGTTAGAGATATACAGGTGTAGTAAATGGATATTTTGGGATTGTATATCGATATATTTTATACACAGCTGCTATTCTTACTTTATTAGGTACTAACTGTACTGTAGGTAGTTAAATCTTCAATTACTTTTAAATTTGTATAAAAATTTATGATCACACTGAACTATTGTACTATGATATATTTTTAATATAAGCAATAAAGATAGTTAATAATAATATTAATAATATTCATTGATTTTTTTGGTATGTTCGTTTTTATAGTTGTTATAAATAAAGAAAAGTTATATTGTGTTTTTGAGTGAAGTTATGATGAGGTTTCGTCTATGTTGTTTAAATTTAGAGAATATACGAGTTAGACCTCATTTCAAGATTTACTGTATTTATAAATATAACCAAGTGACAGTACATGGAACTAATGAGTAAAATTTTAATAAACTGATGTATATATATTGGGATATTCACGAGATATAAACGATCAAAATTTGAAATGAAAAGCAGTTTACACAGCAAAAAGTTTCAAATTCTCTTAAAAAAAAATCAAGACTAAATACACAGAGTCCTGACAACATAATCCCTCTTAGTCCGGTGATATTAGGAAAATGTCTCGGAAAGTTTTGGGAAATTAGTTTACCCCCTACAGAATTTCCTCAGGAATCCGAAAAAAATAGTGTTGACCACTCAAAATGGCGGCTTTAATTGTTATTCAACTTTTTGTAAACATAATGAATTTTGCAACTTACTTGTTTGCTTATATCTTCGCTTCTAAAGGTCATAGAAAAACGTTCGACCCGTCAATTTCTTTGCCATGGGTTCCCCTATAAGGTAGGTATATGCAAAGAACTAATTTTTGATTGTTAATAATATTTTATGGCAAAAAACTGAAAAAATTGGATTTTTCGATCCTCGAACTTTGAAGTACTGTAGAAACAAATATAAAATCTGCATGTTAACGATATTACGAGAAATAGTACATATTTTTACCCTTAATGAAATGCACTTTGTTCCGTTGCAAAATATTAATTATTTTTTTTGCAATTAATTTATAAAAAAAAAATTCAAACTGTTATACTAAAAGGTTATAATAATATTTTACAGTTCAGTTTCAGTAAAAACATTGTATTTGACGTACATTTACATAATCGAAAAGAATATTGCAAAAAAATTGTAATTTGCAACTTTTTTACGCAAAAATCAATTTTGCAACTTAAACAAATGTAAATATCTCAGTGGATTTTGCTTAAAATTTATTGCAACTAACGGCATTTTAATTGTCAAAAAACACGAATTTAAGAAAAATTATTTGAAAAGACATTGATGAGTGACTAGTTTTACTCTTATTGTGGATAAAAAAGGTATACATTTTGTATTTAAAAATTAATTTATTGAATGTACAAACTAAAGCTTATTTTTCTGTCCTCGTTTTTTTTTTAGGTTCATTTCCTGTGTCGGACTCGCTGTCCGTTTCGTCTCGCATTTCTGCGTACAGACAATCATTGTCATCATCGTCATTATTTATATCAACATTTCCAATAACTTCCTCATTTTCTTGCATTTCATTTAATTTAAACTGACAGACATCAATATTGATTTAATTTGTTTTAAACATCTAGTTCATAACATAACAATAATGCGTGATTGCTTAAATTATAGAATGTTTGTAAAATTGTAAAAAAACGCTGCCCAAGGAATCACTACTTCCACATCCAGATTTTCTATCCAAGTCTTTCACAACGAAAAAAAAACCAATAAAACGATTTGTCACATCGGTAGTGGGAGTAGGAACGGTGGTAGTGGGGGTGGATGAATTAAAAAACAAAATTGAGGCCATTGCTTCTTGTATACACACTAAATCACAATTTTATTTTTATCACCTCCTTTAATAATGGGTAGGGGGTGGTAACGGGGGTGGCTAATACCAAAACATTTTTTGGGACCTTAGCTTCTCTTATTTATACTAAATACTAATTTTATGGACTCTTACTTGCTTAATTTACCCATTTACAGCCATTTCTCCCAACCCTTCAACGGAATAAGATCAAAATATAATCTTCCAGATCTCGACTGACAGAGCGACAGACTTTTTTGCTCAAACTTAAAATCTCGACATTTCATAACATTCTAAGCCTATTTAAAAAATAAAAATTTTTACAATTTTGTTTTTGCATTACTATACTTCCACTGCTACTACTGAAATTATTTTATCTATAATAATAAAATAATAAAGCCGATGTATTACAAATTCTTTTTGCGGTGCAACGTAATTGAATAATTGAAAAATAATCGAATAATCGGAAAGCTGAGAAAAAAATAAGTTGAATTAAAAAAAAAAACGTCCATCTAGCCACTCTTGAAGCCGAGAAAAGGAGAAATAAAGCTGCCGCCGGGTAAAACTGTCCAAGTATGCCATTAGCAGTGAAGGGGGAGCGGAATCTGGCGTCTAGCGTGAACGCGAGCGTCAAGGATGCAATTTTCTCGATTTTTTTTCCATGGCCCATCTAGATATATAGACATGGCACTTTTTGTAAGTGATAACACACACTCTGAGGTATATTCAGTTAAATTTTCAAGTAAGAATATTTTCAAATTTCGTCGTAATAACAAAAAACGTGAAATCTTCATATCTCGGCTCCAAAGCATCGGAGTAAAAAAATTTTTTTTTTCTTAAATTCGTGTTTTTTTATGACAATTAAAATGCCGTTAGTTGCAATAAATTTTATTCAAAATCCACTGAGATATTTACATTTGTTTAAGTTGCAAAATTGATTTTTTGCTTAAAAAGTCGCAAATTAAAATTTTTTTGAAATATTCTTTTTGATTATGTAAATGTACCTCAAATACAATGTTTCTACCGAAACAGAACTGTACAATATTAATATGATCTTTTAGTATAACAGTTTGAATTTTTTTTTTTTATAAATTAATTGCAAGAAAAATAATTAATATTTTGCAACGGGACAAAGTGCATTTCATTAACGATAAAAATATGTACTACTTGTCATAATATCGTTAACATGCAGATTTTATATTTGTTTCTACAGTACTTCAAAGTTCGAGTATCGAGAAATTCAATTTTTTTGGTTTCTTGTCCTAAAATGTTATTATCAATCAAAAATTCGTTCTTTGTATATACCTTCCTTATAGGGGAACCCGTAACGAAGAAATTGAGGGTCGAACGTTTTTCTACGACCTTTAGAAGCGAAAATATAAGCAAATAAGTAAGTTGCAAAATTCATTTTGTTTACAAAAAGTTGAATAACAATTAAATCCGCCATTTTGAGTGGTCAACACTATTTTTTTCGGATTCCTGAGGAAATTCTGTAGGGGGTAGGCTAATTTTTGGCTTGTCCCAAAACTTTCCGAGAAATCGTTATTTTTTAATCTAAAATCACCGGACTATCTCATATTTTTATTTAATTTGGTCATCAAATCAAATATATTTCCTGATTCAGTAAAATGTTGTGAAATAATTCCCATGTATAATGTGGCCAAGGATGGACTTAACTATACCTGTAAACTTTTTTATTTTTGGTTTTGGTATTTGTTCTTTATAAAAACTTCTGTTCTGGAAAATCCTTGGCCAAGCTCAGGATTACGATACGATACAGGGTGTTCGAAAATGGATAAAATATCTTTCTTTTAATGAATATAATCACCATTATGAAGAAAGCTGTAAATAATACCAAGTGAAGTCCAAATACAAAAAGTATCAACCACGTAATCAATAATTAATAGTTTACAAAATTTATTTAGTAATGACATATTTTAAACAATAAAAATTAATTATTGACATGTGGATGAAACTTTGTACCCAGCACAAAATACCTGATCAGAATTTCTTGATTCATTATCTGTTAAGATTCCTTCTGAATGAACGAAATGTGCAAAACAGAAATCTTTAGTTAAGGATATAGCTAAAGTAACGGATACCCTGTAAGTTTAGCTGATAAACTAATTAGGCAACACAGATTTAAGAAAACCCTCTGGAACTTCACGACCTTTCAAGCCGAACAGAATTTAAAAGGCCATGGCAGGTTAAGAAGAGTGTCCGTGCCTTTGCAACCTTTTGCATGTGGTTCCTTCCAGTGATGTATCTTTGCGTAAGATACTACCACAGAAAGTTTTGACCTCAAAAACTTCATAATATCTGGGATTTTTTTTTTCGAAAATGCTAAAAAAATTTTTATAAACAGAATTTTTTTATGTATTACCGTTTCGATGGAGTTTTGTAGAAAATATATGTATTGTGAAAAATATATCTCGTTATTTCAAAAAAATACGTAGGCTGCTCCAAAAAATTTGCAATACGTGTAATCCAAGCAGTTGTTGTTCATTTATATATTTATTAATATATCGAGTTTCTAACCAATTTATACTCTTTTTCTTTGTTGTAATTAATACGTAAGTTAATACATTATTGTTTAGTGTTACCCTGGTGTTATAATTTCTGAACCCACGTTACAGGGTGTTTACTAAGGGGGTGTAAATTGTAACATTATCTTTGCCAATTTGACTACGTTACCTCTTCGATAGAGTTTTGTGAAAAATATATGTTATAGCTTATTGTATGGTGTATAATTAATAAAAAAATGGTGGTCGCTAACGTGGAAGTACGTATTTAAACTTTTCAAAAAATTCAAAAGCGTCATTTTTTTTTTTTTTTCATGAAAAGATTTCCTGAAAATATCAGTAATAAATTGTCTTGAGTAGATTTACAATATATGTGAAATACAAACAAATTGGTTCACTTGATTAAGAAAAAAAATTTTTCCCAAATATGAAGTTTTCGAGGTCAAAACTTTTTGTGGTAGTATCGTACGCAAAGATACATCACTGGAAGGAACCACACGTAAAAGGATTGCAAAGGCACGGACACTTATCTTAACCTGCCATGGCCTTTGTATCAATTTCATATGAACACCAATTTATACGAATTTTTAAAATTTTTGATGACAGTTGCTCATCAATCAGAGAAATAGATTGTAACAAATTTTAGGCAACTGAAAAAATAAAACTGAATAAAACGAAAGGTCTGGATTTTCGGAATTAGTTGTAAGGACTGTAATTTGAAGTCTGTTTCACAAACAAAACATTATTAGATTCAAGGATCATAATCTAGCATCTAGTATGAAGCAACAACGGGTCTATCCCAAATAGCTTTATTAGATATTAGGTCATGGTTCATTGAATCGAGACAGAGTTTAGATAGGGATGACATGATTGGATGATTGCGTTCAACCATGATATAATTTTAGTATACATATTTTTAATTGCACTTTAGTTTTGATCGTCTCCAGATAATGCCAACATGGTTGGCGAAATACACATCGAGTGATAGTATTCAAGTGTATTGGTGTTTTGTGGAAACAGTGCCTCACCAAAGATTACAGCCCCCTACAGGATTCAATAGGAAGATCAGTAGCGTAATTCCTTGTCGTTATTTCTTGTATTACTCAGTGAGGCTGCAGTCGGATACTTGATTATATGAACCAATCAACATATTAGCATTGAAATGTATTGACGGCATGTTATTGTAAATGCTGGCATCCCAAACAGGAATATTTTGTCGTGCTTTCATTTTGTCATGAGATATACCCTCTTTAAGGTACTTGTATACTGATAAGAGTAAATCTAGTGGTGTAGTTCATGAATTAAAACGCAAGAGAGATAGAGTAACGAAATTTGGCAACACTGTATTAAATATGTCCGTCATATACTAATCTGCTTGTCACTGGTTATTAATTTTTGCAAAATGTATTTTCAGTTTAGATTAAGTTAGAAATAGATAATAACCTTAAATAATAATACAACGTATTTAAAAATATCAGAACAACTAAAATATAATGGCATGTTTATTAAAAAAAAGTAACCTAAAAAAGCAATTAAAACTTAAAAAAGGTATTAGAAATAGAAAATCTGATACTAACCTTTCAACCGAATGCCAAGATCATGTTTGTAAAGAAAATTGCATGATTAACGTAAAGGAGTTTGGTAAAAATCTAAAATGTTTAGAATGCTCATTTATTCTTTCTTCGGAAGACATAAAAAGTGAAAACGTTTACTTGGTTTACTTCCAATTTGGAATGTTTTTTTTTTGCCAAATTTGCTCATTCGTTTCAGTTGTACGAACAGGAAAAGTGCTTGAAGTAAACGAATATAGACAAAATTCAGCAACTCCAAAAGCAAATAAAAAAATACAACACAATGATATTAGTGCAGGAAAAATAAATTTTGACCTCGAAAAAATTAGTACAAGCAAAGAATTTGGTGGAGATGTTCCACTTGCCATTCTAATGAATATACCTTTGATTTTACAGTACTTAGATTGGCCACGGAATAGGGCAGTCCATAACAACAAATGGATGCCACTCCTAGAGAGCGCAAGAGTTAACTAAGCAAATTTTTACAGTCGACCAGATTAATTTTGTGGGCGGTGTCGACCAGATTAATTTTGTGGGCGGTGTCGGTGTGAAACCAGTGCGCACTCAAACCTCACATGTCTTTCCCTTTCTTATTAGACCAGCTCGACTTTAATATTAACTTTGATTTTACAGTACTGTAAAATCAAAGATATTAGTAGTAGTAGTAGTACAAGTTCTTTAGTGGTTACGTTAACAACCAAATGGCCATCGACCGAAGTCCTTCAGCCAGTGTGATTCATACTTATGTGTCTGGTTAATTACATTAATTAGTATGTAATATGATATGAATAAATACATTTCATTTGTAAAAAAAAAAAAAAATACAGAATTTTTATATAATTGTACTATAATATATATTCAGTTCTCCAGTGCCAGGGAGGAGAGAATTTCTTGGAGTGTTCTTGTAGGATGTTTGTATTTAGGCCTATCTTCTGTTCTTGGTATTAAAAGTGGATCTAGATGTTCCATGTTATGTGCTTTTTTGGCAAATTTGGTAGAAAGTATTGGCAACCTTTGGGTGATCGGGAGAATTTTAGTTTTGTTGTATAGTAAAGTATTGGATGGGTGATGGAGTGGATTTGCAGGATGGCGAATTTTTGTGATAACTCTAAGAGAGGATGTTTCAGCAACTTGAATGTTTTTTAAGGCAGGTTTTCTACAGTTCAAATAAAGTGTGTGTACATATTCAATGATTGGTCTGCAAATTGATTTATAGATTTTGGAAGCGGCAGACATATTGATGCCTTTGTTTTTGTATGTTAACGTCCTGAAGTGTTTTGCTCTGGATATTATTTTACGCTTTATTATTTTTGTGTGGAGATTCATATTTAGTTTGTTATCCAAGTTCATTCCGAGATATTTCACATTTGTTACTGGACGAATTATATTATTAGAGATAGTTATTGACGGGGAAGAATTTGAAGGTGTGTGATTAAAAATCAGCAAGTGCGATTTAGCCGGGTTGGCCTGTAGATGCCATTTGTTAACCATATCTGAGTTTCATCATAAAGTAGTTGTATTTTATCTACCGATTTTCTTGCTGTTTTGTCATGTGCCACTAAAGCAGCATCGTCAGCGTATTGCAACATGTATCCAGCATTAATGAGTTGATCCGTTGGAGTAAATATATCATAACAATAAATATTAAATAGTAAGGGAGAGAGTGGAGATCCTTGAGGTACTCCTTGCTCTGCGGTAAATTCTTCTGATATTGCGTTATTGATTTTAATTCTTAATTTTCTAGAATCTAAAAATGTTTTGATGAGATGAATGAGGTAATCAGTTATATCAAGTTTCTTTAATTTATATAATAGTCCTATGTGCCAGATGTTATCAAATGCTTTTTTGATGTCAAGAAATAAAGCTGCTGTTTTGAGGTTATTTAGTTTAGCAGTTTCTACATTGGAGGCGAGTGCAGTAATGGGAAGTATCGTCGAGCATTTTGCTTTGAACCCAAATTGATGTGGGGGAATTTTTTCTTCTACTGTCTGCAAAATATTGTGTTTTATGATTTTTTCCAGTAATTTTCCCAAAGCGGGTAAAAGTGTTATTGGTCTGTAGTTACTAGTTTTGGTGTGGTTACTGTTAGGTTTTGGAATAACGATGATGCGACCTTCCTTCCATTCATCTGGAAAATATGCATGTGTCAAACAAAATTTAAATATTTTAATGATATATAAATGTATAGTATAATCCAGTTGTTTAACTACTTTCCAGGGTATGTTATCATTTCCAGGCGCTGAATTTTTTTGGGCTGATAAAATTTGAAAATATAATTCTTCATCTACGTTAATTTCCTCGAATGTGCGTTGATTTTGAAAATAATTGTGGTACCAGTCGTTCACCTTATCAAAATTTTCTTGTTCAAAGTCAAGATGTGGGTTAACGGAGTAGTGTGCTGCAAAATTCTGAGAAAAAATATTTGCCTTTTCTTCGTCCGTGCGATATTCCGTGTTATTCTCCTCAATGGTGGGTATTTTATGTTTATTTTTATACTTTGATAGTTTGTTCACTTGTTGATAGAAATTTTTTCCTTGTGCTTTGTTTATTTCCTCACATACCTCTAACCATTTGTTAGTCCTGTACTGTAATATCATATTATGGATGTTTTTACTGAATTCATTAATTGTTCTCTTGACACCTGGAATGGGATTTTGTTGATAATCACGATACATTTTTCTCTTCGTTTTAATTAGTTTAATAATGTAAGGTGGCAATTCATGTATAAAGTTTTTTATTGCAAACCGAGGTGTGTTTTCTTGAATGGCCTCTTTTAGAGTCATATTAAACGCCTTTATTGAATCGGTGGTAATTACGTTGTCCTCTTTACTTGAAATGAACCTATGCATTTTATCATTTACTTTTTCAATGTCACATTTGTCATATTTGTATCTGTTGTTAACCTCTTCGATTGCCGGTTTACTTAAATCAAAATTAATCTTAATAGAGAGGTGATCTGATCCGACATCAGGGATGAGTTCAATTTTCGTAAAGTTTTGTGAAATATTTTTAGTATATAAAAGTGCATCTGGGGTAGTGTCATTGGTATTTGTCATCAGGAATGTTGGAGGCGTATCGGCTTTCTCAAAGTCAGAGTTGTTTAAGAAGTTGCTTAATTGTTTCTTTTTAGCGGGGTTGAAGTTGAAGTCTCCTACAATAATAGTATATTTAAATCTTGAAGCCATTGTAAATATGTTTTCTTCAATATTTGAAAATGGATGTATATATATTAGAAAGATATGTAGTAAATCATTTTGAAATGGTATGGTAAAATGAGTTGCTTCATTAAGTGGATTGTTGATTCTCGGGGGGTTGGCCTTGCCCATTTTTAATGTTGGATGTACTTGTATCAGACTACCTCCTCTAACGTTGTTGTTAACTATGTTTCCATCTCGTTGTATAATGTCCCAGTTCCTATAGTTGGTGTTTGAGTCCGGCTTAGTTTTACTTTCTACAAATAAGGCACAATTAATATCGTAGTTTTCTATTGTGTTGTTTATAATATATTTTTTTGGAACATAGCTGTTAATATTTGTGTAAAGTATATTACATTGAGAGTTGAATTTGCCCATTATTAACTCCAGTGATTGTTTCAGTTGGGGAATTCAAATCGTTTAGTTCCATGTCGAACATTAATATATACACCTTGTTATTTCCTGTGAAAGTTACAGACGTTTCTACATTGAATTCAGTAATAAAGCGTTTTCTTAATTTACTAATTAGTTCTTCTCTGTTAACATTTTTTGGTTTATTCAGTTTGTTTATATAGGTATTGATTATTGTGTCATGAATTGTAATTGGGGAGTGTATTCTAGTATTTTTCTTGGTATCGTTGCTAATTTCATGTGATTTCTTATTTAATGTCTTTACTGGAATATTAGGAATACCGTCTAAAGGCTTTGTGGGACGATTGGGACATTTGAACGACCAAGCCTGGTGTTCCTCTGAGCCGCACGAGTTGCATTTGGGTGGAAGTTCGCTCTTGCATTTGCTAGTGGCATGTTTTTCTCCACATTTTAAGCACTTTAATGGTGTCTGACACTGTTCGTTGGTATGCGTAAATTCCAGGCATTTGCTGCAAGGGAGAGGTGCTGGAGGGGGTGGAGTGCTGGGGTAAGCCGTGTAGTGTCTGCTTTTATAGAATACTCCTTCATTTAGCAGTTTTTCGTAACTTTTTATGTTGTCCGTAATTATTCTTATCATATGTGTTGCCTTGTCGTTGGCTTTAGCAATAATCCGTTTGCAGTATCTATGCTGTATATTTAAATTGTTCAAGTGTTCACTCATTTGTGTATCCGAAATATCTAGTTCTACTGAGGTAATTACACATGAGTAGGACTGAATGGGGATAGATTTTGGCTGTGAATTTTTGTAGTGTGATGTCTCGGAGTAAGTGGTGATTTTTTTGTTGTTTTGTAAAACTTTTAATGTGTTATTAATTATTACTTTTGGGGTATCAGTTTTAAGTAGAAATCCTTTTTTAGTTTTTAAAATTACATCTGTGTTGGAGGGCCTAACAGATTCCCATAGATCTGCCATTTGTATTCTGTTCATTTCTGATTCTGTGTTGATGTAAAATAAGTTATTAAATTTCTTGTTTGTAATTTCCTTCATAATGTTAGAGTAATTCTTGTGTTTATATGTATAGTTTTTCTGTGTGTTTTGATGAGTCATACTTTCATGTTGTCTTGAACTTGAAGCTGTTGAGGTTGTGGGATTTTCTATGTTTTGTGGCATTTTTTGTAAAGGTCTGTTTTTGGTTGCTTCCTTATCTCTAATGACTTTTTTTGTAGTTCCAATAATTTCTCTTATCTGATCATCACTCATCATTTGTATAGTTTCCCATAACTCCTGTTGATTGAATTTCCTTTTTCTTGCTGCAGTTTGTTCATTATCATCTTCCAACCAATCCATAGAATTACCAGATTCACCATCACTGGTCCCTTGCATGATTTTCTGTTTATTTTTGCTTTATTCGCGATAAAAACAACTTTACTGTAGAGCTCAAAAATTTCAGTGTGACCTTTCTGAGATATACACTAATACTGTCAAAGATATTAATATAGTAGAGTTGAAATCAAGATCTTTGTTGACTTCCGTGGAACATGAAAACCCCCGGGGGTGAAAAACCGAAAAAAGAAGAAAATAAGGTGTTTGCTTCATCTTTCTAGCAATTTTTTAATTTTTGATGAATTATCCATAATAACAAAGTTATGGCTATTTATATGCAAAAGAACTGTATTGTTTAAAGCGTAAAATATTTCCCAAAAACCTTGTGTGGCTCTCTTGTTATACGAATATTTATTTTGTTATATTCGCAAATTCTCTCCACTCATGATTGCAGACAGACCAAGGAAAATTTAAAAAATTTAATAAGAATAAAAGTTGTAGCGTATACTATCAAGATTCGATTACTTTTTTCAGTTTTAAATTTCGATCATAAAGCAAGTTATGAATTAAATAGTTAGTTGTCAAAATTATTCCACAACCCCAGTCGCATCTGTCTCTGTTTCTACCTTTTCCCGTCTCACTAAAAAATGCCTGCCCGCTCATCACGCGGCCCGCGGAGCTCTGTATACTCACACGCGAATGCATATTTATAATACTAGCATGTAAAAATTTTCATTTTTTAATAATAAATATATATATATTTTTTTAACAAGCTACATGACAACACAAGTTACGTGAACTAAAAAGTATAAAATAATTTGTTACCCTGAGCCACATATATGTGACTATTACTAAAAGCTTGGGGCGCTCACTGAATTTATCGTTTTACATTTTAGTGCAGTATACAAATAAAAGCTTGTATTTTAGATTTTTTAAACTATTTAATTTATTTACACCTTTTTAGTTCTGATAAAATTAGTCAATCATCTTGGCGCCGCCATTTTAATTTCTGAATTTTGAATATTTGTAATCCGCGAATCCGAAAACCCCCAGATGTCGAATTTGAGTCGAATCGGACCATAAATTACATAATTGATCCGTCATTTTGAAGCCGCCATCTTGATTTTTTGTTATATAAAAGTGTTAACATGCTCTGTCTCTGGAACTACGTATCTGTACAAAATATCAAATCGATTGGACATGTGGAAGTGGTTCAAATTTAGCTTGCAAGATTTGACCTAAACTAACATACAAACATTGCAAGTTAAATAAAAGCTTGTAAAAATATAGTAAACCTAGTAGATTCACTCTTATATTTCCTATTGTGTGGTGTAAAAATATGTCTCGTGATCTTCTGTGGAGAAAGTCTGCACGGCATTTATTCAATGACGTGTACTTTTTACATAATCGCGTGAAGAAATTCTACACGTATGTCTTTCTTCATGTCACGTGATCTCCGTGGAGAAAAATGTTCATTTATTATAATAATATATTCAGAACAAAAATAAATATAAAATTTCACAAAAGTATATATAATAATCAGATATAATTAAAAAATATATATTTCCCAAACGGCGCCTTATCCACATTTATTTCATTTTAAACGTCATATTTTTCAATTTTAGAAAAATATATTATAAATAAGTAATATTTACAATTTAAAAGTAATTGCCGAGTAAAAATTGTTTTTTAATCCTCGGAATATTGTTCAAGGAAATTTGAATCGATTTATTTGCACGCTTCATCTTTGATTTTAAATCAAAGGCGTCACTAACGGTTCCGCCCACATAGGTATGTGGTTGCATCATTTAGCAAAGACTGAAGTAAGTCATTACATGCCTTCAATTGGATGCAGAATTGCATCGTATGTCGAATATAATTCATACCGCGGTTACAAGCGCTCCCTCTGGTATTCACCTCCAAAAGTTGTCGGAAAAGTGTTTACATTGGTGGCCAATCTATGTACTGTAAAATCAGAGAATGTACTAAAAGTCGCCTAAAATCGAAGCTGTGCTTCGCCCGCCATATTGAAAAATGGCGGCTCATTTTCAGATTTTTGTATATAAATCCTTTACCGTTGCAGATAGGAAAAAAGTTTCGAATAAAAAGTGTAAGCAATAATAAAACAAACAATTTTTGATATTAACATTTTTTCTCTAAATCAAACGGTTTTTGAATTATGAGGTGCAGAATGTTATTTAATTTTCAAAAATCCCAATTGTGTACAAAATACACTGTAAAATGTGTGTTTATCGGTTGTAAGTAAAACGAAAAACATTTTTTTAGGTGTATTACCATTACAGAAGAAAAATATACTGTAATTATGAAGCCTATAACAAATAGAACAAAATACAAAAATACGTTATAACATTAGTTCGTCATTTTCAGTCACAACGATTTGCAACCACAGGATATGAGCTTCAGTAAATTGCTAGGGGCTGAATATAAACATGTCAAAACTGGTTTCAAAGCCCCACGGCTTAACTGCCAGCCTCAGGCAGTCAGCTCTAAATTATTACCTATCCACTGCTGGACTTGGAGGTATGTGTGATATGAGTGATTGGCAGCTGCTGCACTTGTAGGAGGCAACACTGACAAGTTAAATTTGGAATGTAATAGCTGCTTATATACTGATTAGACGATTGTATAAAAAATATGTATACTCATCAAGCGTCCGGGACTTTGTTGCCCCATAAAAGGCAAGAAGAAATTTTTCCCCTGCGGCTGCAATGTCATCTTGGGATACAACAACCTCCGTAAATAATGCAACAGTCTGTCGCCGATTCGGGTTTTGTTCTAAAAGGCGTAAGCCTTTAATGTTGCTCTTTCTAAAGGGCACCGAGGTTGTGTCACAACCTGTAACAACAAGTATGAACATGAGACAATGTAATGTATTCCTGTGTAAATTTCGTTGCTTTGGAATGTAAAAAAATGACCTTTTTTTATTCCCTAAGCCTGGTCGAAGGGAACCAAATATGCATCTCATCTGTTGACAAAGTAATTACTTTGTCAACAGATGAGATGATAGGAGGACTAATAAGTCGGTGTCCTGGCCAACAACAACTACTCGAAAACCATGCCTTGCTTTCTCAATAGCTGCTGCTACGATTGACACATCAGCATCAGCTTCAGCCTCTTCTATCTGGACTTCTTAACTGGAAGGCTAGATATTTTATAAGAAGCTTTTTATTTGCACTGTTTGCAAGAAATTCCACTTGCGCTGTTGTGGTGACAGTATTCAAAGTATTCTCATGTTTATATCTGCTGATGTCCTTCTTGCCGCTCTTCTTTCTTGTTCGTTCTCCTTCATTGTTGGGTATACAGGATAACCATCAAATACCAGAATGCAATTACCGCCATACCGGCTAATGATGTGTGAGGTGTAATTGTTAATGATGTCTTGATAGGTTGCGGCCTGAGCTAGACAATACTGTAAAAAATATATCCCGCATCTAGGACGTAAATACAGTTGTCTATTTCTGGTGATTCCTCCATTTTAAAAGCGGCAACAAGTGATGATATCTTGCCTTTCCTCATACCAACCTCATTGAAAAGAGAAATAAGAGAAGGTGCGAGTTCATATTTGAAACATTCTTTTAGCATCTTTGTTCCTTTAACTACACACACAATTCGGTTGAATAACTGTTGTGGGCTCACAGCAACAATATTTTCTCTCACTCTGATTGATGAGTTCATTGACAATGCAAAGTGTATAGAGGACAACTCATAATTCAAAAACCGTTTGATTTAGAGAAAAAATGTTAATATCAAAAATTGTTTGTTTTATTATTGCCTACATTTTTTATTTGAAAATTTTTTTCTATCTGCAACGGTAAAGGATTTACATAAAAAAAATCAGAAAATGGGCCGCCATTTTTCAATATGGCGAGGCGTAGCACAGCTTAGATTTTAGGGGACTTTTAGTATATTCAATAAGATGATCTCCACCAAATTTCTTGCTTGTACTAATTTTTTTCAAAGTTCGCATACTTTTAGGCTTATTTTTCTTGCACTATATTGACCTACTGCAATTAATTTTATACTTTTTAAAAATTAAATATTCGCACCACCTTCAAAATATGCAGCGTTGCAAATCAATTTCAACATCTGCAGCGTCACCACATTTGGTAGATTTTTATTTCTTTTTAGTAGAATTTTAAGGGTTTTTTTAAAGTTTGGTAGGTAAAATTTGCTGGTAGATTTCTGATAATAATTATCAGAAATCTGCAAGCAAATTTTACCTACCAAACTTTACAAAAATCCTTAAAATTCTACTAAAAAGAAATAAAAATCTACCAAATGTGGTAACGCTGAACATCTGCTTTATTTGTACAGATTTAGGACTTAAAATTCATTATACTTCTAATAACTTTTATACTAGATAGCTGATTTTTTCAGGGTGTTATTTTAATGTTATGCTAGTTTTTTAAGCGTATTTCTAAACTTGTGGTAATAAGAGCAAAAATTAACTTAGCCTAGCGTGCATCCGAGCTCTACTATATCAAATAAGGCATATTTTTCAAACTTTCCAAATCGATTACTTTGAAATTAAACGATTTTATTTTTATTCAAAATTCAAGGGTAAAATCACTTTATTTATTAGTATACCAAATAATATTTAAAACTGTAAATGTTCATTTTAATATACAAGTACCTTAATGTGAAAATGAAGCTCCCTGAATTTAACAGTTTTTTAGAAGTTTGTACTTTAAGCTGTGATTTATTAATGTGTTTGGCCTCATCATGAACCCAGTTAATAATAATAATAATAATGTTTATTTAGAAAGAAACATTTTTTTACAAGAATTAACACATTCAACCTTATATGATGGAACGTTTATGTTATTCATAACACCCATGTTATTGTCATATATCTCTCACTCTCACACATTTTCTAGTAAGCTCAGCCTAAACGTTCTATCATAAGGCTGATTAAGTATTACTATAAACAGGCAACAGTAATTGAAATATGTAATAATTTTTGGTGAGTAAGATAGTAATAATAATAATACATACACAGTAGAATTGTAAAATGCAGAAATGAAATAATAAATACAAATAAATATTGTAATGTAGCTTAAATACTAATGTCATTGTTAACTACGTTTCACTTGAAGAGCCGAAGCTCATCCATATATCGAACTAAAACATTTGCACCTCGTTCAGATTACCACATGATATTTGAATCAAAGAGTTGTCAAACATCATGAGATCACAAAAGAATGTTTACAACTCCATAAGCGATTCCCTAATGTTTCCTTCTAGATATAATTTACTGACCAATATTATTTACTTTTTCATTTTATAAATGTGAATGCCGCATTCCAGGCCACCTCACTCCTCTTAAGTCTAGATCTAGATTTGGTTCTTGAGGATAACATACAATGAAAAATTATTTCTATAGGTACGCCCAGTGCGCAAGTTAGACATACTTAACCACTATCCCTTACATATATCCATATTTTCATTCCATTTATCCATAATTAATGTATATACAGAGGTGCTAACGTGGGCATTAATATGGGCGATTTACTTTTAACCATGGTATACCAGTAGAGGGGAATGTCCGTCACTGACGGATTTATGGTCTAAGTAAAGAGTAAATTTACTCTCTAGGCCAGGATAAGTATAAGAATACACTTTTTAAAAATTCAATTGCAGCGTTATATAACAATGTGGCGGAAGCTAGGTGCAACACAGTATGGGCGAAATTATAACCAAGAACTGAACATACCATGGATAGCTTGCCATCTTTATTTGTTCAATACACGGAGAGGAACAAAGGTGAGTTCTACACAATAAATTTACACTCTTCACATAATGGAAGTATATGTATCAACTGCAATGAAAAGGAGTAATTAAATGGCATCACCAACACCATGTGACAAATATGAAAATTATTTTGAGCAGCATTTGAGGATAGTCCTCTATCTATGCTACACAAAACAATCGAAAAGTTTGGGCAACACGGCTGTATATTCCTCTCCCAACACAAGAAGCCTTCTGTCCCTTACGACAACAGGGAAATGCTGCTAGAAATCATAGTTTGTACTAGTAGGCAAACTTTTAAATGTACAAATTGCTGAGGCAATAAGTTCTAATGCTACAATTATAGAAAATTATAAAGAAGAATAGAAGTGAAGTTTTAGAGTTTTATATTAGAAAATTCCTTTCTTAATATTTCCCTTTGAAATTAGTATAATGCTTTAATACTGCTCATTAAAAATGGGAAGTTTTTAAATTCAACGATCAACGATCCTGCAGATATTCTCGTGTTGATACGGATCCGTTGACGAATTTAATAACATACCCTATATCATTTGTAATGGTACAATTGGCATCATATTCACTTTTAAAGGATAAGAATCATTTGATTATCATTTTAAAAAGAGCTTTAATTTTTCGATGCACTGAAACAAACATAGAAGACAGATTTCATTTGCAAAATGTAAAAATCACCCCAGGAGTGAAGATGCATGAATTTTATGCATTAATAAGTTGAGAATATGATAAAAGGAAGTCAAAAAAATTTTACTTCATAAATATTCAACTTTTTATGTAAACAAAATCACAACAAGAAGCACTACGATGTTGACATGATGTCACTAATCTGTCCTGAACCTAATATTTTTTTAACCTTATTATTATTTTTTGGTTAAAGTGACAGATGGTGGCTTCATACAGGCTTAGCCTTTTAATCACAGTAATCTTTTTTGACCTCTCAAAAGCTCAACATTAGTGATGCGACATCTCTGATGCCACTTGTTAAAGGCTGAGCATTTTAATGCTCCACTAAAATAATTTCTTCACTAGGGTGGTCCGAAAAACACAAAAATTTGAATTTGCAGATGGACTAGTTTCTAATTTGTTACTATGTATCCAAAACTAATTCGGATAAATTTTTAGCCAAATCGGTTAATATCTAGCCGGGCCCCCAGGGCTTTGAAAATGAAAAAGGCCAATTTTTCGATTTTTCGAATTTTTCAAATTGACATTTGAATTTTTTTTATGACTCTTTATTAATGTCTAAACGCGTGTGGCAAAAATTTTCCAAATAAGATATTTTTCAGTTCCAGGGAAATTAGAAATTTGTCACTGAAACGTGAAATTTAACGAAAATCAGGTTTTTTGTAAAAAATTTCTAATTTCCCTGGAACTGAAAAATATTTTATTCGAAAAACTTTTGCTACACGCGTTTAGACGTTAATAAAGAGCCATAAAAAGATTTCAAATGTCAATTTGAAAAATTTTAAAAATCGAAAAATTGGCCTTTTCGTTCATTTTTGGCCGTGAGGGCCCGGCTAGATAATAACCGATTTGGTTAGAAATTTACCCGAATTAGTTTTAGATACATAGTAACAAATTAGAAACTAACCCATCTGCAAATTCAAATTTTCGTTTTTTTCGGCCCACCCTACTTTACACGTCACTTATAGTAAGTTTTTTATTAATTTACATTGAATTTCATGAAAAGAGAGTCACTTTTACGAAAAATTGCAACAAGAACAAGGTTTTTTTGTGTCATACTTTATAATCCAATAAGTGAACAGCATCATTTAGAAAACGTCTGAGAACATTTTCATGTGGACTATGAAGCAATTATATTAAAAAACCAGCAAATATGGACCAGAATAGTTTCAAAAGGAATTTTATGACAATATAAGAGAGTTGGTGGTGTCGGCATTTAACACCTTATTTGCAAAACCAGCTTTATTTTAGAGAAAGAAGAAATAGGTTATTACCCAACTATTGTAAAGCAAAAACGAGTGTATTTGTTTCACATGCCTGTATTTATGTATGTATGTGGTTATGTTTACGTGTTACTTTGCAGAGCGTAAATGGCTAAACCGAAAAATGAGGCATTAAAAGCTTCACTTCAATTGCATGAGTGACATTGGGTATATGAAAATGCTGGATATAGGACATATTTTTTCCAGTTTCTGAGATTTTTTTAAATTCTTGTAGATGGTTCAAGGGGTCGCTCGGCTCTTTCAGCCCTACTTCACCTCGACCTGAAAAGATCTTTTGTGAGTTACTCTACAATTAGTTGTTGCTGAGGACTCCCAAGCTTTTTATAAAGCTTGTGATTTTCCTGGGGCATAATTTCCCTATGTCTTCAGGCGCTAGTTTCACCTTTTCTAGGTACTTTAGCCTAGTGTGGACTAGCATCTTGCATTTGCAAAGAATATGTTCCGCAGTTTCTATTGCAGAATCGCAGTATCTGCACATATCGTTGTCTGCCTTGCCCATGTTCTTAAGATGTTATCTTAAGGGGCAATGGCCTGTTAAAAAGCCTGTTATCAGCCCTAAGTCGGACTTTTCGAGTTCAAGAAGCCTTGTGGCATTGTTTAACGAATAAGTGATGAACTTTTTCGCTTGTCTTTGGCCCGGAGTATTTCTCCAGTAGGACTCTTTCTGTTGCTTTTCCCATTTTTGGACCTCCTCCGTTATGTGTCCCTTAGATAAGCTCAAAGTTTTTAATTTTTAGTTTAATTTTAATTTAATTTCGACCGTCGATTTACTACTTCTGCTGTGGTTTGCAAAAAAATCAATAGTGAATTATGTAAGCTAAGATTTGGGGGCCCATATTTTCTTATGATTTCCTGTGCTTTTCGTTTAATGCGTTTGTCCTGGAAATTTTTCCTATATAATAAGGGGGAGGTATCACAAGCACTCGCTTGAGATGACAATTGTTCTGCCAATTTTTAGGGGTTCCGGTCACTTCCAGTAGTCCATTTTTTCTCTAATTGCATTAGACTACTGGAGAAAGTAAATATTTTTTAAATAACTTTTCGGTCTTAACTATTAATTTTTGAATGTTTTAGTTTTCTAATAGCTTGTAAATGATTTTCTCATACAAATTCTTTCCATGTGAGTCATACGTCTGAGTAATCTATTGATTACCAAATTCTAAAAACAATTTAATTTGAGAGATATTT
This sequence comes from Rutpela maculata, assembly GCA_936432065.2. Classification (NCBI taxonomy): domain Eukaryota; kingdom Metazoa; phylum Arthropoda; class Insecta; order Coleoptera; family Cerambycidae; genus Rutpela; species Rutpela maculata. The sequence goes on along the minus strand of OW386286.2, from coordinate 228,365,716 downwards.
GGTGGAAATTTGATAGGATTCGTGTAAACTATATTTAAAAAAAGTATATCTTAATACTTTACATAAACGAAAGAACAGCTTTTTATACAAAATAAATAATACTAAAGTTGTTAATTAGTGAATAAAAATGGATATGATTGTATAGTCACAACATATTTAGAAGCATTAGAGATATTTTATTTATGATCTATTTTAGAAGCTATCATAAATATAGTATTTGAAAACAATAGTGACATGTCCGATATCCGAGTACACTGGCGCTCATTCTTTTTCATAAATTATCTCTCAGTTCCATGGCCAGAGATCCCTGGTCTAGATGCAAATTGTAAATTGTGTTATATTGTAATTTGGTAGTTTTGGCTGATCAGAAAAATATTGGATGAAAGAACTATACCCAGTGCACTTTGGGCCCCGAGCGAACAGGGTCTAGATTAGGGTTTGCAATCCCGATATCTTGAAACTGAAAATCCCGGGATCCCGGCAATATTTAGATATCGCAAATTCCGGGATCATAGTCGATTGGATCCCGGGATTTTCGGGATTGTAAAACAAGATCGATCAGTTTTTTAATGCTACAACATTTTAGTTACCTTCGGAATTGCATTGAAAAAGCAATAGTCGGCTTAAAAATGTTGCTTTGATACTGGATTCGGAATATAAACTTTGGAGATTTAGTTGAACTATTGGAATCACTTAAAGTCACAGTCACACTGTGTTGACGTGATGTGACTTTATTTATCAGATATCTCTTTAAAATTCATGTTAAAGCAAATTGTACAAGTTGACATGTCACTTAGCGCAGATTTGCACAATGTACTAAGGGTAAGAATCACCTAACGTAGAAATTGTTACCCGGACATTCTCCGATACCTACTTGCACAATTTCAATGAGCAAGAATCGGACGCTCTAATCCAGGTTCCTAAAAAAATGTCATTGGGAAATATTAGAGAATCATATAAAACGTTTCCAAAAAATTCCAGATGTAATTGATGAAGATGGCCACGAGGAAGATAAGATTCTCCTAACAGCACAGGCAAATCATTGGAAAACATTTTTAACAAAATGTTAGAAAACGCAATGCACCAAATTCGAATACGCCCTAAAACCGATTGGATGTCAAATTTAAAAAGAGAACTGACGTTTTTCGAAAATGAAAGCGGATCTGTACCTTCAGCTGGCATATATGATCATCTGATAACGATACCGTCAATTAATGTAGAATCTGAAAAAAATATATATGTAAAAAACTTTTTAAAAACAAGCTTTTATTATTATTTAGCTATCCTAAAACGCAAAAAATAGAATGAATTGTCTTAAAAGCTTGTAGCACGTGAAAAGTTCATGCAGGCATTCATTTTGGTTGACAGAGATTGTAAATACCTAAGTTTTTTTTTCAATTCACGCAATAATCTTTTAAGACTTAATTTTATTTTTTTCGTTTTAGTACACCTAAATAATAATAAAAGCTTGTTTTAAAAGTTTTTTTTTACATATAATTTTATTTTTAAATGCTTGGTTACGTCTTATTTATTAGTTTTATATTCATTGCATCGCGTCGTCCTTACTTAAAGTACCGAATCCTCCAACATTTCTTAGAATGCAACGTCTGAGTGATACACTATCCAATCAAATTATAGTATAAAAAACAAAAAATGCACTTTTTGGTACCATATTATTGTATTGTCACCAGAACTACACGTGCGTGCAATTTGAGCTCAATTGGACCTCGTTAAGTGGTTCAAAATTGGCTTATAAATACGTTTTCCGCAACTGGTACTGTCGTGAACAAGAAAAAATTTGACAACTATTTTTTTCTAATATAAATCTGTCTCTTTTTGCACACTTGCAATGAATTTTGACAAATAACTGACAATGTCACAAAAATTAAAGTTAGATTTTAGCAAAAATACGTTATAAAACTTGTCCCGTTTTTTTTGCACATGACAGTACCATTTGTATGAAAATTAGATCCCAATTTGGAGTTAATACCCTTAACGAATTGATTTTTTTACGCTACACTCAGTAATAAACATTCGGCCAATTTTTGTTCATATATTCATGTATTCGTTATGTATCTACTACTTACACTATTATTTTTTCAATTCCTAATCCCGGTCCCGAAATCCCGGAATTGTGTAAATTTGATCCCGAAATCCCAAGACTGAATTATGACTCTGGGATTGTAAACCCTAGTCTAGACACAGGATAAAAGGGGATTAAAAAGTCCCGTAGGACCAACTCTCTAAAATAAGTCTCCTAGGGGACTTCGTCATTGAAATCATAGCAGGCGATTAAGATCTCTGAGACGCTAAACTTTTGCATAAAGTAATCAGTTTTGGCACCTGGGAACCTTATTAGCAATATTTGCACCCCGCAATCAAACCCCAAAGCAGAAATGCTTCAATGGAAAAAAGAGTTGTGTGATACCAAACGTCTTTTTAAACAGAGTACGTTCTTCATTTTCCATTTTGTTCCCACCAAGTTTCCGGAGCATCCAAGTTTGACGTTTTAGGAGAACTGCACCTACTGAAGTGAACTGTTTTCATGGGTGAACTGATGAACACAAATTTAAGAAAATTCAATGCAAAACATGCCTCGTGAAAAATAACGGGTTTCAAAATTACGTGAACATATGAGTATTAATTTAATAACTACTGATCCTTGTGGCATTTTTACTAACCGCCTCGTCGGAAGCCGGAGTAGAGTTTTTGCTGTACTAAGTAAAACAGAACGCAGCAAGAAGTATATATGTAATATTTAACATTATAATAAATTTAATTGGTAACAATAATAATTATTAGGAAATAAACTAAAATTATTTACATTTGGGAGTTGGCGAATTCTGAACATATGATATGCTCAGCTCGGCACCTGGACCATATCCACGTGCCAGTAAGAACAGCTAGCGATATTTTTGTTATGCTAGACAGCTCCAACGAGGAAGATGAACCAGGTTGAGTTCAGCGGCCTTAAGATCAAAAGACCTTACTTTTTAAACTATTTTTTCTGTTCTTTGGACACCTTCCGCTTTCCATTGATATATGACATTACTATTTGCTCAGGGCCCAAATTGAGCATAGTTCTTTGCTTATAAATCCCTCTGCCACTTAACTTTAAAATCCAAAACAATTAGTTTTATAGACTCCTTTGAGATAATTTGCATAAAAAATTATGATCGTAGGTACTTCAGTTTTTATTTGTTTAAGAGTTAATACAAATTTAACTGCATGATATATTTGGTATATTTTTGTATTATTCATCACAAAAAAAAATCAAATGATATTTACTGGCAGACACCTGCGCAGTTATCTGTTATATCCGGTATTGGTCGTTATCATAGTTGTGTCATTTTTTCATATGTACTGATAAGCTTTTATAAATAAAATTAACCTGAATTTCATATTCATTTCAAATTCTGGCAGAATATGTATCAAAGAAAACAATTTATGAATAAAATACAAGGAAATTCTATCAGTGTCTTGAGTAGTATTGATAACTGTAAAGAACAATCGTCACCTGTGAATGGGAATATTGTTGCAAAACTGGCCTCCTTGTCACAATGGGGGGGGTTTCTGTCAATCTTGTCTGGATTAAAGCACAAATTATTATCAATTAAACCCTCTTATTGTTGAGTCTAGATGGCACGACAGATTTTCTGTTTTCAAGACCTTTTTATTCTACCAAGAATTTGTTGATTATTTTCGGCACACCACTTATAACTGACTAGCTCTGTATAGTGTTTTATTTTAGTTTAAAATCATTTTATTACTATAGCATAAGTAATGTATTTTATACTTTTAATATTTAAATTTGTATGTTGTATTTTTTTGACGAGTGTATACATTGTATCTGTCCGTAGCCTACGTAAATGATTTTATCAGGCCTCCGCATTGCACTCGAGTCCGCGTGTGACGTCACGAAAGGAGTCCTACGACTTTACAAAGTTACTGCGGCTACGGGTGGATTTAGCGCTCTTTTGCAAGATTAATATTTTATTTCTTCGTATAATTTGTTTAGTATTAAGTTGAGTATGGATTAGTGCCAACTAATTGGATTTCAATTTGTACTGGAGTCGAATGAAAAGGGAATTACTTAAATATTTAATGTGCCTAACACAGTAATAATTCACAAAATAGATCATGAGAAATACTAGAAATAAATGATTCAGCCTCCTAATACTGAAATTAGATATTGATTTATTACTGTATCTTTATACTGTGAACATTATGAAAACGCCCTGAATTAATGAATGTCAATTAAAAGAATGTCCCGTCGATGGCGTCGATGTTGTGTGCCAGTGCAAATCAAATTACAATAAACAACGATATACTACTGTTTCGTTTTCCGTCGGACAAGAACCTGGCAAAAAATGGTCTCACAGCATTCACCGAAAACATTTTATCTCGAATAAAAATTCAGTAATCTGCGTTAATCACAAGTCTTGTAACGACAAAAAAATTAAAAAAAAAATTTATTGTTCATTTAGATTTAGAATGTCATGAAACGTCGAGATTTTAAGTTTGAGCAAAAAAATTCTGTGTGTCTGTCACTTTCTTTGTGCGCACAATTACTTTGCAATCGTTTCAGATATTGACTGAAAATTTGGTACACGTATGTATTTTAACGAGATCTGGAACTAGATTATATTTTCATCTTATTCCGTTGAAGGGTAAATTTGAGTAAATGGGGGTAAATGAGGTAAATCAAGCAGGTAAGAGTCCAAAAAAATTGATATTTAGTATATATAAGAGAAGCTAATGTTTCAAAAAAAATTTGCCATTAGCCACACCCCCTCCTTACTACCCCCACCCCATTATAAAAGGAGGTAAAAAGAAATTGTTATTTAATGTGTGTACAAGAACCAAAGACCTCAAAATATTTTTTTACTTCATCCATCCCCAATACCACCCCCCTTCACTACCCCCACCCCACTACCGATGTGGGATATCGTTTTATGGGTTTTTGGAGGTAGATGATTTCAAATATTAATTAAAGTTCCATAAACAATTATTTCCACGTACAAAATTTTTTCGTTGTGAGAGACTTGATATACTTTTCTAATATATTGTTGAACAATTATTTTAAAGTGAAAAATAATCGTATCAGTGAGGAAAAAAATGAGGTGTAATAAGAAAAAAAATGACTAGCAATGAAGAGTTTAAAATAAAGTCTGATAAAGAAGCCGCTGCCCAAGGAATCATTACTTCCACATTTAAATTTTTTGTCCAAGTCACTCACAACGAAAAAACATTGTATGTGGAAATAATTGTTTATGGAACTTTAATAATATAATATTTGAAATCCTCTACCCCAAAAACCCATAAAACGATAACCCACATCGGTAGAGGGGTGGGGATGGTGATAGGGGGTGGTAGTGGGGGTGGATGAAGCAAAAAAATATTTTGAGGTTTCTGGTCCTTGTACACACACTAAATCACAATTTTTTTTCATCCCCTTTAATAATGAGGTGAGGGTGGTAATGGGGTGGCTATTGCCAAAAATTTTTTTGAAACCTTAGCTTCTCTTGTATATCCTAAATACCAATTTTATGGACTCTTACCTGCTTGATTTACCTATTTATCCCAAATTTACCCTAATTTGCCCCTTAACCCTTCGACGGAACAGGATGAAAATATAATCTAGTACCAGATTTCGTTAAAGTACATATTATGTGTACCAAATTTCAAGTCAATATCTTAAATGGTTCCAGAGTAAACTTGCGCAAAAAAAAAAGTTACAGACCGACAGACAGAAATTTTTTTTCGCTCAAACTTAGAATCTCGACGTTTCATGATATTCTAAGCCTATTTGAACAATAAAAATTTTTTAAAATTTTTTTGTCGTTACTATACTTCCACTGGATGTGGAAGTAAAAGAAAAGTTGAAAAGTTGCAATCTCTGTGATAGGAATTAAATTTAAAATAAATATGTTGTACATACTCGTGTATGTACCGATCTTTTAATATTTATTACAATAACTGTTGTAACTTATTATTAGAGAGGCATTTTAAATTTTTGTTATCCACAATTTATTGCTGTTAGAGATTAAAGAAATACCTAATTATTTTTTGTTTTGTTTTCAACTATTATTAGAAGTGTTTATTTTATTCTGAATCAATAAGGTATCAAGTGTGTATTTTAGTTTTATAGATATATTTTATTTAATAGTACAATAATACTGATTCTTAATCATTTACATATCATTTATTTATTTTTAGAAAACTATTTATGTGTTTATAATATATTTTATTATTAATTATATAAAGTAAATCATTTTTAAGCATTCTTTGTTGTATTAGTTCATATAATTTTATTAGAAATATTCAAGAAAGCGTTAAGGGTTTCAGTATGCACCGGAATGCTAGGACTCCGACGGCCGCCATTGAAATCCAATGCGTAGGCCTGATAAATCATTTACGTAGTCCACGATCTGTCTCACATGAATAAACTGTCTGTCTGTCTGTACTATTACACGTTTGCAACTTAATTGCGGTAGATTTCCAGATCACTTATTTAAAATTGGAATCCTAAATAATGATCTATGTGCTTGTGGACAGAAAGGTGACATTAATCATATTACTTCCACGTCCAGTGGAAGTATATTAACAACAAAAAAATTTTTAAAAATTTTTATTGTCCAAATAGGCTTAAAATGTCATGAAACGTCGAGATTTTAAGTTTGAGCGAAAAAAAATTTTCTGTCTGTCTGTCGGTCTGTCTCTCTCGGTCTGTCTGTCTGTAACTTTTTTTTGTGCGCACGTTTACTCTGGAACCGTTTAAGATATTGACTTGAAATTTGGTACACATATGTACTTTAACGAGATCTAGAACTAGATTATATTTTCATCTTGTTCCGTCGAAGGGTTGGGGGGTAAATTGGGGTAAATTTGGGGTAAGAGTCCATGAAATTGGTATTTAGTATATACAAGAGAAGCTAAGGTCTCAAAAAAATTTTTGGCATTAGCCACCTCCATTACCACCCCCACCTCCTTATTAAAGGGGATGAAAAAAAAATGTGATTTAGTTTATGTACAGGAACCAGAAACCTCAAAATTTTTTACTTCATCCACCCCCCACTACCACCCCCCTATCACCACCTCCACCCCACTATCGATGTGGGGTATCGTTTTATGGGTTTTCGGGGTAGAGGATTTCAAATATTATATTATTAAAGTTCCATAAACAATTATTTTCACATACAAAGTTTTTTCGTTGTGAGTGACTTGGATAGAGAATCTGGATGTGGAAGTAGTGATTCCTTGGGCAGCGGTTTTTTTTTTTTTGTTGCTCTTTACACATCTCTGAATCATTGAACCTAAAGTGAACTAAGACATATGGGTTTTTACCTACCAACGAATCTTAACTACGTTCTTTCAAGCAAAAATGTAAATGTATTCCGATTAATCTATAATTTTTTATCTCAATGTGGTACAATTGTTCAACATTAGTTGTCGTTTGTCAATTACTTATCTTGACTTATGATATGTATTCCTAATATGCCTTTATTTATATAACCTTTGTGGTTTAACCTACTATCCACGGTCCAGTCTATGTGTAACTTTAAGTCGCCCTGATGGACCCCTGGCTGTGAAATGTGTTTATCCTTTTTACTTTCTTCTCTTTTCCCCATCTGTGTAGCTGGCTGATGGAACCCTTCCAAGGCCAAAAAAAAATTCTATGGAGGTTCAAAGTCACTGTGTTTTTCAAGCCCTTCATGATTCGCATAACACTACTGCAACTATTGAAGAATTGATAATTAGGGATTCGTTTCTTAAATTTTGGTGTGGCGAGAAGTTTTCAATGTAAGCTCAGATGTTATTATATATTTTGAATCAAATTTTATGAGCTCATTTTAATATATTATTAAAGAATATTTTAAAACTTACCACAGCAGAAAATTAAGAGTTGTAATCCAACAGCATAAAGATTTCAGCCGGTAATAAATACAAAGTTCAACAATTATAATATTTTAATGAAAATGTAAATACAATTAAATACAAAACACAAAAATTTAAAAAAAAACAAATTTAAATCCATGGCTGAAAAAGTAGTACTGTAAGAAGTACTGAAAAAACAAAAAATGCTGCAAATCTTAGACTAGTAAACCCATTAAAATATTTCCATTAAAGCTGACCAAGGCTGTGTCCTTGAACGTGTTAATATAAACTATAGAACAATTTGTAATTAATTTATTATGACAGCATTCGATACATCCTTTTTCTTTTTTTTTTTTTAGTTTAATTTTCAAGGTAGCGCTCAACGTTTTCTTGGTAGGACCCCACCTCAGCCACGAGCCTGGATTCTATAAATTAACAGTTATCACTCAACCATACCTGCATTAGTATACATTTTCTAAATGACTCCAATTGAGTCATATGGGCACAAACCCGGAAAATCACGTTATTAAATTCAGTTCAGGTTCCGGGTGCGGTGGCTGGCAAGAATATAATTTTATTAACATTGCTCATCTTGACAGTTGGCTAGGACCAGACAGATCGAACAGGTATCTTAGGGTAGGGTCGTCACATTATTAAAATTGCATTTATAAAATAGAATTTGATAATATAAGTCGATGATTATCCAATTATTTAAAATTACATATTTCAGTGTATAAATTTACTATAAAAATTACAACAATCACAATTCTTTTCTTGTACACTACGTGAGCCACTCTCTCTCTCTCCTAATAAATAAAATTGATGATTATAATTTCTGTAACGAAAATCAAAATGTTTTCCACTTAATATGAATTTTGTATTTGATATGGTTAACACATAAATTAGGTTTGTTGGGGCAACAGTTTGCATTGTAATGACTTAACATTTGAGCAGCTAAAATTAACTAAATTATTTAGTCATAATCAGAATTGCCCACAGGTAGAATTTATTTAGTGAGCCACAAGAAATTTTAGTGGCTAGACCAAAGATTAGAGAATTAACAAGATCGGACAGCCGGCGAAATTTCTTTGGTCTTTTAGTAATGGTTCTCATGACCTTGTCTCGTTAGTCCCTTTACTTTGGAGTTATCCCATTGTTGCCGTGTCTAACTGTATTTCACAGATAAGATATTTTGCAGGATTGCCAAAATCTAATATGTGGTAGATTTTATTAGGCAATAGAAGCTTCTGTACGCTGTAACAACTAAAATCATAAAAAACAATATCCACACACTTGGCATGACATGTATTTAAACAGAAAACAAAAGTCAGCATCATCTGATGTGTCACGATCAGCTGGTCCCTTTAAATTGGAGTTTTTCAACTGTCTTTCTCTAAAAGGTTGTTTTCTTTCTAACCGTCCGATCTTGTTAATTCTCTAATCTTTGGCTAGACATCCATATAAAACAAATGGGGAGGATGTATGTGTTTAGAGTGCGATCTTGTTTGTCTGTTTCCTCATAACTTTAAAACAAATACTCCAGTTTTGAAACAGTTTTCTGTAAATGTTAGATCATTCTTTGAAACACCAAGGATCCACCTTTGGCAGTTTTTAATTTTCTAAATTATTATACTGTAATTTTCAACATTTCAAACTTGGCTGTAAATACTAATTAGAATCGTGACCTGCTGGATTAAAGCGCCAAATTTTGCAGAGTTCTTATATACCCTCAGTACTATCAATGCAGGGGGGGGGGGGGGGAGGGGCGATTTCAGTATCCGCCATCTTGAAATACGATGCTATCATTGTTTTCTTCGGACTGTAACTGTAAATTTTCGACTATTATTTGGTTTTTACTAAATATCTGCCCAACTTCTGGGTTTGTAGCAAAATTTGCTACAATTTGAGACCAGAGACGCTTTTGTAACTTTAATGTTTTGCGAGATACAAGCTTCCAAAGTTTTGGACTTTTTTCAGGTTATTACGATAAATCAGATTTACTGTCCTGCCTATTTTCAATTAAAGACGACGATGTACCAAACTTTGATGCCAAAGTATTTGATGGACCTGCTATTGTACATGCACTTCCTAAATATGATGCATGTACATTTGGAGAATATAGTGATATGGTCTTCTTACCATGGATCAAGAGACAACTTCAGGATTGCCTAAAAATCGATGTTGTATGGGACATATACAAGCCAGACAGTCTGAAGGAAACTACACGTATGAAGAGAGGGAAGGAAGAAAGGAGAAAAGTTACAAGGGAAACCACACTCCACAAGAACTTTGTTACATTCTGAAGAATTCAGAAAACAAGACAGAACTGTTTACTTATCCTACTAAGTGCAGTCGCAGCTTATGACGTACAAGAAGGTAAAGAAATATACATCACCTATGGTAAATCTGTTTTCAAAAAACGATGTTCTGAAACTGATCACGAAGAAGGTGATACCAGAATGTGTCTTCATATATTGGATGCATTAAAAAGGGTGCAACCAACATCCTCATAAGTACAGTTGGCAACGATGTTATTGTGATACTAGTAGATATCTTTTTCGAGCTACAAACTTACAAACCTAATATTCAAATTTTGATTGCATTTGGTAAGGGTAAACACTTCCGATATTACCATATCGACGCCATCTGCCAAGAGCTCGAAGAAAATACATCTCAAGCATTGCCCTTTTTCCATGCTTTCAGGGGTTCAGACACTACACCACAATATTTTTTGGTAAGGGGAAAAAGTCAGCATGGAAGACATGGAAAGCATACCAGGCACTGAAGGATTTATCTTCTCTGCAAAACATTCATTTCAGCCAGTAGATGCCAAAACAAAGGCATTTGAACTTATAGAACAATTCACATGCATCCTGTACGATGGCACAACAGAATTTGACAGCATCAACAAGCTCAGAGAGGATCTCTTCACACAAGGATAAAGAGTAAAGATGATACAAAGTCTACCGCCCACACAGGATGCCCTCATTCAACACACTAATCGCTGCATCTATCAATCTAGCATCTGGTTAACCAGTTTGAAATCACTCCAAAATGCACCTACTCCGGCTAACTTTGGATGGAAAAGAAACAAAGAGACATGGCAACCAATTTGGATGTCTATACCGGAAGCAAGCAAAAGCTATGGGGAATTAATCAAGTGTGGATGTAAGGCTGAACCCCTGTGCTCTAAGATGAATTGCTTTTGTAACAAGGCTGCACTTGCTTGCACAGCTCTTTGACATTGCAAAGGCCATTGTGAATAGTAAACAACAACGTTATAAATATAATTTTTATGATTATTTTCTTAATAGTTATTCTGTAATTTTTTTATTAAAACATTGTAACATGGTCAAATACATTAGCAAATTGTGATTGTATCAATGTCTTTCTTTACTCACATTGTAGCCTATTTATTCTTTTTTAACATTAATAAAATAATGTTTGCTGTAAAACTGACTGCATTGGAGGCAAAATCGACAAAAATATAGATTTTCGTAATAACCTGAAAAAAGTCCAAAACTTTGGAAGCTTGTATCTCGCAAAATATTAAAGTTACAAAAGCGGCTCTGGTCTCAAATTGTAGCAAATTTAGTTTACATTAAATCCTTTTTGCTACAAACACAAAAGTTGGATAGATATTTAGTAAAAACCAAATAAAAGTCGAAAACTTACAGGTACAGTCCAAAGAAAACAAAGATGACGTATTTCAAGATGGCGGACACTGTAATCGAGCACCCCCTCTGAATTGATAGTACTGAGGGTATAAAAGAAGTGTGCAAAATTTGGAGCTTTAATCCAGCAGGTCACGATCTTTACGCTAAGCCACCACACTATTTCTGCGGCTCTGGATTCAATACAAATAGTAAAAATGTTCACTCAGTCATATTGGCATTCGTATACATTTTCTATAGTCTATCCAGTTTAAGAACGAAGTACTCGGTTTACACATGCATCACAGTTTGAATTTGAATCGGTCACTGTTCAAGTAGACTCATTCTCCGCTGAAATCTTTCTATTATACTAGGCTATTTCATCATTATTAAGTACATTCTTTCACTAAGCAACAGAACACAGCATTGTTTGGGCGGATTCGGCTATCGTCAAGAGTAATCAAAATATTTTATTGGAGGTAAATCGCAGAAAATTTCTTCAAGATGTCATCTACCAAAAATTGGAAATAACTAAATCAGGATATGAAAATTATACAAGGTCAATTGTGCTGTTAAAAATAAAGAGGTTAAAAAAAAATCTAAATTAGATTATGAATTGCAAATAAAACAAATTAGTTTTTTCTAAAAGTCAAAATTAATAAATATCCATTGTTATAGAAAATATTTGTGTTTGTTTGTGGATAAATATCTGAAGAATTTCGGCTACTGAATGGCATCATCATAATAAATCACACACAAAATGTAAACAAGCTTTAGAGTAAAATAATACTGAACCAAGACCAGACCAGGTGACCATAGGTCGCAACAAGTCTACTGTAGTGTGAACTTGTTCTCGCGTTTTGGCAAGAGAAGCTGGGACATACCTCCCTATTTAAAACCAATGCTTCATTCTTAAAGTGAGTAGACTATAAATATCTGCAATTTTGTATGATCAAATAGTTTCTGGTTCTCAGGTCCCGGAAATCATGTTACTAAATTGATTTCAGATTCCCGGGTGCTTGGTGAAAATATAAGTTTTTTAAACTTGCCCATCTGGACTGGTGACCAAAACTGAAGCGGGTATCTTACATTTATCACATTATTACAATTACATTTATAAAATAGAATTTAATTGTTAATATAAATCGACAATTATCAAATTATTTAAAGTTAAATATTCCAATGTATAAATTTGGTATAAAAATTAGACTACTTTACTTGTTCACTATCTATGTTAGCCCTTCTCCTTCCAAATAAGTAAAATTAACACAATGCAACGATTATTAATTGTTTTGCAATAATTGCATTATAATTTTGTTAACGAAAATTAACATGTTTTCCACTTATTATGAAATTGATATTTGATGGTTAAGAGGAGACAACGCCAATCACAAAGTTTCATCGGTAAAACTAAAGCTGAAGTGGGGCAAAGGGTAGGCACTGTGGCTATTATAGGGCATCTGCACGTGACATCACAGCTAACCTCAAAAATATGTGTTTCTTAAGATTTATGAGTATTACGCAGCTATTATTAAAATTTCTGCCTGGTTCCCCTACTTTCAACTAAAATCTAGTACAGTAATGTTTATGAATACTTTGTCCTAATAAAATAGTATTAATATAATATAGTATTTGTAAGTTGGAAGTCTGACCTGTAATTAGCAGTCTATTTTTATTAATCAACGATATTGAAAAATTATTTACGTGAATTTTTAAATATTTGCTTGAAGCCAGTACGGCTCCAAGCTAAAAATGGGTATACAAACATTAAAAACGAGAATAAACTTGAAAAACTTAAAATTTAAGGTTATATTGGTTACATGATGCAGATGCCCTATTGTGGTGCTGTAGGTGGCACCATCTATTAAAAAGCATTGTACTAAAAATCTTGACTGAGAAAAAGCAGTTTTTAGCCAAACAGCTGGCGTTATTAAAACAGAAAAAGATATTCTTGTAAGTAAATGAATACTACACTTCTATTGAAGAAAGTTTTTAGCTAAAATTTATTTATTACGAAGATCTCTCTTCACTTTGACTCATTGCCACCTGCTCCCCTCTGATTTGATCGCCTTGCTCCCTCTTAACACATAAATTAGGTTTGTTGAAGCAGCAGTTTTAAACTATCTGAAATCATATGGATGCATGTATTGTAACAGTTCAGCATTTGAGCAATTAAAATTGAAAGTTTTAAGTACGTCAATTGTTTTCGATGATATAATATTCAATTTGAAGTAGTTTAATCGCCTAGAATAATGTAATTCTTGATCAAATATTATACATTTTGACAATTTTGGTTATATGTTAGTTATTTCTGTAGTTATCTGCTATATTTCGCTAGTTTTGTTTAAATAAATTTGATTAGTACTCAGTAATTGATTTTTCAACAATTTATTTAGAGAGTGGGTTTGTAAAAATGTTCATTGATATTTCAAGTGAAATCAAAACCAAAGGATATTACTAGCAAATAAATGTTACTTTGGTCCCTCTAAGGTGCGTAGGTCGTAGACTGGAAGACATACATCCTTATATCCATTTCACTACGTTCGATTGTAGAGTGAGACGCCAATATACAAACGATAGTTTTTGATTCCTGCCTGCATTAGTGACTTCAGTTCAAAATAGGGACCGTAACCGAAACGAAACCGTAACCGAAAACCGCACCGTAATTACGATTTTTTTCTAACCGAAACCGAAATGAGAAATTCTGGAAAACCGAAACCGTAACGAAAAGCCAGACTGGCGCTGCTCTGAAAACCGAAACCGAAAATGGTGTACGTTAGGTAACCGTAACCGAAATCGAGCCGAAAAAAATTTCGTTTTCGGTCCCTGCAAGCATTAATATAATTTTAACCGAAAACCGCACTGTAATTACGAATTTTTCCTAACTGTAACCGAAACCGAAAACCAAATTAATGCTGCTCTGAAAACCAAAACCATAACCGAAAATGGTGTACATCAGTTAACCACAACCGAACCGAAATAAATTTCGGTTTCGGACCCTGGTTGAAAGATCCATTGCTTCGACTATACATGTACATCTGATGCAAGAACTTCAGGCATGTGTGCCCGCATAGCTGGAATACTATGGTTTTTAGGTTTTGCAAAACACTAAGAAACTATTCATATATCCATCCACTCACCTATTGGATGCAATATTAAGCGCAGATAACGCCTAAAAATATTTGTTCCGGTATGTATATAATCTATAAATTAACACAAAATTATGAATTCTTGTAAAATCTTCTCAAACTTTTAATTTACTGATGGGGTATTAGAGGTCAAAAGAGCAATTTCCGAAACTTTTTCAATAACAGTTTTCTGATCAGGAAGACACAAACTTTATGTAAGACAAGTTTTAGCCAATTTGGCCGAATATTTTTTTCATTTGTTATTTTTAGGTAGAATTTTTGCCAACATTTTTCAAACTTAAATTTGTTTCTACCCTATTTTTATTAAAACAACAAACACTGGCGCCGCTAGCCTTTTGAAATGGGTGGGCGGATGCCAGCAAAGGGCGGGCGGTACAGCAATAGACGAAGTTAGCAAAAAACAAAGTGTACATTTATCATTTATATTATTATTATCCTGCATCGCCAGTGTAGAGATGTGGCGTGATGCCTCAAGTCAGTGGCGGCAGCGCAGGGTGGGCAGCGACCGGCGCTTGGATTAGCAGGGTGGGCTCCCGCCCATCCCAGCACCCCCCTAGCGTCGCCACTGACAACAAATCTTTTTGGTGCAAAATATTCTAAAAGGCTATTAGAAAGTATCACAATATTAAATTTAAAAAAAAAAATTATAAATTCGAAAAATTTTTAAATTGACCTCTTGTACATTTCTTGAGCTCTATCTCGGAAACTAGATATAAGATCGACTTGGTCCCATGAGAGTTATTGATCAGTAAGTCTAAATCTACAACATATTAAAAATTCAGCCAATTTGACCTAAATTCAATTTCCATAAGAAAACAGCGGAGTCCTCTTAATTATGAAAGTAGACACAAAAAATTAAAATTTCTATGAGAGTACTAACCCAGAAAATAATAAAATTCAATGTAAGGAAAATTTTCTAGTAATAATAATTATGGAAATTAAATATATAAATTCTATGTTAAAAAATTTGAATTAAAACTATTTTTAAATGGGTGAAACAATTTGGCTCCTTAGCTTGCTTCACCATCCATAAGCACCATCTATAGACATAATCTTGAATTAAACAACCACTTTCAAGCAATCGCAAATATAAACTATACATCAGCCGAGAAAGGAGGATAGTAATAAAGGCATGTGATTAGTGCGAGCAATAGATTCTATTGGCATTTAAATTTGGAAGAAGTATAATTGAAAATGATTTTTACAAAGACTTATCAAATCTACGTTGCTCAATGACATGTGCCATTTGACACTATTTACAGGCTAAGGTATAATCCAAGCGTAAAACTAAACTAAACTCAATGTTTGTTATGAAGTACTGAATATAGATCCAAAGTTAGGACCTTGGGCGCCGGTGCTGACAAAAGTTATAGGCCACAAATCCAAAAAAACCTTTTATTTTCTTATAGTTAAAGGAACTTCTTATTTCACTTGTGCTTGAAAATAGCTGTGGTTAGAGGTGATTCTAACTCTAATTTATTATTGAATAAGCAGTGAGTAATAAGCATGATATCAATTCAATCGAAATGGCACATTTTTCTTTATAATTTTGTAAGATCGAAATATGAAAATTTGGACAAGTCTCAAGAAGCAAAACGCTAAATGCTATATAGTTATTTTGATAAATATAGACAGGGCAACAAAAAACCAAAGCAATTACACTATACTACACTCCCCATATGTACTCCAACATTATTGTCCACTTGAAAGAACATTTTAGTTCTTAAATTAAATACTAAAGATAACATATTTACATAAATGTTTGTAATGTAAATAAACATGGAAAAGCACTGAAGTAGACATTATTTACATTCCATAAAACTTATAATAATGCATTACAGCATTATATAGTTTATTTATTTATACAGTTCATGTATACAACTAAAAATGAGCAGCTTCTTGGTCATTAATTTCATCACACTCTTTGAATATAAATAAACATTCTAGTATAATTGGGAATGTATACATATTAGGAACAGAAAATCCCTTGTTTCAAACACATACATTTTGAACTGTTATATTTTTTCTTTTTCGATGCAGAATAGATCAAGAAATTGATGAAGTAACATCTTTCAATATACTACTTAAAATTTTAAACATATGGGAAATGGAAAATGCCCTGAGGAAAATTTTTTGGCAAATTGCCCGAAAGTTCATAAAAAAAAACTATATGACTGCAAAAAAATATGTGCTTGACAAAAGCAAAATAAAGTTATCAATGAATTAAAAAAAAACAGCTAATGAACTGCCTCCTACATTTGATTCATCAAGCGTATTATTCTAAATTCTGTAGGATTCCTTCCTAATATTTCATATTTATTTCCTAGATTCGAACACTATCATCAAGTGTTCAAGTGTTTTGGTGTTTTTGAAAACTACTCCAAAGTCAGCGTCACACCGAAGTTTCCAGTCTTCTCCAGGATCCCATACCCCCATACTAAATAACAGTCTTAGTCATCTCAGTAACTAAAGGGTTTTCAAGCGTAAACAAGATAAGGAGTTCCTTCAACTTAAAAAAAAAGGTTTTTTTTTATTTCATGACCTTACAACATTTGTCAGCATTATAACAGCCGATGTCGTAACTCGGAATTTATATTCTGCACTTGAAGAGAGACATTTTGAGATATCATTCATTTTTAGTTCTATGCCAAGATTGGGTTACTCCAAAAGTAACGTTTAGGTTTTATTCAAGCTCCCCTCGACTAACGAGTACGTAAACTGCGGAAGTTATCTGCTTAAACAAACCTAATATGATTTCTCAGTAAACATGCAAATTCATGTCTAGGAGAGAACATACTGATTTATGTTAAAAAATACGTGATAAACCCATTAACCCTGAAATTTGTTGTTAACTTTGTTTGTTCATACAAAACACCCTTATTTTGCCTTTTCCTAATTTTCACTAAATAAATTGATAATAAATATAATTGGAATTGCCTATTTGTAGAATTTATATAGTGAACCAGATAAGAAATTTCAATAACCGATAGACATCCAAATAATACAATTGCTCCCCCAAATGCTGTGTAAATTCATCATCGATATAATCCATTTGATAAGATATCCGTTTATCAGGCACTTCCGCGTAATACATCACAGGTTTTTTTAAATTACAATTAGTCATAATACCTAAATCATTTCTATGAACTGGACTCGTCTGATCACAATCAATTACTTGTAAAGTTTTATTGAAACAGATGCGTATCTCACTAACCATGGAATTTTTTGTTTGTCTATCGGTGACGCATTGAATTGTAGGTTCTTTCTCTGTATACGCTTTGACAGCTTTGTGAAGGTCTTCAATACTATATCCATTACTACCAGGAGTAATTTCACTCACTTTTAATATATCGGATAGTTTATACTGTGTATTCCAATCTAGACCTTGTTGAAAATAGTTTACGATACTATCTAATTGAGGTAATATTGAAGCACATGTACCATGTTTGTCCCACTCGTGTTTCCAAAAGGAGTTTGCCTTTGTATTAGCCTCCACATTTGTCCAGTGGTTTTCTAGATCCTTCATTATTGGATTTAGTTGTTCAGGATCAAAATGTATAGCGGATGGGCAAAACAGAGGACCATTTGTCCCAGTTTTTGTAGGCCATATTCCATGTACGGTCCAGGAAGTCTTGTCTTGTGGGAAATTGCAAGTATTCTGTTGTTTCTCTTCTTCCCATTCAGTACAAGATGTTATAGGCCATCGTTGTGAATATAAAAGATAGTCCCAGTCATAGTCAGATGTCGGTCCATTTCTGCGAACTGCTTGTGGAGAACTTAAAAAATATATTTATATATTATTTATATACCTATATAAAAATAATGATTTAAAATAATATAAAAATTTTATTATTTAAGAAAAGATGCAACCTTTTTTAAAATGAAACAATAAAAATACCTAATAGCTTATTATCTATTCATTGGTATATGTAAATAAAAGCAAATATTTTAATCCAATTACATTTATTAAAATGATAATTTATTCACTTACCAAAAATTTGCTAGTGAAAGAATCAGGTCCAAAATCAAAAATAAGCGCTTGTAAAGCGACATATTTAAATGTCTATTTAATAATTGATATTTTTAGCTAAATCAGCTGTACTGATGCTACTTTACTCGTAATATTTCACCTTTAGTCATGGATCAGTAATTTTTCTAAGAAAAAAAATACAAATATTCTAGCGGAATCTTTACTTCTATGGCTGTGACTGCGCTACTAGTTAATAGATGTCGCTACGTAGACTGTAAATGATTTTTAAATAATGACAACACAGTAACGTCGGACACGTCAGTAGTGACGCGTGGGAAGTAATATTTTACCAAATAAAATTTTTATGCCGGTAAGTTACACTATAAAATCGCATTAAAACCATTATTAAGGGAGTAAGTATGGTACATTTTATATTCAAACACAAAATTTAATTTTTACTTGCACATCAGAATCAGTGGTGTAGTAACGCAAAAAAAAATGAATGGTGTTTTTTTTTTTATAAGTGGGACGTTTATAGTACGAGCCGAAGGCGAGTGCCACACGAGTAAAAATAAAAAACACATATTAGTCTCGAGTTATACAGTGTGTCTCACTTTTCATCACTACACTCCAATATCTCGGCTATTTGTTGATCGATTTAGATCAAATTTGGTATACTTCTTTTGCTTCAGATTGTGATTAAAAATTATTTAAATTTTTTTTTTCGAAATTAAATACGCCTACTATGATAAAAAAAAAATTGGCAAAAATTAGGGATTTATATTAGCGATTGAGATGGGGTTTTTGTTTTTACAGAATCTTGTTCGGCATGACCTAAAACCCCTGTATACCAAATTTCGTTAAAAAATATTCATTCCTTTAAAAAAAAATCATATCTAAGATTTCAATAATAATCACCCTACTATTCGAGTTATTTATTGTCGGATATTTACATAACTTGGTAGTGGTGTAATAATGACGCTAATTAAGCATTAGGACACATTTTTTATCCAAAACACTATTATGAAATGAATATTTGAAAAATGGTGGCTATTTTTTAAAATACTTAGAACTCGGCATAGGTACCAATATCTTTGTTAACATGGAGTGCTTTGGAATGGATTTGACAATTCTTATTATTTCAATTTTATCAGCAATAATTAATTGTTGTGCAGCCATGTTTAAGTTTAATTTGACATTCGATGCAATTGACAAATCTATTTCAAAGCACTCCATGTTAACAAAGATATTGGAATGCTGAGTTCTAAGTATTTTAAAAAATAGCTACAATTTTTTCGAATATTCATTTCATAATAGTGTTTTGGATAAAAAATGTGTCCTAATGCTTAATTATCGTCTTTATTACACGACTGCCAAGTTATGTAAATATCCGACAATAAATAACTCGAATAGTAGGGTGATTATTATTGAAATCTTAGATATGATTTTTTTTTAAAGGAATGAATATTTTTTAATGAAATTTGATATACAGGGGTTTTAGGTCATGCCGAACAAGATTCTGTAAAAACAAAATCTCAATCGCTAATATAAATTCCCAATTTTTGCCAATTTCTTTTGATCACGGTAGGCGCATTTAATTTCGAAAAAAAAATTTTAAATAACTTTTTAATCACAATTCTAAACAAAAGAAGTATACCAAATTTGATCTAAATCGATCAACAAATGGCCGAGATATTGGTGTGTAGTGGTGAAAAGTGAGACACACTGTATACAAAATTTTTTGTATCGCCATTCGAAATTAGAAAATAATATAATTTTATAAAAATAGACTAAATTCTATTGCTGTTTCCACAGAAACCAATAAGTTTTATTTCACACTGTGAAATAAAATTTCTTTATTTCATACTGTCCGGTAAATGACTATTTCCCGGACTCATTTGCGGCCGGTGAATCGAACATTACAGTATCTGATACCGTAATGTGTTACCTGCTAACATTACGGTATCTGATACTGTAATGTGTTACCTAGCAACACTAGTCTGTCACATTACTATTATTAGTAAGCAATTATTTTTTGTTTTGACTTTTGACTTTTTCACTTAAAAATATAAGAAACAAAAATATTTAAATACACAGTTACGTTACGTTAATGACGATGACAATTCTGTACAAAATATACAAACGGAGTACACCTTTTTGCCATATTGTTGAAAAACAGCGATATAATAATATCTGTTAATAGGTTATTCAATATTTATAACAAAAATAACTGTCATAATTCAAAGAAACACAGAATGGAGTCATAGCCAACTATAAAAATGCGTCCCGAGAAGTGTTTTATTAAAGAAAATCATTCACCGCTGTATAGCGGTTTTTTTTACTGTAAAATATACTTTCTACCAACTTTAGTAAATAAAGAATGTTACATAACTATAGATTAGGCTTCTACTTACAAAATTTATAATGTTTTGCTTAACTAAAGATAGTAATTTTTATTATATTTGAACTTATATTAATTCATATTGATACTATTGTGAAGTAAGCACTTTGGCCCCTACCACTACTTATAAAACATACTTTTCTACCAACTTTAGTAAATGAAGAATATTAAATAACTACAGATTAGGCTACTACTTACAAAATTTTTAATATTTTGCTTAACTAAAATTAATAATTCTTAGTTAAGTTGGTGCTATATTAATACATATACTGTTAGGTATTTATAGATACCTCTACTTGTAAAATATATTCTACCAACTTTAGTAAATGAAGAATGGTACACAATAAGAAATCGGGCTTCTCTTTACTAGATTTTTATTATTTTGATTAAATAAAGTTCTCTAGTTCTAAAGTTCTCTATTTTATTTGGAGCCAATATACAGATTATTTAATTTACTCTAAGTATGATGATTTTCTCTGGATTAATTTTTCGGTTACTTCAACAGATTTATTTGAAATCTCCTTAATAAAAAACAATGCAAAAATGATGATTTTATTTATTTGACAGTGACAAGCTAAATACTATCATTATTAGCTATGGAAAACAATGGCTATAACATCGTTAAGGTGATGCGATTGTTAGATTACGGACTAATATTTTTTAAATTTCAATAGTTATTACTTTTAATTCATTTTAAAAAGGATTATAAAGACAGTATGAAATAAAATATTATACGATACACGTCCGGTAGGTTTCATTACAGTACTCGTTTATATTCCGGACTCGGCTCCTGCGTCGCCTCGTCCGTAAAACAACTCGTACTGTAATAAGTCACCTACCGGACTTATAACGTAAATTACTATTATTTCACTCTTTTTTCTTTATTTTACACTTGTCAATAATGGCATTGTTTTGATTCATTTAAACTGTCAAATAAATGTCATTTTAGGATATGGCGTTACAAAATAGTATTTTATATAACAAGTGGCTAAAATGATGTTTTTTTTTACAAGTGGGGCGTTTATAGTACGAGCCGAAGGCGAGTGCTATAAACCACACGAGTAAAAAAAACACATTTTTGTCTCGAGTTATATACAAAATTTTTTGTATCGCCATTCGAAATTAGAAAATATAATTTGGTAAAAATAGACTAAATTCTATTGCTGTTTCCATAGAAACCAATAGGTTTTATTTCACACTGTGAAATAAAATTTCTTTATTTTTCTTTATTTTACACTTGTTAATAATGACATTGTTTTGATTCATCGAAACTGTCAAATAAAAGTCATTTTAGGATATGGCGTTGCAAAATAGTATTTTATATAACAAGTGGCTAAAATGGTGTTTCTTTTACGAGTGGGGCGGTTATAGTACGAGCCGAAGGCGAGTTCTATAAACTACACGAGTAAAAAAACACATTTTAGTCTCGAGTTGTATACAAAATTTTTTGTATCGCCATTTGAAATCAGAAAACAATATAATTTTGTAAAAATAGACTAAATTCTATTGCTGTTTCCATAGAAACCAATAAGTTTTATATCACACTGTGAAATAAAATGTCTTTATTTCATTCTTTTTTCTTTATTTTACACTTGTCAATAATGACATTGTTTTGATTCATGGAAAGTGTCAAATAAATGCCATTTTAGGATATGGCGTTACAAAAAGATGTTTACTGCCTTTGTCCAGCATCACTAACATTTTCAAGTAAAGTTTCAGTTGGATATTAATATTTTGCTTATACCTAGCAAAACAGAAGGAAAAAAGGTATATTTATTTTCTGAGGTCCAACAAAAATACACTTTTTTCTATTATGCACGCAAACTTTTTTAATTTTTAGTAATTTTTATAAATATATTATCAGGAAAACGAATCATACAATCTAGTTTGTATTTTGTTTGTTTTGCTGATTTCCATTGGAATCAAAATAGGATTCTTCTTCTTTGCGTAAGAATCTTTTATTTGTTTATATGAAAATATTCCTATGTTACACTGTACATCAGTATTATATTCTTAAAACAAATTAAATATTAAAAGTAAGTATTTACCGTTTCGATGAAAAATACGTCAATCGCGGTTTTAAAATTTTGAATTTTGAAGCTTCAACCTGCTGTATTTTTAAAATAGAGACATTTTGGAACTTTATCCATAACAGTTTTCATTGAGAATGACCTAAGGATTCTATGCCTTGAATTTGCAATGATTCCGTCGACAACAAATTACCCATGCATTTGTTGTGGGGTCCTTTATGATAAAACCTGTATATGGTTAATTCCCTAGAGCAATGAGAAGTAACTGAAACTATTTAAAGATTATACCATTTATGATTTTTGAAATATTTATAATGAACTGAAAATAAACGCATATTTCCCCCTGACTGCAAAATCCTATCCTTCTTTCCTACCAGAAAGGTTACTGGGGGGGGGGGGGGGCACTGAGACCGTACCCGTACCTTCGTAGGGTGTAGAGTGGGAGTGTATGCAATGTATTATAGGTTTGTGGAGGCAGTGTTGTGGTTGTAATGATGTAATGTAATTAAATATCAACTACCGCCGAACGATCATTAATTATTTCGACATTTTCAATATTCAATAATAAATAATATTAGATCCTATTCTTCTCGGGGCCCTCGGGGAGAGGGTAATTGCCCTTGGTGCCCCCCCTGGATCCGCCCTTGTTTCCTACTTTGTAAAGAGGATTTGTCTGAGTAGAATAACTAGCGTATAATAAAACAAGCTAAAAACGTACTCTTCGCCTGTTCCCTGAATTTTATATATAATTGTTACACATTCTATAGGATACTCTTCGCAGTTGTTTATAAATAGTTTTAGACATTTTTTAATTTTATAGTACGAACTTAGTTGGTAAAAGACTCAGTGTAAAATAAAGTAAAAATAAAACAAACTGTACCATATCCCATTTGGGTTTCGAACCCGGGACCCTTGGATTCCGAGTCAAAAGCGAAAGAACTACTCCACCACTTAACACGTAAAAAAACGTAAATTTTTACATTAAAAGAGACGAGCTAAAATTATATTTCCACGGTTGTATATTACATTATAAAATGTATATTTGTAAAATATAAAAATATTTAAATATTAAAATGAAATATCATTTCACCAGATTTTTATTCTATTACAAAAACATAAAAAACAAAAAATTTTTTTTCAAATTTAAATCATTAATAACATTTTTATTTACTGATCGATTTTGTTGAAAAACAATAGGGTTCTTCCTCTAGCCAACACTAACTTACTGTCCAAATTTCAGTACAGTCGAATTTTTCTTTCTTATCGTGCTTACAAGAAACGTGACGGACGGACGGACGGACATTTTGAAAGTTGTTCAGAATTCGTTCACTAACACAATGATATGAAAATTTTTTCTCTACGAGCTATATTTACGATTTTAGAAATGTGCCGATCAAATACAATATACTCTTCGTTTTTGCGAAAAGTATAATAAAATAATATTTTAATACGTACCAAGACCAAGGAAAACAATTAAGTACCTGCCAATAAAAAGGATAATTCTCCGTGGAGAAATGTATTTTTGCTCTTTTTCTGCGCCACATCATATTATGAGAAATGTACATCTTATTAGTTAACTTTTAAAAGTTAACGGTTAAGATTATCTTACATATCTTACACATATCCACAATTAATATCCACCAATTATTTATATAACATATTAGTAAATTACCGCAGTGAAAAATTTATTCCAGGAAATTTATTATAATTTAGATTAATCTCGATTTTAATTAAAATAGAACAGTACCAGACCGAGCATTAAACTTATTAAGTGTATCCTGTTCTTTGTAAGACAAGACTACAATCATTAACAACTTTTATTTGCATAGTAACAGTGCTAAACAAAAATATAACATTATCTCCAGTCTGGTGTACTGGCAAAAGGTTAATGAAAAATATTTCTGATTGTGATTGATTTATTAACTCGTACAATAAAGTATATAAATAAATGGCAACGATACTATAAATTTAAAAACATGTTTTACAAAGTAGAGTCTATTTAGCAAACAGTATGTTATAATTTATTTACATTAGGGCAAAATGTATATTTCTGGTATGAGTTGAATGCGGAGATATTAGTTATTTAAATTTATATTTAGAACTGTTCATTAATCAATAAAATGGCTAGTCATTTCGATTCAATTTCGAACGATTTAGTATGTATTTCTCGGTTTCATTTATTTTTTCATTACTGCCATCCACATCTCAGGTAATCCTGTAATCGATTCCATTCTAAAATATTAGTACCTTAATACCTAGTTCAGTTACTAATACTGTCCGTATTTAACTGTTAGATATATATTTTTTACATTCTTGAAACATGACTAACAAATAGCATATTATTAAGCGAGCGTATAATGATCAGGC